>JAKOOJ010000001.1:218664273-220127606 GCA_022577455.1 Arizona elegans
TGAGGAAATTTATGATTTTCTCGTTAAGTCATAACTCTGGTCCAACTAATCTAGCATTGTCTCTGGAACAGCTACCCTAAGATGTCCTGGGAATTTAATGTAAATCTGCAGTTTAAAAATTATTACTGTCAGCTTGTTATAATTGCAAGTTGCCAAGCTCCTCCTCACTAGGAATTGCGTCCCTAGGCAATCCATCTCACTAGGTTGCATCACAAAGCTGCACAGGAACAAATTTTGCTACTTACATAGGAATTTGTGGAGCCTGTGCAACTGGATTCATGGACTATAACCATTTTTATTGACAGATTCCGTCTGGGCAAAATGTATATACCTCATTGAAAGTTTGTTAACTATGGAGCAGAGTCTAGTTCATTTGTTCTGCTTGTAAAAGTTATCTTTCATAATAAAGAAGTGCTTGTCTTACATGCTCACATGCTTTTTGATGGTTCTAGATGAAACTTGCAACACATTCATTGAGTAGGCTGGCAATTTATAATCTGGTTAAAAAGTGCCCAAGAAGTACTCCATAAATATTATGCATGCATTTTGAAGATTAGCCTGTGTCATCTAAATTCAAATATTTCATAGTGCAAGAGAATCCAGCTCTTTCCCACTAAATGTGCTCAAGGGGTGGTAATGTATCCAGGTGGTTCTACTTTCTGATAGGAACAGAATTTCAGCGAATGTCAGCGTTTGAAAATATTTTATAATTTAAGGGATGTGTTGGAACATAGTGAAAATCTGTGAAATATCCAGGATAGTGTAATCTTTATAGGTTTCCCCAGACTTTCCTGATTATAGTTTAAGTAGGGTAATTAAATTTAGTAATACATTGTTCAAAAGTAATTCCTTTGCAGTTCCAGAAAATAGCTCTCTTTGGTATTAAATATTTACAGATTGAAGTCATAATAGTTAATATTATGGTTTTCAACTATTAGATAATAGTTGAAAACCCTATTGTGGAATGATACTAATAATGTTTAAGAAACTTGGAAAAAGTATTTTATAGAACATGTATAACATTTTTTAATCTCGAATATAAAATTACCTGAACATAAAAGTTTTACAAGACTTTAATTAGATCTTGGCTTTGCTTTGTTTGGAGGTCGGTGACCAAAATATAATATCTAAACTTCAAATCACTATAGTAGAACATACCAGATAATTTTAGGCAATGAGACTTTAAAGAATCACTTTTGTCCTTGATTGTGAAATGATAACAAAGTATTCTTGATTCAAAAAATTATAGATTATTCCTCTATAATAGGAATTATAGAGGAATTATTCCTCTATTATAATATATATAATAGACCTATTATAGATTATAGGTCATTCCTCTTGTGACACCTTAAATAAAGGAAATGGAGAAATAAATTGCATAACTATACAGAACATTTTAATAGACTGATGAATAGTAAAAGTATGGACAATAGTAGTACGCTTAAATTGCCTTCTTCAAAAGTCACTGTTTGATTAATGTTTTCAATTTCAGATCACTTCTATCAAGAGACGTCTTAATGTATTCAGAATAACAAATTTTAAAATCAATTATTTATAGATAGCAGTTGTTTTTAGTGGCAAATATGATCAGGAATATGTAATTTATACTAGGAGTATAATTTAAAAACAAACACAGATTGTCATTGTAAAATTGGTTTACTAAGGATATCCTTTCAGTCACTCTTTGTTTCTGATAACAAAGAGTCTATCTTTTTAGACTCAAACTTTATTTTATGAAGAAGTTAGATTTGATATAGCTTAGAATCTGCTTCCTGTGTGTATTTAAAATAATACACTTTTGAGCAGTTGGGTTGCAACAATATTTGTTATCAAATGTTTCAAGGATTATGGGTAAATTTAAATTTTATGAATTTGTAGTGAGGAATCTTGCAAAATGGCTTCTAAAGAGATTTACCTATTCATAAAATGACCGCCTCAGAGAATATAAACAGGTACATCTGTGTTTTTGATTAGCTTAAGTGCCCTAAAATATGGAATACTGTAGTTATATGCAAACTTCTTCTGTTTTGAGATCACAGTGATTATGCAATCACTATTACAGGTAGTTCTCAACTTACAACTGGTCATTTAGTGACCATTCAAAGTTACAACAGAACTGAAAAAAAGTGACTCATTACCAGTCCCCACACATAGCAGCATCCTCATGGTCATGTGATCAAAGCTCAAGATGCTTGGCAACCAGCATGTACAGTATTTATGACATACAGTGGCATGCCAGAGTCAGGGATTGTTGTTTGTGACCTTCCCCAGCTGGCTTTTAAAAAATCAATGTGGGAAACCAGATTCACTTAATGATCATGTGAGTCACTTAACAAACAGAATAATTCACTTAACAACAATGGCAAAAAAGGCCATAAGTGTTATAACTATTAAGTAAAGTAGAAGAACTTTTAAATTTGCCACTACTTAATTTAGTGTTTAAAGGCTGCAATTGAAAAATAAACAAGGAAGCCGGAGGAGGACAAAGTAAAGTAATATGAGATGCATTGCTTCTCCTGAAACATCTGCAGCGACACTTCTCACTTTTTCTTCTTGTCTTACTGAGATGTGGTAACCACGTGATCGTAAATTGGTGGAGGAGGTATAGAAGACTGATGTTCCAGACAGCTATTTAATTTTAAATGCAATTTTCTAATAATTGAAAATTATTATTATTGTTGTTGTTGTTATTCATTGCACAATCAGCCAGATGTTCAGACTGGATTTGCCATTTTTGTCTACCTATCAAGACCTTCCCGCCTTTTGCAATTGAGTGGTGGCAAATTTGTCAATGCCAATGGTGTTCAAGTGGTCCTCCAGTTGTTTTGGAATTGCACCCAAGGTGCTCCTCCTCCTCCTCCTCCTCCTCCTCATTATTATTATTATTATTATTATTATTATTATTATTATTATTATTTCTTCCTGTTGCAGAACACACCTAGGTCTGTTTACTTTTGTCCCTTTTCTGGGCTAGTGAGTACAGTTTCAAACAACCACAGGATTGTAGCCAGTCCATCCTTTTTTCCCTCTAATAAAATTTATAGAAGCCTCTAGGCATTTTGGGCCCTAGAAGAGTGATGGCTATCCTTTTTGCCATCGTGTGCCAGGAGAGAGGGAGGGGGGTTGCGTGCATGCATGCCCACACCCATAATTCTATGCCCCCCATCCACGCGCATGTGTGCACAACACCACCACCCTTGCTCCCCCCGCTCCTAGAGAGGTTCTGGAAGCTGGGGACAGCAAAAAACAGGCCTTCTGGTCCCACCGGAAGTTGGCAAACAGGCCATTTCTGGCCTCTGGAGGGCCTCTGGGCGGGGGGGAGGCCATTTTTGCCCTCCCAAGACTCCTAGAAATGCTCTGGAGCCAGGTGAGAGAGAAAAATGGTCCTTCCTCACCCCCACCCCCAAGGCCCTCCGGAGGCAGGAAACAACCTGTTTCCCTACTTCTGGTGGGCCCAGAAGGCCTGAAAATCAGCCAGCCGGCACGCACATGTATACTGGAGCTGAGCTCACGTGCCCACTGATATGGCTACGCGTGCCATAGATTCGCCATCACGGACCTAGAATATTCTTTGAAATCAAGAGGCTTCCTAAAGTCTTCCCATTTTTAGACAGGTTCCTCTGGATGTGAGTGTATGTTTATGTCTGGTAGGCTGGATACTTAATGCCAAGGAAAGCACTTGATGGCCATTGATGTTTAGAATCACTTATATGATTCAAGCTCCAGGCTGAGACCTATGAAATATTATATAAAACTACAGTAAATGAAAATGTTAGTGACTACGTGTTAAGGTCATTTTTCTTGTAAATATGTAGCTAGAGACACCCATATATGTTCTCCATTGCGCTGGGGAAAGAGAATCCAGGACTGGGTGTTGCTCTCCTCTTCTGCCTGGAGACTGAGCCTGTCATCATTTTTGGTGATGCCTGATGATCTCCCAGCCCATGAGAAGGAGCATTCAGGTAGGACCAACACCCCTTTCAGTTTATGAAAATAAAGATAATCACCAATAAATTGGATGATCCTAATAGTGCCATTGGATCTTCAGTCTTTCAATCTGAAGTTGCAGACCAGTAGTTTCTCAATAAAATTTAGAATATAATAGAACTTATCACTTGACAAGTGACTTTACTTGAAGCCACACTTTAAGCATATATCTTTTTAATCTGGTTTGTAATCAGTTTCTGCATCAAGGTTATAAATGACATGAATATGTTGCAGTAGCTAGTAAAGCAAATTGTGTAGTACCAACCTGAGTATGAAGAAACTTGCCTCCTAGGTAAAGCTCTGAAATTAAAAGCCCCAAATGTTACGTATTCCGTTGGAATCATATGCTAGCAATAACTTGCGAGATTGAAAAACAAAATATGGCTGAATTGTATCTGGTAAGTCATTGTAAACATATCTCTTGAGTATTTTTGAAAGCCAATAAAATTCTTTAACATCTTTGGAGCCACTAGCGCAGACTAGATTTCTTTTAATCTGTTGGCTGGGTATAAAAGCAGTAAAACATCAGAATTTGATGTAGGGGCACTGGGGTTCCTGAAAGTTGCATTAACCTTTTATTCTTTCCTACTTTATTTGAGCTAGAGAAAAGAAACCAGAGAAATCTTGTTTGATTAAGGTCATGATTCTTCAAATTTAAATATAAATAGGTTTAGGATTATTTATTTAGGAGTACATCCACTAAATAAATATAGTAAAAAAATAACTTATTTACACCAGTAAACTTTGAAATGATTACTGTATACTTTTCTCATTTTTTCATTATATTTTTCATCTCTGTCATGATCTGGTCTAGTGCTTTAACGTATAAAAGATAGAACATGGTGATTCTTTCTTCCTGTATTTCATGAAACAGGAAAGTAGTTAAAGTTATTGATTTATAGAACATTAGAAGTTAAATATGATTTAACTTAATTTTGAAGATCTTGTTTCAGTGTCGATTTAAATAGCATTGCTCCTTGTATTAAAGATTAACAACATTGAGAACAATATTTCTGTGAAGAAAACCCAATGCTCAATGTAGTTAACAGGGAAGCGTCTTTGACACTGTATGAAAATGCAGACCAGTGGAATATTTCTGGTTGTGCTTTTAGGCTTTGCTTAATCTTAATCTAGAATATGTTAATTTAATCAAATTCATCTTACTTGTGTTAACAGGCAATTGCTCTCCATCTAATTGAGTATTAATCATATTCATTCTAATTAAGATTATATAGCCTTTTATATCTTAGTGTTGTAGAAACAAAGAATTACTTTATCATATTTTTAGGAGAAGTGGGTGGAAGTTATATTTCAGTTACCACCACTTTATCAATATGGCCAATATCTAGAATCATAAAAATTGTAAGCCAACAGCAGAGGACAAGGAATATGTGCTTAACCCTTTTGTAGATTACATATAATGTAGGAAGAATAGTCCAGACATAATATATGGTAAAATTTCAAAGTCCAGTTGCTAAATGCTGTGTTGTTTGTATGAAAGCCAATAGCATGTGCAGGATGTGAGGTTTTAAACAGGTTGCAGTGGCCTGCAAATAGAATATACCCTGGACTCTGCTGTCAGCATTTGCCCAGCCATTTTGTTGGACACTTTATTTCAAGAACATGAAACAAGAAGGAAAGTAATATGAGACTAAACATTTCTTTAAAAAAAAAACTGTTCTGCCTTTACAGTGTCTGTGTCTGTGACTCTCTTATTCAAATTGGAATCCTATCCATTATTTTGTAGATCATATGTCCGCTAAAAGGAAATACTATAAGTCTGGAAATCAGAAAGCTAAACTATGATTTATCTTATACAACATGGCCAACCAAATTCAATTGCAAACACTTGGCAGATTATAATTCATGATTGTGAACAGTCAGTCTCTCTCTTCTAAAGTTGGTCCTTTCTTGTTGCCTAAGACAAGGAATATTTTCCCAGCAATATTGGGAGGGGCAAATAATTTTTGGTAATGCTCCATATGCTTAAACTGTCAATTTGTTGCATTCAGCTGAAAGTTTGCTTTCATCAGTGTTGAAATTTCAACTATCAGAAATGTGAAATTGAGATTATAATGCCACTTTATCTGTTGCCTCAAACTGTCAGATATCACGATGTGATTATATAGAGAGACCTAAAGTTATTTTTAAAAATAAAACAATCAAATTCAACATTAAAAAAATTATTCAGGATATTATTTCAGAGTTCAGAAGTGAGTTTACATTAATCCAGATGGGAGAATGTATGCAGTTGTCAGTAGTCCTTTGCTAGTTAGCTTACTGATATAAAAAAGGCAATATATCATGGTCTCAGGGTTTATTGAATTAATCAGTCAAATCCTCTTCATGCCTCATTTCATTATTTGGGTATTAACTTTTATATTTTGTACCCCAATTAATCTCTTCCTTCTACATTTCATTGATCTTTTTCATTTATTAATTATAAGCATCATTGAAAGGATTTATTGGTAAAATTTTAACTATGATTTATCATTAGTGTTTAATTTCTGCTAAGTGGCATTTTATTAAACATTATTCTTTGTAAAAGTCTAAATTAATACCATTTGTGAAGTTTTTGGTCCAATCTTGTCTACGGATATTTTGCATTAGCATCTATTACCTATCCCTGACTAAAAAAAGGGGGGGGGGGAGTTTCTGTGTATGATTTTGTATTGTCCAGAAAAGGGAAAAAAAGTGCTGCTGTATTATTTGCATGGCTACAAACTTATTCAAGCTTAATTAGAATGGGTGTTGGTCTTACCTGAGATGCCCTTTCTCGGGGCGGTGGGAACAGCAGTCAGGAATGGGTTAACTCTGTCTGTTAGCTGCTAGGACTGAGTCTGCAAACTGTTAAGCCACACCTCTTCCTGTTGCTTCCCAGCTTTTTGACGAGATCGTCGACGCAGACTGACATGTTGAGCTGTGAACAAAGAAGATCAGAAACACACACACATCCGGACCCCAGGGCTGGGTGTAAAACCGAGTGGGTCTGACTGCTGTTCCCACTGCCCCGAGAAAGGGCGTCTCAGGTAAGACCAATGCCCATTCTCCATAACGGTGGGAACAACAGTCAGGAATGGGACATATCAAAGCTGGCTGTCCTATTGGGAGGGTATAGTCTGGTCCTGTGTCCCCTGTTCTGAAAGGACTCTCTGGAGGACCCGCCTGCCAAAAGCTGCCTCAGCCGAGAAGTAAGTGTCCAGCTTATAGTGGCGGATACCTGACCAGGTAGTGGCCAGCAGACCTCCTCTAGAGAGGCCTGGGTCACGCATGCAGCTGAAGTAGCTGCGCTTCTGGTAGAATGGGTGATAATGTGTCTTGGGACCGGTAGGGCCTGGACCTCATAGGCCTTACCTATAGAAGCCCTAATCCATCTCCCCAAGGTTGAGGACGTAACCTTGCAACCGAGCGTTGCAGGTTGGAATGAGACAAAAAGGGCTTCCGTCCTCCTGAGGGAGGAGGTCTGTTTAACATAGACGGAAGCCCTTTTTGTCTAGAGCCCTTCGCACAGCCAAGATATGTCAAGTATGTTCCAAACGGTGGCCAGGCTCAGGACAGAAGTTGGGTAATACAAGTTCTTGACCCTGTGGAACAAAATGTTGACCTTGTGAAGGAATGTTGGGTTGAGTCATAAAATCACCTGGTCAGCATGGAAGATGCACAGATCCTCCCTGATCAACAGAGTTGCCAGTTCGGATATCCGCCTGGCGGAGGTGATAGCTACAGGAACACCATCTTATATGACAGGAAGCGTAGACTGACCTCCCTCAGGGGTTCGAAAGGACTCTGGGTAAGGGCATTTAAGACATTGTTTAACCTCCACGTTGGAAATCGGTGTACCACAAGAGGCCTAAGGTTAGTGGCCCCTCTGAGGAACTGGCGGACCACCAGATGCTGGGAAAGGGAATCCCTGGTTCCACAAGTCAACACGGAGGAAAGGGCTGCAACCTGCCTCTGAAAGGTGTTTGGCGCCAGCCCATCATCCAAACCGTGTTGTAAAAAGTCCAAGACTAAGCTATAGAAACGTCCATGGGAACCAGGTCACATTTCAAGCACCAGCCACAAAATGCCCGCCATTTGGTATCATAGATGCAGTTGGTGGAAGCCCTGTGGGAAGCCTGGATAGTTTTTGTCCCCACTCAGCAGGCTCCGCTCAAGTGCCAGGTGGTCAATTGGAACTACTGGGGGTCCGGGTGGACCAACGCCCTCTGGCTGAGGCAGGTCCTGTCCTGAGGGATCCTCCAGGGCCATGTCACTGATAGGGTCACCAGATCCGCAAACCAAGGCCATCTGGGCCAATGCAGGGCCAGAAGCAGAGGTTCTGCCTCCTCCTCCAGAAGCTTCCTGATCACTTGGAATCAATGGAAGGGTGGGGGAGGCATAAAGCAACCCCGGCAGAGGTTTTCCTCCGGAGGACCTTCCAACGGTGAGGGCGAGGAGAGAGCCACTATAGGGTATCTACCGGTGGCACCTGGAGAATGTTAGAAAGCTCTGGAGCCATGTTATAGAGCATTTGTCCAGGCCGTTAGGATTGGAACCTGAGCTGGGGGATGCCCACTGTCTCTGCACCACATCTGAAAAAAGTTTAGGAGCGGGCACGATTTCTGCCTCCACAGTGGGTTCCACAAATAGAGGGTTTCTTGTCTCAGTCGCCTCTGGAGTCATCCCCAGGAATGTCTGAGTGCTGCCCAGACAAGTAGTGTTCCATGCCTTGAACAGCAAAGACCTAAAAATGTGGGGCCAGAAAAGGCCGACGAAGACAGGAGGGTCAGGAACCAAACACTCATCATCAGAGAGGTCGAAGTCACGTGGTGTATCTTCACCAGACAAAGATGCCTGGCCAGAAGAGACGGGATTAGTCCTGTTCGAATCCCCCATGATTTGGGGTCCTTGATGGCAGTCCAGGTGTCTGGTGTAGTCTCTTTGCTGTAGCTCGGCTGCAATGCCCTGCCTGATTGCCTCTGATATCAACACCCCCATGGAGGATGAAATTTGAGGTTCTGGTTGCTTATCTGAGCGAAGGCCAGCTGCGGCGGGTGTGAAGGTTGCTGATGGACCCCTTTGTGCCCCAGGTTGCACCCAGGATGGCAGTTGAAGCCAGGCATCTGGCATAGGGCCGAATAGTAGATCAGTGTTGCTGGGCAGATTAAGGCCCTGCTCTATAGCACCATCTGGGGACCATGATTCCCTAGGGCTCCTCTTAAGCGGATCAGGCTGTTCAGACCTTTCTGGTGTGGGACGTTATACCTCCTGGTCGTCTCCACCACCGCTCTGTCCTCGTCGATCTCAGCACGCAATGTGGGTTGCAAAGGCAAACACCTGGCTCAGCGTTTTGGAGCAAGCTCGTGAGCGCTGCATAGTCGGAAACTGCAAGCCAGCAGTCTGATGCTGCCTACGTGGCCTTCAGCGGGATCAGGCTAAAAGCTCTTCACGCTGGTAAGATAATTGCGCAACCAAATGTCCTGGGAGCCCCTAAGAAGAGATCTTTGTCCTTAAAGATGGAAAAGGCAGGTAGAAATGTGTTAGCGCAAAAAGACACAGCTGTCCAAGCTAGACTGAGTCTAAAAGCTGGGAAGCAACAGGAAGAGGCGTGGCTTAACAGTTTGCAGACTCAGTCCTAGCAGCTAACAGACAGAGCTAACCCATTCCTGACTGCTGTTCCCACCATTATGGAGAAGTAAGCCTTATTGAATTTACTAAGTCTCGAGAATTGGCAAATAGAGTTTTCAACAAGTAACCTACTTATTAGTTAATACAAATGCAGGGGAAAGTATATTTAACTGATGTTCTAGCTCAGGGATGTCAAACTCAAGGCCCGAGGGACAGATCTGGCCCGCAGGGTGCTTAAATCTGGCCTGCAGGGCTACCCTGGAAAGAATCATGGACTGGCTGCTTGGGAGCCCATTTTTTCTGGCAGAGCACTCGGGCCACCACAGTGACAAGTGTGACATCGAGCTGGCCACAACCACCATGGCCAGGTCCACTTGGAGGTCAAACCCAACTCTGATGCGGCACTCAATGAAATCAAATTTGACACCCATGTTCTAGCTTACTCTACAGCCACCCATACAAACTTTCTAACCTTCCAAATAATCACAAAAGCTGGTGCCATTCTCACAAATCATTTGGAAGGTTGATTCTCCAAATCACACAATTTGGAATAGGAGCTTTCCAAATGGTGCCCACTTGCAGAAAGGCATGAGATGGCCTCTGTAGGAAGGATGCACCACATATCAATTGGGCATGCCTGTCAGCAGTTGCAGAAAAAGGCAAAGTAAGTGGAGACATTTATACGTGCTGCTCCAATTTAGGCAGGCCTCCTGGGTATGGTATGGTAGTGAGCAAGTCTGGGCCTCCCAAGTATGGTGGGGCAGCAAAAGGCCTGGGCACCCTCAGCAGTTTTCTGCACAATGGGAGACCCTGTATAAAAAACCAGGCCACCTAGCTCACAGCAGCTTTCCGCATATTAGTGGGCCCTGTAGCTGTTGCAGTCTTCCCCACCCTGAGGCACACATGCTATCAGATAATGGGGGAGCCAGTACTGCATTCATTGAACAAAGCAATCATATGATGCCTTGGTTAATGATTATTTCACTCGACAAAAGAAGATTCCAGAGATAATTGTGGTCATAAATTGATTACCTGTATAATCAAAAATATAACCATTTCTATCACTGCATTGTCTTGTTCTCCCTCCATATCCCTGAATAAGTACTCAGCTATGCTGAATGCTAAATTGTTTCTATATTGAATATGCTTTGGATTGAGATTTTTCTTCAATGTTCTGCTGTTGTTTATAGGTAAATAAGCCCAGGGAAGGATTTCCGAGAGAAAATAAATTGTATATAACTTTTTCTTTGTTTAGTATACAATGATATATAGGCTTAATAGTCTGACTCAAAATTCACAGTGTAAATAAATGATTAAGATGCATAAATGGTAGTGTTTCAAATAATCTAGACTCATTAGGCAAAAAATTTAAATAAAAAATATGGAATAGGAAATAAATACTAATGTTGCTGTCTCTTTCTCTGCTCTCCATTTTTAACTATGCTGGTGGATGGAGGAGAGAGAAAAAAACCTCACCAGAAGCATGGCACCCCAACCCAATAAAGTGTCTGAATGCTGTTGTAGTTGTTATGTCTAGATGATTCACATAATCTTATTGATAGGCAGGAATAAATCCCAATTAAATCAGTAGATATAAATAATACAAATAAAAATATTTGTACACTGCCCAATTCTCAGCAATTTAAGAATAATCTACTATAATTATATAGGTCCGTTGTCTGCATAGGAAGAAATCCAGAATAACACCATTGATTTAGATAGCTGTGCTACCTATGTGGTTTTAAAATGAAACTAATTTGGGAAAAATGGTTTGGAGGTACCAAATAACCATAACAGCTTTAGAGAATAATAAAAATGAAGTGCTCAATGATTATACTGCTGAATTAAACACCAGATTAAATTTAGACAAAGTTCCCACTTTGTCAATACATTATATAAAAAGAGGCATTTGAATTATTGAGATTTCTATTTCAAGCTTATCAATTTCATATATCTTCTTTTTATATGCATAGAAAAGTGTAAAACCTTGCCAATTTAAACAACGGAAGCTTGGAATCTCTTGTAATATTTTAATAGTGTATATAACCATTAAAAATAAATGAATGATAGCAAAATGACTGAGATTTTGAAATTCTGAAAATCAACTTGGAGATGAACAAAGCAACGGGACTCTCACACTGTGTTCCATTTTTGCTATTTACTCAAAATTAATGCATAGTCATAGTATATTTCTTAAGAGTAACCCACAGGGTTGTTGTCATCAACAGAGGTTTAGCAGAGAATGTATAGTATAGCCTTTATTGTCATTGTATATCATGTATACAACGAAATTGCCTCACTGGTACAATCCATGACAAAAAATACAAACAACATAAATAGTATAAAGAATAATCCCTATGCAAGTAATTGGGGGGGGGGGGCAGAGAGAGAGAAAGAAAGAAAAAGAAAAGCTAGTCGTACGTTTCCGTGTGTGCATGGAATGATTACGGTTGTGTTTAAGAGTCTGACAGCCCAACATGCTCCAACAAACACAATGATTATAAAAAAGGTGCTGGAGTGTGCAGAAGCAGACAAGTTAACGATGGAACTTAAGGACAGAAGGAAACTATTTATTATGAAACATGGAACAGATGGTACGATTGGCTGGAAAAGGAATCTAAAATTAATGGATAGTGTATAGCAAAAGAGAAGATATTATAATGAAATGTTATATTTAATGTGTAGTAGGTATATATATAAAATGTATTGATTATATGATTAAGTATGTAACAAACAAAATATTATGTATATAATTGGCTGAAAGATAAATTGGATATTACTAAAAATGCCGATATTGGAAAGCTGTAAAAGTGTAACTAAGATTTAAAAGATGTAAACGTTGAATAAAAACATTTTTTTTAAAAAAAAAGAGTCTGACAGCCCAAAGATAGAAACTTTTTAAATCTATTTGTTCGGCTGGCTATGCTTTGATGTCTTCTGCCCGATGGTAGAAGTGTAAAGATGGCTTTAAAAATTGGTGCTTTATTACATTAACAAATATGTGCAAATAACGTACTGATAATCTCTTGCTGTTTTACAAATATTGGTAATCCATGTCATTTAAATTAATAATACTAACATTACTAACTGTTCGTAAATAAACTGAAATTAAAAGAAACAAAGAAAAATATTCTGATGTTGACAAACCATTAGATATTGGCAATTCATTACCTCAAATTTGTTGTAGGCTTATGCTTCCAGTTTTATGTAACATTGTTTTGGGAATTCCAAAAATAAGCAAAAATGCCATACAATCATGTCAGTGGTGGGTTTCAAAATTTTTTACTACCAGTTCTGTGGGTGTCGCTTGGTGGGCATGGCATGGCTTGGTGGGCGTGGCTTGGTGGGCATGGCAGGGGAAAGATACTGTAAAATCTCCATTCCCACCCCAATCCAGGGGAAGGTTACTGCAAAATCCCCATTTCTCCCGATCAGCTGGGACTTGGGAGGCAGAGAATAGATGGGGGTGGGGCCAGTCAGAATTTTTACTACCAGTTCTCCAAACTACTCAAAATTTCCGCTGCCGGTTCTCCAGAACTGGTCAGAACTTTCTGAAGCCCACCTCTGAATCATGTGCTAGGAAAAAGGGAGAGGGTAGAGTACTTTTGAAGGAAGGAACTGAACATGATTAATTTTTATTTTTTTTTTTTGTCTTGGGTGAAGGGAGAAAAAGATTGCACTTCTGTGTGCATTGGTACTGGGTTTTGCAGGTGTTCACAGGTAGTCCTCAACTAATAATCACAATTTAGTTTGGAATATTGGTCATTAAGGTTGTTTAACGGGTCACTACGTGGCCAGGTACAATTTTACAACCATTTTTACAATGGTCATAAAGCAAACCAAGTAATCAAATCCAGCATATCTAATGGGTGTTTTTGCAGGACAATGGCAAGAAATATAGTAAATCATGAACATGTGATTAAGGGATGCTAGAACTGCTAGAACTAGTAAATGTGACTTGATTGCCAAGCACCCAAAATGCGATTATGTGACCATGGGAATGTGTGTGTGTGAGTGTGTATGCAGCAGTCATACATTGGAGGACAGGTTGTAAGTAGATATTTTGAAGTTTGTTATAACCTCAAACAGTTATTAAGTAACCAGTCATTAAGCAAAGACTACCAATATATGCATTCCATAAATCATTATTTATTAATAATTGATATATTTGAACACACTATATATCAACCTAATAGAGGATTGTGGTAGTAAACCCTATAGGCATGCTAAGTGCCTACAGCTTTAAGACACCAAATCAAGTTATAGAAGAGTTTATTACATTCTGATTTTATTCCTGTCAGATATCAGCATAAACATTGAACTTAAACTCTCCCTGGCACCAGGTAAACCCAGATATTAAGCTCCCCTCAGACACTGAAGCATATTGAGTGACTCTGGGCTAGTTTCTTTGTATCGGCCCAAAACACCTCACAAAGTTATTGTGGAGAAAATAGGAGGTGGGAGCATTATCTATTCTACCCTGGATTTCTGAAGGCAGGATAATAATCTAATAAATAAATGGTATTCAGTAAATTAGTGTAGCTTCACTGCATGGAAATTGGTTCATTGGCATGGAAGGCAGTAATTTAGCATGCTGTTTATGATCAAATAAATCTGACTATATCTACTCATATTTTTAATGGTTGTAAAATATACAAAATAGTTTTATATTGATGTATAGTACATTTCAATAAAATGTGTTGGGCTTGCTTTTTTTAGTCTCTACTAGTACTTTGGATGTTCTATAGATGTTCTAAATATCTGCATATTTTAATTTAGTTAAAACTATTTTTTTATGGGATGAAACTTAATGATATTTTTATTCAGTTTCAGATTCAGAATTCCATCTCCCATACTCTTGTTCTGTTTGGACAATGTAGCATACTGAAGCGTTCTACAATATCCCTGCTTTTCAGAGAAATCAGTCAATTTGCTAATAAATTGCAGCATGCAAACAAGGTACAATTCTGTAGTTTTATGCTGTTATAAATTTTATAGATTTTACCTTGATACTGTTATTCCTAAAGGTTTATTTTTTATAAGTATTCTGACTTACATCTGTAGTTTATTAACCAGATTTCAATATAGGTAGGGATGATTAATACCACTAGTGGTAAAATTTATCTCAGTAATGAACTTTGGGGAACCAGCCATGCACACACATGCATCCAGAAACAATTGGGGAAAGCTATTGAAGCAGCTTCATTGAGTGACATGGCTGCTTTAATGTTTCAAGATAGGCTGGTTCACTTACATCACGGGTGTCAAATCACAGGTGTCGATCATGTCACATGATGTATTGTGATGTATCGCGTTGTTTACCTTTGCAGAGCTCAGGTGGGTGTGGCCTGCACGTGACGCATCTGTCCATGGATTGCCAGTTTGACAGGCCTGACTTGCATCAACATGCCTTGCAAAGTGGCTGTTTTGAATGCTTTATACAGGTTGATTATAGTGTTTAGATATTCAGATCATGTGGCTCAGTGCTTTTAAGATGGGGAAATTAAAAGATACCTAGAAACAAAATTAAATGAAATGATTAGGTATTGTTAAGAATGATTTGATTCCCAGAAAATGGAGCAAGTTCACTGAACTGTTTCTTAGAGTTTCTTAGAGCCTTATACCACAATTGACAATGGTATATGAGATGAAAAGATAGTTCCTTTATCTTATTGTAAATAAGTCAAAATATAAATTATTTTTTTATCCATTCTTGTTACCGTATCTCCATCTCTCATTCCTTTGTTGTGCTTCTGTATCCGTTTTGAGCTTGTGGGAATAGAGCACTGTCATAACATGCTCTTTGTAAAATGTTCTGCACATAGATGACATATAAATAATGCAGAAGAAAGCATGAATTGTCACCCGCAGAAATATACTAGGGGTACTAGATATATTCTTATGCATTTGAATCTAGGCTTTCAGCTGAATTCTATGATGTTCCTTGTATTTTGCCTCAGTTGAGGCATAATAGTTCCTTGCTGACCAGAACTTTCATTGGCTGTAAGTCAACTTTAGAAATGGAAAGGAAATATTAAAAAATGTGACCTGCCAGTCAATCTGGAGAATGATCAATGGCTTAAAAAAAAAATCCAGCGCTCTGCAGATTAGAAGCAGATGTTTGCTGTTTTCTTTTATTGTACAACAAAACTGAATGTGACAATCAGAAAACAGAAATAATTTTTTTCTTCAGCTGAATAAGCAATTAAATTGATTTTGTGAACATAAAATGATTTATTATAAGAAGGTTTAAAATAAAATGCATTTAGGGCATCTTTATCTGCATGTTGAGAGGGGCCCCATTTGTCTTTCTGTAAAAATAATTGGCAAGTCCCTGTAGTAACAATTGTATGACAGTCCATTGTCTGATGAACGATGATGAGAGATACCATGCATTGTTTCTTGAATTTTCTTAATCTTCTATGCATTCTGGAAGAGGAAAAAGAGCCGCCAAACATTTTGGGAAGTGACACCATTAGTTAAGAAGTTGTTGCTATTAAGAAAATACGTCCTGTACGATTGTAATTGTGACTTAGCCAGCACGAGTCTATCTATTCCACACCCAAAATGTTGTAGTAGTAGGGTTCCGGGAAGAAACCAACAATTTAGAGCAGGGTGTCAAACTCACGTTGTCACGGCAGCGTCACGTGACATATCGGGACTTTTCTCCCTTTCGCTAAACCAGGCATGGGCGTAGCCAGCGCATCACGCATCCAGCCCATGGGCCGGGAGTTTGACAGCCCTGACTTACAGCAAGCATGTCCAGCCCGTGCCCCATATGCAGCCCTGAACAATTAGTCATGTGGGCACACAAGACTCCCCCCCCCCCAAAATAAAGGAAGTTTGTTGCTTATATACATTAACTACATATTTTATATGCGGCCCAGGACAATTCCTCTTCACTCAGTGCAACTCAGGCAAGCCAAAAGGTTGGACACGCCTGACCTAGAGACCTTCTGTGGTGACATGCAAGCTGAGGAACTAATAGGATAAGTTTTAGGAATGCTTACAGAAAGCCAGGAACTTTGGTAAAGAAAGAATTCTGAACCCAATGACCAAGCATAGAAATGGTGACATCCAGAATAAGATGTCTGTCCAATATATTATTGACAGCAGAAATGGATTATAATATTAAAAAGCAGCACAGAACTGTAAAATAAACAGAAAGACATTAATGGAGAAAATCAGATCTGATATGCTCTGCTGAAGATGATTTAACTTGTGGAGAAACATGCTGAGATAGGTACTTGTCAAGAGAAAGACTGATGGTAGCCTTTGCTTCACACTTACCTCTGGACTGTCAAATAACAGGTGGCTGCAGAAGGTTTGAGCGAGACCTGAGAATTCCCTGAAGCTGTGCCAAAAACCACTCAAACATATCCATAATATGATTGTAGGACTCATTTGTTTTAGAACTGTTCCAGTAAGTAGATATGTACCTCTCATGCTATAGAAAAAAAACAAATCAAAATACGTTTTATTTATAATGTATGGTCGCAATGGGTCACCACTTCTATCAGATAAAAACAGATAATTATATACCATGGATAACAGCTGTTACAGCTCTTGCATTTACTATTCCCCTCTTGCTCTGAGTAAAACATGTTTTTAATAAATGGAAGTTCTCTAGTTGCTTTACAGTTTCGATAATCCCATTCTTATCTGGAAGGTGCAACTTAATTTTATAAGATTTTTGGCATGAAATAGCAAAACCCTGGGAAGCTTGCTTACAAAATACATTGCAGGTAGTCTTCGAATTACAACCACAATTTAAGTCCAAAATTTCCATTGCTAAGCAAGACAGTTGTTAAATGAGTTTTGTGACTTCTCTTATCACAGTTAAGTGAATTACTGCAGTTGTTAAGTGGATCATTTGGTCATTCCGTGAATCTAGATTCATTAAGTGAATCTTGACTTTGCTTATGGGAAGTTGGCTGGGAAGGTTACAAATGGTGATCACACGATCTTGGGACAATGCAACTGTCCATAAACCCATTTCAGTTGTCAATCATCTGATTTTTGATCATTTGACCATGGGGATGCTGCAATGGTTGTATGAAAACCAATCATAAGTCATTTTTTTCAGTGCTATTATAATTTTGAACAGTCACTAAGCGAATGGTTGTAGGTCAAGGACTAAATGTATACAAAGTTGAAATGCTGAATGGCCAATCATGCTGATTCAGTCTTTTTAGTTGAAACATATGGGATCTCTTCGATAGTAATGGGCAAATATACAATTTGAACCTGCAAATCTCAAGTCTATGTAGAAATCAGATAGATGACAACTCTGGAAAAGAAATTTATTTAGATGGAAGTAACTAAATGAAATGAAAACAGCAAGGTATTGTTATTCCAGATTATGAGAAACTGATACTACGGAATGGATAAGAATGTGTTTTAGAAATGCCAATGTACATTTCTGACACAGCTGATCACTCCTCTACCATCCAAAAAGCAAGCTAGAGTACTAAAACATGATCCCTAGGTGTTTTGTATTCAATAGAATGGCAGCCATTAGATCACCTAAGACCTATTTACATCTGATAAATCCATATTCATAATAATATAAATTCATCTACAGGCCACTATTGTTTAGGGACTGCCTCAGTTTGTAGTTATGACAATGAAAAAATATCTTTGTGATCCAATTCATGCTTTTATGACCTTTGCATCATACCTGTTCAGTATTACAGTCAGTTAGTAGTCATTGTCCTGTGCTTGATTTCCAGAGTGAAGCTGTTGCTTAAACTATTATCTTTCTGAGCTGCTTCTGATAGTAGAGCTCCCCTCTGAAAGTGCTAACCTCAAATAAACAACCTCAGCTCTGTGACCTTAATTAGCCTGATACTATCTGCTGCCTATTATTGAGAAGGCCCTAATCAGTTTCACACTAAAGACTTTTAATTTGCTTCCTAAACTTCCAATCACAAGCTCACTAGGCAAATAGCCAGTGCTAGCATATTCCTTTCAAAGTATAGGAGGAGCGTGAGACATCAGCCTAATAATGCACATTTCACAACCCTCCTATCCCTAATTATATTAACCCATTTTAGGACTCTTTTTAAACATAAGTTACACTATTCTGAGTGAGACAAAAAGCAAGATTTTCTGTGGGATTATATAATATGTAAAAAAGAAACAGCATAGTAACGGCCCTGGATCTTTTTCCCCATGGAAGTCAGCTAAACAACCAAAGGTAGGGTAACTTTGTACATGAAAAGGTTCTAAATAAAACAAACCTCCCTCTTATTTCCCACAAATTTGAAGTTTTAGAATGGATTTGCAAACCCAACTGGGGGGAAAAAACAGTGGTTAGAGCTTTCTTTAACAGCTATTTTCAGTCAGGGATGAGTTAGAGATAAGCCATGATTCCCTTATAGGATCAGTGGTGGTATTCAGACGGTTCTATCTGGTTTGGGTGAACTGGTAGCAGCGGCTGTGGGGGGCTCCGCCCACCCACCCAGATGTTATCACATCCTGTTTTTGACACTCACTATGCGCATGTGCATGACGCGCTCACATTTGCAAACCAGTAGCGAAGGTAAGTGAATACTACCCCTGTATAGGATGTTTTGATCTGAGTCACGCAAACAGCAGCAGATGCTAGTATAGTATGTTTGTTACCCAACTATATTGTGTCAAGCTGTTTCTCAAAACAGCCCGCAAACCTTTCTGTAGTCAGGCTGATAAAGTTTGGCCCCAATTTCCCCACAATCCACGAGGCCCCAGTTCCAAGGACAAGGTCCAATATCCACAAGAGCGAGGTCTGCAATTCCACCAGGCAACAGCAAAACTCAAAGTCCACAGAGCAGGGTCTGCAAGCAATCCAAAAAGCAAGAACAAGGTCCAACATTCACAGAGTCGAAGAGAGTGCACTGCAGAAGTAAATGGTTGTCTCCATTAAACTCACCCTCTCCTATGTCTGGCTAAATCTCCCCAGTCCAGTGTTTTTCATTAGGAGGGGTAAAGCTGTTTCCTTGCAAGTAGTCTCACCGACCTCCTCTGTGCTTCTCTACACAACACTCTTTGTGTCTGTGGATTGGGTGCAAGCAGCAGCTGTTCCTCATTAGAGGCGGAACTCAGCAACAGATGATCCTCCCTTGCTTCTGCTAGTGTAGGCTGCTGACTATCCAATCGACTGTTCACCTTGATGCCAGACAGGCCCAGGACTGCATTTTCCTCTGCCCCGGGGCTCTCTGGACACTTCTGAGGATTCATGCCAACCTCATCTGAGGGCTCCAGTTCCAGCATCTTCCTCCTCCAAACTGGCTTCCAATGGGGTACCGTCATACAGGGTTCTTTGTGTGTCATCATTGCAATTAAATAGTCCAACCATCAACCTTGGATACGGAAAATAAATTTGAAGATAAAAAGCAAAATCAGTTTAGAGAGGAACTCCCTTGAGAAAGTTCAAAGGAGTTTGTGGCAGGTTAGTCAGTTTCATCAAATATTAATGCTTTTTTTGAATATCACATTATTTTATTTTTTCCCACTGGAAATATGGGTTACATCAGAGCTGGGATTGGATTGCTATTGGGTTAACCCAGTTCTAGCTACAACTAGCAAAACAGCAGAAAAACCCAAGGGCAGTATTGTAACTTGTTACTATTGCCTTACAATTCAAATGTGGGCCATTTCCTTCTTTGAAACCATGGTTATTGGCCTTCATGCTTTCATTCAATCAAGCTGAAATCTTGCTTTATTCTTCTAACACTATAAACCTATAAGAAGCCTTTGACGTAAAATTGTAAGCCTACACCCAGACATATTTTCACTTAGCAATTGCCTCTTGATAACTGAGTTGCCAGTTCCAATTGTTACTAAACAAGGACTTCTGGTATCTATTTCTGTATTTCCCCTTGGAGTGTTACTTTTTAGAATATATCTGGATACATAGTTCATAATAGTAATATAATACTCTATGCTAAGTCTAATTGTCAGTTTCATTTCAGAGCCAAAGGAAGATATGGCTATTTATCCAAGCATTTCTGTCATTAGAAACCATAGTTAATTCTTGTTTTCTTTTATAATATTGCATTATAGAATTTGAAGCATTTGTTATTGTAGGTTTATTTTGGCTTATTCTTGTTCCTTTCCCAGAAATCCACAGAAATAAAGTACGTTGTAAATAGTTTAAGTAATAAAGTGAGTCCCCACGTGAAATTCTACAGACAACAGTGTAGTTTATTACATTCATAAGAATTAAAGCAAACACTAATTTTCTGAAGCTAAGACTCATCTGTCATTCTTAGCAAAATTAATCTTCGTAAGTATCATACAGATTAAAACTGTATTTTATAATTTGCCTACCATGTTTTATAGTTGAAACAATTTTAAAAGGACCTTGTTTAGAAATCAGTATTTTCAATTCATCATCACATCAAAGTGTTTAAGGAAAATAAGAGTTAGGGAGTCGATTAGAAACAGTAAATGTCTCTCTAGATTTTTCCACCTGCAAATCAGTCAGGAAAAATTATACCACAATTTAACAATATATCATTGAATTACTCTTCTAGAGATGCAGAATTTACTAACTATTCTGAAATATGATGCTAACTTAAAAAAGTAGCAAAGTGAGAATCACCTGCTGGAGAGTAAGGTTTTGTTGATGTTGTTTTTGTTTTGTCCCCGGAGAACTAGAGTTTATAGTACCACAAAAATCCATTTCCTTTTCATCCTTGGGTTTTACTGTACAGTGTAAAGGTAATTGCCAGAAATGCTACAAAAGGGAATTTCTAACTAAACCACATATCAGAAGTTCAACAGAACATTTCCTTTACTTCAGATAAATGGATTGCATTTCAGATGTGTTTGATTTACTGGAAATAAAGCAAGGTCACATGGTATTATCAATTGGTTCACCTTCAACTTGGAAAGCAAAAGAGGTGAAGTGCTTAAACTATATGATGCATTTTTTATGTTAAGGCAAGATTCCTTTGTAATCAAATAAGGAATTTTTAAAAATGTATAGTTTCAGGCTTGGGGTGTTTCCTTTCATTCTTGAATTATTCCATTATACTGCATAATACGTCTGTGTGGATAGCATAGTGAACAAAAGATTCAAAAGTTTAGTATTAACTTGGGCAAACGATTGGAAGGATCAGTGATTTGAAATGAAATTTCAATGGAAGGGGGTGTTATTTTTAACATGTTCTTTTGGATGAAGGGATCAGGTTTTTCTTAGTCTTGCAAGGTGTTGACATATATGTCCACCTACTCTTTAAAGTATTGTGAATTTAAGAAACTTGGGGCAGCTTATGTATATAAAGGTTGATGTAGCATGGAGGTATTTCACTATATTCAATGCTGGAAGTAACTCAAGGAAGATCCTGAATAATGTAACAAAAACTAAATCAAGACTACAATAATGATAAATAATAAAAAGGCATACATTATAAAACATTGCTAGAAATAGAATCTTTGGAGCACTTGAGAAACATTTATTATGCATTTATTAGCCAGATGGAATGGGCAACTGCGTTTTTAAAAAGATAGTTTCATAGATGAGTCTTAGACATAAGTTTCTCAAACACAAGAGGTGATCTAAAAACAAAGACACATGTGCATTAACAGCTTGAAATTTGCTGATCAGCTCATGGGTCTGAAGGGAGCCATTTCAAGATTTAAAGTGCCAGCATGGACGTAGCACAATTTAGTTAACAAGCTAGAATGCACTGACACTTTCCCAGGTGTGAGGGAATAAAACTATTGAGATTTCCATATTTGGAGCTAATTATCAATAAGAGAGCATTACTTTGGGTCAGCTAAATAATTATAGTGCTTCTGTTTCCTTCTTCCCAACAAAACATCTTGGGCACAGGTGTGAGCATGAAAAAGGACCAATAATGTTTTAAATATCAAATTATAAAAGGAAAATATATATTTAGCAGGTCTCTCTAGAATAGCATGCTGGTCTAATCTATCCACATATTGTTTTTGGAAAACAGATTTAATTACCCTCTTTTTCTGCCATAAAATTGAATTAAATAGCGATTTGCCTACCCTAGAGATGGAAAGGTTGCAAGTAATTATCAGAGAGCACAGGCTATTGTCCTATATCAGGTTACAGAGAGAAATAAAACTTTATAGCCTTCAACCATAGTTCTGATTTTGATATGTGCTAAATATTTGGTATCCTCAATGAAATACGTTTCTATCACAATTCTGTACATCATTCTTAACTGGGGCTCCAAAGAATCTAGAGCAGGGGTGTCAAACTGGCAGCCCGTGTGCCGGATGCATCACGCAAGGCCACGCCCACCCCAATTCCGCGAAGGGGAAAACCATCACAATACATCACATGATGGCAATATAATGCCGCAAGTTTGATACACGTGATCTAGAGTTTCATGAGATATTGTGATTAAAAAACAAATTATTTTTGGACTTCATGCACCATGCACTACTAGCCTTGGCTCAGGACTCAGATTCAGAATATGAGCTTGAAGAAGCTGCAGTGGCTGAGCCTGTGGAATGCCAGCTTCAGAAGAGACAAAGCCAGGAATCACATGAGGCTAATTAACCATAGACACCACTTCAGCAGCTGGACAAGTCAGATGAGAATGATGTAAGGCCTCCCATCCTGCTCCCCTGATGAGTAGAGAAGAGACTAGAGCAGTGGAAATTTCTTCATCAAGCAAGGGAGTAAATCTCTTGATTATTGAGAGCTGGTTGCAGTCTTGGCTGCCAGCGCAGTTCTGACCATGTTTTTGCTGGATCAATGTGTAACCTCTGGCTTTTGTGTGATGTTCCTGTTTGTAAAAGAAACCTTGAACTTGTGACCTCTGCACTGGCTAATAACCCTGGATTGGCATTGGATGATTCTTCTATTTGCTCTATTTTAAAGAAAACTCTGTGGGCAAGCTTTTGCTCTGTTTACATCCCTTTGTTCATTGTTAACTCTTCAGTTTTGAAGTAAAACTGATCATCTTCGGAGCACCATGTTTGATAGAAGCCTGAAGCAGGACAGGTGGGAATTTTTGCATACCCAGATTTGGCTGCCGGCCTTCTGCTTTGCCATTGAAAACATTGTAAAACATGTTTTCATGTCACTTAGAAATGAATTATATTGTGAAGTTTTCATGTTTTTTTTAAAAAATGTACAGAGGTTCTCATATACTGAAAATTATTTCAAGAGCTCCTTCAGCATAAAAAAATTGAGAAAGGCATATAGACTGTGTAATTTTACTCATCATGGAACCTGTGAGCTATAACAAA
The DNA here is from genome assembly GCA_022577455.1 of Arizona elegans. Lineage (NCBI taxonomy): Eukaryota > Metazoa > Chordata > Lepidosauria > Squamata > Colubridae > Arizona > Arizona elegans. The sequence continues at coordinate 218,688,091 of JAKOOJ010000001.1, forward strand.
TTTTCAACAATTTCTTTGCAGAAACTCTGCAGTCTTATATGAATTGCTCACTGATCTCTGTGACAAAGTTGTCATTTTTTATTTTACTCAGAAATAGGCTTCGGGTATAGCAATGCTTGATGACCTCAGTTGGGTCAGGCAACTCCCATTATAAAGCAGAATGGTTGCTAAGTGGGAAATCATGTGATAGTGCTTTCCAGTTGGAAAGAGAGAAGACTATTCAGTTTCATACTTTGGGGTTTTGTTGAAGGTGTGAAACAGTGACCCTAACCACTCCCCCTCTCTTTGGAAGGCTAAAATACCGGCTTACTATTTTGTACACATTGAAAACAATGTGCCTGCATGCTATAGAACAGCTTACTCTCTTTAAATCTTTCTCTCCAATCTCTTTGAGCTGCAAGGTGGGAGAGGCGAAAAAAGAAAGCAATACCTGTAGGTAATCTCCTATGCCTGATGCTTTTCACTGCCACCAGAATTGTGTTTTTTTCAATGTGGGAAAGAGCAAATAGCTTATTCTTTTGAAATATCTTCTTCTCCAACCTTTTTGTTAGGGGGGAAAAAGGGGGCACAAAACAACATGTACTGACAATAACGGCAATCATATGACTAAGGAATACTGATAAAGTTGTAAATGAGTATAAATTGGCCATAAAGTTATTTTTTCAGTACTTTCTTAACTTTGAACAGTTGCTAAACTAGTAAGCGAGGACTTCCTGTATTCTCATAATTTGTACAAGAACTTGGAACTGAAGACTAGCCCTGCCTTGATCAGCAGCTGTTTAAAAAGTTATTCTTCTTAGAAAGCATCCTAGGTATTAGGAATATGACTATTACCTAACTTGTTGGGTTGGCAATATATAAACCATCAATGTATGTTTGCATTATATTGCATTGTATTGTATAGCTTGGAGACTGCTGTATTGCATCATACTGTGTACTGATTGGTTAGCTCTATTGCCAGTGTCCTTAAGAGGGAGCTAGAAACATGGCTTGTTCTCTTTGTTGTTCTTGCTCTCTGATATCTCTATCTGACTTACTGTCTTACTGTTTGCATCTCTAGAAGAATTGTTTACTGTGTATGGTTAATATGACTGGTATGAAGACTTTATTTATTGGACTGTGTAAACTATAACACGACTCAGTGTATCTGTGGTGACTGTGCTTATTCATAACTACTCTAAACCGCTTTCATGTGCACACCCTTGCTACTCAAGGGTTATTCCTTAACACTAGGTCAAAGCTTGTTCTGTCATAAGGAATTATTTTTGCAGTGATTTTTTTTAACATGCATCTGTTAGGTAATTGCTTTGATAACATTATAATGCTAGAGATTGTGTTTTGCATGTATATAAAAAAATGTGAATTTCTTTGAAAGTCATGTGTTTAAAAAGGCAATATACACATACGATCTTTTATGTGAATTTGAATCTCTAGTAAGTGAAATTGTGCACACACTTAACTGGGAAATGTTTAAAAAATCTATTGCAGAGCGAATAGATGTGATTAGTCATGGCTAACTGTCACAGTGGAGATAGAAGTAATGCAGTTTTCGTGCAATGAGTTCCCGAGCATAATCATTTATTTAGCAATTCAAACAACACAGCATTTGGAGAGAAACTATTCATACAGGGAACATAATATATTAAACATAGATCATATTAGGAATAACTAAGTAGAAAAATTTGTTTTTTAGAAAATTGGATATGATAATGCAAATTACCTTTTAAGAATAACATGCTGGAAAAATGATGGAATGAAATAATAAGCAAATTGCTTATTCTTCTAACATAAATCAGATTTAGAGCGACAGAGTGTATCTTTGAACTCTATGAAGTATTGCTAAGTACACAAGGTAGGATTATGGAATAAATTTAATTCACTCGGTAACGTGACCTTGAGTTATGAGTACATTACTGTATTTGGTTGTTAACGTTGGTTTTGGATTCAGTGACTTATACTTCACCAAATTCTTATTTGTGGGTACTCACTAAAGAAAATGATTGATATTTTTACAAGCATCAGTTCAGATAGCTTTCTCTGGCAAATTCTTACTTTCTCTAATTTAATTTAATTTAATTTAATTTCCAATTTATATACCGCCCTTCTCCCTGAGGACTCAGGGCGGTGTACAGCCAAGATAAAAAACATAGAATACAAATATTAAAACATTTAAAAATATATATAAATTTGGGCCGAAAGTTAAGAATCACAAACTAATTAAAAAATTTAAAAATTTCTTCTAAGCCAACCCGGCTTGCTGGAAAAGATGGGTTTTCAGGGAACGACGGAAGGCATTGAGGTCATGGATTCTCCTTATCTCCGGGGGCAACTGATTCCAGAGGGTGGGAGCCCCCACAGAGAAGGCCCTCCCCCTGGGGGCCACCAGCCTACATTGTTTGGCTGATGGCACCCTGAGGAGGCCCTCTCTGTGGGAGCGCACGGGTCGATGGGAGGTCGTTGGTAGCAGCAGGCGGTCTCGCAGATAGCTAGGCCCTATGCCATGGAGCGCTTTAAAGGTGATAACCAACACCTTGAAGCGCACCCGGAAGACCACCGGGAGCCAGTGCAGCTCGCGCAGGAGCGGTGTTACATGGGAGCGCCATGTTGCTCCCATCACTACCCGCGCTGCTGCATTCTGGACCAGCTGGAGCCTCCGGGTGCTCTTCAAGGGGAGCCCCATGTAGAGAGCGTTGCAGTAGTCAAGGCGAGAGGTGACGAGGGCGTGAGTGACTGTGCACAAGGAATCCCGATCAAGAAAGGGCCGCAACTGGCGAATCAGGCGAACCTGATAAAAGGTCCCCCTGGTAACAGCCGTCAGATGTTCCTCCAAGGACAGCTGCCTATCCAGGAGGACTCCCAGATTGCGAGCCCCTTTAGTGGGGGCCAAAGACTCGCCCCCAATAGTCAGCGCTGGAGTCAACTGACTATATCGGGATGCCGGGAGCCACAGCCACTCAGTCTCTAGATTTTTTCTTCTTCTTTACAATGCCACATATGGACAAAAATTAGTGTGAGCTGGATTTTCTCTTGCAGAAATATTGGGGATACTGTTACTGATTCACAATGATGAACACATGTATGAGACAATGGTCTAAAGTACATTTATTTTCATTCTATGACCAAGATTAAAGATGGGATATTACCAGATTTTGGCGGGCTGATATCCACAGCCATGTTGTTTTGAGTTAGACATGGCTCCCTTCCCCATCTAAACCCACATAGCTTTTGAAGAATTATTATGTGTGTGTATGTTTTGTATATAGAAATATCTATGTCTATAAGCAAACTATTTCTGAATTGCAAGTAGCATCAGGTCTTCAAATAACTGAGGAAAATTGTATTTCCAGTGTCGAAGGACTATCTCTCAGCAATAAGAACAACAAAGATAATGCATTTCTGTATTCCCCCATTAAATTTTCATGGATTAAATATGTAGTTCAAAAGAAAATGGGCATCCCAAAATATTAAACCTTGTCTCAAAGTTTAAGTCAAATTAATATATGTAATTATTTCTTCCCTGAATAGAACTTTAGGAACATTTAACAAAACATTATTCTGAATGTACAGTGTATCTAAATAGATAATTAGTTATTAGTTTTATGGCAATCTGAATTAATATTATACATAATGTTTAAATTTTGTATAATTATGGTATAACCAACTTTGTGAAATGTGTACTTTTACATTAGAATCCAAGGGTGTTATGTGTGGTCAGTATAAATGGTATTTTAAAGTTTAAGTGGAATGCTGTCTATGTGATAACCTATTGATCCTCTATTCTTCCACCTTGAATGTTATGGCTTATGGTTGAACAACTAAATTAAACTTGACTTGGTTTGACATTTATACTTCAGCATCTCAATAAAAAACAATTTGCAGCTCAAATATTAAGCTCTTGATAGAAGAAACGATGATGTTAAAATAAAAAGCTCTTTTGTACCTATGTCAGTTTTAGCAAGCAAATAATCCTAACTTTGTATATATATTTATACATAGAACACACACACACACACACACACACACACTGTCTTTCCCCAAAAATAAGATCCTGTCTTATATTTTTTTGTACCCCGAAATAAGTGCTTGGCCTTATTTTTGAGGTGGTCTTATTATTTTGAGGCGCATGGAGCAAGATGGGGCTCCTCTTGCCGTCTTACCTGATTTCCAGCTCTGCGTTTAAATATTTTTGGGGAGGGCTTATTTTCGGGGAAACATGGTGTGTGTGTGTGTGTGTGTGTGTAAAATACATTTTTCAATTCGCTTGTATTGGTTATTTTAAATTATAAAATTAGTGCTGCTTTAATTTGTTTTTAGAATCCTGTACTTGTACTTCTAAGGGGAAAATATTGCATAAAATGGAGACTAATTAGAGTACCTTAAAAAAGATAAAAGCATAATTGCAAGCAATCCAAATAAGAAAAAAATCGAGGACAGCAGAACCGCTACTATGCTTCAGTCTACTTCAACATTATAGTTTACGGTCTGTCAGAAAATTATAAATAGCAACGTTGCTCTTCATAGGTTCTAGATTGAATTGTATTTTCTTTGAGAAAATCCTGGAGAATTGGCAGAGTGCTCTCTGTAAATGGAAGAAAATAATATCATCCCTTTCTTCAGTGGTTTATATTGTCAAGGCTATGGTTTTTCCAGTTGTAATACAGTATATGCTGTGAAAGCTGAACCATCAGTAAAGCTGAAGAAATACTGATGCCTTTGAACATGATGCTAAGGAAAATTGTGGTTCAATAACTTGAACCACAAGAAAAAGAAGTTACTTGATATTAGATTAATATTGAATAATGCAGGAAACGCTAAAATGAAGTTAATCTTTAAACGTTTTAGATAAACAAAGCAAAGTACAAATTGTTGGAGAAAAGCTGATCCTAGGTAATAAAAAATAGATTGAGGTGGCTAAATCATATGACTCTTGGAGTTGTTGTTGTTGTTGTTGTTATGATGATGATGATGATGATGATGATGATGATGATGATGATGGTTGGCCACACAGCCAGACATTTAGACTGGATTTTGCATTTTTGTCCACCTATCAATTCCTTCCTAAGGACCTGGAATATCACCATCATCCAACGTACCATTCTTACTAATAATGCATTATTTAATGCAATACTTACAGAGAGATGCATATAGAATAAGTGTTTCTCCTGGGGTGGAGAAGGATTGCATAAGAATTTGATTGAGAAAGACAGAATTTTCAAATTTTGTTTGGCTCTAAATAACAGTTTTCTTAGGATGGAAAAATCAAGTATTCTTGACAGCCATAACAAATAACAAAATATTTGAAATGCTGTATTAGTTCAAAATAAGGGGCACATAGTTAATATAATCTTTCAACAGCAGCCAATTTACTATTATAAAATTTCATAAAGGGAGTCACCAACCTTTTTAGACTGATAGGCATATTTGGAATTTTGAGGATAAGTTATGGGTGCACTCACAAAATGGCTTTTGAAAGGCCTTACCTATTCCTAAAATAGCTATCTTGGGATAGAACCCAGTTAGAAATTACCAGTTTACCTTAATGTTTTCATATATACTGTATGCATAAGTGGTTTTTCAAGTCAGCAGAGATTTTGCATGAGTAGCAGAAACTTTATGTCAGGCTTTTATTCAGTAACAATTGGAATTAGAACTTTAATCTACTTTCAACCACCTGGAATCTTTTAATAAAAAAAATATCGGGAGGACAGGAAGCTTACATATTAATTTTCACAGGGACTGTTTTCATTTCTATCTGTTCAATGGGCTGATTAATCATACCTTCCTTTCAGCATTCTTGAATGCACTCCAAATGTTCAACTATAAATATATGGGTGTGCTGCATATGCCTTTCCTGTAATATTATTGCTGTGTAATTCAAACTCTTGTGTCAAAAAGTAGGTTAATTGTTCTCCACAAATGGATAATACATGTAAAATTGCTTGAACATTGTTTCATTTTAAAATGGTTTCCAATCCTTTAATTTAAACAACAAATTTTAAGAAATATATAGTGTCTGGGAATGTAACTGTAAATAAAGTGAACTGTGTATTTTGTTTTAAAATTATATTTCTTTTATAGCTTCCATGTTTTATTGTAAAACATTAATATAGGCTGGTAAACCTTATAGCAGATTTTTTTTTTCTTGAGGAACTACAAGATATTCTATTTGGAATAAATTCCATATAAGTTTACTTCATGCTATCTAACATCTATACGTATCTGTTCAATCTCCTTTGTTATGGAAAAGTGGGTAGCCATGCCTTTCTCTACCAGAGGTTTAAGATGTACCCTAGGAATTAAATTGAAAGCCATCGTTTCAGAGCAGAGATGTCCAAGAGCCACAGCTTCAACACCAAAAGGCTCAAGGCAAAATGTCTGCTGACCTATGAGAATTAAATTGCAATGAATACAGGAAAATACTGCAGCTTCGTATCAACAGAAGGCAATCAACTGTTTCAAATAATAAAATTTCTATAACAGAGATAAGGCATATGATGAAACTCAAATAAGACCCCCATGTTAGGGATTATATTGTGATATAAGAGTGGCAAAAATATTTTTTTTCTGTTTAAAATCACATCTCCACTGGTAGCTGCCCAGCAGACCTTTTTAAATGACTCCTACTCTGCTAGGGAAAGATGAGTCTTAAGAATATCTACATGGCCATAGAGTCAGAATTGGACTCCAACTGCTCAAGTCACATCAAAGTGGTGTTATGTGATTAGCTGAGACAAATGTTCTTTTTTATTTTCTGTTGTTTATTTTATTGGTCTATTTTATTTCTGTTTTGCTTGCACTCTTTTTATTTCTTCCTTTTTATTGTAAGCTGCCTAGAGTAGTGCCATGGCGAGATAAACGGCAAATAAATGTAGATAGGTGGCAAATTTAACGAATAAATAAAAATAAGTTAGAACCTGCAAACTCCTAAGGAGATAAGCAGAATCCCCAAGAATGCTAATTCAACCACCTATTTATTATATCCATATCCCTCCTTTTTGTGAAGTCAGCCCAGGGGAAGGCATGCGGTTGGGCCACACTGTAATATGTATTTTGTAGAAGGAGGGGATGGTCCCTGCTTTTTTGAAGGAGTGGTGTCATGCCCCCTCCTCAAGAATATTTCTGTAGACCTAACTATATTGGTCAGTTTTTATCCAAGAGATGGTGGGGCTGTTATCACTGAAGTCTTGGTCTAGGCTCAGTAGTGGGATTCTATCAGTTCGTACCGGTTCAGTAGAACCGGTTGTTAAGTAGTTAAGCAGTTCGGAGAACCGGTTGTTAAAATAAATCTCCTTTTGTTTTTTTCTACTTTAATCCTGTAAGGAATTACAACATTTGCTGTTGTTTCCTAGCCTAATCTTTATTGTCCTGCTTACAGAAACTGCCTCTCTAGTAGTATGCCTAGATTTATTGTCACTTCTGGTTCCAGAGGTTCTCGGAGGTGGTTTTTTTTTTTTTTTTTTTTTTGCTTGACTTTCTTAAAGGGGAAGGGTTGTTTTAAGCTTTTTACACCGCTGTTGGGAGGAAATACTCCCCTGTTGGAGTTCTTCCAGCCAGGGTGCAATGATCAGCACTTTGAAGAAATAATTGAATAATGAAGCAGAAGCTTTTAATGACAAGGAACCAAGATGAATGACATTTAGCAAGGCTTCTTGGCTTGCTAGAAAGATTGACATTCAAACGTGAGTTTACATTCCCTTTCTGACTTTTGGTCTAAAACTGGTTTTTGATGAAGTTTAATTCTGTGCTTGGTGACGTTTAATCCTGTGTTTAGTGATGGGATAACTTTCCCTATTCAGCTTTGTTTGGAAGGAAAAATGTTAATCTCTGTTCCTGAAAAGAAGCAGTTTTGGAAATCTGACTAGTTCTGTGTCTATTTGTTCTGGTAATTGGTTTAACAAGCAACAGATACTCTGCTCCTTTGCTTCATTCTGGAGAGCTTAAATGACCTCTCTGCTAAAGGGTTTCACTTTATGAGCAAGAGTTGGCTGCTGATAGTTATCATTGCTTTTTAACTATTTTAATTCCTCAAGGAATGACACCCTCCCTGATTTGTAACTCCAGTTTGAAGATATTTCTAATCTAATGATTGGTATTTAGGGCAGTTTTTTGCAAGCAAATAAGCTTTTTGAATTTTTGTACAGGTTATTCCTTGACTTATAACAGTTACAATGGCACTGGAAAAAGTGACTTATGATCGTTTTTCACACTTATGATCATTGCAGCAAACTGTCATTAGGGCAAAGAAGCGATGCCACATGACCACCTGGCCACACCCACCCAGTCACATGAAGCACCGCAGTTGTGAAATGAGTGACACAGTTGTTAAGAATGCTGCAACGGGCATAAATGATGACCAGTTATAAGTGCAAGGACCAGACAAAAATCCGAGGACCTGTCAGAAATCACTTTTTTCAGCCCTCTGGGTAGTCCTTTTGTGCATATGGACTACTCAGAGGGCTGAAAAAGTTATTTTTGACTGGTCCTCGCACTTTTGACCAGTCCTTGCACTTACGACTGTCCTCACATTTTACGTTTTTCGCCCTATCTTGTCACCATGGTGAAGAGAAGTAGTTGTGAAATGAGTGACATGGTTGTTAAGAATGCTACAATGGGCATAAATGATGACCAGTCATAAGTGCGAGGAACGGTCAAAATGCGAGGAACTGTCAGAAATCACTTTTTTCAGCCCTCTGGGTAGTCCCTATCTGCATATGGACTACTCAGAGGGCTGAAAAAGTTACTTTTGACCAGTCCTCGCACTTTTGACCAGCCCTTACACTTATGACTGTCCTCACATTTTACGTTTTGTCACCATGGTGAAGAGAAGCAGTTGTGAAATGAGTGACATGGTTGTTAAGAATGCTGCAACGGGCATAAATGTGAGGATGGTCATAAGTGTGAGGACCAGTCAAAAGTGTGAGGACCTGTCAGAAATGACTTTTTCAGTCCTCTGAGTAGTCCCTATACACATAGCCATGGCCACCCAGTCACATGATCAGCTAGCCACGCCCACCCAAATAAGCCATGCCCACAGAACCAGTTGTAAAAAAAATTGAATCCCACCACTGACTAGGCTGATTATATACATCCTTTTCAATGAGGTTTCAGTCTCAAACATATACTGAGACAGCATTGGTTGCACTTGTTTATAGCTTTGGGGAGAACTAACATACTGTATGGGTAGTACAACCATTTTGGTTATTTTGATTTCTAAGAGGCTTTCCATACCATCAACCATGGTATCCTGCTGGCTTAAGTGCAATGATTGAGCAACTTTGTATTTTGATGGTTTATCTTTCTCTGTGGTTGAATTCATTCAGTTTTGACATTAGGAAAGAGATTGCATCCAAATTCTACACTGTGACACCTTTTATTTAACTTCGGCATGAGGTCTCTGGGTGAGGTCATCTGTCATTTGGAGTCAAATATTCATTATTTGATTTCATTTTCATTTCAATTCATTTTCAGCAGGTTAGATTGTCTTTATAGAAAGGGAAAACTATTCAAAGCATTTGCTTCATTGCTATTCAAGAAGAGCAAACTGACACCTTTCCATAAAATAATACATTTAATTAATTAAAAAGCATGTTGAAATGACGGCTGAAAAATATACTGTATGCATAATTTATTAATCAAGATATTCATGGCTTCCTTATATTACTACTACTTTAATTTGATATGGCCAATCATTTTCACTGATCTGTTAGAAACAAAGAAAATCAGATCTGTCTCCTGTGAAGCAATGTGATTTTTTTTCTTGTTTAATGAATGCTTTGTATCTACACCAGGGATGTCAAACTCAAGGCCTGGTGGGGGGGCAGATCTGGCTTGCGGGGTGCTTAGATCTGGCCCATGGGGCCACCCTGGAAACAGCAAAGGACTGGCCCACAATGCCTCTGCCAGCAAAAAGGAGCCGTTTTTACTGGCAGAGGGCTGCAGGAGGCCGTCGCAGCCGAAAATGGGCTTGGGAGCCCATTTTCGCTGGCAGAGCGCTTAAGCCAACACAGGCACCCCCAACACGAGTGACATCAAGCTGGCCATGCCCACCCTGGCCCCCAAAATTCAAACACAACCCTGATGCGGCCCTCAATGAAATTGAGTTTGACACCCCTGATCTACACCATAAATTTTTCTAGGGATTATTTTCAATCTGCATTTGCTTATTATCATTGATTGCAATAGTACTAACAATGTACTACTAATAGTAACTAGTAGTACATTGATGAATGACCCATCATAAATTAAGTCACCAAGATATTGGCTAATAGATTAATGCCAGTTATGCAACAAATAATTCATAATGATCAATCAGGGTTTATAAAAGGGAGACAAATGAGATATAATGTTAGACAAATTGTAAACTTACTGGAATACTTGGAAAAAAATAATCAAGTCCCTGCAGCGTTTATATTTTTGGATGCAGAGAAGGCATTTGATCGTTTGAACTGGCAGTTTTTGTTTAAAATAATAGAGAAAATGCATTTTGGGGAATATTTTACACAATCAATTAGAGCGATATATCAGCAGCAAACAGCACAAATTATAGTTAATGGAGGTTTAACAGAGGCTTTTAAAATTGAGAAAGGAACAAGGCAGGGGTGTCCTCTGTCCCCACTATTATTTATTCTGACTTTGGAGGTACTATTGAACAAGATACGGGACTCAGAAAAATTGAAGGGTATTGTAATTAGACAACAAGATTATAGATTAAGAGCATTTGCAGATGATTTGGTTATTACCTTATCCCAACCTATAGAGTCGGTTCCATATATATTGGACATAATTGATCAATACGGGAAAGTATCAGGATTTAAAGTTAACCCACATAAGACAAAGATGATAGTTAAAAATATGACTATACTGGAAAGAGATAAACTGGCAAGATTAACAGATTTTGAAATAGTTAAAAAGGTTAAATATCTAGGGGTATACATAGCAGCTTCAAATACAAAATTATACAAAAACAATTATGAGGTTCTTTGGCAGAAGGTACAGAAGGATATGGAAAATTGGAAAAAATTACAGTTGTCTTTATTGGGAAGAATTGCAGCAATTAAAATGAATGTCTTACCTAGATTTTTATTTTTGTTCCAAATGATACCTGTGCTTAAGAAAGATGAGAATCTGAGAGAATGGCAGAAAGGTGTTAATACTTTTATTTGGGCTGGGAAAAAACCCAGAATAAAAATGAAAATTATGCAAGATACACGTGAAAGAGGGGGTCTCAAAATGCCTAATTTAAGATTATATTATGAAGCAGCGGTTTTATCACAAATTAGTGATTGGTTTAATTTAACTGAGGGGAGAATTTTGAATTTAGAAGGTTATGATTTGTTATATGGATGGCATGCCTATTTGTTATATGACAAAAAAGTGGATAAAGTATTTAAGGCTCATATATTAAGAAACGCTTTGTTGAGGGTTTGGAACAAATATCAATATAAGTTAAATTATAAGATACCCATATGGGCAAATCCTAGACATGCAATAGAAAATATAAGTATAGAACAAAAACAGGAGGTGATTACCTATAAAGAGCTTCTTATTATGGAAAGGGGGGTAATGTATTTGAAATCTTTAGATACACTGAGAGAAGAAGGTATAATTTACACATGGTTTCAGTACGGTCAACTTCAAGCTAGATGGAAGGAAGATCAAAAAACTGGCTTTGTGCAAAATGAGGAGAATTTGGTAAAACAAATTAGAGATCAAAAACAAATGCATATTAAAAGGTTGTATAATGCTTTATTGGAAATAGATTCTGAGACGGAATTGGTTAAAGATTGTATGATTAAATGGGCACAAAATTTTCAAGAGCCAGTAATGATGGAGACTTGGGAAAAGATTTGGATTAGAAATGTGAAATTTACACAAGCACAAAATTTAAGAGAAAATTTTTATAAAATGTTCTATAGATGGCACTTAGATCCCAAAAAATTATCATGTATGTATCCTAATGTGCAAGCTAAATGTTGGAGATGTGACTGTGATGATGCAACTTATTATCATATATGGTGGACTTGTAGAAAAATCAAAGCATTTTGGATAAAGATTTGGTGGGTGATACAGAATATTTTTAAAAAGAGACTGAAATTTACTCCACAGTTGTTCTTAATGGGTATAACTACGGACTGTACAGTTGCAGAGACTAAATTGATTTTGAACTTGATAACAGCAGCAAGATTGTTGGTAGCACAACACTGGAAGAAGGACTTTTTGCCTACTATTGATGAGTGGATATTGAAAGTAACTAATTTAGCTGAAATGGCTAAAATTTCAGCATATCTGAAGGATCACACACAAGAAAGGTATATACAGGACTGGAGAAGATGGATTGATTATATACAAAATAAGTATCAGACCAAAAAATATCAAATAGCTTATGAATGATTTCTTTTATTTGTATAAGCGCTATATAAGTGATATTAAAAGTATTATGTTTAAGAAATAAGATTTTATATATGGGGGGTTAAGAATTTTTTTTTTAGGGGGTGTTAGTTTGATGATTGGTTATGCAATTTAGTTTATTGTTAAAGGTCAATAGAAATACCTTGTGTTCTGCTCTGGGAAGTCGGGGAGGGGGAGGGGGGTTGGGAGGGAGGATTGTGGGGAAATTGTGTTTGTTTTAAAACTTTTTCAATAAAAAAAAAAAATTAAGTCACCAATAGATTAAACATTACTTCACACATGTTTTTTAAGTGTATTCCGTACATAATATTAGTAATGTACCCTCAAGTATTGCATAATATAATTCCAGCTGGCGGGATCCAAGGGAATGGCCTTTTTCTGCCTTGGTTCCAAACCTTTGGAACGTTATGTCCCTTGAGGTGAGATCCTCCCCCAACCTCTTGGCCTTCTGAAGGAGCCTAAAAACCTGGCTTTGCCAATTGACCTGGGGTCCTGATAGGGGCATTCCACACTGAGGTAGTGGGCTAGGAAGAAGATCCCAACCCCACTCCATTGACAGTGAGATGGGCAGCATATAAAATAAATAAATAAAATAATGCATGTACAAAATAATCATATATCTTTTTCTTTCAAGCTACTATGTACATTATTTCATACTGATGCTGCTATTTATCTTTTTTTCCCATCCCAGATTCAAGCCAAATACAGTGTACAGTATGAAAATATTTTCTTTCTGTGTAACATTTTGGAACAGCTGCTTGAAACCCAAACAGAGCAAAAAAACAAAACCAGTCTTGGTTATGAAGAAAAAGAGAAGAAAAAGTTTTTGCAGGACATTGATCAAGCGGTCCTCCATCTCTCTGATGAGTTTCCTTTGTTCTGTATTTATTTATGGCGCCTGGGTACACTTTTGAATGCAGCACAAACAGAACTTCAAGGAAGAAACTGACCAGCTTTTGGTAAGAAAGAGGCAGGAAGCAACTAAAATTCTCCATTGAATGAGAATGAAGCTCTGAAGCAAAGGTGTTAATAAATTTTTATTTTATTGGTGTCAGATATTGCTTGATTGGGTGCTTGGCAGTTTCATGATCGCCACTTCAGTTCTTGGTGGCTAAAATTTGAGCAACATTTATAATATGTTCCTTTGAATAAAGCAGATTAGCTCTGATACTAAAAATTAGCTCTGAAATTGTGAATTCAGATATTAGAATATTTAAAATTGTAGTGCAATGAAGGGCACAATTTATGAGCCTAATTATTATATTTTTCAGACAACGTAAGCACACAGTTAGGTTTTAGCTTTCTGAATAGCCTGCATAATTAGGAACTGTTATTTGTAGGTTATATTTTCCCACCCAACAGCTTTCAGGAAAAGGTTCTGAACTATTTTCTATTGGAAAGCACTAAATACATTTCCACAATGAAGACTGCTCACATTCTTCATTGTGACAATTAGATATCTACAAGGTATAATAATTAGACTTAGATATTGTTTACTTTATAAATCAAATGTGTAATCCTTGCTGAAATTTAGGTGTGTGTGTATGTGTGTGTGTACATATATACATACACACACACACACACCCATATATATACAATATATATGTGTGTGACTGTATTAGCTATATAAATTGCAATTTATTTCAATATATTTAATACTGAGTCATCTAAAATGATTATTCTACAATGGAGAAGGGGGAATGTTGAATAAGTATGCTGACCTCCCTTTTCAACTTTAATTACTGAATAGGGAAATGTTTCCTAAAACATCTTGTAATGAGCAATATCAATGTGGATTTGAAATCAATTTTTTTCTATCAAGTATTCTGTTTTTAAATTTCTCAGAATCGTACCTTAAGTGACCATAATTAATTATGTCACAGTTTGGCTTCTTGATGCAAATTCTTTTTCTGACTGATTCTCCATAGCTATCAATTTACTTCCTTTTTAAAACAGATCTCTGGAGAATATTAACTCTTAGCAGAGATGTACAGTTCAAGGATTTTTTAAAATTGAAATCGCAACACAAGATCAAAAGGCTAAAAGTTTTCCCCATTTTCTTCAAGAAATAAATGATTGGCATATCCATAATTAGGAAAGATCTATTATTTACAACTACTGAATAAAAACCCTCTAGTACTCCAGACATCCCCTGTAATTAATAGAAGCATATCACATAGATTTTACCATTAGGTTAGAAGTCCCAATGCCTCAGCTATTTTTTTGCAACATGTAGTAAGTTTCTGAATAGCTGGGAATTTTGCTGTTTTTAAAAAGATGTTTCAGGCAATTTACATACATAATATGTACCTTGGCCTTTAGCCATTTCAACAATTAATCAAGATTAATGAGAAAAAAATGAAATGGAAAGCATTGTTCTACAAAAAGTAGCTATCTAAAATTATATGAGCATACCTAAATTGCACAGAGAAAAAAGCACAAGAGAGATGCAACACTTTCCTCACCCTAAGCAATTATGTGAATAGCTTTTAAAATAATGCAACTATTTATATTAAAAATAAGAAGTTAAAGGTATTTTTTATTATTGCAGGCAAAAGGTTTTCCTCTACTTAAATTCTATATATGGTCTATCAACTCTTAAAGACAGATATTTGTTTATACCAGGGGTGTCAAACTCTATTTCATTGAGGGCTGCATCAAGGTTGTGTTTGACCTCAGGGGCCAGGGTGGGCGTGGGCATATCAAATCACTCATGTTGGGGGCACCTGTGGTGGCCCGGGCAGGGCCGGGGGGATCCATTGTCTTCAGTGGAAAAAGGTGAGACCAGGGAGAGTGCCAAACCCTTGTCCTCCAGAGGCACCTCGCTGTCCCTCTCGGGCCACATGGAGGACCCCCCGGATAACGGCGCAGGCTGTTCAGAGCCCTAGGCAGTGAAGAGCAAGCACCCAGCCTGGCCCTCGAGCTCCAAGTGCACCAGGACCCCACAGCCCAGCCTAGCCCCGCTTCCCCAAGGGGGTGCCTGGCTGCACTTACCTCTTCTTTGGTGCTGCTGCTGTTTTCACTCTCCTTGGCCAGGTTCATGGTGTGTGTGGGAGGGCAAAATGTATGGGTCAGAGGAAGGCCCACTCCCTCTCCACGCAAGGAGACTCAGCTTTGTAACCAAAGCATCCTCAGTGATAGGATGGGAGGCCACCAGGAGAGGTCAGAAGACAAGGGGATGGCAAAAGGGCAGCAGGGCTGCTGGTGGCCAAGTGCTAAGGCAGGACTTCTCTCAGATCCTCCCTTCCTCTCATTATAATCTTTCTTCCTTTTCTTTTTTCTTTTTTCTTTCTCTCTTCATTCTCCTTCTTTCTTCCCATCTTTCTTCTTTTTCTTTCTCTTTTCCTGTCCCTTCTTGGATGCTCAGATACAAAAGGGGAAACATTTCTCTCTTTTTTTTGTTTTCCTTTTGGTTTGTTTTGCTAGCCCTCTGCCAGCGAAAACTAAGCTTTTTGGCCGCAACAGCCTACTGCAGTCCTCTGCCAGTAAAAACGGAGCTCAAAGGGGCTACATGCGGGCCTCTTAGGCCTCATTTTTGGTCACAATGGCCTCTTGCAGCCCTCTGCCAGCGAAAATGGAGCCTGGGGGCCACCCGAAGCTCTGTTTTTGCTGGCAGAAGGCTGAAGGAGGCCGTCGCTGCCAAAAACGGGGTCTAGGAGTGCCACATGTGGTCTTCCCAGGCTTCGTTTTTACTGGCAGAGGCCCCACAGGCCGCTTCACTATTTTTAGGGCAGCAGCGTGGGCCAGATCTAAGCACTTTGCCAGCTCTGGTTTATACAAAACTCTTTGACCATTCATTTTCTAATCAATCTATCTTCTGGGTAAACTTTCCAATATTTGCTCTCATCATCAAAGAATCTATTATTCTGCCTGTCATAACCTCATCTCTTCTTTGTTCTTCAGATTTCTTCTGTTTCAAATTGCCTGTGTCTTACGTTGAATTATCTTTCCCATCAGTCGTGCCCAATATGAAAAGGGGTGAGTGGAGAACTGTTTTACCTGGGCCGCAAAGGTCTGAGTAACCACTAGATAGCAGCAAAAGTTTATAGTGGCAGGTTTAGGTGTGGATGGAAATTGCATCCAAGCATCTGGCAAGCCCTGGGAAATTCTTTGATTTGGTTGATCCTTGTAGCATTTTCTTACCAACATGAATTTACTATATTCGGTTCAATAATTCAGTTAGGCAGTTGCTCACATTTCTTTTTGTGCTCACTGTTAATAAGGTAAAGGTAAAGGTTCCCCTTGCACATATGTGCTAGTCATTTTCAGCTCTAAGGAGCAGTGCTCATCTCCATTTCAAAGCCGAAGAGCCAGCACTATCTGAAGAGGTCTCCGTGGTCATGTGGCTGACATGACTAAATGCCAAAGGCGCATGGAACGCTGTTACCTTCCCACCAAAGGTGGTCTCTATTTTTCTACTTGCATTTTTTACGTGCTTTCGAACTGCTAGGTTGGCAGAAAAACTGTTAATAGTTTTTATCATTAAACTTCTTTTGTTAATGAGAGAATCATTAACACAAAAATGGAGTGGAGTCTAATTACTCAACCAAAGTAGTAACATATTCCAATAATCCTTCAATACTTATAGCCGAAGGGAATAATTAGCAAATTCTTTCACTGAGCCAGGATAAAACAAGTAAGATGAAATCATCAAATTAAACATTTTGCCAGCAATTAAATGTTTTACCCAGTAAGGCTCTAAAATCACTTATATCAGAGAAGATAGCCTGTGTACAGTGCCAGACAAAACTACTCTAGTATGTATT
This sequence comes from Arizona elegans, assembly GCA_022577455.1. NCBI lineage: Eukaryota > Metazoa > Chordata > Lepidosauria > Squamata > Colubridae > Arizona > Arizona elegans. Next base: position 218,705,265 of record JAKOOJ010000001.1, read on the forward strand.
TATTTATTTATTTATTTATTTATTTATTTATTTATTTATTTATTTATTATTGAATTTCTATACCGCCCTTCTCCCTGAGGACTCAGGGTGGTGTACAGCCAAAATTAAAAAACATGCAGGACAAATATTAAAAAACAATTAAAAGATATATAAATTTGGCCCAATTAAAACTCATTACCAATTAAAACGTTTAATACATTTAAAAACAGTTAAAAATTTAGATTTTTAGTAGATTTAGCATTCTCTTAGTGTGCTAGTTTCGAAAATTACTCTTAATTCTGAACTCAGCACAACATGCTTCCTATCAAGCTAATGTTGCTCATTAGGCAGACATGGGAATCTGCCACTCAATCGACAGACATAATGGAGAAGTAGAATAAATAAAAAGGATGCTTTCTGCAAATTATAAATCATGTGCTTTTCAGTTTCACTTGCATTCCTTCAGATGCAATAGAAGATGAAATCAAACAGAACCTGGAAACTGCACAAGAATTTTGCAGTATATCTTTTTCTGTTCAGATGTCCACTTGTGGGAAAGTAGAAGCTGCAAAAATATGAAATAAAACATTCCAGCTCCTCCCTTTCTCCTCCTCTTGGCTCTTTTCTTTTTAAACTGACATTATGATGATCATAATGATGATAGTGAATACTTAACTCCCAGACAGTGACTTGACACTCCAAGGAGCAAAACTGTGCCTCACTGTCAAATTTTAGACTTACAATGCAAGAGAGTTTTGACTTATATATTGAATTTAAGAAACTGGAATATTGCAACCGTGTTGTGGAGAAATATTTTCCCACAGAGAACCCCCAAACTGTTATATATTCTGGATAGCCTCAGATTACTTTCTGCCTCCCTTCTCCCACCAAAGGATTCTGTCAGAATTGATATTCTAGAGATTCGGAAGTGAATTTATTTAAATCTAATCCTGAATATTTTATTTTGGCACTTTTAATTTTGTTCAAAATATGCAGGGAAATCTTTCTAAACAAATTTACATCATAGCATAAGAATCACTTAAACAGTAATTGTAGCAAGCAGTATAAAGAAGTATATGTCAGTCAAGTATATCACAGTAAGTATTTTTGACAATTGTTTACTTCCTTACAAGTCTTCAACAAGTCCAAGAAAGATAGCAGACATTTTAAATATTCAGATATGTGAGCACATCATTTTACAAAGATAATTATTTTTCTTGCCTTTCATTCTTTTGATTGTTTTATGCTAGAAGGAAAAGATTTCACTTTGTAACATTCGGTGTCAGCCTGGTATCTCACTATAATCTATTTTTTGTCTTTACTTTTGTTTGTATGTATCTAACCATTTTTAAAAAGTTATGATACCTTTATGTGTTCTTAGTTCTAATTAACAAAGTTATTTAAATGATCATTAACAAATAATGGGAACTTTAATTCTATGAAAAACAGAAATTATTTATAGGCAGTCCTTTTTTAGCGACTACAATTGGGATTTGCAACTAAGTCAGTAAGTGAAATGGTCATTAAGTAAAATTACCACTGTGCTTACGGTCTTAACTTCGGCTTCCCTTTGCTTTAGAAAAGGTCCTAAAGTTGTTTTTTCATCCCCATCATAACTCTGAACATTTGCTATCAGAGGCAGTTGATAAACAAGGATTATCTGTAATCGAAGTGCAGGATAGAAATTTATATTTTGAGGAACTTTCAAATTTGGGACATCTATTGTCATGTTCAGTCTAAAGTGAAACGGAGAAGCAAGAATTACACCATCTGATTCCATAACATGGTTTTTCATTGTGGTATTCAAAGGATGACAAATACCTGCCTTTGATGGCAGTCACTTTTAAAGTAATTTATCTTACCTCTCCCATATTTATTGTAGGAAGCAACTAGAACAAGGATAAGCAGTTTAGGCTTGCCTGCAAACATCATTCATTCATTCATTCATTCATTCATTCATTCATTCTGCAGAGCCCTCTCATTTTGCATCACCTAATTTGAGGTGGGAAACATGAACTCCACAAGTTTACCGTTTAACTAGAAATTGTTTCTGTTTCTACCCAGTTCGATTCCTCCTGTCCTCAGACAACAAACCAACCCCCTCCGAAAATACGGAGTTGGACTAGAAGACCTCCAAGGTCCTTTCCAACTCTTATTCTATATTCAATATAGCTGTTAGGAGGAAGCTATGGAACCTTGCACCTGAACCACAATTTTTCTTTTCAAATAAAACCATGCAAGAAGAATATGTCACATTTATTACATTAGCAGATATATTACTTAGGACTCCTAATGAAGCTCTTTTGTGCTTGCCCTTATTGCATTGAGTGAATCCTACTGAATCCAATCCATAGTAATGATGCCATCTGGATGAATTATCAAATATGCCAAAGGAAAGAACGTCATAACATCAAGGGTTCCACTTACTGGTTGTCATGTTCTGACTCAATCCAGCCAAGTGCCGACCGTATTCCCTGCCTAACTGCACACTGATTGAGCAGGAGAATAGGCCAGGGTTATGAGAATGGAATCTATAGGTTTATCAACTGCATTTAGAGAACTTTCTCTGTCAAGGGAGGATTTGGTACTCTCAAGCTCCTTTTTTATGTGCAAGCCTACAGTATATGTGTATCAATGTAAAACTTCTTACACTTCCTAACGTGTACAAATGAAACTGGGACCAAATGAATGGTGGAGTCCATTTCATCACAGTTTCTGTATGAAAGTATCGAAGCTTTCTTAGCACATAATTAGCTTTCATAAAAGGTTTCAAAGGAGGTAACTCAGGTGCAATTCTATGTACTTTCAGCAGGTCTCGAGTGACACAGCTGAATATAGCATGGATCTCTTCTAAGCTGTACTCGATACAACCAGTGGTGGGATTCAGCCGGTTCACACCCATTCGGGGGAACCGGTTATTAACTTTCTGAGCAGTTTGGCAAACTGGTTGTTGAAAGAAATAATTAGGGCAGAGAACCAGTTGTTAAATTACTTGAATCCCACCACTGGATACAACTCAACCTAGAGATCAATAGATAAGTAGTTCTTTTATTCTAAACAGGATTTTTCTCTCTCAGTATCTATCTACACATATCCTTGCAATAGATATATGGATCCCTGATGGCAATACTGATCAATAGAATCAGGTTGCCAGTTTCCAGTGTAGCTCATACATAATTCTGTTTCTGCTGTCACTTCTTCTAAATTCTTGTTTTCTTGCTCACACTGAGCTTCCTCCGGTTTTCATATATTTGCTCTGCATATCAGTAATGTCCCAGTTAAGAATTCAAAGGAGTCTGGTAGCATCTTTCCAACAAACACATTTTGTTTAAAAGTCATACGCATGATCAGTCTGATGAAGTGAGCTGCAACTCAAAAGAGCTTATGCCTGTTAGTAGGAAAAGGTGCTATACATCATCTAATTTTGGCTATCATAGATTAACATGGCCATCCTTCTATTATACCCACAGTCAGATCATTAATGTAAAGCCTGAAAATTAAACTTGATTCTTGCTAACTTCACAGGGACATCCTTATAGTTTCAGCATTATAGAAGCTGTTTGTCATCATTGCCTTCTAAAAATGTTTAAAACTTCCAATGTACTTAGTCAGTCCCCCCCCTCACCTTTTGGGCACCAGGGACCGGTTCCACAGAGAGAATTTTTTCCACAGACTGGTGCTGTGGATTTGTATTTTGTCTGCATCCTGTAGATGGAGCTTTGAGGTGCCGGTCCATGGATCAGAGGTTGGGGACCCCTGACTCAGGTGATCCCGAGCCAGAGATTCCTATAGGTAAAGACACATCACAAGCAAAGTGTCAGACTACTTTGCTAGTCAGTTTGTCAGGGAGGGGTGGGAAAAATATACATCAAATCAGCCTCCCTTATTTTTCCAGCAACATATATGGCCGAGACTTAACATCCTGGACATGATTTTCTAGACAGTGTCATATGTGTTTTCTTATTTCCAATAGCCACCAAATTTGCTAAGCTCATGGATATGTAAATTCATTTTAGCAAGTATTTTTTTCCCATGGTTTTCCAGCTTTTATTCTCGGTGGCAATGAGCATGTGATCTGGTACAACAGAAAAAGACTGCTTTGAAAACTTTGGCCAGAAGAACAAAGATAATTGAAAGATTTGACTTGTGAACATCATTTACTTTGATGTAGACTTATATACTTATATACTTATATGTCACTATGTCACACTATGACAAATAGGTTGCCTGTCTTCCATGTTGCTATTTCAACGGCTAAGAAGGACAAAGGACAATTTTTTTAAAATGCCCTGAAAGAAATTTGAGATATAATCAAGCAGAAGATTCACATTGTCCATTTGCTGTCTCATGAGATTTTTTTTCTGGATAGTCAGAATAAATCATATGTGAAGATCTACGTTCAGGGAAAACAAATAGCAAACTTCTGTAGTGAAAAACTAAGGAAATAAATCTGGCATTCAAGAGCGTGCATGTCAGCTGTATCTCTTGTTTCTTACCTCCAAAGTTAGTTTTCCATGTGGTCAAAACATGTGTAAGACTCTGTGCATGGGCCCTGCCTCACAATCAGAGGTAGGTTTCAGCAGGTTCTGACCAGTTCTGGAGAAGTGGTAGCGGAAATATTGAGTAGTTCGGAAAACTGGTAGTAAAAATTCTGACTGGCCCCGCCCCCATCTATTCTCTGCCTTCTGAGTGCCAGCTGATCAGGAGAAAATGGGGATTTTGCAGTAACCTTTCCCTGGAGTGGGGATGGAATGGAGATTTTACAGTATCCTTCCCTTGCCACACCCACTAGCCATGCCACACCCACCAAACCACGCCCACAGAACTGGTAAATTTGAAACCCACCACTGCTCACAATGTCTCTGTCACAGAAAGTTTCACTCTTTTCATTACAAAATTCAGAATATTTGAAGGGAGAAGCTGCATACATATAGACAGGATATTCCATGTGATTACAAACTATAACTATGCAGGTTTACTGATCATACTTTTAAAATCTTGTGCACGTTGGAAGTTTATGGTGACAGAAATGTTGGGGTCAGGTACAGAACACTCAGATCTGCCCCCTTCCTTGCATTAAATTAGCATAAGGAATAACTCGGGAAGAAGGACTGTTAAGTGATTACAATCCAATGGTGCGCTGTGCTCTTATGACAAGATTACTAATTTTCAGTGGATCTTTGTTGCTTCTTAAAACGTTTACTAGGATTGGAACTTAAGAAATGATAAAGCAAGTTATGGTTCAATTACAAAACAGTTTTAATATTGGAGTTATATTTTAAAAGCCATATTACAAAAACTGCAGGCAGAGGGAAAATTTTGCTTACTAAATACACATTATAAGTACTGCAGATATCGGTACCAATAGGAGGGATGGGGGAAATTTTGCAAGCTCAGTCTGTTCACCTCATTCCTCTGCCTTGTGAAGTATATGTAATTATCAACAAAAATAGGGGGGAAAAGTGACTTGCATCTTCCAGAACTGCTTTTGTGCCAGCAATCAGAAAAGAATAACAACCTGAACTGTAGAAGTACTTGTATCTCATTTGCCACCTTTCAAGATTATTCAACATCCACTTATCCTTTCCAATGAATCAATAATTGGTCTACCCTTCCTGCACCAAGAATTGATAATAACACATTGAATTTTTCCCCCTCCATCAAGATGTAGATGTGAGGCAGAAGTGCACGAGGGGAGGCATTTTAAGCTAAGAAAGAATGGTGGAAAATTGAGATATTTTCAGCATGTGTGAAATGTATACATAAAAAAAAAATCACAGGACTGACCTGGGCTACAACAGGTCTAATAATCTAATAAATTTATCTTCCAGCTTCATAGATACTTATGTGATAGAAAGGTACATCTCCATCAGTGATTAAGAGCCTTGGTGGTGCAGCGGACTAAGTGCTGTTATGTAGCACTTAGCTGCCAGCTGCCTGCAATTAGTGCGAGTTCAAATCTCACCAGGCTCAAGGTTGACTCAGCCTTCCATCCTTCTGAGGTAGGTAAATTGAGGACCCAGATTGTGGGGGCAATAAACTGACTTTGTAGAAACACCGCTTATGGGGGGCCAAAAGCCCTAATAAGCAGGTATATACAAAAGAATGAAGGCTATTGCTATAAGTGCATTGTAAGCCTCCCTGAGTCTTCAGAGGAGGGCGGCATATAAATTGAACTAATAAATAAATAATAAATTAAAGATCACTGGGGCGCCGTGGCTCATGTGGCTATGACGCTGAGTCTGAAGACCATTGAGAGCTCGGCTGTGCAAAACCCGAGACCGCAAGCCACATAACGGAATGAGCTCCCATCAATTTGTCCCAGCTCCTGCCTACCTAGCAGTTTGAAAGCATGCAAATGCAAGTAGATAAATAGGTACCACTTCAGTGGGAAAAAATAACAGGGACTGAAAGGAGCCCTCTTGGGCATTCCCTGGGCAATTGTGATGTCACTGGTTATTCCTTTCAACTCAGAATTGCCTTGGCAGGTGCTTCCGAACAGAATGTAGCAGTATTAAGACAGTTTGCAGAATGTTAGGGATTGGAGCATTTTAGCTGATCTTTTAAGGCGGTGCTGAGCAGTTTGAATTTCCTGCAAAGCAATATCACCAATAATACTACTACTTTTGGAATAAGGAAGAGAGATGTATTTGGCAGAGGGTGCAAGTAGTGGTGATAAATAGCTTTAAATTGTGACAGCTGAATGGAGAGTTAGACTCATTAAAAAGCAAACTCAGTTACAGTATAGGTAAAAGGTCACTCCTCGTAAAAGATCCCACTAGTAATTTACATAGCAATGAAGAGATTCTTTGCCAATTAATTGGAAGGGAATCTAATAGTCTCTTCATTATCCAGTCACTATAGAGACTAATATCTCTCTTAAATAGATCTAAAAGAACCTGGAGGATCAAATGAAAGCTTAAGAAACAACAGTGAATGATAATCACAGTATTTTCACTAATTGAATTATTCTTTTGGAATCTCAGCTACACAGAATAAAACTGTATGAGTGGTATTGTGAATATTCCTAATCAAACTCACTTTACTAGACTTTAGGAAGGTGGGGGTTTTTTCTGACCACTGATTCTTAAATGAAACTGAACATGTGAACAAAATCCTCATTATGTGAAGGTTGCTATTGAGACTGGCACAATTATTGCTATTGTTCAATTCCTGCATGTTACTATAAGAGATTTTGCATACATATAGACAGGAATTAGCAAGGATATGGTGGCTCAGTGGCTAAGACGCTGAGCTTGTCAATCGAAAGGTCGGCAGTTCAGCGGTTCAAATCCCTAGTGCTGCGTAACAGGATGAGTTCTGTTACTTATCCCAGCTGCTGACAACCTAGCAATTCAAAAGCACGTAAAAAATGCAAGTAGAAAAATAGGGACCACCTTTGGTGGAAAGGTAGCAGAGTTCCGTGTGCCTTTGGTATTTAGTCATGCTGGCCACATGACCACAGAGACGTTTTTGGACAGGGCTGGCTCTTCGGCTTTGAAACGGAGATGAGCCCTGCCCCCTAGAGTCAGTTACGACTAGCACATATGTTCGAGGGGAACCTTTACCTTTACCTTAGACAGGAATTAATAAGATCTTGCTGGCATTTCCTAAGAAAAAGAAAACATCAGTCTACCCAGGCTTTACCAAGGAAGCTGCACACAAGAGAAGAACAAGAGAAGAAGAAACATCTTCAAAGAAAAAACAAGAAAGTCCAGTTGCCTCCTGAAAAAAGCACCTTTGGGACAACCACAGCCTGGATGACTAAGAATCTCCTTATTAGCTGTATAATTTGGGATCAACACCCTTTGAATGGTGTGGGAGTAGGAATGGATTTCCAGAGAAAAAATTGCAGACTTACAGGAACCAGGAGCAGTACTCATGTGACCCCAAGGATACAGATAAACCTCCAAGTGCTTCAACGACCCTCTAAAAGGATGCAAATGACCAGCTGTCTGCAAGGAGTATAAATCTTTCCATTCCCCACTATCCTGTCAGAGCTGAAGAAGCTTCTTGGACGAGAAGCAAAATGTCTTCAAAGAAAAAGAAGAAAGTCCAGTTGCCTCCTGAAAAAAAGCACCCTTGGGACAACCATGACCTGGATGACTGAGAATCTCTACAGGCACAAGAGAAGAACTTTTTCCAAAGCACAGAATCTTGCTAAATCTCTGCAACCGCAATGTTTTATTTCTTTTTCTGCTGCGGTACATTTTTATATTTAAATAACCCACGATCAATTTGACCAGGGATCACTGAGTGTCATTTCTCATGGCTTCCAGGCCATTCCGTGTCCACTTTTGATGCACAGTCACTAGTATGGAATGGAATGTCTTATGTTCTTGTTCATTCTGGCATGATTTCTTTCATTGGTCCGGGTTGCAAATAATCATTCTGGCATGAAGAACATTTTTTTTCCAGTTTTGGTCAAGTTTTTTGTATTCTTCTCTATTTGGTTTTTCAATATTGTGTGTGTGTGTGTGTTGCATGGGATGGCTAATTTTAGAATTCTTGTTTTGAACTTTCATTAGTTGTATTGACCCTGTTGCCAGAACTAAGGTTAGTATGTTAATTTTAAAAAATAGACTATTTGGTAGGCGTTCATACATTTCCAGGATCCATCTTGATCAGAAAAGAAAAGCTCCTGAAATGGTTTACTGGATAAAGCCTGGGACATTTTACCTGCTCTTATTCTGCCCTTCAACTAAAGCACAACTAGAATACACTTTGGGGAGAACAAAAGTGAAATTACAGAGCTACGCCTCAGCAAGAACTGGCATAAAACAATTCTACAGAAATTCCATGCAGTCCATTCTAAGAGGCCAATTCCATCATCCAGCTAATCCAGCGTTGTTGTATATTGCATTTTTTTTTTGCCCTAATTTGCAATCAACTCTAGCATAATTGATTTATGTGCTGCTGCCTGAATGCATTTTAAACATGCTCTTCTGCCGCATATGAAGTCCTCCTTGGAGCAGTGAACTATGCAGGCTCTGTGAACCCAGAACTATTCAGACTATTTAATATTCTGGGATTTATTTCATCCATTGCTCTGTGAATGTAAATGGCATTTCACTAGTTTTATCCATAAGTATATAGCCTTCATTGTTCATCAGGCTCTGATGCCCCTCATCGTTATCAAGGAATTACAGAATCTCTAAAGGTAGCATTAGTGTTTAGTTTGATTTGGAGAAAGGAGTATGGAAAAGGAAAAGAAAGAAGGGACTTGTTAATGTGGTGGGACCAAATCAGTGGTGGGTTGCCCCTGGTTCGCACCGGTTCTATAGAACCGGTAGTAATACCGGCAGGAGGCTCCACCCACTGACCCGGACATCATCAAAACGCTTCTGCGTTTGCACAGAGGACCACAGGTGTGTGTGAGCGAAGCAAGCGCGCGCATGCGGCCCCGCTGCAAACCGGTAGTAAAGGTAAGTAGAACCCTTGGACCAAATATTTTCTTTTAAAAAATAATGCAAATAAATAATGCAAATAAATGGCAATAGGCTTTATAAAATTTCTAGCACGAAGTCGTCTGCTATAATCATAAAATATGTATTATAATTTTAATATATCAAACTTTAGATTACTGTGAGATTAATAAATACCTGAAGTTTTAGAATATGATTCTGACAGTCTTTTAATTATGATGGTGCAGAATTCTAAATGATGCTAAAAGGCTTATTGCAAACAGTAAAGCATTAGAAGAGCATCTATAGTTGACACCATGAAGGTGGAACATGCTTCCATTCAAGCATGGGCTGGGTTGGAGTTTCTAATAAATCGATCGATGGTTAATCTAGTTCAAAATCAGAGCTTTTCAGTTATAATTTTGTATAGTGCTTTCATAAAAAAAAATCTGACATTTTAGATAGGAAAGTTCAAATTAGAGAGAACAGATATACTGATGCTTTATTACTCGACAATCTTCATTTTGTTAACCAATAATGAACACACACAGTCACACACAGGCATATTAATAGAAAAAAATTAATTGTATCTTTAAATGTTAGAAAAACATGTAAAGGAGGCTTTGAATATTTATGGTAGAAATCACACATTGGAATCATACTGTGCCTTCAGAGCTGTAAATCTGGAGTTAGACCAATTATCTGTTTCGAGTATTGAATATTCATTAAAGTGTATTGAGCAATTCTATTGGGAACAAGGAGAAAAACCTGGAAAACTGTTGGCTTCATGTATGAAACATCCAAAACAAAAAGAATAATATCTATAATAAAAGATTCCACAGGAGCAATTCATAGAAATTATAAAGCAATTCTCAGTTGGTGGAGTTTTATTCAAGTCTACTTTCCATAAATGAAGCAACACTACTACCAAGCAGATGGATGGCTTTTTACACAGAATAAATCTACCAAGAAGGCTTTCAGAAGCCCATATTAGGGATTTGACTGCACCTTTAACTTGGAAATAGATTTCCAAAATAAAAGTCCTAATGAATGGTCAAATACAGTAAGGATTGATATTTTAAAGCTATGCCTTTCATATGAAGAGGGGGTGTTTAATCTCCCAAATTTCAAATATTGGGCCTACTTGTAAATGTCAGTAATTTATTGTAAATTATAAAATATTGTAGATTATATTGATTTTAGTATTTATTAAAAGATAATATTCAATTATACTATCTAGTATCCTTCAAATCTTGGCAAACACTTGGTTATCACTATAGTAAGAACTTGTTGATATTTCTAGTACTTAAGGCAATTAGACACATATGGGCACTATTAGGTTTAAAAAAATTAAAACTTGATTTGAATTCTCAAGATTGATTATTTGAAGTAAGGCTCCTTTTAAAATGGTGCATAAGACCTATTAGGAGAATATGAGTCAAATAAATGAGCAAAAATAATCTTTTGGAAAATCCTTAGAGTTTATCTGCATTGCCCTGTTGTTACATTACCAGCAGAAGCAGGTAACAGTTTCTAGAATACACAAAGGTATGATGTCTCCCTCTATTAATTCTCCATTTACCTGATCTGACGGTGTGTTTGTCTGCTCCATCTGAACTACAGCACACTTTTCTCTGTTATGGAAGCTCAAATTTTCCTACTCATTTGGGTTATAGCACTTCAGTTGCTTACAGGTAACTCACTAGCTACTCTGCAAAGGAAGAACGGCTTTTCCAATGCTTATGATGCATTCTAAGAGTTTTTATACCTTCCTTTATCAGCCGTGGTGAAATAGCATAGTGCTTGAGATCTTCATGTGGCATAGAGAAGACTGCCAGTCTGTACCCTCGCAAACATATTTTATGTTTCTTTCAATTACATTACTCTTTTCTTGAGTAGCTAGTTTTTCCTCTTTCTTTTTAAAAATAAATTCATGGGTTTACTATGTTACTACCCTGTTTTCCCCAAAATAAGACATCCCCTGATAATAAGCCCAATCGGGCGTTTGAGTGCATGGCAATAAGGCCGAGCCCTTATTTCAGGGTTCAAAAAAATATAAGACAGGGTCTTATTTTCAGGAAAACAAGGTATTTTCCAGACACCTGAGATAAAAGGGTGTTGCAATATTTTCAGGATCAGACTCAATAATTAAAGTAAGAATAGTATGTTTAAATAAAGCTCTGTTTAATCACAGATGGCATTCTATATTCACAAATATTCACAAATAGAAGCACTGAAAAATGGCATACAGCTCCTTATATATACAAGGGGAGGAGCTAGATATGGGAGTGGTTAGACATACATACATTAAGCAATGGAAATAAGTTAACTCTTGATATACTGTACAGATACTATTTACATGATGGAGAATAAAGCATTTACTTGTGACAAATCCCCCTCTAAATGCTGATTCGACATGACAATAATTACATTCAGATTCAGAACAATATAAAATTTGTAGCTTGGTAGTTAAGTATTTGTGTTGTTTAGAAGGTAAAGGTTTTGTCAAGATGTCAGCTATTTGCTCTGATGTTTCACAATGAATAGCTTTAATAAATCCGTCTTGTGATAATTGCCTTACATGTTTGAATTTTATATCTATATGTCTAGATCGCTGTCCAATAGCATCAGATCTAGATATTTCGATGGCAGCTTTGTTATCTTCATGTATGATATAAGGCAATGAAGGTTTTTTCCAAATATTAGACAATAAATCATTAAACCATACTAGGTTATTTGATGCTTTAGACAGACAAACATATTCTGCCTCAGTAGTTGATGTAGCTACCAAATCTTGCTTACCAGTGTACCAGTAAACTGGGCAGCCGTTAAGGAAAAATATATAGCCAGATGTACTTTTTCTACAAGTGACATCACCAGCCCAATCTGCATCTGCATAACATGTGAGAATGGGTTCATTTGTATTATTGGGTTCTAATAACAAGCAGAAGTCTAAGCTATTTTTTAAGTATCTTAATATCCTCTTGACAGCTTCCCAATGGTATGATAATGGTTTACTGACATGTCTGGATAATAAGTTAAGGGGTAAAGCAATATCAGGTCTAGTCCAGTTAGAGATATAGAGAAGAGAGCCGATAACAGACCTATACAATGTGTTATCTTTAAATTCTGGAGATGACTCATCAGTGTTTCTTAGAAAATCAGTCTGCATGGGAGTATCACATGGTTTGGCATCATTTAGGTTACATTTGTTTAAGAGTTCTATAATTTTATCCCTTTGGGAAAGTTTGAATCCGTTCTTTGTTTTGCTGATTTGAACACCAAGATATTTGTTTACTTTCCCTAATGATTTTAAGGAAAAGTGTTCATTGAGTTTTGTTACAAAAGTTTCTCTCCTTTTTGTATCTTTGCCTATATATAGAATATCATCAACATAAATCAATACAAATTCTGGAGAATCACCTTCACTCTTAACAAAGAAACAATTGTCAGCAGTAGTGGCAACAAAGTTCATAGTTTTAAGTACTTTGACCAAACATTCATACCATCGCTTGCTAGATTGTTTCAATCCGTATAGACTTTTGTTTAATAGCCATATATCATTTTTGTTTGTATATTGACTATGAGGAGCTCTTACATATATATCTTTATCTAATTTGGCATGCAAATATGCAGTTTGTATATCATATTGAAATACCTCGAGATTAAGTGCTGATGCTATAACTAGAGCTGTTTTAACACTCTCAGTTCTTACAGTAGGAGAGTAAGTGTCTGTATAATCCTCAGGATATTTTTGAGCATAACCTTGTGCGACTAGTCTGGCTTTATACAGTGTGTTACCTCCTTCCAAATTCTTAATTTTATATATCCACCTGGTACCAATAATAGTCTTATCCCTTGGGGCTTGTGTGGGTGTAAAAACATTCAATTCTTGTAAGCTATTCATCTCCTTGGTCATTGCTGATTCCCACTTTTCTCTTTCTTTGGGGGGAAGTTTCAGCACATCTTCATAAGTGTTTGGTGTTACTATTTCTCCATTCATATACATTACATAATCTTTGTATTTATTAGGCACCTGATTTCTGTTACTTCTGGTTGTTCTCACTGGTATACTATCATTGTCATGTAAATACCTTGCTTCCTTTTTTGTTACTGAATCAGTTTTTATTTTGTGTTGACTATTTGTCCATGTTCTAACTTTGTTTTTGCGTGTGCTGTTATTGTTTTTCTTTTCAATACTCTTATTTTGATGTTCAGTGTCTGAATTGGTGTTTGGGAATATTTCATTAAGGTGTATTTTGGACCAATTGGCCTGTTCATGAAATACTGCTGTTCTTGAAATTATGAATCTGTTATTGTTATCAATAAATCTGTATCCTTTTGTGCCTGTTTCGTATCCCATGAATTTAAGTCTTCTGGATACGTTTTCACCTTTACGCCTTAATTGTTTAGGTATATGTACGTCTGCAGTGACTCCAAATATATGCATGTGTGTTAACTTAGGTTTCCTACCATACATCACTTCATATGGTGTTTTATTCACTATGCTGGACCAAGTCCTATTTTGGGTGTAATTGGAAAATTGTAAAGCTTCTGACCAGAATTGTTTACCTAAACCAGCATCTTCTAATGTGGATCTAATCATGGTTTGTAGTGTCGAGTTCTTTCTCTCTACCACTCCGTTCTGGAATGCAGAGAAAGGACTAGATGTGTAATGCAACATCCCTTTAACTTTTAGCCATCGTGAGAATTTGTTTGACATGAACTCACATCCTCTATCTGTCATAATTTGTTTTATTCTAATGTTGTGTTGTGTCTCTGTGCGTTTGTAAAATTCTTTGAATTTCTGAAATGTTTCATCCCATAACGACTATAGTCATCCACAATGGTTAGAAAATAGCATTTTTTATATGTGATTGATGGTGTCAATGGGCCAACTAAGTCCATGTGTACTAATTCAAAGATTTGTTTGGTTGACCTGGTTGATTTTTTGGGCCTGGGGCTAGTTTTGAGTTTTGTGGATTTACACACTGAGCATTCTAGATAGTTTTTACAGTTTTTTATTTTAACACCATCAGCATGTTCAATCATTTTTTGTACTACAGGAAAACTAGCATGTCCTAATTTTCTATGTAAGATATGGGCACATTCATCATGAATGGGTTTGCCTATATTAGGTCTTTTATCATTGGATGGGTTTTTGTTGTTATGAACTACCTCATGTTCCTCATTATCACTATTACTATTTTCTTCGTTATTTATGTCATTGTCATCCTCTATGTTGGAATCAATATTGTGTAAACATCTTTCATTTGTTATTAAGTAAGGTAAGCCTCCTTTTACAATGACAGTACCTACGCTTGTTTCATTTTTCTTTAAAGCTGCATTCCCTTTTGAAAAGACTATGTTTATGCCAGATTCTCTGCTTAGTTTTATTGCACTAAGTATGTTATGAGGTATTTCAGGTATTAACAATACCCCCTCTATTTTTCCTAGGCCAGGTAAGATTATATTTCCTCTACCTATGACTTGGACCTTCCCTTGATTAGCTACTTTGATTACAAATTTATCTTCAACAAACGAAGATAATATATTTTTGTTGTGTGTAGTGTGATTTGTTGCACCAGAGTCAATGAGCCAATCGTTATCTTCTGGTCTATGTATGTTGTTGTTGTTGTGTTTGTTCAGTCCATTCAATGAACCAGATTTTCTATCTCTTGAATCATCTCTACCCCCTCTATGTTCCTATAGATGGGTGGACTACTATATCTATGTCTGTCAGTGGATGACTGTCTGTTGTGATATCTATCTCTATGATCTGTCCTATGTTTATCTCTGAGAAATTTAGGACAATCTCTTCTATTATGCTCCTTGGACCCGCAATTATGGCATTTGATTGGTTCATGGTACCTTTCTTGAAATGCCACTTTCTTATATTGCTTATGCTCTATGTGATTATTATAACGATTTCTTCTCGAATTGTCTTCAGCTATCAACCTATTAGAAAGGTTTTCTATGGATAAATACCCTAAATTGATTGTATCTAAATGGGATATATAATTATTCCAAGATGGGTCTAATGAATTGATAATAACACTTTTCATTGTTTGATCTGAAATTATTTCTCCTCTTAGTTGTAATTCTGCTCTGACTTTGTTTAAGTATATTAAATGTTCACTTATGGTGACCCCAGATTTTAACCTGGCTGAAAAGAAATCCTTAGACATTCTTGTTGTAGTGGCTACACTATCACTGTGAAACAGCTTAAACATGTATTGAACAATTTCTGATACAGTTAGATTTGACTTAATACTATGATACATAGCAGGAGATATACTGGATATTAGTAAGAAAAATGCTCTATGGTGTAGGCAGTCCAATCTTAAAGTCCAAGGTCTTTTTGGAGGGTTAGTAATGAAAAACAATAAATTTTCTTTCATAAAGACAACTTGGAGCTGTTGGCACCACTCTTGTAAATTAACACCATCTACCCTCAGTTTTGGGAAATCATTGGGTAAATTCCCAATGTTGTTAGCTCCATTACTTACAACTGGAGGAAGTCCATGGTCTTCTAAGTGTTGGTAACCGCAGAATGGCATGGGGATGCTAGCGACGACTTTAAATGGCAGTCTCTGTCTTTCTCTTGCTTCGAAGCTGTCTGTGTAGCTTTGCACATGCGCATTGTCCATTTCGCTCCTGAAGTCATGGTGAAAGGTTCTCGTTGCTGCAGCTCCCTCGCACTGCTCCTCCCCGGCAGACTCGGTCCCTGGTTCAGCCCCGGGAGTCCTGGCGGCGATGGGAGTCCATTCATTGAGAGCGCTGGTCTCTGGAATTGTCTGCGGTGTAGGTTGGTATCTGCAGGGCTCTCTGGGTTCAGGCGTCGATGCTTTCGCTGTCTGCATAGAGGCGTGCGATCTTCGGGAAGTTCGTTTACTCACTGTTCTTCCTTTTGTTTTTTTACTGCAGTTTTTCGCTGATTCTTTAGTTATTTTCAATTTTGACCCAAAATTTGCAAAAAGCGTTTTCATTGCAGACTCTACTTGATTTTCTATTGATTCTTCTTCAGTCTCTGTGTCAGACTCTTCTGATGTATGGATCTTTTCTCTTTTGTTTTTTGCATCGAGTAAGTCCTTTCGCGCCAGATATTTTGAATCTTGTCTTCTGATTGGCTCTTCATCGCTTAGACTGAAGGTTCATTGAAACCAAGATGGCTGCCATTCAAAATTTTGCGCGGGACCGTTGTTCTTCTCCTTCGTTGCATTTTTGTCTGTAGACAAATCGCTCACCTTTTTTGAGTCTTTATTTTCATCTGTAACGATGTGCTTTTCTCTCGCTGCTCCGCTTTTTTTCAGTAAGTCTTGGAGGTTCGCGATGAGGTTTTCATCGTTCTTTTGATCTTTTAAAAGTTTTAGTATTTCTGACCTGAGTTTGTTATTTTCTATTTCGTTTTCTTTTTGATCATTGTTCTCATCTATTATTTCTTCGTTGTCTGTAGTACAGTCTTCAGATTCTCTCGATATTTCAGTTGCGTATTCATCAATTATTTCTTGTTCTGCTTCCATTTCTTTAGTATATGCCCTGGTGTTGGGTCTTATTTTTTTGCTTTTTGATTCTTCTCTCTCAGACATTGTTGAATTTTTTATTGAGTCAATTAACCATCCTCTGCTACCAAATTGTTGCAATATTTTCAGGATCAGACTCAATAATTAAAGTAAGAATAGTATGTTTAAATAAAGCTCTGTTTAATCACAGATGGCATTCTATATTCACAAATATTCACAAATAGAAGCACTGAAAAATGGCATACAGCTCCTTATATATACAAGGGGAGGAGCTAGATATGGGAGTGGTTAGACATACATACATTAAGCAATGGAAATAAGTTAACTCTTGATATACTGTACAGATACTATTTACATGATGGAGAATAAAGCATTTACTTGTGACAAAGGGTTCAACCCCCAGCTCCTAGATAGCCCATGGCCTATATACAAATGTTTGAGATGTATTTACAAGATTTTTTCCTTGTGTTGTTCTACTTTACCTACACCTAATAAATTAGGTAATATTATTACCTAATAAAATCATATTGCATAAAACATACTCATCTTGAAGACTAGTGCTCTAATTCCCCATTGTGCATCAGTCACCCTCCTACCAGTGCTTACTAGCTTTGAGATCTACAGATGGCCTTGACTATGTCAACAAGAATTTCATAACACTACAACATGTTCAACAAAAGGAGAATGCCTCCAATATAAAGTGATTCTTCAGCTGCAAATTCACGGGTGCGTAATCAACTCTAGTTAGGAAAATAGTTATAATGTCAAGACCATAAATGAAAGTGAACAGAGGGCTGGATATAGAGAAAGAGAAGAGATGGCAGATGCAACCTTGGCAGGCCACTAGCAATCTATCAGTGGCATTCAAAATCTTTTCTGGGTTTTCTTTTAGGATACTAAAGAATTTCTAGGATAGTGTGAAAATAGCCTGATTAAATGACTGAGGGGTTTCCAATACTCATTCAGCTGCCCCTTCATATCATTGAAGTCATAATTCTACATTTCCGTTGGCTGCTTAATGGGCACCGTAGAATTATTTCTACAACCGTATCATATGAATAGGACTTTCTATGAATGTGTCTAAATGAATGGATGTGGTGATTTGCAATGTTATTAGGAGAAAGGCTTGAAAAGGAATGAGTTGTTTGGCAGTCAGGGTCAGTAGGAAATACGAAACACATCATACTGGTAAAGTGATTTCATGTACTCAAAAATGAGAGTGTGGTGAAGGGAAAACACCTAACCTCTTTGTGAGTGAGCCACAGTTCCAGACGGTGGCAAGTGCCTGCGGTGTCTACATAGCATCAAGGCTGCTCTGAAAAAAGGCAGGTGTGGGAGGTTGAAGGAGATGGTGGATGCTAGAGGAGGACAAAGACAAGCCTGTAGAGAAAACACCTGCTGAATTTGCCTTATCAGGCCTGAACAAACAAACTCCCCCACCCTTTTTTGCTGATAGATGGTATCCATTGTTCAGGCAGACAAGAGACCTGGTTTCTCATGTTGGAAAGCCTTCATTGAAGAGAAGGAAGGAGGCAGAGTCTTTTTTTAAGTAAGGGAGTAAAAATTAAACTGTTTTGTTGCATAAAATTTCTCCAAATCATAAATCAACCAACCAGCAATGGATCAGAAATTGGACAGCAGTATCATTTTACTTTAACATTTTACTTAACATTTAACATTTTACTTAATATTTAACATTTTATGCGGTGGCTCAGTGGCCAAGATGCTGAGCTTGTCGATCGAAAGTTCGCCAGTTCAGCAGTTCGAATCCCTAGTGCCGTGTAATGGGGTGAGCTTCCATTACTTGTCCCAGCTTCTGCCAACCTAGCAGTTCGAAAGCACGTAAAAAATGTAAGGAGAAAAATAGGGACTACCTTTGGTGGGAAGGTTAGAGCATTCCATGCGCCTTTGGCATTGAGTCATGCCGGCCACATGACCACGGAGACGTCTTCGGACAGCACTGGCTCTTTGGCTTTGAAATGGAGATGAGCACTGCTCCCTCGAGTCGAGAACGACTAGCACATATGTGCGAGGGAAACCTTTACCTTTTAACATTTTAGAGAGTTTTCTGGAGGCACCAATGGGATTGCCAGCACTTTTATACAAGGTTGCTAAATCCAGATAGATCTGAGTCGTTTGCTTTGCAGTGAGCTCACATTAATGCCCTTCATCTCTTAACAAAAGAATTTGAAATATCCTGTTGTGGTCAAAAAGTCTTTTTCTCAAGTTAATAAATGGTGCTAGTGCAGAATCTGAAACTTGCAATAGTAGTGAAGTTCCATTTTAAGATTTCAGACAGACTCTGCCTACCAGATCATATTAAAATGTTCAAACTTTTAACATCAACTGTTCCTGAGATTTATTTATGGTTTATAACTTTAACACTGAAAGACAGATCTGTCCATGTGCTTACACTTTCTCTTTCATTCCCATCATCTCCAGTGAATAATTTTCAACATAAAACTTTTATAGGAAGAAATATGAGGAAGTAAACAGCAAGATTTGAGGACAATGTGTATTTTGCTGATGTATATTGTGGACTCGCACTCTTCTGGTTTACATCGCTTGTTCTTTAAGGGTAAAATATATGTAATTGTCAACATCAATCATTATACCAGGACAATACCAATTCTTCCCCTTGGAATTCATTTTGTCTCTAACAAGTAGAATGACTATTTGGTGCAACAAATTTGTCAGAGTTTAGGCAGTGTAACCAGTATTCTGAGATAAACCCAGGAGCAAAACACAGCACACAGCACAGAGAGCCTTTTAGATAAATAACAGTGGTTTTATCTACAGCGAAATATTTACAAACTTATGCATGGTTAAATAACTTTACAGCTACAAGAAAGAGCAATGATACACACGATGAGAGAACAAGAAGTACAATGCACGAGAAGAAGGCTTGAGGAGAAGACACGGCCTCTAATGGTTTCTTTTATATAGGCAGCTTCTGACCCAGCTTCTTAAAGTGGCAGTAACCCTGCTGCCTCATTCCATTGCATCAGCTTCCGGTTGCCACTATTTACAACTTCTCATCAGTTTACAGCTATTAACTCTTTATACCCTGACAAAATTTTAAAAGTAACATGTTGTCCCTTAGGCCAACACTGTCCCATCAAAGTTTCATAACAGGAATAAAATCTATAATGCTTTCATGCTCTAATCTTTGAGTCAAGACCAGATTCCTTTTGTGAGTTACAGTAGAAGTGAGTTTGAGGAGTGGCACAACTTGTCCAATGATCGCTTTGCTAGTCTCTGCTGCAGCAATTTGCCTCCCAGTATTTATCTTTTCTATGAGCATTTTTTTTTATTTGATTTATATGCCGCCCTTCTCCGGAGACTCAGGGCGGCTTACAATGCGTTAAGCAATAGCCTTCATACCTTTGTATATTTATACTAAGTCAGCTTATTGCCCCCACAATCCGGGTCCTCATTTTACCTACCTTAGAAAGGATGGAAGGCTGAGTCAACCTTGAGCCTGGTGAGATTTGAACTTGCAGTAATTGCAGGCAGCTGATGTTAATAACAGTGCTTTAGTCTGCTGCGCTACCAAGGCTCTTTGTTTCCTGAGTGCCTGTTCAGGGCCATTAACTCCCAGTTTCTGATTGTTGACACCATTTCTATGCAAGCTTCCAAAAAGCAAGGCTCTTGGTCTTTTTCATTGGAGAAGAAGAAGAGTTAATAGTATCCTGAAATCTCCACTGTCTACCTGGCGAAGAAAAGGGGCCTCTCTCTTGTTTTGGCACCACTGTGCTTTGCTTTTACTGTAATCTAAAATTTATGCTTAGATAAAATAGTACCACTTTTCCTCACTGGGTCTAGAAAATAAAAAAGGATATTGATATGGCTTTTGTTCATTGCTTATTTATGTTTCAGGCATTCTTTTCCACCAACCTGATTGTCTAGGAACTAATCAATTTCAATAATTCTGCTTTATTTTTTGGGACTCCTGCCAATCATAAGTTTCCTGTCTCTGTCAACTCTGGGGTTATATTGTTATTCCCAAATTTCATTTTATATTCTTAAACTTGGGAGGTGCCCACATTGGATATATGAGGATCGGTAGACAACCCAACCTATGGAAGTTTCATTTGTCCCCATAAGAATTCATAGGAAGAGGGAGTTATCAGTATGTTTGAAGTAGTCTTGGTAGCCTGTCACCATAACTTGACTATAACTTCATATCAGATTTGTATATCACGGTTTAGGATCCTTTCAGCAAGGAATAACTTATCTCCAGTATCAAGACTTTTCTATCTCAATATGGTTCATGGGCTTTTTCAATCCATGGAGGTGCATGTATTGTCCACCCTGAGTTGTGAGACTGGGATTGGAGAGGTTTGCTCAGGTAGCTGTGAATCATCTTCTATGTTTGATACTGGTTTAGACGTTCATCTGGACTGATTACCTCCTGAACATCTTGCTTGCCTCTCTAGGTCATATTCTCTACATTCCTATTCTTTCTGTTCCTTTGTATTACTCCCCTTCTCTACCTATGGGGTTGGACTAGATAACCTACAAGGTCCCTTCCAACTCTAATAATATATTAAATCTGTTCCCTTCTTAAGGAGCATCACCTGTCTTATCTAAGACATTCTCACTTTCTCTGGTGTGTTTCAATATAGAAACTCTTCCCTCAAGCCCTTTCATTCTTTCCTCCAATAAGAACACCAGGAAGTGTTACTTTCTTTATTAAAAGTATCCTTTATTAAAACTGAGTCAACAAAGGAGAGGTTTCTTTTTTTCTAGACGACAGTTGTGTATGTACTTCTGTTGTAAATTTAATTGAAGTCAGAAGATCACACTTTGAAGCAGATATTCATGGAATTGTGCTCATATTATTCAGCAAGTCTCCCTAAGCAAATACAAAAATACTGTAAACCTGCAAGCATTCTCTACGGTTCCTGCTTTTGCAGCATTAATATAATGATGTGCTTTATAAATTGTACATTGTTAATGTATTATTATTATTAATCATAATCATTAAAGTTAATGAAATGCATAACATTAAAAATTGCTATTTAGAACTGACAAAGAAGTTAGTTGGTTTATTGAGAAGATAAATACATTGTAATAATTTTTATAGCTAAAGAAAAAAAAAACCCCAATTTGAACACATTCTAAAACTTAGGGTTTGCAAAACATTCAGGTATGTGACAGGTATGAATTTTCTTGTTAAAAAAAATCTTGTTCTCCAGAAGGCTTCATTGAAGGGGATCCTGGTCTCAGTTTGCCTGCCCACAACAAGGAGGTCTTTCTGTTGAATTTTCCAGATGCGGTTGCCTCAACACTTTGAGAAGAAAGGTACTACATTTTTATCAATGCACATTACAAAGTGCCTTTCTTTTTTTAAAAAAAAAATTATTTTGATTCAAATATCATCTTCCATTAAACAGTGTGTCATCTGGGTACAAATATTTTGTGCAAATATTTTATACAATAACAATTACGATTTATGGCCATATTTATTATTTTCAAAGTGCCTTTCTTGAATTCCTTGTACATCCCCACTAAAAATTATCATTATGGATTTAATCAAGTTTATTTTTTTTCAAAGGTTGCTTGAAACTTCCCAAAATTCTCTGAATACAGCAGTCAAGATGTAGACCCAGCTATAACTGATATGAACATTAGTCTATTTTAGTGAATAATTGTAGGTTCTTTAGTAATAGTATTGGTTACTATTATCCACTTAGACCAGTGGTGAAATGCTCCCAGTTTGGACTGGATCACCCGATCCGGTAGCGATGGTGGCGGGTGATTCGGAGAACTGGTAGCAAAAGTCCCTGTGCCCCCCCCCCACCATGCCCAGCTGAGCCGAAAGATCATCAGAGGCTTTTTTTTTTACTTTTAAAAGCATTTTTTCTACAACCTCTTCCGATGAAAAAATGCTTTTAAAAGTAAAATAAAAAGCCTCTGATGATCGTGCGGCTCAGCTGGGATTGTCAGAGGATTTTCAAAGCATTTTTTTCTGCAACCTCTTGGCTGAAGAGGTGGTTAAAAAAAATGCTTTCCCAGCTGAGTTGCCTGATCAGCAGAGGCATTTTTTAAAAAGCCTCTCTGACGATCCCAGCCGAGTTGCCTGATCGGCAGAGGCTTTTCAAAGCATTAGAAAAAATGCTTTGAAAAGTAAAAAAAAAAAAAAAGTTGGCCACGCCCACCCAGTCACATTAAACACTCCCCCACCAAGCCATACCCACAGAACTGGTAGTAACAAATTTTACATTTCACCTCTGACTTAGACAATTATACTAATAAGTAACAGAAACACTGGAGAAAAAATAATACCCTGAGTACAGTATCACATTGTCAATAATAGTTATGAGAGAAATCCCATGGTTCAGTCTAAGCATCAGTTAAACAAGCTTAGAGTAAAGCCATTATCAAGGAAAAGGTATATTATTTGGTAGGAATACAGAGAATTTTTGAATTCTTGAATCACTACATACCAGGATATCAGGAGGGAGCTGTGAAAGTATCCCACATGGTGAAGTGCAGTAGGAAAAGTCTTAAGCCTTCACTCGTGATGGAGACAGGAGAGGAAATCTGTGTTCTGTCCCCGTCACACACGCACACACACCAACAGACGTTCAAGAGTTAAAGACCAAACCAGCCAGCAAAATCCTTTTCCTTATGATAACGGAACTTATCAACAACCTAGTGGCTGCCTGCCAAGAGTTTATTACTTACGAAGAGGAGAGATAACTTCTCCCCGCTTCTGGTACATCAAAAGAAACAGCTCAATAATTACAGAGTCAATCAAGTCCAGAGATAATCTAGCAAAGTCTATAACAAAAGTCCGGCAATGCAGAATGGCGTGAAAGCTTTCAGCTTTGTTTGTCACAAGGTTTGACTGGCCACCACGCTCCCTTTTATAACTTGTGGGGTGTGGTCCAGTGACTCAGCCTAATCTTGGGCAGGCCTTTTCTTCTGTTGTGCGCCCTTATCTCTGCGACGCTGGCGTGGATCCAGCCAAGACTCATTACCCTCATCACTGTCCATCTGTGGCTGCATGGACGTGCTTGGCCCCGGCCCTATCTCTTGCCCTTCGGCAGACACCGAAGGCATTGCCAGACAGGAGGGTCCTGGAGAGGGAGGCCTTGCCAACTCCTCTCCTTCACTCTCGGAGTCCTCTCCTGCTGATGACACAGGCTCAGGTAATGGAGCCACAACAATCTGCTTCTGCGCAAATGGATCCAACATCCCCTTCCAGGAGCAAAACAAAGTTAGCAACTTTGCTACCAAGAGATAGCAACTTTCCCTTGGGCCATGGGGTGCACTTGCCTCTCTGATGGGTCCAGATGAGCAAGTGACAGTATTTTTCATGTCACCTTGACCAGACAAGCATTTCTTTAAAAGTACATTCATTTCAGTGAACTCCTAAGTGTTATACAAAGTGTTTCATTGTTTTCAGTGGATCATGTCTAGCACCTGATCCGTTTCCAAAGTACAGTGGCATCAATTCCTTTTCAAGAATCTTAGCAAACAAATAAGCTGTGAGTCCAACAAGGATAACTCTGCTACCCTTCAATTTTAGACCAAATCTATTGCCAGGCACAGAAGGAGTGACTGGGTCACTGATACTTGTAGGTGACCTCATTTAAGAAGCAAAACTTCAGATGGCCACCTCCAAGACCTTCCATTCTCACAGAACACACTGACAGAGAATTTAGAAGAGGTTGTCCAGAGATGGGCAAGCTTTTGGAAGCAAGTGCCAGACTGAGTTATCAAGGGTGCCTTGGCCTTGACTCTCTCTAACCTGCTCTTTTGAGATCACAGGGGGTCTAGGGTATGCACAAATGAATCTGTGGAAATTTCTTCTTGATTATCAACCTTCTTGCAAAATATGATCTTATGCTGGTAAAGTTGTTAAGAATAAAGATGAAACAATATAGTTTGTTTGTTTATTTATTTATTTATTTATTTACCAAAAATGTATATGCTGCCCTTCTCCCTAAGGACTCAGGGCGGCGAACACAAGTTAAAAACATACAATAATAAAAGATCAAAATGATTAAAACCTAGTTAAAACAACAACAATCAAAATAAAAGTTCCTGAGCAGTAGTGGAATTCAAATTTTTTTACTACTGGTTCTGTGGGTGTGGCTTAGTGGGCGTGGTGTGGCTTGGTGGGCATGGCAGGGAAAGGATCAGGGGCGGGTTTCAAAACCCGTTGCTACCGGTTTGTTTGTGGATCCACGCGCACTTGCACGCATGCACAGAAGCGTCGGGGCAGGTGGGCGGAGCCTCCCTCCTCCGCCACTACCGGTTAACCCGATCCGGGGTGAACCAGTAGCAACCCACCACTGGGAAGGATACTGCAAAATCTCCATTCCCACCCCACTCCAGGGGAAGAATACTGCAAAATCTCCATTCCCTCCCCACTCCTGGGGGAAGAATACTGCAACATCTTCATTCCCACCCCACTCTGGGGCCAGCCAGAGGTGGTATTTGCCGGTTCTCTGAACTACTCAAAATTTCTGCTACCAATTCTCCAGAACCTGTCAGAATCTGCTGAATAGTAACCCTATTCCTGAGTCTCTTTTAGGGATGATATCGAAAAAGAAACAACATTCCATTTTCCTCAGTGATTATGAAAACAGTGCACAGTATTGAAAGATGAGCTCACCCAGGTGATTTACTGCATATTAATTCAGAATTGTGTTTCATGGACTGAACACGTCAAACTTCTTCAGAGTTGTTAGAACATCATTACCATTCTTTGCACATAGCATCAATAGAATTTACTCTTCTTGTGTAGACTGTGTACGCTTTCAAAATTATTCTGCAAGTTGCATGTAAAAAAATGGTCAGCATGCCATGAGGCTCTCACATCCACCTGTTTCCATTTCACAGATATCATGAGGTGCAGAGATTATTCTCTTCAGAAATATGAATGAGGACAACAACATGCAACATATATGTTGGATATATCTCAGGAATTTCAGAAGTGACATGCGCCATAACTGAAGTATAATAATAATTTTTTGCAAGCCCAAATACTAATTCCAGATGTCCAACTCAAAGTGAACATGTTTTACAACATAAGACAATAATTTCTCTGATAAAATATAATTTGCAGGCTGAATAAAGTAATTTTAGGAGCCTGGATAGCTCAACAGACAGAGCATTGTAATTTAACACCAGCTGTCTGCAATTAAAGTAAGATCGAATCTCGCCAGGCTCAAGGTTGACTCAGCCTTCCATCCTTTCAAAGGTAGGTAAATTGAGGACCCAGTTTGTGGGGGCAATAAGATGACTTTGTATAAATATACAAAAGTATGAAGGCTATTGCTTAACGCACTGTAAGCCGCCCTGAGTCTCCGGAGAAGGGCAGCATATAAATCAATTTTTTTTAAAAAAAGAATAAAAATAATAATAAAAAATTCTATATTTTATGCCTGCATTTTATGCCAGTGGCCATCAACCCCAATATCAGCAACCAATGAGGAGTAGTATGCAGCTTATTAAGAAATGAGATATTGACTTGTCAAACACAATTCCTGCGCATCTGTTTTCATTCAGATTGTTAGTGAAATCGGACACTAAAATAAATAAAGTAGGAGAACCTCTTATGATAGAAAGCCATGTTCGGCTTCAAGTCCCACAGAAGTTGAGTGCTAGGTTTTAGTGATCTTAGCTGTGACAAGGTCAGGGGCAGAAACGTCTTTTCTTTAAATTTAAAAACTCAAAAGTAACAAAGGAGCAAAATCATCATCATCATCATCATCATCATCATCACCATCATCATCACAAAATGTCTTCCCAGCTTCTTTTGCCAATGCAAATAGATTTCTGTTCTGCTTTGGATCCAATCCATTATTAGAAGAATTGTGTTAAAATGAGAATGTTCCTGAAGCTGACTGTTTTGCCAACAAAAGAAGCCAGCCTTCTGAGTTAGTGATTGATTATCCTGATATCTTTTTTTTATCATTTTTGTGGGACTGGGGATTTTTTTGTGTGTGTTATTTTTTGTTGTTGTTTGTTTTTGCTTTGCTTTGCATTGCCTCTTTTATACATGTATCTGTTCAAACTTGACATGGCGTCTCAGCAGAGAAGTACATTGTTTTCCTACAAATTTTGTTTTAAGTGCCATGTTTTGAACTGCAGTACTGTAGCAAGGCACTCTCCAGGGCCTGTGTTAGCAGTTGTTTTTCTGGCTGCTGAAACTCACGATTTTTTGATGGGTCTGCAATGTGACAGAAAAATAACACATTCAAAGATATTCTGCAGCCCATTGAAGGAGTTGGTTCCAATGAGAAGACTGAGCTGCTCCAGGGGTATGAAGTAAAAGCCCTGGATATGTGGAATACGCTGTATTCCTGTAAAGTTTCAGATTGCTAACTAGAAACCGTGGTGGTGCAGTGATTAGAATGCAGTATTATAGGCAAACTTTGCCCTCAGCCTGGAGTTCGATTCTGACCAGCTCAAGGTTGATTCAGCCTTCCATCCTTCTGAGGTCGGTAAAATGGGGACCCCAGATTGTTGGAGGTAATATGCTGACATTTGTAAACCGCTCAGAGAGGGTTGTAAAGCACTGTGGAGCAGTATATAACTCTAAGGGTTACTGCTATTGCTAACTAGTTGTGGTTGTTTGCTTTATTCTATTCTACTTTTTTATGATGGGAAGTTGTCCTCTGCTCAGTTCAAAATCAACTTGGCCTTTATGACCTTTCTTGACAAATGTTTCCATTTGGCTTGGTAGCTTGGTTGTTTTCTTTCATTTCTCTCCCTTTTTTATTGCTTCCAATAACGGATCTACACACAGCACCACTTAGACTAACACAACAAATTCAGTAGCTACTGAACACAATGAAAATGTATAACCTACAGAATGTAATCCCTCCTCCCTCTCTTCTCATTCTCTCTCTATCATCTATCTATCTATCTATCTATCTATCTATCTATCTATCTATCTATCTATCTATCTATCTTTCTATCTATCTCTTTCTTTCTTTCTATCTTTCTTTCTATTTTTCTATCTATCTATCATCTATTATCTATCTATCTATCTATCTATCTATCTATCTATCTATCTAT
The DNA here is from genome assembly GCA_022577455.1 of Arizona elegans. Taxonomy (NCBI): domain Eukaryota; kingdom Metazoa; phylum Chordata; class Lepidosauria; order Squamata; family Colubridae; genus Arizona; species Arizona elegans. Next base: position 218,733,214 of record JAKOOJ010000001.1, read on the forward strand.
CTATCTACCGGTATCTATCTCTCCCTCCCCCTCTCTCTCTTTCTCTGTATCTTAGAACAGCCAGGAAGGCTCTTTAAAAGATTCAGCACTGTTTGTTTATTTGTTTGTCTGTTTATACATTCATACAGCTGCCCATCTCACTCTGGACAGCTACTCAGAAAATAAAACTCAAATAAAAAAAGAAATTACAAAAATTGTCAATGTATCATGTGCCAGAAGGTCCAAACGGATCATTCTATCTTACAATCAGTATGACAAACGAAACAAGCAACAGAGCTGCCCAGGGTCACCCTATCAGGGAGATGGCTGGCATATAAATTTAACAAACACACACACACACACACACACACACACACACACACACACAAACAGGGCTCACCAAAGACCCTAGCCCTAATGCTTGAGTGAACAAGCAGTTTTTTAGGGTCCTATGAAAGACCAACTGTGTTGGGCCAGCCAAATCTCCAGGGAGATGCCCTTTAACATCACAACAGAGGCATCATAATCAAAAAGGCACATCTCCTGAACCCTTAATGTAAAAAATGCAGGGCATGTTCACCCTATCATTTGGTGGAAGTCAACAGAAACAATAGGAAGCAGGTGGTCCTACAAATAATCTGATTCTGTGCCATGTGCAGCATTATTATCAATTAGCTCTTTGAATTGCACCCAGAAGCCAGTATAGTTGACAGAGTATAATGAATCATTATGAAAAGTAGAGAACTGCCCACACTGCCACATTCTGGACCTGTTACCCTTCCAAATGTTCTCCAAGGACAGCCACAGACAGTATACATTACCAGCAAGAGCTACTATGATTCTCTCAATCCATAAATGGATGCAGTTGGGGCACAAGTTTAATCCCTCCTAGCCACAGCTGCCAGCTGTTCCTGGAGTAGGAGCCGTGAGTCTACGAGAACCTCAAAATGGCTCATCAAGTCTGCATTGGAGAATGCAACCCAATATAGAGTTAAGGATAGAAATCTGATCCAGGAGATCTCAAAATCCATATCCATTCGGTGTTGCCAAGGCTGGACCGAACCTTGTTCTTCCCCCATCACCTGCAGGCAGCATCACCTGCAGGTGTAGAAAATCGATAAGCACCAAAAAATATTCCTCCCATTCCTAACCCCCTAAGCTGGTGGAGAAGACTATCATAATTAAAGGTTTTGAAAGCTACCAAGAGATCAAGGAGGGCCAGAATTAATGCACTGCTCTCATCCCAGCCCCACTCTAGACGGTGTTTGAAAACGCTGCAGATAAAAAAAAAGGGAGAAGGTTGAAGTAAACTTGCCTACAGCCTAAAACTTGTCTATCTCAGTTGTAATCACCAAATTGGTGAACAAGTATTGATTTTAGGGTTAGTTTTAATATTTTAATATTGATTTTAATTGACAAGTTTTAAATTATGGGCCAAATTTATAAATTATTTTAACTTTATTTTTAATTGTGATGTTTGTATAGATGTTTTTATCTTGGCTGTTCACCGCCCTGAGTCCGAAAGGAGAAGGGCGGTATAGAAATTTGAATAATAAATAAATAAATAAGTATCTCTTTCAAAGCAAGTAAAACCTCCTGCAAAGAAGCATTAACCACGTGCCACCTCCCAGGAGGCCTTGACTAACCAGGAGACACCATGGATCTAAAAGAAAGGAGCTGAACTCACAGCTTCAAGGACTCCGCCTACTTCATTAGCACTAACAGTTGCCTTACAAAAATCTCATGGAGCTATTTCCACTCTCTTTTTCTTGCTCTGCCTGGGTTCTTTAGTTTTTCTTTCTGTCCCCCCTGTCCAAATCCAGATTGTCTGCCTGTAGGTTCCTTGGCTCTGCCAGTCCCAGTTTATTCCCAACTGAATCTGATAGAGTGCCCTTTGTCCTCAGTCTGGTTGACCCATGATTCTGTTCACTGTCCCACCAATCCAACTCCCTTGCACCCAAGCTGCAAGCAAGCATCCAGGAGTGGCCCAATGGTGGCAGGAGGGGTGGGGAACATTTCATCTCTTTACTCCACAAAGTAATTTTTCTGTTTCTGCCTTGCTTCTATTTGGAACATTTCACCTCTTATTTCCTTTGTGTCTTCTTAAACTGGCTGACTCATGAGTGTTTTCTCATTTTAGATTTCTCCCCCCATTGTTCCCACAAGTTTTATATCTTTTTCCGAAATTCTAATTTCATTTCTTCCTCTCGGTTCTTTGGCCTTCCTCTCCCCAAATCTAATTTCCTTGTTAGATCCATTCTATTTGATAAGAATATCTTTATTGTATTCCAGGATCTCTTACCCCTATTTTCTCCTATTTACTTTTGTTTACTTTCCTATCTTCCACTAATTTATAAACTCTGGGGTCCTCCAGATTCCTAACATACAAGTCATTTCCTTGCTTCTAACTCTCTTTTTCTCCATTTGTTCTTTTCTCCAACTTTATTACAAACTCTGGTTATACGTAGCAGAGCAGAGCAAGCTGTGGAAGTTGCCATGAAAAAAATATTGTATCCCTCTTTCATTTTATATTTCCAGCATACAAATGTTGACATCCTAATTTTCTAAAATCTTCTTCCAAGTGTCTAATACACATGAAAAAATGCTGAATTAATCTAATGTTAAGATCTTAAGAAACATAATTGATAGTTGCTAAAACTATCAATCATGGATTTATTACTTTGGAATACTGTATAAACAATAATAATGTGTAATCCATGCCCCTTTTAATATTACAGTAGAATAATACAAAAATAACTATATGTTATTATGAAACAAAAGTCAACTTTTGATGTCAGTCAACTTTCTCCAAGCACAGAAGTGGCATCCTTCATCAAAAGCTGGAGAGTTAATGCTTATGTGCAGGTACTTCATGGAGCTCTCTTCAACCTCTACTTTTTCTGGAATTCAAAAGAGTTTTGTGTTTTAACCCAAGGCTCTGAAAACTGTAAGACTGAAGCAAAGAACAGAAGCATCTCAAGAAAAAAGTTAGGAAACCCCTGGGAGTTCCACAGAAGAAAAGTGGATCATTTGCTTTAAGAACTCTCTTACCTCTAAAGAATAGGGAAACATTTTGGCTAGAAATCTATGTTCAATATTGTCCTTCGATGTAGCTGTGAGTGCTAGGTCTGCTTTATCAACTTGGATACTTTCATTGCCCTATGATATCTTTGCTACCTGTGCAAATCCAGTGCTTAGGGGAATTTTCTATCCTTGACAGAGCTTCCCTTAATATCTCATATTTTGCTTTTGTTCTTAATTTAAATCTCCCCTCTGTATTTTTCTGGAGTGGGGACTAGATTCTCTGTTGATTATAGTTAAAAACCTCTACAATTCTATGCCTTATATTTCTTTTTGATTCCTCAAAACAATTTGTTTATCCTTTGTATGATTGATTTTATTCCAAGAGAGAGGAAGAGAGAGGCCTTACAGTATCTTCCTAAAGTGCCAGAAGTTGGCCCTATAAAATTATCACCATTACCATCACCATTGTTATCATTATTAGGTCCCTGTCTAATCCCAGTAGGGCACTAAATTGTGGGATCCCTATGCTGGCTTGGAAGCAGGATGCTAGTTAAAAGCAAAGAAATGATGGCCTCCTTAACTTCCAAGATGCAACACAACAGGAAGGCAGGGTAGAATGGTGGGCAGTTTCAGAGGACACCTGAGACAGCAGATGAACCCCTCCAACTTTTCATCCTATGGGCTTAGCTCCATGCCCCTACAATCACTGCTTGAAGAACTATGAATGTATTGAGTATGGCATATGGAAAAAATGATTATTCTTTTATAATGAAAAGATGGTGCAACCCTGTGTTTGTATTCTTAGACAGATGCCAGATGTTTGCATTCTATATATGATCTGGCTCTTTAGCAGTCTGATAGAAAGATGAATAAGCATTGCTCGGTGTGGTCAATATGAAATGCTCTTTGAAAGCTAAACTAAGCTAGTGTTTATTATACATGTTTGTTTCATGTTTTTTTTAATTGCTTTTATAGTCCATCATTTACTGGAATCAGCCTCCCATATGAGTTTGTATTTGCTGATCATAATCTCAACAGAATTGACAGATTTTGGCTGTAGATTGAATAAGTATCAATTATTTTTTGATAGTGTATTGTAAGAGCCATGGTGGCACAGTGGTTAGAATGCAGTACTGCAGGCTACTTCTGCTGACTGCCAGCTGACTGCAATCTGGCAGATCGAATTTCACCAGGCTCAAGGTTGACTCAGCCTTCCATCCTTCCGAGGTTGGTAAAATGAGGACCCAGACTGTTGGGGGCAATATGCTGACTCTGTAAACTGCTTAGAGAGGGTTGTAAAAGCACTGTGAAGTGGTATATAAGTCTAAGTGCTATTGCTACTCATAGCAACCATCTCTAAAGATGCCTGTATTTTTTTTTTCTCTTGCCTTTTCTCATTGTCCAGGTTTCACAGTCACACATTCCCACTGGAAAGCTTTAACTGGTCTGATCTTTCAGTGAAATAAATGTATCCTTCAGGATGGCGTCTAAATTTGTAAATGATTTCTCTTTTTTATCTCCTGCATAATTTGCTCATCTATATTTCTTATTTAGCCCAAGAAAGCAAAATTATTTTCCATTTTCTTTCCCATCAAATGGACTTTCCCGAATAAAAGAATGGCAATACTATTGACTGTTTAACATTTATTAGCATTTATAGCCTGTCCTCAGGATGTAGCAAGACAGAAACGGAGAGGTCTTTAAAACAGAGGAAGATTGGCAATTCTAATATAAAATCTAATTGTGTCTTCTCTGTTTTGTAATGACTTCAGTTTAAAAACTATAGGCAGTCGTGTTCCTCTTTCTGACATAATTAAAAAAAGATATTGAAGCCATTTTTTTATACTGAAAAAATAAGCTTATTTCTCTGAAGCTGAATGGTGTTGTCTTTAGAAATGAATAAGGAAATAATATGGCATTTGTGGGAATAGGCAAAGTTATTAAAGAATTTCTTTTCTTAAATGGTCTTCCATGCTATAACTTTTGACCAATTGGCTAATGACTGGGTTCAGGATATGCAAATTTGAGTGGGTGGAAGAAGTTTGGTAGGCAAAGATCCATGGATGCTAAGGGATAAATGCTAACATTTATCCATTGCACAAACATAAGCTGTGCTTTGTGCCTTATGTTCACATATTCCCGGAGGCTCCAGTGTATATTTGGCAGTGATTTATCTACCCATCCCCCCCCCCAACACCCACACAAAAACCCAAACTAGATTGTAACTATACTATATTTTCTCGATCTGTTTCAGGAAAAGAAGCATCTTTTCTGCTATAGCCCCCTGGTCTTAGGAATATATTGCACAATATATTACATCATTAAATCACTTACCCACAATTACCACACAATTACCCTGGTCTTACTACTCTAACAGCAACAGTTAAGAACTGAAGTCACTAAATTACTGTTCCCAGCATCCTCCACCAAAGTTATGCAGCTTAGCAGCACATGAAGAGATACAAGTTTCTCACTCCCGCATCCTAACTTGATATTTGATATCTACTATACATACCATGAAGCAGGAGAAGATAACTTGGTACCATCCTAGACTTTAGATTACAATTGCTGTTATCCCTTGTTGTGGTCAACAAGGCTTTTAACATCAATGGATTTGGGAAGCATCAAATTGTGTGTGTGTGTGTGTGTGTGTGTGTGTGTGTGCGCGCATGTATGTGTATGTGTGTGTATATATATGTGTGTGTGTATAGGAAGGAAGGAAGGAAAGAAGGAAGGAAGGAAGGAAAAAGTTATTCAGTACAAATTTTAAAATCTGAAAAAGGTATCTGTATAGAGTCCAGGATGCAAATATTGTTTCTATTCATCTGAAGGAAGTTGTTGCTTTTTTTTCTACATAGTAGAAAAATAGTAGTTCCAGGGGTAGGTTCTACTTACCTTTACTACCGGTTCGCAATGGGAGTGTGAGTGAGCCCTTCTGCGCATGCGCAGATCATCAATTCTGACGTCCGGGCAGGTGGGCGGAGTCTCCCGCCGCTTTTACTACCGGTTCAAAAGAACTGGACAGAACTGGGAGCAACCCACCACTGAGTAGTTCAGCATAGAAGAACACACTTACTCCAGCTGCATGTTACTCTTGCATTCTAAGAATTCTATTAATGGAGACTGATGCATTACTGCAATATTGAACAAAGAAGCCAGCAATGACAGTCACTCCATGTGGAGAAAACCATTTTCCAAATATTTCTGGAATCCACATTTGTGAAATGAGGCTTAATTAATACCAGAATCCACTCATTTACATCTGGCAGCATGATATTTACTACCATCAACAGATAAGCCAATGTGTTCCATAAAATATTTATAATGGATACTTGGCAAACAAATGTAATTGTGTGGCACAGATTTAATGATATAATATATTGTACAACATATTCCTAACAATATGACAAACCTATAGCTCAGAAAGCTATTTGGGGCTTATAATTATCATCTTCTAAAATAGGGCTCCTATAATTTCAACTTTTAGTTGGGTGTTGCTGGATTCATAACTAACTAATGAATCATATGTGTTACTAAGCTTAAAAATGTTTTAGGGAACTCAACTCCTCCTGGCACCTGGTTTCTTTTCGGTATGTATCATTTAGAGCACATATGTCAGGATTAAAATGAATCGTGTTTGGCGTTAAACTAAAGCAATTATACCTACTTAGCATTTAGATCTGATACAATTTAACTTGTATTTTTCCTGGTGGCAGCAAAGAAATTCTGACAATGATCAGTGAGCAGATTTGGTCGCATGGGATGTGGTTTGTAATTTATTTTTCTGTGAGAGAAGTGAAAGATGTTGCATTATCTCAAATGCAATGCTGATTTAGAAAGAAGTTAAAAGTAAGAATATTTAAAGAGAGGATGCCAAATAGAAATGGACTGAACGAGGGAGGGAAGGAGGGAGGGAGAGAGGGAGGAAGGAAGGAACGAACGAAGGAACGAAGGAACGAAGGAATGAAGGAAGGAATTGACAAAAACACAGAGAAACAAGATGGGACTAAGCAGAAGGAGGATTTCATATATATTTTAAGGTTAGGAGAGACTGAAAGCCGTGGAGAACAATAGAAGGATGTAGGAATGCAGGATCAACAGGCAAACTAGTTAAAGGAAGTGGTTGTGGAAGCCTCCTGCTATTCTGCAAGCGGGTGCTATTCTCTCAATCCTATTTATTTATTTATTTACTTATTTATTTATTTATTTATTTATTTATTTATTTATTTATTTATTTATTCAATCATATATAAGATAATAGGTAAAGATATAAACATAATTTGAATACATGAAAATAATAAGTAAAAAGGAATATTAGGACAGGGACGGTAGGGACACTGGTACTCTTATGCACGCCCCTTACAGACCTCTTAGGAATGGGGTGAGGTCAACCATAGACAGTCTAAGGTTAAAGTTTTGGGGGTTTGGGGAAGAAACCACAGAGTCAGGTAGTGCATTCCAGGCATTGACCACTCTGTTGCTGAAGTCATATTTTCTGCAATCGAGTTTGGAGCGGTTTACCTTTAGCTTGTATCTATTGTGTGCTCTTGTATTGTTGTGGTTGAAGCTGAAGTGGTCATTGACAGGTAGAGCATTGTGGCAGATAATTTAATGTACTACGCTTAGGTCAGACTGAAGTCGGCGTAGTTCTAAGATGTTTAAGCCCAAAATTTGGAGTCTGGTGGCATAAGGTATTTTATTGCGGGTAGAGGAATGGAGGACTTTTCTCATAAAATATCTCTGGACTTTCTCAATTTTATTTATGTCCAATAAGCAGTGTGGGTTCCAGACAGATGAGCTGTATTCAAGAATTGGTTTAGCAAATGTTTTGTATGCTCTGGTTAGTAGTACAATATTACCAGAGAAGAAGCTACGCAAGATTAGGTTAACAACTCTTAATGCTTTTTTGGCAATGTTGTTACGGTGGGCTTTGGCCTCCATTTTTAAGGAGGTTCTGTTTTTAAGGAAAGGAAACAGAGGAACCCTCTATAGCAAGGGTGTCAAACTCACATTGTCAGGGCAGCGTCACGTGACATATCGGGACTTTTCCTCGCTTCGCTAAACCGGTGCGTGATGCATCTGGCCCACAGGCCAGGAGTTTGACAGCCCTGCTCTGTAGGATCAAGAGAATATAACCTGCCTGGTGAATAGCAGGAAGCTGCTTCTGTAGGAAAGCTGAGTTATGCATCACATCACATTTATTTTATTTATTTGTCAAACACATCTAAGATAACAGATATAAGTATAAACATGATTATGAATACATAAGGATACGAATAAATGGGGACATTAGGACAGGGATGGTAGGCACTTTGGTGCGCTTATGCACACATTCCATCACATCAGCTGAGTGACTGGGTTGGGAAGTGGCCCAAGGCTTGCGAGCCATGCCAGCTGCCTCTACAACTAGCTTAATTCTCCCTTGGGTTGCTGGATTGGAAGCCTGCCCAAGGTCTATGGTGGGATGGGGTGGGAGAGGAGATGGGGGCAGAAATGCTACAGCATTGTTTGGTCAGTCATACGGGCTAATGACCATAGGGATGGTGTAATGGCCATAATTTGAAACCGAGTCATAAGTAGCTTTTGGAGGAGGGTCTGTCGTAATTTCGAACCCTTGCTAAACAACCAGTCATACAATGGGGGCTACCGGTATAGTGTGTCGTTAGTTATGACTTCCTCCTTATAAATAATTCTCTGCTTTCAGAAGATTCTCCCATAGCCCAATTTCACTGAGGGCTTAAGACTCACTTCTTCATTTACCTTTCTGAATTTTTGATTATGGTTATTACATTTTTATTAAGCATTTTTTTTTATTGCAAAAGTTTTACAATTACATTTTCATCCCTTTCCCCCCCGCTCAAACCACCCCAAACTTCCCAACCTCCCTAACCCACCCTAACCCTCCCCTCCCCCCGGACTTCCTCACAGTATACTCTTGTCAATTAAAAGGAAAAACCCTCCTTTATATATAAAACTTGAACCCCTCCCTCCCCCTTACAAGTTTTCATCTTCATTACATTAACCTATTTCTATCTTAATATAACATTTTCAAATAGATTTTCATCCTGATTGCCTTAAAAATATTTCTATCTTAATATAACATTTTCTAATAAATTTTCATCCTTAACCTTAAAAAATTTCTATCTTAATATAACATTTTCAAATAAAAGCTATTTGATACTTTCTAGTTTGATATTTGTTCTGAACATAATCTATCCACTTCTTCCATTCCCATTCATAAGTTTCTTGAGAACAATCTTTTAGATATGCTGAAATCTTCGCCATCTCTGCAAAACTGGCCATCTTCAAAGTCCATTCCTCAATCGTAGGCAGCGCTTCATTTTTCCAATATTTACCTATCAACAATCTTGCTGCTGTTATCATATACAATATCAATTTTGTTTCACTCGATGTAAAACCCTTAACTATACCCAATAAGAACAGTTGTGGAGAAAATTGAATTTTTTTCTTCAAAACATTCTGAATGACCCACCAAATTTTTATCCAAAAAGCCTTAACTTTCTTACAGGTCCACCAAACATGATAATATGTAGCGTCTAAACAATCACATCTCCAACATTTAGGCTGCACATTAGGGTACATACACGACAATTTTTTGGGGTCTAGATGCCATCTGTAAAACATTTTATAAAAATTTTCCCTCAGATTCTGCGACTGTGTAAATTTAACATTCTGAACCCAAATTTTTTCCCATGTTTCCAACATCACTGGTTCCTCAAAATTTTGTGCCCACTTGATCATGCAGTCTTTAACTAGTTCAGTTTCTGAATCCCTTTCTAACAAAACATTATAAAGTCTTTTGATATGCATTGGGCCTTTCTCTTTTATGTGTCTAACTAATTCTTCCTCATACATCATAATACCAGTTTTTTGGTCCTCTTTCCATCGCAATTGCAATTGATTATATTGTAACCAAGTTAGATTAATCCCTTCAGCCAACAATGTCTGTAATGTCTTCAGCTGCCATCTGCCCGCATCTGTAAAAAGAACCTCTTTGTATAAAAACCCCCCGAGTGACATTATATTTGTATTCCACAAAGTATGACCAAGATCCAGCCATAGCGGTATTTTATAATCCCAATTGTTTCGGTGCTTCTTCCAAACTCTCAACAAAGAATCTCTAAGTATATGGCTTTTGAATATTTTATCCACTTTACTGTCATAAAATAAGTAAGCGTGCCATCCAAATTCCAAATCAAAACTTTCTGCGTTTAGTATTCCAGTCTTTTTTCCTCCAAACCAGTCACTTAGTAAAGTCAAAGCTGCTGCATCATAATATAACTGTAGGTTTGGAAGTTTAAGACCTCCCCTTTCTGGAACGTCTTGCATGATTTTCATTTTTACTCTTGGTTTTTTCTCGTTCCAGACAAACTTATTCACACCAGTTTGCCATACTTTTAGTTGTTTATCATTTTTGAGCACCGGAATCATTTGAAACAAAAAAAGAAATCTTGGCAAAATGTTCATCTTAACTGCTGCTATTCTTCCAAGTAGAGACAGCTGCAGTTTTTTCCAAGTCTCCATATCTTTTTGCACCTCTCGCCACAACACCTCATAGTTATTTTGAAACAATTTCATATTTGATTCTGCAACCTGAACTCCTAGATATTTTACCTTTGGTACAATCTCAAAACCTGCCCTCCTTTCAAGCTCAAGTTTACAATCTTGTGTCATATTATTAACTACCATCTTAGTTTTTTTCTGGTTCAATCTAAAACCTGAAACTTTACCATAGTCTTGTATAATGTCCTTCATCTGGATTATTGATTCCATTGGCTGTGTTAGGGTAACAACCAGATCGTCTGCAAATGCCTTTATTCTGTAATCCTCTTGCCTTATCATTATACCTTTCAAAGTATTAGAGTCCCTTATTGTGTTTAACAAGACTTCTAGTGTTAAAATAAACAACAGTGGGGACAACGGGCATCCCTGTCTTGTTCCTTTTTCGATTTTAAACTCTGCATTTTTATTAAGCATTTTAAGAAAAGAGAATGGAAAACAAAAAAAGATACCAAAAAAAATGAAGGAGAAAAGAGAGGGAAGAGAATGGAAAAAATAAAACAAAAAGTGGATAAATGGCATGTACAGATTTAGATTAAAATTTTCAAAATTTCACCAACTCGGATTTTTAAAACTACAAATCTATATAATGTGGGAATATCAACAACAATATTCAGCTCAGTATGAATTATATTATCAGATTAAGAATGACAGTATTTTTTGTGCAGTGAAAAAAAACAAAATTTTGAATGTGATTCAACCCATATACGGAATTATAATATAATCCAAAAGTGGCTTCCAAGTTGAATTACGTTCTGTAGCAGGTTTATTTTTGAAATATAGGTTATTATTGGATATTAATGGATATTAACACATCCTCCCAAGATCTTCATTAGTCATTTATTTTGAAGAAGGAATATATAGATGTTTTCCAGAAAGAAGCTTTGGAAATCTTTGTGACAGAACTTTTTTGAAATGTCTTGAAATGGTTTGAAGAGATCTTTGTGTCTTCTGTTCCACCAAGGCATTTATGATGCTTATATCATGTCATACAATTTAATGATTGTTAGGAGTTTGGACCATTCCAGATATTTGAATTAAGATCTTTATTAAATATGCAGATACTGTAGCCCAGGGGTGTCAAACTCAAGGCCCACGGGCCGCATCTGGTCCGTGAGGTGCTTAGATCTGGCCCACAGGGCTGGTCTGGAAATAGCAAAAGACCAGCCGGCCTGCAGTGCAGTGATGGGTTTCTACCAGTTCGCCCCGGTTCAGGCGAGGCGGTAGTGTTGGTGGCAGGAGGCTCCGCCTGCCCACCCAAACATCGTCCCGGACACTCTGTACATGCGCAGAATCCCTCAGGGAATGCACATAAACACAGATGCTCCCACAGAAAAATCTGTATTCTGCAATATCTGTTTTTCTCTCAGTGCCACAAGGACTTCATGCATTGAATCTGAGTCTTCTAAGATGGATCTATTTGTACAAAATCGGCTACATCATGCCAAATCACACATGGCCAGGTTAGCACCCAAATTAAAAAGAAAATTCTCACCTGAAATGTTGTTTTCTCTCTGTGTCAATTTTATAAAACTCCTCCAGATGTTGAACGAATGTTTTCTTCACAGGGAATAAAGGGAAGCAGAAACAAGAAATTTCACTAAAGGCAGTAGTGGGTTTCAAATCTCATCGCTACCGGTTCACTCGTGGGTGCGCAGCACTGCTTCTGCACATGAGCAGAGATGTCCGGGAGAGGGGGGAGCCCCCCACCACCGCCGCTACCAGTTCACCTGATCCGGGGCAAATCAGTAGCAACTCACGACTGACTAAAGGTTTAAATAACAGAGATTCAGTGATTTGACTTACCAAAGAACACATTTTTCCTTCCTATTTACTTCTAAACGTTATTTTTCTTAAAGTGCGGAAATGTGTGTTTGACTGTGTATGTGTATGTACTGTTTGTATCCAACTAGCTATATAGGCTGCAATATTTATAATGTATGGTTTTTTTTTTCTTTTATTGCACAGCAGGAAGCCATATTACAAAAAGTTCTAGCTTGATTACATTGCAGTGAGGGGGCATACCTCAAGCTGGTTTATTTAATCCAAAATGAATTAAAGAGCAAAAACAAACAAGGATTGATTTTAAATTCAAAACCCTGAAGGGGAATGTGGGAATCATTATATTTGTAAACTTCTAACATTAATACTTTCTATCTTATTTCATTTCTTCTCTTGGCTGTTATTTAGTTATATAAATCATTTTTATTTTAGTCTTTAAGAGGGTTTCTCATTCTAGTAATTAATATCAGAGACAGGAATTTTTTTTGCTATTAATTGAGCTTAGTTACTGTTGCTCAAATAATTTTTCTGGTCTTACATTGTACCTTGTTTTCTATATAGGACAGTGCAGTAGTTTGCAAACATGTCCTGACTATAGATTGAGCAATTCTGCCATGAAGCAAAGCGACATGCATCCCCTCCCACCAAGATCTGAAGAAAATGCATGTTGTGCATGATTCAAGCAATTTTCCTACTGCAACTACTTTTCCCAGCAACTGATTTTATGCTCTCCAACCTTTCTTCTGGTAATGCTTAGGAATATTCCTTCAATCAGTTAATAAATATTTAAATGAATATTGCTAGTTTGTTCATATCATGTGTCCCTGAAAATAGGACGGTCTTATTTTCTTTAGGCCCCAAAACAAGCACCAGATATCATTTTCAGGGGATGTCTTACCAACTCACCTTAGGACCATCACAGTCAGGCCTCCAGACCTGTCGTGCCACTCCCTGACTTCTTCTGCGGCCGCTCACAGCCAGGTGCCACATGGCTCATCGTGCATGTGCGGCTACTCGCAGCAGGAGGCTATGTGATGTGTTGTGTGATTGCGCACGCAAGTGGTGGCACCGGTGCGACGTGCCATGCAGTATCGTGCCGCGAGCAATTTTTTGGCCACTACTGTAACACATCATCAGTGGGGAACTACAGTTTAGAAAAGGAAGATAAAGAAATGATTCTGGATTCTAATTCAATTCCAAGCTTTTGAAATTTCAGGGGTGGGAAAAATAAAAGGGCTCTAACACACTCCCTTGGTATTAACATTTATAGCAAATTCAAGTGATCTTCAAGGTGATGGGGAAAACTCAGTCATAAACCTGTGACCCAGTAAACCAAACTGTTTCTCTGAATGATTGTATCTCAGATATAGTATAGCTGGTATGCTGACTGATAGAAAGGGCTAAATTATGAGAAAGTCACCTGGGTGGGTTTATAAAAAACCCTCCAATATTCATCGTGTATATTGTGTTGGCCTTCTCCTTGAAATATAGTAGGGCAAAGGTATTTAAACTGTGATTCTGCTTTTGCTCAGAGCTGTTCAGCAAGCTGCCAGTGCTTTGCTGAGAGTTCAGTGTACACTGCATTGATGCCTGCTTAATCAATTTAGGTCACTAAATTTAGGTCATACCGTAATTTGGTTGCTTTAGTGAAGCCACAGTTTGGCCACAATGGCCCCAGCAGCAAAGCAGGGCAACACGTATATTTTACACAATGCTAGTTGCATCCTTGGAGCACCTGCTGGTATATCTGTTGGAACCCTGTGCCCAAGAAATTGGTTACATAAATTAACCTTTGTCATTCCTGGTTCATTTCTTTGGATTCTTCCTGTCTCCAGGAACAATGTTTGCTGCTATCTGTAGAACAGTGTATGAAGCAGATGCATAGGTATTCAGATGGTCCTGTGTGTTGTGCCCACTACCAAATCATAAAGCAATAAACAAAGAGAAACAAAGAAAACCATGAGGCAATAGCTACCCAAAGCAGAGCATTTGTTTGATTGATATCTCATCAGAGCTTCCTGACTCTTGGACACTCTTCCTCTGCTCTCCTCTCCTCCCAAAAGGTTTTTTTCTCTTACCTTCACATTATTTTCTTTATTTTTCCTTGTCATTGATATGTGCCTCTCTCATTTCTAGAAAAAGGAAAAATAAAATAAAAATAAATTCCAGATGAATATATTCTTCATGAGACATATTACATGAAGAAAGAGTAAGGAAGCCACTATATAAATTCATTACCTGCCTGCAGTTAATTATATGGTTAGAGGGGCCCTTTCAGGGATTAACCTACACCAGGGGTCTGCAACCTTAAATACTCAAAGAGCCATTTGGATCCATTTCCCACAGAAAAGAAAACATTGGGAGTCACAAAACTTGGGTGGGCATGGCCAACTCTGCGTCACTCATTCCCACCCAGTCACATGACTCCTCACCAACAGCCACGCCTACCCAAGTTTTGTGGTTCCCAGTGTTTTCTTTTCTGTGGGAAACAGGTATCTCTCTCTCTGTCTCTCTTTCCCTCTCTTTCCCTCTCTTTCCCTCTTGTCTCTCTCTCTCTCTCTCTCTCTCATCTGTTTCTGTTTCTCTCTCTCTGTCTCTCTCTCTCTGTGTGTGTGTGTGTGTGTGTGTGTGTGTGTTCCCTCTTAAACCATTTCCGAAAACAGGCAAGGGTTGAGTTCCCCCCCCACCGACGTTCTTTCTTCTTCTTTTACCATATGATTTAAATATGATTTAAATCAAGAGTCAGTCGCTCTTGATTTAACCCTGTCACCCTAACCCAGTCACTCCTCGCCTGGCCTGAGAAGGTAAGGGTGAGAGTGGGGGATGGAGACTCGCTCCATATTCCAGAGTGGGAGCAAAGCGCCCCTGTATTTGCCTCATCTCACAGGCACTTCTTCCGGCCCTTGTTGGTGCTGTGCGCACCTTGGTCGCTCAGGGAGACGGACGATTTGCTCTCCGCCCTGAGACACTGGCCTGGCTTGATTGTGGCTGACATCACTGCTGTTGCCACCTCCTTAGCCTGCCCGCTATTTCTTTTTGTTTTCTCTTGCCCAAAGTGTGAGACAAGAGATGACTCTAAGCCTGTATTCCAACAGCATAATCAGATTCTTGTGCAGATTGCCTCGCATAAATGTCAGATCAAGAATGTAATTTGAACTATGACAGACTTTTTGCCCTCTGGCTTCATATCTTGGTTCTTCTTTTTCAAAATGTTAATGGCCTGCCAAGGAAATCTAGCATCTTACAGAATATCTAAATGCTCTCAGCTATTAACAAATTGCCCATTTTCTGACCATTTTCTGCAGCGATATAAGAGGCAGTTATAATATAGTAGTCAAATATTATCCTAATTGTCTAAAACAAAGATCATGAGTTGCTGAGTTAACCTCTCATTCAAAAGGCCACAGCTCAGACAATGGGTTTAGCACGCAGATTGCGTGTTCAATAGCTAAACATACATTTCAGTCAATCTATATTGCTCTCCTGTGGATATAGCCTTTTATGCGCATCTGCTTTTACTCAGATTTTAAAAGGATATTCCTTAGGGATCTCTAGCTTTTAAAAGGCAGTGTTATATTCAGCAGATGCTTGTAAAGTGCTTAGAGTCTGAGACTCACAGTTCCTTCTTTTGCCATATTTGGGGTGTATCAAGATGTGGAAGGATGCAGAGAGAGATACTGGGCTAGGAGTTTATGATTTCAAAACTTATTACTGTTTTTAGTAAGAAAACATGGCTAGGAATTATGATTCTCTTTTCTTTCCTTTTTCTGAAATACGGTATAATAAACTAAATAAAAATAAATTTTATTACTAATAATATGCTAGTATGATTGTTCACTGGCCAATCTATTTTATCTTAGAATAAGCCTTCAGTTAGATATATTTGTGAAAGTGGGTATAGCTATCCTTTCCTATCTTGCATGATGTCCATAAACCCCAGATTAGTTAAAGATGAACATATTAACAATAACATCTGATCATTTATTTTACATCAAAAGTGAGTAATGAAGTAAAAGTCATATATCTACATCTTCAGAAAAAAATGGTTCTTTTTGTGGCAGAGTTACAAACATTATTTTAACTTTAACATAATCATTGAACAGAATATTTGCACTTAAGAAATTTTGCATTTAATTTAAGAGGAACTCTTTTCACAGTTTATTATTTTTGAATACCTATAAGACAATTTTGAAGTAATTGTGAACGTTCTGCAAAAGTATTTATTTGGTGTCTTTGATTGGCTAAGATTGTCAATAAGACCATAGCAGAAGCATTGCTCTTACTCCAAATTGGCTTATAAATAAACATGGCTGCATATCTATATACAGTATCCCTCTATCCATCTACCTATCTGAGGTGAACTTATGTGACAATAAAAAATAAATAAATATTTTTAAATAGGGATATTCAGAAGAAATTCATTTCTCCTAGTTAACCACTTGAGACCAAACACTGACTCACAAGAGCAAACATTTACTCAAATTATTTTTCAGTATTTTAATATCTGTTATAACAAGGCAACAAGCATTATAATTAAATAGAACTTGGATAGTCAAGAGAAATAAATAATGCATTTTGTCCACACTTGCTAAAGTATTCCTTTTATTTATGAAAGGCAAGTTGCTTTTCAAAAACAACCACCATTGTGGTATTTTATTATGTTGCATATAAAACTAAACTGTTTATCTCTCCTCATAAAAATATAAGGACATGACACTTTCTAAATATTCTATTTCTTGCAGAAGAATTTATTTTTGGATGCAGTACATAAGGTGGTATATAAATTCAATATTTAGGACGTGAGGCATGCAGTTGCATTTTTGTACTCATTAGTTCAGCATTTTGTGTGTTTTTTTCATTCTAGAAGCCAGGAGAAAATATCAGCTCTCAAGGTCATTTAAACAAATGAGTTTGCATTCTCTGATGTTCTATGAATTATTTCTTTAGTAAAGATCTAACTTTTTCTTGTTTATAGCCTCCAGAAGTTTGGGATTTCAGCTTTCATTAACCATAACACCACTGACAATGCCCAGGAATACTAAGAGTGATAATGTCCCACATCTAGTTATACTGTACAAAAAAAAAAAAAAAAACCCATGTCAGTATCTTACTTTATTCTGTAGTCGAGAGCAATAACAATAGCACTTAGATTTATATATCACTTCATAGTGCTTTATAGCACTCTCTAAGCGGTTTACCGAGTAAGCATATCCCACCCCCTCAACAAACTGGATCTTCATTTTACCGACCTCAGAAGGATGGAAGGCTGAGTCAACCTTGAGCCGGTCAGGATCAAATTCTTGGCTGTGGGCAGAGTCAGCCTGCAATACTGCATTCTAACCACTGCACCACCAATGGCTCTAGAGAACAATAAGATGATAATTTGTTAAGTCAAAAGGAAGGAAATTAAATCTAAAATGGAGGATAAAGTGGCATACATACCGCAGAGCTTCTCAATCCTCTAAATTTATTTATTTATTTTATTTGTTCTTATTTCTATACCGCCCTTCTCCAAATAGGACTCAGGGCGGTGAACAGCCAAAGTAAAAAACAATACATACAAATTTAAAAGCAGTTTAAAATAATTAAATATTTTGGCCGTAAATTAAAACAACCCAATTTAAAATCAATTTAAAATTTAACTCAAGCCACCCCAGCTAGTTGAAATAAATGGGTTTTCAGGGCCCGACAAAAAATCCGGAGGTCTGTTATTGTACATATCTCTGGGGGGAGGTTGTTCCAGAGGGTGGGCGCCGCCACAGAGAAGGCTCTCTCCCTGGGAGTCGTCAGCCGACATTGTCTGGCGGACGGCACCCTGAGGAGGCCCACTCTGTGCAAGCGTACTGGCCGGTGGGAGGCTATTTGTGGCAGAAGGCAGTCTCGTAAGTACCCCAGCCCTAAGCCATGGAGCGCTTTAAAGGTGGTCACCAACACCTTGAAGCGCACCCGGAAGACCACCGGGAGCCAGTGCAGCTCGCGCAGGAGAGGTGTTACATGGGAGCACCTCGTCGCCCCCATAATTCTCCACGCGGCCGCGTTCTGGACCAGCTGGAGCCTCCGGGTGCACCCCAGAGGGAGCCCCATGTAGAGAGCATTGCAGTAGTCCAGGCGGGAAGTGACGAGTGCCTGAGTGACTGTGCGTAGGGAGTCCCGATCTAGAAAGGGGCGTAACTGGCATATCAGGTGGACCTGATAAAAAGCCCCCCTGGCCACGGCCGTCAAATGATCTTCTAAAGTCAGCCGTGCATCCAGGAGGATGCCCAAGTTACGAGCCCTCTCTGTGGGGGCAAGTGATTTGCCCCCAATAGCCAGCGATGGCATCAGCTGGCTATATCGGAACGCCGGAAGCCACAGCCACTCGGTCTTGGAGGGGTTGAGTCGGAGCCTGTTTCTCCCCATCCAGGCCCGCACGGCCTCCAGGCACTGGGACATTACTTCAAGGGCATCGTTGGGGTGGCCTGGGGTGGAGATGTACAGCTGGGTGTCATCAGCGTACTGATGAAACTCCACCCCGAAGCCACGGATGATCTCACCCAGCGGCTTTATATAAATGTTGAACAGAAGGGGCGAGAGGACCGACCCTTGTGGCACCCCACAAGCAAGGTGCCTCGGGGTCGACCGCTGCCCCCCTGTCAACACAGATTGCTACTGGTCAGAGAGGTAGGAGGAGAACCACCGCAAAACGGTGCCCCCCACCCCCAACCCCGCCAACCGGTGCAACATGATACCATGGTCGATGGTATCAAAAGCCGCTGAGAGGTCTAACAGGACCAGGATAGAGGAACAACCCCTATCCCGAGCGCTCCAGAGATCATCCACCAACGTGACCAATGCCGTTTCCATCCTGTGCCCAGGCTGGAAGCCGCACTGGAGCAGGTCTAGATAGACAGCTTCATCCAGGTACCGGGGAAGCTGTTGCGCCACCACACTCTCAACAACCTTCGCAACAAAGCGAAGGTTGGAGACTGGACAATAGTTAGCCAAAACAGCCGGATCCAGAGAGGGCTTCTTGAGGAGGGGCCTCACAACCGTTTCTTTCAAAGCGGCCGGCAGGACCCCCTCACTCAAAGAAGCGTTAACAATCTTCTGGAGCCAGCCTCGTGTCACCTCCCGGGAAGCCAGTACCAACCAGGAGGGGCAATAAACATGTGGTTGCGTTCAGCCGTCCCAGGACCCTGTCCATGTCCTCGGGAGCTACAGGATCGAACTCCCCCCAGATAACACTCTCAAGACCTGCCTCAGTCATCCCATCCGGACATACCCAGTCAGAGGCCAGCCCTTCCCGAATCTGAGCGATTTTGTCATACAGATACTGCACAAAGTCCTCAGCTCGGCCCTGCAAGGGGTCATCCCGCACTTCCAGATGGAGGAGGGAGCGGGTCACCCTAAACAGGGCGGCCGGGCGATTATCTGATGACGCGATAAGAGCAGCAAAATAGCTAGATTTCGCCGCTTTTATCGCCACTAGGTAGGTCTTAATATGAGACCTCACCAGTGTTCGGTCGGATTTGGAGCGGCTGGTCCTCCAACTATTCTCCAGGTGTCTTTTCCGGCGCTTCATCTCCCTAAGCTCCTCGGAGAACCAAGGAGCTAGGTGAGTTCAGTGCCGGGTCAGAGGCCGCAAAGGCACGACACGGTCCAAGGCCCCGGCAGCCGCACTATCCCAGGCAGCCACCAGGTCTTCAACCGAGTCATGAGCCAGAGTCTCAGGAAATGGCCCAAGCTCCATCTGGAACCTATCAGGGTCCATCAGGCACCTGGGGCGGAACCACCTGGTCGTTCCCGCCTCCCTGCGGCGGGGTGCAGCGGTTAGAAAGTCCAGTCGAAGGAGCGAGTGGTCAGACCATGACAAGGGTTCAATGGCTATATCCCCTATATCAAGGCTACTCAACCACTGACCAGAGACAAAAACTAAGTCCAGAGTGTGTCCCCCTGTGTGAGTGGGATCATGAATTAACTGAGTAAGGTCCATGGCCGTCATGGAAGCCATGAACTCTCGAGGCACCTCAGACGTTTTACCGATAGATGGCAGGTTGAAATCCCCCATAATAACATGTCTGGGGGTGTCCACCGCCATCTCGGCTATAACGTTAAGCAGCTCGGGCAGGGCCGTTGCCACGTGGCAGGGAGCCAGGTACGTGACCAACAAGCCCATCTGTACTCCACGACCCCACTTCACAAAGAGGGACTCACATCCGTCTATCTGTGGAACAGTGGTCTCCCTTGGATCCAGACCTTCCTTTATAATAACCGCCACCCCCCCCGCCCCTGCCCTGAGCCCTCGGCTGATGAAATGCACGGAAGCCTGGTGGGCATATATCCATGAGGGGAACTCCCCCCTCCTGGCCCAACCAGGTCTCTGTAATGCCCGCTAGGTCCTAGGTCATAGATAATAAGGAGGAATTTGGAGAATCAGACCATGAGATTATGGAAAGACCATGAGGCTTTCTTTTCTATGTTAAATATGTAAGGAAGTTTCAATGAACAATGCAGTAAGATTTATGCTGTGGAATCTACCAAGTGGGAGTATTGCAGTCTTTTCCTATTGTTTGATTGAGGCTTATGTGCCTCTAAGGCAGTGATGGCTAACCTTTTTGGCACCATGCCGAAACTGGAGTGTGTGTGCACACCGGAATCTGGACAAGAGCAGCTGGCCAGTGCGCATGTGCATGGCGGCCAGCTGCTCTTCTGGATTCTGGCATGTGCATGTGTGCCAGACAGTTGGTCTGACATGCATGTTCACCGGC
This sequence comes from Arizona elegans, assembly GCA_022577455.1. Lineage (NCBI taxonomy): Eukaryota > Metazoa > Chordata > Lepidosauria > Squamata > Colubridae > Arizona > Arizona elegans. The sequence goes on from JAKOOJ010000001.1 coordinate 218,754,327, forward strand.
CAGCTGCTCTCTTCTGGGTTCCAGCACGCCGGCCAGATGGTCTTCACACAAAGACCAGCTGGCCAGCGTATGCGTGCGATGGAACCCAGAAAAGCAGCTGGCTGCCGCACGCATGCCTCCAGACCAGCTGGCCGGTGCCATGCACACAACAGAACCTGCAAGAGCAGCTAGCAATGGTGCCCATGCCCACAGGGGGCTCTGCATTCCACCTCTGGCACATGTGCCATAGGTTCACCATCACGGCTCTAAGGTTACATTTGACTCTAAATTGCTTGCTCTGAAATATTCAGGAACCAAAACTAAAAACAATTAATAAAATGTTGCACGAAGTGTACTCAAACAATAATGAAAGATTTTTTTTATTATTTTTAAAAAGGATTCTGTACTCATATCATCTCTCATAGGCACTATAGAAAAGCCAGGTCTTAACAAACTTTCTAAAATCTTAGCAAGGTTGTTCCAAAGAAGAGAGCAGTAATGAAAGTTTATCCCCATTAACTCTGATAGCAAAAGTCCCAAAGAGTTGGGGCCCAGCCCTTTTCCAGCTCCTATTGAATAGGCGGCTGCCTTTTTCAGTAGAAAGCTACATAAATACCTAGGACATAGATCATCAGCTATGTAAGGTACTTTGAATTATAGCCAAGACCACTAATTGGCAACCAGAGAACCAGTGCAGGAGAGATGTCAAACTGGATAATGTCCATAAATGTTTAAGCTTTGAATAATTTGAACCAACTATAGTTTCTGAGTAGCCTACAGAGGCAGCTCCATGGGGAACACATTATTACAGCTGTTCATACAGTCATCCAGATGTTTAGACTGGATTTGGCATTTTTATCTACCTATTGCATTCTTCCCAAGGACCTGGGATAGGATGATGTTGTTTGATAGTGTTATCAAGTTATCGTTGCAGGCAGTGGTGAAATTCAGCTGGCTCTATCCGGATCGCCCTATCCGGTAGCGCCAGCTGCGGGAGGCTCCGCCCACCCATCCGGACGTCATCACATCCCATTTTTGACCCTCTGCGCATGTGTAGAGGAGGTGTGTGTGCTCACATTTGCGAACCAGTAGCGAAGGTAAGTGAATACCACCCTGGTTTCAGGATGTAAAATGTTTCAAGTAAAGCTGCCTTTTGCAATTGACTGGTGGTGATTTTGTCAGGGCCAATGGTGTTCCATTGGCGCTCCACATATTTTGGGATTTTATGCAACATGCTTACAATTATTGGTACTAGCTTTGCTTTCTTTTCCCACAGTTGTTCTACTTTTATTTGTATTGTATCTACTTTCTATTTATATTTTGTACTGCAACATCCATTATCCAAACTTTTTTGTCTTTCTTATCAAATATTGTTAAATCTCAGATGGTGTATGGCAGGTGCTTGTCAATAATAATAATAATAATAATAATAATAATAATAATAATAATAATAATAATAATAATAATATGTTACCACCAACAGCAAATGCCGCCTTTGCAATGAGAAAGATGAGACAGTCGACTACCTGATCAGTGGATGCAGCAAAATTTCACAAACTGACTACCTACAATGCCATGACCACGTTGCTAAGATCATTCACTGGAAATTGTGCCAAAAGTTTGGATTTGAGTGCAGCAAAAATCACTGGGAACATCAGGTTGAGAAAGTTTTAGAGAATGAGAAACTGAAGATCTTGTGGGACTTTAGGATTCAGACTGACAGGCACTTGGTCCACAACACACCTGACATAACAATAGTTGAAAAGAAAAAAGTATGGCTCATTGACATTGCAATATCTGGTGATGCACGGATTGAAGATAAGCAGCAAGAAAAAAACCACAAAGTACCAGGACTTGCAAATTGAAGTTGAGCGACTGTGGAAAAAGAAATCGTGTGTTGTCCCGATTGTAATTGGAGCCCTTGGAGCAATACCCAAAGGGCTACCCCGCTATTTAGAAATTCTAAATTTGCCGGACTTGAACATTTTGACTCTACAAAAAACCACCTTACTCGGAACAGCTTACATCCTCCGACGATACCTTAACAGTTCCTAGGTCCTTGGTTAGGACTCGAGCTGCTGAGCTATTAACCAGCCTCAAAGGCTGTGAATCTCACTAAAGATTAAATAATAATAATAATAATAATAATAATAATAATAATAATAATAATAATAATATCCAACTAAAAGTTGACCAAGTTCCTCCCTATTCATGTGGAAAGTTGGGATGACTGGCCATCACACTCCTGCTGAGATTCTCCCACCCATCTAATATGAGAGGATGTATGTATCAGGGGTGGGTTCTACTTACCTTTACTACCGGTTCACAACAGGGCCATGTGTGCGCGCTTGCTTCGCTCTCTCTCGTGCACACTCTTTTGCAATTGCACTCTTCTGCAATTCTGATGATGTCAGGGGTGGTGGGCAGAGCTTCCTGCTGGTTTTACCAGTTCTATAGAACCGGTGCGAACCAGGGGCAACCCACCACTGGTATGTATGTGTGTGTATATGTATGTGTGCATATAGATAGGCATGGATAGGTATGGATATATCTCAGCTGAAGAGTTCAATTCTATGGCCTTTTGCATGATTCTAGATCTCTTGAAATTAAAATAAAACTAGAATGAATAAGGCTTGGCTAAAATACATTGTTTTCCTTCTTAGCTAGCCAATAAGCAAAATTCTCCATAAATCTTGATTATTTTTTCTGACATGCATATGTAAACATATTATGTTAAGACTCAGAGTGGTGCAGAACCTATTTTTAATCACTAAATTTTATTACACGTTCCAAGTAATTCCCTCTCTTCTCTCTCTGGATGCTGAAACTCATTTAAAAGTAAACCATGTTCCATTAGACACATCAGTCTTAATTTTCTTCAAGTGAATTCTATGACAGTAGCAAATTAACATGCTTGGCCACTTTCTGTGACTAGTGTAGGAATTTTTAAAAGCTCTTTCTCTACAAACTTCACAATCCCACTAGATTTTTTTTTTAAAAAATGCACTCATAATCACTCTGAAATATTTATCTTTGTATTTTAAAATGAGGGGGGGAAAATACTTGAGTGACAATGGCTGTCCAAAATCCCTTTCTTCCTTTTTGTATTTGGGGAAGAAACATACAGTATCTGGGGAAAATCGTAAGAAAATATATGAAAACTCAATAGTTATTTGGAAGATTGCTAGCACTTAGTTGCTTTACAAACTGTATTCAAAAGTTATTTCTACCATTATCTTCCCAGCTTTTAGGGTAAACAATGCTCTTTCTAGCACTCAAGAGAAAAATCCTAATTGCAGCTAAACTGCTAAAACTGTTTTCTGAGAATTGTCTTGATGAAATAGGAGTATAACTTCCATTTGGGGATAGGGAGAGGGTAGGCATCCTGTTGAAATATTATTTGCACTACAATCCTTGCTGATTACCTTGAATGCAGTGGAAAGGAAGGAGTCCCAAGGAACATTTGTAACACAATTGAGACATCTTTGTCCTTGACGAAAAGATGACTCAACAGCTCTTTTGTACAATCCATATTGGGGAAACAAGGTTTTAAGCCCCCAATTTATGAGTCAGCCAGATGCACACAAAACTCATATCGAACTTTTCTCTCTAGCTTTTTCCCTCCTTGCAAGTTTTTGCTTCTTTTAGGGAACCTCTTTGAGCTGTCTAAGATCATTCCTCCTTAAGAGATTGGACTTGAGGTCGGCTGTCTTGACTGTAAGCCAGGCTGAGATCTTTGGGATTCTCCATGGAATTGTGCTTGCGCCTCAGGAAGCGTTCCAACATTCACACTTGTTCTGCCTCCTTATGAACATAAACTTTCCAGATTTTAGAAGCAGCCCCTACAGAGTTAAATTTTTCATAGCTTGCAAGAACCAATCGGCTTCATCGATCAACTGGGTTCAGGTTAGACAACATATCAGTGACAATCTTTTGAATTCGTCTGAATCATCAGCTCCAGGATGACCATGGGCTCAGGAAGTCAAGGCTGAGTTGAGCAGCCAAAAAGCAGTAGCATAGCAAGCAGCTATTGATACTCCTTCCTTCCTTCCTTCCTTCCTTCCTTCCTTCCTTCCTTCCTTCCTTCCTCCCTCCCTCCCTCCCTACCTCCCTCGCTCCCTCCCTCCATTATTCATTCCAAAGAACCATACTTACACACTAGCTTCTCAATTTCTTTTTTCTTTTTCTTTTCTTTTTTCTCATATTTAAATTTATTAAAAACTAGCTAACCTGGCCACGTGTTGCTGTGGCCCAGTCTGGTGGTTCCACTGGGCTAAAAGAGAGAGGCTGAAGTTCTAAACTCTCCATGAACATTTGGTGGGCGTGGCCAAATCAACGTCACTCACTTTCATCAGTCACATGACAGCCCCCGAGCCACGCCTACCCAGCTGGTGATTAGGGCAGAGAACCGGTTGCTAAAAAACAATGGGAACCACAAAATCCTCCTCCTCTGTCTCCCCCCCTCTCTTTGTATCTCTCTATGTCTCTCTCTCTCCCCCTCTCTCTGTATCTCTCTGTCTCTCTCTCTCCCCCCTCTGTATCTCTCTATGTCTCTCTCCCCCCCTCTGTATCTATGTGTCTCTCTCTCCCCCTCTCTCTATATCTCTCTATGTCTCTTTCTCCCCCCTCTCTCTGTATCTCTCTATGTCTCTCTCTCTCCCACCCTCCCTCTCTGTATCTCTGTATGTGTTTCTCTCCCCCCCCCCCGTCTCTCTGTATTTCTCTATGTCTCTCTCTCCCTCTCTCTCTGTTTATCTCTGTCTCTGGCCCGGCCTCTTCTGCATCCCCTGCCATCACCCTTACCTTTTCAGGCCAGACAGCTCTCCGCACCACAGCAGAAACTCGAGGGCCCCCTCCGTCCTCCCTACACAGATGTTCTCTGGGGGCTTGACGGGGAGACGCATAGCAGGGAAGGGAAGGGAGGGAGGGAGGGGGTGTGGTGGGGTTCGAGGCTGGTTTGGGGCTTCCCGCCCAAAAGAACAAAGCGGCAAAGCCAGGAGCCACGCACACCCCACTGGACCCCTGCTGTGCAGTTCTCCTTCCCCACCTGCCAAGGTCGGGGGAATGATTAAATTCCCCGCTCTTCCAGGCAAAACGAAGAAGAGCCAGCCATCCTCCCTCCTGCCCTTTCTGCCCCCCGGAGCCCCTTTTCTGCCAGAGGGTGAAATTTTCGTGTAGACTCTGTGAATTGCCAGAGTGCCCACCTGGGAATCAAAGGCAGTGCAGGTCAAAGGCAACCCCGAGGCTCCAGTTGCCTCCATCTCCTACTCACCGACCGGATTCGCATATTACCAGTTAGCAGCTGATCTTTCTGACCTCGGGGCCCATGGTAGCGCTGGGCCAGGCATGATTCGGGCCAGGCGAGGGATGGAGGGTTCCCGCTTAGCAGACCCAGGCAGCCAGGTGTTCCTTGGAGGGAGCCCCTAGAGTGGCTGGCGAGGGGGATGGGCAGCAGCGGTGGGCGAGTTCGCGGGGTGGCTGGGGGAGGGGGAGATCCAGGGTTGGATGGGCCCCACCAAGCCCTAGAAGCACCGGCTGTGAGGGCTTCCCGGTGAGAAGCCGGCTGCCTACCTGCCGAGCCTGGTGGCAGGATATGGCCCTTGGGCGTCTCTGCCTTCCAAATGCGCATTTCTTGGAAGCAATATGGAGAGTCTAAATATAAGGAGCAGAAATCTGTTGAGCGTAATCACGGCTGGGAGGCTGCCATGTTGGTTTTGCGTCCAGCAGATGGCACTGTTTTTCAATGTTTGTCAATGTTTGTCAATGTCTTTCAATGTCTTTCATGTTTTTACCTGTCACAGGTGTGACATGTAGATAGTATAGGTATATAAAAACACGCCCGTAGTCAAATCCAACGTTGTGTCAAAATTTGAAAGCGATCGGTGAAGAACTTTCAGAGATGTGCGGTTATGTACAAACGGACATTTACATTTTTATTTATATAGATAGGCTGGCTTCTTAGTCCCTTCTTTTTCATAGGAATGTCTCTTTTCCCCTGTTACTCATCACATTGTCTTCCCCTCCTTTTAACTATGGCAAAAACATTTATGCTGCCTATACCCTCAATTTGCTATCGATCCCAAAAGCTATATTATGCATGTCATTCAATCATTGGTGCCCAGGGACTTTTTTTTTTTTTTTTGCTGCTGCTGCTGCCTCTCAGTACTCCTCGTTGTTTCAAATGCTTTTCCCCAATGATTGATACTTTCCATTCTCATTTCTCATCAACATACTTCCTCCATTGAGAGCTTCATGAACATTGTTCATGCTTTCATTGTTGCTGTCAGTGCACCCATCCTTACATTCCTCTAATTACAGCATGAAGATGCCCCACAAACCATTTTTAAAAGTAATAACCTTATAATATACTCTTGATGTCATTCTTAGAGGTGACTGCTTAAAAGCTCATTTCTCTAGTCCAATAGAAGTATTTTCCATTTCTCCTGATACATTTTTTTTTCATATGGCCTTGATCTACAATGCTGCCCCTAACAAGAAAACTGTTTTGTGCACTTCATGGACTAGTTCTGCATGTTCCAGCCACTAAACCATAATTGTGCTCCTTGGTTATTCATTGCCAGCCCTAATACTCAGTTGCAGCAAACCCTGCAGCACAGTGAGTAGAGATGTTCCATTAAGCATTTAATTTTACATACACATCTGTCAGTGCAGATAATGACTGAATTCCATCCAGGTATATCTATGTCCAGGCTTGATTGACAGCTCAGTCACATTGCAGAGAGGTCCTTTGGGGTTGTATTTTTCAGAGCTTGATTGATTGGTTGGTTGATTGATTGTCATTAAGTTGATGTTGACTCTTAATGACCACATAGACCTTCTTCAAGATGATTTTATCTCCAGCAATGCATCCATCATCGCTGGAGTCCATCCATCTTGCTGCTGGTTGTCCTCTTCTTCTCTTTCTTTCTACCTTTTCCAGCATTATAGACCTCTGATGGCTCTCTCATTCATTCATTCATTCATTCATTCATTCATTCATTTAATTTATATCCCACTTTTATTTTTTATAAATAAGTCATGACAATCATGCCTGATGTTGTTCTTCTTCCTATTTTCCACAGAACAACAACCCAAAGTAAGGTGGGTTGGACTGAGAGAGTATGACTGATCCAAAGCCATCCAGCTGGCTTTCATGCCTAAAACAGGACTAGAACTCAGACCTCCTAGCTTCTAGGCTAATGCTTTAACCATTAAACCAAATTGGCTCTATCTCACAAGAGGCCAACAGATGAAAGACATAGCAAAGGGACACTGGATGAAGTACCCCTTTGATAAAATTCAGCTCCTTTTTCTAAGGCATATGCCTTTTTCTAAGGCATAATTCACTCTAGGATTCTGGGTTTTTAAATACACTTTAATGTAAACAAAGATCTTCCCAGTGAATAGTTCTTGCATAATAATTGTTTATCAGTCTCAAGCTGCCAGTGTGTGAAGGAATTAAATGAATCTTCCACATTTATAATAATGTGTGTTCATGTAGTAACACATTTTTTTTTGCTTTTGTTGAAAAATAATTAACAATACAACCCCCTTTTTTGAAATACTGTAGTGTAGACATTTAACATATGCAGAACATTTATTATTTTTTTTCTACAGGGTCTTCTTCAAGTTGTATATTTTTATTAGGTGGGTAATTGTCTATTCATATCCAGTAGAATTCACTGATTGCCAGGTCTAAAAACCTCTTATAATGAGAGAGAATAAGCACTACAGCTTCTCACAATAGATTGTTTTCTTCCCTCAAACACTAATGCTTTTTCAATATCACCACTCTATAATTCAAAGGATACATTGCGCTAAAAGCAAACCAAAAACTAATTTTAAAAATAAGCAAAGATGATCAGTTCACACATAAAAGCAAAAAAAAAAAAAAAAAAGATTTAAAATATGTGTGGATTTCAAGTTTTCTCATTGTTGCATGATTTCAGCTTTTCCCAGTTCAACTAACAACCCCAGTTCAGCCCAAAATTTCCATTGCTAAGCAAGATGGTTATTAAGTGAATTTTGTGAACTTTCTTGCCATAATTGTTCGGAATCACTGCAGTTGTTAACAGTGGAGAAATGTAAAATTTGTTACTACCAGTTCTGTGGGCATGGCTTGGCGGGTGTGTGTGTGTGTGTGTGTAATGTGACTGGGTGGGCGTGGTGGAAGAGGTTGTAGAAAAAAATGCTTTTAAAAGCCTCTGACAATCCCAGCTGAGCCGCGCGATCAACAGAGGCTTTTTTTTAATTATTATTTTTAAAACCATTTTTTTGGCCGGAGGTTGTAGAAAAAATGCTTTTAAAAATTTAAAAAAAAGCCTCTGATGATTGCGCGGCTCATCTGGGCATGGGGGGGTGGGCAGGGATTTTTGCAACCGGTTCTCCGAACCACCCTCTGCCATTGCTACCAGACCAGGCGATCCGGTCCGAACCGGGAGCATTTCACCCCTGGTTGTTAATTAGTAACACAGTTGTTAAGTGAATCTGGCTTCCCCATTGACTTTGCTTCTCAGGAGGTCACAAAAAGGACCCCAGGATACTGCAATCCTCCTAAATACATGCCAGTTGCCAAGCATCCAAATTTTGATCATATGACCACGGGGATGCTGCACAAAGTCATATGTGTGAAAAAGTCCATTTTTTTTCAGCACTTTGTAATTTCCAATGGTCACTAAATGAGAGAACTACCTATACTGCTGGAGATTACAGGAACTGAATCCCATAAAGTGTAGAAGGGTGCCAAGTTGAGGAAGGCTGAAGTAATGATTTATTTATTTATTTAGAGCCATGATGGCGCAATGGTTAGTACACAGTATTGCAGGCTAACTCTGCCCGCAGCCAAGAGTTCGATCCTGACCAGCTCCAGGTTGACTCAGTCTTCCATCCTTCGAAGATCAGTAAAATAAGGAGCCAGATTGTTGGGCACAATATGCTGACTCTGCAAACCACTTAGAGAGGGCTGTAAAACACTGTGAAGCAGTATAGAAGTCTAATTGCTATTGCTATGCAAGTCCAGCCAAATGACTATATGATTTCTCATATCTCTGATGAGAAATTGCCAGGACATAAAAATATCAGATATTGAAGTGAAAGCATAGGCATCATTTCTTAAATCTTCTGTTGTTTATCTGAGTTTTCTCCTGGTCCCTTCAATGTAAGGCCTGATTTTAATAGGAAGCAGCAAAGCTTTCCAAACCCCCTTAATTAAAAGAGAGTCTCTGGTATTCTAACCTTCTCTCAAAAGAATATTTGTCTTTTATCTCTGATCTCCTGTGCTACTGGTTGCAGCCTATTGTTTTGGCTCCCCAGCTTTCTTTCTTACACATAATTGTCTTTTGCCCTGGGCCTCATCACTGGACAATTCTTGCTCTGTTAGCTGGCCAGAAGCCATTACAAGGAGTCCCTAGAATCTCATTTGAACTCACAGCCAACATTGCCTGGATGTACTACCAATAATTTTAAGCCAATTTAAATTGGCTTTAAGATAACTGCAAATATTCATGGCCATGTTAAATAATAGAAACTGTTTTTTTTCTGGGCCAACTATATTGGGCATAGAAACATACAAGCTTTGACATTTGGCAATTCTCTTCTGCTTCTAACTAACGTGAAAGGAGCCAATTAAATAAATTGTATAACCACATTTAGGAGTAAAGTTAGATTCTTAGTTAAAGAGTGGGAGAAGCCTGAATATGTGTGCCAATATTTTAATCACTTCGGATAGTGACTCAGGGCATTTCCATACTTTTATTTATTTTTATTTATTTAAAGCAATTATATAGTCACCCATGTTCTAATCCACTCTGGACAGCTCTCATCAAAAGTTAAAACAACATATTCCCTTCTGCCCCACCACCCAGGCCGACAGCACTGCCATGTTATGTCCATACAGGTTGCTTACTTGAGTCTTCCAACTAGCCAAGGCTGGGAAGGAGTGGGAAAGAGAGAACCAGAACAGAGGCCAGCTGGTGCTCTGCCCCCAGTAAGGATGAGATTCTGCCTAAATCTGTGTAGGATTGCTCAGTAAATCTATGAACAAATTTGACTCATGTAGAAGAGTAATAAATACTTGTATAGTTTGTCACGAGTGAGTGCTGCACATGGTCTGTTCCGAATCTGAAGCAGGTCCAAGCCATTTTGCAATGGATGTAAGCAAAACATTGGTATGGGCAGGCTCACAGCAAAGCAGTCTTATGACCAGGTGCTGAACTCAGTATAGCCACGTGAGATCAGGTCCTCAATTGGAGTGTCTCAGGGGTGGGTTCTAATTATTTTTTACTACCGGTTCTGTGGGCGTGGCTTATTTTGTGGGTGTGGCTTGATGGTCATGTGATAATTCTTTAGGATTTAGCAGAGGTACTGGTCTACCAGGCTTTTAACTGCTTGCAGAGCTGTACCGGTCTACCCATTTGTTTTTGGAGGCACCAGTCCACTCATTTGTTTTTGGAGGCACCGGTTTACAAGCACACTGCCTTTTAACACTGATCAACTGTAGGGCCTTTGAAGCCCTGTGGCAAGAGTTTAAACAGTTTTTTTTCCTTCTAGCCAATCAGCTGGGACTCAGGAGGCAGCAATAGATTGGGGGTGGGACCAAATAAAAGGTAAGAATAACACGGGGGGGGCGGGGAGTGGGGGGGGCAGAACTGGTTCGGTGATGTCATATCGTCACCACTACCGGCTCGGCGGAACCGGGCAGAACCAGGTGGAACCCACTACTGGAGTGCCTGCATTAGCTCTAATAATAGGGATAGGGTCATAGGGAGTAGGTGGGCATATGCTTATTGGAAGTTTGGTAAGACAAGCAATGCCTTTCTCAGGCATAAGTCTACCAAAGGTTTTAGCCAAAAAAAAAAAAAAAAAAAAAAAACAATCCAGATCCTTCTGTCTTAAACTTTGTCTTGTCTGTTTTTTCGTCAGCAGCTGGTTTAGCTAACTGCCCTATTTAGGCATGTTTCACAACTGCTGTCAACTTCATATCATTACAAGGCATCTTGCTAACATGATTCATTTCATTTCATTTTGGTTCTGTGTCACTGACCTTCAAGTTATGAAGTGAGGTGAGTTCAGATGAAAGGCCTGGTACCTATCATCTGGCAAATGGAAGGTCCTTGTCTCATCTGCTTGCCTATCTGAGATAATTGAACAGATTTGTTTTTACACAAAAACCCCAACTACGGCTGAGAAGGGGAAAGATGACCCAAAATAGCCCACATGAAGTTACACGCTCATAGACTCTCTGAGTGTAGCTCTCCAAATGTTCAGATATGAACCTTTTGAACTCCTTTCTGTTGATGCCTAGCATTGAAACACCAGTGGGATCTTGGTGTTTGCCAAGTTTTATGTTTTTTCTTGTAAATACTACAAAGGTCTTTCAAATGCCTTTTTTAAAAAATCAGCAAATCCCAAGCACTTGTGTTAGAGTGCTGGCGAAATGATCTATTTTGATATAGAAACATCTGTAAGAAGAAAACTTGGCTCAATTTCAACCATGAGGTACACATATTCTCTCTGCTATCGCTTCTTTCTCCATGTGTGCAGCAAAGTTTTGGTTTTGAGAAGAATAACCTGCTGTAGTATTAATCTATTTCAGCTTCAGTGGGACTGAACTGCTCTTTAAGTCAGCAACTATAACTTGGTCTCTGCAAATGGACCCTAATGGACATTTGAGTAATGCCATTACATAAAATGCTCTTAACTCTCCACTTCATTGCTTATTCACAAAGGACTGCTTTTTTCCCCTTATAATAAAGCAGAGGTATGTCATATTTTGCATCCTGTTTATACTGAAGCAATGTGAATAAGCTATTTAAAAACCTGTTCAATGGTGCTCTAATATTTTAACTTCCCAAAGGTAGGACAATCTGGACAGGGGGATGTCTCTGAGATATATCAGTATCTATACCCGCTATAGTGACATGCTCTGATTAGGCATGTGCAAAGCTTTGAACGGATGTTTCACTTTGATAAAGATTTGCATGGAGTCAGGTTTGCTTGTGAAACAATGTATGCATGCATATGCAGAAATACATTTATGCATGTTTTAATAGTGACAAACATGTCAGCTTCAGGCCTGCATCTGGCCATTTCAGGAACCAGAAGACACCCCAGCAAAGGAGATTTTTTTCCAAACTGTTGATCAAACTGTTGATCAAAGTTTGAGATGATTTGAAGCACTTCCAGGAGCAGAAGTACATTGCCCCCTTGGGCACAATTATCTTCTTCAGCCAATAAGGAAACAGATCCCTCGCTTGACTGGCCAGCTATCATCCCTCACTTGCCATGTAGCAGGAGGTAGCTATGATAGTATTTGCACTGCCACACTGCACTGTAAACACACACCTGCCAAGGTATCAGGGTCAAATTTAACAATATGTTTTACTCAATGCATCACACCGGCATAAATTCTGTGAATTCAATAAGCAGGTTCGGCATTGTTAGAAAATTTTTTAGTTTAGGTTGTAGAGGTCAATAAGATCTTGGAATGTCCCAGCAGCTACTATTAAGCCAGATTTCTTTTATCAAGAAAAACTTTGTTTATTTAAAATCAATAAACTATTTACATTTTAAATCACAGAACATTGTATCTTGGTCTTTATTTATTTCTGAGGTAAATGTGCCTAGAGCATAATCCCTTCTTCTCTCTTTTCTCCTGTGTGTCTCCTCTGTGTCTCCCATATGTCTCCCAAGTGTGTGTGGGTAAAGGGGGTCATATTTATAGGGTGGCTAAGCCACTCCTCCTTCAGTCCCTTAGACAAAATGGAGGGAAAGTATAAACACAAAACCATCCTTCCAGTATAGACAGTGTGGTTCAGTGGCACTGTTTCAGATTACCATCTGACAGGCATGTTGTGAGAACACGAGTTTCAAACATGCTGTAATATGTTCTGCTGGTCACTTAGTGTTTCTCTTTTTCTTACCTAAAAGACAAGTGACAGTTTTCACCGTGAGGGTTTCATATCCACAGAATAAAGCACCATATCACACCAGAATGGGAAAAGCCAAAGTACACTTAATCAGTGCAACTTGACTTTCGAGTATTTAGAATTAGAAAATAAAGTTGCAGTCAGGCAAAAAAGGAACATTTTGTTCTGACCTAGGTTTCCTGATACAGTAAAAGCACACAATGAGTCCCAAAAACCTTCTTTTTATTTCAACGGCTGTGAATTCTGCCCATTCAGTGCCTGTTCAGTCTCAATCTGTTCATTCACAGATGAGTCCCAAATAATTGTAAAGAGTCCGACAGAAGTCTGGCATAGTTCTTCTGATAAGGCTGATAAATACCCACCTTTATCTCCCTTGACACACTGCCAAGACCTAATTGGCAATTAACTTTGCAAGGCCACATGGAACACAGATTCAACACAGAGCTGCAGTCTTGAAACCAGCTAGCACGAACAACAGTTGCTTCCTGCAAAGGCCCAAGCCCTACTCCTGAGTCAACCCTTTTGTTTTAACTCTTCTTGCCTTCTGGCAGTTCTGCGCATGTGTGCACTGGGAACAGGCTCCCCCTGTTCCTCTGCCTCACTGATGTCTGACTCTGGAAGCTCCGGAGTCCGCACATAACTCCCAGATGGCCCTGCCCCATCTCTGCCTCCAATGCAGAGCCCCTGTCCAAGCCTTCCCCAGACTCCAGGATTGACCCATGTTCCTCCCCAGCCTCCCCACTGTCCAATTCTACTGCCAGCTCCACAGACTGCTGGCGGACCACAACATATTTTTTATAGTGCTGCATTCAAAGTTGGGCCATCCTCCTTGCATAACTTTAACAGATGTGTTCTCTAATGAAGCCTCAATGATTCAATCATCACATGGCTTTGCAATGAGAAAGTAAGTCAAATACAGGTTTCCATTCAGTTAATGTAAATTTGCTATCATAGGGTTGATATTTTTTGTGTAAGAATCTGCTTTATGTTGGGGGGAGGGGGATGCTGTTATGTGATTTGTGCCAGCTTAGTCAGTTTATGCCAAAAATTTATTCTTACCAAACTACTTGAACATTTTCATACCAAAACCTTTCTTTCCTCATTCCTGCATTTACCATTGTGTTGTTACACTGTTCTGGTTGTGCATCCCGTCTCCCATTTATTTTGTAATTGCAATAGCTATAACTATTACATCTTGTCCAACCCCCTTTCCCAGAAGGAACTGGAAAAGGACTTCTCTGAGACCAGGAACAAAGTTAGACAAATTACAGTGCATTGAAGCTGACAAAGGATCCTCAATTTTAAAACAAGCTTTTAACCTGGGAAAATCTGCTGTTCACAACATAATGAAGAATGCTAATAAAACTCATAGTGCTTTCTGCCCCTTTGTCTGCCATAATGTGTTTTCAATCCAAATTGAAGATAGTGTATCTTGTTGCTTCCTTTTTTCTCACTAGTTCAGTGTCTAGCTTTATGCAAATTTATGATAGTATATGTGAGATTTTCCAGGAACATTGAGCATAAGTGAGGGAAATGTATACATTTATACATTGTACATATTTATACAAATAATGCAGTTTTGCTCTGGATTATTGATCCTGGAGGAATAGAGCAGTGATAACCCAACAGAAAAAAAAAAAAGTAAAAAAGGATGCAGCAATGCTTACACCAGGTACAAAGAAAGAATGATTGCAATGGGGTGAATGAATCCACTGAAAGGAAATGGTGCATGCAATCTAAGAGGAGGAAGGACATTTCCTTAGTGACGTGTATAGTATTGCTAGTATGGAGATGGAGCCGATGAAGGAAAAAAGCTGCAGAAGGGAACTCCCTATGGAAACTACCTTCTTTCTGGTGCCCACCAAATTCCACTCCCCATAGTCTCTATCCCTCACACAGCTGTTTCTGCAAACCACAGGAACAGCTGGGAAGGGAGGTTTTTAGAGTGGCCCACATAAGAAAGGAACAAGTAGAGCAGCAGAGAAGAAAAATGAACGAAACAGAAATTAAGGCAAATTCATGCTCATTTTTAGATATTTTTTAAAAATCCATCCAGCCTAAGATTTATGGAGCTTTTTTGCAAACACATTGAGGAAAAACAGATTGTCTTGATGAAAGTTGCATTTAATCACACAAGGAAAACTACTGAGTTGCATTTAATCACACAAGGAAAACTACTAAGAATGGTGTGATGAAAACAACATAATTATGCAGGAATAACTATAATAAATACTTAGTAAGCTGACAAGAGGGAAAGAATTTGGCTTTTCCAAGTCCCTCTGCTTCAATATATAGCAAAATATTAGCCATGAAGTAGTTTTGCTGTGAAGAGGATATAATTTATGGATAACCTGATCCATAAATTATGGATCACATGAATGAAGATTGAGCGTAAGTATATGAATTTCTATACAGTACCGTAGCAAAATGTTTACCATAGATGGGATATGGAGGGGACATTTTCAGATGTGCAAATACTGATAGAAAAGTAATGGTGATATGGAAATTAGATCTAGATATTTTATATTTTATTGCATGCCTTACTCTTTCTTACTCAGTTTCTACACATTATGTAATATTGATTAGCACAAAAGAGAATAGCAAGATGGGCATGTTTGTGTGTAAGACAGATCACAATTATCAGATAGCAGCACCAACTTCCAGGATAACAAAAGTCAATGGATTGGGGAACAGCAGGGCTGAAAATTTTGCAGTGGATTGAGCAGGTGAGATTCTCAAAAAAGCTATAGGTCAGGGATCTCCAACCTTGGCAATTTTAAGATTTGTAGAAATAGCAATAGCACTATATACCGTTTCACAGTTCTTTACAGCAATCTATAAGCAGTTTACAGAATCAGCATATTGCTCCCCAACAATCTGGGTCCTCATTTTACCGACCTCAGTAGGATGGAAGGCTAAGCCAAACCTGAGCCCCATCAAATCTGTGGCAGTGGGCAATGTTAGCCTGTAATACTGCATTCTAACCACTGTGCCATCGCGACTCTTGTAGACTTCAATTTCTAGAATTACCCAGCCAGCATGGCTGGCTGAGGAATTCTAAGAGTTGATGTCCACAAGTCTTAAAGTTGCCAAGGTTGAAAGACCCTTGCTATAGCTTAGTGGCAGATGAGATTAACTGTTTATTTACATTTCCTCATTTTATATCCCACCTTTCTGTTCAAATTGAACATTCAATGTAGCCGATCTCATAGAATGGACAAACATGGAAAAGATTAAAGTGAAATAATGAAAAAAAAAGTGAATAACATTGTCCTTGTAGAGCAGGGGTGTCAAACCTGGTGCCTGGTGGCTCAGAAGACTGATAGCATTGTGATTAACACCAGCTGTCTGCAATTACTGTAAGTTCGAATCTCACCAGACTCAAGGTTGACTCAGCCTTCCATCAGCCTTCCATCCTTTCTAAGGTAAGTAAATTGAGGACCCAGTTTGTGGGGGCAATAAGCTGACTTTGTATAAATATACAAAAATATGAAGGCTATTGCTTAACGCATTGTAAGCCGCCCTGAGTCTCTGGAGAAGGGCGGCATATAAATAAATAATAAAAAAAAAACCTAAGGCCCAGGGGCCAGATCCACCCTGCAGGGTGCTTAGATCTGACCTGTGGGGTCGCCCTGAAAACAGCGAAGGACTGGCTCATGGTGCCTTTGCCAGCGAAAACAAAGCTCCGTTTTTGCTGGCGGGAGGCCGTCTCAACTGAAAACAGAGATTGGGAGCCCATTTTCGCTGGTGGAGCACTTGGGTCCCACAGGTGCCCCTGAAACAAGTGATGTTGAGCTGATCATGCCCACCCTGGCCACACCCATTCTGGCACTGAGGTGAAACACAACCCTGATGCGGCCCTCAATAAAATTGAGTTTGACACCCCTGTTGTAGAGTGTCCCACCTTTGATCTTTGACTTTTGCAGTTGGAAGGGATCAGGTAGTTTTTGATGAAACACAAATCTTTGAACTCTTGAAGTACCATTGGGCTCACGAACAAACTATGGCTCGTTGGGAAAAGTTAGACCTTGGTCTAGACACTCTTAACACCAGGCAACTTAGAAAATTTAAAAACAAAAACAAAACATACCTCCCAGAGGTGAAATGCTCCTGGATCAGACCGGATTGCTCAGTCCGGAAGCGATCTTGGCTGGTGGTTTTAACCAGGAAGTAATGTGTTTTTTACCTTCTGAGTATGCGCAGGTTTTGCGCATGCACAAAAGGTCTGCGCGTGCACGTGACACGCGTGGTGTGTGTACTTCTGAACCAGTAAGGAAGGTAAGTAGATTTCACCCCTGATACCCCTCTCAATAGGCCACCTGAAAACAATCAATAAAGGAAATCATAAATAAAATACCAGTTAAATATCCTGGCAAAGAAAGTGTGTTTTGGTAAAACACACCCAAAGAAATTTGGGTGAATCCCAACTCCAAAGAGAGTGCTTTCTACAGCCTGGGAACATTGCAGAAAACTGGCATCTCCAGTGCCTATGCCAGAAACACAAGCCTTGGACCGCATGGGCATTTTCAAGTATCCAATAATTAACACTGGCATCAGTGGATTTTTCTAGTCTCTGCTGCTTTAGGCTGAAAAAATAGCCAGTGACTCAAATTTCTTCCTCCCCTTCAAGAAAAAAATATTCATATTCATTCAATTTCTGCTTTTAAATCTTAAAAAAAAAATGAGTTGGGAAGCCATGCACCAAACTAATTCCATGCAATTTATTCCAGAGAGCGTGCCCACTGGCTCATGGCCTCTACTCCCTGCCTTCCATCATTTATTCTGCTTCATGCAGGAGTTAGGTTTTGGTTGAAGTCATTTGAATTTATAATACCGAAAAGAAAAAGAAGGGGGGGAAAAACCCCAACCTCCTGCAGGATATGCAAATGACTTGACACTATTCGAATGGAAGTTTTTCGCCTAGAGCCAAAAACAATTTGTCTTGTGTGAACAATATCTTCTTCCCAATGTTGAGAACTTTTATTGTCAACAGAGTTTTAGATAAAGCTAATTAGTAGACTTGGCCTGAGCTATTTGGCAGGGAAGTGCAGAAGTTCTGTTTGGAAAAGGAATGAAATGAAAATATTTCAAGAATGCCAGCAGAAGAGGATAAGGTATGAGAAAGCAATTTTATTTAAGGCAGTGAGATCTCTCTGACAGCCAGCTCCAAGAATTGTTTTCTTAAGTTTCCCAAATGTTAACGCTTATCTCCTTCATGCATTTTAAGCATGTCCTATAGAGTGCTTCTGTGCAAATACATTTCTCCTTGCATCTTAATTTACACGGGGGAGGCATTTGTGGGGCAAAGCAGTGCTGCTTTGTTTCTAAACAGTTCTTCAACTTTCCAGCATCTACTGAGCTTGCAAAACATTTGCATTTGATATATAGAAAGATGAATTTTAAAAAATAGAGAGAAATCAATATATCCTAACAGAATGGAGGGATGGGTTGTTATACAGATAAAATATTGTTATTTGAAGCCCTAGATATTTCAAAACAAAAACAGCCTTGAAAACATTGTATTCTGATTGTTGTACATTTACCCAGAAGAAGAATATAAAAATTCCTTTGCTAAACAAATTTAAAGAAATTATTATGCCATCACATGGAGATATGAATTAGCACCTTTGGAGATGCCCTTGATTAGAATAGTGGTTCTCAGCCTTTTCTTCCCCACAGACTTCTTTTAAATACCTTTTGTGGCCACGGACCATGGCCACAGACCCCCCAAGACTTAACTCAAGGTTTAAATCAGTGGAGTCAAACTTGCATCATCACATTGTCGTCACGTGACATATCACAACTTTTTTTCCCCCGTCACTAAAATGTGGTGGGCATGGCCAACACGTGACGCATCCAGCCCATGGGCCGCAAGGTTGACACCCCTGATTTAAATCATAACATTTTTTCAAGCCTTCACAGACCCTGTGACAACATTGCAACCCTCCAGTGGTCCGCTGACCACAAGTTGAGAACCACTGCCCTAGAATATTACATTAAATAAGTAAGACTGGACTTATCCGGAAACGGAGATTTCCAGTGTGAGAGATTTGCTTCTGAGAAAACATGCATAGGATAAGATTTCATATCACAATGCACTTTATTTGAACTAAGACTATCTGTCATCACCTACGCTTATCTACACAACCTATAATACACTGTATCAGCCTTTTCCAATTCAAGAGTCAGCCATACCAGAATTGTATTTCCCAAATATCTAAAGGATATTGTTTACAAGGTAAGGCTGAATGTAGACTGGAGAGGGCTAGAATATTTTAAAGTGTATGATGTATGTTAACAATCAAACATAGCAAATCTGCATTTTGGAGCCATATTTGTCAAGCTGTCTTTCCTTTTCAAATTACTTATTAGAAATTACAATTAAAAAGATAAAAACTAATACAAACTAAAGAAAAAATTTGTAAAAGGAAGTACAGAAAAGAAAAATAGAAAGAAAAAAAGTAAAAGAAATTACACAAAGAAATAACTTTCCCTTCATCATAACAATTATAAACTATTTTAGTAATTTATCATCTTCTAAAATACAAGAAGTGATCTCTTCCTCCCATATCCCATCTCTTATCTATAAATAAATCCTTAAGACTTTGTCCATTCAGTCCTGGTCAGCAAAAGTCTATTACAGATCACCAGAGATAACAACATATCTATTTTAACTTTATCAATCAACTCTATATTTCTTCTTTTTACTTTTAACAATCTTGATCTTTAATCCCTTCAAGTGATGTCCTAGAACTTGATTTCTTTTTTATTTTTTTCTTTGTCCCTTCTCACAAATTCTTCAAAACTTTAACAAGGCTCTTTTTAAAAATCCAATATAAAAAGTTATTCAGGTGACTCTTTTGATTTGTTGTGGTATTTTAATTATTACAGCATCACCAGTTTCATTTTTATATCCAGTGTAGCATTTTTTTTCATATCATTTTTGTAGCCTTTTTATTTTTAAATCCATTTTTAGATCATTTTTAGTTTTGTCCAATAAAATGTCTTCCTCTTCCATAGCATATTTTTAACATAGTCTGTCTATAATGCCAGACACTCTTAAAATTCTGAGTCCACTACTGACAAATATCCCCCAAATCAGTGGTGGGTTTCAATTTTTTTTACTACCAGTTCTGTGGGCGTGGCTTGGTGGGCGTGGCAGGGGAAGAATACTGTAAAATCTCCATTGCCTCCCCAATCAGCTGGGACTTGGGAGGCAGAGAATAGATGGGGGAGGGGGGGCCGCAGTCAGAATTTTTACTATCGGTTCTCCGAACTACTCAAAATTTGTGCTATCAGTTCTCCAGAACTCTGCCCCAAATACTAATGTTGAAATATTTTCCTGCATTCTGTATTAGTAAGTCAAATTTAAGTATTCTTCTTTTTTAATTGTAGTCTTTAGTTTCTTCTGGTTCCCTCTAGTGCCCAATTTTCAAAGTCTCATTGTATCAAAAAAAAAATTAAAAAGAATTCAAAAACACAGCATTTTCCCACAGGAAGGACCCTTATAATTCATTTCAAAATCTTATTTCAAATCCATCCAAACCTTTAGTCCATTTGTAAATTTCTAAAATCAACTTTTGAATTATCTTTTTGTATTTATTTAAAACAAATAATTTTTAAAAAATTCCTTAAACTCTGTATTTAAAATTTCTTTTGTAAAAGATCAAAGGAAACACACTTGGTGCTATATAACTTATTGATCCAAATGTTCCTAATAGCCGAAAAGCAGTCAACGATTTCCAAAAGTGACTAGAAAAGGAAGTAAACTCAGTGTCCTTTTGATGGTACCAACTATTATTTGAGCAAAAAGATGACTATTCCTGCATGAGAGCTTTTTTTTTTAAAAAAGAGCTCTTATTTCTTAGGTAATCAAAACAAAGTCCAAACAAGTATACCAATCAATCTTTGTCAGCAAAAGTCCAATAACATCAACCAAATATAACTATTTCCTTCTTTTAACCTAGTCAAACAAGCCAATCTTCCTTCCTGAATGGGAACTCAGAGATCTGACCTTTGGCCTCCTAATCTCAGAGAGTCATCCTTCATCTTCCCTTATTCAATTATATCTGATCTTTGCATAATCTGACTAAAACAGCTACTCAAACTGGTACTTTCTTAAAACGTTGATCGAAGATTTCTGGGAGGTACAATCCCATCTGAGGACACATGGCTGCATGAAGAAATCATAGAGCAGGGGTCCCCACCCCTGATCCGTGGACTGGCCCCATGCTGCAGCAAACAAGCCGTGCAAACAAGTAAAGCCCCATCCATGGGATGCAGGCAGCATGCAAAACCACGCCCCCTCCGGTCCACCAAAAACCCTCTCTCCATGGAACTGGTACCTGGTGCCCAAAAGGTTGGGGGCCGCTATCATAGAGCATGTCTGGCTGCAGGTAAATGTATAGAGACACAAAAAAGAAAAAATTGCTTGCATCCAAATGATGGTGGAGGATTACAAAATGTCTCGAACAGACCCAGGAATATTAAAAAGGGAAGATAGGAAACACAACCAGACTTGCAAGATTATGTTACTATAGTCAACCTAAATAAAACTAGCTTTTAGTCTTTCATGGAATCTATATCTTGGTGTCGTCTGCCTCAGACTACGGATGACAATATGACCTTCAATTTATTAGATTGTCTCAACTGCCTATTTTCCATAATGAGAAAGAGCAAAATTCTGTTTAAGAACGGAATAGCATGTACAGTCAAAATCAAACATAATTAGGAATTGTATTATACAGAAAGCATATCTCTGTTTACAGAGCTATTGGAGGACAATCCTTTATTTGAAGGTGTTTTAATTCTGGTTTGTCTAGGTAGATCATATCAACCAGCTAATCATGTCATGACTCTGGAGTTAAGCAGGGTCTGGTCTGTTTCGTAGTTGGATGACTGACTACTAGGAAACTCCAGGGCTGTGGACTAGAGCAGTGATGGCTAACCTTTTTGCCATTGCGTGCCAGGAGCGGGGGTGGTGGTTGCATGTGCGTGCCCACGCCCATAATTCTATGCGACCCACTCCCACGCATGTGACCCACACACCCCGCTCCTGGCACACGATAGCCCAGTAGGCCCGTTTTTCTCTCTCACCTGGCTCCAGAGCCTCTCTAGGAGTCTGAGGAGGATGGAAATGCCCCCCCCTCCTGGAGGTCCCCCAGAGGCCAGAAATGGCCTGTTGTCCCAGCAGAAGTTGGCAAACGGGCCGTTTTCGGCCTCCGGAGGCCCTCCCCAGACTCCTAGAAAGGCTCTAGAGCCAGGTGAGAGAGAAAAACAGGCTTCCCCCCCCCAGGGCCTCCGGAGGCAGGAAACAACCTGTTTCCCTACTTCTGGTGGGTCCAGAAGGCCCAAAAATCAGCTGGTCAGCGCGTACATGTGCGCCAGAGCTGAACTTGCGTGCCTACTGATATGACTACGTGTGCCACCTGTAGCATGTGTGCCATAGGTTCGCCATCATGGGACTAGAATAAGAAGTCAAAGTAGCCTAGGAGACCATAATAAACTCTTTCCATATCATTATAAACAGAAAAAGCTCCATCCTTATGTCACAAGAATTTTAGCACGACTCAAACTTAATTTTAATCTGATTTAAAAATTTTAAAAAGGAAAAAAATCAGGAATCTTTGTTACCCACTAACAGTGAATAGCATACAGGTTATTTTTTTGCCATCTTTCACATTATTGTTATATTTCTATTTTAATTATAGCAATTAGTTCTACATTTGCATCAGTACTCATAAATTAGAACAAATAATTTATAATTATTATGTATAATTATACTAATCATATCTTTATTTACATCTGTACATATAATTTAGAAACATGTAAATTCCATGCAAATCTTTATCCTCTTTTTGGGTGATGGGCAAGTAGCCACCCCAGATTGAGCTAAATTATTCATTAAGCCCTTATAATTATAGAGGTTGACTTAGCAGCCAGCCTGAGTTCAGTGGGATTTCTGTTTTGTATCAATACGAGACAATAATAGCTCCTTCAATAATTTCATGAAACCTTGCTCATTTGCATTCAATAAAGCCCCGACATAAAATTCATCATGTGTTATTCATAATCCATAAAATGCTGGCCATCATTTACCACTGGAACCATTTACTTCACGTGTGTCAAATTCGCTGCCATGTTTTTCCCCTTCACGGAGCTGCAGTGGGCGTGGCCTGCGCATGACGCATCCAGCCAATGGGCTGCCAGTTTCACACACACACACACTGATCTACTTGGTTTCAAATTGTAAACTGCTTGGAGAAAAGTGATTTGGTTTTCTTCTTTCAAAAGAGGTGAATGCTTTGAAAACATAGGTGGGCAACTAAAGGATTGTTACCAGTGTTTGCATAATTTGTGGTTTATTGTCTCACTTTGCTTAATGTAGGATCAGCCATGAACCTCTTGGGCATACTGCTACAAGTCATATTAATTTTCTTTCACTCACATTATTTAAGTTGAATGGCTTAATCGGAGCGTCTCCCTTCTAAGCGTAGTGATTCCTGGTCTGCTGCAAGTGTTCTGTATTTGAAGAGCTTAGCCAGCAAGATTGCTAATTCCAGGGGAGGTAATTAAGAAGCCGGGGAAGCAATCAGAAAGGAAGCTCACAGGAATTGTGTGATATATTTGCACTGTCTTAAGACAGAGGACAACAATTAGTGCAACCGTGGCTGTTGAAATATAAAGACAACTTTTGGCTAAACCTATGCAAAAAAAAAGAAGAAGAAGTAGTAGTTTGCAATCAATTTGATCCAATTCACTATTGTTCCACATAATTCAAACCACTCTATAGTCACTATTACAAGATTTTTTTTTTCCTGGAAACACAACCTTAGGGAGGTTTTTTTTTTTTAATTTGAGAAGTTTCAATGAAACACTGAAACTATAAAGAACTTCAAGAATAGGAGGAAGAGACCCGTTGCTGGGTCCCGCTTTGCCATAGCATCTAATGACTTTCCAAGACCAGAACCCAAAGCATTTTGCAACATTGCTCCCAAAATATATTATTCCTTCTGCTTGCAGTTTCCCAGAATAACACTGACACAACAGGACAGAGGCGTTAGGATGCCTGGGGAAAACATTATAGTTTGCAAAAGTTTTTTAAAAGGGGAAGAGGAAGCCTCAGAATCCACTACTGATTATGTTTCTCATTACATGACATGTTGGGTTGAGAGCAGGGGTGGGCTCCTGGGGGTTCAGCAGGGTTCGGGCAATCCTCTAGCCAAGGATCGCTGGGGTTCAGCAAATCCCTAAATGCCACCCCTGGCTGACCATGCCCACTGCCCCACCCATCCCCCCACCCCACCCTGCCCCTCCCAGGAGTCTCCACGTGGCCTGTTCAACATTCCAGGTAAGTGCAAGGACCACGCGTAAGGTCTGGGAGGGCAAAAAACGGGCCTCCCAGAAGTTCCAGAAGTCCAGAAACGGGCCTGTTTCCAGCCTCTGGAGGGCCTCTGGACCCCGGGGGGAAGTTATTTTCGCCCTCCCGAAGGCTCGAGAAAAGCCTCCAGAGCCTGGGGAGGGTGAAAAAAAGGCCTCCCAAAAGTTCCCGGAAGTGGCTCTGAATGCTGACCTTTATCCAGTTTGGCCCACTACTGTACCAGTAAGTGTTAGCCTGGTATCCATTTCGCCACTGTCAGAGATTTAAACCTACTCCAATTGTGCAGAATTTAAAAGTAAATTCAACTCTGAAACTGCAATTTCAATGCAGAGCTGAGCTCCCAATTGTGTTGGCAAGATCTACACAGGAGTGTAACATTTCATTAACATAAGAGACAGCCAAATAATAATTTAATGCTAGCCACATCAGGAAGTTGAAAGCCGTCCTAGTGAACGAAGCCTAGAGTAGGGTTAGCCTTGCCATCTCAAAAGTCTGGCTTCTTCTGACAGGGTAAAGACCTCATACCACTCAAGGCTGCCACCCTCACTCTCTACTCTGTCCACTTATGGAATTGAAGTAGCGATTGGTATATTGTCTGAAAATAATTCCCAAACAGCATAACATTCATTTAAGTGCTTTGGAGTCACCCAATATAGTGTGAGGCTTCAAAGCCGGCCTCATTTTGATGATGTGATTCAATAAAAGATTTGAATAGCCCAAGAGATTGGATGCAGGACTTTTTTGTAGCTTTCAATAATTCTTCTGACAACCTCAGAGAGAAGGATTATATCAGAATGCTCTCACCTAACCCGATTTAACAGAAGAAGGAACAAGACTGAAAGACACAAGTTCTCCTTTGTTACAAGGAGCTGAAAGAATTTTCACTTATTCTGGGAACATAAATTATGGATCATTTTCCTTAAGTAGATAAAATTTCCCCAAAACCCATCCTTCGGGGATCTCCAAATGCTCACAAAACAAGTGAATATTGCTGTGTAAAAGCAAAAAGTTGTAGTTGTAATGTTGTTCCCTTTGACTGTGCCAAACAGAGTTGGAAGTTGGTGCCTTTTTTCCCCTTTTTTTCTCCCATTACACTATACCCCCTCTTTTTCCCTTCCTCTCTTCTTACTTTTCCATGCTTTTATCTTTGTATTTTATACTTCAATAATCTATTTAAAAAGTTTTAATTGCAAAAAAATAACAACAACAGATAAACAAAAGTGTAGGCATTGAAAGTCCAATGTCACACATTTTATTTTATTTGATTTTGGTTAATTTCTTTAACTCTTTTCTGTCTGATCTCTGGAAAAGTTAGAAAGCTTATTTGCTTCGACCGATGGAGGAACTGGCAGCTTATCTTCAGCAGGTTCCTCAAGACTCACAATAGCCCAGGAGCTATGGCTTCTCCCTTAATTCTTCCTCCTCCCTTCCTCCTTCTTCAGGTTCTAGCTCAGTTCAAACCAAATATTTTTCTACCCTGCAGGTAAAATTCACCTTAAATATAGTAAAACGTGGATAAGTAATACTTCTGCTACCCAGTCTCACTGGCAGAAAGGCAATTAAGTTGCTGCAGGGACTCCCAGCACATAGGTCTTCATTCATGGAATTCTCTGTCTTGGGAAATTTATTTCTAGATATCTTTGATGCTGAAGCATGTGTGTGCTTTTAAAATAACATTAGTTTTTTTTTATCGTTAGATGTTTGACAGCTTCAGCTGAAGAACAGTCAATATATACACCCAGCAACAAAATGTGAATGAACAGTGCCTTCTTTTTCTCCCTTGTTCCTTTCAAAAATTACTACTTCAATAGTGAGTAACACAAGACCAGCAGACCAGAAATATTAAGATCCACAGCTAAATATTACAATGATACAGGCTGTGATTTCTGATAGATTTTGTTCATTAGGACCTTTAATTTGAGTTTTGGCAGAGTCACACAAGAAAAAAAAACAGAAGATGTTGATGAAATAAAGAATGTGTGTCAGTGGAAGAAATGGTACATTTGCTTCATTTAAGACTTTGGCCTTCATGGTACCCTCATATTAGGGTAGCAATTGTCCCAGCTGTGTTGGAGAGCTTCCTGCTCATGTTCTGACTAGGACAGAGCTCTGACTTTAGGTCCCATACTGAAAGCACTATTATATGGAATCCTTTTCCATAGAAGGCAAAATGAGCAAAAATTGGAAAGAAGCTCATTAGTTTTCAATTCATTAGGAACTGAATTAATCATCATCTAAAAAGGCTTGGATTTGTAGCAAGCAAATGAGCAGAGCCATTCTTCTCTCTGCAGAGTTGGGTTGAACCCAAAAACTCATTTGCAATTCAGTGTCGGGTGTTCAGCAATTGTGTTGGTCCCACATTACAGAGTGCTTTCCCTTAGGAGTTTAGCCCACTATCCTTGGCATTTAAAAAAGATCTCGGAAGATTGGCAGAGTTTGCAAGAGGTTAAATAGCTCTTAAATAAGTTAAATAGGTTTTACCAGGGATTACGGCCTAGTTAATTGTTAATTTGAATCTGTAGCTTTTTGCCTTTTTTTTTTTTTTTTGGTTTTGTTCTTTTCATTTTGTAAGCCACCTTGAATATTCACCAGAGTGGAAAGGCAATATATTCAGTGAATTAAAGGAATTAACACAATATATCGCTCACCAACCTTTGGTAGAATATACTTCGATGTTTCAATAATTTTGGTCATTCCTGCACAATCGATGGCTTGTACACAATGAGCAATGTTGAAAAGTTCAAGTGTGAATTCTAATATTTCCTCTGTGTCCCTGCACCACCCTGATCTCTTCACCTGTAGCTTCCTTGGCTTCCCCGCTCCCCATCCTTCACAAACTCTTGAGGCCTTTTCCATCAATTTTCGGAGGAGAAAAAGCAGGCAGAGATGCCACAAGGTGTGAGGAAGAAGGTATCTGTTCTTTATAAAAATGCTTCCAGGAGAAGGATTTATATTGCACAGTGTGACTCTAACGTGATTCCCACTGTCAGCTTTGCAGAGACTTTTGAATATAAATCTGTCTCCTTTCATTCACAAAGCAGCTCCATTGAGTGATCACAATTGCACAACTCAAAGCCATATCCTCATGCGGCTCACTTAATTGCTTGTGCCTCTGTTCTCTTGGAGAGACAGCAAAACCTTGTACTATTGGATTATTAGACAGCCAACTATTGTCCCCCTTAAACATTCATTTGGCAGGAGCATAAACTGCTCCTTCATGAGCATTCATTGGAATGAAGCTCCTTTCCTTAAATAAGCAGGAAAGAAGGTTTCAAAAGCCAATCACAAGTCCATCAAAACCAGGTTGTTACACACAAGTGACATCTTATAGAAACTTGTCTCAGTTTCCTGAGCCATACTGTGAAGGATTAGCTCCCCGGAAATGAGTGAATGAGAGAAACTTGATGTCTATTTAATAAACGCTGTAATATTCAAATATAAAATATTACCACTTCAAAAGTACTCCAGATTGTACAGCTTGCATACAAATTCTGAGCAAGCTAAAATGTCCCGTTTGCATGGTCATTCTAAACAGCAAGATCCTCACATATTAGTTTTCTCTACATTTGTGATTTCTGTTATAAGATTCAGTTTTGATAGTAGCAGTTACTACATGGAAACACTTCTTTATTTATTTGTTCTTTTATTTATTTATTTATTTTGTCCAGCATATACAAGATAACAGGTACAAATATAAACACGATTACGAATACATGAAATGGGTACGAATAAAAAGGGACATTAGGTCAGGGAAGGTAGGCATGTTGGTGGGCTTATGCACACCCTATTATTTATTATTTTAAATATTTATTTATTTCTTAATATTATTTATTTATTATCATTTATTCTTTTAAAATACACTTTTCTTCTCATGTTTTTCTGACATTCGTGCTTCTTCAACACCTCTCAAATGTTTCCTGTGTGAGTTTTTAATGCTGTTGACTCAACTTCCAAAACCTTATTCTTGACCTCTTGACCTATGCTAACCATGATAATCCATACCTTGAATCTTTGGAATTATATATGATACTCAACTTAATTGATTACTTAATTGAGATAGAAAGTGTTTTCTTTTCCACACAAAGCATAAAGTTTCCAAACCATGAAGCAATCCCTGTGAACTGACTTTAAGAAAAGATAATCAGGGGTGCAACTTGGTAGGTACAACGACATAATCAAAGCCCTCCGCCTTGCATATCTTACATACACAATGTGTGCAATACCTATTAAAAAAGGTGATGTTTTAATCATACAGTTATGCTGTTTGTACAATTATGTTGTACAATTATGTTGTGCAAACAAGAGATTTTATGTGGATGTTAAATAGTTTTTCATGTGCAAAAGTTTTGTTCATATGTAGGGAGATTCAAATGTACAACTTCTTACAATCTGAAACAACCCAAAATTTTTTACTTAAACTAGGTGTGCCACATGTGAATTATTTTGTTGGTCCTGTACAGGGGTGGGTTCTAAATTTTTTTACTACCGGTTCTGTGGGCGTGGCTTATTTTGTGGGCGTGGCTTGGTGTGGGGGTAATATGATTGGGTGGCCATGGCCAACTTTTTTTTTTTTACTTTTAAAAGCATTTTTTCTACAACTTTAAGACGTTGCAGGGAAAAAAATGCTTTTAGAAGCCTCTGAGGATCAGGCAACTCAGCTGGGATCGCCAGAAGCTTTTAAAGTCTTTTTTCCCCCCTACAACCTCTTTGGCCAAAGAGGTTGTAGAAAAAATGCTTTTAAAAGTTAAAAAAAAAAAGCGTCTGATGAGATGGGCAGGGTAAGTGAGCGGCGACCGGGCCGGGGACTGATTTGGGGGCGTGGCCAGCCAATGTTATTACCGGTTCTCCGAACTACAAATTTTTACTACCGGTTCTTGTGAACCGGTGCGAACCGGGAGCAACCCACCACTGGTCCTGTACAGAGCTGGACTTCACATAATTTAACAACCGGTTCGCCCCAGCACCGAAAATGTGAGGGTGCACATTCTGCACATGTGCTTTGCTCGCGGGCACACTTGCATGCATGCACATAGCTTAAAAACTGCAGCTAAAAAGGACAGCATAACACCAGGGTGGGTGGGCAGGCCCACTTGCAGGTCACAACTACTGGTTCAGGCGAACTAGTCTGAACCGGCTGAATCCCACTCCTGGTCCTGTATCTGTTAACATATAATGGTTCTAATCTTTTTTCTATACCACAGATTGTTATTTAATTTCTTTGCTATCACAATCGGACTGCCAAATGGAAGAAAGAAGAATGTAGGTTAAAAATCTGACTGACTTTGGTGCAGACTATCAGATATCTTATTTCAAAAAGGCCAACTTTTCTCGGCTACACCCAGAGCTATCTTGATTCACTTTGAAATGTGAATACACAGGAAATAGCTACATTAGTGATGAATTGACTGAAATTTCACTGTGCAAGGTCTTTGATACCTAAATTACATTTTTGACTGGGGGGGTTTCCCCTCATACATATAGCCAAGAAATTTGAAGAACAGCTATATTTACATTCACTCAAAGGTTAGCACAATTCTGAATAAGTTCCAACTGTATGTTCATACAAGATATTGCGGGTATAAATCCATTTCCACCCAAAGCAGAAAAATCAAGGAGATCCAAAGACAGGATGAGCAGGCATGGGGTACCATCAACAAGCCCATCCTCTGCCAGTTTCAAATCATTACACTTGATTTGAATAGGTCTCTTATTCTCCAGAGATCTCTGTATCATTTAATTTAAATATAAATTAAATATTTTATTTTATTTTATTAATTATTGAACTAACCAGAACAGGGGGCACTAAACTCATCATGATGAGCTGAAACCTTTGAAGGGCTAGTTGAATTATAAATCCGTTTTGGGTTTGTTTGTTTTTTTAAAAAAAAATAGGCATTGAGTATTTAGAGAGAAAGATCCACAACTATGATGAAGAGGGCCTTTGCCATGTCCACACGAACAAGAAAAAGCATTGGTAGAGAAGACTCTAGATTAAGCATTAAGTTATTCTGTTTTTATATCCAGTCCACCTTGATGTCAAGAGCTTTTAAAATGTTAAATTTTATTTTATTTTTTATTAAAATAGTCAAAACTGAAAAATGTTATTGAATAGTGATAATGCAATGAAGGGGGGGGGGACCCTGAAAAATAAAATAAAAATAGTAGTTAAATAAAGCATAACAAAAAGAAAGAAAGGGGGGAAAAAGAAAGAAAAGATCTATGTATTGTATGTAAATACCTATAGCAAATTTAATTAATTATATTATTGCATTTATCAGTAACTCCAAATTTCAGCTTGAAAAGCTTTCTTGGATATCAGTTCTTAAATTAGCTACAGGATGGAACATGCCTAAGTTCCTCAAATGAAAAAAGGAATAAAACTAATATAATAATTTTTAAAGATTTTGGTTGGCATCCCTGTTTTCCAGTCTGCTAGATATGATGGACCTGTTCTCTGATAATATCAGGCTTTAAGGAAAAAGAGGTTTCAGTCTCAGCTAACTGTGTGCTACTTAGTCTAATTTGGCCAACTCCAGACTCTCCAACCATTGACAGGTAGACACCCAAAGAATTGTCCTCATGTTGTAAAGGTTTTACCGCAATAAATAAAATAAAACATTTCCTCAGCTGGAAATGGGCAGGTTTGGGGATACCGTTAATTGGGTTATTTAAAGACTCAGCATGTTATTCAAACCTAGACTCTGTGTAATTTTGGTATAACTGCCTCAAAATATCCTGGTCAGGGAAGGGAAAACCCCATGTAGTGAAAATAATAAGTTAACATTTCAGGCTATTCTGAATGTTATGCAGGATAAAGAGCTGTGTAGTCTATCTTATTCAGGAAACGGACATATTACCATGATGGCGAACCTATGGCACGGGTGCCACAGATGGCACGCAGACCCATATCTGTGGGCACCCGAGTGTTGCCGTAGCTTAGCTCCAGCGCGCATGTGTATGCCAGCCAGCTGATTTTCGGGCCTTCTGGGCCCACTGGAAGTTGGGAAATGGACTGTTTCTGGCCTCTGGGGGGTGGGGAAGGCCATTTTCGCCCTCCCCAGGCTCCAAAAAAGCCTCTGGAGCCTGGGGAGGGTGAAAAACGGGCCTACCGGGCCCACCGATAACCTTTTTGCCATCGCGTGCCAAAAGCGGGGGGAGTGCAGGGGGGTTGCACACACATGAACAGGGGGGTGGGCCACAGGGGGACATTGAATTATGGGTGTGGGCGCAACCCCCCTCACTACCCCTGCTTTTGGCACACAACAGCAAAAAGGTTAGCCATCACTGACATAGTATATAGCAATGATGGCTAAGCTTTTTGCTATCACGTGCCAAAAGTGAGGGTCGTGGGGGGGTCATGCACATGCATGCCCACACCCATAATTCAATGTGCCCCGCCCCCACCGTGCATGCACACATGATCCCCCCGCACTACCCCCACTTTTGGCACATGATGGCACGGTGGGCCCGATAGGTCTGTTTTTCACTCTCCCCAGGCTCCAGAGGCTTTCTTGGAGCCTGGGGAGAATGAAAACGGCCTCCCCCCACCAGAGGCTTTCTGGAGGCCAGAAACAGCTTTCTTCCCAACTTCCGGTGGGCCCGGAAGGCCAAAAAATCAGGTGGCCAGCGCACAGATGTGTGCACATGCACGCTGGAGCTGAAATAGGGCAATGCTCGCGTGCCCACAGATATGGCTCCACGTGCCGCCTGTGGCACATGTGCCATAGGTTCACCATCATGGGTATATAGTCAAAGATTAATACTACAACAGTCAAATCACATTTTCCCCTTATCTCTGTCTTTTAATAAATAATTCTTAGAGCTGTGGTGAAATCTATACTCAGTCCCTATATAAGGAGACTATGGTCCAATAGGTTATGAAACCTATTGTAGAATTCTTTATTCCTGCAATTTAGAATTCTTTCACAGTGACAGTGATATCAAGGCCTTTAAGACTCCTTACATCATGGTGCTAAAGTTTGAGAAAGCAGAAGAGTTAGGGAAGCAGTTTATATCTTTTCATAGTGTGTTTCTTTCTCCATATGTTTTAGAACAGAATAGAATAACAGAATTGGAAGGGACCTTGGAGGTCTTCTAGTCCAATCCCCTGCTTAGGCAGGAAACCCTACACCACTTCAGACAAATGGTTAACCAACCTCTTCTTAAAAACTTCCAGTGTTGGAACATTCACAACTTCTGGAGGCAAGTTTTCCATGGATTAATTGTTCTAACTGTCAGAAAATTTCTCCTTAGTTCTAAGTTGCTTCTCTTCTTGATTAGTTTCCACCCATTGCTTCTTGTCAAGTGCTTTGGAGAATAGCTTGACTCCCTCTTCTTTGTGGCAGCCCCTGAGATATTGGAACACTGCTATCAGTTCTCCCCTAGTCCTTCTTTTCATTAAACTAGGCATACCCAGTTCCTTCAACCGTTCTTCATTTGTTTTAGCCTCCAGTCCCCTAATCATCTTTGTTGCTCTTCTCTGCACTCTTTCTAGAGTCTCCACATATTTTTTACATTGTGCGACCAAAACTGAATGCAATATTTCAAGTGTGGCCTTACCAAGGCATTATAAAGTGTTATTAACACTTCACGTGATATTGATTCTATCCCTCTGATTCTATCCCCTTTTTTGACGCTTACCATGTCTGCATTGCATTCTGCAATGGGAAGAAATTTATTTAGCCAACCTCAACCCAGACAGATGTCCTACTGGTGCATCTGTGTGTGTTAGTGCATGTGTGAAATAGCAGGAAAAGCCATAGGAGTCTTCAGATCTACAACCAGTGGTGGGTTGTTACCGGTTTGCACCAGATTGGGTGAACCAGTAGCAGCAGCGGCGGGAGGCTCCGCCCACACGCACGAGTGAACCATTAGCAACAGGATTTGGAACCCGTCCCTGTCTACAACGTTCACCAGAATTCATTAGACCCACTCCTGTGCTCCACTTTTAGGCTACTTCAATTTTATGAGATCAGAAAGGAAATTGATTAGGATGGTAGAAAAAAAGGATGGGAACATATCACTGAATTTCTCCCTGCAAGGAAAACACTCTCTATGATTATGGAGAGAAAAAAATCCAACTAATTATTTGATTCTTAGGACATTGCCCAAAATGTGTAGGATCATAGTTTGAAATAACTACTTGTCCTACTCTATTTAACCTACTGCATATTTTAAAATGAGCATTGAAAAACAGAAATTATGAAAATAATTTAGGAAGTTCATAGTAACAAGGTCCAAAATAAATTATTATACTGCTCTATTTATTGATCATCTTTTGAAGTCTTGATAAATATAAACATCTCAACAGTATTAAAGAGTTTAATTGAAAGGCATAAAAGTCATGAAGCCAGTCCCTCGGCAAAAGCTATAAATATTTAAAAAGAAACTCCACTAATTCCACTTTTGTTTTATTGATATCATTAACAGGAGGACATTTACATCAATAACATTATACCGCCTAACAGTTTTAGATTATTCTATTTACATTCTACTCTTTACATGAATGTTGTTATTGATACCCAGAGAGAATATTCATTCGAACCGTGATATGGGAAAGGGGGAAATTATCATTCTAATGGAATCCTTGTCTAAGATTGTTCCCATCCCCCATTTTTCAAAATTTATACAATGTATTTGTAGTTTTCTCATTTTGTTAATTTGGGCTTGGAAAATGACAGTGAGTGAAAGTGTTTTTTCTATCATGCCTGTGAAGGCTCCTGGATTGGGGCTGAAAGGCAAAAGGGAAGCCATATGCTCCTTCCCATATTTGGGTAGACCAGGT
This sequence comes from Arizona elegans, assembly GCA_022577455.1. Taxonomy (NCBI): domain Eukaryota; kingdom Metazoa; phylum Chordata; class Lepidosauria; order Squamata; family Colubridae; genus Arizona; species Arizona elegans. The sequence continues at coordinate 218,788,396 of JAKOOJ010000001.1, forward strand.
TGCCCTTAGAAAAAAAACTCTTACTGGTAATCCGTCCCCTGGTACAGCTGACAGAGTGAGGAGAACCTGTGGCTTAGAGGTTAATACATCTACCTAATATGCAAGCAGTCCAAGTTTGAATCCCAGAAGCTGATGATGATGACTAGCTGATGAGATCTAAATAGCTTGAAATAAATCAATCCTAGTCTCTCTTTATTTCTTTGTCAGTAAATATAAATTTAACACAAGACAGTGAGTGAAGTTGATTTTTAATGACCTAGAATAGTTAAAGACTATTTAACTTTGACTATCAACTTTTGGTTGAAAGTGCCATTGGGTTTCCATGCAGCCAGGAACCTTGCTTTTATAGATTAAACATATTTCCTTTCAAAAGTAAAAGTGAATAAATGATGTGACAAATGTGTAAAATACTGTAAATGAATAAAAATAGAAATAAAGGGACAACAAAGATAAAGATAATAAACGAGAAAAATGGGGAATGTAGAAAGTGGAAAGTAAGAGGAACGAAACTGATATGTAAGAAACACATATTGTATGTTTGTATTTTGTATGTTGTGTTGTGTAAAATTAATAAAAAAAAATTAAAAAACATATTTCCCTTCAAACCAACACAAATAAACCTCCTTCTTTAGATCTCCATCTGAAGACATGGATATTGGAAAAATCAGAGAGGGGCTGCATCTATAGGCCCTTTCTCTACAAAGTTTGAAAGTTGCCATATATCCAGCCAAATGCCTGAAGAGGGCTGCTTTAGAATAGTAAGCTGCCCAGAGTCATTGGTTGAGATGGGTGGCTATAAAAATTGAATGTATGTATGAATGAATGAATATTAAGAAAGCAAACATTAGACTTTCGGTTTGGTGTCGTGGCGATGCAGTCAGGGAAATAGCGGGCTCTGGTGAGCCTCAGGAAAACCCCAACTGACGAACCGCCACCGATGGGTCTTCAGACCGAACCCATCTTGCAGGGACAGGGGAAGGAGAGGGGCACCTTGGATGGCCGAGAGGAACAGGCAAGTTCCTCGGAGGCCAGAGGGAACCCTCTGAGTCGGGGGGGGGCGGCATGAAGCCGCGACAAACCAGGAAAAGAATAGTGCAGGAGGAAAGAAGAAAGAACGAGGTACTTCAAAGCTGGGTGAGTGACACCAACGCTGGCGGGAAACAACACTTGAGTATGGACTTTTACCAATAAGACCCCCAGCTTTAAATAGCGGCTGTAGATTTGTGGGGCATGAAGATTTGGCAAAGTAATAAGAGGAGACAAAGACCCATTAAGGAATCTTCCTTGGTACAGGCTGACTTGGTAGAATTGATTATTAATATACTAGAAAATTGGGTTTTTCTTTAAATTGGAATTGATTTGATCCTTGGAAAAAGAAAAAAAAGCAATAACATTTAACTTTAAATGTTAAAAGAAGAGAGACAAACTGATGGTTACATAATGGATACAAAATGGAGATTGCTGTGACTAAGTGAAAGTGTGGATTGTAGAGACTCACCTTCTGCTTGAAAAAGAAATATTCTGACTTGCTACTTGTTTTGGATTATTTTGAAAATAACTATGGACTTTTGGATTTTGGAGATTCCTATTCTGTCTATGGATGATTTGATAAAGAAAGAAGAAATATAATGGAACTATTAAAATCAAAACTAACTGGCGCATGAACAAAAGATGTCGTGCAGGAACAAAAGAAGGGAAGCTGATGGATTTTATATGGAACAGATGTTACAAAAAAATTAAAATGACTTATAGAGTTTCAAACATGGAAACACGGATTTTGAAGTGGAACGCTTATGGACAGATAGTGAAATGAAGAAATAAAATACATAAAATTAAAATGTAATGTTTAAATGTTCAAATGTTTAAATGATTTTTAAATATAAACAGGAGGTGTTTATAGAATAATAAAGATGGAGAATAAAAGAAGGTAATTAAAATAGAAAATTAATGTAAAGGTGGTTAAAAATGAGATCTTTATAAAAATACAAGAGTATATACTAATATGAGATAAACCTAAGAAAACTTATTAGATTATGAGAGAATAAGAAGAGAATATGACTGATATAATATGTTTTAATTTTAAATTGTAAACAAAGTTGAGAATGGTAAATATAATTAAATTTGAAATATTACTGGATGATAAAACAAGATATAGAATTGTGATTGAACTTAATGTATGCTGGAAATGATTAATATTAAGAAATATGTTGGGAGTCACCCTGGAAGAGTATGTTAGGAAATAGTTAAATAATAGACTAAATATATTGAAAAGAAAACAGTTAAAATAAGATATGCTGGATATCAGCCAAACAAGAGTTGGAGAGGTGGAGGAGAATATGCTGGAAATCAGCCAAAACAAAATATGCTGGAAATCAGCCTAATAATGGTTGGAGGTATGGAGGAGAATATGCTGGAAATCAGCCAAAATAAAATATGCTGGAAATCAACCAAAAAATAGGTGGAGATATGGAGGAGATTATGCTGGGTATCAGCTAAAATGAAATATGCTGGAAGTCAGCCAAACAAATAGTTGGAGATATAGAGGAGAATATGTTGGAAAATACCCAAAATAATACGGGGTGAAAAAGAATATGTTGGAAAACAACTAAAATGAAGCGAAATGAGTATGAGATGAATCTGTGTAAATTGAAATGTGTATTAGATGACAAATTTAAGAAAATTAAGTGTAATTGTTAAAGTTTAAGATTTAAAGATTTGATGAAATGGGTCTAGAGAGTAAGGAATATAGATAAAATTTTGATTTATAAGTTGAAATAAAAATAGAGTTGTACACATTTGGGAACTAAGATTTGTGGTGATAAAATAGTAAGGTAAACATTTAGATCAAGAAGTTATAATATTTTTTAAAATTTGTGTTTTTGATTTTAATGTTAAAAGATGTAAGGGAGGGAATTAAGCTAAATAGAATTTTGATTTATAATTGGATATAAAAAATGAGTAGAATTTATTTGGAAATTAAGATTTTGGTAATATAATAGATTGTTTTAGATTAAGATGTTAGAATTTGTATTAAAAATGTTTGTTTTGATTTTTAATTTTAAAAGATGTAACGGGGAAATTGGGAATAGAGCTTGTTAAAGGAATGTAAGCGACTGTACCCACCTATGACCGTATCAAGACTTCGTTCTTAAAAGATATATTTTATGTTTATGTTTGGAAAAAAATAAAAAAATATGTTTTAAAAAAAAGAAAGAAAGAAAGCAAACATTAGTGTTTAATTCATTTCCCAATGCTGTGTTTATTAAAAGAAAACAACTTTTCTCATATTAATTTTTTTAAAAACCAGTACATTTAACCAGGCAGTTCTCTCTCAGGACTATTTCATATATTATACAACAACAAGTATGTTTTTCCAAAGATCAGGAGGTCAGGTACAATCTTCATAGGTACAAGGATAGGATTAGTGGTGGGTTGCTCCCGGTTTGGCCTGGTTCAGCCGAGTCGGTAGCAGTGACAATGTGACGTCACCGAACTGGTTCTCTGTGACTGGGAGCTGGGCCCTCCCACCCGCCCCCACTTTATTCCTACCTTTATTTTTTGGTTTTTAGCCCAGGTAGGCGCCGCAGAGTGGATTGCCGCACCTCAGCTGGCCAGAAACCTAACGCGCTTGCGTGGAGCGCAAGATTGTTGATCACGCGCAAAGTAACACTGGTTGGAACCCATCACTGGATAGGATGCACTTTTGTCACATTCATGCTTAGATTAAAAACATTAGATGGTCATCAGAAAGATGTCATTTGTGAAGTGGCTCAGTAAAATTCAGAAGAACATTTAACCAGAGCTAATTTGTGATGTTTATGACACTATGATTTAGGGAGATAATCTAATTGTAATAAATAAATAGCCAATTATACCCAAGACTTGTTTTGATAGTCTCAATGCCACCAGTCTGCTTATTAGATTTCCCATGCTTCATTAAAAACGACTTTCATCCTAATAAATCATGCCACAGGAAGAAGGTCTGAGAATAAGATACTATGAATGAATTTGCAAGGAAGAGACCTCTAAACACATAGCATAAGGTTCAATAAATACATGAGAAGTGAAGGGAGAATATAGTGACTTTTGCTAACCAGGATTAAGAGGATGCTTTAAATGTTTTATTATAAATATATGCCTATTGTTTATATTTTAATGGAGGTTACTTGCCTTGTTGACAATATCTATATTTATCACAACCTATTCAAATATTTTAAAACCCTGAATAACAATACATTTGTGGTACTTGTCCAAACAGCAGTGTATGTCTATTACTCTACAACATCCATCCTCAACAGTATGATAGATGTCTTCCTAATTATCTCCCATAGACATCAACCTGTATTTGACATTTTTCTTAAAAGTTTTATGTAGTTTTGAACTTTAAACAAACAGCAAAGAGAAAAAACTTTCAACCACCACCAGAAAAATAATCCCATTTAACATTATAAAATTTGATTGTGGAATGGAAATTATGCAGACTATTATTGTTATTATCTCTTAAGAGACTTCTTTATAAAATAAGAAAAAAAGCATTAGCTTTCAAATAGTTAGCTGAAATGCTTTAGCTGTACTTTGTTTTTATATGTTTAATTAGAATTTCTATTATTTAAGCAAAACTTCCCTAAACACTAAATTCTAGATGTTTTTTTTTCCACTCCACCAAGATTTCCCTAAACATACTGTAAGGGAAAGGGAAAGTTTCCCCTTGCACATATCTGCTTGTCGTTCCCGACTCTAGGGGGTGGTGCTTATCTCCGTTTCAAAGCTGAAGAGCCAGCACTGTCTGAAGATGTCTCCGTGGTTATGTGGCCGGCATGACTAAACGCCAAAGGCGCACGGAATGCTGTTACCTTCCCACCAAAGGTGGTCCCTATTTTTCTCCTTGCATTTTTCACGTACTTTCGAACTGCTAGGTTGGCAGAAGCTGGGACAAGTAACGGGAGCTCATCCCGTTACGTGGCACTAGGGATTCGAACCGCTGAACTGCTGACCTTTCAATTGACAAGCTCAGTGTCTTAGCCACTGAGCCATCGCCAACCATCGACCAACCAAAACAGATATCCAAATATAGCCTTCCTTTACTTTTGGCCCAGGCAGATTCTCTGTTTTGGGATTGTTCTCTGTGTTTGTTGAAGTTCCCTTTTGTAAAACCATTGGGCTTTTCTGCCCACTTAAAGCTTCAGCAGCAGTTGAACTTAACTATAACCTCTTTTGTAATACAGAAGCTTATCCTGAGTTCAGGAGTGAATTCCTCCTAAAAATTTCCCAAAGAGAATCTTGTTGCATTCCTATAAAATTTATTCTCATCAAACCTAAAGCTACACCTCCACTAATAGAGGGAGCTCTAAGAAGTGGCTTCCCAATTTTCCGGGACTTCCAAAAAGCATATGAACATTTTTCAGCCTTTGCGTCTGTCACTGGGGAATAGCAAACAGACAGTTAAACGAAATATGGTAACACATAGGTATCCTAGGTATTTTAAACAACACCAAGTTATTTAATGAACAGTATGGTATATATATAGTATCTACATCTGATCTAGACTGCTGTTTCTCTGTGTCATATAATATATGTGGGTGTATGCCTAATTTTGTATTTATTTATTTATTTTGTCATGTTTATGTAGTGTATATTGGAGGTGGAGACCCTTTGAGAGCTGTATGCAATGAAATTTCATTTTAATGTATGCCGATTAGTGTACATTCAAAGTGACAATAAATCTCAGTCTAAAGTATAGTAATATATGCTATAATATAATATAGTAATGCACTCTGTAGTGCAGGCCATACCTAAGGTCCAGGATGCATAATACCAAGTACGCTTTCCCACCTTCTTTGCAGCTACTGTATGTTCATTCTAATTCCCTATCATCATCATCATCATCATCATCATCATCATCATCATCATCATCATCATCATTTTAGCCTAATCCACTGCAGGATGAAGGCCTCTTCCACTTATTTCCAACCAATACTGTCCTGAGCTTTCTTTTGCCAGTTGGGCCCGCAATACTTGCTGTAGATCAGCTTTCCTCTCTTTCCTTCTCAGGGTCACCATTTAGATCTAGGAATTCTATTTGTTTTGTCCACACTGCAGGACTCCTCTCTCCTGTTTCACCTGTTACTTTAGCCTCCTTCAGAAATTCCAGTCTAGTCGTAATGGGTTGACCTCAGGGGCCAGGCTGAATGCTCAGTTTGGAGTCCGGGTACTAAAAGGTGTGATTGAACATTTCTGAGCTTCCATCCATCCTCACTGGCCAGCTCCTGCCTTTTCCTTTTTAGGGAATGTCATCTCCTCACAACTCATTTTTTTTTTTTTGCTTTGTTTCCTGGATGTTTGCATACATTGAGGCATTCTCTCTCTCTCTCTCTCTCCCTCTCTCTCTCTCTCTCTCTCTCTCTCTCTCTCTCTCCTATATCTCCTTTGACATTCATACAGATCTTTTTTCCCTTTACAGTATCATATAGCTCTGATGAGCTTCTAAGCTTGAAAGCAATGCATTAACTAATAGGCCATTGTTGGATGGATCACAATAGCAATAGCACTTAGACTTATTTACCATTTCACAGTGCTTTTACAGCCCTCTCTATTCATCCTAGTCATCCTATTGCCCCCAACAATCTGGGTCCTCATTTTACCCACCTCGGAAGAATGGAAGGCTGAGTCAACCTTGAGCCTGGTGAGATTCAAATTGTAGGCAGCCAGCAGTCAGCAGAAGTAACCTGCAGTACTGCATTCTAACCACTGCACTACCATGGCTCATGACATTATATTATTATAATAATATTATACAATATTAATTCTTTTTCTTAAAAAAAAAAAAAGCAACTACCAACCAGTATAGAACATAATAAAAAAACCTAGGAACCGAGAGGCCCAGGATAAAATAAATACTGGTAAATAAAACTAGGAAAAGCCTTCTATGTCTTCCCCAAACTGTATCTCTTCCATCATTTCCAAGCATTTTATTTCCTGCATCCTTACCAATGTGCTTAACTTTAACTTTTCCTGCCTTGCATCAACCTCTTGACAATCGCTTTATGAAAGCTTACCTTAGTCAGTCTTATTTTTTTTATCAAGTTTAGCTCCTTTGATTAAATACCAATGACTTTGCATGAAGAATTCCCAAGCAATCATCAATCTTTATTACAAACCTACAAGAGAAGTCTTTACCTATTATAAGGAATCGTCAAATGTCTCTCAGTCATCCCGTGATTGATGAAAGAATGAATTCTGGGCTCTTTTTAACACAATTATTCTACTTACAGCCAAGATGATGTTGTTTGCAAGTTCATAACAGGATATGGATTGAAAAGAGGATTATCTCTCATTTCCAATAGAGTGAGAAGAAGCATCCTATGTCAGGAAATCTATATCCACACATTTGAGCACACATAAAGCTCTGGATCATGATACAAACACAAAATGTTCCCTAGCTTGATGTACATGGATTATATGCATGCTAAACAAAGAGAGAGAGAGATCAGAAGAATAGTGCATACCATATCGGGGTCTTTTATTGAAAGGAAGCCAACCTTGAATTTAAAATACTATCTCCCCCTAAAGAAAGACATATAAACAATTATAAATACATACAAACATTTTGTACACTTCCCAATTCCCCATCTTTGTCAAGTAAGCTTCTCCGTTTTCACGGAAACCCATTCATAGCTACCTACAACATTTTGTTTCATGTTACAAACCTATGCTTGCTTTCCTGTGAGATTAAGCCCTATGAAATATAGTTGGATTTATTTTCCCTCAAAATATGCAGAGAGTTATACTGTCATACTATACTGGTTTCCTTATTCTTAGTTAACCATTTCAGAAACCTGGCTGAAGGGTAGCCTAAAAGTCTCGTAAACAGGAATAAATTGATTTTCTCTTTAGATGTAAATAAGGTCCTCCAATGGAGATATATCCATTGAGGATATATCAATTGAGGATATATAAACTCACTATATTAATTAAAACACACTATAGAGAATCATAGTTTTCTCTCTTAACTCCTGCCTTGAAAAAAGAGAGATGATTGGGAGGGTTACAAATAAAAGTTATCAGCCACAGCCTTGTAGAATTCACCTAATGATGTAGGACAATGAAACACTCATTTGGAAGAACCTGAACTGCCGAATGACTTGTGAACAAAGGAATTCTGGAAAAAGGCTAATGAGAGAGAAGAGAGAATGTTTGACAGAAATTGCAGCATTGGAACCACCATAGATTGTTTCTGGCATGAAATTCCAGTGCAATTGAATGTATTTCCTCAGCTGTATATCCCATCTGGACTTGCTCCAGGAAAGTATACATAGGATTTGAATTTCAATCTGCAAATTCTAGTTCTCATCATAATTTATTTTCTAACTGCATGTGTATAATATTGCACAAAGAGGGAGCATTTAGGAGAACTGAGCCTTTCTGCTGACCTGTGGTACCCTAGGAATATTGTTTACAAGGCAGGCAGGGAAATCAGATGTCTCCACAGAAGATACATCTGCAATAGAAGGAACCATTTAAGGAATGAATGTAGTATGTAAGTTTCAGGATTAGTCTAATTTTGAGCTGCTTTTTGGAAAAGCTATCTTGGAAAATGCAAGACCCTTCTTAACACATTAAGAGTACAACAAGTTTGGAAACCTGCTACCAAGAACAGCAGTAATACACTGTGTTAGTAAGTGTACTACTGGTAATAGAATTACATTTGCTAAATATGCTATCCATTCAATCATGTCTGATTCTCAACTATTCTATGGACCAGCTCTCTCCATCTTTTCCAATCTTGTATGGCTTCTTTCAGTTTTATGCTCTGTCTGGTTGTTGACTTTGATGATGTCTAGCCACCATATTTTTTGGTGACCTTTGTTTCCTTTCAACTACCTCTTCCAGTGAGTTTGAACATATGCCCTGGTCAAAATAAATATGGCATAATTTTGTGATTTTTGCCTTCTAGTGATATGTAGGTCTTATATGCTTCAACACTTGCTTATTTGCCACTTTTGCCATTCAAGAAATCCACAAGACTGGCAGCCTGCAGGCCAGATGCATCACATGCAGGCCACACCCACCCCAGCTCTATAAAGGGAAAAAAACATCATGAAAATCACGTGACAGCAACATGGTGCAGCAAATTTGACACCCATGTACAAGAGCCTTCTCCAACACCAGAACTTGAATGAGTCCATTTTTCTACTGTCTAGTTTTTTCCTGATTGAACTTTTATAATTGAAGGTAGTTATAGGAAACACGATAGTGCAGACTAATCTGCATTTCATTGCCAGAGTGATGTCCTTGCTTTTCCATTCATGCTCATCATTGCTGCGAGTGCAATTTATTTATGGGCTGCATTCATTGCTTTGGTCAATCTATGATCCTAAGAAAATGAATTCTTGCATGCATTTGATCTCCTTACTATCAATTGTTACTTTGTCTTTTTCATTCCTCACAGTGGTCATGAGCTTGGTTTTTTTGATGTTCAAGAAGAGGCCAAATTTCTAGCTTTCTTCTTTAACCCTTTTGATCAGTTGTTTCAGGTCTTCTTTGGTTTCTGCGAGAAGAGTTGTGTTGTCAGCATATCAAAGATTATGTTCCTTCCTCCAATCTTTACTTTGATTTTTGATTCTTTAAGTTCTGGCTTCATCATAGTCACTTCAACATATAGGTTAATAAGAAAGATGAAAGAATGAAACCTTACTGCTATTGTGAACAAATCAGGATCTACATATCGTATTTGTCCAGTGGCTTCCTGATTTGTGAACAGCAATTTCACCAACTTGTGTTGACATTCCCAGGTCTTCTAGGGGTCTCCAAAGCTTGTTGTGATTGACCCGGTCAAAAGCTCTTGTAATCAATAAAACAGAAGAAATGTTTTATTGAGATTTTTGAGATTTTTTCCCATGATCTGGGGTAGAGTTGTATTATGGTCACAAGTGCCATGACTTGAGCATCTGGTAATTCCCTTGCAATGATTGTTGTATGATCAGACATTGTTGTATGATCTTAAGGAGAATCTTGCTAGTGGGAGGGATGAGGCCAATTATGTGGTAACTGGACCCATCCTTGGAGTTATCCCCTTTTTGGCAAAGGAATGAACACTGAATAAACTCTGGGTAATTTCACGGCATGTCTCTGCACAGATGCTAGCCTTCTGAGATAACCAGAATTACTATGCCTTCTGAAGCATTGTATCAAGTAAGTTGATCTCATGTTGAGAAGCCTGTTGTCATCCTTATGAAGTAGCCCAGACAAGAAGCACACCCAGGAGTACCTAGCTCTCTCTTTATTGTAAGATTACTGAATCTTGAAAGACTAAAAGCACATCTCTCCCTTTCTTCACTTTTACAACCCAAAACAGTAGGGAGGGTCCTTTCTAAGACATTTGTGATGCCCCCAGTGGTGGGTTGCTCCCGGTTCGGTCCAGTTCTATAGAACCGGTAGTAAAATTGGTGGGAGGCTCTGCCCATCTGCCACGATGTCGTTGTGGGTGATCTGAGCATGTGCAGAAGCTTCCGCTGCGAACCAGTAGTAAAGGTAAGTGGAACCCACCCTTGGATGCCCCCCATTCCTTCTGCAGATTCAACTTCTTATCTGACCGTGACCTAGTCTACTGCTTTCCCTAGATCATTCCCACATACCATTCCACCTGTTGAGACAGAATTGCAACTTTTGTGTTTGAAAAAGCCTCTTCAATATATCCCCTATTATGCAATGGCACAACTGGAGAAACCTCAGTAGTAGTTGTATTGTTCAATCAGCATGTCATTAAGAGAAGAAGAAGAAAAGTTCAGCCGCTAATTAACATCTTGAATTCACCTCTATATCCCTAGCATGAAAGATGTTTCAGTAGGCTCGGCAAATTAAGCCAGCCTTTTCAAAGTGGCTGGCTTCCTCTTATCCTCCACATTGCATAAAACTGAAGTTAATGCTCAGAATAAGAAATGGGGGGGGGGGAGAGGAAAGCCTGCCTAATCACATCCAAGCAGGAAGCACAGATGCCTCTGTCTCCAACCATTCTCTCCAACTCAACGTGAACTGAAAATAGCACTTAGACTTATATACCGCTTCATAGTGCTTTTACAGCCCTTTCTAAGCGGTTTACAGAGTCACTTTTACAGCCCAAAACAGTAGTGAGGGTCCTTTCTAAGACATTTGTGATGCCCCCAGTGGTGGGTTGCTCTCGGTTCAGTCCAGTCCTATAGAACCAGTAGTAAAACCGGCAGGAGGCACCGTCCACCAACCCTGACGTCATCAAAATGCTTCTGCTTCTGCACAGAAGCTTTTGCGCTTGCGCAGAAGAATGCATGTGCGCGCCTCCATTGCGAACCAGTAGTAAAGGTAAGTAGAACCCACCCCTGATGGTATGTGATTAGTTTAGGTATAAGCTCTTTGGATGTGGTTTCTTTTTTTTTCCCCCTTGTTTTCAATTCCTAATTCCCAACACCCCAGTTTTTTTAGGGATGGGGACTGAATTGATAACCCTGTGAATCTATGTGGTTTTTAAAGAAAAATCCTTTGCACCCTATTGGCACTACATACTGAGGCCCTTTGAGCAGCCTGAGTGGGTTGGGGTTTTTTCAGGTGCCAACCATTTAAGACTAATGCCCTTCTGATTAACCAAATGCCTTGATCAGAACGAAAAGGTTATCTGATATAACGCATCAGGGAAAATCAATAAGATCTATTACCCTTTTTAATTAAGGCAACCCGATGATAGTTCTCAAACTAAAATGTCAGCAATTGCATTTGTCTTTCTATGGTAATACTCCATGGGAGAAAATAAATAAATAAAACTGTTCAATATTTTTTGGAGGGGAGACAGCAAACCAGTCTCTTGTAGAACCATTCCATTATTGCAAAAAAAAAAAAAAATCATCTAGTAAACGACCAATTGATGGGATATGGCTTCAGAAGACAGCCATGTAAGCAAAATTCATTTCATTTTCTTATACAGTGCACCACTTTTGTTTTCAACTGGAATAACAATGATTTCCTGCCATGCATTAATATTTTAATTACTGATAAGATTACTGTGTTCTTCAGGCTAATGATGACTGCAGCCAATTAAACAGTAGATGGGCCGAACAAATGGAGGGAGCATATTGATGAATCCAGTCAGTTTTAAGAAGCAGAAACCCTGAATCGGGGAAGTGAATATTGTACCCTATTTAAGAATTCCAAACCATTATTTTAGTGGTATCGTACCTAGGTTGCAAAAAGTATGATGGCTATGGAAGGTATGTTTTTAGAAAGGTGAGTTTAGCCAATACGTAATTTCTGATTTGCTGGCTAGATGCAGGACACCATAGATGGAACTTATATAGGCTTCACTTTCATCTTATGCTCTGTAAAATATTCAAAAAACAGAAGAAGTGATCGTGGAGAGAACATGAAGGTCCTGGCTATGAATATCCAAGCAGATGGCCCAAGAGATCTGTCTTCAGTCATTTTTTTTTGCACTGAACATGTTCAAAGTGAAGAGCTTATTAAAGCAGTAATAAGTAATTTGTTTAGCTCTGCTGACTGTATTGATTTTATTTGGAGGTCTGTGGGTGTGTAATTTTGTCTTCTCTTGTTTTCTCTGAATTTTTCTTTTCTCAATAATACCCTTTTTATATCTAGGGATTAGGCTGCATTTGGCTTTATAAAGGAATTTCTCATTCAAACATATCTTGTATTCAAGACGGCATGATTTCATTGCTGCCCTTTGTGTTCCAGGATTGGCACAAGTTTATTAAATTCTTGATTTCTGGAGTTTAAAGAGGAAAAAGAATATTCCTTGAGCTGGGATTCAAAGAAAAGTCCTGGGTAGAGAGTCTAAGAGGTCCCCAACTGGGCACACTGTGATGGGCAATCGGAGGGCCAGGAGATTACAGCAGGAAGAGTACCAGCCTTCTCTCATTCTCTCTTATTGGGGTGACCTTGGAAGAATTGGTCTGTCATGCAGGTTGTGAACTACCCCCTCCCTTTCCCAGTTCTAACAATGACTCAAAAATCTCACTCAGGATCAATGAAATATTCTCATAAATTCATAATTCCAAATCATAGATGTATATTAGGTAAAGGTAAAGGTTCCCCTCACACATATGTGCTAGTTTTTCCCAACTCTAGGGGGTGGTGCTCATCTCCGTTTCCAAGCCAAAGAGCCAGCGCTGTCTGAAGACGTCTCCGTGGTTATGTGTCCGGCATGACTAAATGCCAAAGGCGCAGGGAATGCTGTTACCTTCCCACCAAAGGTGGTCCTTATTTTTCTACTTGCATTTTTACATGCTTTCGAACTGTTAGGTTGGCAGAAGCTGGGGCAAATAATGGGAGCTCACCCCGTTATGCAGCACTAGGGATTCGAACCGCTGAACTGCCGACCTTTTGATCAACAAGCTCAGCGTTTTAGCCACTGAGCTTAGACAAAATTTGCTTTATTCCCCTAAAGCTTTTTTTTAAAAGAATAACTAGTTCTTCTTTTTGTGCTATCCCCATACCCATAACTTCGAGAAACACAATGTTCCTATTTAACAAAGCTGTCTTACAGCACATCACACACACACACACACACACACACACATCTGGAAGAAGACTGGACATAACTGAAAAATGAAAACAAGAGAACTCTGTGTGTGTGTGTGTGTGTGTGTGTGTGTGTGTGTGTGTGTGTGTTTATTTTAAATATCCTACAATCTCTTCATCCTGCCTATGGCATGAATTGAGAAATAAGTTCATAATCAACACAGCAGTAGAGAAGGTGAGCAAAGAAGAGAGGCTAAGGTAGCTGGGCAGATCCTTTCCAAGCCGTAATCCAGACCATCCGTTAACTGTTCTGCATTAGTGAAATATCAGACAAGATCACAGCTACTCTTACACAAGAACATCCAGGTATCCCAAAGGAGAGAACCTGCACAAAGCACATATAATTTCTGGTACAGCAGGACTCAGCTCTGTGCTAAAGTGTTATACATGGCAAATCTATTCACTGGTGAGAAACAGCCTCTGGTGCAAAGCTGCATAGATTCTAGATATGGCACTGGGGACCATGTCAGAATTTAAGAATTACTTTGGACTCAGCTGAACAACTGCAGCTGAGTATACAGGGCGTCCTCATCTTACAATCGTAATGGAGCCTGCATTGACTGTTCTAAGTCATGATGGTCATAAAACAGGTCACCCACATGACTGACCCAATTCTATGGTCTTTTCTTGTCATTAAATGAACATTACAAACTAATTGTTTGCGATGGGCCAGTTTTGCTGAAAATCAGAAGTAAATGCCGATTTTCAGCAAAAACATCTTAAAACATGGTCATGTGATTGTTGGGTACTGCAAACAGCTGTAAATGTGCCGAGGGCCCAACATGCAGTAACATGACCATGGGGCGGCTAGCCATCATAACTTTGGAACCAGATTGTAAATACTCCAGGAAGATCTGTCAGTAAGAGACCAAGTGAGAGAAAGGAGCCAGTAGGAGCCAGTGTGAGAGAAAGGAAGGATTATTAAAACAGTTGAGTCATGAAACTCAAGGTACAACACAGAGGAAACATGGGTTTCTTATAATACACGCATCTGGGATGAGCCCCATCTCTTCTTCCCCCTCACTCAGCTCAGGGCCCGAAGACAGCTGCCTCTCCACCTGGGGGAGAACGGAAGGCCCCAGCTCTGCATCAGTTTCCTCATCAGAGCCTTCCAAAGGCTCCAAAGCTTAGGCTACCCCTCTCCCTTCTCCTCGTCTGACTCTGCTAGTTCTGCTGGCAGCCGACAGGCCACAACACTTCCCATCAAGGAAAACTTTGCATAAATATTATGGAACCTCCAAATGAAATAGACTAGGAACTGTTTTTATGTTTTAAAAAGCACTTTTAATCTGCAACTGTAATACCACTTTGAAGGACACCTTCAAAACCCTTCATTCAGCTACTTTCAGGAGAAGTATTAGCATATGCAATTTCTTGATAAATTCAACTGGACATTGAGGCACCGCATCCTTCAGAACTTAATATTTCCCACCATGCAGTGTCTTTCCCTACTTTGCAGCACATTTTTTTCCCAACTAAATGCAAGAATAAAAGCAGATTGGTCTAAAAGAGAACAATATGAATAGGATGGAAAGAATGAGTAAGAAAGCCTTTCTGTAAAATAAATGACTAAATACTTCGGGGGCTGATTATTTAATGTCTTGTGAAAGGACTCCGTCTTGATTTCGAAAACAAAAAATATCTATGGGAGGCAAATAATCCTTCATGTGTATAGCATAGAATTCACATAATGCTGGGACTCTTGCTATTATTTCTCAATACAATTAACGGCCCCAGGTCATACCATTAATACAAAAAAAAAATCCATAATGCAATTAGGTAAACAGGTAAAAAGGCACCAGAAAAGATCAGTACTTTGTTCAGTTTATGCTATGTTTCATCTAATTGTGTAGTTATTTATTTACATAAAATACTGTGGTGGCAGCTGGTGAGCCATGTTTTCTTTAGGGAAATGGCTTGTTAATAGTCCTTAATGGAGGTCTCTTTGTGGGAGCCGATTGTTGAGAGGCTTATTAATGCAGATGTGTTTGCAGCCAGTGAACAATCAGAGCTTTGAGAATTCTGATCACCCTCCCCAGCAAAGCCAAGGCTAGGAAAAAGATTAAGCGCACATGGGGGATGGATGATGTGAAGAAGAAATATTTACAAGAGAGGACAGAAAGAAGATGGAAAAGTAAAACTCTGCCCTTTTACCTCCGTTCCTGGTGATTTACCTGGGGATATCCATTCAGGGTTTGGGGCAAAAACAATCAGATTGTCACTTGTAAAAAATAAATAAAATAAACAACAAACAAACAAAGCCATAGATGTTCCATGTATCTATTACTGGATGGTGCCAACAATATTGTATTCATCAAGCTTTACAATAGGCCTTTGGAATTTCAAACAGATAGGGCTCAGGCCCCTGAAGTTGAGCCCATATACACAGAAAGAGAGAAACTACTCTGCCAACTGAAAGCCTGTAGCAATTCTTAGTCATCCAGGTCATGGTTACCCCAAAAGTGTTTTTTCAGGAGGCAACTCGGCATTCTTGTTTTTTCTTTGACGACGTTTCACTTCTCATCCAAGAAGCTTCTTCAGCTCTGATCCACCATCCAGATAGAGCTGGAGAAGCTTCTTGGATGAGAAGCGAAACATCTTCAAAGAAAAAACAAGAATGCTGAGTTGCCTCTTGAAAAAGCACCTTTGGTGATTCCAACTGCTAATTTTGTTTCAGCTACGTGCATGTACACACAAGGACACGCACATACACATATTACTTCTGCCTTCAGGGAAGAGGCAAGAGTGACCAGGACACTCAAGAACCAGACTAACAGGTATACCCAAAGAGCAACAGAGCAGATCATCACAAAGCCCAAGAAATGACAATCGAATGGCTTTGACTGGAAGGAATCAGCTTGATAAAGCTGGATTGAAAACCAAGAACAAGGAAGACATAGGATTTCTTCAGAAGGAGCTATGCAGAACTTAGCCTTCACTTTCAAGATTTGTGTCAAGTAAGATCCCTTTCTCCTGGTTTTATGGCACAAAAGCAACAAAGGCCTGGCACAAAGTGATTGAACTTTGCATGTTGTGTAGGCTGAGTATAATTGAACAGTCCAGTTCTTCTGATGGAAGGGTCTTGTACTTAGATCCTGCAGTCAGTGAAGCCAAGGAGGTCAGAGTTATTCGAGATTGCTTCCTACAGAGAGACAATTGAAGGAAAACAAGATTTTATTCAGACTAAGCTACGGATCCTAAGTTCCCTAAGAAAGGGAGCTTATTAAGATTCTAAATAAATAGCTGTGTTTGAGTGAAACAGTGGAAGAAGAGAAATCTAAATGTATACCTATTGATTTTTTTTTCTTTTAAATGAATAGCTTAAGAAGCACATTTATCGCAGAACTTTAAAAAAAGTTCATTATCAACCTTACATATCAATCATATACACACACATATGCATCAATAGGTTAAATGTCAATCTTTTGCCTAAATTCCACATTTCTTCAATTGGGTAGTGAAATCACAATTTCATTAATATTTTCTTGGGAGGAAAAACATAAGGGCATCTTAAGTAACCTAGCTGAATTGTGTGTGGCTTAAAAGTTTTTAGCACATTAATTAACAGACAAAAAATCCCAGTTTCTTTATTAAAGATAAATCAGTTGCTAAGAAATGGCAATGTGAATAATGCACAACTGTGCTCATTTAAATTAATTTTCTCATCAAATTTTACTTAGCTGAAGTACCAGCCAATGAGGTCACCTTCTGTTTAGTAATGGAGAGAAGCGTTAAGGGCTATATTTTTAATGGAACCAATTAGCATTTCCTCAAGATGTACATGTCATTTATCATTCCAAAGAGAATACGGCATGACATTGCTGTGACCTTTGTTCTCCTAAAGGGTGGCTATTGTTTCTCTCAGAGAACTAAGAGGGTGATTAAGGCACATACAGGAAATGTGATTGTCTATCACGATTTAAGTTCACTTTTTATACCTAAGAGGTATAAAAAAAAATATGGGCAGAAGTTCATTCAGCATGAAAATGATGGCTGTGCTCTGCTTTCAAAATCTTCTTAAAGAAGGTCAACAAATTCTCAACTAAATTCCTCTTTGCCAGATCCTCCTTAATTCTAAGTCAAAGATACTTCTCACCTTTACTCAATTGTCTGTTTGTTTCCCCCTTTTTCCTGGTGTACTGAAATCCCATTTACTTTGTCCCTGCTTGTAATATATTTAAGGGAAAATTCAGCAAGTAAGTCATATAGCCCTGTAACTTGACTTAGTGGCATTATAATTTCTGTGTTAGCTTTCACGAGATTCATGCAATGAGTAGATTCATGCAATGAGTAGTTGTACTGCATAGACCCTGTTTTCTGAATCTCCACTGGTGTGATAGCAAATATGAGTCTCGGTGGTGCAGCGGACTAAAGTGCTGTTAAGTTCTAGCACTTAGCTGACAGCTGCCTGCAATTAGTGCAAGTTCAAATCTCACCAGGCTCAAGGTTGATTCCACCTTCCATCCTTTCGAGGTAGGTAAATTGAGGACCCAAATTGTGGGGGCAATAAGCCGACTTTGTATAGAACAACACCCCTTAGTGGGGGCCGAAAGCCCTAATAAGCAGGTATATAAAAAAAAAGTATGCAGGCTATTGCTATAATGCATTGTAAGCCGCCCTGAGTCTACAGAGAAGGGTGGCATATAAATTGGACTAATAAATAAATAAAATAAATAAATAAATAGTCAGCACTGCGAGGTCAAGGGGCCCGCTGGTAAACATGAGATGTCAAAACTGTGATGCAGGAATCTGGGCTGTATACTGTAATGCTTTGATTTATTTTTCTTACTAGTTGCCTATCATTTTACATTGTTATTCCATTACCTTGGCTTACCTGGGAATGTTGACATTGTTGCAGACTGACCAGAGTGAGTGTTACGGAAATTTCAGTAAAAGAAGCAGCAGGAAAACCTGCTTTAGTGTCTACATCTGGTTCATAAAAAAGACACAACCATTGCAATTTTCTGAAAGCCTTCTGTGCTTTTGAAAGTGCAGAAGTACACAGCAAAAGTTGCCAGCAAATTTTTAACTGATAAAGCAGACAGAAGGGAGGAATGGCAAAATCCATGGAGAATGAACTAATGTTTTATTTATTCAGTTCATTCAGTTTAATGATATTTTAATTTCAAAAATTAAATCAAACTTAGTTTTAATCTCAACTCTTTCCTTTTGGGAGTGCAGCTCCTTCACATGCTACTCACATGTTAAGTGGGGTCATTGACCAAAAAACATTGTGTGCAACTCTGCTAATGTTCCTTGATATTAGTCAGAGTCTTCCAGCTTTACCTCTTATAGCTGCAAGCTGGGCTTTAGCTGGATTTTTCTTGTAGTCGGAGCTTAGTTCTTGCTTTCTTGCTGCTTTACTTCTTTTGCCTCCTGGCATCACAATTCTGACGATCAATAATCCCTCTTTCACATAGACCAGGAGGAGGGAGGACTGAGAAGCAGAAGATGACAATAATTGCATGGGGCATCTCTGCAGGTGAAGGAACTGGAGTAATGTCTATGGAGATTTTCAGTCATCCAGGTCATAGTTGTCTCAAAGGTGCTTTTGCAAGAAGCAAATGGATTTTCTTGTTTTTCTTTGAAGGTGCTTCAGAGCTGAAGAATTTTTTTGGATGAGAAGCTAAATGTCTTGAAAGAAAAACAAGAAAGTCCAGTTGCCTCTTGAAAAAGCACCTTTGGGAGTTCAGCATAGTAGTCCTGGAAAAGAAGTAGTGTCCATAACAAAGAGGCATAACCAGTTTTATGGGGATCCTGGAAGTTCTAAAGAGAGATTATTGCCAACAAGGCTGCTTAGATATCACCTTCTATGATTTCTAGAAAAGAACTTATGGAACAGAATGGGATAGGCAAAAGGGTGCATATGCTTGTTGTGGGAGTTAGGCAGCAAAGTGAATGGCCTTAAGAAGTAGAGTCTGCTGAATGACATGAGTAGGGATATAAATTTTTGCTTTATGTTTCTGATTTGCCTGAATAGAGCTATAGATGGGTAGTAAATCTGGGAAGGCAAGGGAATACTTAAGAATATTTGGTGGGGAAATGAGTGGGGCAAAGCAAGTTTGATCTCTTCCTATTATAGGTATATTATATTAATTATATTATTATAGGTGGATAAGAAGGCTCCTGGTTAGTTCTTCCTTTGTTGCATCTAATCATGGTATAACATGTACTGGCAATCTCTTTTTTTCTGCCACATTCCTATAATGTTGCATCCGTTTTTGTTTTTTTGTTTTTTTTAATTTGATTTATATGCCGCCCTTCTCCGGAGACTCAGGGCAGCTTACAATGCGTTAAGCAATAGCCTTCATACTTTTGTATATTTTTACAAAGTCAGCTTATTGCCCCCACAAACTGGGTCCTCGATTTACCTACCTCAGAAAGGATGGAAGGCTGAGTCAACCTTGAGCCTGGCAAGATTCGAACTTACTAATTGCAGACAGCTGGAGTTAAATTACAATGCATTAGTCTGCTGAGCTCTCCAGGCTCAGTTTTATTCCCAGTCTATGAGTGAGACAACTTTAGCTCATTCTTAACCCACTAGGGTTATTAAGGTATTTCTTCTTTACTTGATCGCTCTCCAAGGGTTGCCTCAGGGTCTTAAAATTGGCTAAGTTTTGATCTGCATTGTCTTAGATGGAAGTTAGGAAACTGCACTGACTGGGAACCAGGACAATAGACATTTGATAGTGATAAGTACTGAGAACAGCAAATTTCAGGCCATTGGAGATTTCTGCTAAGTAGACCTTGAATTGAGCTATGAGAAAAGCTTCATAAATATATGCTTGGGGCTTTCATGTCTCAAAGAAAGTAGTAACTTTCTTTGTAAGTAACAAAGAAGCAGACTGGTCTCCACACTGTTGAAGGCCTGGTGAGGCTATCGTATAATTCCTTCCATCTGAAGTAACATTCTGGTATCTTAGGAACTCATTTGGGCTTAACACAAGAAGAGGGGGCAGAAGGGCACTGCGGCTGACTGGTGCGCCAATCTCTCTGTGCACCAGGTCATCAGGTGAAAGCCTCTCTCTGACGTTTCTCATAAGATGTTTAATAACTTTGTGGCCTAGTTTAAATCCCAGTGTTCTATCTCTCTTTTTATTTCATTATCTTTCTGCAAGCTGGTCGATCTGCAGCAGTAATGTTCCTGGCATCTGACATTGTGAGCAGAATGCTTAGTGCATTTTGGATCTGGGACACTTATAGATATTTCTATCTGCCACAAAAAAACAAAACAAAAACCCTCTCACTTTAGCTCTCTGAACCAGCGTTTCTTAACCTAGGCCATTTTAAGATGGGTGGACTTCAACTCCCAGAATTCCCCAGCCAGCATGCTGGGAGTTGAAGTCCACCCATCTTAAGATGGCCAAGATTAAGAAACTCTGCTCTGAACACTACAGTGCGGTTCTGATTGTTTAAGAAAGGAAGAGGATGAATTAATCATTAGGCAAAGCATATTGAGACTATTTAATTTAGCCTCGTATTAATATGCCAACCATTAACCCAGCACTTAGTACACTAAATAGTACTGAAAGGAATAGCCAGGTGAGAAAAATAAAACTGTAGTCATTAAAAAGTTCAGAGAATGGCTCCACGAATCATGATTTCAAAATTTAGAGCTGGGTAATTATTTTGTGGGACTCTGATTTCAGTATGTGGTGAGAATTCTTGAGATTTTCCTCCCAGTGTCATTTTTCATAGGCCATGCTCCTCGGATCATTTTCTCTTTCAATAAAGAGGTAGACGGAGACCTTGGGGGGGATGATTATCATGTGAACAACTCATCAGTTGGTGCTCAGTTTCACATACATTACAAATGATTTGGCCCTTGGATTTGACCTTAGTCCAGCCATTGCATCTAAATGGAGAATTTAGATTTTAAATTATTTTCACAAAGCACAAGATGTGTGATTGGTGACTGGCTTAAAGTATGAGAATGACCCTGGGGAAAGAGTAAGTGCCACTCTGAGAGCAAAAGGATCTGCCATATGGACATATCCTACATCTTTCTCTGGGATGACACACAACTCAAAAAGAACATTCTCTCCACCCTCACCCCCACCCCTGGAGAATCATATGGTTCCCCCACAAATTATATACTGAAGGTCCATGCTGGTTCAATATGATGTTGAGCGCCTGCCAGTTGTCTTTTTGTGTGCTGTCTTCTTTCTTTCTTTCTTTCTTTCTTTCTTTCTTTCTTTCTTTCTTTCTTTCTTTCTTTCTTATTATCATCCAACTCAAACAATGTGACTCTTGATGGTACATAAAAGGGAAAAGTGGGAAAATCAAGCCAATAGTAACAGCAAAGCAAATTTATCATAAAGAGTGGATACAACTGAATTTATTATAAGGTAGTCCTTGACTTATGACCAGTAGGTTAGTAGCTTAATGGTCAGTCAAACTTACAATAGACCACCCTGGGGTCCCACTATGACATGATCACATTTTACAATGGTTTTACTTCCAGTTTTTGGCAAAAAAAAAAAAAAGCAGCTCACTGCGAACTGTGGCATTCACCTAATGATTGCAGCAGCTGGTTTACAACCATTGCATCCATTTAGTGATTGCTGAAAAAAGGTTGGTCATGTGGGGCACCCATTGTACGACCATCATAACTTATTAAGTCCATTAAGTCAAGGACTACCTTCAACTCCTAAGAATCAAGACTAATATTTTTTTTGTCCCAGTTTTATTATTATGGATTCTCAATTTAATTGAATAATAATAGTAGTAGTGGTAGTAACTCACCTTATTGAAAAACAATTAGAGAGCAAACTTATGGGGGGGGGGGGGAAGGGATTGATCCCTCTATGTTTCTTCCATCAGCCAGTTGGCTCTTCTGAACAGTGGTGAAATCCAACATTTTTTACTACCAGTTCTGTGGGCATGGCTTGGTGGGCATGATTTGGCTTGGTGGGCGTGGCAGGGGAAGGATACTGCAAAATCCCCATTCCTTCCCCACACCTGGGAGAAGGATATTGCAAAATCTCCATTCCCACCCCACTCTGGGGCCAGCCAGAGGTGGTATTTGCTGATTCTCCAAACTACTCAAAATTTCCGCTGCCGGTTCAACAAACTGCTCAAAATTTCTGCTATCAGTTGTCCAGAACTTGTCAGAACCTGCTGGATTTCACCCCTGCTTCTGAACAAATTTTTCCATTGCAACTTCCTAAGAAATGTAGAAGCCTGGCAGGAAAGAAAGGAGAGCAAGAATCTGATGGACTCTGTTTGTATAAGCAGGAAAATCAAGTCAGGGAAGAGTTTTTAATGTGATCAAAATTAGATTTGGTGGTGAGTGACTTATAGAAGTGGAGAGAATCAGGCCTATTATAAGTAAAACTTACTAGAAAATGACTGGAGGGATGAAGATCAGCTTGCTTGCATTATTTCTCTGCTTAGATAAATTCTGCAAACAGAGTGCAGTTTCCTACTTAGATTCTTTCTAAGTATGATAGGTAGGAAAATTATGGATATTGGCTGTTCTCTAATGATGGAGAAGGGAAACATTATTGGAAGCTCTTGGTTGCCAAAACCTGTCTTTCTAGTCTTAAATATAGTACTAAAGAGCCATTTTACAGCAGTTGGAATGCAGTATTGCAGGCAAACTCTGACCACAGCCTGGAGTTCGATTCTGACAGGCTCAAGATTTGATTCAGCCTTCCGAGTAAAATGATTGTTGGGAGGCAATATGCTGACATTTGTAAACTGCTGTAGAAAGTGCTATAAAGCACTGTGGAGTGATATATAAGTATAAGTCCTGCTGCTGTTGCTATCGCTAAATCTCCCAAACTGTATTCCTTCAGCTGATGAGGTCTCCCAAATGTTTACTATAGTCTCTTTTGATTCTTCAGTCAAGAGATAATGTTGTAGCTGTATTGTATTACTGTACTGTACAATACTACTACCGTATTACTAATCTTCATCTTCAGAAAATTACTAGCTATAGCTATGCCATACGTTTTTATTTATTACATTACTCTCCTCTTAACAAGAACAAACATCTAAGCTGACTGAGTGGTTAGGGAACTGCCCCAAATTCACCCAGTGGCAGGGCCGGATTTTCCTATAGGCTAACTAGGCTTCAGCCTAGGGCCTCAAGATCAAGAGGGGGCCTCAAGATCAAGAGGGGCCTACATTCAAATTGTTAGCAAAATTAAAATTACACTTTCACTATAGGTGAAAGGGCCTCATAAGTGGAATAGCCTAGGGCCTCTTTTCATCTAAATCCGGCCCTGCCCAGTGGCTTCACGTTTATTACTGGAATGGAACCTGGGCTGTCACTATTTAGTTCAATACTTTAAAACCACTCTTACACACTGCACTCAGGATGGAAATATTTACTAGACCAATTTATTCTACCGCATAGCTCCCAGTGACCGGTAAGATCCCACAGAGTTGGTCTCCTCTGGGTCCCATCAGCTAAACAATGCCAGCTGGCGGGCCCATGGGGAAAGGCCTTCTCTGTGGTTGCCCCAGCTCTCTGGAACCAGTTACCTCCTGAGGTCCGGACCATCCCCACCCTATTGGCCTTACGAAAAGCGATGAAGACCTGGCTTTTCCGGCAGGCCTGGGGCCCTTGATCTCGCTCTTGCGATCCGGTGAGATCCGGCCATGAATGAGTTTTAATGTTTTTAATGTTTTTAATTTTTAAATGTTTTTTATTAGGATTTTAAATGTATTGTGAGCCGCCCTGAGTCTTCGGAAAGGGGCGGCATATAAATTGAATTAAATTGAAATTGAATTGAATTGAATTGAAATTGAAATTTAGTAAAAAAAAAATGTGCAGGAACTGTTCAAGATTTCCAGATTTCTTAATTTTTTATTTATTTATTTATTTGCTTTAATTTATATGCCGCCCTTCTCTGGAGACTCAGGGCGGCTTACAATGTGTTAAGCAATAGCCTTCATACTTTTGAATATTTATACAAAGTCAGTTTATTGCCCCCACAATCTGGGTCCTCATTTTACCTACCTTTGAAAGGATGGAAGGCTGAGTCAACCTTGAGCCTGGTGAGATTTGAACTTGCAGTAATTGCAAGCAGCAGTTGTTAATAACAGTGCTTTAGTCCACTGTACTTTAGGCTCAATCAACAAGAAGCAGATAATGCAGTGTTTTCCAAACTGTGAGGGTTTGGAACAGAGTCCAGGGGACGTGCAAAGAACCTTTTAATTCCATTATTGCAATACTTCCTCCTTTCCCAAAGTTTCATTGTGTTGTTTTCATTGTTCATTTATGTTCATTCCGGTGTTTGGATTTTAGAGATGTTGTGTACATTAAGATGATCATAAATGGAGGTGTGATGGCAAAATGTTTAGAAATCCCTGAGGTGGTGGGTAAGAGGATAAAGAGATTATGGGAAAGGCTGACTTGATTCCAAATTTATGGGATCTGTATGGTGGCAGCAAATAGCAATAGCATTTATATACTGTTTCACAGGGCTCTACAGCCCTCTCTAAACAGTTTACGAGTCAGCATAGTGACCCAACAATCTGGGTCCTCATATTTACAGACCTTGGAAGGATGGAAGGCTAAGTCAACCTTGAGCTTGTCAGGATCGAATTCCTGGGTGAGTAATGAGTTAGCATGCAGTACTACATTCTCACCACTGTACCACTAAAGCTCATATTCAAGCTACTTATCACTATGATAGTTTCAGATCATACCCAGGATAACTCCCTATTGAATGTTCTTTTATGCCAAGATATAATCTACCTTGGCAATATCTTTTCTTCTTCTAGATCTCGATGACATTACTTTCATTTCACATCCAGCTCATGCATGAGGCCGGCTTAAGTCATCCTTATCCGTGTTAATATGTGTTTTTCCCATTCAGCTGATCACATCCAGCAACAGCTACAAAGTGAGTAAAATCTGTCATGCTTCACCACACTGCAGCAAAGCTAGCAATGGCCAGGGGAATGAGAGGAACACATCCTAACTTTTACGACTGACATGGGCATAATCCCCAGCCAGCAATGGAATCCACTGCCATTCTACTGCAGCTTCAATGTACTGTACGTGCTTGTTTAGCTTATTTCCTTCTTGCAACAATTTTTTTAAAAAGACTCTTGGCAGCTTACCTAGAATAAATAATACTGGTAGAACATCTGGGGAACAAGCTAAAGCCCAACTGTCACAAATAAAAGACAATAAGGCTAAAGAGCTTGGAGACACAGCTTTGGAGTGGTAGAGGGATGCAGATAGCATCCATCAGCAACTTCCTAAATTGAAAGGCCTCTTTTCCCTCAATTGGAACCCAGCTGAAGAGGGGAGGGAGCAGATCATGGGAGAAGAAGAGTTGTCAACTGGCACTAGGTATCTCAAACATCTTTTCTCCCAGGGCTGGCAGTTTGTCCAAATCGTTCAATAGCAATACAGCATTCAGTCTACAGGATCTTCATTGCTTTAATTTCATGGCACTCTCCCTCCCTCCCTCCCTCCCTCTGAAAAAAATAGTCAATGAAATGATGCAATGACAAGAGCAAGCCATCTCTTGATGTTCCCAAACTCTGAAGAACTGAAAGTCAGACTTGGTTGCCTATATAAAGAAAGGAGAGGTTCTTCACAAAATAGGTTCCCAGAAGCCACAACATATAGATACGAAAGGAATGGATAAAATATATTGTCTATCCCCATGAACAAAGTTAATTGACTCCCATATGCTTTCACCATTTTTTCTCTCTCACCCAAACAATTCACCCAAGTACTCATACAATTTCCCATCCCTTCTTCCAGAGAAGGTGGAGAAGGAGGAGGAGGCAGCTAAAGGACAGTTGCATTAATATGCCTCTCTACATCAAAAACCATCTGATGCAATATTCTATTAGTCAGGGCATCTTTTCCAGAAGATTGGTTTTCCGGTAATTAAATTATTTTCCTTCTCATGAAGCTTTGCATTCTGGTTAGGTTGTATGTCTTGAGCAAAGGCTATTAGCATCCTGCAGTGCTTAGTTTATGTACAAGAGTTTACGATAAATAGAAGAATGTGCTCACTTTTCCTGGGGAATGAAATATTCAGGTATACTAGTGCATTGTTTCAATTTTTCTGGGATATCTTCCCCCCATCAAAGTTTCATTTGTATTTAGTATATATAGGGGAGTGGAGAGCAATGACCTCTTATAGGTCCATATTTCAAAACAGAAAATGGACTTTACAAATGAAAGTGCCTTTGGCAAAATTATTAGTCAAAACTCTACCAGTTTTGATTCTGCCTGTGGTTTTGGATACCATTCAGTCTCTAGCAGAAGAAAAAGTATCAAACCAATTTAGGTTGCACTGATTATTAAGCAAAATCCAGAGTAATGGGTCAAAATGCATAGTGTTAGATCGGCGCAGGAATGGAAGACGTGACCAGCTCGTTACATAAGTAACTTTTATTAAGAACAGAAACAGTAGCAAGACTGTCTGTGCGCTGCCGGAGCTCTCCTTATATTCGCTCCGGCAGTCGCACCGCCCCCTGCCTGGGATTCAAACTTTCCCGCCCGATGGCTGGCAGCCAATCCGGGCGGATGTCCTTATAAGGACATAACACTCCTCCCCTCTTAGTCTGCAAATAGTCAATGTTCATTTATGAAAGTCACGTAATCACGCAGGTACGTAGGACGCCTCGGCGCCCTAGTTGACCTGCGCAGTCTCATTTCTTCTCCGTCTCCGGCCTGGATGGACGGGGCTCTTTCGTCTCCTGGTTCCCTCTCCGGAACCGGGCTCGGTTCGGCTGTCGAGTGAGCGGGGTCCCCCCCAGCGCCTCCGGCCGGACCGCAGACCTTGGATGGCTGGTTCTGGTGGTCTTCCTCCTGGCCTGTGGGTCTATCGCCTTGTCTCAGTTGCTCGGTTCCGACCAAGGAAGAGCGTCTGAGTCTCGGTAGGTCTGCCGCTTGCTCCTCCCTGGTCTCCCGGGCGCTGCGGTTCGGTTGCGGTCCGGCTTGCTGCTGGTTGGGTGGTGGTTCCATTCGGTGCCCTCGGGTCCGGTCCGCCGGCTGCGGGTGGTGCTGGCTTGCGTTGTGCTGTCCGACCTCGCAGGGGTGGCGTTGGTCCCCTCGGTTGGGCTGGCGTTGGTCTACCCCGTCTGGTTGGTGGTGGTCGACCTGGTCGGGATGTTGTTGCGGGACTCCCTCTGCGGGGCGGCAGAGGTCTCCCCTGCCGGAGTGGTGTAGGTCTCCCCGGCCGGGTTGTTGTCGGCTTCCCCTTCCCCCTAGTCCCTGGTCTACCATCGGATGGTGCCTGGGGTCATCCGGGTCGTGTTGATGGTTCTTGGCTGTCTTCTGAGATGGGCGGGGGTCCCTCTCGCCGGGGAGTCATGTGCCACCCTCGCCCATGGGTGGTGGGGTGCCCGTCGTGGCTGGGTCCCGGTCTACTCGCCTGGAGCTGCGGTCTCCCTGGCTGGGCTGGCGTAGGCTGCCGCCACTGGTGGGGTGCGCTGCTCCTCCACTGGGCAGGTCCCGGTCTACTTGCGGGCTGGGTTGGTGGTCCCTGGCCCTGTTGTGCCGAGTGCCCACCTGGCTGGGTTGGTGCTGCCATCCCCCGTGCGGTTGGCCCCGGTCTACCTCGCTGGACTGCCGACGTGACAGTGCCTGGTAGTGTGCTGGGCCGACCTCGTCAGGATGGTGTTGCTCTGCCTCGCAGGGGTGTTGTAGGCCCACCTCGTCTGGGTGTGGTAGGTCTACCTCGCCGGGGTGTTGGAGGCCTACCTCGTCTGGGTGTTGTAGGCCTCCCTCGTCAGGCTGGTTTTCGTGCGCTCCCCCCCACCTTTTCCGGAGTTGGTCGATGTGCCGTCTACAGACCTGTCCATCTTCCAACTCGACGGTGTAGGATTTGGGGCCAGTTGTGCTGGCAATCCTTCCCTTCAGCCACTTAGGAGGGCCGTTGAAATTCAGCGCGAAAACTGAATCTCCCTTGCTGAAGGCGCGGAGCGGGCGGCTGGCGGTTGCGGTCACTTCCGGGCTGTATTGGGGGTGCAGCCGGTCCAAGGGTGACCTCAACCTTCTGCCCATCAGCAGCTCGGCCGGGCTCTTGTGGGTGGTGGCATGCGGCGTGATGTGTTGGGTGAGGAGGAAGTTATCTATGCGTTCTTGCCAGTCTCCCGGGCCCATCTTGGTGAGGGCTTCTTTGGTGAGCCTGACCATGCGTTCAGCTTGTCCGTTTCCAGCCGGCCTGTACGGGGCGGACAGGGCGTGGCGGATGCCCAGTCCTGCCAGGAAGGACTCCATTGCCAGGGATGTGAGCTGGGGGCCGTTGTCCGAGACTAGCACATCCGGTAGTCCGTGTGTGGCGAACAGGCGGCGCAGGGCTCGGATCGTCGCTTCTGTTGTGGTAGATGCCATCGGTGTCACCTCGAGCCACTTGGAGAAGGCATCTACCACGATGAGGAGGTGTCGCCCTTGCATCGGACCCGCGAAGTCGATGTGGATCCTCGACCAGGGATTGCTGGGGGTCTCCCACTTCGCGACTTCGGATTGCGGCGGCGCTGGGCGAACTTCTTGGCACGGGTCTCATCTGGAGACCCATTGCTCAATGTCTCTGTCCATAGAGGGCCACCAGACGTAACTCCGTGCCAGGGCCTTCATGCGGACGATGCCCGGATGCCCTTTGTGCAGTGTCTCTAACGTCTGCTGTTGCAGGGAGCTTGGGATCAGCACCCTGTCTCCCCATAGCAGACAGCCCTTTATGGTGGACAGCTCCTTCTGTTTCCTGGTGAACGGGCTGAACCTCTCCTCTGTCTTTTCCGATGGCCACCCTCTGAGGATCCAGGACTTCACTTGGCGGAGTGTGGGGTCCTTTTGGGTGTGAACGGCCACATCTACGGATGACACTGGGCAGCTGGCGTCGTCATCTATATGGTATAGGTGGAGCGTGGGGGCTGGGTCTTTGACTGGATTCTTCGACGGGCATCTACTGAGTGCGTTGGCGTTCCCTATGGCTGTGCCCGGCTGGTGCACGAGCCTATAGGAGTAGCCGGCTAGGAAGATGGCCCATCTCGTCATCCGTGGAGACATGAAGGTCGGGGTGGGTTGGTCACCTGCGAGGAGTCCCAGGAGTGGCTTGTGATCGGTGACTATGGTGAAGCGTCTTCCGTAGAGATATTCGTGGAAGCGCTTCACTCCTGCCACGATGGCCAGGGCTTCTTTGTCCAGCTGACTGTAGTTCCGTTCTGCGCCGGACATGGTTTTCGAGAAGTATGCGATTGGGGCTTCGGTGCCGTTGGGCAGTTCATGGCTGAGGACTGCCCCCACCCTGTAGGGCGACGCATCACAGGTCAGCTTGATGGGGAGCGTCTCGGTGTATTGGATGAGGATGCTTTTGGACGTCAATAGTCCTTTTATGGCTCGGAATACTGCTTCCTCTTCCTGGCCCCACTTCCAGGACGCCGATTTTCCCAGCAGGCGGTGAAGTGGCTCAGCAACTGTGGCTTTCTGTTTTAGAAAGATTGCATAGAAGGTGAGCAACCCAAGGAATGCCTGAAGCTCCGTTTTGTTTTTTGGGCTTGGGGCTTCATGGATTGCTTCCACTTTTGATTTGGCGGGGTGGATGCCCGTGCTATCAATGAGATAGCCCAGGAACTCGACTTCCTGTACTCCTATGATGCACTTGTCCCGCCTGACCCTCAAACCCTTGGCCTTGAACCGCTGCAGGACAAGCCTGAGCCTTTCAAGGAGTTGAGCTCGTGAGTCCCCGGAGATTAGCACATCGTCGAAGTAGGGCACCACCCCTGGAACGCCTTGGAGAAGGCGTTCCATCATAGATTGGAAAATGCCGGGGGCAGCACTGACTCCAAATTGGAGGCGGTTACATTTGAATGCCCCCCTGTGCGTGACAATTGTTTGTGCCTCCGCCGTTTTTTCATCCACTGGCAATTGCTGGTAAGCCTGGGCCAGGTCCAGTTTCACGAAAATTGAGCCGGATCCCAGAGAATGCAATAGGTGCTGCACCACTGGGACCGGGTATGCGCTCTGTGCCAACGCCTTGTTGATGGTACAACGGTAGTCGGCGCAGATGCGCACAGACCCATCATGCTTCAGTGGGGTCACAATGGGGGTCTCCCATGAGGCATGATCGATCGGTTCCAGGACGCCCTGGGCGATCAGCTTATCCAGCTGCTCATCTACTTTGGGCCGCAGGGCAAATGGAACCCGGCGGGGCTTCAGCCTAATTGGGGTGATTCCCTTGTCCAGATTGAAAGAGATTGGCCTCCCCACAAATGTCCCCACCTTACCATCGAAGACTTCCTTGAACTCTTCGATGAGGTTGTCGAGTTCGTCCCTGCGAATTTGGTTGATGCCTTCGATTGAAAGCCCCAGCGGCTTGAACCACTCCACTCCTAACAGGTTTGGTCGGTTGTCCTTCACGACGGTGATGGGGAGCTCGCCTTCGAATTCTTTGTAGGCGACTCGGATGTTGGCTCTTCCTAACACTCCAATGGGGTTCCCCCCAAAGTCGACGAGCTTGGAGTGTAGTGGCTTCAGCTCTCGCTTGGTGATGCTGGGTTGCAGGCGCTTCAGCTGCTGCCAATCCATGATGGAATAGACTGAGCCAGAGTCTACCTCCATGTTGCAGGGTGCTCCTTCCACGTGGATGGTCACGTGGAACTTGGTGGCGTTGTCTGAAGTCGTGTGTGCGATGGTCGTCTGGTGGACCGCTCCACTCCGGGGAAACTCGTCGTCTCTGCGTCTGGAAGGGCCAGAGGACCGTTTGGATGATCTCTGGTACTCCTTCCGATTCTCGCGGGGACGGTGGCTGGAGGGCTCTGGGGCTGGTTCCTCGGCTCTGCAAGCTTCGGTGATGTGACCCCTTCTGTTGCAGCGTCGGCAGGTCGCATCTCTCCACTTGCAGGTCGCCCTGGCATGGTCCCCTCTGCTGCTGGCGCAGCGCTCCCCCTTGTAGCTCCGTTGGGCGGTTTCCCGCCTTGGGGGTCTGGATACTTTGTGTACGGTGGACTCCCCCTCCGACTCGGATCCAGCTGTGGAATCCTCTGTTGATGATTGCGCTGTGGAGCGAATCTTGTGGATTCCCTTTGCTCTGCTTACTGCGGCAGCCGCTTTCTCCGAGATTTCGGATGCGGTGGCTTCCTCCACCACATCCTTGAGCACGAGTTTCTTCCTGCTCAGGAATTTCTTCTGCAGGCCTCTGTCCCTCATGCCGAAAACCACGCGGTCAGCGATGGCATTGTCCACGTGGTCGAACTCACAGCTGGCTGCGATCTGGCGTAGGGCGGCCACGAATTCCTTGATAGTCTCACCTTCCATCTGGTCCCTCTGATGGAAGGTGAAACGGTTCGCCACCGGTGTTCCTGTTGGGGTATAGTGGTCTTCCAGGATTTGCAGCAGGTCTGCCCATGGCACTTCTTCGATGTCTCGTGGTGCTACGAGATCGATTGCCATATCGAGGACCTCGGAGCCGCAGTTGGCCAGGAAAATGCCCTTTTTCCGGTCATTATTGGCATCCCTGATGTTGTTGCCTCTCAGGTATTGCCGGAATTTCACTACATAGGATTTCCACTTGTCCTTCCCTGGGCGGAAAGGAGCAAGGGCTGGCAAAGTGACTTCAGCGGATGCCATGCCTTTGGAAATGCCTACTGTAGTTTCAGGTGCCGGAGTCTTGGTCTTGTTGGCTTGGTGCCGTGAGGTTTGTTTCTTCTCTCTAGTCCTTCGTCGCCAGTGTTAGATCGGCGCAGGAATGGAAGACGTGACCAACTCGTTACATAAGTAACTTTTATTAAGAACAGAAACAGTAGCAAGACTGTCTGTGCGCTGCCGGAGCTCTCCTTATATTCGCTCCGGCAGTCGCACCGCCCCCTGCCTGGGATTCAAACTTTCCCGCCCGATGGCTGGCAGCCAATCCGGGCGGATGTCCTTATAAGGACATAACACATAGTCCTAGAAATAGGTTTCAAAATATGCTAGTCACCCCACAAAATAGGCTAGCCCCCACCCAGTATTTTTTTTCCCACAGAGTCCCACCACCTAAGGCTCATGGAAGAATCCCAATAGCTGTTTTGCTCACTGATAGACTGTACTCATAAGTAGATCTTTACTCAATGGTTATATGAGTAACTTTTTGGTTACTGCTTTTGGCTCCTGATAAGACTGAGTGGCCACAGCTAGTGGAGCAGCCCAGATAACATCTAGAAAGGCATGGGGAGAGTTTTGCCATGAAGCAGCAGAGAAAGCTACAACTGTTTTGCTCCTTATGCTCTCCTGCTTCAGAGTGCAGCTCCTTATGGTCCCTGCTGTTCAAAGTTGAGAGCAAAGTTTGCTATCTAAACCAACTTGGAGACCTCATGAGTAGAGCACGAGAATGCAGTTTCAAAGAACTGGAGTCACCTCTTATTCAAAGCAGATTACTGCTAGAAAATTGAGCCCAGAACCAGAGGGGATAAATGACCACATCAGCCTTATGTAACCAGAAGGTGCCAAGCTGATCTCGCCTCCAGGCAACACATAACTGTGACACTTGCAAAACAGCCAGTCAAGCACTTGAAATTGTATCCAAGGCAAATTTGCTACCATTTGTTGGATGTTTGAGTGGGGGAATGCTGTTTTTAATTCTGGAACAACTAAGGCCAACTTTTTTTATTTTTATTTTTTTTTTTATTTTTTTTTATTTATTTGTCAGGCATGTATAAGATAACAGGTTAATTTGAATACATGAAAAGAGTAAGTAAAAAGGAATATTACAACAGGGATGGTAGGCACACTGGTGCACTTATACATTCCCAACACTTGAAGCTGCCTAAGGGATAGATTGAGGATGAGATGAAGACACCTTCATGAAGGCACGCCAGAAAAGGAGTGGGGGGAAAGTAGTTGCTCGGACACATTTGTGCTGTGAGTAGTGCAAATGGGGAATAGGCCAAAGACAAGAAGAAGACCTAGCATGGTGAGATTACGACAATTTGTCCTTTTCTGATCACTTGCTTATTCTCACACCGGGATATCTTCAAGGCAAGGAGGAAGGCAGGAGAGCTAAGAAGATCTTGGGGCTGAAGCAATCTTAACCCCTGATTTTATTCTAGCAAATGCATTCGGACTGCACTCTTTGTCTTTTGCTAGCATAGCAGATCAGATAAGAGCTGAGCTTGCATTCCAATGATCATTAATACACAAAGTGTATTCAGCTTCCTGCTTTCCATTGGAGAATAACACATGCCCCCCCCCCCTCTGCTCCCTGCTCTGCAAGACTATCAGTAAAACGCCGTCCAAATCTATGGTCTCAAACCTCAGGGCAATAATTAGAGAGGATTAATTTAAAAAGAAAGGAGAAGCACTTGACCTTGAGGGAAGTAACTAACTTCGCCACCTCTCGCACTGTGCCAGTGTGAAAAACAACTGGTTTGGGGCAAGGCCATATCCTTATTCAGTCAATGGGAAATTGATTTCTTTTTAATGGTTATGGCTTGCACGCTTTTATATATTTCTGGGTTTTGTCCTTTTTTTTCTGTTTCTAGTCATATAACTACTGCATTCAGGAGCCTGTCTGACACAAAAATCAATTATAGTCTTATACTGCAGCAGTATATGTAATGCTTCCTTCCTGAAACTTCAATAAAATTGAGACACTGAAACCAGAATGACCCAAGTAATACAACAATCTGAGGCAACGGAAGTGATTGCTCATCTTGAATTACCCTAATATTCAGGGGCCAAGGATTACCAGGCCCATATAGAATCCAATCTAGATTTGTTTTTTGATGTTGTATTCTTAGCATGCTACAGTTTTTCTGTAAATAATACCGAATAGGCAAATTTACTCTTGTGGAAAAAGCAAAGATCAGTAATAAAAGCAGGTGTCACTTCCGGACATGGTCTCTATTGGAGAGGGAAATCAATGGCCCTGAAAATTACAAATCTCAGCATTTCTCATTACTAGACCATACTGAGTCAAATACATCTTAAAGGCTGAACATTTTCCACCTTTGTTTTATACTGAGCACTGCAGTGGCGGGTTGCCCCTGGTTCGCACCGGTTCTTTAGAACCAGTAGTAGAACCGGCGGGAGGCTCTGCCCATCAACCCCGATGTCATCAAAATGCTTCTGCACATGCGTAGAAGCTTCTGCGCTTGCGCAGCCCCATTGCGAACCAATAGTAAAGGTAAGTAGAACCCACCTCTGGAACATTGGTGTGTGGCAACTGGGGCTACCCCTCTCTTGCTTGACTTTATCAATAAGCAAGAAATGATCACTTAAGACTATGTTCACCTGAAATACCTGCTGACTACCTTAATCATAATTAATGGAAGAGGCCCAATTTCCTGAATGTACATAACACGCTCAAGTCAGAAATTAACCACATGTGCTGGGTTCTTACAACATGCTAGATTAAGCATCGTTGACTAGCTTGCAATTTTGTATGGCCATGAATACCGCCTCAGACTTAGTAGCATTGATGAACAAATTTGACTTTTTGAATGCCACTCTACAAAGTGACTCCCATACGTGGTACTTGCATGTATATACAGGTGCACTCTCCCCGCAATCACATGATCAAAATTCAGGCGCTTGGCAACCAGAATGTATTTCCGAGAGTTGCAGCATCCTGGGGTCATGTGATCACTGTTTGTGACTGGCTTCTAACAAGCAGAGTCCATGGGGGAAGTCATTTAATAACCACATGATCCGCTTAACAACTACACTGATTTACTTAACTGTGGAGGGGGAAGGTCATAAAATCAGACGTGACTCAACTGCCATGCTTAGTAATTGTGATCCCAATTGTGGTTGTAAGTTAAGGACTACCGGTATGATTTCATTGTTTTGTTTTTGTATTATGATTTTATTCTTTCTGCTGAAAGAGAAAAAAAAGAAGGCACATACATTGATAAAAGGGCAGAGAAGTCCATTTTCATGAGAGGGAATGGTTAATTAATTTTTGGAGTCCTTGGTGTTCCCTGATTCAACTCCCAGCTACATATATTCTCTTCTATTGGGATGAGTAGTGATAGTAACAGCACTTAGACTTATATACTGCTTCACAGTGCTTTTACAGCCCTCTCTAGGCGGTTTACAGAGTCAGCCTATTGCCCCCAACAATCTGGGTTCTAATTTTACCAACCTCAGAAGGATGGAAGGATGAGTCAACCTTGAGCCTGGTGAGATTCGAATTGCAAATTGCAGGCAGCCTGCAGTCCACAGAAGTAGTCCGCAGTACTGCATTCTAACTGCTGTACCACCATGGCTCTTCAAAGTAGTTTATAGTCAGTATATAAACGAATATCAAAAGATCCAGATAAAACCTTTTTATAGTAATTAAAGCTGAGAATAGGAAGCTTTTCCAGGTGAATAAATAGAATTGGCTGAAGCACTTGGAAGAATCAAAATACTCTGCTGCACTGAATCGTAAGACATTATTCAAGTGACAGAGAAGAGCCAGATAAAACCTATTGAGGAGTAATGGCAATAGTCTTATTTTTCTCTGGGACTCTGTGAGGTCAGTTGGGGGATGCATTTGAGGGAATATATTTTCTGTCCATAATATTTGACTTAACAATTATAATCGTGCACAAAATTTCTGATGCTAAGCAAGACAGTGTAGCTTGGTTAAAACTATCTGGCTCCTTCCTCTGTTCAGGTGTGGAATTGCTAGGACCAGTTGCCATGCCAATTGTGAAATAAAATTTCTCCTTTTGCTAGTTAGACGCCTGACATCAGAAAAAAATATGCCATTCATTCAGATCAAAGAACAATTAGTCTAACTAAGAAATCTGGCTTCCAGTCATCTTAGATTCCTTTAAAACAACCAGTTATTTTGTTTTCGGATAGAAGAATTAGCCTATAAAATAGCATCAGGAACCCAAGATGCTCTCTGCCAGACTATTTTCTGCAATGATATATAGTCTGACACTTACAGTCCTGTTCAAGGTAGTAATGCAGAAGTAGTAAAATCGTTCTCACTTTTTTCGAGAGTTCTACACATACATGTTTTTCTCCTCTTTCTCCTACTTCCCCTTTTCCAAATAAATCCTTTCTATTTGGATATGTGGCTTCAGTTACTAAAAAAAGATACTTCTCCCCAAAAGAGTTCTCATTTCCAGGTCTGTGCACACTAAACATTGTACTTTGGGGAATTCTACAAAATTGCAAGAATGCTCTAAATATCTTTTCCAAGCACTGACAGGAGCCTTTTCTTTCTTTCTTTTCCTAGACCTGCTCTTAAATGAGGAGCCTCTACAAAACACCTTCAAACTTCTTACTGCACAAATAGAGCTTGTCAAAATTAACCTGATACTCAAAACCCAAAAGAGATTGGGAGTTTGACTTGTAACACCATTCCAATATTCTTGCCTGTTTTGATCCTGTCTTCCCCTGACATTGCATTCGGCCTGATCAATGGCAGCCTACTGTAGCTTTTTCTAAAAAAAAATAAGTGAATAAATCTTGGGAAGAAGGAGTTGATCTATGAGGAAACAATACTCTTAACTCCCGGGTTCTATAGCATCATCGCTAATACGAAAGATCTCACCAGGATCCGTTCCTCATCAAGTGTCTATGGAGATGCTCAGTCATCCAGGTCATGGTTGTCCCAAAGGTGCTATTTCTGAAGAAGCTTCTTGGATGAGAAGCAAAACGTCTTAAAAGGACCCAGTTTGTGGGGGCAATAAGCTGTATAAATATACAAAAGTATGAAGACTATTGCTTAACGCATTGTAAGCCACCCTGAGTCTCTGGAGAAGGGCGGCATATAAATCAAATGAAAAAAGAAAAAGAAAAAAAAAACCAGAAAGGCAATATTTTTTTAATACCATCCCAGTGAAGATTTGAAGCCCTCTAAATATGATTGTCCCCCATTACCGCCCCCCCCCCAGTAATGTATTAATAAAACAGCCCCAAGTATGAAGCAAAATGGATATTCCTAGCTGGATGGAATGATATTACCCTAACCAAATAGGGTTTTTGTGCACACATCACTTAGCAGCCATTGGTAAAAATTGATTAGAAGAAGTTACATAAAATGAGTAAATCTCACTTCATGATTATTTGAATTATCTGTACATAAGCTTATACTAGTTAGGTCTATGCCCAATTACATCATGAAACCATGATGGCCCAGTGGTTAGAATGCAGTATTGCAGGCTAATTCTGCCAACTGCCAGCAGTTTCTCACCAGCTCAAGGTTGACTCAGCCTTCCATCCTTCTGAGGTCCCAGATTGCTGGGGGGAAATATGCTGACTCTGTAAACTGCTTAGAGGGGGCTGTAAAGCATTATGAAGCAGTATATAAATGCTATTGCTATTGCTAAGTGTAAGATACTGTACTGAAAATCAGCCACTGAGAAGCTCAAAGGACAGGTGAGTGATTAATATTGAAGATTAAAATAAAAATATTCACCTGGGAGAACAAAGAGTGAGCATGGCTTCATTAGAGTTTAGACTTTAATGAAAATGAAACAGAGCTAATAATAAAAGTAGTTTATTTCCAATCATTACATTTTCTCAATGTTAATCTATTTTCACACTGTTAGCCTTAGCAAAGTACATTCAGAGGAATGGACAATTTGCAGTCAGTCTTGAAAAGGTCTTGTTTCTTTTGATATTTTTTTTTAAAGAATTGTTCTGCAGTGGGAGACTTCGCAATGTACAAAAGAGGAGCTAAAAATCTGCATTTAGATGGAAATATCAAAGCAGCAATAAACACCAACTGATTTGCACCATTTCTTCCAGCGAGAAGTCATGTCATTTCACTCTTTCCCTCCCTCTTGAAACTGTGATGTGCAATGCCTCGCTCCAGTTTGTGATTCAAGGATGGTTGTTATATTTGCCCACTTCAGACATTCCTGGGCTTTGAAAGTTCCATAGGGTACATGCAGTGGTGGGATTCAGCCAATTTGCACCACTTCAGGAGAACGGGTTGTTAACTTTCTGAGCAGTTTGGTGAACTGGTTTTGGAAGAAATCATTAGGGCACAGAACCAGTTGTTAAATTATTTGAATCCCATCATTTGGTACCTTTCGGTTAGGTAGCTTTATTTACTGGCTTATTTTATTTTATTCATTTTATATGGCCACCCACTCTCTGGGCAGCTAACAACACTGAAAACAACTAAAGAAAATGAAAAGGATCACTCTCGATTTTTGCCTTACTACAAAGGGTGGAAAGAAAAAGGAAAAAAAAAAGACATAATAGTTATGTTCCTCAATTTGTTAACTGCCTACACATCTGCACAACAGTTAATGCTTTCAAAATCATTTCACATACAATTCCAATGACTATAGCTTGTTTTCAGTCAATCATCTATAATATCAGGCAATGGAAGCTGGGCTATAAGTGCTATAAGACCTTCCATAGTATTTTACAGGCTAATTCTTGTTTTGCCTCTGCCCCATCAAATAACAATATGTGAGCTTCAGCTTGCTAATTGAAAGCTGATTTCTGCTCCCTCCACCCAAATTAGCTTGAAAAAATGTAGGCGTAGGTCCTATTTGCCAAGTTAAAAAGAGCAGCTGTGGAAATGCATTCTCACCTAGCACATCTTAAGTGAGGAATCAGATGTTTATGCTTAAACCAGCACTCCAAATGGCACCCTGTGGCGTACTTACAGATCTCATAGTATTCTTTTAAGGTGAAAGAGATGTTTCCGTCGTGTACATGTTCCCACAGGGTGTACATATACATGATAGCAGCACTTTTGTTATTCCCTGTAGAAAATGAAGTTAGATCCGTAATCCAGTCATTCCCAAATTAGAAGGTTACAGGAACTGATGGAATACCCACTGAAATGTGGAAAGCAACAGAAGGAGCACCAGTCAAGGGTCCACCGAAACTATGCCAAGAGATTAGAAAAGATCAATATAGAATAACAAAAAAATGAGTCTTAACAGAGTGTCCTTCCACTGTAACAGATTCAGTCACAGGCTTTACCTTCCATAGAGTTCTCATTTCAACATGGTAGGCAGAAAGATTTGATTCTGGACTTCCTGCTAACTTTCTAATCTTTTGTGGCCAAGAAGCATATTTTTTGAGAGCGGGGGAAACATACAGATTTGTAATCTGCAACAATACAGCCCATAAGAGCCGAGGTGGAGCAGTGGTTAGAGTGCATTACTGCAGGCTACTTCAGCTGACTGCTAGCTGCAGTTCAGCAGTTCAAATCTCACCAGCTCAAGGTTGACTCAGCCTTCCATCCTTCCAAGGTCAGTAAACTGATGACCAAGATTGTTGTGGGGGGGGATATGCTGTAAACCGCTTAGAGAGGGCTGTAAAAGCACTGTGAAGCAGTATATAAGCACTATTGCTATAAATGTTAGATCAGGCGCAGGAACAGAAGACGTGACCAGCTCGATACATTTAGCAACTTTATTAGTTACAAGTAACAAGTCAAGACTGCTGGCGCGCTGCCGGAGCTCTCCTTATATTCGCTCCCGGCAGACGCACCGCCCCTAGACAGGGATTCAAATCTCCCGCCTGATGGCTAGCAGCCAATCAGGGCGGATGTCCTTATAAGGACATAACACTCCTCCCCCCTTAGTTCGAGTTGTCAATCTCGTCCACAAAGTCACGTAATCGCGCAGGTACGTAGGACGCCTCGGCACCCTAGCTGACCTGCGCAGTCTCACTTCTTCTCTGTCTCTGGCCTGGACGGACGGGGCTCTTTCGTCTCCTGGTTCCCTCTCCGGAACCGGGCTCGGTTCGGCTGTCGAGTGAGCGGGGTCACCCCCAGCGCCTCCGGCCGGACCGCAGACCTTAGATGGCTGGTTCTGATGGTCTTCCTCCTGGCCTGTGGATCTATCGCCTTGTCTCGGTTGCTCGGTTCCGATCCAGGAAGAGCGTCTGAGTCTCGGTAAGTCCATTTCTTGCTCCTCCCTGGTCTCCCGGGCGCTGTGGTTCGGTTGCGGTCCGGCTTGCTGCCGTTCGGGTGGTGGTTCCGCTCGGTGCCCTCGGGTTCGGTCCGCCGGCTGCGGGTGGTGCTGGCTTGCGTTGTGCTGTCCGACCTCGCAGGGGTGGCGTTGGTCCCCTCGGTTGGGCTGGCGTAGGTCTCCCCCATCTGGTTGGCGGTGGTCGACCTGGTCGGGATGTTGTTGCGGGGCTGCCCCTGCGGGGCGGCGGAGGTCTCCCCTGCCGGGGTGGTGTAGGTCTCCCTGGCCGGGTTGTTGTCGGCTTTCCCTTCCCCCTTGTCCCTGGTCTACCGTCAGGTGGTGCCTGGGGTCCTCCTGGCCGGGTTGTTGTTTCCAGGTTGTCTTCTGCGATGGGCGGGGGTCCCTCTCGCCGGGGAGTCGTGTGCCACCCTCGACCCTGGGTGGTGGGGTGCCCGTCCTGGCTGGGTCCCGGTCTACTCGCCTGGAGCTGCGGTCTCCCTGGCTGGGCTGGTGATGGCTGCCGTCGCTGGGTAGGTGCGCTGCTCCTCCTCTGGGCAGGTCCCGGTCTACTTGCGGGCTGGGTTGGTGTTCCCTGGCCCTGTTGTGCCGGGTGCCCACCTGGCTGGGTTGG
This sequence comes from Arizona elegans, assembly GCA_022577455.1. Lineage (NCBI taxonomy): Eukaryota > Metazoa > Chordata > Lepidosauria > Squamata > Colubridae > Arizona > Arizona elegans. The sequence continues at coordinate 218,829,368 of JAKOOJ010000001.1, forward strand.
TGTTGCCATCCCCCGTGCGGTTGGCCCCGGTCTACCTCGCTGGACTGCCGACGTGACAGTACCTGGTAGTGGGCCGGGCCGACCTCGTCGGGGTGGCGCTGCTCTGCCTCGCCGGGGTGTGGCAGGCCTACCTCGTCGGGGTGTCGTAGGCCTACCTCGCCGGGGTGTTGTAAGCCTACCTCGTCTGGGTGTGGTAGGTCTACCTGGCCGGGTTGTTGGAGGCCTACCTCGTCGGGGTGTTGTAGGCCTCCCTCGTCAGGCTGGTTTTCGTGTGCTCCCCCCCACCTTTTTCGGAGTTGGTCAATGTGCCGTCTACAGACCTGTCCATCTTCCAACTCGACGGTGTAGGATTTGGGGCCGGTTGTGCTGGCAATCTTCCCCTTCAGCCACTTGGGAGAGCCGTTGAAATTCAGCGTGAAAACTGAATCTCCGTTGCTGAACGCGCGAAGCGGGCGGCTGGCGGTTGCGGTCACTTCCGGGCTGTATTGGGGGTGCAGCCGGTCCAAGGGTGACCTCAACCTTCTGCCCATCAGCAGTTCGGCCGGGCTCTTGTGGGTGGTGGCATGTGGCGTGATGTGCTGGGTGAGGAGGAAATTGTCTATGCGTTCTTGCCAGTCTCCCGGGCCCATCTTGGTGAGGGCTTCTTTGGTCAGTCTGACCATGCGTTCAGCTTGCCCGTTTCCAGCCGGCCTGTAGGGGGCGGACAGGGCGTGGCGGATGCCCAGTCCTGCCAGGAAGGTCTCCATGGCCAGGGATGTGAGCTGGGGGCCGTTGTCTGAGACCAGCACATCCGGTAGTCCGTGTGTGGCGAACAGGCGGCGCAGGGCTCGGATCGTCACTTCTGTTGTGGTAGATGCCATGGGCACCACCTCGAGCCACTTGGAGAAGGCATCTACCACGATGAGGAGGTGTCGCCCTTGCATCGGACCCGCGAAGTCAATATGGATCCTCGCCCAGGGGTTGCTGGGGGTCTCCCACTTCGCGACTTCGGCTTGCGGCGGCGCTGGGTGAACTTCTTGGCACGGGTCACATCTGGAGACCCATTGCTCGATGTCTTTGTCCATGGAGGGCCACCAGACGTAACTCCGTGCCAGGGCCTTCATGCGGATGATGCCCCGATGCCCTATGTGCAGCGTTTCTAGCGTCCACCGTTGCAGAGTGCTTGGGATCAGCACCCTGTCTCCCCATAGCAGACAGCCCTTTATGGTGGACAGCTCCTTCTGTTTCCTGGCGAACGGGCTGAACTTTTCCTCTGTCTTTTCCGATGGCCACCCTCTGAGGATCCATGACTTCACTTGGCGGAGTGTGGGGTCCTTTTGGGTGTGGATGGCCACATCTGCGGATGACACCGGACAACTGGCGTCGTCATCTATATGGAGTAGATGGAGCGTGGGTGCTGGGTCTTCGACTGGATTCCTCGACGGGCATCTGCTGAGCGCGTCGGCGTTTCCTATGGCTGTGCCTGGCTGGTGCATGAGCCTATAGGAGTAGCCGGCTAGGAAGATGGCCCATCTTGTCATCCGTGGGGACATGAAGGTCGGGGTGGGTTGGTCGCCTGCGAGGAGCCCCAGGAGTGGCTTGTGGTCGGTGACTATTGTGAAACGTCTTCCATAGAGGTATTCGTGGAAACGCTTCACTCCAGCCACGATGGCCAGGGCTTCTTTGTCCAGCTGACTGTAGTTGCGCTCTGTGCCGGACATTGTCTTAGAGAAGTAGGCGATTGGGGCTTCGGTGCCGTTGGGCAGTTCATGGCTGAGGACTGCCCCCACCCCGTATGGCGACGCATCGCAAGTCAGCTTGATGGGCAGCATCTCGCTGTATTGGATGAGGACGCTTTTGGACGTCAATAGTCCTTTGATGGCCCGGAACGCTGCTTCCTCTTCCTGGCCCCACTCCCAGGAAACCGATTTCCCCAGCAGGCGGTGGAGTGGCTCAGCAACTGTGGCTTTCTGTTTTAAGAAAATGGCGTAGAAGTTGAGCAACCCAAGGAAAGCCTGAAGCTCCGTTTTGTTTTTTGGGCTTGGAGCTTCATGGATTGCTTCCACTTTTGATTTGGTGGGGTGGATGCCTGTGCTATCAATGAGGTAGCCCAGGAACTCGACTTCCTGTACTCCTATGATGCACTTGTCCCGCCTGACCCTCAAGCCCTTGGCCTTGAATCGCTGCAGGACAAGCCTGAGCCTTTCAAGGAGTTGAGCTCTTGAGTCACCGGAGATGAGCACATCGTCGAAGTAAGGCACCACCCCTGGAACGCCTTGGAGAAGGCGTTCCATCATAGATTGGAAAATGCCGGGGGCAGCGCTGACTCCAAATTGGAGGCAGTTACATTTGAATGCCCCCCTGTGCGTGACAATTGTTTGTGCCTCCGCCGTTTTTTCGTCCACTGGCAATTGCTGGTAAGCCTGGGCCAGGTCCAGTTTCGCGAAAATTGAGCCCGATCCCAGGGAATGCAGCAGGTGTTGCACTACTGGGACTGGGTATGCGCTCTGTGCCAACGCCTTGTTGATGGTACAACGGTAGTCGGCGCAGATGCGCACAGACCCATCATGCTTCAGTGGGGTCACAATGGGGGTCTCCCATGAGGCATGATCGATCGGTTCCAGGACGCCCTGGGCGATCAGCTTATCCAGCTGCTCATCTACTTTAGGCCGCAGGGCAAACGGAACTCGGCGGGACTTGAGCCTAATTGGGGTGATTCCCTTGTCCAGATTGAAAGAGATTGGCCTCCCCACAAATTTCCCCAGCTTACCATCGAAGACTTCTTTGAACTCTTCGAGGATGGTGTCGAGTTCGTCCCTATGGATTTCGTGGATGCCCTCGATGGAAAGCCCCAGCAGCTTAAACCACTCCACTCCTAATAGGTTCAGTCGGCTGTTCTCCACGATGGTGATGGGCAGCTCTCCGTTAAAGTCCTTGTATTTGATGTGGATGGTGGTTCTGCCCAGGATTCCAATGGGGTTTCCGTTGAAGTCCACAAGCCTCGACTTCGGGGTTTTCAGCTGGGTCTTCTTGCAGGATGGCTTCAGCTGCTGTAGGTGCTGCCAGTCCATGATGGAGTAGGCGGATCCAGAATCTACCTCCATCTTGCACGGTGACCCCTCTGCCAGCAGCGTCACGTGGAACTTGGTGGTCCCTTCGTCGCTTGTGTGTGCGATGGTGGTCTGGTGCACAGTTCTGTTACGTGGGTATTCCTCCTCCCTGCGCCTGGGCTGGTTCGAGGACCGTTTGGATGTCCTCTGGTCATCTTTGCGATTCTCGCGGAATCGTGGTCTGGGCGGTTCCGGGGCTGGGTCTGCTGCTCTGCAGGCCTCGGCGATGTGCCCCCTCTTCAGGCACCGGCGGCAGGTTGCGTCCCTCCATCTGCAGGTTGCCCTGGGGTGGTCGCCTTTGCAGCTGCCGCATCGTTCTCCCCGGTCGCCAAGCTGTGGGTTTTCCCGCCTGGGGGGGCGGGAAACCTTGTGGACGGCCCTTTCCTCATCAGACTCGGATTGCGTGGTTGAGTCGTCTGATGAGGCCAGGCCCGACTTGTGGATCTTGTGGATCCCTCTAGCTTTTACCATCGCGGCGGCTGCCTTCTCGGATGTTTCAGCCGCTGTTGCTTCGTCGAGGACATCTTTGAGTGGGATCCTCTTTCGGCTGAGGAACTTCTTCTGCAGCCCCACATCTCTCATTCCAAAAACAACGCGGTCTCGGATGGCATTGTCCACGTTGTCGAACTCACAGTTGGCAGCGATTTGACGAAGCGCTGCCACGAATTCCTTGATGGATTCACCTTCCCGCTGGTTTCTCTGTTGGAAGGTGAACCTATTGGCGATTGGGGTGCCTGTGGGTGCATAGTGCTCCTGTAGGACTTCCTGCAGATCGTTCCAGGACATCTCCTCAATGTCCCTGGGTGCCACGAGGTCAATCGCCATCTCCAGGACGTCCGATCCGCAGTGAGCCAGGAAGAGGGCTCTTTTCCGCTCATCGTCGAGGTTCTGGTAGCCATTTCCTCACAGGAACTGCCGGAATCGGACCATGTACGACCTCCACTTCTCTCGGGATGGGTCGAATGGGTTCAGTGCGGCAATCGGAGCTTGCGGAGTTGCCATTCTGGGAGTCGCTGTGGTTTAGTGACTTCAGCTCGGTGGGCGATCGTGCCACGAGTCTTGCTCAGGTTCTCTTCTCTAGTCCTTCGTCGCCAGTGTTAGATCAGGCGCAGGAACAGAAGACGTGACCAGCTCGATACATTTAGCAACTTTATTAGTTACAAGTAACAAGTCAAGACTGCTGGCGCGCTGCCGGAGCTCTCCTTATATTCGCTCCCGGCAGACGCACCGCCCCTAGACAGGGATTCAAATCTCCCGCCCAATGGCTAGCAGCCAATCAGGGCGGATGTCCTTATAAGGACATAACAATAAATATGTGCAAGTTCTGATCCTGCTTTAATTGCAAAACTGTGTTCATTTATACTATACTTTTTATGGCTTTGTTCTGAAAACTTAAGGAGGGGGAGCAACATATGAATTCATACATTTATTCACTTTAGGGAATAAGAAAAAGGCAACATAGCACGTCTTCTTTAATGATATATTTTAGGTGTTTTATATGAGTGGTATTTAAATAAACCAAACAGAATTTAAATGTTAAACTAACTAATGCATCTCTTCTCCTGGGATTAGGAGTAAGTGCCTAAGCAGTTAGGTTTAACTAAAAGCCTTTCTCATTTGCTTCTAACCAGGTTGCAAATATGCTTTGGTAACCTCCTTATTTTTCCATGTTCTCCTCATTTCATTCCCAGCCCATGAGTGAGACAGCCTTAAGTCATCTTTAACTATTCCAGTATTAAAGGAGTGTTTTCCCTATAAAATGACAGCAATCCACGCGTGTTGCAAAGTCTTTAAAGCCTCATGTGCAATGCACACTATTCTCTGAGTGAGGCAGTTTGGTGACCAGTAGGGACCAGTAGTTTCAGGATGATCTGGGCATCATCCCTCCTCTGTGGTCCAAGCCAGTCTCCTCTGTGTGCCATGTTTTCTTGTTTCCCATAGCAAGGAAAAAATATTGCAGCTCAATGCAGCTCACCAAACAACAGATGGGGCCGGGGTGGGGGGAAGGCAGCATGCTAAAGCCAGGGGGCCAGCTCTCTCAGAATCTGGTTCTTGGGAGAGCAGATTCTTCTACTTAATACTGTATTGTTATTCCTCCAATATCCAATGAGCTGTCTTACAGAATGGTTAGGCCAGCAGAATTACAAGACAGAAGATGTTTGTGCTCCAACCTCACAAAACTTCTAATAACAATTAAAGAAGGAGAGCAACGGGAACGGGAAAGGGAGCAGAAAAATCTCTTTTTAGAGGTCCCTGGTTCTGCAAGTGCAACATTTTAATAACCAAAAAAAGTATTTACAACAAATTAGCATGGCAGATGTCTGACTCTATCCATCCCTATATAATGCAAGGTAAGGACTCATCTGGAAATGGGAGCAGAGGCTTTAGAGATTGAGAAGAGATTGGCAGTGTGGGCAGCAAATGTCAGGCCAGGTTGGGTGGACTGGACAGCCCTTGAAGTTGGCAATGAGGAAAGACTTTAACTTTAATGTTAAAGACCTCTAACTTTAGCTTTACTTTCAATACGAATTGTCAAGAATTGTCCACATGTTTATTATGACATTCCAGTTGTATATAGCTGGGATTGCAATCAACAAAAGCATGCATTGACTTCCTTTTAGTATTCTTTAGCTTGAGTTTTCTCAATTATTCAATGTGTATCAGCAATAATGTCTCTGTTCCTTGGTCTTTTCTAAAACCCACTGGAACATCTGGCATTTCTTTTTCCATGTAGGGCTCTAATATGCATTCGGTCATCCTAAACATTATGTGAAATTAAGGATATTGCATGTTTGCACAGTCTATTAAGTCTCTCTCTCTCTCTCTCTCTCTCTCTCTCTCTCTCTCTCTCTCTCTCTCCTCCCTCCCTCCCTCCCTCCCTCCCTCCCCCTCTCTCTCCCTCTCCCACCCTCTCTCTTCCCTCCCTCCCCCATCTCTCTCTCTTTTTATATTCTATATTTATCTTTTCCATTCTGTTGTCACAGCATAGCTTGATGAGGACCTTGATTGATCTTTCTTCTGTTGCTTGCCATATTTCAGTGGGTATTCCATCAGTTCCCATAACTTTTCAACTTGGTAATGCCTGGAGTACTAATCTCACTTCATCTTCTATTAGGAATAATAGAGTGCTGATATTATGAAGGAAATTGCTTGTTCAGTTGCAAAAAGGAGCAGGCATAAATATTATGTGTAATTTTCACTATGACCCAAAGTAAGCATTTTTTTCATGCATTTTATAATATAAATTCTATGCAGAACATCTAGGGATACACTTACCATTGGCATGTATTATTTTAAAAAATTATGTTTCCTGTTGGCTGCTTCCTCTTGCTGCTGACTAATGAATATTGGTATGAAACAGAACATTTATAGCAATAACTAATGAGGTCAAGAGACAGAAACAAAAAAAAAATCCTTCCTATTATACTGCACATGGTTTATGAAAATCTCCAAATAACTTGGAGGGAAATAAGAAAGAGAAGGAAAAGAGGAAACAGGGAAATGAAAGACAAAATTGGAAGGAAAATCAAGGAAGATAATGGAGATTAGGGGAAATTGGGTGGAATGGAGAGGAGGAAGAGAGCATGTTTCCAAGAAATAGTTAATTAAATTTTTGAAACAATCTATTCTTACATTCTTTGAGCACATTATGTGAAGACAATCTCTGTAGAGTAGAGTAGAGTAGAGTAGGGTAGGGTAGGGTAGGGTAGGGTAGGGTAGGAGAGGAGAGGAGAGGAGAGGAGAGGAGAGGAGGAAGACATAGCTCTCTGGATAAAGTCCTAATGGTAGAATGAAAGAGAAGAAGAGGATGTCCTTAGGTGGATTGAGTCGATTACAGTGGAGATGGATGCACCATTGGAAGACCTGAAGGTTAGGTTCAGGGACACATGTCCTATTGAGAAAGTCTATATACATGGTCTCTATGAGTCAACACTACCTTAATAACACCTAACCAATTTTTGCACAAAAATGTAGTCTACCTTTGCTAATAAAATTGAGGCCCCGCTAATATTATGTAACTCTACGTTTAGTCTCTTGTCCCAAAAGCTCTTCAATATAAACCAAAAAAAATGAGAACAGAGGAGGAAAGTTATATATTTCCATTTATTTTTGTATTCTCTCTTGAGTTCTAGTTTCTTCTCCTAAGACAGTATTATAAACTAATATAATAAAGTCTCTCAGAACCAAGATCTGGCATTCTCACAGTGTCTTCATTTATTAGCAAAGATACTCCCCCTCCTGTTAACTGTCTGGCTCTAAAATCCTCAGAAAGATACTTGTATTTGAATTGTTTGTATTGGTAGACTGAAATATGGAATAAGAGACAAATTGGAGCAGACAGCTAGTGATTGCCCCTGCTTGTGCAGGATATGGACGAAAAGTCAGCTTTATGTGCCTGTTTCTAGTTGGTGTAAGAAATACAGTATTATAATATTTAAGGTTAAATTTAAATTCAGGAAGGTGGAAGAGCATGAAAAATGAAGGTTAATCCTGCTGTCGGTATCAAGACCGCTTCATCAAGTTTTCAGAATTTTTGAACTCACAGGGAATCCCCCTTTCAGAACCTCTGGGAAACCATGACGTATATGCAGTGCTTGTCATTTAGTATATTTTGTACATATAAATACAGTATACTATATGTATAACTTGTATATAAAATAGGTCTGGTGTATTAAACTAAAGAATTTTATTTACTCAGATAGTAATTACAATTTTTCCTTAGTAGTAACTATAAATTTAATAGTATTATAAATGAATAAAGTTGATTTTAAAATTAAAATGATTTTAATTTTTATGGAATATGTAGCTATAATATGGCTAAGGGATTAGCAGCTCTTCATTTCTTTCCTGGCTGAAACTTAATGCTTGAAAGCTGAAGAAACTATTACCACTTCAGGAAAACAAAGGCAGTTCTTTATTTTGGATGTTGTCCTCTACTGTGTCAAACAGATATAAAAGCACTAGAAAAATTTGGGGTGAAGAACAAGCTCCAGGATTTATCTGCACAGCCTGCTTGCTGCAGTGCAAGGAAGCCCCACTAATTACTTGCCCAGGACAGGAATTCACAATGTCATCCTCTACACATCCTTGGCCCATCACAATGGCAGCTTCCATCCATCTATCCTGCTCCATTGCAAAAGTGCAGAGAGTTGCCTAACTTCTGCATGCCTCTTCATAGCTGCCAATCTTCAGGAAATCATTCTCAGGTACATTTAAAAGCAAATGTCAACCTCAAATCAAAGCTGTTTTTCTATTCCTCAGTGGCCGCACAGAATAGAGAGGGGAAAGGAGGATGAAATGTGTTGCTAGACAAAACACAGAACTTTCTTGTGGGAACCAAGGTCATCTCTACAGGTGGTGGATAGAGATGAGGAGGAATGCTCTGGAGAAGCCGCCAATTGGCCAACGTGATTTTGAATTTTGGGGAGGGAGTTATTTCCTATTTTAATTATACTGAAACTGAGAGAAACGTTTCGAGTTGGTTTTCTATTTGATTGTGCCAATATTATGTACCCAAATAAAGAAGGTTCTTAGAGGAAGATCTTAGCCTCCGAATTCTGATTTGCTTGGGTTTGTTAGTCACGATCATGTCAGCAAAAGTTTATCCTGTTGCTTTGACTCCCTTTCTGGCCCAGAGCTACTGATTTTTAAGGCCATTTGCCTTTTCACAGCAGGAGAGTTGGGGTCAGAAATGGGGAGAGCAGGGGAACTGGGTCTTCTTGATGTCTTTTCTCTGGTCACAAAGAGGACCCATTTCACCTCACAGGATGGCTGTGTAGCCGTTTTCCATGCTTCCCTTCCAGCAGGAGAAAAGGAGCTCTTCTATCTGCACCCTGACACTAAGGCTGCAACAATGTGGAATTCCTCCAAACCTTGAGGTCCAGAATGTCCCTCACACACACTGCCAACCAAAAACCATGTGGGGGGGGGCAGCCTTTAAAAAATGTGCCCCATGGTCTTTCAAAAGACTTCTGGACGTAGAACATCTTGATGCATGTCCTCCAATCTCACTGCAGATTGTTGGACACATGTTTAAAATGGCCCCTCCCATAACTTTGGTGCTGCAGTGACAAAGCTGTTAGGGAAATAGCTGTCGCATGGTGTAATAAAATTCAATCCCCTCCCACTTCCGGTGTAGAGGTACTCCTTGATTTACAACCATTCGTTTAATGACTATTCAAAGGTACAACCGCCCAGAAAAAAATTACTTACGACTGTTTTTCACACTTACGACCATTGCAACATCCCCAGGGTCACATGATCAAAATCTGGGAGCTTGGCAACCAGCATATATTTATGACGGTTGAAGTGTCCCAGGGTCATGTGATCACCTTCTGCGACCTTCTGACAAGCAAAGTCAATGAGGGAGCCAAATTCATTTACCAACCGTGTTACTAACTTAACAATGCAGGGATTCACTTAACAACTGTGGCAAGAACGGTCGTAAAATGGACAAAATTCACTTAACAACTGTCTTGCTTAGCAAGAGAAATGTTGGGCTCAGTTGTGGTCCTAAGTCGAGGACTTCCTATACAGTATATAGAACTCTTATTCAGTCCCCTTGCCGAGACAAAATAGGGGTTGTAAGTGAAGTCAACTTTATTTTAAACTGGCATCATGTTCGGTGGCTGCCCACTGGATAATGGCATTTTAGTGCAGCCATGCAAAAGAGCCCTCCAAAGACCCATTCGATCACACAAAACTGTATCTGCCCTCACTTCTATATCAGATATCCTGTCAGCACTTTCCAATCCTTTTAAGCCTTTACTTTCAGTATTTCTTCCTGAAATTTGAAGGTTTCCATTTAATGGAACAAGTTTCTCTATTCTTGCATGACTTTGTTTGTTTCTTGATTTGGCAAGACTGTTTCCAAACACAGAATATTTTCCTCTGTATCGAAATTATTGTAGGTATAATTTCAAAAGAAGATGGAGGGAAATATTTCATAACTCCATTTTTTCCTACAATTTTTTTCCTACAATTTTTCTTCTTCTAACCAAGCCTTCATATCTCTAGTTTCAAGCAATTATCATAATCAAAAGAACAACACAGGCAGAACTCAGAAAATTCATCCCTTTAGCTGTTTCAAGAAAATGAAAGATTCAGCAACTGATGATTCTAAGACAATTGCAGATGGGTTTATAGCCTGAAGAATAAAAGCAAACCTATCTTTGGGGTTCTGCTTTGTTGGAAAGCTGAAAAGGATCTCTTTTGTATGAAGAATTAAACTGCTATTATATTACAAATGAACAACTAGGGGGTTTTTAAAAAAGAAAATGTAATTGTAATGCTTTTAAAGCTGAATAAAATTATTTTTAAAAGAAACTAAATTGCCACAAACTCCTAACTACAGAACAAATAACATCACAGCAAAAGAAAACAAATTAAAAGTTTTTCCTCTTGTGTTTTATATTCACACTGCACACGGATTATTTTGATGTGCCATCTAATTTGTTAATGATAAAAGCTGCAGTGGGATCTGGTGGGAAAATAGGATGTGGATCAAATAATACTGTTCTTTTGATGATTTCATAGAAGGGTTTGGTTTTTTCATAAGTAAATCAATGTCTATTAAGCAGTTTGGCAATTTTAACTCTTTTGTAAAAGATTTTTTTTTATTTTGCTATATCAAATTGGACTTTCTGTTACTATAATAATAGTACATCAATGAATACATCATTGAATGAATACATCAAAAGTATTAATGCTAATTGTTTTTAAAAATATTATCTTGTAGCCCAGCCTTTCTCTCATTGAAAACCCTTTGTGGAGATGATATACATTCATCCTTAGCTGTTCTAGCTTTAAAGTAGAATTTATCACTCTCTCCCAGAGAACATCTTGGCATACAAATGATCTTCAATATCTCATTCACAATCTTGGTGATGACATCTCCTAAACCCTTACTGGCCAGTGAAAACCATTTTCTTCAGTCTCTCAATATTGCCCTTCAAGGGTTGCAGGAAAAAAATAGGCACCTGGTTTATAACTTTATATTGCTTCACCCATGCTTCACAAGGTGCCATTCAGGCATTAAGTGAGTTTCTTACATAGATATAATAGTCTCTTGGAAGATAACTAGAGGGGGAGGAGGGGGAGGGGGAGGAGGAGGAGGAGGAGGAGAGGAGGAGGAAGAGGAGGAGGAGGAGGAGGAGGAGAATCTCTCTATCCCTCTCCTGGTCATTTTCAGCTGTGAAAGAAATTCATGGTGGATTTTGTCCTGCACACATTTAATCAGTGGATTGCATTTGTCTGCTGCTTTTGGCATTGTTCAGTTTTGCTTGACCTTATTCTAAGCTGTTATTACTTTGGGAAGTAATACTGTATTACCATTTGATGTATTCATAGAATTCTGCACTACAGTTACAGGTGTTCAGCCCTGTCATGCCCTTGCAACATTTCTCCATTTAACATGTTTGTGAACTGGAGTGAATCTGACAAAAGTTCTGCCTGTCAGTTTCCCTTCTAGTCTAAACAGCTCAGCTCCTAAGACAGGCTGGAATGACGTATGAAGGAAACCTTCCAATGCACTGTTGGAGGAAATGTCCATCTGAGTTCAGTTCCAAGTGGGAAGAAAGATACTGGAAACACGGAGACTGCTTGAAAAGATGGTTTAATGGTGGACAGGACCACATGGTTTGAGGTCCTGGGCAAAAAGAGCACATGGGTGAGAGTGGGAGAGAGATTTATACCCTCTATTGGGCTTTGAACCTGCTTCCTGTTCCTGTGGCAAGAAAAGTATCCTGATTGGTTGTCAGACTCCCATGCTTGGTTGAATCTTGCTGGGTGAGGTAAGCTTCCCAGGTGCCATGTGGCAAGATGGGTAGAGGGCTAATCCTATTATGTCCTGAGGTTGAAGGTCTTTTGTGTTGTAGATAAGCTGCCCCAGCCTTTTGTCTTGTAAATAATCAAAGTATCTGCTGGGGGCAGGGAGCGGGGGCTGAGTTTCTGTTTTAAGATTTCTATTTCTTTTTTAAGGGAAATATTCTGCCTTTTAATATTTCCTAGAATATTTCATTTTTCTAGGAGAGGGGCATCTGAGAGTTCCTTCCTTCTACTCTTTTCATCCCAGCCTACCAATCACCAGCCTGCCTACTAAGGTATTCTTTTGACATATTAGTTTTCTGGAAGACCAATAGACCAATAAAGCCATGTTCAGAAAGTATCCAAAATGATAAGAGCACCTCACCTTAGTAACCTGTTACTCAATCAACTAGAAGGTAGCTAAAGAGCTTACGCAGACATGTTGACACTCATCCAACCACACTTCAATGGTATTAAGTGGTGGCTTTCTCCACCAACTGCTGACACTGGATGAAAGAAAAAACAAGGTCAGAACAATTGACTTATCAGTGTTTTTAAATTGTCCCACAATGAGGACAGGATCCTTCACAAGTTCCCTTACTGGAGCACATCAGAGTTTGGCTGTGATAGCAATCCAGGTTACATCAGCATTTTTTTTCCTGTTATGTGAGCACTGGAGGAATCCCATTAATATGAGAAGGAGAAGAGCCTTCAACTTCATACTTGAGGATATTTTTGGCAACAATTCCATGTATAGACTGTGGTTTGATTTGCCAGAACAGAAGCAGTATTGGGTGGGGCTTTTTTAGTTTGGTGGGTCAGATTGGTCATCTACTGTCTATAATTAATGGAAACAGCAAAGTGTAACATTAATAGGAGATAGTCATTTAATAATTAAAAACATTTTAACCCACCTTTCCTCTAAACTATCAATTAAATAACAGAAGTGTTAAACCAATCAAGAAAATCCACCAAGTATTGCTATAGCACTTATTAAAAAAGGTTTAAGATATTAAAGCAGAAACAGAATGATGCTTTGAAGATCTTCTGAATTGGAGGGTCTGCATTAACTTCCAGGAGGTTGTTAATAAGGAAGTTATTAAAACTCTGGGATTATTGATTCTTTGCTCGTTTCATCCTATTGACCACTATGTACATTTGGAGTAAAGAGGGCAAGCAAAGGACTCTCTTCGCTTTTGTTCTGCTTTCTCCTGATTGGATGTCTTGTGTTCCTAATCTCTCCCCTCCAACAAGCTTTTGAAGAAATGAATACGTCCTTCACTTCCCATGATTACCAAGCCAAGATCAAGCATTTTGTCACAACACTTATTATAATCAATATCCCTTTTCATTTGGACCTTATGCATCTCTCTCTAGCTACTTTTAACAGACTTGTTTCTATCTTTGTGTTCTTCTAATGAATGAATGGGAGAATTCCAATCAGGATTACTTCAACCCTATAGAAATGAGACAGGCCACCCTCAAACCAGAAATTTTCAGCAGCAAGAGAAATTTAGCTTAGGCTAAGGCCAGCATTGATCCGTACCCTATTTCATTGATTAACTATGTGCCATCAAGTGGTTGTTGACTCCTAGCAACCACATAGATAGATTTTCTTCATGATGATCTGTCCCTAGCTTCACCTTCAAGTCTTCCAACTATGAACCCATCGTCACTAGAATGAAGTCCATCCACCTTGCTGCTGGTTGTCCTCTTCTTCTCTTTCTTCTCCTTCTTTCATATTTCCCAGTATTGGAGCCTTCTCCAGAGGGCTAGATCTTCACATAGTGTGTCTGAAGAATAATTTGAGCGTGACAAACCTGTTATAACCCATCAAGATGTCCTTACAAATGATGGCGTTGGAACTCATGTGAAGGATTTCAGTTTTTATTCAAGTATATTTTACATAAAATTAAAGTAATATTTAGCTTGCAGAGAAAAGGGGGGAAAGGCTGTATGGAAATTAAGTGTTTGCAATACAAATACTGAAATAATCTATGTCTCAATAACGTTGAGTGGATAAACCATATATAATAACTTCTTGGGCAGAGGGCAAATTGAACACAGTAAGCCGCATGAATTTTAAGAAGCCTTTAAGTTGTTTTATTGGTTTCCTGCTTGTTTAATAGTCAAAACGATTGTTTTAGTTTAGAGGTTTAACTTTATAAACATTACTTTATAAACATTCACATTATAAAGCACTGTGAAGACAGCAGCCCGGTAGTGAAAAAGAACAGATTTTTGGCTGAGGATCTGGGGACTTTACACTGAAGTTTTAAAATATATTCCTAGTTAACCAGCTGTACTGTAGCCAGCAATTTGAGGTTGGGGGGAGGGTAGTGTCCATAAAATGTTAGTTTGCAGACATGGTATCACAATGCAAATTTTGCCCTGTTTGTCTGCTATTATGAAGCTACTAATTGTCACTGCTGATTCTCCTAGCATATATGTTAATATTAGCTGAAATAAATACATATGAACAATCTTTTTGAAAAAAAATGTATTATATTTTTTGGACTATAAGACACACTTCCCCTTCCAAAGTGGGTGGAAATGTCAGTATATCTTATAGAGCGAATATTGTGGCGGGGAGGAGGGGAGGTTCGTGCAGCACCAATCAGCTGTTCTAGGTGGCAGGGATTGCCACGGTGGCTGTGAATGGGCCACGGTGGCAGTGGCGAATGGGCCGCCATGGCGACGAATGGACTGCGGCGAACGGGCCATGGCGAATGGGCTGTGGCAGCGGCAAACAGGCCACAGTGCCAAACGGGCCACAGTTGCAAATGGGCCACAGCACACATTTTAAGTGTTCATGCTTCTTAAATGTAAGCCACCCAGAGTCATTTGGGGTCGGTGGTCTTTAAACTAGATGGATGGATGCATGGATCGGATGGGACAGTGACTTTGCAACTTTTCAGCTTTATCACTGTTCTAGTTTTTGAAACCACCAGAGAAATCAGCATTTGATGAATTAAAAACTTAATTGAGGGAACGAGGCGCTGGGAGAATATTGTGTTTTGAGTTCTGTTAAGCAGCTGAGAGGAACAATGATTGTGCTTCCAGCATTTTGACGTTGGTGGCAGTAAAACTATGATTGCTGCTTGTCATAAAACTAATTTTAAAGGAATGCAGAGCAGAAATGGTGACTAGTTTTGGAATTGCATGTTGCTTTTATAAATATAGAAGAAATGTGTAGAGAGAAACTTTGTATTTTGTATATTTTGTTTTGACAAGCAACCACAAAATATTTTTATTTTGGCTACTAGCACATGTGAAGCAAACAGTGCTAAAATATTGGCATTATTTTAAGGAACAGACATCAGAAATTGAACGTTGAGTGACATCTCCTCCAGCCTGAATTACCCTGAATATCCAGCCGGCATGGATTATTGGCCATGACAGCTGAGAAATCTGGAAGAGACTTTCCTAACAACGTGGTCCCATGGTCTGCTGAAATTTTATTTTTAGATGATAAATTCAATTCGGTACCAAAATTATACAATTATGCAATATGCATATATTAATGCTTTGCTATAAATAATGGGAAAAATCGAGCGAGAATCTCTCTCTCTCTCTCTCTCTCTCTCTCACACACACACACACACACACACACACACACACACACAGCTGTAAACACACCTACGTTGGAGGTATTAGATTTGAGAAAGTGAGTTTACTGCCAATCATATTCCTGTTCCCTTAAACAGAAAAAAAAAAATACTGCTTATCTACTATAGATAAGCTTGTACACAGGTGAACTATAAGAAATTGCTCATATTGCTGTAGGCACATCTGATTTTATGTCTGTGGACTCTGTTTGCCATGTAGTCATTTATATTATATGTGATAATGAAAGCATTTAGGATTCAAATGAGCTAATTGAAGCCCATTTCCCTTCTATCTAAAAATGCTTATAGGATATGGAACCTAGAGTTTTTTTAATTAAGCTTGTATATACATAAATATCGCATTTATGGACACCAGCCCATATCCTTTCCTCTGGAAAATCATCCCATAATCTCTACATGCACGTTTCATAATAAAGTGATATCGCTGGTTTTTGTAATTACGATGAAGCAGAAAAAATGCAGCTTTTAAGACTTTATCTACTGATTGCTTGTTAAATATATATTATTTGGAAGAAACTTGAGAGACAAAAAATTATTTTATCATGGACTACAGGTAAGCTTACTATAAACCTCGTACTCCAGGCCACTTCACTAAAGAACTGAATCAAGCTGAACAAGAAAGGAAGCAGCTGAATTATGATTATAGGCTGCATGTTTGAGAACTGAATCCTAATTCAGTTACATATGATGCAGCCTGAAACAGTACTACATTGACAGGAGCGTGAAAAAAAGAAAAGAAAATGTTGCATACCTGCAAAGTATGTGAAACATTTGGACCTTTGGGAATATGGCTGGGTCTGGGATTACAATATAGCAGTCCTTATCAGACCCATGTGAGTCCAGTCTTTCTTAATCAAAGTGTCAAGTTTCATGGTCGTCTTGAATAAAATGCATTTCAAACAGAATCTTTGAAGAAAAAACTCCTTTTTATTGAGCACGACATCCTAACCTGACTCCAAACGAAGCCAACACTGCCGTCCAGTCCCCAAACCCTCCCTTTCCGTTCCCCACTCCCCTGCACTCATTGGCCATCTTCCAAGTCATTCTACCCTTAATCTACTTCAACTCAAAGGATTTCCCCCCTCCCATCTCATCTCCTCGGTAACATTATCTCCAGGGAAAATAAGTAGGTGAAAAGTCAGCCATCCCTTTCCAGACACCTTCGCTTCTCCTTCTTATGTCAGCACTAGAGTAAATGCAGGTTGAAGTGCTGACACGTGGCACCCTTAAGACATGTGGACTTCAACTTCCAGAATTCCCTAGAAGTCCATGAAATGGACCATGAAGTCTGCCGCTCATAGAAGGCTTTTTTAAAAAATGGGAATGAAATTGGAGATGTGAACATTTGCAACAATCACACACCATAAAACAGCAAATGTACCTTATCCACTATTTTATGAGCACAAAACGTTTGCACAGTGAGTGTTTATGCGTGCTATTCATTTGGCTTAGAGGAGAGGGAAAGCAATACAGGCACCTCCCCCACCCCTTGTGTCTATAATTCTAGATAATATCTGATTTTCTTACCATCTCTCAGTGATACAGCTGGTCAAAACTCAATATGTGAGACACATCCTGATGATGAGATAAGAGCCATCCTTTTGGACTTTGGGAAAAGTTCTAAATCACTCTTACTGCAGACTGGCTTAACCAAGTGCCACCAGCTAACTAATAAAATCCAACACTGTGGTATATAAAAGACTTTACAGCCCACACTTTAAAAATGCCAGCTCATTTGCTGCTTGTCTAAGCGTATTACTAAGCATATTACTATCAGAGGGACTATTTAAAAAAACCAGCATATGATGGATACGTACTAGCAAAGAAAACCATCATTTGTAGTCTAAAGTTTTAGAAAAAGCTGAGGTGTATCTCTTTCATACACATACACGTTCCTGGGTTTTTGAGAAGTGGTAAGATTTAGAAGATAGATCCCAAAGGTGCTTTTTCAGGAGGCAACTGGACTTTCTGTTTTTTCTTTTGAAGACGTTTCACTTCTCATCCAAGAAGCTTCTTCAGCTCTGACAGGATAGTGGGGAATGGAAGGACTTATATTCCTTGTAGACAGCTGGTCATTTGCATTCTTTTAAAGGGTTGCTGAGGCCACTTGGAGGTTTATCTGTGTCCTCAGGGTCACCCAAATGGTGCAAATGGGTGTGGAGCTTCTTGGCTGCAGGATGTTTTCTGCCCTGTTGGTGCTGGCTGTTCAAGATGAATCTGTGTTGTCCGTATCTCAAACTGAAGTGCAAATGGTTCCTGTGCAGATAGATATGGAGGGTGGGCAATAGGTGAGCCATTCAAGGTATGGTCTGTGGTTTTTCTTGTTCACAGAGTCCAAAGAATTCACTGGAACTTAAAACTCTTTTATTTAGCTGGGTTCCCAGTTTTATAACTAATGTCTCTGGCATTTAATTGCATATTCTAGAGCAGGGAACTCCAACCTTGGCAACTGTATGACTTGTGGACTTCAATTCCCAGAATTCCTCAGCCAGCACATGCTGGCTGAGGAATTCTGATAGTTGAAGTCCATGAGTCATACAGTTGCCAAGGTTGGAGACCCCTGCTCTAGATGCTACATTCCAAAGGTAGTTTTTTCCAAAAGGCAACTGGACCTTTTTGGTTTTTTCCTTTGGAAAAATGTCCTTGGAGATTCTCAGTCAACCAGGTCATAGTTGTCTCAAAAGTGTTTTTTTTCAAAAGGCAACTGGCCAATTTTTTTCCTTGAGGAAGAAGAACAAAACGTTTGGTTTCTCATCCAAGAAACTTCATCAGTTGTGATGGCAGGGGTGGGGGACAAGGGATAGTTTCTGACTGACTGGATTTTTTTTGTGGGGGGAGAATGGAAGGATTGTAAAAGGACTGCAAAGAAATACAGTCCTTCCACCCCACCAGCACTATCTGGTCAGAACCTATCCTTCCACCACCACCACTCCACCCCCAGTCTCAATTGTCAACACCTATCCTGCCATCCAGTGGTGGGATTCAGCCAGTTCGCACCACTTCAGGAGAATCGGTTGTTCACTTTCTGAGCAGTTTGATGAACTGGTTGTTGGAAGAAATCATTAGGGCAGAGAACCGGTTGTTAAATTATTTGAATTCCACCACTGCTTCCATCCCTTCCCCCCTCGTTGCCATCACACCTGATGAAGTTTCTTGGATGAGAAAGGAAACGTTTTGTTCTTCTTCCTGAAGGAGAAAAACAGTTCAGTTGCCTTTTGAAAAAGCAGTTTTGAGTTTTCCTTTGGAAACATTTTGCTTTTCATTCAGAATTGAAGAAGCTCCCTGAGTAGAAAGCGAAACATTTTTAAAGGAAAAAAAGCCCCAGAAAATCCAGTTGCTTTTTGAAAAAAGCACCTTTGGGACAATCATGACTTGGATTATTGAGAATCTCCATATATATCTAGATGTTATGGCAAGTTGCAGGCATTTTACACTGGGTTGAATGTACCCTCCTCAATTGGGTACTGTTAAAAAGAGAGGGAGGGGAAGGGAACATTAATCCAAGTGACTCACTTGAGGACCCATCTCAACGCATAAACATATTCACTCTTTATTTGAACCTCTGTAAATATTTTTAAAAACTGACATACAAAAATAAATGTGGTATGGTGCACATGTTCATAATGTAATTGGGTGTTTCAGGGTCAAATGCAAGTCAAAGCCATTCAACATTCTTAAAGGGATTAAGAAAATGCAAGATATGTGCAATTGAATCTAATAAGACCATATGGCACGGAAAAAGGACAGTTTAGTTTGGAGGAAATTGTTAATTGAACAAAAGGTAAAATCATTCTCCTTCTTCAGGTCTAGAGTTCCTTGTAGTTGTGTTTTACTTTTGTTAAATTTAAGATGTTAGGGATTTCATCTGGTAGCTCTCTATACATGCAGTTTCTCTCAAAAACAATAGGCTCAGCAGAAAATTCCTTCCAATTCTTGTTCTCTGTATTTATTTAAAACATTTCTCTGCTTTTTAAAAAAAGAAAAGTTCCTTATATGCTCAGAACAGTAAAGCTATACAAAATGAGGTAATACACAGGGTCACACAGATGTGCTATGATGTACAAAATGAATATAGGTAGTTGTCAACTTATGACTACATGACTACAATGGAGCCTGGAATTTTGGCCACAATCGTTGCAGATGTAAGTTGAGGCACCATGTGACTGGACTCGGTTTTATGACCATTTTTACAATGGTTGTAAAGCGAGTCACAGCAGTTGTTAAGCGAATCATGTGGTTGTTAAGTCAATCCAGCATATCCAACAGGTGTTGGCAAAAAACACCACTGACAAAAAAACCCCCACCACAAATTGTGATCACGTGACTGTGGAATGCTGCAACTGATCATAAATGTGAGCCACTCGCCAAGCACTAAAAATGCAGTTATGAGGGGAGAGGGAAGAGTGTCCAACAGACACTCTTTAAGAATGGGTCATAAGTAGCTTTTTTTAAGTCCATCATAACTTCAAATGGTTATTAAGTGACTGGTCATAAGTCACGGGCTTTCTTTATATTCAATTTTTTTAAAATGATGAATGTAGAAATTATAATTGAAATAATGCCACAACTGTAACTGAAATAATTCTATAACATGACAATATGTAAATTCTGGGAATTTGGAGCATTGGGAGGTCTCACATACTAGAATAAATTAGTTTGGCCTACAGCAGCACAAATGAATACTAATAAATGTTATACATCATTTTAACACATGGTTAAGCATTGCAGAAGTCTATCCTTGGGAACACCCCTCTTCACCCCCCTTCCTGCCAACTTCTTCACTTGTTAGCTAGCAGTCCCCACAGGTGCTTTTTTTCAAGGGGCAACTGGACTTTCTGGTTTTTCTTTGAAGACATTTTGCTTCTCATCCAAGAAGCTTCTTCAGCTCTTGGATGAGAAGCAAAATGTCTTTTAAAAAAATCAGAAAGTTTAGTTGCCCCTTGAAAAAAAGCATCTTTGGGACAACCATGACCTGGATGACTGAGAATCTCCATAGACATTTGTTAACTAGCAGTTTGAATGTTATATAAAAAGAAATGTCTGCAATAAAGATGTATATTTAATCCTAAAGGTGAATAGGACAGGACACTTAACAGACACTTAACATAAATTGTGTCTTCAACTTTTTGGGTTCTGTAGACCCCTTCTTATTGGGAAAACATACAAAAGGACACAGCTGCATTGAATGATTGATTCACATGAATTATTTGTGCATGTTCAGCAAGCCTGTGTGAGCTAAGCAAAACCAAGCTCGATAACCACTTGAATAAAATGCACGGAGAAGGAGGCTGGTATTGATTGATGCAAAACAGTTTGGGGCTCACTCCCCAGCTTCAAAGGCACTCAGCGAAAGAGAGTTGCATGTCCTTTATTTTACTGAGATTGAAGAACGACACAGATAATTAGCATTTGTTTGGCATTAAAAACAATTTGGAAGAAAACCTTGCCCATTACGTGTCTAGACTAAATAATATAACCAATGCTGACAGCTAATTTTTTCCATGGCCTGAAACTTAGGACGGAGAGCTTCTTTTAAGTTATTGATCTCGCTTCCTGTCTCCAGTCTCCTTCGGAGAAGTTAGGAGAAGCTGGTCAGCAGGAGGATGGGGTGAAGGTCAATAGTCAATAGATTTTTGCAGCCAAATTTGGCAGCAGTAGCCTATGAAAAAGTTATTGTATCAAATCAAACTGTTACATTACTCACATCATTTGGCTTTATGTGATGTGTACGGGGGCCAGCCTGAGATCATATCATATCAGAAGCATTGCTTTCTTCCACTCTTCCCTATTTGGAAGTGGACAGCATGCCTTCTGTTCATGGGTGGCTGTGACAGACTTCCTTTGATTGAAGATAACAGGTCTATCTTGAGCAGTGGTGGGTTCCTCCCGGTTCCGCCCGGTTCCGCCGAGCCGGTAGCAGTGACAATATGACATCACCGAACTGATTCTGCCCCTGATCTTGAGGCAGAATTAGCCAAGCATCTTGAGTGCCAGAATACTGTACTGGGAAACAACTGCAAGGTTGACAGGTAAAACATTACATGCAAATAAGATAGAGTGTGATTTCTTCTTCTTTTTCTTCTTCTTCTCCTCCTCCTCCTCTTTTTTCTTCTCCTTCTCCTCCTCCTTTTCCTCCTCCTTCTCTTCCTCATCCTCCTCCTTCCATTATTCTTGTCCTTCTCCTTCATGTCCTCCTCCTCCCCTCCTCTACCTTCTCCTCCTCCTTCACCACTACCACTATGCCACCCTGACCACAGATTCATCAGCAATAACCCAGGTTTAAGCCACTGTCTGCAAATCGCTATTCCTTTTTGATTTTGCCTCCCACATCTACTATGTCTTTAACGATATGAATTGTATCATATCGTCTTTATTATTTACTGCACTGTTGTGGGCTAAGGTTGTATTGTAAAACTCCTCCTCCTTCACCAGATTCACATTCTGGACAGAGATTACATCTTCTGAATGCTTTTAATAATTAGTCACTTGTTATTAGTTAGGATGATTCGTTTCCTACCAATTCATGAGCCACTGTGGCTGAATTATGTATAATTAAGTTATAAAATAGCCTTGGCTTTGCAAGTGTTAAAGTGGATTATTTTCTATTTTGGGAATAGTTATAACTCAGTTACTTTATTGCAACACAACACAAAGACGTTTGCTGAAAAGTCAGTTCAGGGAATGTTAAAGAAAACTAATCAGAAATGTAACTGCCTGCTATGATTAGGGACAAATTGCTCTGTGATATTTCGGTAGGAAGCCGTAGTGGGTTGCTACCAGTTCGCCC
This sequence comes from Arizona elegans, assembly GCA_022577455.1. Taxonomy (NCBI): domain Eukaryota; kingdom Metazoa; phylum Chordata; class Lepidosauria; order Squamata; family Colubridae; genus Arizona; species Arizona elegans. The sequence continues at coordinate 218,851,678 of JAKOOJ010000001.1, forward strand.
TGGTTTGGGCAAACGGGTAACAGCAGCGGTGGGAGCTCCTCGCACCTGCCCGGATGTCATCAAATATGCTGTGCACATGTGCAGAAGCTTCTGCACATGCTTAGAAGTGGTGCGTGGGCAAGTGAAGCAAACATGTGTGAGCGAACTGGTAGCAAAGGTAAGTGAAACCCACCACTGGTAGGAAGCACAATAAAAGTGATATTTACAGAAACTTGTGGCTGCACAATCACTTACAATAGAACCCTGGATTTAGGCTTTAAAATACATGATCAGTACAGCCAGGACTGACATCTTGAATTGTCATTATTGTAAGAAATGACCAGTTTTTCGCCCAAAACTGGAAAAACAATGACATACCATCATAAGACAAGGTGATTAGAAAAATTATGGACTGTGCGGAAATGGGTAAGCTCACAAAGGAGATACAAGAAAAAGATGAAACAGAATACTACTTAGTCTGGGAGAAATGGTATAAGTGGTTGGAGCAGAAGGGGGGGAAAGGGGGGAGAAACAAAAGAAAACTAAACAATGGTTAAACTAGATGGAGGAATATGGAAACAAATGGGAAGGTATAAATTGTGGAAAGGAAACTAGGTACCTGTTTATGTTAAATGTAAATAAAATCTTTAGATTAAGAGAATATATTATAAAGGTATATATATGATATACTAGAAATATATGTATAAAAGATATATTAAGATAAGAAAGAGAAAATGTATAGATATGGATTACTGATGCGAAGATGCTGAAAAGAAGATGTAAATATCTGTTTTGTATGTTTGGTTTTTTTGTCTGTTTGTTTTTTAAAAACTGTTTAATAATAATTATTATATAAAAAAAAAGAAATGCATCTAGATCTGATCTAGCAGAGTTTGTAAAAAAACATAAACCCACATTACAAGTGGTCCTTGAACTGAGAATTATGGTCGTAAGTAGTGCCAGTGGATAAAGATCACATCCAAATTTACAACCTTTTTTGTGAATGGACTTTTTTTGCCAGAAATCAGAAGTATATGTGTGTTTCCAGCAAAAAAAAAAACATTGCCACATTACCATAGGAAGCTGCAAATGCAGCCAGTTACCGAGTGCCCAAAATATGATCACATTGATCGTGGGGGGTGGTGGCTATCAGAACTTCAAATCTGGGTTGTAAGTAACCCTTGGGAGGTCTGTTGTAACTTCAAAAGGTCACTAAGCAAGTGGTCATAAGTGAAGAACTATCTGTATTTTCTTTTTGCCTGTATGGGAAAGCCATATCCTGTGATACAATCTTGCTGGGGAATCCTTTATTACATCTAATTTATCATGATATATGAGAAAAATATATTAAACTATAACTTAATGGTAAACAGAAAGCAGTCTCATAGAAGTGGCAAATTCAGCTTAAGGGAACTTGCAAGTAATATAACATTTTTAGGAAATCTGTTTCATCAAAGCAACCAATGTAAATCCCGCACAATCCATAAAATTCTAGTCACAAAACTGCTCTCCTCTATATAATGGATTATGCCTCTTACTTCTAATCATGAAATCTGGATCAGAATTAGCATATTTTAGTACAATTTCTTTCAGCTATTAGCAATCATTCCTGCTTGGGTAAAAAGTTAATGAAGATGCAGATGGTTCCAAGATATACTGCAGAACTGAATTACAAACCCAAACTAATATGAAAATTAAATGAATGTCTCAGACTAACAAAGACAAATAACACCTCGCCGGAACAAATTGCAGTCATAAAGCCTTGATGTACAAGCATCCAAGTAAACACATTTGATTATTATGAGTCAAAGTACAATAATAAAAAGTGAGGGGATAAACTCCCAAAGGAAACTTAATTGAGGGTTAGTAATAAATCTGAGTTAACTGAAAACAAAATGCTTTGATGCAAGTAAACCAATGTCCTTTTTAACAGAGTCGATGCAAATGTGTTACAACAGTGAGACAACTAAAATGTTGCAAGAGACATGGTCCTGTCACTGCCGACTAAACTAGGGTTGCCAGGTCTGCTTCCAAAAAATAGCAGACAAGTGGGGGAGGGGGGGTTAAGTAGTAAAAAAAAAAATTACAATTAAATTATATATTTTCTTACAAACATTTTAACACGTATTAAAATAATCACTTCAAAACTTTACTTAAAATTCAAAACATCAAATATAATAATATGTAAAATATTAAATTACATTTTACTTTGCTGTCGTGTGTATTTTTTATTTGACTGCGCAGCTTTGATCAATTCTTTGTGTTTAAGGAATAATTCTTTAATTTCAGTACAACGTTGAGAAATATTAAAAAATATACAAAGTTCACTTCAAACTGATGGTACAAGCAGTTGGTTATGTTCGTCAGTCCACAAATTTCCCATGACGCTGAAAAAATGCGATTCTCCTATCCTTATTCTTTGACTGTACAGCTTTAGATTACGTACCATTTCATCATAAAGCTTTTGAATAGAAAAATGTCCACTATTTTGTGAAAAAAAATAGTGAACATAATGTGAAAAAAGCGGACTGTCCGCTCAAATAGTGGACACCTGGCAAGCCTATTGAATGAGAGGAAAATTTGCATCTTGCCAAAAGAGATGTGTGCCTTGCCAATGCACCATCAGCAAAATGCCCACGGAAGGGCTTTGAAGGGATGGACCTTCTAGGAAGCAATCAGAGGCCTATTGCAATTTAATTGGCCTCAGAAGAGTAATTCTGCAAGGAGAAAGGGTATCTCTGGTACCTTTGGAATATGAGTGATGGTTGTGGGTCACCCTATGAAATTCTTGGGTTGTCTTTAAAGTAATGAATGAAAGTATACTTTCGAAGATTCATGCAAACTCTGAATTATAGGAAACGGCAAAGGCAAGGTCAAAAATAGCATGTTGGCTGAAAAAAAGTCTTTAGAAATAACTTACACAACTTATACTTGTGTACTTTCTCTCAGCCCCAGGAAGAAGGCAATGGCAAACCACTTGCAAAATCTTGAAAAGAAAATTGTAGGGATCTATTCAGGCAGCTTTTAGGAATCAACAAGGACTTGAAAGCACAAAGTGAGAGAGGGGGGAGGGAGAGAGGGAGGGAGGGGGGAGGGATAGAGAGAATGAGAACACATCTTAGCATACTGGGGGGAAAAACTTTAAAGTGTTTTGCCAGCTTTATTTATGAGCCAGGCATGGTCTGCCAATTTGCCTCTTTTTCCCCTGGAAAAAGAAACAGTTCCAACTAAAAGTGGAACTTTTGCATTCTCTGTTTTTAAATTTATTTCAATGTGCAAAAGAGAGTAAAGAAAAAACAAAAGGATTTAATTTATTCAGCATATTTATTTTTATTTTATTTTTATTTTATTAGATTTATATACCGCCCTACTCCCGTAGGACTCGGGCGGTGAACAGCCAGATAAAACACATAAATTACCAAGTTTAAAAACAATATAAAATCTGATTAATAATTTAAATAGTTCTGTGTTTTTTTGTAATTTTATTGGTCTGCGGAGCTTCAGCATAGGCTAATTAGCCCATTGATTAGATCGGCCTCCCAACTCTCAGCTGATTTGCTCTCAGTTATTTTGCGCAGGGCTCTGCTGCTTGCTTGTAAAGAGTGCTGGAGCAGAATTTTTTCCCCCAGCTATGCTGAAAAACGAAACTGAAAGTAAAGCAGGCTGTTGGCTTTGCTGTTTGCTGCAACGTTGGAAAATTAGGCAGACAGATTTATTTTCTTTTTCCTCACCAAAAAAGGTAGGTGCAAACAATGGGAAATTTAGGGCAAAAGAGGAGAGTTCAAGATTTTAAAACACAAAAGAAAAAAAAGCTCTATTTAACTAGGGAATTGTAATAATTGAGATACTATTAATTGTATACTGTGTTGAAAGCAGAAATGGTTAAGTTGTGGTTTGGATGACTATATGGGGGAAATTATTTGGTTTATTATTATTGGTAAATATAATTAATTGATTTGTAAGAAATTGGATTGCATGGAAATAATTGGAATATTCATGTTCATATTGATTAATATACAAAAAAGATAGTTATATAACTAATTGGTTTATATTAAAAATGTTGAATTTATATTAAACAACTGTAATATTACATAATTAACCAATGTGAGGATGGATATAAAAATAGATGACAATGGGAAGGGGTATAATATAGAATAGAAGGGAAAAATTGAATTAGATTAAGATTAGAGATGAGGATGAAGGGTAATATTGGTTTTTTAAAAAAATAGATGAGGAATAAATATGGCAAAAAGGAAATATAGAAATTGTAAATTTAATTGAAATGACTAAACACTGTTTAAATTTGTGAACCGGCCAAATACTCTGTTCAAATAAAATAAATTGTATGTTTGTATGTGTGTTTCTAATTATTGCTATTTATTCATATTTGTTCTCTTTTATTCTTTAAAGTTTAACAATTCATTCTTTATCTTAATATCTTTTGTTTGGGGTTGCTTTTCTTCCATTTCATCTTTTTTACTGTACAGCAATCTTTCTCCTCAAACCTACCACCTCTCTCTTTTCTTTCCTTCTTACTTTCTCTTACCCCCCACTTCTTCTCCTCCTCTCTTCCTCCCTCTCTTACCCTCACTCTTACTCTAATTTCCCTTCCCTTCCTTCCTCCCTTCTCTTCCTTCCCTCTCTCTCCTTCTTTCTTCCATCTCTCTTCTCCTTCCTTCATCCCTCTCTATTGCTGTATCCTTTTGTGCATATGGATTACTCAGAGGGCTGAAAAAGTTATTTTTGACTGGTCCTCGCACTTTTGACCAGTCCTCAAACTTACGACTGTCCTCACATTTTACGTTTTTTGCCCTATCTTGTCACCATGGTGAAGAGAAGCAGTTGTGAAATGAGTGACACGGTTGTTAAGAATGCTACAATGGGCATAAATGATGACCAGTCATAAGGGTGAGGACCGGTCAAAAGTGCGAAGGCCTGTCAGAAATCACTTTTTTCAGCCCTCTGGGTAGTCCTTTTGTGCATATGGACTACTCAGAGGGCTGAAAAAGTTATTTTTGACTGGTCCTTGCACTTTTGACCAGTCCTCGAACTTACGACTGTCCTCACATTTTACGTTTTTGCCCTATCTTGTCACAATGATGAAGAGAAGCAGTTGTGAAATGAGTGACATGATTGTTAAGAATGCCGCAACGGGCATAAATGTGAGGAAGGTCATAAGTGCGAGGACCGGTCAAAAATGTGGGAACCAGTCAAAAATGACTTTTTTCAGCCCTCTGAATAGTCCTTATGCACATAGCCACACCCACCCGGTCACATGACCAGCTAGCCATGCCCACCAAGTCACATGACCATCAAGCCACACCCCCAACTAAGAACAATTACCGATTGTTAAAAAAAATGAATCCCACCTCTAGATGGATGGATAGATAGATAGATAGATAGATAGATAGATAGATAGATAGATGAGAGATGAGAGATAGATGTAAGATATGTGGACAATACAATATAGTAGATAATATATTAAATTAAGATAAAGCCATAATGTCAGTTTGTGAGAGTTCATGAATTGGAATGGACATGGTAACAGGTCAGCCAATGGGAACTGTTTGGTCGGAGCCTGGGTGTGGCTTAGGGCCTCTGTATTATATCTTGCTTCTGTGAATATTACTTCTTTGCTTATTGATTCTGTACCTCTGAATTCTGAGTTCTGGTTCTGGCTTCTGCTGTATGGTATTATATATAAAGAAGTTTTCTATGTAAATGAATCCTGCTGAATTATTTACTTTTGTGCTGGTTGGATTACTGCAAACTCTAATACACAATAAAATCATTAGAATCATTCAGCACACCCAACCTGCCGCTGAATTAAATAAACGATGTGCACTTGCGCAGCCGGTGCGTAGACCAGAGTGGCTCATTCAAGAAGGAGAGTGAGCGACTCCGCTACCTTTCGGGCGCTTGCCTTCCCTGACAGCCAGCCATGGGAGAAAGGTGAGCAGTAGGAATCCGGGAATGATGCATTCCCCGACTCCAGGGAATGGGGCAGGTGGGCAGAGCTGTGTGGCAAAGAGTGAGCAGGCAGCGGCTCTGCGACAAGGCCAGAGTTGAGGAATCGTGCATTCTCCGACTCCTATCGCTCACCTTTCTCCCGTGGCTGGCTGTCAGGGAAGGTAGCGGAGTCACTCACTCTCCTTCTTGAATGAGCTGCTCTGGTCCACATGCCAGCTGCGCAAGTGCACATCCAACCTGCCTCTGAATTAAATAAACTGTGCGCTTGTGCAGCCGGCACGTGGACCAGAGCGGTTCATTCAAGAAGGAGAGTGAGTGACTCCGGTATCTTTCAGGCGCTTGCTTTCCCTGACAGCCAGCTGCGGGAGAAAGGTGAGCAGTAGGAGTCCGGGGAATGGGGCAGGTGGATGGAGCCGCGGGAGAAAGAAATTTAAAAAGTTTTCCTACCGGGTTCTGTGGGCATGGCTTGGTGGAAGGGGGTCTTGTGACTGATGGGCATGGCTGTGAGTGACATTGAGTTGACCACGCCCATTCAATCACAGGACACCCCCCCCATCAAGCCACGCCCACAGAACTGGTAGGGAAAAATTTTAGGTTTCGCCCCTGCCCCATACAATTATAGGTCGAGGACTACCTGTACAAGAGAGCTGGGATCAGATCTTCAGCTGCTTGTAACTTCCTGTAGGATAAAAATCAGCTTTCAAAGAAAGAGAGCACTTTGAATTGGCAAGAATTTGTTTTCTCTTATCCCGACATATTACTCTTTCCCCACAGCGAGTCACAGATTCCTGTTTCTGCATTTAGCTGCCATCTTCACACTCCTCCTTGGTGTTTTCAAGGTGGGGGGGGGAAACAGAAGTCATTTTTTGCTACATTTCCGAATGCTTAGCTACATCAGTACATAAAGAAGGAAGAGAGAAGGAAAACCTGAGAAATAGCAGTTTTCCCAGTCAGATTTGTGGTTCACTTTGCTTGAGCAATCTACTGCAGGAGTGAGTAAACTGTAATCTCAACTTTGCCAGTCATCCCCATCTCCTCCTTTTCTGTCCCTAGAACCCCCTTCAATCTTGAAAACGCAGATCCTAATTCCAATACAAAGATACAAAATGCAATGTAAAGCAAGCATAGCATGATTCGTGAGAACAGAGCTCCCTCAAACCAGCCCTGTCGTGTATTTATCATATTTTTTGGAGTATAAGACGCACCAGAATATAAAACGCACCGGAGTATAAGACACACCTTAGTTTTTGGGGAGGAAAATAGGAAAAAAAATCTGCCTACCAGGTATTCATCTGGCTAGCATCCTTAATCTGGTCAGCTTCAGCACATTATTTTGCTGGTTTTGAGCGTGCATGGCGCACTTACACACACCAGGTTGGGGATAAAAAAACAGCTTCTAAAGCACAGCTGATCTTCTGAGAGAAAAGCACTGAGAAAAGCAGGCGAAGCACGGAAGATCGCTTCACTCTCTAGTGCCTCATTAGGGCTGAAAAACAGCTTCTAAAGCACAGCTGATCTTTGGAGAGAGAAGCCCTGAGAAAAGCAGGTGAAGCACGGAAGATCGCTTCACTCTCTAGTGCCTCATTAGGGCTGAAAAAAGGCTTCGAAAAAGCTACATTTGGAGTATAAAGACGCACCCAAATTTTCAGCCTTTTTAAGGGGAAAAGTGTGTCTTCTACTCCGAAAAATACGGTAATATGAATGCAGCCTTCCCACCTCCAAAATGGTCCTTGGTCCCCAAAGGTTGCCTATGGTCAGCCCCACAACATGGACCAGACCAAGAAACAAACTCCATGGGAATCTAAAACTACTTTTATCAAGAGGGACTGCTGTAAAGAATATTTATTTATTATGTTCATGTGATTTAGGGGGAGTTTGCCTAAGATGTTTAGACATATCTTCTTGTTTTGGACTCAAAAGGCAGCTTGAGTCCAGAACAAGAAGATATGTGTTGTTGTGTCCTTGTTGTGTTGTGTTAATGAATCTAACTTCCCTCTGTCAAGGTCATCCTCTTTGCTTTCTACATCTATGCCTAGTCAAGATATTGTTTTGCTGCCTGAGTCCTTTCTGCTCATGATCTTAAATAATACTTTGTGAGGTGGGGAAAAGGAGATGCTTAACCTGCTAGTTCATTTTATTTGAAGTGATTCTTGGGGTTTGAAAAGCAGCTGGTTATTTTCTATTCAAGGACAATGCCACAGTACAAGACAAGCACTGCAGCTCACGATTCACCTATACTTAACTTCCCTAAGATAGAGATTCTAGCCTGTGTATCCAAAAAGGTGAATTCTGGCTTCAGGGCAGCCAACCAATGGGACTAATTAGCTTAGCTTTTTTAGAAAGCAGCAGATTTATTGAGCTGAATTGGCCAATTGCACGCTTGTTTTGTAGTTAGAGGTAAAAATTTGGTTCCTTTTCAGGCCAAGAAATGTTTGTGCAAGATTGAGCACAACTTGACATTCCAAAAGCCTTCAGAACAAAAGTTCCTGCCAGGTTACATTTTTGAGACAGAAGGGAAAATTATTAACTACTGACCTGGCTCCCTATTCATTATCTTAAATTGGAAAATGAAATGAAATCCATTTCCATTTTTGTTCTAGCTCCTCCCACAAATTTTTGGAGAACAAATCTCAGCTTGGGAAAAGGTATCAACCATCAGGTCTAGATCCTGTCAGTAGTACCATCAGGCACCCCTCAAATGATATATTTCCAGGGATCTGTGAAAGAGGTTTTTTTAAAAAAAGTCAGTTTGGCCACTGTGATAGAAGCCATGTACACACAAACAAGGAATGCATTGAAGGTTTTGTCTATCCTCTCAACTGCCCAGGTTGTCTTCTCCAACATAACTAACCACCAGACTGAGGAATTCTGGACTTCTACCTTAGCATATCTGGGACAACCAAGTTGAAGATAGCTAAAGTAAGGCACATCTGCTTACCCAGCCTTTAAGTTAAAAATGTGTTGTTGTGAGTTCTGTTTTGCTATTGATGTTTCATGTAGTTGGGCTCTGTCCTATATTATTGGATTTGGGGCTGATTTATGGTTTATGTTGTTTAAAGATATGGATATTTTCAAAGAGTTTTTATTGGAAATGGGTTTTTGTTATGTGTTCCTTTTTCTTGATGATGAATCTCTGCTTTGACACTTTTATTAATGAAAAGTGAATTAGATTTTTTTTATAAACAACGTGGCATTTTTTTTTGTACAAGAAAAATAGTTTTTTGCTAAAGAATCAGTAGAAAAAACAATGGCAACATCCAGAAACAATGAAAGGGCACCTTTGTCTCCCACGATTGTCTGCCAGAAGGTTTTGCTGTTCTTCATCCCTTTTATCTAGGCTTCCAACGTATCCAACTTCAGAGATTCACGCAGGCTTAGTTTGAACTCTGCAACTTAGGGATCAGATGGTTATTGTTGGTAAGAAAAAGTCATCTGCTAACAAATTTACTTCTCATCATCCCAGTTCAGTTAACCTTTACAAATTACCTAGGCAGCATCAAGAGTTGTCTGGTCTGGTCATTGAAATAGCTCAGTGCTGACTCAGGAGAAACATGCACTTCCATTCCTAAAACCAGGTATATAAATCATAACAGATACTACAGCCTTCATTTGTATTTGATGTATGGGATAAATTCCCCAATTGTTTTAGGGCACTGATGCAGAAGCTTTCTCTATTATGTGCTGTCAAGGGAAACTGAACTACAGTTTTAAAATAATGTGCCTTGGGACTCATAAAAGGTAAAGTCTCCTCTGAGTTAAGCCTGGAAATCTTTCACAGACGGGTCTCTGGCATTTTCTACGTGTAACTGTTTACAAAAATGGTTTCCCAATTCAACTTTCCACTTCAGCTTCCAATCCTGGCATTCCCAGGTAAAGCTGTATTGCACTGTAACTCCAAAGTGTTGTCAGCCCTTCCATATAAACCCAGGCAGGAAACATGATTAGATGAATTAATTCTATTTTGTGTAAGGCTATATTAACAGAATCTTGCAAGTCTGTAGGTACAAACCTCTCACCTACCACTTTTAAATGCTTGATCCATTAGGATAGGTCCTTCCTAAGTTTCGTTAAGACATCGGGGGCTCCTGAGTCTCTTGTCCACTGATTTCCTAGGCAGCATCTCTTCCTCTTCTTGGAGTGGTGCGGTGGCTTAGAGGTGGAGCTCTCACCTCACAATCAGGAGGCTGTGAGTTTGACGCTAGGTAAAGGCAAATATTTCTCTCTCTGGGCACAATGAGAATATAGCTGCTGAACAAAACTCCGCATTGGCGACAGGAAGGGCATCCGGCCATTAAATGCTCTGCTAGCTCCATTCAGTTGCCCAGACTACACCCTGCAAGGGATTATGGGGTCGTTAAACGATGATGATGATGATGATGATGATGATGATGATGATGATGATGATCTCTTCCTCTTCTTCCCCAAAGTTATCCACACATTCCATTTACATGCTGTCATCCAGTGTGTGAGCTGGCTCAAAGCTATTCCAACTTTAAAAACATGCCAGTGACATTTTGGCTCCAGATTCTGCATTGGTTTCTGCCTGCCCTGAGATCTTGAGGAAGAGAGAAGCAGGATAGGGAATCTACTGGTTTTTTTGTGTGTTTAATTCTTGGCTCACAGTTCACTGTTCCTTCTGCCTTTGGCAAAAAAGAGAGAAAGGCAGAGGGTCTTCCCACCCTTCCTGAAAGAATTCCAGATGCAAAATCATTTCTCTTTCCTGAAATTTTGGCACTAAACGTTTAAAGTTGTAAGCCATCCAGAGTTGTTGGATACGAGATGGGTGACAAATAAATTTCCTAAAGAAATAAGTAAAAATAAATGAAGCATGTGTCTGGTAGTGTGCTGGTACATTCCTAGGAGATTAAGATGCCATGGGTCCAGCAGCTTTCTGAAAGACCACTGGACATCTATTTAAAATGACTCCCTGTCCTCCATAGCTTTGATATAATAATATGTAACAGCAGGTTGAAGCAACTGTTGCAGGGAGAAAACATCTCTTCAGGCAAAACCTTGCAATAAAGCTAATCTTGCAAGGTGAAAGTGAATCTTTTGGGGTGCCAAGAGATCAGGTTCCAAAAGACCCAGTCCTTCTCTTCTCTTTCTTTGTCACTCCAGCCAACCAAGGTCAGCCACAGAAGTGAGCGAGATGGCTCTGGGGCAGTGAAAGGCCTGAAAAAGCTGGATGGCATGAAAATTCAATGGCCAAGGATCGGTCCTGTCCCAGGCCAAGCACACACAAATACAGAATTGTTCTCCTTATTAAATGAAGCTTACAAACAAAACCACTTGCAGTCTAGAGACAAGTTCCGACCAAAGTTCAGCCAGTTTGGCTTACAAGAGTTCCAAATCAAAATGCAGGCATGTAGTCAGGCAGAGTCCGAGGGTCAGGGTTTATAGCAGAGTCGTCAGGCAGTCCAGGTTCAAAACGCTCCATGGCTTAGGACCTGGTTACCTACGGGACCGCCTGCTACCACCAATAGCCTCCCACCGGCCAATATGCTCCCATAGAGAGGGGCTCCTCTGGGTGCCGTCGGCCAAACAATGTCGGCTGTCGGCCCCTAGGGGGAGAGCCTTCTCTGTGGGGGCACCTACGATCTGGAGCTCCCCCCGGAGATATGGAGGATCCTGGATCTGCGCACCTTCCGTCGCGCGCTTAAGACTTTTTTATTTCATCAAGCTGGCCTGGCCTAAATCTTCTCCCCTTTTTAAATGTAAATTTTAATTTGTTTTTAAATTATGGGGTATTTTAAATTTGTTCAGCCAATTATTTAATTCGTTTTTATTCTATTTTAAATTTTTGTATTTATGTGTTTTATCCTGTTTGCTGTTCACCGCCCTGAGTCCTTCGGGAGTAGGGCGGTATAGAAATTTAATAAAATAAATAAATGAATAATAAAATAAAGTCAGGGATGCGAGGTTCAGAAGTCGAAGCACACAGAGTGGGACTTAACAAGTGGTTGTCATCAATGAAATGTTTACGCTTCTTGCTCCAGTTTAATAGAAGCAGCATGGTGTAGCTCAGTTAGTGGCATGAGATTCCTTCCATGTGAGCGATCTTGAAGAGTGCCTCTGCTCTATTTTCTTTGCAGCCTGCCAAATTCTTGTGTTGGGAGGGGTGATAATTCCACATCCTCATCTTCAGCTGTGTCTACTGGATGCTGATTTGTCCCACCTCCTCTGGCTGATCAGATAGCAAACCACCTGGTGGTGCTGGAGTTGACTGTTCTCCATCTGTTGGCAATTCTGGAGCTGGCTCTAGAGCTGGCTGCTCATCGTCAGTCCCTTCTTCTGACTCCAAATCTGAGCCCACCATGGGATGGGTGCCCACAGTAACTCAGATGGTCAATAACACAGGGCAGCCCCCCTCCCTCCTAAAATTACCATAGAACAACTTGCAGCAGCTTGAACACATGGCCTGGCTTGAGTTGGCAAAAGTAGAAAAACCGCATTTCTGAAGCAGAGCATAAAAAGATGACCATTTATGGCACCCCCAAATTGAGGCTGTTGAAAAGAAGCAAACAAAAATCCATAAAATTCTGCTTTTCAACATTACAGTGTCTGGGTTGCATCCTTCTGGAATTTTAATGCTCTAAAATCAATGAATAAGCAACTATTTATCCATTCCATTCAATTTGCAGTATCTTCATATTATCACTTCCATTAATAATTCCATAATTAGGTTTTTTTCCATTCCAGCATAGCAAAATATAAATTGATCTCCGTTTTTAAAATACAAGTACTGTCCTTACATTGCAAATTTCTTTTTCTGAAAACTTGGAGAGCTAAAGTGAACATTATATTAGAAGTACAGTGTGCACATGCTTCCACAGACGTCTGCAGTGGGGATAGGGGGATGGGAGTGGCAATTCTGGTTGAGAACTTCACATATAACTAGGAGAACCTCAATGTTTCCTTTCTCACCTACAAGCTGGGAAGGGGTGGGGGAAGGGAAGGGAAGGGAAAGAGAAGAAATGAGGGAGGAAGGGAAGGAGGAAGGAAGGAAAGAAGGATATTAGATATTCAGGCACTGTGCCATTATATAGTTTAGCCTTAAAATCAAGTTTCCAATCAATAGATTAAAAGAAAGACATGAATTATATTTATGTTAGAGAAAATACACATGCTTTTCTAATAGCTATTATGCTAGCCTTTTTGCAATCTCTTGTATTAGATGGAGGCTCAAATCCAGTGGTGGGATTCAATTTTTTTTACTATTGGTTCTGTGGGCGTGGCTTGAGGGCATGGCGTGGCTTGAGGGCATGGTGTGGCTTGGTGTGCGTGACTTGGTGGGCATAGCAGGGAAAGGATATTGCAAAATTTCCATTCCCACCCCACTCTGGGGCCAGCCAAAGGTGGTATTTGCCAGTTCTCCGAACTACTCAAAATTTCCACTACCAGTTCTCCAGAACCTGCTGAATTTCATCCCTGCTCAAATCTGGATCTCAAAGGCAATGTCAAGGGGAGAATGGTGGAACCAGGGGTGAAATCCAGCAGGTTCTGACAGGTTCTGGAGAACTGATAGCAGAAATTTTGAGCAGTTCAGAGAACTGGTAGCAGAAATTTTGAGTAGTTCAGAAAACTGGCAAATACCACCTGTGGCTGGCCCCAGAGTGAGGTGGGAATGGAGATTTTGCAGTATCCTTTCCCCTGACACGCCCCCAAGCCATGCCCACCAAGCCACACCATGCCCACAGAACCGGTAGTAAAAAAAATGATTTTACCACTGGGTGGAACCAATTTCTGTCTCATGCCTTCTCCACAGCCAGCCAACATTGAATCCATTCAGAATCAAGGAGACTCAAAGCAGCAGCGGTGAGAAATGGAAGTTCAATTGAGGAACTTCTTGCCATTGTTGAAGAGTTCCTCTGTATTTTGAAAACATAAAATAAATGCAAGGTGACTATTTCTCAGCTACAACCCCCTGTATAATTTGTGGGCTCTCCTTTGTACGTTTCTCAGATACAGAAGAAAGCCAAAGTTGGCTAGGACAGTCTTCTGTGATGCTTCAAGGACTTTCACCAGATGAACACTGTTCAATAAAAGCTGTGATGGTTTTTAATTGAGACTAGCATAAATTAAAAATGGCAAATAATGACCTGCCACCATACTCATTAGACACCTTTGCCCATGTAGTATTCTCCATCACAGATTCCCTCCATCATTTATTGCTTATTGTGGCAATAAATTGCTCATTGTGCAACAATTACTGATGATCTAATGGAAGGTTTTTGCACTTTCTACCATAAAAGTCATATTTTGTCTGATGTTTGAAATAGGAAACTATATTTCTTTTTGCAAAAAATAATAGGCCATTTTTTTTTAAAAAAAAAGAGGAAATACATTCTTATAATAGGCACCGAAGTATTTCTGTATTGCAGCTACAATTCAGCTCTAGCACATCAAATAAAAGACACTAGTTTGAGATTTTAGTTCATTTTAGCCTACAAATTTGATAACAAGCATCCAAGCTTTCTTTGGATGTCATTATTTCTGACAAAATGCTTCAGTTACTCAGAACCTCTGGCCTTTTAGTATTTGAGAATTAAGTTCAAACTGAACAAGGGTTCAAATTTTAATATATTACGGTATCTGAAGTTGGAAGCTTGTTTTTAATCTTTTCTGTATTGTTTATTGGGAAAGTAAAATTGGATAGAACAGTAAAACTACACACAAAGCAGATGGTAACCCAAAGTGAAGGCAACTAACCCAATCAGGCACATAGAAATGAAAAGGCATTCAGAAATCCTGAAGGCAAGAGCATACAATACCTCCAGAAACAAGTGTAAAGAGAATACTGAAACTTGTTTACATTACAAAAATGGAATTGACAGGTTGGATGTATGGGTAGTACTAGTCCCCGACTTATGACCATGTTTGTTTAACAACCATTCAAAGTTATGATGGCGCTGAAAAAAGTGACTTACGACCTGGTCTTCACACTTACAAGTTGGTGAGGACCCAACTTGTACCACCAGGCGGATCGCTATCTGAGCAGCCAGAGGAGGTGGGGTAAACTAGCATCCAGCAGATACAATGAAGATGAGAAACCCTTCCCAACAAGTGTCACAGTGTCACCACAGTCACATGATCAAAATTTGGGCACTTGGCAACTGGAGAAATTTTCTAAAGGTTTAGTAAGCTAGGCATATAACCAGGGGCTTGCATTAGAACCATAACAGCAACTCTTGGCAAGAAAACCATCTCCTTACTACTCAAGTAATGTAAATATTTTATTACTGTTGATCCTATGATCAAAATGCCATATAAGGAATCATTCCAGCATATTGTTCAGTAACATCGAAGAGTTTGTTCATGATCTAATGAACGCTAAAATCCATATGCTTGACTCTACATCTCCTGGTAACATTGAGTATGATGCTTTTGGGCAAAGAACATCTAACTCAATATTTTTGCCATAGGAATAAATAGCATTAACATTCTTGTGCCCTGAAAAACGAATGAATAAGTTAGTTTGAAGAAGCTGCAGTGAACAAACCATCTAGTTTTCTTTGTAGCTGACTACTTGTATGGCATTTGGTCTACTTAATCAAGCCACCCAGATATACATAACATTGATACCACCAGTAAAAATCGCTAAGAACCCTAAGAAAGAAGAGATAAAATATGACCTTTTCTATAAAATGGGAAATGTTATCCTATCAGCTCAGAAATCATCCCTAATGAGCTCATTGGACTTATTCTCAAGTAAGAATGACAACCTTGGAACATACCTATTTAGATGCTTACAAGTTGGGGATGAATTAGATTAACGACTGCATTCCTGACTTAACATGCAACCAATAGTTGTCTCCTTCTGGGGAGGGAGTTTTAGCACATGCAGGTGCCTGATTCAGAATCTCAGATTCTTGGGACTCCATGTCACATAAAAACTTAGACTTTTCTGTCTAAACATGGAAATAGCAGACAAAGGATCAGTTTGACATGCAACCCTGCTTATATATTCAACTCATGAGGAAAAAAGGGAGCCAGTGATGAAATCCATTTTTTTTTTACTACCGGTTCTGTGGGTGTGGTTTGGTGAATGTGGCAGGGGAAGAATACTGCAATATCTCCATTCCCACCCCACTCCAGAGGAAGGATACTGCAAAATCCCCATTCCCTCCCCACTCCTGGGTGAAGGATATTGCAAAATCTCCATTCCCACCCCATCCTGGAGTCAGCCAGAAATGGTATTTGCCGGTTCTCCGAACTACTCAAAATTTTCACTACTGGTTCTCCAGAAACTGTCAGAACCTGCTGGATTTCACCCCTGAAGAGAGCACATAGGGCTAAGGTCAAATAGTTTTCCATATTCCCACCACTGCTACCCAAGGCATCACACATGTAAAGTCAATTGCTTTGTAAAAACAAAAACTTTAAAACAGCTTGTCAAACAGAAGATGTTTGCTCCTTAAAAGGTGCCCATTAATGTCCAAAAACACTTGGTCATTGGTATAGGAATTCATTCAAATGTTGGATAGTCTGAGTTATGCAGTCTGAATGAGATGCATGCCAGAAGGCTTAAAACTACATGTTTCCTCTGCTGAAGTTAGTCAATAATTTGTTTGGATTTTCAGCCTTGCAAAGCCAGACCTCAGGTCTCAGCTGATAAATAAATTATACCGTATTGTTTAAAGCAGACAGTAGGAGATGGTGTAATAATCATACTAGACTCCAAAAGCACCATAGAGACATCCCTGGCTTTTCCCCTTAAAGGTATCTATGGGATGATATATTGCTGACAGGAGAGTGCATGGAAATGTAAACGAGAGCACTAATAAATTACAAACAAGCTTTCAGCAATCAGATCTTATCTAGAAATCTCCCACTGGCTATCAATGTCTAAGATTAAGCACCACAAACGAAACTTGAAAATAATAGAAAGAAGTTGACATGAGATAAAAGCAATAACGAGATGCTTTTTGCTCAGCTACCCCCAAGTGAGAGTGAGCTGAGCAGCCACAATGGGTTGCTGAATCCAACCGACTCCCAAAAGTTCTTCTTTCTTTTAAAGGCAGCAGTGGGTCAACAATTCCAACCAGTCACCATAATAAGTATCATCTCTCTCTCAAGAATAACCAATGGAGCCTGTCTCCAGGAGCAGGTTGAACATGTAGAGCAGGGGTGTCAAACTTGATTTCATTGAGGGCCGCATCAAGATTGTGTTTGACTGCAGGGGGGCGTGGCCAAGGTGGGCGTAGCCAGCTCAACATCACTTGTGTCAAGGCCATCTGTGGTGGCCAAATGCTAAGGCAGGACTTGCCTCAGCCCCTCCCTCCCTCTCATTATGATCTCCTTCCTTCCTTCCTTCCTTCCTTCCTTCCTTCCTTCCTTCCTTTTCTTCTTTTTCCTTCCCTCTTCATTCTCCTTTCTTCTTCATTCCCCTTTTTCCTTATTTTTCCTTCCTTGCTCTTTTCCCATCTTTCCTTCTTTTTCTTTGTCTTTCCTCTTTCCCTTTCTCCTTTCCTGTCCATTCTTGGATGTTCAAATGCAAAAGGGGAAACATTTCTCCTTTTGTTTTGCTTTTAGTTTGTTTTGCTAGCCCTCCTGAGCCCCATTTTCACTGGCAGAGGCACTGCAGGCCAGTCCTTTGCTGTTTCCACGGCAGCTCCGTAGGCCGGATCTAAGCACTCTGCAGGCCAGATCTGGCCCACGGACCCTGAGGTAGAGCATTGTCTACAGCAGCAAATTGAACAGGGCTGGAAAATACTCGCCCTTTTGAGCGACTTCCTCACTCAATCTACTTCCATCCTCCCTCCACCTAAGAGCTCACTTTCAAGTCTTTCTACCTTCACTAAGGCCATAAGATCTGGGCTTCAAAAATCTACTATATCTTTCCTGTCCTCTGGTTGACAGCCAGACTTTTACTGTTTTCAGGGTAAAAACTAGATTTTTTTCCCAAAACAATTCAGTTTGGGAAGGGAGGAATGTTGGTGGCAAGATGAAGAGATGAAGAAGACGAGAAGAACAAAATGAGGAGTTCAAGGTGCTGGAAAAACTTTGAGGCCTGGGATGAGGGGGTTGGGTGGGTTTAAAGAATCCAAATGATAGCAATGCCTTCAAAAGCTGACAGCTCTTTCTAGAGGCTGTTTCCATCCAAGTACACTGTGTTGCCAGAGGCCAAGGCAGTGGTGGATTTCAAAAAATTTACTACCGGTTCTGTGGGCATGCCTTGGTGGGCATGGCATGGCTTGGTAGGCATGGCCTGGTGGGCGTGGCAGGGGAAGGATACTGCAAAATCCCCATTTTCTCCCGATCAGCTGGGACTCAGGAGGCAGAGAATAGATGGGGGCGGAGCCAGTCAGAGGTGGTATTTACCCGTTCTCCGAACTACTCAAAATTTCCGCTACCGGTTCCAGAACTGGTCAGAACCTGCCAAGGGGATAAAGGTAGCAACTCTGCCTAAAATCTCAGGATATCACTGCGGACTGGTAGAAAACCCTGCTGCCTGGCATTTTACAGTGCAAGCAGGAAAGAAGATCAATGACCCACTCAGCCCAGGATACATAAATTCTTCTAGACTGCATTCCTAATTTATAGAATCTATCAACTAACCAGGAGTTATAGATACTTTGTACTTGAGCACCAACTGAGGAAATGATGATGCGGCTTTAGAAAGATAAATTCACATATCTTTATGTGCTACAAGGGACTGTTTATAAGTGTTCTTTTTTTGGCTTTTGAACTTGTTCGCTTTTTGTTCAAAGGGCAGGGAAGCAATATAAAAGCTACAGAAAAATTGCTTTCTTTATGGATACATATTACCATAAATTTTCTTCTTCTATTTTTTTTTTTTTTTGAAAAAAAACAAATTAAAGAAACTTTGCACGTATGTATTTTTACATGGTGATAGTTTGCTTTTGTTAATTTAGGTCAGACTGTCCTTTGGTATTCGAAATGCATTGAAACTGACATTCCCCATCCTACCACCAATTTATATTTAGAAAAAGAGAGAGAAAGTATAAAGGAAGAAATTTTTAAAAAAATAATCAATCAGACACATGGGTCCAGTTCTTATCTAGCTGAATGGTTTTCTTTATTTTTTTCAAATAACTTTTATTAAAGAAATGTTTAGCAAAGAAAAAACCGTAAAAAGAAAATAAAGATAATAAAGAAGAATAGTAAATAGTGAACAAAGAAAAAAGAAATAGAAATAGAAAAGAAAAAAGGGAAATAAAGATGATAATTAAGCAGGTTCTGATCTGGTTTATGGGTACATTTTACTTTACTCTCTCTCTCTAAGATTCTATCACAATTTCCTTTTTTCCATAAGCTACTCTTTCTAATCTTTAAACTATAAATCCAAAGATAATTTTTCTCTTTTTCAGGAAAAAAAAAAGTCCACAGTGCATTTCCAGACATTAACAAAAGTAGTTGTTGATTCTTCTCTAAAACAAAGTTAATCTTGCTGTCTCTGCCAATTCTGCTAATAGTTATAACTCTGCTAATAGCTGCCTGATCGTCATCTGAGTTGCCTGATCGCCTGATTGTCAGAGAAACTCAGCTGGGATCGTCAGAGGCTTTTAAAATCTTTTTTTTTTATACAACCTCTTCGGCCAAAGAGGTTGCAGAAAAAAAATGCTTTTAAAAGTCTCTGACAATCAGGCAACTCAGCTGGGATCATCAGGGGCTTTTAAAAGCTTTTTTTCTACAACCTCTTTGGCTGAAGAGGTTGTAGAAAAAATGTTTTTAGAAGCCTCTGATGATCCCAGCTGAGCCATGCGATCATCAGAGGCTTTTTTTTTAACTTTTAAAAGCATTTTTTTGGCCGAAGAGATTGTAGAAAAAATGCTTTTAAAAGTTTAAAAAAAAAGCCTCTGGTGATCATGTGGTTCCGCTGGGCATGGGGGAGGGAGGGATTTTTGCTACCGGTTCTCCGAACCACCTGCCGCCATTGCTACCAGATCAGGTGATCCATTCCGAACCAGGAGCATTTCACCCTTGGAGGAGAGCCCTTAAGATATCTCTTCTTGGGATTTAATTGTTTTTGTGGAACATGCCAGCCAATTCATTCAAAAACATTCCAGAAGTCTCCTTGAAAAAGGAACATATTTTGTGAAACAAATCGAGCCAGATAAAAACATTTTACTGGCACTAGAGAGTCCGCCCTCTCTCCCTTGTTTAATGTTGAAATTGTTAGGAGGTGGTCTGAGAATTGAGTTGCTTGGGAAGGTCATGGACGTTTTCCATCCTGCCTCACTTTTACATTTCACTACAGATATTTCAAAAATGTGTCCCTGGAGCCCCCATCTGGCCAGGAATGGGGGAAAGGTGTCATTTCAAGTCCTATTCAGTTATCAACAAACTGTAAGACATCCAAATAAATCTCAGAAGAAATGCTGCAGGCCATTTTATTCCTCCTAAGCTCCCCTCTGGAATTTCCATTTTGGTTGTGACAAATAATTTGAAACATTTATGCATGCAGTGTGGGAACAACATGTTTTCAAAGAGAGAATGAAAACATGGATCAGATTAAACAGGTTTACCAAATCAAGAAAACATTATTTCTCTGTAAAGCCAAGCAAATGAACTCTTACAAAGAGAAGATTTATGTAAAAATGAATAGGTTAATAATATAGGTAGTCCTCAACTTATGACCACAATTGAGTCCAAAATTGCTGTGGCTAAATGAGACATTTGTTGTGAATTTCGCCCCACTTTACAACCTTTCTTGCCCCAGTTGTTAAGTGAATCACTGCAATTGGATAAGTCAGTGACCCAATTGTTAAGTGAGTCTGGCTGCCCCATTGACTTTGCTTGTCAGAAGGTCAGAAAAAGTTATCACATGACCTTGGGACACAGCAACGGACATAAATATGAACCAGTTACCAAGCATTTGAATTTTGATCATGTGACCATGGGGATGCCGCAATGGTTGTAAGTGTGAACAACAGTCATATATCACTTTTTCAAGTGCTGTTGTCATTTTGAAACAAATATATTCTCAAAAGATATAAGAAAAGTCTCCTAATTTCAACTGACGTTTCTGTCTCTTCTGTCAATATATATAACAAACAGACCTTGTTAAGACCTAGTGGCCATGGGTACATGGAACCTCAGGATTTGGGAGCTTAATATCTATAGTTCTGCATGGCCACACCCACTCTGACAGAAGAGGCATGCTCAGGACCCTGTTGGCCAAGAAACCTTGGCTGGTGGAGTTCAGGAGAAGAGCTTTTTATGATATGGCTCCCACGCTCTGGAACATCCTGCCACTCGAGGTGAGATCTGTCCCCCACCCTCTTGGCTTTCTGAAAGGGCCTGAAAACATGGCTTTGCCAGTTGACCTGAGGTTCTGAGGAGACTACAGAACATTGCATCTCCAACCAGGGGTGGGTTCCACTTACCTTTACTACCGGTTCGCAACAGGAGTGCGTGCAGATCGTCAATTATGACATCCGTGCAGGTGGGCGGAGCCTCCCGCTGCTTTTACTACCGGTTCTAAAGAACTGGACAGAACCGGGAGCAACTGGGACCACCACTATCTCCAACCTATTAATGTAAGGGTTCTTATCTTATGCAGTTTTTGTTAAGTTTTTAATATTTGATGTTTTTAAAATGTTTTATATTGCTGTTTTAATGATGTTGTAAGCAGTGAGATGAGCTGCATATGAAATTTGATAAATAAATAAATGCCTTCTAGCATTCACTGATACTCATATTCTGCATCCACATTATGAACTTTTTAAGGGAACATTCTGCTTCTTAATTACTTAATTGAAGACTCCATCAATGACACAAAGGAGCCATCTAGTGTGCTGGAATAGGTAAATCACTAGTTATTTCTAACTTGCACCTGACCCTTCACAAACTCTTTCAGCTTAGATTTGCTTGCTTAATGGAAATTACGTTATTGGGAAAAAGCAAATAACTCTTTCTGTCCTCCTGTGAAGACAAAAACAAAGATATGGTTTCACCATCATCAGTTTCCAGGGTCAGTTTTTCCTTTGGACAGGAAATCAAAGTGGTTTCCAAAGGGAAAGGAGGAGGAGAAGGAGAAGAATCCATCTGTAGATTTCAAGATTTGGTTGTAGAAATAGCTGGATATTGTGACTGGACTACCTCTACTAGTACTACTACTAGTAGACTACTAGTAGTAACCAGTACCTCTTGATAAATTCTGTTCTTCTTTCTCTCCTTCTGAAATAATAAAAATAGAAAAGAAAACCACAACTATTTTAACCTTTTCCCAGTCACTTGGGTTAGAAAGGGAAAATGGCAGAAAGCTATTCAAATTTCATTGTTAAAAAAAATAAAAGAACAGGAAAAGTGAAAAGATGCACTTCTCAATTACAATGTTTTTTTTTTAAAGCCTATCCCCTTTTCTTATTTCATCCATGAACATGTTAACAAATGCTCAGCTTTTTACTGTTTCACTGGTGAATTTGTAAAAACAAAAAAAATGGTCATGGAAAACAGCAACCAATGACAAGAGGTGAAAAGGCTGTCCAGCCACAGCACAAAGGAATCTATGAGGAGAACTGTAGAGGTATTTGCCTGCAAGGAATGAAGGGACATCAGGCAAACCAACAAGAACTGCTTGAATCAGAAAATGGTACTTTGCCTTGAGGCAGCAAAAGATGGATGGTGGCTGCCTTCTTAGAGGATTGGGAACAAGCAGAGGAAGATATGTTTTCTTGACTTTGAGAAATGGTCCATGGCCCAGACCTGTGTGGCATAGTCCTATCTGTCATGCTTTATCAGCCATATTATTATATCACCTATCACCTGTCATATGTGTACTAACTACAACAAAATCTTTGCAATTTTGTCTTCAGGTCATCACTTAAGACCAATTTATTTCTTTCGGGTAATGATTTCTGGAATCTGAACTTTTCTGAAAACAGCAACAGATGTCCCCGTGTCATCTGTTTTCATGTAAGCTTTGTGTGTGTATGTGTGTGCTAATTGTGGGATATTCTTGATGATCAGAGTCTTTAATCTGAGCGTTAGCTTCTTTGAATTTAAATTATAGAAAAGTGGGCCATAATTGGATTTAAATATTTGTGTCATTGCCTGGAGGGAAAAGGAGAAATACATATATTTTTGCATAATTGCTCTTTGCATTACTGGTAGCACATTGATATTTAACAAGCAATAAGCTCTTGGGTATGATAAGAATACGGAGCGGGGGGGGGGGTAATAAGGATAATTCATTTGCAGAATTTTACAAATACCTAATATTAAATCTTGGAAGTATACAGCATTAAAGTATGAAGGAATATTGGCTATCAGTGGGCGATACCCATGGCGATGTAGCAGGGGTGAAATCCAGCAGGTTCTGACAGGTTCTGGAGAACCGGTAGCGAAAATTTTGAGTAGTTCGGAGAACTGGCAAATACCACCCCTGGCTGGCTCCAGAGTGGGGTGGGAATGGGGATTTTGCAGTATCCTTCCCCTGCCACACCCTCCAAGCCACGCCCACAGAACCAGTAGTAAAAAAATTGGATTTCATCACTGCAATGTAGGTACAGTAGATACCCACAGGTGCGATGGGATTTCTCTTCCTCTGCGTTCCTCCACCTGCTTAGAAAAGTCCTTCAATTTCCTGGGTGTTTTACAAAATCACACCAGGGTCTGCAGGAGAAAAGGTGCATTCCTTCTGTCAAAATTTCCATTTTATGGCTGCCCCAAAGCCATGATTTTCACTTATGAGAGCTCATCCCATCTTGAATAAGAGATGCTGCTTATTCAACCACCTGAGACATTTGTAGCAAATTATGTTGTTAGGAAGGCAGCAACATTAATTACATAAACAGACAAGTAAGGTCAGAGCTGCCTGGATCTCCCTCATTAACTGCTAATTGCCAACAGGAAGAGCAGTATCATTCCATGGTGACTTCAGGCAATCAAATACATCTCTTTGTGGCTGTGTAATTGAAAGCTGAGTAGGATTTTTTTTTTCCTTTATAGATTAAAAAATGTTCATTCTTTTTTATAAGGTGATTCTTTGCTCGCTTTGGCAGATGCATTGAAGTCTAGATTGAACCTCAGTTGAAAACTTTCATAGTTCGGTGATAAGTATGGGATCCAATAGAATAAAATCGACAGAGCAACAATTATCCGTCACCCTCTGAGAGCTATCATCCCTTGAGATATTTTAATACATGTCCTCCCAAATCTCTTCAATATAACTTTTTAAGTTATTCTTCTCATCTTTGTTATCAGTAGTTAGAAATCTAAATATGCAAGTGAGGCTTTGTTCCACGATTACTCTGACTATCTAGAGAATGTCATCCTGTTATAAATTCATCATTGCCATGGAGTTTGCCATTTACTGGAGTTTGCATTGTTCTGCACAATGAAAGGTTGACTTCTAAAATAGACATGTTTCCCACACCCATAGACCCAGTCCTTCCTCCCGTTGCCAAGTGTCAACAATAAAAAAACAGAGCAAATCTAGTCCTGAATAACAGCTTATTGTTATGCATCATTTTATCAATGGGCTGCTCCTTTCAAGCTTTTTTTTTTTTTTGAGCCCATTTCTGCTACTGAGGGATGGAGGCCTCAATTATGATTTTGTCATTTCCATTGTCTGAGGCAAATGACTAAGTGGCTTATTAAGGCAATTAAATTTGCCTCCACTCTAACTAATCTCTCACCGAGCACAATATTCTATTAGGCAGCCGGAGAGGAGGGGAGAGGGAGAGGTTATCTTTGAAACCTTACAATAATAGTGAGAAGCTTGGTAATTAATTATCTTTGATCATTCAGCCAATTTGAAGCACGACTCCTCCTACTCTCTTTCTCTTTGTTCCCAGGTGAGAGGAAACCTTTCCAACAGGCAACACTGACATGAAGGAGAGCAATTAAAAGCACCCCCTCCTTGCAACATTGCTCTTGCAAAGCTGCTCTTCTGCACAACCTGTCTAACTATTATAATAATCTGTTAACTATGCCAGGAATTATCCCCACTCATTTCCTTTCAGCCACTTTAGTGTAGTGGTTAGGGCACTAGGCTTAGAAATCAGGAGACTGTGAGTTCTAGTCCCCACCTTAAGTATATGTACCGTATGTAGTAGCAACCTTGGGCCAAATGGTAAACTACTTCTGAAATCATCATCCTCTTTTAATGACCCCATAATCCTTTGCGGGGTGGAGTCTGGGTGACTGAATGGAGCTGAGTGTTTACTGGCCAGATGCCCTTCCCATCACCAATGCGGAGTATTTTTCAGAAGATATATTTCAGTGTGCACAGAGAAAGAAATATCTGCCTCTACCTAGGATCGAACTCACAGCCTCCTGATTGTGAGGCAAGAGCTCCACCTCGAGGGCACCGCACCACACCACTCGCAAACCACTTCTGCAATGTTATCAAGAAAATGGCAGGGACTTGTCCTGGCAGTTTTCAAGAGTGATGATTGCCTCAAAGGCACACAAGTGCACAAGTCATTCTTCCTTGACCAAACAGCAGCAAATAGTGGAACGTTCCTTGTAATTATGTGGGAGACTTGTGTTGTTGGAGAGCAGTTCCTCATCCTGTCATGTTCTTTTCTGCCTGTCCCTTTCTCTCCTCTCTTCCTGCAGCAATCCTCTTCTGGAAGCTGGGTGGAAATCACAAGTGTTGCTTGCTTCCTTTGATGGGGCTTAATAAAATATATGTAGGAGGTGGATGAACCTGAAGCAGATGGATGCTTTGGGGCCTGGAGGAGCTCCCTATGCACAGGGAAGCACTGTTATTCTGTTACATCAGCAACTCTGAAATGCACAGCATATAAAGCACACACGCTTAGTTTATCAATGCTGCTGAATTTCAATCAACATTTGTAGAACCATCTGGATGTTTCACAGCTCCCTTCCTGTGGCTCTTGTCATTATGTACAAAATCATACTTACAGCAGGCCTAAAAAAAATAATAATTCCAAATAATCCCATTATTTGAAGCCCTGGTCAGCAGTGGAATAGATTCTCTCAGGAGATGGTGAGCGCTTGTGGTTAGGTTGCCATCTGTCAGGGACACCGTAGTTTCATCTTGCATTGCAGGTCTTAAACTGGGCTGGGGATTGAACTGAATGAGTTCCACATTGCTTTTTTATGCCATTATTATATGTTGCCACCAGTAATCCCTAGAAAGAGATGGGTAATTGCCAACAAAAATAACTCTGAATATGGTAGCATGTGGTTGAAGGTTTAAGTATCATATTTATTTAGCGTATGGCGTATCATACATGGATTAGCAATATATATTAACATTTCACCTAGATTAGTAGAATGCAACAAGACATAAATGTTGAAAAGATTTATGTTCAAATACCAATGTCTAAAGTGACATACATTTTGCCATAATATAACCTATTCATAGTTGTATGAATTAATCAACAATGTGAAAAGCTTTGGGAGTGCACGGTAGCACATTCCACTAAATTCTCCAAAAGGACGCATGAATTGAACTGCAGTCTTTATTTATTATGTTTTTAGAAATTGCTTTGCAGTGTTGGAAACTTTGCCTGTAAGAAAAAATGTGTGAAAAATTTAGTCTAATTCAAGAATTTATCTTTCAGAAAATAATATTTTCAGAGGAAATGCAGTAGTAGCCAAAATTGTGGAAACCTTTTGGGGGAAAGTATATTTTTGAGGTTTGATGGCTAATAACACCACTTTCTTTTTTTTTTTTTTTTTTTTGGAGTTTCAAGATAATCAAATTCCACTGCTGGAATGGCCTGGGAATAGCCCAGACTTTAATCCAATTGAAAATCTATGGAGCTGACTAAAGAAACTTGTTAGTCAGAAGCAACCCAGCAATAAAACCCAGTTAATCAAAGCAATCGTTCAATCTTGGTTTCACATTATAACAGCTACAGAACTAAAAGACTTGGTTCACTCCATGGGAAGATGTTGTAAGGCCGTAATTCATGCTAAAGGTTACCCAACTATTAACTGACATGGTGATATTTTTTGTATATCTCGTTTTTCCTATGTGTTTCACTTTTCTTCTTTATACTATAACTGCTATTCTAATAGCAAATCCTTCATAAAAGTTATTGCATTACATTCTTGATTAAATTATCTTTCCATTGATATATAATTTTATGGTACTACTCCAACTACTACTGTTGTTAGCTAGTTTTAGAAAATACACTTTTCCCAAAAGGTTTCCACAATTTTGGCCTGTTTCAAGATCAATGAATAGAACACTACAATGAAGTTGCTTCTTCCCGATTTAATGGCCGGAAAGAAAGTGAAAGGCCCAAATGCACCTTGCTGCTCTTTTTGTGTCATCAGAAGAACATGATCGTACTAAGTAGAAAATCTATTTACAATTCTCAGTCAATGAGATTGAGAATGTGAGATTGGGAAAAAAGGGAACTGTCAAGCAGTGGTGGGTTTCAATTCCCTTCCCAATCCAGGGGAAGGTTACTGCAAAATCCCCATTTCCTCCCGATCAGCTGGGACTTGGGAGGCAGAGAATAGATGGGAGCAGGACCAGTCAGAATTTTTACTACTGGTTCTCCGAACTACTCAAAATTTCCGCTACCGGTTCTCCAGAACTGGCCAGAACTTGCTGGAACCCACCTCTGCTGTCAAGACTAGCTAACAATGAAAACTGGGAATGTAGGAGAAGAAAATCAGGTAAAACAGAAGAACAAATGAAATGAAATAAAACTTTCTTGGTTGGGGAAAGCTTTAGTTAATGAAAATGGGGAAAGTTTTCAAATAAGGGGGAGAAATACCAGAAACATTTTCCAAACTCTTCACATCTGTTTCTATAAAAGACTGAAACTATGTTGTCCACAAATGAGAAAGACAATTCTCCATTGCCAATATTTTTAGTTAGGAAATATTCTATGCCTGAACTCCATTTTTACTTCTCAAGTCTTTGATGCAGTATTAGAGACATTGGAGTCCTGAGGGCAAGAAAGAAATTTAACATTCCCTGGCATTAACATCAGCCCACTCCATAGATGTGCTTCCTTAAAGAGTAAATAGTCTTAATATATTATTTCTTTGTGTGTTGCCCCTCTTACTCAAACACATACACACACGTAACCATGGTTTAGTGACTTTATTCCCCAGCAATTCCCTTCACCAAGATTCAAAACTGTCCCAATTAAGTCCAGTCACAAGCAGGCCAAGATTAGTCCACAAAGTAATGGCCCAATAGTCCACAAAGCAATTGAAAGTTACTCAAACAAATAACTCCACCAAACAAATTTAAATCCACACACAAGGGAGCTCATGAGGTAAGAAAATTCCAGAGTCTACAAGGTACGAATCAATTCGAAACATGGTGTCCATCCAGAGTGAAGCAGAAAACACAATGACCAAAAACATACAACTAGAAAACAAACACGTTGTTCTCAGCAACACCTCCCTCTGTCTGCTGTGATAAATAGCCAGCTTTCTGGTGCAGACCATCAAGATGGGCGGGGCCTTCTCCTCTTGAGTAGTCTGGCTGATCTCCGTTGCTTCTGCCTTTTCTCTGCCCTACATGTTTTTGGATGACAGACAGAAGGCAGTTCCTCCTCCTCTTCGCTGGCTGGCTGCCACTGCAAGCTTTCGCCAACTGAGGCCTCCTCCAAATCTCTTCCAGCCGGCCATTCAGAGCCTTCAATCAGCTCAGTTCCTGATGTGTCAGGAATAGGCTGACCGGACATCTGAGGAATCTGGGGAGTCATCCAAGGGAGACATCACACTTTGAAAGAAAAGAGTAGGCTAAATGGGAATGGGATAGCCTGGTTTCTAGACAAAATGCAGTTGACCGGGCTTATGTTTTGCCTTCCTTGCAAGTTGCTAGACACCTGCGATTTTATATTTTCTAGATAATGATGTGGTGATGAAAAATGGTCTTTTCTCTGCTTCCACTCAAAGAGACACAATGAAGAGGTGTTGAAGAAATGTATTGCAGACTTCAACAGCACTGGCATTTTTTAAAGAGTCTTGATGGCTATCGACTTTGTCTGACAAATCTTGCCTGGATAAATAAAGAGCCTAGAATCACCAGCTGATATTGGATGCTAACATGTGCTTAATGAAGTATGGACAGAAACATTAATTCCTTTTCGTGGAAAATTATTAGAGCCTGTTTTTCATTTCTGAATTAATAGTAGTACAATGCATCATTAGTGTGCCTTTATTCAGTTAAAAAGAGTACTGATAGTTATTAGCATGAGAACAACCATTGCTAATAAAAAGATTTGATTCAGCATTTTGGGTGTACATGGTGCAAGTTTAGAAAAGAGGCCTGCAACCTGCAATGTCATGCAGGGAGCCTCCATGGCTAAGAATAGACTAGGATAGCTAACATTTTACGTCACCGTGTGCTGGCCTGCATGCCGGAAATGGCACATGAAACCATACCGCCTGGATCACGCAGCCTCGCTGGCCTTCAAACACGTGGGAGAGCCGATACCCAGAAGAGCGGTGATCCGTTGCACATGCACAAGCCAGCACCCGAACTTCCGGTTTCTGGCATGGACGCACGCCTGACAAACAGCTGGCCATCACGCGTGCGCACAACCTAAACCCAGACGTTCCGATGCCGGCCTGCATATACGTTACAGAATGTCACTCTTCCAGGTTTTGCTGCTCCCATGCATGTGATGGCCAGCTGCCCGGCATGTGTGTGCGCGCACAGGAACGCGGAAGAGGAGCCAGTGAGGCTGCGCATTCCTCGCGGGATGGTTCTGCGTGCTGCTTCCGGCACACGTTCCATAGGTTTGCAAACACGGGATTAGGATGTGAGTCAACCCACTACCAGTCTAACCAATGAGCCACACTGGATGTCCCGTCCCAGTCCACAGATACAAAACTCAGAGCTTTAAAGACTTTGCTGAGATGCCAGATTGTCTTGGATGAAGTAGTAGTATTGTAGTTTTCCCCAAGTCCCACTAGCACCAACTGCAAAGTCCCACTGAGTCTAAATCTGCTCAGCCTAGGCATAGAGTTGCAAAGTCCACAGGCAAAGGCACAAGTCTGCAAGTCCACACACACACACACACACACACACACAAATACACCCAATCTGAAATCCAGGCATCGTTCAGAGTCCACACATGGTTAGTCCAAGCCAAGGTACAAATCCAAAGTTCGAAAAGCAAGTCTGAAATCCAAACACAAGTTCACAAGAAGCACCGGTCAGAAGTCATGAGAACAGGAGTCATGGATTTGGAACACATACATGACAGAGAAAATGGGTGCTTGTGTGCAACATCACATTGCTCCACGTGTTGGGCTAAATAGCCACACACTGGTGTAACTCATTAGGGGTGGCAAGGCTGTCTCCTTGCCCTTCCCACCATTCATCCCTATGCATCCTGGGATCTGATGGAGGAGGCAGTTCCTTCTCATCCCTGCTAACTGGCTGTAGCTGTCCACCTAGCACTTCTGACTGGGTCTCCAAGCCCTCTAGCTGTAGCTGCATCTCTCCCCCTTCCTTTCAAGCCATGTGCTCATCCAGTCATTCCTCTGATGATCCCTCTGAGGTTCCCAGCCTCACTTCTTCCTCCATCTCCTGCATGCCTGGCTCAGGAGCCTTAGCATCTTCCTGATGTTTCTTTTCTCTTCCCTCCAAAATCCCCAGAGCTGGCCCTTCCTTGTCATCCAAGCTACCATCAGAGGAAGCCATCATGCTGGATTTCAATTATTATCAGAATAGATTAATCAAGGTTATTCTTGCCAGACTAATAGTATGTCATTTTTTAAAAAAAATCAGGTGGCTTCCTTAATAGGCTGTGGGAATGTCATCTCCCTCTCTTGATTTAATAAAGCATTCTATGGCAACCTCATTAGCAAGCTAGTTAAGTGCAGACTGGATATCTTGGTAATTAATAGGCTTAAAAAAAATCAGAGCTGAGTCCTTCAATGGTTCCTTATGAAACAGGAGTCAGTTATCAAGTGTCATAAGATTCAATTCTGGGTTTTGTACTTTTCATCATTTTTATTCATGTCTTGGATGAAGAGGTGGGACAATGCTGATCACATCTGCAGATCATGAATAAAATAGCTAACACCCTAGAAAGCAGATGTAACATTTCAAAGAGTCTTAGTAGGTTAGAAAAATGGCTGGAAATAACAGAGTGGAATTTATCAGCGACAAATGCAGAGGGGGTTCGCCCCAGTGGTGAAATCCAATTTTTTTTACTGTTCTGTGGGCGTGGCTTGGTGGGCGTGGCAGGGGAAGAATACTGCAAAATCTCCATTCTCACTCCACTCTTTGGCCAGCCAGAAGTGGTATTTGCCGGTTCTCCAAACTACTCAAAATTTCTGCTACTGGTTCTCCAAACTACTCAAAATTTCCACTACTGGTTCTCCAGAAACTGTCAGAACCTGCTGGATTTCATCCCTGCCCGCCCCCCATTACTACTACTACTACAAAGGTGTTTTTTCAAGAGGCAACTGGACTTTTTGATTTTTCTTTGAAGACATTTCACTTCTCATCCATGAAGCTTCTTCAGCTTTGACTGGATGGACTGGACTGGAGAATCTCCACAGACATACTACAACTACAGTTGTGTTGTGAGCAATGAAGCACTTCCAGGTTGAAAGGATTGATAGATGACATCACCATTGCCTGGGGGATGCCCAGTTGGGGGCTTCTTTCATGTCCCCATTAAATTGCCCACTGAAGTGGTACCCAAATCCTATCTACTCACATTAACCCACTTTCAAACTGCTTGGTTGGCAGGAGACGGAGCGAATGACAGGAGCTCACCCGATTCTGTGGCAGTGACCAGGTCTCAAATGTGAACCTGAAGATTGTCAGCCCAGAGTCCTAACCTCATGAATCACCATGCTTCTTTACCCCATTTAGGAACTGGAAACCAAATGCACCAGCATAAGAAGGAAACATCTGATTTGAAAATAAGATCTTGCTGACTGGAAATGAGATCTGAATCAGTGTTATAATGTGGTTGCAAAAAAGGCAAATGAAATTTTATCAGAATGCTTTACCAAAGCACATGAATTAAAAGTTTAAAGTGAGTCTGATCATTCAAATATTGCATTCATTGCTGAGTATCGTATTTTAAGAAGAATTCAGAAAAACCAGAAGAGGTTCAGAGAAAATAGCAATAGCAATAGCACTTAGACTTCTATACTGCTTTACAGTGCTTTACAGTCCTTTCTAAGTAGTTTACAGAGTCAACAGATTGCCCTCCAACAATCTGGGTCCTCATTTTATCCACCTCCGAAGGATGGAAGACTGAGTCAACCTTGAGCCTGGTGAGCTTCAAACTGCCAAATTACAGTCAGAATGAAAGATGAAGATGATCAGCAGACTAAAAACTCAGCCTTAGGAGACTGAAAAAAAATAGAATGCCAATTGTCAGAAAAGGCTGATATGAATATGATATATTCAAATACAGGTAAGACTGTAACAGTCAAGATATAATCTCCACTTAGCTTCCAGGAACATGACACAGAATAATGGATTTAAGTTACATGAAGCAGATCCCTTAATTTGGACTCTTGCATTGAGCAGGAAAGTTGTCTCATAGTTTAAATAGCCCCTTCCAATTCTATAGATCAAGGGGTTAAAAATAGTATGCCTTGGGGTGATACATGAAAGGCTACAACTTCAAAATATGGAGAAATTTTATTTGAAAAATCTCTCTGTATTTCATTTATAAAAATTCATGAATCCTTCAGGGAGATGAAAACTGAAGCTAGATTCTTTTTAGCAAGCTATCCATAGTCTACCACACTGAAATAAATCAAATAAAATAACATACCAGTAGTCTGTTCCATGGAAATAAATCAAATAAAAAGTATAGTTTGTTTTGCAAGCAAAATAAGAAAAAAAAATTTGTGTATGTATGTTTGCAATCTGGATATTGAACTATATCCAGTTATAGTGCATGTAAGTATACTCCATAGCTATGTGGTACTGCAGAAAGCTAGCACCCACCCCTCTCCTAGAAAAGAATGAAATATTTTGGGAAATATTAAAAAAGGCAGAATATTGTATTTCCCTAAAGGAGAAAGAAACATGCTCTTGGAAAGCAGACCCCACCTTTCTTAATAGCCCCAGCAGGACTGGGCCAGCCTATCTATAAGACAAAGGACCTTCAGCTCCAGGTGATGGGATTAAGACATGATCCTCCAGGATATAATAGGATTATCTATCAGCAGATCTCACCACATGGCACAACCACCTGGGGACATTGCATCACCCTCCAAGTTTCAACCAACCCTGGGAGCTCAAACAAAGTTAGCTATGACCTCTGCATAGCCCCATGGGATTCTAACAGCAACCAATAGAATACATGCCCTTGCCACAGGAACAGGAAGCTCAAGGGCAAGGCCCAAGAGAGGGTATAAATAACCCTTACTCTCCACTCCATATGGTCAGCTGCCCAGAACTTCAAACCCATGTGGTCCTGTTCATCAATAAACCATCTTTCCAATCAACCTCCATGTTTCCAGTATCTTTCTCCCCACTTGGAACTGAACCAGATGGATATTTCTTCCAACAGTACATTTAAGTGAAAATACTTATTAACCTTCTTCTTCTAGTCATTCCTTAAGGACTGAATGTTTGTATCAAATATCTGCAATTGTTCCCCCACCTCTAATATACCTTTCCATTTTTCCTCCTTTGGGAGATCTCTATCCTTTTACATTGCTTAAATAATCTGAATTGTTGTGTTAGAAATTGGCATATAATTAATGTAGTTAAAACTTGATTCAGCCTAGTAGGAATTTCCAGGGATAAATGCAAATTTAAAATCTGGTTGCTCCTGAGTAGATAAATTGCTGCATTCTGGACTGTCCTTTGAGGGCCATTTCATATAAAATACATCGCAGTGATCCAATCAGCTTCAAGGATTCTCTCTTTTTCTGTAGCTCTTTGCATCCTATTAAATTCTGCTCTCAAAGACCGAAGGACAATCTTAGGTAACCTTTCCTTCTCTTGCTAAATCAAACATTATTTTTTTTTTGCACTCTGTTTTCTAGAATACAGAATCAGAAAGAAACTGCCTGAAGTAGCAATTTAGATCTCCTGCTATGGAGGTCAGATTGTCTTGGCCCTGTTCTCTCCCCAACTGTAATAATTATGATATCATTATCAGTGGATTGTAAAGTAATAACAACAGTCTCTAAATTTTGTACAATGGCTATTCGAAGAAAATAAAGTCAAATGTCACATAGATTTTTGTAGCTATCTTGGGATAACCAAGTGAAATCCTGACAATAGATTGTCTAGTTTTGTAACCTGTAAGTATTCCTAGGGAATTGGACTAAATACGCTTCATAAACTATATTAAGAACGCAGAGTGCGATGTTTCCATGCGTGCCAATCATCTATTGCTGGAAATCTGATCCCCAATGATTAAATTTGATCAGGGGTTGAATTTGCTGGATTCCCACCACCCCCCCACTAACTCTACTAGTGATTCAACAACAATTGAAGGTTCCTTGGTGCTCTCTGAGCTTGGTTGTTTTCTTGCAGACATTTCATTATCCAAACTAGGTAACATTATCAATGCTATCACAAAGGTCCTTTTTCAAGAGGCAACTGGACTTTCTGGTATTTCTTTGAAGACGTTTCGCATCTCATCCAAGAAGCTTCTTCAGCAGAAAGTCCAGTTGCCTCTTGAAAAAGCACCTTTGGGATGACCATGACTTGGATGACTGAGAATCTCCATAGATCATCAGTGCTAATCAGAGGTGGGTTCCAGCAAGTTCTGACCAGTTCTGGAGAACCGGTAACGGAAATTTTGAGTAGTTCGGAGAACCGGTAGTAAAAATTCTGACTGGCCCCGCCCCCATCTATTCTCTGCCTCCCAAGTCCCAGCTGATCGGGAGGAAATGGAGATTTTACAGTATCCTTCTCCTGCCATGCCCAAGCCATGCGCACCAAGCCACGCCCACAGAACTGGTAGTAAAAAAATTTGAAACCCACCACTGGTGCTAATGACTAGCACTGATGATGTTACCTAGTTTGGATAATGAAACTTGTCTTCAGGAAAACAAGCAAGATCGGAGAACACCAAGAACCTCTCATTTCAACCCAGAGCTATAAATATTCTCCTTTATGGGTCAACAATTATTACCCAGTTTGGGGTATGAACTACCATAACAGTTCTACCTTAGTGACTGGGAGTCCGTGCTGGTCTTTGCACAGATTAGATCATTGGACGATGTATTTATTTATAAGTTTAATAAAATTCCTGCTTTTACTATACATGCTACAATCGACTTCATTAGGCCCATTTAGGCTGTAAACTTAATTTTCTGCTCTTTTATTATTAAAGTTTCTTATATTTTATTTTAACATGTGTTTTATGCTAAAATTGACTGTGACACTTGTATTTTGAATTTGATTATGGCCCATGGCGGAAACACATAAAAGCCAAATAAACTGAAATTATGGAAAAAAAGCAATGTCTTCGTCTTGGCTACTTCAAACATAGTGTAAGACTCTTCCTCACTGTCTCATTAAAGATGCCATTGAACATTAGTTGTGGTTTCAAATCATAGCATACATACATTAACATAACATTAGAAGTAAATATAATAAAAGACTTAAATGTGATGTTAAATTAAATCCCTAAATCTGGAATTTGGCATTTTATGAAGAGTTTTGTCTGCTGAGTTTGGGGCTTGGTAAAGAATATAATTGTATTTGCATAAATTGGGGGGAAAAAACCTTATTCTGCAGATATTAAGGAACAGAGTCAGAATAGGAGTCTGTTCTCTTTTTTTGAAATTTACATTCTAAAATTAAGAAATGAAGCAATATGTTTCTGTATATTTCATGACAGACTTAAGAAATGTATTAATTCCACATTGATACAAAATGGAAATTATATGGATTTTTATTGGATATTTCTTTTTTGGTTGTTCAGTTTATTTTAAGCACTATCGTATTTTTATTTAACCACCAATGCTTTTGCGGAGTGATGATGGCAGCATTACATTGGTTTGTATTTCACCATTAATAAATTAAGATTGGAGCTACATTGTTGTCCTGGGTCCTTTTTTCTGTTACACATTTTTCCATTGGTCAATATTTAATATGTCATAAATACAGGTAGTCCTCAATTTATGACCACAACTGAGCCCAAAATTTCCATTTCTAAGCAAGGCAGTTGTTAAGTAAGCTGTGCCCCATTTTATGATTTTTTTTGCTATGGTTGTTAAGTGAAACACTGCAGTTGTTAAGTGAATTGTCTGGTTGTTAAGCAAATCTGGCTTTCTCCATTGACTTTGCTTGTTGGAAGCCAGCTGGGAAGGTTACAAATGGTAATCACATGATCCTGGGACAGTGCAACTGTCATAAGTACCTGCCAGTTGCCAAGTCCCCATATTTTGATCACATGTCCATGACAATGCTGCGATAGTCACAAGTATGAAAACTGGCCTAAGTCACTTTATTCAGTGCTGTTGTAAGTTTGAACAGTCACTAAACGAATGGTTGCCAGTTGAGAACTATCTGTAAAGCTTCTTTTTGTGAAAGAAGTAGATTAGGAATCTCTATACAATTCTAATAAAGCTAAATTATGTTCCCATCTTAAGTGATGTTCTTAAACCCATAATATATTCTTTTGTCTGTCTAATTTGTACTTGCTTAAATTCCTGTGGGAAATCCCTTTGTGATCTCATCCGACAAGTTTGCTTCTTACACTTTTACCTTTGACAGAAGCTAATTTACTCGATTTTTTGTCGATTAGAAATAGGATCCCCTCTACTCTCCCCCATCTCACCTTTTGCATCCAGGAAATCCTCAGAGGATATATATGGAAGCAGATCAGTGGTGGGTTTCAAATTTTTTTACTACCAGTTCTGTGGGTGTGGCTTGGTGGGCATGGCATGGTTTGAGGGGCATGGCTTGGTGGGTATGGCAGGGGAAGGATACTGTAAAATCTCCATTCTCTCCCCACTCCAGGGGAAGGTTACTGAAAATCCTCATTTCCTCCCAATCAGCTGGGACTTGGGAGGCAGAGGATAGATGAGGGCGGAGCCAGTCAGAGGTGATATTTACCGGACTACTCAAAATTTCCGCTACCGGTTCTCCAGAACTGGTCAGAACCTGCTGAAACCCACCTCTGAAGCAGATTCATTAGGCATTTGGATTCCCCATCACTGTCAGGTGAAAGCAACCAAAAGCATTTATGAATGGTCTCAAACAGACATTTCATTGCTAGTCCACTATGTTAACAAGAATCTTACTGGATGACTGCATTCCCTTGGAAAGAGTCAGATAAGGCTTCAAGGATTCAGGGAAAGATCAAACCTGTGCCGTTTCCTTGCAGCGCAAAGACTCTAAACATGCACACACAAACACACCCATTAATACCCCGCTCCAGTCTACCTAGGGATTCCACCACGCACTTTATCGATTGCTCCCATCGACCACTTCTAACCAGCATTCAGATCAGAGTTTGCCTTTGTCTTTGACCTCTGTATCGTTTTTCAGCAGCATCACCGTTTTAGCCAATTTCCTCTGCCTTCGTATAGGGCTGTCGACAAGATGATGAGCTCTGCATGATTAATTTCCATTTAGTGCAGAGCTTACATATCACAATTAATTTTCATGATATGTATAGAACATTTAAATGAACATTGCGGCTTGGAGGCTAATTTGTGTCATTCATGTCTTTACCTCAGAGCGGCTTGCTGAAATCTTAACATTCCACCATGGAATAATCTGGAAACAAATATACATATCGTGCCACCTGCTGATAAGAGAAGTTCCCCATTAATATTAACTAGTTATCAGAGGAAGCATAAATAATGTTTGCTACTAGCTAGTTGTATTGAAATATTCATACACGACCAATTGTTATCTAGAGGGTTCATCGTTATATATAGCTTCAATGGTCTCACAGCTTTAGCAGCACTCACTGCTTATCAAACCAAGAGAAGAAACTGTTGAGAAATTAAATATGGATCTAATCTTTTCACAGGAGGGGCATTATAGCATTTACGATGCTTTGATTAATTTCCTCCATCCATGCAGAAGACGATGGGCATAGAATGCCGAAAGCACAAAATACTAGAGGCCCAGTTTAGGGTTTGATGGTTAAAGGCCCTGGGTTTAAAAAGCAGGAGACCGTGAGATCGACTCCCGCTTTAGGCATAACATCTGATTGGGTAACCAGCCCTAGGAAGAAATTCTAGCCAGTTTCTGAAAAATGCTGCCAAAA
This sequence comes from Arizona elegans, assembly GCA_022577455.1. Classification (NCBI taxonomy): domain Eukaryota; kingdom Metazoa; phylum Chordata; class Lepidosauria; order Squamata; family Colubridae; genus Arizona; species Arizona elegans. Next base: position 218,889,720 of record JAKOOJ010000001.1, read on the forward strand.
AAACTACATGGAGTGAGTCTCCTATTCATAACTAATTTCCCTGATTTTTTAAAGAAACAGGATTATGGGGAATTATTTACAGATAGTCCTCAATTTATAACAGTTCATGTAGTGATTGTTCAAAGTTACAACAGCATTGGAAAATGTAACTTATGACCTTTTTTCACAGTCACGACCTTGCAGCATCCTCCTGGTCACGATCAAAATTCAGATGCTTGACAACTGGCTCATATTTATGATGGTGGCAATATCCTGGGGGTCGTGTGATAGCAATAGCACCTAGACTTATATATCGCTTCACAGTGCTTTACAGCCCTCTCTAAGCAATTTACAGAGTCATCATATTTCCCTCAACAATCTCAGTCCTCATTTTACCGACCTCAGAAGGATGGCCGATTAGACCTTGAGCCAGTGAGAATCAAACTGCTGAACTGCTGGAAGCCAGCAGTCAGCAGAAGTAGTCTGTAGTACGGCTTTTGTAACCTTTTGACAAGCAAAGTTATGGGAAAGCCAGATCTGCTTCACAATTGTGTTACTAACTTAACAACTGCCGTGATTCACTAACAACTTTGACAAGAAAGGTCCTAAAATGGAGCAAAACTCACTTCACAAATATCTCACTTAACAACAGAAATCTGGGGGGGTCAATTGTGGTCATAAATTGAGGGCTGCCTGTACTAATTTGATCAAGGAAACGGCACAGGGAGAAATCCTTAACTGTTCCCTCCTAAATAATTTTCCTGATCAAAATCATCCTCCTTTCACTGCTCTTTGCTTCTTAATGGGAATGGATCAAGCAGCAATTTAAGAAAATGTAGATCTAGAAAACAGCAGCATTCAATACTCTATGGCTTCCCCACCAAATTAACTCCACCATACCAGGGGTGGTATTCACTTACATTCGCTACTGGTTCGTAAATGTGAGCACATGCGCAGAGCATCAAAAACAGGACATGATGACATCCAGGTGGGTGGGCGGAGCCTCCCACAGCAACCGCTACCAGTTCGCCCAAACTAGATAGAACCAGCTGCATACCACCACTGTACCATAAACATTAACTGACAACTGCAACTCATCATATATTTAAATATAAATACTATATTTAATAATCAGTTACAGATCCCTGAGCAAATATATGCATGTTAAGAAGGTCTTTATTTTTAAAAGTGTTCCAGATTCAAGGTGTCTTAATTTCTTTCTTGGTTAATATTAAATAGCTTGGTTCATCTAAGCACTGGTAAATCGAAGTCCAAGAAAACGAATTTGTATTTATATTTCAATACAGGTAAGTGATATATTTTTATGCCACAATAGTGCAGAGACCTTGGTGTGGAATCAAAGAAAAAAAGTCAAAAGCATAGAGAATATATTGATTTTTGCATCAATAAGCCCTTGAAAATGCAGAGTATCCTCTCTAAAACGTGTAAAACAGATTGTGTTGGCGGCTCTAGGGTCTCCTTTATTTTTTCACTCATAAGAAATTCATTCACTGAATAATTCTGTTTTCCTTTACTAAATGGTCCATGGCTAATCTTTAAAAGAAATTTGACATTTGACATTTTTCCTAAACGTGACCCTACACTTGTGAGAGCAGAAAAATGTTAGTTTTTAGTCTTTTATTCTGGTAGGGCCAATCTACCAGTATTGCAAACTAATACTTTACTCTGCTACATTAACTGGGAAGACAGCCAACTAAGATTGAATTGAGTAATTTATTCTTATTTATTCCTACTTGATTCAGTGCAACTTGCTTTCCTGTCTTCATCTCCCACCTTAACAATGTGCATGTTCATGCATGCATGAAAAGTAAGACCTTGGAACATAGAGAAAATATATTCTTCAAGCAATATTTTCCTCAATCGGTTAACTATAATAGCATTAATAAATTGTAGGCGCACATACATTTGTTGCTAGATGGAGATCTTATACAGAGCTAGTTGTAGACCATACTGACTTTAACATTTTTCTCAAATGTTAACATTTTTCTCAAAGGGAGCCTGGATAGCTCAACAGACAGGGGCACTGTAATTTAACACCAGCTGTCTGCAATTAAAGTAAGATCGAATCTCGCCAGGCTCAAGGTTGACTCAGCCTTCCATCCTTTCTAAGGTAGGTAAATTGAGGACCCAGTTTGTGGGGGCAATAAACTGACTTTGTATAAATATACAAAAGTATGAAGGCTATTGCTTAACGCACTGTAATCTGCCCTGAGTCTCCGGAGGAGGGCGGCCTATAAATCAATTTTTTTTAAAAAAAATGTTTGCCTAGGAGAATTTTTCCATGCATAAAATAGGTAGGTCAAATGTTTTGTTTCATAAAAAAAATATTAGAAGGTATTACTAGGATCAATCCTGGGTAGAGCTTTAAAGAAGCCGTATTTTTCCTCTCTCTTCCTCCTTCTTAAGACTTCCAACTTATGCAATATATGTTATATTGAACCAAGAATAAGGTACATCAAAGCATTAGGGAAATTAAGGATGTGATCAAAGGTATTCAAAAAACTCATGACCTTCCTTACCCCTGCCCATCTGCATTTAATTCCTCTGCATTTTCATGTCATTGAGATTGGAATGAGAATATGGATACTCCATCTTTTTTCCTAATTAGTCAATACAGCCTGTGCTCTTAGTCTTGCCAGCAAGGGTCATGTTTAAGGTACCCAGTAGAAACAGAAAAGAGTGAGTTTTGGTCCTGCCATGGGTGTGAAGGCAGCTGGGTGACTTTGAGCCAATCTTTCTCTCTCAGCCCTAGGAAGGAGGTAAGAGCAAACTGCTTCCAAAATAGCTTGCCAAGAAAACTACAGGAATTAGTCCAGGCGGTTGCCAGAAGTCTACACTGACTCAAAGTATTGACTCCTGTGCACACTCTTGCACACAAGAAGGATGTAATAAAGAGATGAGTCCTTCTAATTATATTGCTCCAGCCTGGAACAGTTAAATGGCTTTTCATTCTCTAGACTTCATTCTCTAGACTGACATAGTCAATGGCAAATTCATTAAAAAAAAAAGCTAGCCATGAAAATCATAGTTACGGTCACCCTCACAGCCAAAGAAAGATTGAAGGGCAAGAAAACAGATCTTGACGCTGGAGGGAAGGGAGCATCAATTATACAGGAACCTGGCAGAACCAATTGGAGCCACAGGTGTGCTGACCCGTAACAGTTTCAGGCCACTTCCCCCATTGCATCACCATGCCTTGTGTCGTGCACAGGTAAAAGGAAAAATCTACTTCTAAACTCAGCACCTAAACCTCTCCTCAGCTGGGGGTGGATTATGAGACAAAGGCAGCTCACTCACTGAAAAGAGCAAGTGGGCTATTTGTGTTATATTGCTATGGCCTGTCCAGGGTTGGGTTCTACTTACCTTTACTACCAGTTTGCAATGGGATCACGTATGTGCGATTGCTTCACTCACACATGTGCTCAGCTTCTGCGCATGCACAGATCACCAATGATGGCATCCGGGGCAGTGGGTGGAGCCTCCTGCCAGTTTTACTACCGGTTCTTGCAAACCAGTCCAAAACGAGGGCAACCCACCACTGGTCCTGTCCTGTCCTGTTCAACTCTGTTCAATCTTGTTTTATTTTATTTTAATGTTTAACTTTTGTGCTGGCCTGTGACTGTAATAACGATCGATTGAGATTGGTTGGTTGGTTGGTTGGTTGGTTGGTTGAGTGATTGATTGATTGATTAACTAACTGACTGATTGATTGATTGATTGCAAGTGGACCAGCCTTGCACCAGGGCAAAGAGGTTGACCTGAGTCACCTTCCACATTGTCACCTGGCTCCAAGATTGTGATTTTTTGTCAATTTATTCAAGAATCCTCTCTTTTCACTTTCATTTATTAAATTTGGCTGCATTGTATACTGCCTATGTCTTGTGGGGGAAAAAATACTGGGATTACGAATAAAGGAACATGCAATAATTCATATTGAAGATTAGTTTTAATGAAATAGGTCAGATGTTTTAATTTGAATGCTTATTGTTTTAACTGAAATGCATCATTCTGTGTGATTAGTTAAAACTAGTCCATAACAGAGGCAGATGTCCCACACAGAGATTAAAATACCTTGTGCAGCTTGCTATCTTCCCACAAAGGGGAAATGCTCTCTTTCTTTCACTAGGCCTTTAGACAAGAGGACAAGATGCAAGAAATGGAGCAATTACACATCTTGAGCATTTTCAAAGATTTTTAGAAGGCCCACTTATGCCCATTCAACCATCATAACTCTACAAAGTAAATAGAAACCAAATTTAACTAACTAGTTACCCAAGGGGAAAAAAAATCTACTGTTTTACAGTACCTTATTAAACTGTTTCTCTACTTTGGCAACTTTAAGAGGAGCGTCAACTTGCAAAGCTTTCAAGTTGCCATGAGCAGGAGGGAGGGAGAACTGAAGTAAATTCCATACATTCTTTCCGACTGCAATCAGAAGGAGGGTGTTAGGTTTCACAGCCAAAGTGGTTAATTGGAGAATGTGATTTATGACATGGCCAGAGAGGAGGGGAGAGACAGGGTCATAGGGGAACGTAAATCTATGGAGGATCAGTCCTAACTGCATCCCAGTATTGCCGAAATGTTGCTCCTAATAAATGACTATATTTCCTTTGAAGTTTGGATCATGGCTCATGAACTAATTAGGGCATCTTTCGGAAACTTGACAGACAGTTAGGACTGATCCTCCGTAGATTTACATTCCCCTATGACCCTGTCTCTCCCCTCCTCTCTGGCCATGTCATAAATCACATTCTCCAATTAACCACTTTGGCTGGCTGTGAAACCTAACGCCTCCTTCTGATTGGGGTTGGAAAGAATGTATGGAATTCACTTCAGTTCTCCCTCCCTCCTGCTCATGGCAACTTGAAAGCTTTGCAAGTTGACATTCGGCTCCCCTCACTTCCCGAGGGCGACCTGCACAAAGCAAAACAATTTGAGTACAGATGCAGAGTTTAGGGACGTCACCTCCCACCAGGGCATCTTTTGGAAACTTGACAAGGAGTGGACTTCAAATCCCAGAATTGCCCACAGTTAGAAAGTTGCTAAGGTTGAGAAACACTGTTTATCAGAATCAGCCCAAAAGTCATCAAGTAGATTTTCCATTCTCTATTTTGATCAGTGGTCTCCATCTTCAGATTCAGTCAAAACGAAGCTAATGGCAGCATTGTGGTTACATCAGCCAATCACTTCATGCTTTATTCAGAGCAATCAGTTCAGTGGTAGGTTGCCCCGGTTCGGTTCTATAGAACCGGAAGTAAAACCAGTAGTAAAACCGGCGGGAGGCTCTGCTCACCAACCCCGATGACATCAAGAGTATGTGTGCAGGGCCCTGTTGCGAACTGGTACTAAAGGTAAGTAGAACCCACCCCTGAGTCAGTTGAAATGCAAGTACAGAGTCTCTCGATCTGCCATATCTTCTAGGAATCCTTTCCGCTCATCTTTTCGTTAAGGATAAACTTGAATCATAATTATGCAGACATGGGACAGAAGCTATCACATTTTTAAGTATCCCCATCTGGTCTCTAAACCTGCTTCTACTTCTTCTTAGGAGAGCTTACATGAATACAATGAGAGATAAATACTGGTATTTTTAGAAAACCCATCTGGGGGGTTTTCACACTTTTTTTATTTTTTTAATTGTCAAGTTACCAAAAAAAAAAAAAAAACCCCCACCACAAAGCATATATTAGAACAAGATAGGCAGGAAATCTGTGCTCCAAACATTTGGCTCTATCGCATACAACACAGAAGACAATCACATATTTCAGAATACTTATTATGAGTCATGGAATAGTTGGAGGGCCTTTGGATGTTGTAAAAAATTTGGGAATAACTGCAAATGCTTTTCTGCTTCTAATGCAAAAAAAATGTGACAGACGGTAAATAAGTAGAAAAGATAAACACACAATGGCTGGCAATCTTCATGGCTGGCATTTTGCTGAGTGGGCAAACTGGATCATTTGATACAGAATGGATTCTCCTTCTTTCCTGGGAAAAGAAAGTTTCTCTCTATAAAAAAATCAGCAGCATCAGTAATAGCTGAGTCCGATTTTATTGCTTTTCTATTTGAATGTCTAGACCCACTTACAAATTTTCTTCCTTCACCTTCCCTTTTCCCAAAGAAAGTTACAATAGTCATTGACTTACTTATTTACTTACTTAATTACCTCTAAGAATTAACATATTAAATTGATATAAATCACCAAAATATATTTCACATATATTTTAAATTACACAAAAACATAATCTGTTCTTATTATGAATCTATAACAGAAATTATACAGCATCATTTTTTCTTAGCAGAAAAAATAGCCTTTTCTAAAATTAATAATTATTCATTTCTTCAGTTCAGTTTTTGATATTTAAATAGTAGTAATTTTCCAAATGAGGGTGAGCTGTTAAGAAACAAACGGAATTTGTCAATAAAAGAAAATGTCCGTACCCAAACTCATCCAGTCCTCTCCCCCACCTCAAAAAATGGGCCAATGAGCTTCAAAAATATGTGTGCTTGCATAAAAAGTACCTAAAAATAACACTGGAAAAGAAAGTCTATCTTCTCAACTCTTAAAATCCACAATTAAATCTCATAGTATCTCTGAAGGTGGATCGAATTGTTGGGAGAATGTATCGAGAGTTATTCTGGCTGTGCTCCGATTATATCACATTTGCAATCAGGATTTTCGACAAATGATGTTTAAAAACAACTTCTGCTTTAAGGTTGCATTGAATCATTTATTGATTTGTTAATTTATCAGACAAATTTGAGAGCCACCCATCTATCAGAAGGAACTCTGGGTGGTGTACAAACTAAAAACACAAGACCCTAAAAAAATTAATAAATAAAAACACAAGACCATTTAAAATAATAAGCAATAAGGGGCAATACTGAGCCCTCAATAAAATTCACATTCATCTATAACCCACATCTATTCATTTACCACCAACCATTAGTTTCCAAAAGTCTCTTGAATGATCTACTTGTGAAGCCCTCAATCACATGATTAAGATAGTTAATTACATGAAAAACAGGGCATTAAACTGCAAGTTAATTGCCTTGATTTGTGGAGATCTGGGAGCCAATTAAAGTTCTTCCAATTACCCACTGAGGTTCAATGATTGTGCTTGGACAGATTTATGAGCTGATATAAGAAGTCATTCTATTTTGGGAATATAATGAAAAAGATCAAGGGCTTTATGCCTTCAAAAATGATAGCTTTCAACTTCAGTTGGCATTTCTGGCAGATGCATTTGAAGCCTTGAATATATGGAACCTGAAACCTCAAGAAACAAACACCACTTTCATTTCTAAATATGGTACAATTGAAAGTTTTCTGGATAAACCAAGTCGGTTTCTTCAGTTTCTGGGCTCAATGAAATTTTCAGGACAAGGTTCTGAAAATAATCTCAAGAAAAAGAATACAGGCAATCCTCATTTAGCCATCAATCTTGTTTAGTAACCGTTCACAGTTATGACAGTGATGGAAAATTAACTTTGTAGCCCATCTTCACATTGATGATCTTGAGAAGTTTGCATTGTGAAGTTAACATTCACTATGAAACATTGTGATGTTTCACAATGCTTAACGACAGAGATGTCTGTCACAATTGTGGTGGGTAACCAGAACTATCTGTTCAGTATGTCTTCTAGTGAAGTCTGTAGGATGATGGTGACCATGTAACATCTAAGACACCCCTTTCCCCAAGCTGTGCTAATTATTCTTTCATTGGTGGCAGTAGTGGGTTCCACTTACCTTCGCTATCGGTTTGGAATCGGGAGCGCATGTGTGCGCGCTTGCTTCACTCACGGATGGTTTTTCTGCACATGCGTAGAGCATCCGTGATGACGTCCGGGCAAGTAGGCGGAGCCTCCCTCCACCGCCACTACCGGTTCGCCCGAACCGGGGCGAACCGGTAGAAACCCACCACTGATTGGTGGGGAATAAAGTTGGAATTTAAGGTTTAGAAGCTGTTAACTGATAGATAGTTTCAGAGAGCCAGTTTGGTATACAGGCAGTCCTCTGATCATGACTGTAAGTGAGCCCAAAATTATGATCTTAAGTCATGCCAGCTGTTAAGCAGATCATCACATGACCGTCCCAATTTTATGACATTTTTGCAGTGGTTGTTAAATGAATCCACTGTCACTAAGTGAATGTTGTGGTCATTAAGTGGACGGAACGTCTGCAATGGCTGCCTTTTTGTCAGAAACCACCAGTAAACCACTGGTTTCCAGAAGAAAAAAAATGTTATATGTCGCAGTCATATGATTGTGAGATGTTACAAACAACTCCCAATAAATGTGGGCTGATTGCTGAGCACTCTAAATAAGACCACATGACTGTAGGGAGGCAGCTGTCAAAACTTCGCATTGGGGTCATAAATCTTTTTGGGGGATCCATCATATTTCTGAACAGTCATTAAACTACTGGTTGTAAAAGGAGAAGTACCTGTAATGCAGTGGTGGGTTGCTCCTGGTTCACACTGGTTCTATAGAACCGGTAGTAAAACCGGTGGGAGGCTCTGCCCACCGACCTCGATGCAATCAGAAAGCTTCTGCACATGAGCAGAAGCTTCTGCACATGTGCAGAAGAGCACACTTGCACACGAAGCAAGCGCGCATGCATGGCCGCATTGCGAACCAGTAGTAAAGGTAAGTAGAACCCACCCCTGCTGTAATGGTTAAGGCACCAGGCTAGAAAATGGGAGACCATGAGTTCCAATCCTGCCATGGGCACAAAGCAGCTGGCTGACTTCAGGCCAGTCCCTTTTATTAGCTCCTGGAAGCAGGCAAGGGCAAACGACTTCTGAAATCTTGCCAAGAAAACTGCAGGGACTTGTCCAAGCAGTTATCAGGAGTAAACAGTGATTGGAAGGTACCATTTTTTTAAAAAAGTGGGGTATACCAAGGCTTGCTACTCACTATATTTTTCTTTCTTTTTCCTTGCTTCCTTCCTTGCTTCCTCTCTTTTTCTCATCTTTCTTCTTTTTCCTTTCTTCCTTCTTCGTTCTTTCTTTCTTTCTTTCTTTCTTTCTTTCTTTCTTTCTTTTTGGAGTCCTCATGAGTCCCATTGGCAAGCTTTCATTTAAAATGAATTTATATACGTAATAAGAAATAAAAATTATGTCTTCTTTAGTCTCACGGTTCTCCTTGTATAGGTCTTAGCCAACCCATATCTCTACGAAATAAATACAGCCCAAAGTGAGACTCATAGAAAAGCTGCTGTACTTGAAGCAATGGTTAGCTGTGTGGCTTTCTTAAGGGATACTCTAGTAATAATCAGCCCCAAAAGGTGGGGATTAAGGAGAGGAATGTTGGGAAACCCTTTGAACCTGCCAAGGGTGAACTATTATTATCAAGAAAACTTCCATCAATTTGTCTGGGGAGTCATTAGAACTGAGCTTCTCTACAATCTTTATTACAAGATTGGTAGGGAAAAGCAAAGAAAGATAAGACAGCCTATCATGCGAGAATTCATGCCAGCAGCTTTGCCAGACAGAAATAATATCAGTATCTATTCCAGCAGCACAACATCCATAAGGTAACAGATGGTTTTTAAGGAGGGGGAAATGGTCTCATTGGCATTTAGAATTCTTTGCTAAAGCATTTATTTTATCATTCTTTGCTTGAAGTCTCTTTCCAAACAAGATCGGAAGGGTTTATATTATCAAAACATATTCCATCTGCACTTGTTGGTTTAATCGGCTGTTTTATTTGGCATGGTTTTATTTCCAGTTATTTTGGCTGAACACAGCATTAAATTTTATATAGCTAACAATTGCACGGTGCAATTAAGTTCTCCCCTTCCTCCCATCCTGTCCCGTCCCCCATGGAATGGTTTAAATACTATTAGACGATACCTGACATTGTTTTCCCTGCTTAATCCATATTTCTAAGAACACTTTTGAGGCCTGTTAGCTTGCAAGGAAAAATGACCCCAGTTAGATCATTCCTTTTCTAGAAGCTAGTGCTTGTTATTCTTAGGGTTTTGCTTGAAAGAGTTTTACTGGTTCGCATTAAGGCAGGGGTGTCAAACTCAAGGCCTGCAGGCTGGATCCGACTTGCTGGGTGCTTAGATCTGGCCCGCGGGGCTGCCCTGGAAACAGCAAAGGTCCAGCCTGTGGTGCCTCTGCCAGCAAAAACAGAGCTCGGGTGGGCCCCACGTACTCACCCAAGCTCCGTTTTCGGCTGCAACGGCCCCCTGCAACTCTCTGCTGGCAAAAACGGAGCTCGGGAAGGCCGAGCGCTCGGGCCGCCACAGGCACCCCGACACGAGTGACGTCGAGCTGGCCATGCCCACCTGGCCCACCGAGGTCAAACATAACCCTGACGCAGCCCTCAATGAAATTGAGTTTGACAGCCCTGCCTTAAGGTGAGATAAAAAGGTAATTTACTGTTTGGACAAAATGTAAGACAGAGAGATTCTCTCTCTCTCTCCCTGCCTCTACCTTCCCCCCCCCCCCTACAGTAATACTAGAGTCTTTGCACAAAGCCACAAGTCTGCCCTCCTATCTCTCTTGTTCTGCCATACGCTAAATAAATAAATAAATTTCTCTTTTCCCCAAATAGTCACTCTGAGCATGGATAGAGAGGGTAGTTTCCTGCTGGATGCAAATGCTCTTCTTTTCTTCTTTCTCTCTCATCTTCTCTCCCATCACCTTCCCTTCTTTCTCTTCCGTCCTGCCACACCCAAAACTCAGGTGTGAAATGTGTTTCCAGTGTGTTCACTCCCCACCTATTGCCTTATTTGGGGGGATAGTTAAATGATAACCTGGAGCCAGCATGCCTAGATTGAACCTGTCAGATATTGCCTGCATATGATGCACCAGAGACTAGAAGGGGTTAAGTCTTTACGACATCACATGTGACTATATCAGCCAATGAACTTTCTTATTGGACCCTTACCTAGAAACCACTAGGATATCTTCCCCTTTTTTTTCTCTCTCTCTCATCTATCTCTCAGCGAGACAACACATGAACTTCTCTCTCCTCTCAACATCTGAGTCATACAGTTAGGGTAAAAATGTAACAGGACACCCTGTTCATTATCGTATGCATGTATATATTTGTAAATAATAAAAACAACCTTTTGAACCTGAAGCTGTTGACCAAATAACTTCCTCATAGAACCAAATGAGCACGACCATCAATGTATATCTGATAGAACCACTTCCCATCGTCCTCCAAAAATCTGTGTGGTTTACCTGGCAGCTTCTATATAGCTCAGCTACTTAATACACAACTCTAACCTTTCCACACAGAGATACACAATCACAAACTATGGCAAATTTCTATGCATAATGTGATAGAGCCATACTTAATTGTAATGTATAAAAGCCAATGCGCAGGAGGGACGCAAATGCTATAGCTAATAACTATATATCAAGAGGGGCAATGAATAAGATATTAAGCAATGTCCTGCTTAAAGGATAAAATTAGCCAAATATGTTCAACTGAATGAGTTCAATTCCAGCTAGCAATAAGACAGGAGAGCCCCAAATGGGAGATAATGGACAACTGATTTTCAAGCAGTTTTTCATCTGAATAGGTTTCCAGTCAGTGGATGTCTTATCACTTCATCCCAACTCTTGAAGTTTGGAAGGAGTTGGGCATCTCCCTTTTTCCAAAGACTCAGGAGATATAGCAAAAAGGCATTTTGCTATATAAAAAATAGGGGTGGAACAAAGGATTTTGACACTAGCTGCCTCAATCTTCTGTTGCCTGATATTTTTTCAGGCCAACTTAATAGTAGGATTTGGTAAGCATGTGTGGATGAATATTAAGGGTGCAATTCCATGTTCTTGTCCTTGTGATTTGCTCAGGCAAGTCAATTTGACTAATAAGGAAAGCTGACACATTATAAATAGATATGGATGCTAAAATATGTCATTCGAATTTCAGATGATGAAATTTTGCCAATACCCATTAACCTTAGCCAGTATAATCTTAGGTCAGAAACTGGGAGAGGCAATCCAATAACATCTAAAAGGTTTACAAATTCTTCATCTTTCCTTTATGCATTTCCTTTTGGAAGGAACCAGGGGTGAAATGCTCCCAGTTCGGACCGAATTGCCAGATCCGGTAGCAATGGAGGCAGGTGGTTCGGAAAACTGGTAGCAAAAATCCCTGCCCGCCCCCCCATGCCCAGCAGTGCCGCATAATCATCAGAGGCTTTTTTTTTAACTTTTAAAAGCATTTTTTCTACAACCTCTTCAGCCGAAAAAAATGCTTTTAAAAGTAAAAAAAAAAAGCCTCTGATGATCGTACGGCTCAGCTGGGATCATCAAAGGCTTTTAAAAGAAAATAAACTCTTTTTTTCTTTTAAATGCTTCTGACGATCCAAGCTGAGTTGCCTGATCAGCAGAGGCATTTAAAAGAAAAAAAGTCTCTGCCGATCAGGCAACTCAGCTGGGATCGTCAGAGCCTTTTGAAAGCATTTTTTTACAACCTCTTCGCCAAAGAGGTTGTAGAAAAAATGGTTTTAAAAGTAAAAAAAAAAAATTGGCCACTCCCACCCAGTCACATTACCCTCCCCCACCAAGCCACGCCCACAGAACCGGTAATAACAAATTTTAGATTTCACCCCTGGAAGGAACAAAATGTTAAATTGCATAGGCAAGCAAAAGAAGCGATATTAGGAGCATTTATTTCTTTAATGGAATTTAGTATTGTAGTATACTTTTTTAAAATGTGCCTGAGATGTGTGCTTATTTTCCTCTATAATCTTAAAGTAATGTAGTTCCTTTTTAACTCTCTATTCTTAAAGCTTTTTTCTCTTCACTTATATTTTCCTCCGCCACCAAAAGAAAGCAAAATAAACACCAATTAAAACTCAATACAACTATTCATTGATGTTTGCTTTATTGGTTTCACCTGATTAAAATGTTTTTTTAAGATGTAAAGATAATTGCTTTTTTACACATTAGAATATTAAAACAACATATATGTGTGTGAGAGAGAGTGAGAGTGAGTGAGTGTGTGTGATTGTGTGCAGGTGTAAAATTGTTATTAAAACTTTTTAAACAAAAAGATAAAAAAGTAATACAACTCAATATAAAGAAGAAAAAAGAAACAATCAAGGAGAAAGCAAAAAGTGCAAGAAAAAAATGTTGAAGAAAAATAGAAAGAAAATTAATATAACCTGTTGCAGAAGAATCCCATTAGACTTTTAATATCATCTCTCTCTGAATCTATTTTCACAGACCATAAACCCTTTTAAAATGAGGGGAAATTGTGTTAAAATAATGTTAGGATTGAACCTGCAAACCACAGACATTCCCTCTAAGGCACTGAGGCATCTGCTGTATTGACAATTTGATTGCCAATGTAAGAATCTCAGTGCTTCTGTCCTCAGTATTTCATTAGCAACACAACACTGGTGAAACCATGCAGAAACTAGCTTTGCGGTAGCTGTAAACATTTGGCAATACTTAAACATTACAAAGCCTGCAAAAAGTGATTTGTTAAGACAGCCGACAAAATTCTTAGGAAATGCTAAAAGTTATGACCTCTTAGCTTTGTTTTCCCAGTTTGTTTGTTTGTTTGTTTGTTTTATTGTTTTGTTTTATTAGATTTATATACTGCCCTACTCCCGAAGGACTCAGGGCGGTGAACAGGCACAAAATAAAATACATTGATACAAAAGTTAAAAGACATAATTAAAACCAGATTAAATAATTTAGCCCGAGACAATTAAAAATCTCAATAATTTAAAACAGATTAAAATTTCGATTTAAAAGAATTTTAAAAACAGGGGAGAAAATTAGGCCAGGCCGGCTTGCTGGAATAGGAGAGTCTTAAGGGCACGGCGGAAAGTGCGCAGATCCGGGATCCTCCGTATCTCTGGGGGGAGCTCATTCCAGATAGTGGGTGCCCCCACAGAGAAGGCCCTCCCCCTGGGGGCTGCCAGTCAACATTGTTTAGCTGAGGAGCCCCTCTCTATGAGAGCATACCGGCCGGTGGGATGCTGCTTGTGGTAGTAGGCGGTCCCGTAAATAACCAGGTCCTAAGCCATGGAGTGCTCTAAAGGTGGTAACTAAAACCTTGAAGCGCACCCGGAAGACCACCGGGAGCCAGTGCAGCTCGCGCAGGAGAGGTGTCACACGGGAGCGCCATGTTGCTCCCATAACCACCTGCGCGGCCACACTCTGCGCCAGTTGGAGCCTCCAGGTGCTCCTCAAAGGGAGCCCCATGTAGAGAGCGTTGCAGTAGTCCAGGCAGGAAGTGACGAGGGCATGAGTGACTGTGTGTAGGGAGTCCCGATCCAGAAAGGGACGCAACTGGCAAATCAGGCGAACCTGATGAAAAATCCTCCCGGTCACGGCCGTCAAGTGCTCTTCTAAAGACAGCCGTGAATCCAGGAGGACACCCAAGTTGCGAGCCCTCTCCGTGGGGGCCAGCGATTCGCCCCCAATAGTCAGTGATGGCGTCAACTGACTATATCGGGACGTCGGAAACCACAGCCACTCGGTCTTGGATGGGCTGAGCCTGAGCCTGTTCCTCCCCATCCAGATCCGCACGGCCTCCAGACGCCGGGACATCACTTCAAGAGCATCATTTGTGCAATATTGTCTTATTCTCTTTTAATTAATTAAGATGGTGGGTAATTTCCTCTTTGCACCCAGTATATTCCCAGTCGATCCTACTGTCCAACTCAGAGTAAGCATACAGACCCTTCAATTTAAGTGGCAAAAAAGCTTAATGATTATTAATGTTTCGATTATGTATTTATGTATTAAGCATCACAAATTCTCAAAAATGTTTTAAAAATGTTTCTTTAAAAATGTTTTATCTTGTGGCACCACAAGATAAAAGGCAGACAAATTTAGGGAAAGAGAGAGAGATGAACAATGGGGGGGGTGGGGGAATGTACCTTATAGTATCAAAAGACATAAGACTTTTCAAAGCCATTCCGCTAGAGAGAGCTGCTTTGGTTAATCCAAATGTAATCCTTTTACATACATAATGGCAACAGAATAGGATGGAAAGTGGGACACCGGGCGATGCCCCTACTGTTCTGCACCACGGAGGAAACAACTATAGATTGCCTCTATACATTGTAACAAACAATTTTAATATATCATACCTGTCAATAAAATGGAGTGGTGCAGTGGCCTAGAGGTGGAGTTCTCGCTTCACAATCAGGAGGCTGCGAGTTTGATCCTAGGTAAAGGCAGATATTTTGCCTCTCTGGGCAGACTGAGATCTATATCTGCTGAACAAAAATGCCGCATTGGCGACAGGAAGGGCATCTGGCAACTACAACACTCTGCTAGCTCCATTCAATTGCCCAGACTCCACCCCTGTGCTGTTACAGATAGTGAGTTGCGGTAAGTAGTTACCTTAAGAATTAAGAGCTGTCTCCTTAAGAGATTGCATTGTGGGAGATGTAGTGAGAGATCGCATTATGGGAAATGTAGTCCATGACATGTGACCTTATCTGTGTGTCTGATTGGCCACTGAGGTTCTCTGCCGGGATTTTAGAACAAAGACCTGGCCATATGTTGAATTACCTCAGAGGAGAGAACATGCTTTCTGAACAGGGAGTCAGAACTACCATCCTTTTACACTAGGAAATGGGACAGATTATGAAATATGGATGCACCTCAGCTGGACTCACTATGATTGTAAGTCTTATATGTTCAAGGATTCCCAAATAAATATAATCTGCATGAAAACCTGTTTGCTAGAGTTTATCTGCCTGTTCCCAGTGGAGCCAGATGCCTGGGGAACAGAACAGTAAAAGGATGTAGATGCCTGACCCCCTCCCTTTCTTTCGGAGTATTGATGGACATTCTGTTTGAGTGAAAATGCATCTCTTCTCTGTGCACAACTTATAAAAGGACTTTGTTTGCATCTAATTGAGACCTTTGCTTAGCCATGAAAGTGACAAAACTTGCTTTCCTTCTCTTTGCCTGAGTGAAGTATTCTGCTCAGCGGTAAAAGACAGAAAGAGAAAGACAGTTCTTGTGCTAGCTAAGAAGATTGCCCTGCCATAAAGAGGCCCAGGGGCTGCATGTTTGAATCACCTTTGGCAGTAAAAGGACAGAAAGAGAAAGACAATTCTTGGGCTAGCTAAGAAGATTGCGCTGCCATAAAGGGGCCCAGGGCTGCATGTTTCAATCACCTTTGCAAAGTTTGTGTGTATGTTGTTTAGAAGTTTACTTCGTCAATAAAACAAAAGGCCTTATTTTAACACAAAGTAATCCGAGCCACCTAGGCTCTTTGGAGATTGAATTTGCATGATACAAGTTGCTTCCCAGCCTGACCACTCAATGTGCATTTGAAAAGAAACAATCCAGCCATAGTGCATGCTGTTGCTTTGAATCTTGCTTGAATAAAATACTGGAAAGCTAAATCCCCTTTACAGGGCAAGCAACTAAAGCCCAAAGGAACCCAAGTCGAGGAAAGCCTCTTAGGGTCTCCAAATAGGACAGTTGCTTTGCAGCTCTATACAAAGGAACACGCTGAAACCAGTTTAACCCAAGCATTAGTTAGGTAACAGCACCCTAGTGGCCAAAGGTGTACTGCACCAACCACCCCCAATGGTCAGAAGGCAAACTGCAACAACGTCTCCTAGAGTTTGCAACGCACCCCAGCAGTCAACAGGTGAACTGCATCAACATCCCCTAGAGTTTGCAGCGCACCCCAGTGGTCAACAGGCGAACTGCAACAACGTCTCCTAAAGTTTGCAACACACCCCAGCGGTCAAGAGGCAAACTGCAACAACGTCTCCTAGAGTTTGCAACGCACCCCAGCGGTCAAGAGGCAAACTGCAACAACGTCTCCTAGAGTTTGCAACGCACCCCAGTGGACAACAGGCAAACTGCAACGACGTCTCCTAGAGTTTGAAACGCACCCCAGTGGACAACAGGCAAACTGCAACGATGTCTCCTAGAGTTTGCAACGCACCCCAGCGGTCAACAGGCAAACTGCAACAACGTCTCCTAGAGTTTGCAGCACACCCCAGCGGTCAAGAGGCAAACTGCAACAACGTCTCCTAGAGTTTGCAACGCACCCCAGTGGACAACAGGCAAACTGCAACGACGTCTCCTAGAGTTTGAAACGCACCCCAGTGGACAACAGGCAAACTGCAACAACGTCTCCTAGAGTTTGCAACGCACCCCAGCGGTCAACAGGCAAACTGCAACAACGTCTCCTAGAGTTTGCAGCACACCCCAACAGTCAACAGGCGAACTGCATCGACATCCCCTAGAGTTTGCAACGCATCCCAGTGGTCAACAGGCGAACTGCAAAAACATCTCCTAAAGTTTGCAGGAAGTTCCCCAAGTTTCCCAGTCATGGCTGAGACCTCTAATGAGTCAGCAGAGTTGAACCTCCCAGCTAATCTTGACACACCTGAAGCATCGGATGCCGTGGAGTCTTATCTAATCATGGCAGAAGCATATGATTCATCAGGAATGATGACCCTTCCATCACCCAACCTCGACACAATTCCAGAAGTGAATGTCCAAAATTCCAAAGAGGCTGAAGCTCATCAGAGAACCTATGACCTCAGGCAGCACAGGAAGCTCACTGGTATTATGCAGTCAAGCCTGAAGGAAGATTGGGACAAGCATTATCGTCACAACAAAAGGTATTGGGAGAAGTTGCAACAGATCTGCAACAGGCCTGTGGATGAGCTTTCACACGGCTGCATCCGTACATTGGTGAATGAAATGGATGAACTTTATAAGCAATGGAAGACTTCTGAAAGCCATCTTGTCAACATCCAGCAGCAGCTAGAAGACCCAGAACTTGTGGGGGACATGCAACGCTTAGAGATGTTGAGTGCGGAACGTGGGAAAATATTTCAAAGTTGTAAGGACTCCTTCCACAGGGCGCTCCAGGCGAAAGGCACATCAAGGGAGAAAGCCTCCTCACCCCAACGCTCACATGCATCTATCGCTCATTCTTCCAAGAAAGCTGCGAGTGAGAAGGCCCAATCCAAAGCAACCCATCGCTCACACGCATCATCTCATCGGTCACAAGCAGTCCCCTCTTACAAGTCATCCCGGTCTCGGCAGGGTAGCAGTGTCTCACAACAATCTTCTGCCTCAGGTTCCTTCCATCCTTCCAAAGCATCTTCCCATCACAGCCAGTCATCCAGAGCCTCCACAGCGAGGAGTTTCGCTGCCCGGGCAGCAGAGGCACGAGCCGAAGCTGCAGTGGCCAAAGCAACCTTGAGAGTGGCAAAGGAAGAACAATTGCTGAAGGAAGAATTGGCCAAAGTTCAGGCCAGACAACAGGAAGAAATGGCCAAAGTTCAGGCCAGAAAACAGGAAGAAATGGCCAGAAAACAGGAAGAAATGGCCAAAGTTCAGGCCAGAAAACAGGAAGAAATGGCCAAAGTTCAGGCCAGACTAGACTATTTGAAGTATGAAAAAGAGACACTGGGAAAAGTAACACTGGCCGAAGCTTTAGAGGCGGCGGCTGAACACGCTTCATTCAACTTCAATCCTCGACAGTTAGAGGAGGAGGACTCGGATGAGCGTGTCAAAGCCTATGTTGAGGACCAGAACTCCCCACAGCAGGGACAAAGAGGAGAACCTCACCCACCAGCTCTACGAATTACTCAGACAGCAGATATCGTAAGATCTAGACCACGAGACTCCTCCTTTGAAAATGCACGACCTACCCCGGCAAATGAAGACATTCGGGGCAACCAGAGTACTCCTTCAGCAGCAATGAAGGCATCTCTGGAGCCAAGCACGCAAACAACCATGAGACACCACCTCAGAGTGGAGGCTGAGGAGTTCCAGCCAAACCTGCCAGGCGTTCCGAGTGCCGACGTCCAGCCCAATGGAGGTACTCCACTTGCCTGCCAGGAAAAGGACCTATCATCACCTGTGGCATGGAAAGACGAAATTGTCTGTAAACATTCTGTAGGGAACTACCAGCCAGCGTTGGCACTTAATCCTGCCCTAGCCAACGCAGTAGGGCGAACCTTGCCACCACCCCCATCGTATAACTCTCCTGAAGTCCAAAAGGATACTGCAACATCCTGGAGAAGGATGGACCTGGCACATAGGGGAGTACACAAGTTCTCCGACAAATCAGGCATAGATTACATGCTATGGAAGCTTCTGTTTGTAAATGCCATTAAAGGCGAACAACTGGAGCCAGCCGAGGAACTCGGTCATATGTTCACATGGCTAGGCCCACAATCAGTACAAGCAGTAAAGGGGGTCTACGCAGCAAAAATGTACGAGCCAGTCGAAGCCCTCAAGCTATCATGGGAAATACTTGATGAGCGGTATGGGGCAGCTACGATGACAGAATCCTCATTCCTAGAGCGGGTCGACAACTTCCCTGCCATGGATCTCAGTAACCCTGAAGAACTATGGAACTTCTCCGAACTACTTACACAGCTACGATCAGCACAAATGGATCCCACCTTGCCAGGACTTAGCTGTCTCGACCTGTATAAGACACAAAGGTCTATCGTTGAAAAACTGCCAATGAAACTGATTGATGCATGGATCGAGCTAGCTGATAATTACAGGGCAAAGAACCTTGGCAGAGAACCACCCTTCGCCGCCCTTCAAGAATTTGTTGCCCACATGTCGAAGAGGTACAATGATCCACGAAATAAAGGTTTTACAATACGAAGAACCTATGCCAGCAGAAAAACCAATCAAAGCCTTGGTCCGATCAAGGGCCCAGTGCAGGCCGCAAGAGGAACAGCCTCTGTGTCAGTGCATAGCACAGAGGTCGTTCCCCTGTCAACAAGGAACTCCGATGTAAAGCCGTCTAAGAGTGCTCTACATCGACCTCAGAAAGCGAAGGAAGAACCCGTTTGTCCACTGCACAAGACCTCGCATTCTTTGAATAAGTGCAGAGAATTCCGAAAGAAGCCCCTGGGCGAAAGAAAGGCACTGATCAGGGAGTACAAAGTCTGCTTCAAATGCTGTGAGTCTGCAGACCACCTGGCCAAAACTTGCACAGTTAAGGTGCTATGTTATCTATGCAAAAGTGACCAGCACCCAACCGCCTTGCATCTAGACCGCGAGTTGACGCCACAACCAGTTCCTGCTCCACGTTCGGCTCTTACTCTACGGCGGACTCCTAACCCCACTCTGACTAAGGAGCCTCAGCACGACAACAAAGCGCGCCCAGATACAGCAACAAATGTCAACTGCACCTCAGTATGCGGAGACTCACCATCACCTCGTTCATGCCATCTGATCTGCCTAGCTAAAGTCTACCCAACCGGACACCCGG
This sequence comes from Arizona elegans, assembly GCA_022577455.1. Classification (NCBI taxonomy): domain Eukaryota; kingdom Metazoa; phylum Chordata; class Lepidosauria; order Squamata; family Colubridae; genus Arizona; species Arizona elegans. Next base: position 218,909,941 of record JAKOOJ010000001.1, read on the forward strand.
AAGAAGCTGTGAAAATGTATGTGATAATGGACACACAGAGCAATCAATCATTAGCCAGATCAGCATTCTTCGACTACTTTGATGCCTATACCGAGAACACGCAGTTCACAATTACAACATGCACTGGGGCACAGCGCACAGCAGGGAGAAAGGCCATGGGACTCTGCATAGAATCGTTAGATGGAAGTGCGAAATTCGCATTGCCGCCACTGCTAGAATGGGATGCTTTACCAGACAACCGCAGTCAAATCGCGACACCAGAAGTAGTAAACAACATACCTCACCTGAGACACATGACTAATCTCTTCCCTGCCCTAGATCCTGAAGCCGAAATCCTGCTCTTGTTGGGCATGGATGCCCCTGCAGCCTTTTCTCCCCAGGCAGTGGTCAATGGCCCAGCAGGCTCTCCATTTGCCCTCAAGACAGGACTCGGGTGGGCCATCTTGGGAACAGTCTGTGTCGACCGGCTGCAGGCCCCGAATCAGGTGAATATCTTCACAACCTCCATTCTAAGCAATGGGAGAACATCACACTTGAAACCATGTCAAGAACACTTCACGATTTCGACAAATAACCCTGACTTAGGTACGACAGTGTTCCAGACCAGCAAAGAGGACAATGACCTAGCCTTGTCAATAGAAGACAAAGAATTTCTGCAGCTCATGGGAAAGGAATTTCAGGAAGATGTTAGCGGAAGCTGGATAGCCCCACTGCCCTTTCGTACGCCCAGACAGCGCCTGCCGAACAATCGTGAGCAGGCCCTCTCTCGCCTCTTCAGCTTGAGACGACTCATGAACAGGAAGCCCGCTTTGAAAGCCCACCTGGTGGAATTCATGGACAAGATGATCCAGAACGGGCATGCTGAGCTTGCCCCTGCCCTGGAGAAGGAGGAGGAATGCTGGTACCTACCATTCTTTGGAGTATACCACCCACAAAAACCAGGTCAAATAAGAGTGGTTTTCGATGCCAGTGCACAGTTCCACAACCTCTCCCTGAACAAAGTCCTTCTCACAGGACCTGACCTTACCAACAGCTTGTTAGGCGTGCTCATCCGTTTCAGAAAGGAAGCTGTAGCCATCATGGCTGACATTCAGCAGATGTTTTACTCATTCCTCGTCAGGGAAGATCATCGCAACTATCTGCGCTTCCTGTGGTTCAGCGACGAACAGCACAACCAACAGGTCACAGAATACAGAATGCGAGTGCACGTCTTTGGGAATGGTTCTTCCCCTGCTATCGCCAACTATGGTCTGCAACACACCGCTCGCATAGGAGAGACCAGGTATGGTTCAGATGCCAGGCGCTTTGTGGAGCGAGACTTCTACGTTGATGACGGCTTGAAATCTGTACCCACTCCGGCAGTAGCCATAGACTTGCTAGGCAGAACACGTCAGATGCTAGGTGCACACCACCTCAAGCTGCACAAGATTGCATCCAACAGCGAAGAAGTGCTAGCAGCCTTCGATCCTGAGGACCACGCCAAGGGATTGCAGGACCTCGATTTTAGCACCGACACTCCCCTTATCCAACGGAGCCTCGGTCTGTGTTGGGACTTGAAGAAAGACGTCTTCACCTTTAGAGTCCCAGCCCAGAAAACCACCTTCACAAGGAGAGGAGTTCTGTCAACAGTGAACAGTCTGTTCGACCCTCTAGGATTTGCTGCACCGATAACAATTCAAGGGAGGCTCCTTCTACGTACGCTGTCCGAAAGCACCAATGACTGGGACAAACCGCTTCCACAAGAACAGAAAGACAATTGGGAAATATGGCGTACCTCCCTGAGCTGCCTCCAGAATGTCCACATACAGCGCATGTATGTTACCCGCTCACCAACCACCGCACCGAAAAGGGAACTGCATATCTTCTCAGATGCATCAGCGACAACTATAGCAGCCGTGACATACATCAGGGTCTACGGCGGGGAGAGCAACATTCATGTAGGCTTCATCATGGGAAAAGCGAAACTAGCCCCACGACAAGGTCACACCATACCAAGACTGGAACTCTGCGCTGCCGTACTAGCTGTGGAGCTTGCAGACTTAATAAAGAAGTCTATGGACCTTGAATTCCAATCCACCACCTTCTACACTGACAGCAAAGTAGTGTTGTGTTACATTCACAACCAAAGTAGACGTTTCTATGTCTATGTCAGTAATAGAGTAGACAGAATCAGAAAATCTTCAAGCCCGGAGCAATGGCGTTATGTGCCAACAGACCTGAACCCAGCAGACCAACCCACACGGCCCTTCCTTGCATCCCAGTTAGCAGAATCGACCTGGCTAAAAGGTCCCGAGTTCTTGGCCCATCCAAACAGTTCGATATCACTAGAACCAGGACAATATGAGCTTCTAGACCCAGATCGAGATGCGGACGTTCGACCTCAAGAGCTCAGCAAACCTTCCATGCAGATCAAGGAAGCAACCGTACAGGCCACCTGCTTGTCAACCACAGTCAATGAGGAAACAAAATGGCCCCCTAGACGTCCACTGGAATCAGCTCGTTTCAAACGCTTCTCCAGATGGAAGTCCCTGGTACAGGGAACAACCACACTCGTACGTATAGTGTATCGCGACATAACCTTCGCAGATTGTCAGCTCATAGCAGAGAGTGTAATTCTACAAAGTGTGCAGCGAGAGGCATACCCGGCATTGGTGAAGTGTCTAAAAGCCGAGAAGCCTGTGCCGAAATCTAGCCAATTGCTGAAACTGAACCCATTCCTAGACAGCAACAACATACTTAGAGTTGGAGGGCGCCTAGACAAGGCAAAATTAGACTCGAATGTAAAACACCCTATCATCCTTCCCGCGCGCCAACATGTGACGAATCTGATAGTCCTACACTACCATGAAACTGTCCACCATCAAGGCCGCCACTTCACAGAAGGAGCTGTCAGAGCTGCAGGATTTTGGATTGTGGGGGCCAAAAGGACCATTGTGTCTGTCCTGCACAGGTGCATGCATTGTCGGAGACAACGAAGTGTGACACAACACCAGAGGATGGCTGACCTACCTCCTGAACGTTTCAGCACAGGACCGCCATTTACCAACGTGGGCGTAGATGTTTTTGGCCCTTGGTCAGTGTCGGCCCGCAGGACGAGAGGTGGCCAAGTTAACAGCAAACGTTGGGCTGTTCTCTTCACGTGCCTTAGCATTCGAGCTGTTCACATTGAAGTCATTGAATCTATGGACACCTCCAGCTTTATCAATGCTCTACGAAGGTTCCAAGCCCACAGAGGCCCAGTCGCGATGTTTAAATCAGACCGTGGAACAAACTTTGTAGGAGCCTGCAAGGAGTTACGAATCAATGAGGGCACTCACCTTGATTCGCCAATTGATGACTACCTGAAGGCCAAAAACTCTGTGTGGACTTTCAATCCTCCCCATGCCTCCCATATGGGAGGAGTATGGGAACGAATGATTGGAATAGCCCGTAGAATTCTAGACTCCATGTTGATGAAGACATCCGTGTTAACCCATGAAGTCCTCACCACCCTCATGGCAGAGGTAGCAGCTATCATCAATGCCAGACCCTTGGGCCCGGTTCACTCGGATCCCGAGAATCCGACTATCCTCACCCCAGCCACTTTGCTGACCCAGAAGATGGGTGAATGGCCAGCGCCGGCAGGGCGCTTCGTCCCAAAGGACATGTATGCACAACAATGGAGACAAGTTCAATTGCTGGCCAACACCTTTTGGAAGCGCTGGAAACAAGAATACTTATCTACTCTACAGGAGCGCCGCAAGTGGAAGACTAAGGAACCTAACCTTGAGGAAGGGGACCTTGTCCTGTTGAAGGACAGGGACGCGCATCGGAACTCATGGCCCATGGGACTTGTACACCAAGTTGTGCCCAGTTCTGATGGACTAGTCCGCCAAGTCAAAGTTCTGATTGCGAAACCAGAGCAGTTACCCACCGGTCAGCTTAAATCTACCAGAAAGATTTACATCAGGCCAATCACCGACCTGGTACTGCTACGAAGGAAGTCTGAACTTATAGTACTAGAAGACCTTCAAGATTGAACCTCGAGCTTTGCATGAATCGTGTCCACTTCACTGTTTGCATTGTTTGATGCTATTACCTTGTTTACTTTAGTTACGTAGATAGTTACATTGCATTATTTTCTGCTATGCCTATGTTTATCTCAATTAAGTAGTTAGTTAGTAGTGGAATTTATAATTCCAGGCGGGGAGTGTGCTGTTACAGATAGTGAGTTGCGGTAAGTAGTTACCTTAAGAATTAAGAGCTGTCTCCTTAAGAGATTGCATTGTGGGAGATGTAGTGAGAGATCGCATTATGGGAAATGTAGTCCATGACATGTGACCTTATCTGTGTGTCTGATTGGCCACTGAGGTTTTCTGCCGGGATTTTAGAACAAAGACCTGGCCATATGTTGAATTACCTCAGAGGAGAGAACATGCTTTCTGAACAGGGAGTCAGAACTACCATCCTTTTACACTAGGAAATGGGACAGATTATGAAATATGGATGCACCTCAGCTGGACTCACTATGATTGTAAGTCTTATATGTTCAAGGATTCCCAAATAAATATAATCTGCATGAAAACCTGTTTGCTAGAGTTTATCTGCCTGTTCCCAGTGGAGCCAGATGCCTGGGGAACAGAACAACCCCACAAGGGATTATGTGGTCATTAAAACATGATGATACATTTCAATAAAATGAATACCCTAATAGAGTAATATGGAGGTAATAATTCTAAAATGCAAAAATAGTACTTTTTAAAATTAAAGGTTATAATAAACATATGTTTTCAATGTTAGGTATTTTAAAAGCTCTTTATGGAAATTAATTCCAGAGGAATGGGGGCCAACAACCAAAAAGGTCCTGCTCCATGTTCCCATAATTCTCTGTGCCTCTCTGTCTCTAGGAAATAAAGTAAGAGAGACATCTTCCTCTCCTGATCTGAAATAACTGGAGAGGTTCAGCTGATGGGGTGGCGGTACAGGGGTTCAAGCTCTATGTATTTTTTTCCACCAGTTCATGGTCTTCTGGGTTTTGGCAGACAAGATCTGGTAGTCCTAGACCATCCTATCAGGAGATCCTGTCAATTTCTCATTTTGTCTTGTCTACCAAAGCACAGCTGAAGAAAACATGGGCAACATTATCATTATGCTTCTCAAGAGGGATTGCTTTCCTTCTTTCCCTTTTTCAAATCAGAATCTTACATTGAGCATTTCTAGCATAATTTTCAACATGTTCTTCATCTGCTCCTCTTGAAGCATTTTTTTAATTGATGGTGAATATTTGGGATAGTTTTGTTGTGGTCCACCAGCGGCCTGCGGAGTTGGCAGCGGACAACGATGAGGCTGAGGAAGAATATGGGCAAGTCCTGGAGGCTGGGGAAGGCCCGGATGAGGGCTCTGCATCAGAGGCAGAGATGCGGCCAGGGCCATCGGGGAGTGAGGTGCGGACTCCAGAGCCTCCAGAGACTGATAGGAGTGAGGCAGAGGAACAGGAGGAGCCTGTTCCTAATGCACGCATGAGAAGAGCTGCCCGAAGGCAAGAGCAGCTCAAGCAAAGAGGACAACTCGGGAGTAGGGCCAAGAGATGATTGGCCCCTCCCATAAGGCTTAAAACAGACCAGCAACGGCGTTTGGGCTTTGCCGGAAAACAACGTTGGTAACTTCATCTTCTTCGTAGTCTACGTCTTGCATTTATTTTTGTATCTGTGACTTCTGAACGTTTGCCAAGAAAGGCCTTTGGCAGTTTGTCTAATTGGACAAGGTTTGCGATAGGACTGAGGAATTTGTGTTGGGAGGAATTTGCTTTAATTTAGTTGAATGACGCTGGGAATGAAGTAATTCTCAGCTGTTCAAATAAAGTTTGTTTATTTTTTCACTGACTGATTTTCCTACTACTTACTTGAGTCTGGGTCACAACAAGTTTCATCATTTGCAAAATCTGTTTTTATCCATACAAATGTAAGCAAGGTTAGTCTGATGTTATCACAAATATGGGATTGAAAAGCTGAAATATATATAACTTAATTCTTTTGTGTTTTCCATTTTCACCTTTCCCGGAGGCAGCTCTTGGCTTATCTGTACTCTGGCCAGCTCCTTTTAAAAATGGTGAGGAAATGTCAGAGTGCTACGCATTGGGTTTGCTAATTTTTTATTCTTCCATCAGATAACCCAGAGCCATACCTGAAAACTCAACCACTAAGTGATATAAATTTGGCTGAGAACTAATGGCTGGACTCACACAGCACGTGAAACTGAAATGTGCTGTATTGGTACACACTTAGTGTAGAACTATAGATGCAATAATTCAAGGTTCAGTGTATTGTGTTAATGCAGCTAATTATGTTTTGTTCAATAAACTTTGATTAATACCCTTAGCTAAGTGTAATGTGAATCCATGCACTGAGCTGGTTCAAAAGTACTTGCTTCTGTCAAAAGAAGTTCCCACATACAGACTGGAAGCTAATATTAGCTTATAGGCTTTGCAAGTGAAAGCTCTCAGCATTTGTAAATACAATCCAACGATGCTCGAATCTCCAATGGAAACATATTTAGCAACTGAGACTAAAACTGTTTTAATAAATCTAAGTGTGAATCGCTCTTTTTCACTTTAAAACATTATTATAAGAGAAGGGCTGCTATTGTAGAAGAGATGTCCAGCATTTCATTCAAGTCTTTGATGTCTCTCTTAACTTCATTCCTGGAAAACCACCATTCAGAAGACAAGACGGGGGTTTGATGGCTTGATTGAGAGGTTAATTGTTAGCACTACACCTGCATGTGATGCAGTGGTGAAATCCAAATTTTTTTACCACCAGTTCTGTGGGCGTGGCTTGGTGGGCGTGGTGTGGCTTGGTGGGCATGACTTGTGGGTGTGGCAGGGGAAAGACACTGCAAAATCTCCATTCCCTCCCCACTCCTGGGGGAAAGATATTGCAAAATCTCCATTCCCACCCCACTCTGGGGCCAGCATTTGCTGGTTCTCCGAACTACTCAAAATTTCCACTACTGGTTCTCTGAACTGCTCAAAATTTCTGCTACCAGTTCTCCAGAACCTGTCAGAACCTGCTGAATTTCACCCCTGATGTGATGGTAGTGTTTGGATTTAGGTCAATATATGAACTCTTTTTAGTTTCTAAAACATCTATTTAATCCCTGTGGCTTATTCAGAATTAAAGCAAACCATAGCATAGCATGAAGTGTGAATTCTGCCTCTCTAGAGCAGGGGTGTCAAACTCATGTCATCACAGCGTTGTCACATGACATATCAGGACTTTTTTCCCCTTCGCTAAACCAGGTGTGGGCATGGCCAGCGCGTGACGCATCCTGCCCATGGGCCATGAGTTTGGCAATCCTGAGCTAGAAGCACTAATTTCAAATCAAGGAAAATGCTGTCATTCCTCTCCATATAAGTAGAAACCAACTTCTGTGCCTGGCTTATAACATGGTTTCTGGGTGTATTGATTGGGCAGTTAAAAGGCATATTTTATTTATTATTTACTTATTTATTAATCGAACTTCTATACCGCCCTTCTCCTCAGGGCGGTGAACAGCCAAAATAAAAACATTTATACATAACATTACAGTTAAAAATAGATTTAAAATAATTACATAAATTACATAAATATTTGTTTTTTTATAATTAATTCTTTGTCAAAACGAGAGGTAACTAAAATTGGTCATTAATTAAGCCACACTATGTTCAGAACAAAATCAAGAGCATTATTTTCTCACCAAAGAATTAGGTTCAGGATCTGTTCTGCCCTACCCTTAATTGGAGATCACCTGTGAATTGTAATGGAAACATTACTGCTTGTTATGGCACAGCAGTCCTTAGCTTCTTTCACTTCACTTCTAAATGCTTCCTGAAAAAGACTGTTCTCCCCAAGTGACTTTTTAAAAATTAAAATCCTGAAGAACTGTTCTTTTAAAAAGAAAATACTCTGGACATATTGAAGAAAGGCTGATGGTTTTATTTGGTGATTATGGAAATAGTTCATGTGGCATTTTGTGCAAGGCAAAAAAAAAATGGCATAAGCCTTTTGATAAATGGCTAAGATTCTATACCTTTTCTGTTTGTTTGTTTGCTTGCTTGCTTGCTTGCTTGCTTTTGTTTGTTTGTTTGAATAGGGTGCAGTCATGAAAATCAAGATATTTGAGAGAAGACTATGTGGTAAATGCCAAAAATAAAGGTAGCAATTCTCTTGATTGGTCTAAAAGTTGGACTATTATCCAATCTACTCTGTTGATACACAGACAGCTTTCCCCAGTGCTCCCCTAGTGAAAACATCACAACATGGTTATGAGCAGCATGTGGTCTCTGGTCTAAACCAGGGGTGAAATGCTCCCGGTTCGGACCGGATCGCCCGATCTGGTAGCGATGGAGGCGGGTGGTTCGGAGAACCAGTAGCAAAAATCCCTGCCCCCCCCACCATACCCAGCTGAGCCGCAGGATCATCAGAGGCTTTTTTTTTTTACTTTTAAAAGCATTTTTTCTACAAGCTCTTCCGCCGAAAAAAATGCTTTTAAAAGTAAAAAAAAAAAAGCCTCTGATGATCACGCAGCTCAGCTGGGATCATCAAAGGCTTTTAAAAGAAAAAAACCCTTTTTTTCTTTTAAATGCCTCTGATGATCCAAGCTGAGTTACTTGATCAGCAGAGACTTTTTTTCTTTTAAATGCCTCTAACGATCAGGCAACTCAGCTTGGATCATCAGAGGCATTTAAAATAAAAAAAGGGTTTTTTTTTCTTTTAAATGCCTCTGATGATCGAAGCTGAGTTGCTTGATCGGCAGAGGCATTTAAAATAAAAAAAGTCTCTACCGATCAGGCAACTCAGCTGGGATCGTTAGAGCCTTTTGAAAGCATTTTTTTATAACCTCTTCACAGAAGAGGTTGTAGAAAAAATAGTTTTAAAAGTAAAAAAAAAAATTGGCCACACCCACCCAGTCACATTACCCCACCACCACCAAGCCATGCCCACAGAACCAGTAGTAACAAATTTTAGATTTCACCACTGGTCTAAACCCACCATTTCATCTAACCTTATCCTTCCCATTGTGGCCCACAGACCTGCAAAAAATTCCACCCAGCCACCAAAAGGTGGCTGGTCCTTATTCTGAAGGAACAGAGAGACATAAGTTTGTTGTTCTCTCCTACCCCATGTCTTGCCACTTTTGAGATCCTCTCAGAACTTTATTGGTTCAACCTGCCTGTCATAAATTACTGCCTTAAATTTAGAAACTTATTATAGCAAATGTATTCAGGGATTGGTGATTTACATGCAAGAAAGACCAAATGGTTTATAGCTCAAGAGAAACAGAAAATTTGGCTAGATGGCTCAACTTGGACAGAAGGAATGACAACCTTTACCGACTGTAGCGAGCTATCAAATTCTCAAAAGAAGGCAAATATAAACCATTCTGGACTTTTTTATTAATTGGTTAGAATTCAGATTCAAAGCAAAAAAAACCCCACCAAATTTATTTGTTCTTATACTGTATTTACAAGCAGCCACTCTAAATGTAGAGAATTATCATTTATCAAAGGACAACGAATTCTTGAAACTAATGTGTCATATGCATGTCAGGACATTTTTCAGGTCTAGTATGGCCTCAGCCCTAGATATCTAGCATATGTGATCACACATATTTTGGGCTTCTGCTGACAGGACTAAAGTTTATCCATTCAAATCACGTTCAATTATTTCCTCAAAAATTTGAAAACAGGTTCTTAAAAAGTATTCAATAAAGTAACTGAAAAACAAACTCAATCCCTTTCTTTCTTTCTTTCTTTCTTTCTTTCTTTCTTTCTTTCTTTCTTTCTTTCTTTCTCTTTTTCTGTGGAACACAATACAATGTGTGACTCAGGCAGCTACTGTAGGAATAAGCAAATTATCAATTATTAACAACTTTGCAGTATGAAAAATTGCAGTAAGTGTTATGTACATGCTAATGAAATTAAATTGCATAATCCTTTTAGAGAGAGACTCCAGAAACCTTTTGGATATATACTTGTATTTGGTAATATGATCTGTTTGCTATGGCTAAAAAAAAATCCTGCAACATAGGCTGCTGTTCTGCATTGGAAAATAGAAGAGGAGACCTTAATAATATGCCTTAATAAGTCAAAACATCTGCAACTCTGTGACCAAAGCTTCAGCCCTTTGTTATGTGCATCGCAAGGCATGTACAAAAGGATCAGGACTTTGATTAGACAGTCATAGCTGCCATCTTTGGTTTTTGCACCCCACTTGGAGATGTTCTACAATTTTTTTTTTAATTTGATTTATATGCCGCCCTTCTCCGGAGACTCGTGGCGGCTTACAATGCGCTAAACAATAGCCTTCATTCTTTTGTATATTTATACAAAGTCAGCTTATTGCCCCCACAACTGGGTCCTCAATTTACCTACCTTAGAAAGGATGGAAGGCTGAGTCAACCTTGAGCCTTGGCGAGATTCGAACCTGCAGTAATTGCAGGCAGCTGGTCTTAATAACCAGCTTAATAACAGGGTGCCTTAAACCACTGTACTACCAAGGCTCTTGGTAGTACAGTGGTTTACAATAAAGCTCACCAGCCCTTCAATTCAGTCCTTGTTCTGTGTTCTTAATATTTATTAGTTGCTTTGTGTTTGACAAGGATCAGGCTTACATCATTACTCTATTTATACTAACCTGATCATAGTTTATACTCCCAAATAAGACCCAATGAAGCCCCAGCCCATGCCAAATTCAAATAGTCTCAGTTGTATAACTGCAGGTCACTTGTTATAGTTAGTGGCAATTACTCTTTGATGGGTTTCTGATATAGTCTGAACCAGTGGTGAAATCCAATTTTTTTTACTACTGGTTCTGTGGGCGTGGCTTGGTGGGTGTGGTGTGGCTTGGTAGGAGTGGCTTGGTGGGCATGGCAGGGGAAGGATACTGCAAAATCTCCATTCCCACCCCACTCCAGGGAACGAATATTACAAAATCCCCATTCCCTCCCCACTCCTGGGGAAAGGATATTGCAAAATCTCCATTCCCACCCCACTCTGGGGCCAGCCAGAGGTGGTATTTGCCGGTTCTCCGAATTACTCAAAATTTCCACTACTGATTCTCCAGAACCTGTCAGAACCTGCTGGATTTCACCCCGGTCTGAACTCTGAAGGCCTTCTCCACACTGAATTAATACATGTATTTATATCCTACCTTGTTTTTTTATAAATAACTCAAGGCAGGGAGCATACATAATATTCCTCCCTCCTCTTTTCCCCACAGCAACAACCCTGTGAGATGGATTGAGCTGAGAGGCAATGACTGGCTCACCCTGTTGGCTTTCATTGCTAAAGTAGGATTAGAGCTCACAAGCTCTTGGTTTCTAGGCCAGCATCTTCACCATTAGTCCATCTTTGAAAGGGTAGAAAACTAGGAATAAATTTGTCTGCTCCCATTGCTTCTCCCTACCCTACTTCTATTGCCTCTGTTTTAAATTGGATGTGGCTGTCCTGATTATTCACGAGCCTTGTGTGAAAGGAAAGTGAATTGGTTCGATCCTATTTCCCATCCTCCCTACTTCACTTGTTGGTGGGGAACACATCCGCCAATCACCAGGTCGGATGGTGGGAGACTGACTACAGCACTCTTGTCTCTCTCATCTCTGTGTTCATCCCAAAACCCTTCCTTACATATCCTACACTGTCATCTCGCAATTGAACAAAAAATTAAAAACCAGATTGAGCAAACGGGGAGCAGTGGCGTTGTCCTATAATTTCACAGTTAGACTCTTTCAGGATCTTATTAAATCAAAGAAGGCTGTAGTGTGAAAATGCTCAGATAACCAATTCTGGCCAACCTCTCTTACCAATTTACTAGCTGCTTGCTGTGTCCTCCATTCCGAAGTGGAAATGCAGTGGTGAGAACTTTAGCTCATGTGGAGATGTAGGACAGATATATGGCTTAGGGCAAGAAACCATTAACATACTGCTAAAGCAAGGCTGCCAGAACACTGTGCTGAGAAATTCAGCTGCAGCTCTTTGGCACTTATGGAGGAACAGCGCTGCATCCTAGCCTTCAGGGAAACAAGAACAGAACGGCAGGCAGATTGGACTGTGAAGGATGGTTAAGATTGCTTCCTTCATTGATGGGAGGTTTGGCAAAGAAAAACAAAGATGTCACAAGGTGGATTTGTTACCATGCTCAGATGACAGTAGAGAAAAATCTTGAGGCAGGAGGGTCTGCAAATACTTTGCTATGCCCTGCTGCATTCATGTTAGAAGGAGGAGGAGGAGGAGGAGGAGGAGGAGGAGGAGGAGGAGGAGAAGGGGAAGGGGAAGAGGAAAAGGAGGAGGAGGAGGAGGAGGAGGAGGAGGAGGAGGAGGAGGAGGAGGGGAAGGGAAAGGGGAAGGGGAAGAGGAAAAGGAGGAGGAGGAGGAGGAGGAGGGGAGGGGGAGGAGAGGGGGAGGAGGAGGAGGAGGAAGAAGAAGAAGAAGAAGAAGAAGAAGAAGAAGAAGAAGAAGAAGAAGAAGAAGAAGAAGAAGAAGAAGAAGAAGAAGAAGAATACATCTTACAGCCTTTTGCTTGTTTCCTGCAACACCACAGAAGACAAATAGGTGTTGAGAGTTGTACACTTGATCAAATGGGAAACAGTACTTTGCTCCATAGTCGTGAATCAAAACTCCCTATTGGCAATAGAGCAGAACATTTGCAAAATATGGGCTACTTCATTGAAATGGTTTATCCCATTAAAAGCAAAAAGTAAAAAGGATGGCTACAGCTAAATAGAAAAATTTCAAACCCGCCATATTTTAATTTTGGCTGAAGTAAATGGAATATATATAGATCTGCAGAGGTCTTTGGCTTAAGTATATAAGTTCCTGTTTGACTCGCTACTTGTCTTGCCTTTACTGTGCCACAATAATTACAAAAACCTGCAGCCTATTTAATTTCCTTAACTAGATGGATCATCACTGCAGGATTCTGCTCTATGCTAACTTCGCGGGCTAATCAATCAAATCTCCAGGCTTTTAACCACTTAGGCTACAGCAGAAACAAGCATCACAGCCTCTATGCCCTTCACGTTCAAGATATTTACAAGCAATTACAGCTAGATTAAAATTGGAAAATGGCTCTGCCATTATTGAGTACCCAACATTTTAGTTTAATTGTTGATGCAATAGCCAGGAAGGATTCGCATTTCTCAGTTCAAGCATCATGAAAAATGTAGTACTGATCGTACCACAGAAACCTGTCACAATGGAGAGAGGACAGTAATATATGTTTCTTTTAGACTTGCTTTTATTGGTTCATTGCTTCTGCACTATATGTGTTTGTACTATGGCTTTATTGCACATTTGGTACTTTTTGCTCATTTTGAAACTATAGCTAATTAAACATTTTTAAAAAAAAAAAATCTGTATTTCTAATTTATTAGAATATAACAATGAGAAAATAAAGGTGAAACTCCAGACTGCTTATTGGTTTGAAATGGATTTTGTTACTGAATTGAGAATTGTATCCTTACTGAAAGAAAACAGGTCTTTGAATGATTTGCAGTAAATCCGCAGAGATTTTTTTTTTACTTCCAGAGTTTAACATCAGTTCCAACAAAGGGATTCCCTATTTTAAATTATACAAGAGACAGATTATAGATGAGAGATAGATAGATAAGAAAGAGAGAGAAGAGAGAGAAGAGAGAGAGAGAGAGAGAGACAGAGACAGAGACAGAGACAGAGACAGAGACAGAGAGAAACTCGTCAAATAATTTTTATTGACCACATACGTATTGTTCGGAGTATAAGACGCACCTTTTTACCCCCCAAAAGGGGGTGAAAATTTAGTGCGTCTTATACACCGAATGTAGCCCTGCCCACCCACTGGCCCCCACTCTTGGCCTGTGCCTCGCAGCAGTTACCTCCTTGCACGCAAACAGCAAGAAAAAACAGCTCCTTTCAGTTTCAGCATAGGTTAATTAGCACAAGTTGATTAGATCAGCCTCCCAACTCTCAGCTGATTTGCTCTCAGCTGTTCTGCGCAGGGCTCTGCTGCTTGCTGCAAAGAATGCTGGAGCAGATTTTTTTTCCCTAGCTATGCTGAAAAATGAAACTGAAAGTAAAGCAGTAAAGCTCTTTGCTCCAACGTGGCAAAATGAGGCAGAGAGAGATTTCTTTTTCTTTTTCCTCACTAAAAAGGTAGGTGCAATCAATGGGAAATTTAGGGCAAAAGAGGGGAGTTTAAGATTTTAATACACAAAAGAAAAAAAGCTCTATTTAACTAGGGAATTGTAATAATTGAGATACTATTAATTGTATATTGTGTAGAAAGCAGAAATAGTTAAGTTGTGGTTTGGAAAAATATATGGGGGAAATTATTTGGTTTATTATTATTGGTAAATATAATTAATTGATTTGTAAGAAATTGGACTGCATGGAAATAACTGGAATATTCATGTTCATATTGATTAATATACAAAAAAGGTAGTTATATAACTAATTGATTTATATAAAATTGTTGAATTTGTATTAAACAATTGTAATATTAAATAATTAACCAATGTGAGGATGGATATAAAAATAGATGACAATGGGAAGGGGTATAATTTAGAATAGAAGGGAAAAATTGAATTTGATTAAGATTAGAGATTAGAATGAAGGGTAATATTGGTTTTTTAAAAAAAAATAGATGAGGAATAAATATGGCAAAAAGGAAATTTAGAAATTGTAAATGTAATTGAAATGACTAAACACTGTTTAAATTTGTGAACCAGCCAAATACTCTGTTCAAAGAAAATACATTGTATGTTTGTATGTGTGTTTGTCTAAAAATTAAAAAAAAAAAACCTTTAAAAAAACTTTAAAAAAAGGTAGGTGCGTCTTATATTCCGGTGCGTCTTATACTCCAAAAAATACGGTAGATCAAAAAATGTAGAAATTTTTGCCATGAGATCTGTACCTAGCCTGGTCTTTCAGCTCTTCTAACTATACATCCATCACCACTATAACTGAATTAATCCACCTTGCTGCTGCTTGTACTCATCCCTTTCATTCCACCTTTCTCATCATTCTTCAGAAAGCTGTGGGTCTTTGAATAATCTGTCTCAAATAGTATAATCTGAGCCTGGTCATTTGTGTCTCGCGTGAGAACTCTGGATTGATTTATTCAATTATCTATTTTGTTGTTTTCTTGGTTGTCCATGGTATTCCCCAACAGCAGTTTTCAAAAATATCAATGGCGTTTCTATTCACAAATAACAGAATAACAGAGTTGGAAGGGACCTTGGAGGTCTTCTAGTCCAACTTCCTGCTCAAGCAGGAAACCCTATAACAGTGACGGCTAACCTTTTCGGCACCGAGTGCCAAAACTGGAGCTCGTGAGAGCGTGCACCGGAGCATCAGAACTCAGAAGAGAACAGCTGTCCAGCACACATCAGAGGTGGGTTTCAGCAGGTTCTGACCAGTTCTGGAGAACCGGTAGCAGAAAATTTGAGTAGTTCGGAGAACCGGTAGTAAAAATTCTGACTGGCCCCGCCCCCATCTATTCTCTGCCTCCCAAGTCCCACTGATCAGGAGGAAATGGGGATTTTGTAGTAACCTTCCCTTGACACACCATGCCACACCCACCAAGCCACACCCACAGAACCGGTAGTAAAAAATTTTGAAATCCACCACTGGCGCACATGGGCGTGACGGAACCCGGAAAAGCAGTTGGCAACAGTGCACGTGCCCACAGAGAGGACTCTGTATGCCACCTCTGGCACGCATGCCATAGATTTGCCATCACGGCCCTATACCATTTCAGGCAAATGGTATCCAATCTCTTCTTTAAAACCTCCAATGTTGGAGCACCCGCATCTTCTGAAGGCAAATTGTTCCTATTTCTTCAAAGTCCATCTACTGAAATAAGAAAACGTAAATTTACCAGAAATGATTTAAATGAAATATCATGTTCCTGGACTTAGAATTTTAAATGAACTCTTCACACCAGGCTCTCATTGATGGATCTTAGTGTGCCAGTCAGCCATTAAATCTTTTCTGCAAGTTTGAAATCTTCCTAGGTGCGATATAGGAGTGTTAATGGTCAATGATATTTGGATGGCTTCTCTGAGTGATTTACTTGAACACTTTGAAATGTTTGAACAAGAAAAAGCAATCAGAGCAGGAATATGGAGCATACCTCCTGTTCTTTACTAAAATAATTTACCATAGATGTATGTGTGGAAAGAACTGTAGTGTGAAGAGGAGAATTTGGTAAGCAAAGAGATAAACAGGTATGTTTCTGGAGATATATTAGTTAACAACTTGAGGAATTTCCATCTCTGAAATCTTACAGTATATGACCAGGGAGTGAACTGTCTATAACAGTGTCTCCCTTACTGCTATACCAATATATTGGTAACTTAAATATTATAAAATACCATCAGTCTCCAATTATCTTTTTGCAAAGGAAACAAAATCCAGATAAGCTCTGCACCACTAGAGCTTCTCACCATGCAGAGAAGAGGGAGACATGTATCAGAATATATTACTATTTTAATAGATTTTTCTCCCAAAAGGCCTTAATCAGGATTCGGAGGAAATCAATCAAAGGGAGAGGCTTAAATAATTTATCCTCACAAGAACAAATTACAATTTCAAAACCCAACTTTTACAAAAGTGTCAGAATGGGGGAGGGAGGACAATCCTTTTCTGTTTTCCTGGATAGAAAAGGCAAAACCTTGCATGATGAATTGCAATGTTTACAGTACATTGAAGGGCTGGCTTCGTTACTGTTTCCTCTTGCAATGGTGTAGTAGAGTTTCAAAAGAGATGATGGAATGACATGCTGTAATGAGTGTACTTAAATTCATTAATGAGAAACAGTGATGCAGAATGAACAAGTAAAAAGATATGACAGGGCAATCAATCATAAGAAGAGGAGATGGCAAAAGAGAGAGAGAGAAAGAAACTGGAAGTGATGGAAAGCAAATGAACAGGATAATACTAAACATGCTGATTGGATGGACAATCTTCATCTTGACCACCCAACTTGGACCAGAAGCAGAGAATTAAGTTGTTACATTTCAATTCCCAAAGAAAGAAACTTTGCAAAATGTGGTTTCTCTGCAGTGAGACAGCCAAGAGCAGCATCCCTTGTGGTTTCTACAGATACTTCAGCACAGTGTGGGCAAACGGTTTGAGCTCGGCATGTCAAAAATTCAGAAAATGCCTTACTTGATTCTACTGGCATGTTATCTCTCTCTCTCTCTCTCTCACACACACACACACACACACACAAACAAAAGAGAAACAATTTTTTACATATTCATTGATTTGGGGGGGATATACTCCCCAATCTCATATGGTGCTATGTATTATATAAAGAAATGTCAAAAACGAAATACAAATAAAACAAACTAATTTTCAGAGGGTTCAGAGGCAACTCAAGAGCACAACCTCTTTCTCACGTGGCCTCCAAAAATCACCCAAGACCAGGGATTGCTTTCAAGAATAATTCTTCGGTGTAGATAAACGCTGGTTGATATATATATATATATATATATATATATATATATATATATATATATATATATATATATATATATTTTCTCAGGTTTTCGCGGGTGTTTGTATGTAGGTCTTTGGTTATTCGGGTCTTCTCCCACGTAAAATTGGAAGTGTCTTGGCGACGTTTCGACGAAGTCTCATTCGTCATCTTCAGGCTGGTGTTCTCGGCTTCGTGCTTCCAGGAGCAATGTGAGATCATAGCTGTCTCTTCCTTTTAACTGCTAGTGGGGGTGTGAGCTGATTGGGTGGGAACTTGGCTGTGTTCTGATTGGGTGGAGGTGTGTTCTGATTGGTTAGGGGCTCGGCTGTGCTCTGATTGGCTGGGGGTGTGTTCTGTTTGGGTGGGGGCTTGGTTGTGCTCAGCTTAGTCTGAGTTGCAGGGGGATTTGAGCTGGTGAGCTGCGTTGTTGTTGTTTGGCTTCGTGTTTGTGGCCATGCGAGCTCTTCATGGTGGGTGTCAGTCTGCTTCATGTATGGATTGGAGAGGTTTAAAGTGGCTAATTGGTTTAAAGTGGTTTAAAGTGGCTAATGATGCAGCTGCGACCAAGGACCAGAAGCCAGACTGCAGCTGCATCATTAGCCACTTTAAACCTCTCCAATCCATACATGAAGCAGACTGACACCCACCATGAAGAGCTCGCACGGCCACAAACACAAAGCCAAACAACAACAACGCAGCTCACCAGCTCAAATCCCCCTGCAACTCAGACTAAGCTGAGCACAACCAAGCCCCCACCCAAACAGAACACACCCCCAGCCAATCAGAGCACAGCCGAGCCCCTAACCAATCAGAACACACCTCCACCCAATCAGAACACAGCCAAGTTCCCACCCAATCAGCTCACACCCCCACTAGCAGTTAAAAGGAAGAGACAGCTATGATCTCACATTGCTCCTGGAAGCACGAAGCCGAGAACACCAGCCTGAAGATGACGAATGAGATTTCGTCGAAACGTCGCCAAGACACTTCCAATTTTACGTGGGAGAAGACCCGAATAACCAAAGACCTACATATATATATATATATATATATATATATATATGTATGTATGTATGTATGTATGTATGTATGTATGTAAGTTTTCACGGGTATGTATGTGTGTATAGTTAATATTTCGGGTTTCTTCCCGTGTAATTGTGGATATATCCCTAAAAGGGTAGAAGCGACGTTTCGACAGAATCCCATCTGCCATCATCAGGCTTATGTCAGCAGTCATTTTGTACTAACTGCCGTTGGTATTTCAAATCTGGTGCTGGTATTCTGGGATGGCTCCACCTTTTCATTCTGATTGGTTGGGAGTCCCAGTATGTGTTTATTGGCTTGGCTTCGGGTGTATGGTCGGTTTTTCTCCACTAGGTGGCAGAAACATAAAACATAAACCAAACATTAATCAAAAAATCCCAACCAAATCATATTCAAACCAGCCACAAAGATGAAGCCCTGCCACCTAGTGGAGAAAAACCGACCATACACCCGAAGCCAAGCCAATAAACACATACTGGGACTCCCAACCAATCAGAATGAAAAGGTGGAGCCATCCCAGAATACCAGCACCAGATTTGAAATACCAACGGCAGTTAGTACAAAATGACTGCTGACATAAGCCTGATGATGGCAGATGGGATTCTGTCGAAACGTCGCTTCTACCCTTTTAGGGATATATCCACAATTACATGGGAAGAAACCCGAAATATTAACTATACACACACACACACACACACACACACATATATATATATATATGTTTTCTCAGGTTTTCGCGGGTGTTTGTATGTAGGTCTTTGGTTATTCGGGTCTTCTCCCATGTAAAATTGGAAGTGTCTTGGCGACGTTTCGACGAAGTCTCATTCGTCATCTTCAGGCTGGTGTTCTCGGCTTCGTGCTTCCAGGAGCAATGTGAGATCACTGCTGTCTCTTCATTTTCACTGCTAGTGGGGGTGTGAGCTGATTGGGTGGGAACTTGGCTGTGTTCTGATTGGGTGGAGGTGTGTTCTGATTGGTTAGGGGCTCGGCTGTGCTCTGATTGGATGGGGGGTTGGTTGTGCTCTGATTGGCTGGGGGTGTGTTCTGTTTGGGTGGGGGCTTGGTTGTGCTCAGCTTAGTCTGAGTTGCAGGGGGATTTGAGCTGGTGAGCTGCGTTGTTGTTGTTTGGCTTCGTGTTTGTGGCCGTGCGAGCTCTTCATGGTGGGTGTCAGTCTGCTTCATGTATGGATTGGAGAGGTTTAAAGTGGCTAATGATGCAGCTGCAGTCTGGCTTCTGGTCCTTGGTCGTGGCTCATTATCAGTGTGGGTTTGAGTCTGCTTTCTGCGTGGATGTGTGGTGGTGACATCCTGTGTGGCTCTCGTGAGTGTGGGGCTGGTGTCATTCGTTGTGTTAGGGACTCGTTTGTCAATAAGGGCGGGTTTCCAAATGGCTGGTAGGCGGGAGGTATCGTCTCGTTTGTTCATGCTGTGTGGGCGTTTTTCTATCTCGATGGCTTCTCTGATTATTCTGTTGTTAAAGTGTTCAGTTTTGGCGATAGTTCTGGTCTTTTTAAAGTCAATATCATGTCCTGTGGCTTTAAGGTGTTGGACCAGGGAAGAAGTTGGTTCTTCTTTTCTGACTGAGTTCTTGTGCTCTTCTATGCGTGCACATATTCGTCTGTTGGTTTGTCCGATGTATGTGGTGGGACAGGCGATGCATAGGATTTCATATACTCCTTATTTTCTAACTCAATTTTGTCTTTGGGGTTCCTTAGAATGGTGGATATTTTTCGATTTGTGCAGAATGCTGTCTTGATGTTATGTTTGTGGAGGATTTTGCTTATTCTGTCTGTGGTGCCTTTTATGTATGGGAGGAGGGCTTTGCCGTTTTCTTGTTCTGTGTCTTGGATTTTAGTGGGGGTTTCTTTTTGGATTAGGTTGGTAATCTTATTTCTTTGGAATCCATTGGATGTTAGTACGTTAGTGAGGGTGTGTAGTTCGGTTTTTAGGTGTTGTTCGTCAGCTAAGCGTTTTGTTCTGGAAATGAGTGTCTTGACTACAGAGTTGATCTGGGCAGGGTGGTGGTGTGAGAGTGCGTGCAGATAGCGGTTTGTGTGTGTTTTCTTCTGGTAGATAGTGTGTCCTAGGGAGCCATTGGATTTTCTGTAGACTAAGACATCCAGGAAGGGAAGTTGATTGTTCGCTTCTGTTTCCATGGTGAACTGTATTTTGGGGTGTAGGCTGTTGAGGTGTGTGAGGAAGTTGTCCAGTTTTTCTTTCCCATGTGGCCAGATTATGAAGGTGTCGTCCACATATCTGAGCCAGAGTTTGGGTTTGTGATCAGATTTTTCTAGAGCTTGGGTTTCAAAGTATTCCATATAGAGGTTGGCAATGACAGGCATTCCAGATATGATGAGCTTGGTTCTTTTCTTGCAGATGTTTCATTGCCCAGCTAGGTAACACTTATCAGAGTCAGAGCTGCTGAAGCTGTCTGATGGCTCTACAAAATGTTCAAAATTAGCTGAGGTTTAGCTCAATAAATCTAGCTCAAATCTTCCTATGTGGGAAGACCTCTCCTACTGTCTTGGGGAATGCTAATGGCTTCATGCCACTTTCTCTATGCCCATATCCCAAAAGAGGCCTTTATACCCCCTAAGTAGTAATGTTCATACTTTTATGTGCACTACATCAACGTTCAATTACTACCTCTGGTGCAAGGACAAAAGGAATGACATTTAGGATACTTTGAACATACTGCTGTCTATTCGCCCCACTTTAGTGGTGCTGAATTCACCTTTGTTGTCTCCATCCTTCCCAACATTTCTTTGCTAGTCATCCCTAAGTTAATGCTTCCTCCTGTCTGTTGAGATGGAAGCATTCTGTGCTTCCATTGAGTATTCCTGAAACCTGGAATCTGGCCTGAACAATGATTAGAGAGGCCAGTATTTAGCATTATACCAGAAAGAATATATATGTGCAGGCAATGTATTCTAGGTTAGGCAAAGCCAAGCACTGACATAGCTACAGTAGCCTATCAGGAAGAAATCTCTCTCTCTTTCTCTCTATCTCTCTAGAGATAGATCTCTCTATCTCCATCTCTCCCTCCCTCCCTCCCCCTCCCTCCCCCCCATCTCTCTAATATACACACAGAGTAGAAGGAAGCAACCTCAGATTAGCAATCTTTGGGACAAAGGGGAAATTTAGGGATAGGAAAGGGAATACAGAGTGAATCCATAATTCTCTATCAACACTTTGTTGCCCCTTTGTCATTAGAAGGTCATGAGGCACAGAGGAGTAGGCGCCATTGGACTTACATGTTAGTCTTTCATATACAACTGGCTCAGTTCAAAGTTGTTTGATAGTCCTTTAGCACAAGGCAAACCGGTGCTCAAAATCAACCTTGTCTATCATCCTGGATTTCCTGACATGTTCTTTGCGTCCTTTTTGAAGGAAAACTTTTGCTTCATGTGAACCTTTATAATAATTTATTTAGAAGTCCTAGATTGTATTTTAGTTATGTTTTAGCTTTTAATAGTTATATTTTTAATATTATTTTCATATTGTGATCTTATACTGCTGTTTGATGGAACCGCTCAGAGAATTTATTGTACAGCAGCTACATTCATCTAGCTATGTTTTGAAATGCCCAGGTTTTCAAGCTGTTTCATTCTGTTTTCTTCAGGAGCTTCTGAAAGATTCCTTAACTAGAAGACCAGCAACGTAGAAAACCTTGCCTGAAAAGCAGAAGGCACTTCAGAATTCATCTTTCCAAGCCACGTATAGACTCTGGACAAGATAAAGCTCATCCGCAAACTGTACAAGGTCAACACACCCAGTTGTCGAGATAGCTGGCACATCACAATGACACTGTAAATTTTAGAGGGCCTTCTGCACCATGCGTTCTTGGCAACAAAAAGCTGGATATGAAAACATTTAAAAACCATTTTTGCAAAGCCATGTAAAAGAAAGCTACCAGTAATCTGGATCGCAGCCACCCCGAGCTTTATTTCTCTGCCATTCTGTGCTTGAGTAGCTGCTGTCAAATCCTCTCCAAGGGGACAGATCAAGCAATATTATCAAGAAAGCATATTGGATAGGAGCTCAGCCAAAAGCTTCTAATACTTTCATGTTCTAATCTCAGCACTGATGCTGGGAAGAAGAAACTGAAGGAAGTAGATGGATTTTTCTCTTAGTGTCTGAAGCGAGGGCGCCATCTGCTGATAACATCTTGTTCTGACTATGGGTAGAGACCCCCCAAATGAGAAATACCAATCCCTTTACACCCTTCAGCTTTTGGTGGCAGTTTTCCATGGCTGTGTTTTTTCTCTTTTCATTTGGCCTTAATGCATTTGTTAATTAAATTGCAGTATTTTGTTCAGATTATACCTTCTTTGCAGTCAAACAAATCAGATAATTGCAGCAATTGGCAGGACACTCTCTGGCCCAGCATTTTGATTCATGGATGAGATGGTTAAGATCCCTTTTGCTGGCCTGAGAAGCTTTCAATATATTCCACAAGTAGCTTCAGTCCTCCTGTCACTTCAGGGGTTATCATGGCAGAAAATGCCTAACCTTTATTTCTGCATGCTATCAAACACAAAGAAGGAAATGAAACCATAGTCTTCGTAAAGTTGCTTTTAAAAATTGTGTACAGGTAGTCTTATGACCACAAATATCAAATATCTTACATTGAGATGAGGAAGTGGATGCAGAAGATACTGTACCTTCAGGGTGAGATTTGAATCTCCTATTATTTTAGGATGATCATATATTTTGTTATGATGCGTCTTGCACAAACCTCCACAAAATTACTATGTTTCATCTGAAAGTAAGCATTTGAGCTGTAGAAATCATATCTGGATATCAAATAAAGCTACAGAGGCAATATTTTAAGCAAAAGTCTTGGGGCAGGAGAATTAGTGCAAGTTGTATGCAACTGTGCAAGTTCAATGCACAGTTGCATACGTGTGTCCCATTACAGACTCCTGCATCTTAAAAAAATATAATTCTCGTTAAAAAATATTGCATATATATGAAATATACCTAAATATAGTACAGTAAGTGTGAAAAAATAAAAAGAAACGAAGAGACAAAGAAAAAATATTGATGAATAACAACCTTTCTTTAATTACATAAGTCAGTTTATCCATCTCAGCAATTCTGTCAATTCCATCAACCATTCCTCTAGATGGATGGATGATACAATCATATTGAAATAATGTTTCATAGCTCCTTTCTAAATGTTTATCCATCCATCCTAAAAGGAGAAAAATCTGGCTTCAGTTGAATACTAATCTTTAAAGTCTTCTCTATCAATTGTGGTGGAATCCCCAGGAGAGATGAGGTGGATCCCAGAGGAATAAGAGACAATTCAGTCGATGTATCTTGTGAGAGAAAAAGAGGATGTAGACAGCCCCACCCTAATAATAGTTTTCAAAATAGATGATGGATGTAGATAGCAGAGTGCTCAGTTTGGCAAGGTTTTGTCTATAGGTATGCAAACAATAAAGAACTCAGTTTCGAAGAATCACCATATGTCATTCTTGGGTTTTGGATTTGACATCCATCATGCCAGACTAAGCATTCCACTGCCTACCTTTACCACATACTCTGAAGAATTATTTTAACCAGCAGTGAAATGCACTTACCTTCGCTACCAGTTCGGAAATGTGAGCGAGAGCACCTCTTCTGCACATGTACAGAGCCTTCTGCACATGCGCAGAGGGTCAAAAATGAGACATAATGACATCCCGGCAGGTGGGCAGAGTCTCCCACCATCGGCCCTACCAGTTCACGTGAGCTGGATAGATCTGGCCGGATTTCACCGCTGCTTTTAACTACCGGTACTTCTTGCAATAACTACTGTTTCCTTTTGCAACAACAAACTCATACAATCTTCATCTGAAAGAGCCAGTTGCCCTTAAAACAGTTAAAGTCAATGGGGTTTGATTGGAAGGTCTTTCATAATAGCTCTGATTGATTGATTGATTAACCCACCTCTATCATTTTTACAAATAACCCAAGGGGGCATTAGCAGCCAAAGTATTAGCGATGCAAATTATATCTATTCTGGAAAAAGATCTACGTATTTCAGAAAAATAAGGTTTTCTTTGTATAACTATTTTTTTATATTTCTGTACATCAACAAGTTCCAAATTGTCCATTAAATCAAAGAAAAGCTTTAGTAGTTTGCCTTATGTTTTTTTAAAAAAAATTTCTCAGAATTCCACCAGGACAACGAGATTCCTCTCTCAGGTTCTACTCTTGAGCCAAGTGCTGCCAGTTCCATACCTCTGCAGCAGTGGTGGGTCGCCCCCAGTTTGGACCGGTTCTATAGAACCGATAGTAAAACCGGCGGGAGGCTTTGCCCACTGACCCCGATGTCATCAGGAAGCTTCTGTGTGCACGCGGTCCCGTTGTGAAGTAAAGGTAAGTAAAAACCCTCCCCTGCTCTGCAGGTGCTTTTGCTGTGGTCCCCAAACAACCCCAAAAGAGAACCTGGCAATGTCTCCTTCAGTGTCTCCTTTACTAATATATGCACTACATGCATACATTAGTCAAACATGCATTTTGTATATCCCTATCTGTTTTATAGAAAATTTGTAAAATACATATGCTATGCAAAATTATGTATAAAAAAACGTATTAAATAAAACACACTTTTTTTGCTAAGATGGCATAATGGCACAAACAAAATTTAAGCTAAGAAATCTGAGAAAATAAATTTTGGTTCTTTTAAGTACAATATTTGCTAAGGCTTGAAAGCTGGAGTGAATATGCTATTTTGCTTTTTTTTAAAAAAAAAAAAAATTTATATGCCGCCCTTCTCCGGAGACTCAGGGCGGCTTACAATGCGCTAAGTAATAATTTAAATAGCTTTAAATCTCTCTTCACACTTAATCGATTACTACTTTAGATTATCTTTAAAATTAATTATAGATGAATTTCACCGCAGGTCTAACACTTAAGAAATCATTACCATTAAAAAACAAAATTGCCAAATGCATGCTTAAATGAATATGCAAATTCTCCCTGGTTAGTCCTTTCTCATTAGCTGAAAAAAAAAGAACCCATAACATCTTTTGGTTATAAAGATTACAATCTTACTTTTGCAAAAGGAGACCATTATTCTATTAGTCTACTTACCCAGGTAGGTTTGTGTACCTCGTATAGGTCTCCTGTGTGCACAGGGGGGGTTGGACTAGATTACCTCCAAGCTCCCTTCCAACTCTTGTTACTGTTCATTAGTGGGAAATTGTTATATGGTGCTGGCAAAGCTACTTTGGGTTCAGTGGAGCAACTGAAGCCTGAACAGGAGCCGGAGACCCACCATTATGAAGAAGAGAAAGTAGCTATAAATCTACAAATTGAAATACACCTGAATTTCTTTCAAACCAAGGAATTCCACCTTTTCTCCACTGCTACTTATATTCTGAACTGCCTGGGGAAGACAGATGTCCTCTGAGTTGGGTCAAACAGCTTCCTAGTTTCTGATAATATTCAACTAAAGGCAAGCTCTGAGTGAATTGGACAGTTTAGAAATAGAAAATATGAATAAATAAAAAAATCTAAACCAGAAACAAGAGTCATTTGTTATCAGCAGCTAGCTGGTGCAACATCTCGCATGAGAGATATAATTAAGTAGTGATAGAGTCACTTACCATTTTATTGGTATAGTTCAGTGGTGGGTTGCCCCCGGTTCATACCAGTTCTATAGAACCAGTAGTAAAACTGGCGGGAGGCTCCACCCACCGACCCCGACGTCATCAAAATGCTTCTGTGCATGCATGCGGCCCTGTTGTGAACCGGCAGTAAAGATAAGTAGAACCCACCCCTGGTATAGTTCCTATTAATCAAGGGATCCATTTGAATATATCCCACCCTACCTACCAAGCACATATGCACCCACAAAAAAATATTTCATTCCCTCCCCCCATCCAAAAAATCAACCAAGAAATTCCTGGTTCTGCTTTGCCATTAGCTATGGGAGACCCAAGTTTTCATCAGCATGCTGATCAGATGGCTGAAATGTATTTGAATATAAGTATGACTGCTGTAAGGAGGCAGATTGATGGCCAGGTAGTTAGCTGTTCAGCTCACCTGTGGGAAGCAGATTGTTGTTCTCCTGCTGCTAATAGCAAACCAGCAATCAGTTTACTCACGAGGCAATTGTTCATGCTGCTCAGTTATCTAGTGAGAAAATAAGTAGAGCCTTATATAGGTCCATCCATTACTGTTCTAGAACAGAGGTCTCCAAACTTGGCATCTTTAAGACTTGTGGACTTCAACTCCCAGAATTCCTCAGCCAGCTATGCTGGGAGTTGAAATCCACATGACTTAAAATTGTCAAGTTTGGAAACCCCTGTTCTAGAACATGCAATGGTTCTTCCTCTTTAGGGTTCCATGGGTAAAATTGTAAGAAGAAGAAGAATTAGGAATATGGGATGGTGGCATCTATCAAATGAATAAAGTTCTGCTTGAACTGGGAGCTGCTTCCAATTCATTTGTTGGCAGAGTAAGCGCATACACCCACCCATACACACTCTGAGCCCTTTCTCATTAGCCTTTTTCTTACTTTTCCATTCATGTCTCCTTCTTGCTTTGTTGTCATTCTGAAATGTCTAAACCTGATAGATTTCATTATCATTTCTAAGCAGCTCCATATAACATCTTGCCTCCAGGCCTTCAACTCAATTTTCAATTTTCTCTCTTGATTGATTGGTATTTTCAACTTCCTACATAAGCAACAGCTCTCTGATTAAAATTATGATGTAAAAATGTTCCTTCTTGCCCTTCGCAGCTTTTACCTATGGGAATACCTTCAGCCCTTGTCTTAAAAGTCCCATAATTATACTGGCTAAATGGAAGAAAAGGAAAAGATAATACAATAAAGGAAAAGCAAATGTAATGGGGGGGAAATCATTTAAAGAGCTAGTTGACAACTTTATTGAATAAACTGCATGCTAATGTTAAAATAATTCTCATGTTACAAGTGCAAATCTAAGTTATTATTTCAGCTTTCAGAACCTAGTCTTTTGATCTGTTTTCTGCAGAAAGCTTAAACCGAAACTTGTAGCTTACATTTTGTTGCATTGTTTATGAAGCACAAGGTCTGTCTACCCCTTATTCAGTGGGAAATGTGTTTTTGCTATGTAGACACAAACATTAAAGGCAGTCATGCTTTTTGTTTTGAAGATTATGTTCTATCAAATGTAATGGGCATATATAAAAAGCAGTCATCAAAAGTTTTGCCAGAAGCACATTTTGTAATTTAATCATATTTGGCAGTGATGCAAAACAGACAATAAATGGGAGCTATAATTCTGCCTGCACTGGCGGGTTTAAATAGTGTCTTGGAATTCCCGGAGAAAATTCGCCCCTTCTCCAGAAGCTAAGGAAAATCATTGCTATCCAGATGGAGCTATCTTTATGCCATAAATTATTGCTTTAAGTCACAGCTGACATAAATGGTAGCTCAATATCTGTTCATTACGATCAATTTTTTTTACAGCAAACTCATTTTATGGGTAGAAATTTTCAGTGGAAAGAGAGGATATTGAAACATCATTTTTATTTTGGGAAAGATGAGAAACATTCTTGTATTGAAGCGATGGAGCTTGAATGAGAGTACTCCAGTGGTGAAATTTGAACCGGTTTGCCAAACACACACTGCGTGCATGCACATGCGTGCTGCGTGCCAAACGTACACTGCAATGCATGCACAGTGTGCACGAAAAGGAGGCTTGGGAAGGTAAGTAGAGCAGCAAGGGGGGAATCAGCTGTGCCACACGATTTAGGTTCACTAGAAAGCTGGATTTCCTCCTTTCTAGCAATTTTAAATCGCGCAGCACAGCTGATCGTCGGAAATACCAGTTCGGAGGAACCGGTAGCTTTTTTTTACTACCGGTTTGCCCGAACTGGTAGATTTATCATTACCGGTTCTCCTGAACCGGTGCAAACCGGTAGCATTTCACCACTGGAATTCTCCCTAGTTATAATTTAAATTAGCTTAATAATTGTTCTTGTTTCTGAAACTGTTTGCATTCATCCCTGGTGTTCCAGCATAAAAACATGAATGCTTCATATGAACTCATAGGTGTTGACTCTCTGCCATACATTGTAGGATAATGCTGTAAAACATTGCCAATATGTTCCCCGTCAAAAGAGGTATACTGTAGTCTGTAGTTGCTATTAGACTATAGCGGAAATGTTGATTGATCCAGCAGTAGGCTAAAGCCAAAGATATTCAGAGAAACGTCTATGGCGGATTAAATTATGAAGAATGTTATCTGATGGTGGACTTACAACATTCTTCATTTCTTCTCTGGGGAAAAAAAACAAGGGAATTCTAATTAGGCAGATAATGTTATAGGGATATTCAACTATTATAGCTTCTATATGGATATATTTTGTATATTGGTAATGTGTATACCAGAAATGTTTATTATTTTGAAAGTTATTTTAAAATATATTGATATGAATATTAGAAGAAGATTCAAGTTAGATATGGACAAGTTAATAAAAAGCAGACATTTAATGAAAATTGGGAGACACTGAACTCCAAAGAATATAATTTTAAGGCAAATAGAGGAACAGAGAACTCAGCCTTTTAAAATACTGCAAGGATTCTTTTATTTATTTATTTATTTGTTTGTTTGTTTGTTTGTTTGTTTATTTATTTATTTAAATTTCTATACCGCCCTTCTCCAATATAGGACTCAGGGCGGTGCACAGCCAAAGTAAAAACAAGACATAGAAAATCTAAAAACTGATTAAAATAATTAGATAATTTGGCCGTAATTAAAAACAATTCCAATTTAAAATAGTTTAAAAATTTTAGTTGACCAGCAAAATTGTGAGAAAAAAAAACAGAGCTACTTATTTCACAGGCTTGGGAGAGATCAGTTCCAAAGAGTTTTAAGCTAGGATTATCCCATAGATTTTAACAAAGTGAAAGTTGGATGTAGAAATCATCTAAATTGATATTAAACAATAATTTGAGCCAAATGAACTGATGTACATAATAAGTGTATTTACAAGATTTCCATCACAGTGAAAATGGCTGTATTTTGTGCAGCTACAGAAAATGGCAGATACTGCAATAGAAAAGCAGGAAAGGAACGAAAATCAGAGAAACTGACCCAGTATAGCTGAAGTGGAATGTGAAGGATATGCACCAGGATTGACCAAAGAACATTATTTAAATACATGTCTTACCATCCAACATGAAAATAATACTTTTAAATTCATGAAGCTCAATCAGCCAAAACCAATTTATAGAAGGTAGTTTTATAGAACAGCCAAGAATGGTCAAATACTGCCGCCTAGTGGGAGAAATCAAACAGTATGCGGCAGGATGCTTGGCAAATCTAAATAAAAACATCAATAGTTTCATCAAAAATGAGGAACAGTGAGAATCGAAGCTGTTAACTGGCTGGATATGAACTATCAATCAAGAATGTTTTGGACAGATTAGTTCTTGGACAGAGTAATTTAGAGTACTTTGACAACCTATTCAATTATATGGATGTTCTTTCGCAACAACACTTGGCCACCTGATATATTCACCTGAGTTGTGGGGAGGGAAATATGCAAGCTGAGTTGTGTGCTATGAATCTGTGCATAGCTGAGTATAATTCAGCCCCTTCTAGCACATCAAAATGCAAACCATGCTGTGCGCTCATCACAGGTCGTTAGGATTCAATGCTTTTCAGTCACAAAGTACAACTTTTGGCAGAAAGCTAGATAATGTGCTTTTTTTTTTCCTCGTGGAAATGCATCTCCATAATCTGTAAATGACATCAATGTGTTCTCTAGGCTGTGCTTGTGATCCCTCTAGGAGGCTGGCTTTTATCTGCCTCGACATCTCTTTTCATTAGCAATAACTGTGAGAAAGTTCTGATGTTCATTTCTATTATATCTCTGTAAAGAAATGAGTTTTGCTGCAACGATTTGATATAATTATTTGTTTTCTCAACATGCTAGTACTGTAATTTATATAATGAATTCAAGCCTTTAAGTGAATTTGACGGAACATATTTCAGAGTAAACCTTTCTAGGATTCTGTAGTTAGATTTTATGTGCAATAGGTCTCTTGATTAAGTTCATCAGTGATGTTACTCTCTTTAATATCTTAGTGTCATCCAGCCTTGATGATGTAATACAAATCCTGTATTCGTGAGTGACTGTGTAGCTCCATGGCTGTCACTGGGTTACACAAAACCTGCTATGAATTAACTACTGACCAAGACTGGAAAGGTGGCTGTCCAGTCTCTTCTTAAAAACCTCCAGTGATGAAGCACCCACAATGTCTGAAGGCAAGCTGTTCCACTGGTTAATTGTCCCCACTGTTAGAAAGTTTCTTCTTAATTCCAGGTTGCTTCTTTCCTTGATTAGTTTCCATCCATTGTTTCTTGTCTTGCCTTCTGGTGCTTTAGAGAATAGGTTGATCCCCTCTTCTTTGTGGCAGCCCCTCAAACACTGGAATACTGCTATCATGTCACCCCAATCATTCTTTTCTCTAGACTGGCCATACCCAATTCCTGCCACTGTTTTTTTTTTTTGTCAGTAAACATAAATTCAACACAAAATATTTTGTCGTGAAAGGGACTGCCTGCGAAGGCTCCTGGATTGGGGCTGAAAGGCGAAAGCGGGAGCAGTATGCTTCATCCCATAACTGGGTAGACCAGGTTATCCTGATAGACTGGTCCCACCGGAAAAAACACTTACTGACCAAGTATGTTTCGAAAGAGATGTGAAATAGGGATTCAAATGTATTTCAGTATCAAACCAAAAGAAACAATATTTTCCAGCTCCCTACCTTAAAGTTCACCACTTCCCAAGGTCTTTCCATGAATTCTTTGCTGGTTAAATATCCTATCCATAAGAACGGTTCTTAGTGTGTAACCTATGAATTTGAACAGTTCCCTGGTTTTCTACTTCCTGTTTCTGAACTTTACTTTACAGTATTTGCATACAGAGGTCACTTTCTCCCCTGCATCAAACAAATCTTTGTAGCTTTAATTACTTGCACATTTCAAATGTTTGAATTTCAAAACTTGAATTTCAAAATGTTCTGCTTTGCTTTGATTTTATTTCCATGCTGGGAACAGTGAGAATTTTATCTGTCATTCTGTGCAGCTTTTATCTGTCATTTAGGGTTATTTTTTTCCCTGTTATATAGCTACTTCATGTTCAGAAAACTCAGTTGGCTTCCAAGAATTCTTAAGTCTGTCCTATTCTATAATTATTGGAATTACCTCTCAGTTTGTCACCACTCTTGAGAACTGATATATTTTTACATTAAAGATTCAGAATAACAGAGAGAAAAATAATACCATAGCCTGGTTATTCTTCATGGATGACAATGGGGTATGACGGTTCTGCTCAGATGTCATAGAGTAGGTCGTCAAACCAAATTAGGTTGTTAGTGGCTTTAGACATGCACACGAACTTGGCTTCAGTGGTGGAAGTGGCCACTAGCTTTTGTTTGCCCGTATACCAGTGTATGGGACTATTGTTGAGGAAGAAAATATATCCAGACGTGCTCTTCCTGCTTTTAATATCTCCAGCCCAGTCGGCGTCTGCATAGCATGATAATTTTGGTTCTTTAGAGATGTCGGGTTCGAGACATAAGTACGCATCACAGCTGTATTTAAGATATTTGAGTAGTTTCTTAACGGCATCCCAATGGTAAGTGGTGGGTTGACTGACATGTCTGGATAAAAGGTTGACTGGCAGTGCAATATCAGGCCTTGTCCAGTTTGCTATGTGAACCTATGGTGGACCTGTATAGTCTGTTGTCTTTGAACGGTTCCACCTCATTTTACATGTTTTTTAGGAAGTCCGGTTGCATGGGGATCTCTCTAGGTTTGGTTTCCGACATGTTGCATCTATGTAGCAGTTCTATGATCTTCTCTTTTTGAGAGACTCGGAAGCCTTTGTCTGTCTTGGTGATTTGTACTCCCAAATATTTGTCAACTGTTCCCAGGGACTTGAGTGAGAAGTGTTTCTTTAGTTCAGCAGCAAAATCATCACATTTGGATTTCTGTTTTCCAATGTATAATATGTTGTCCACATAAACAAGAACATTTTCAATTGAACCATTTTCCCTCTTCACAAAAAAACATTTATCTGCTGAGGTAGCCATAAAACCCATTGACTTAAGAGTACTAGCTAAGCAGTCATACCATCTCTTGCCGGACTGTCTAAGGCTGTACAGGCTCTTATTCAGGAGCCATGTTTTGCCATCCCTGTCCTCAATTCCTGGTGGGGCCTTAACATAAATCTTTTTATCCAATTCAGCATGTAGGTACGCTGTTTGGACATCAAATTGGTATACTCGAAGTCCCAAAATGGAGGCTATTACTAGGGTGCTCTTAACGCTCTCGGCCCTGACTGTGGGAGAGTAGGTGTCGGTATAATCATCTGGGTATTTTTGTACAAAACCTTGGGCTACTAATCTCGCTTATACAGCACCTTGTTATCTTCTAAAGGTTTAATTTTGTAAACCCACCTTGTCCCAATTGGTGTTTTGTATTTCAGTATTCTGGCTGGTGTATATACCTGTAAATCCCTGAGGCTACCCATTTCCCTTGCCATTGCTTGTTCCCATTTTTCTTTTTCCTCTTGGGGTAGTTTGAGTACATCCTCATATGAGTTAGGAGTGATGTTATCTGTCTGTATGGAAATAATATAGTCTTCGAATCTTTTGGGTGTTTTGTTCCTATTTGCTCTGACTGGCCTGTCTGATGGTGTGTCTGCCTCATGTAGGCATTTTGCTTCCTTACTTGTGAGCTTATCGAATTTTAATGTTGGGTGCCCTTCTTTCCACTTCTTGGCATTAACTTCGTGATATCTCGCTCTACGTGTTTTGTGTTCTCTTGCTTTGTCTATGCCCTGGTCCCTCTCTTCCTGTCTATGTTTGGACTGGTCTTGTTCAAAGAAAATATCGTTTGAGTATATTTTTGACCAGTTGGAGTGCTCGTGAAAGTCTGCCTATAGTGATACTATGAATCTATTATTGGTGTCTATGAATCTAAAACCCTTTGTCCCTGATTCGTATCCCATGAAACTTAGTCTCTTGGAGACCTTGTCCCCCTTTTTTCTTAATTGTTTCAGTATGTGAACATTGGCAGCGACGCCGAACACATGCAAATGTGCTAGGTTGGGTTTTCTTTTGTACAACATTTTGTATGGTGTTTTGTTAATTATGCTGGACCATAGTCTGTTTAGTGTATAGTTGGAGTAGAGGAGAGCTTCTGACCAAAAAGCCTGACCCATTCCTGCATCTTCTAAAACGCATCTCATCATAGTTTGGAGGATTCCATTTCTGCGTTCTACCACCCCGTTCTGAAAGGCTGAAAATGGGGAAGAGGTGAAGTGCAACACACCGCGCTTATTTAGCCATTTTGAGAAATCCCTGGACATGAACTCAGAGCCGCGGTCTGTCATTATTTGCTTGATCCTGATATTGTGTTGGACTCTACTCTCTTGTAAAACTCTTTGAATTTCTGGAATGCCTCGTTTTTCTGTTTAAGGGTGTACACAAAACCATAACGGCTAAAATCATCTACAATGGTTAAAAAGAACCTCTCTTTGTACCTGATAGA
Organism: Arizona elegans; assembly: GCA_022577455.1. NCBI lineage: Eukaryota > Metazoa > Chordata > Lepidosauria > Squamata > Colubridae > Arizona > Arizona elegans. The sequence goes on from JAKOOJ010000001.1 coordinate 218,944,013, forward strand.
TGGCTTTAGTGGGCCTACCAGATCCATATGTATTAGCTGGAAAATGGAGTCAGTGGTGTGTCTTGACTTCCTTGGTCTCGGCTTAACCTTAAGTTTCTAACACTTACAAACAGAGCATTCGAGGTAATTTTTACAGCTTTTTACTTTTAAACCTTCTGTACAATCAATCATTTTTTGACAACCGGGAAACCAATGTAACCCAACCTTCTGTGGAGAAGGTGGGCACAATTATCGTGAACAGGTTTTCCAATGGAAAACTTATCATCCTTAGGGAACTTACAACCGTTATCAACATTCTTAACAGTTTTCTGATTGACCCCCTCTGTTTCCCCATTCTCCCTTCTCTCATCCTCGATCGCAAATTTATACTTGAACTATAACTTCCATTCTTCATTTAATGTATTGTACCACATAAAAATAAAAGTTTTTAAAAAAACCTTTGTGAGAATATGTAATGTGGCAGTAGGTTTAAAATTGGCAAATTCTGAGCAGCTGAGTCAAGCCTACATGGATATAAAACAGAATTATATTTTAAAAAAAGAACAGGTGCAAGGAATTTAAAGTATCACCAGGAAAAAAAAATATGATAGTTATACACAAAAGAAACTTGCATTTATAACTATTGCCATCTGTCTTCTTCCCCCACCCCCCTCCCCATTTTTTGATTATGTAGGAGAGTGCCTTAGCACTATTCAGTGGCATCTAAGTGCCTATTTGCAATTAGGAGCATGATCATTTTGAAATCTGATCTACTTATATGTCATTCAGGGCCAAGGTAGAGTTTGATGAGAGCGTACTACTAATGCGAAAGAGCATTGTGGTGTACTTGTTAGAATGCAGTATTACAGGCTGCCCACAGCCTGGAGTTCAATCCTGACTGGTTCAAGGTTGACTCAGCCTTCCATCCTTCTGAGGTTGGTGAAATGAAGATCCAGATCCAAAAAAATCTTGTCAGACTTGAACAATGGCCCCTATCCTTTGAAGTGCTTTACAGCGCTCTACAAGTTAACTATGAAGTTAACACTCTGAAGATTCTTCCCTGAGATAATATTTATGCGTGATGCTCCAGTCCTTGATTGCAATGCTTGATGCATTCTGCTTTGGGCATGAGGCTGGTGCTGTCTTTATAGTTTAAATGCAGGATAAGTTATAGAAATAAAGTGTATATTTGTTTGCTTTATCTCCCTACTCCACCAAGCATACAATAAAATTGAGAGAATTGAGCCAAATGCCTAGATAGTGCATTCAGCCACGTTTCGAGTTGCTCAAGCATTTAAAGGAGCTCCATACCTAATTTTTAGCATAATCCTTTTGAAAAATCATTAAATCTATGTGTTTATAAATAAAAATAAAAGTAGCTGGCTGGCAGGCAACAGGCATGGGGTGAATCAGGAGATAATTCTCCCACAGAATCAAGAAAGCTCCCTCCCCATAATCTCGAAAGATTCCAGTGCCAGAAATTATAAAACTATCAGTGGCTGCCACATCTAAATAAATGATTGGGATAAGTAAGTGGAGCTAAAATAGACTCAAGTATAACAGGGCAATTGTGCCACGGGATTTAGCTATTATTACAAGAAGTTGCTGAAGCCACAAAAAGGGGCAACAGCAAAACAACTCTTAAGGGTTTTGTTTTGTTTTTAAAGTCAAAGCGACATGAAGAGTCACTGAAATAGTTTTGAGGAGCTGAACCAAAAATCTTTACTTGAAAAAAAACAGTAGAAAGATGTATCAGATTATTGTCATGATTCTTTGAAACTATCATTAATAGAGTCAAAATAGTAAAAGTGAGTGATTGATTATAACCATCAAGTTATTTTCAATTCCTAGTCATCACATAAATAGATTTTCTTCATGATGATCTATCTCTAACTTGTTCTTTCAAGTTTCTCAATGTTACACTCATTGCTACTGTAATTGAGTCCATGCACCTTGCTGCTGCCTATCCTCTTCTTTTTTCCTCCACTTTTCCCAGCATTAGAGCCCTTTCCAGAGAGTGATTAGGTCTTTGTATGATGTGTCTGAGATAGAATAAAATCAACCTGGCCATTTGTGCCTTGGCTAAGAACTCTGGTTTCATTTATTCAATGACCCATCAGTTTGTTTTCTTGGCTGTAAACTGTATTCTCAGGAGTTTTCTCCAACACCAAAGTTCAAAGGCATCAATACTCTTGCTATTATAACCAGCATTATAACCAGGACCAGCAATTCTTTTTTTTAAAGTTTTATTTTCTTTTAATACAAACAATTCATCATTCATTAAACAGTGTGTCATCTGGGTATAATTTTTTTGTGTTATAACTAACCACCATATTCATTATTCATATCTACTCTTAATACTAATACATAATACTTAATATATTTATTATTGTAACATTTCTCTTCTTAACTTATTTAACTTTATAATACCTTTCTTTCATATTTATTCTCTAACCATTGATAAAATAAATCTCATATATTATAATAGTCAGATTCTTCTTTTTCTTTAATTGCAAGTGTTAATCTATTCATTTCTGTACATTCTAATATTTTCTTAATCACATTTTCTTATATAGGGATCTCTTCACCCTTCCAATTCTGTGCAAATACAATTCTAGCCACAGTTTTTACCTGAATAATCAAGTATACAATTTCTTTACTGTAAAATCCCTGACAGGAATATTTCAGGTTTTAAATCAATGTGCCAGCAGCAGCAAGCCTATTGCCCTTTTCAGTCCACTTCAAGAGGATCCCAAAGCCCCATTTCAGAATCATTTCCCGTGAGTGGATTCCAGTCAAATAGGCTTGGAGTTCATAACAGATAGGATGAAGGCTGATCGACTGAACCATAATGCAGAGGAAACGAAGGTTGTGTTCATCAAAAGTGGGCAGGATGAGATATTTGGGGTGGGCTTCCTCCCTAAGAAATTACAATTTATGTTTGGGAAACATACTAGATCTGATTCTCATTTTGGGCCATCCAAGTGCCATTATTTGCACTCAGCACTTTTTGTCAGCTTAGGCTAGCCAAGGGTTATTGGGGCTCTAGAATTAAACTAGAAAAACACAATGCATTTTCCTGAAAATTGATGGGAGCTTCCCACACTCCCATTCAGTAAAATGCACTGCATTTCAAGACTGAGGGCTCTTTTTGAAAATCACAGAAAAATCGGAATCCAGTACATAGTTGATTTGAGATCCACTCAGGAAGCCCAATTAGTCATAAGTGGCATTGCTGGACACTCACTATTGCACAAGAGTCTAACAACCTTCTGCTGGGATGGCACAAAGCCTCAGTATCATAGTAACAGGCACTGCAGTAGAAAGAGCCAATTCTGTGCCAGTTTTCTTATGCCAGTTTTCCTAGGGCTAAGCAGTCAGCTTTCCTTGTGAATAAATATGGATACAAGTGCCCTCTGTATTATTTTTGAATAAACATGAATGAGGGCACTAAACATTTTCTCCAAGAATAAATTCAACAGTGTATTTCCTGTGGGAATTATGGACACTGTCCAGCCCTGAATATTGTGGTTTTTAAAATGCTAAATGGGCAAGTGTCAACACCTAGCTGACTTTGGCAATGCTGGTAACTAAGCAGGGAGATTTGGATGGGGAACTGCCTGGGAATTCAAGGGTGTTGGCTAGAATGGGAAGGGAGAAAAGCAATCTGGGAGAAGACAATTGAAAAGCATCTCTAACACTGCCAAGAATGTGTTCAACAAATGTCAAGCTTCATTTGAGGGTATCTTGACCTTTAAAAAAAAATTGCTGTACAAAGCACATCTGTAATCCTGATGAGTTGGACAGTAGTATAAAATGTGAGTTGCCAAGACTTGCTTTTGATTGCAGCTGCATGCAAATGGATTTAATGAATAAATGCAATAAATCCAGCATCTCCAATTCTGGACCTTCAGGCTCCTATTCACTAGCTCAAATGTATGTCCACCAAAATGTACCAGTCTGCCAACATATTGAGAAAGCTCTGTGGTTGTCATGGTGGCTGAAAGTCCTATAAAATACCTTCTGTGCCAATGTTTTATGTCCTGCAATTTTCCAATTAGGATCCCTAATGTGTCAGCTCAATTCGCACCTATTGAGAGGTATGAATTCTTTCTATATGGAGACAATCTTTCCCAACTCTTGGATGAGAACTGGTTTATTTTGGACTGATTTCAAATTAAAAGATGTGCAGAAGGCAAATGCTGGCTAACTGCACAATCCAAAAAGGAACAGCTCAGTGCTTCTATCTATGGCTGGCTTGTACAATACCCAACCATTCATTCAATGCCGCATCTTCCATGTTCCAGGTGATCTTCAGAGTAGCTCAGTACATTGAAGATTGAGAAAATAAAGGCTGAGCATCTTGGTACATAGACCAACATCTGAGCACAATTTAACCTAGGCATTGAATACAAAGTTTCCTTAGGTCTGCTATGCTATCCAGTCTGACAACCCTTTATAATAGATGTAAACATTATTTATTTCTAAGTAGTCTTTTTGAATCCCTCTTAGTAAACACCTGTATAATAGCAGAATATTTTAACAGATTTGAAGCCCTTTATACCTTCAAATTCTCTAAAATGATTTTATTTATTCATTTAGCATATGGCAAATACATGGACTTATAGTAGTTCAAATGTTAATGTACAGTCCACCCAGCCATTCAAGGACAGGGTGGTCTATGTTGAAAAAAATCAGACATTGGGCTGGTGTAAGCTCTTGGTGGACAATTTATCAGTTGCCATGTATTTTAAAGAGCCAGGAGTTTTACAAAGGTGTCTGGCTGCCAACTGTCAGTAACTGCCAATTCTTCAATGTAGTCTGGCTGCTATTTGTTGCTAGTCATTTGGTTCACACTACCATGCTATCCAGGGTACACCACGAGATGAACTAGCATCACACCCCTCTAAAATGATATACTACAGTCTCTTGGTATATAGTGTCAAGAGCAGTTCATAGTGCAATCAATTCCCCAGAGGTTGGCGTACTAGATGTGTTCAGACACAGCACATCTTATTGTGCTAAGAAGGAGTTGGATTCCACAGCCTCTCCCAGCTTTATAATTCTGTCACTCCAGAAGCAGCCAAGACAGCAGTTGCATGGAGATTCACCCTAGTGAATAATTTAGCTTAGTTTAGTTTAGTTTAGCCTAATAAGACTGCAACACAAACACAGAAATAGATACAAACCCTTAGGTTGACTTCAAAGTTCTAATTCAATTTCAGAAGACAAAAGGCTGAAATACTTTTCATATTTACACATTTATTTTGCAGATGCAGGAACATTGCTCTATCTCCCAAATGTTAATTAGCGATACGTAAACATGATGCATACAAACAAGTGGTTTGTAGGCGGGCAGCTATACGAAATGAATGAATGAATGAATGAAGTCCAAGCAACTTCAGTTTATTCATGCTTGTAAATTATTTTTTTTAGATTCATAAAAATCAGGTGGGGCTGTGTGTGTCATGTGATCCACTTAACGAATGCCATGATTTGCCACTGTAATTCTGGAGTCCATTACAGTCATAAATCAAAGACTACCTGTATTACAATGAACATCAACATAGTTTTTATAGCCATTTTTGATTGCACTCCTCATCCTAAACCCCATGGTTTATTGAATAAACTGTTTTATTGAACAAAGCAAAATTATTCTCAATGTTTTATCGAATAAAATCTGTTTCTCTGACGACATCACTGCCGTTTGTAACCATGCTAGGCCATAAGTGATGATTTACAAGCTGCCAAAGGCATCCCCACACAAAGGCCAGGCGGCATTTGGCTTAACACTATACGAATGATAAGAGAAGACTCTGCAGACGCCACCCCTCTTCAGTTCGGGGCGGGGCTGCGGCCTCCACGCGATTTTCCCGTCAGAACTACAAGGACCATCACGCCTTGGGCGCGAGGGCTCGCGGCGTCGCCTCCGTTGCTAGGATCTCCTAACGGTCCCTTTCTTTCTTTTCCCAGCCAAATGCCGCCGCCGCCGCTCTCTCCAACTCGGGTGTTCGCCGAGTTGGTGTCCCCGCCCTTCCCCTCCGGCACGGCAAACGACGAGCCGCCGAGAGCCGCCGAAGGGGGGCCGTTTGGGAGGGAAGTTCACGTGAGCGGCAGCGCGGAACTCAGCGCCGGACCGGATCGGGCCAAAGTTACGGTTTATTTGAAAAGCAGGAAAGGGGAAGCCGGCGCAGCGCGAGGCAGCGTCGCTCGCAGACTTGACTACGTCGCCCAGACGGTTCGTCAGCGCGGCGGCATCTCGGTGGGTGAGATAAAGGGGCCCACTCCCCCGCGTGCCGCGCAGGCGCAGTAGGTCTCCCGCCCTTTGAGAACGTGCTCAATTCTTTGGTCACTTTAGCAATAGCACTTAGACCAGGCGTCTTCGAACTTGGCAGCTTTAAGACTTGTGGACTTCAACTCCCAGAATTCTCCAGCCAGGCTGGAGAATTCTGGGAGTTGAAGTCCACAAGTCTTAAAGCTGCCAAGTTCGAAGACCTCTGACTTAGACTTATTATATACCGCTTGGCAGTGCTTTTTACAGCCCTCTCTGAGCGGTTTACAGAGTCAGCATATTGCCCCCAACTATGAATTTAGTCCCTCTGTTCCCTAGCAGAGGAACTGCACCTTAGCCAGGGAGTCCGGTTAACTTAATGTTTCAGACAATTTTGGTACCACCGTCCACTAAAAACCATCCCCCATGCTTCATGCCCACCTGGTTTTAGCTAGCACGGGGAACCCAAAGATGCTTTTTTCAAGAAGCAGCTGGACTTTCTGGGTTTTTCTTTTTCCTTTGAGGATGTTTCGCTTCTCATCCAAGAAGCTTCTTCCAAGAGCTGAAGAAGCTTCTTGGATGAGAAGCAACACGTCTTCAAGAAAAAACAAAGAAAAGTCCAGCTGCCTCTTGAAAAAAGCATCTTTGGGACAACCATGACCAGGATGACTGAGAACCTCCATAGACATCTAGCATGGAGACTCCCTAGCCCAGTGGTTCTCAACCTGTGGGTCGCGACCCCTTTGGGGGTCGAACGACCCTTTCACAGGGGTCACTTAAGACCATCGGAAAACACATATTTTCGATGGTTTTAGGAATAATTTTATGGTTGGGGGTCACCACAACATGAGGAACTGTATTAAAGGGTTGCGGCATTGAGAACCACTGCCCTAGCCGTTCTGCCTAGTGGCTGAATTAGGCTAAAATATGCTTTATGCTAATGGGTGGCTCGGCGTGCTCTATGCATCAAAATACTTGAATAAAGGGATCATGATTCCTTCCAGGATTGGGCAGTCAAAAATTGTTTTTATAATGCTGCGTAGCTGCAGTCACAAGGAGTTGATCTCAACTTATTTTGATCTCGCTTTTCATTCAGGAGCCCATGGCAGCATAGGTAACATACAATTTTTAACTGCAGCAGCAACGATGTGAAGTAGATTGAGTTTAGAAAGGCTCATGGGATCAGAGTTACCAGGGAGCTGGGGTTGGACTAGAAAGTGAGTCTCCTTGCTAATTGTCCAATACCAAAGGTGCTTTTTCAAGAGGCAACTGGACTTTCTGATTTTTCTTTGAAGACGTTTCGCTTCTCATCCAAGCAGCTTCTTCAGCTTCTTGGATGAGAAGCGAAATATCTTCAAAGAAAAACCAGAAAGTCCAGTTGCCTCTTGAAAAAGCACCATTGGGACAACCATGACCTGCATGACTGACAATCTCCATAGACATTTAGTCATCCAGTACCTTTATCACTAGTGCTTTTGCTTGGGGACCATCTATCAATGGTAATACACCTTCCTTATTTATCCTGCCAGATCAGATACAGAGCTGTGGTTCATAATTTCCTAACTAAAGACTTTCCACTTCACCATTGTGTCATGCCTTCCCAATCCACCGTCCCAAAGGAGGGATTATTTCTGTATATATTCCTATGATAATACATGTTACTTAGCCATCATGAAGGAGTGTCACTGGGCAACTAGCAACAGAGTTATGTACTGATCTAAAAGTCATAATTTCTCCTCAGTTCATATGGATGTAATTCCAACCCTTTTTTCAGACCTCACTCAGCTGTGAAACTTAATGAGTTCCTCTGGATTAATAATAGTTATTATACCTCATCTAACCTAGAAATAAGTTATAACACTGTTTGTGGAAACAGTTTTGAAGGAAAAAGCACACAAGTAAAATAAAAATTATATGTGACCTTCAAGTCAGTCAAGACACCTGACTTGACTATGAATTTGACTTCATAGTCAAATTCATGCAATTTTTAGGCAACATTTTCAGAGGTGCTTTTCCATTGCCTTCTTTCTAGGGCTGAAAAGGTGATAGCCTTAAGTCAGCAAATTGATACTAGCCAGTATTTTTATTTTTTTTAATACAGCCCAAAAAATCCTTGAGAATAATTATGTTTCTTTTGAATTGTTTGTAATGCTGTGAGTAACACCTTATTTCTGTCCTACACATGGTACTTTAGAAGATTATCAGGAATTTATAGGTACCAGGTAATTTAGGATATTCCTGATATTGCAGTCTTTCAAAGCATAATTTGTTAAGAATTTTTGGAAATCGTTCACTCAATCATGCTTATTAGAATTGTTTAGTCCTTTGAATTTGAAAGCAAAATGATATTTTACATGATTACATGATACATGATTCCAGGAAGGGGCACAACTGCTTTAAGAAATTGCAAAAATGGTTTACACTTCTACTTTGAAGCACTTTTTAATTTTTGAATCAAAAGAATGGTTAAATGTTTTCATAGTAAAATATGAGTGAAAATATTGCTTAAGAAAGGGTGTTGGATCTGGACTTGATCCTTATTAATATAACTCAGTTAATTTTAGTGAGTCTGTTCTAGCTCCAACTCACTTTTACTGTTTTGAAATACATTGCCATATTTTGTTGTTTAGTGTGCCTAAAAGAACATTGTTTTTACGTAGTGGACTTAAACTGATCATTTTTCCTCCCCAAGGAAAATGATGTGACTGTGACAAAAAACTTCAGTAGAATAGACAATGCGTATAAGATGGAAGCTGAGGCAAGTATCTTAAAGAACACTATTAGTTTCAAATATGTTTGTTTTGATTTTACAAAACTTTTAAAACCCCTCTAGATATAGATTATTAATTTTATTAAATTCACTCACTTGCTTTTTCATTTAGCATTGTATCATGTTAAAGCTAATTTAGAATTTTAATGAGAAACTTAATGGTATTCTGAAAATATGTCATTAATTGCTGTAGTATCTTGGGACAAATGTCTCTTCTTGTATGTTGATCAATTAAAAATAGTAGTATAATGAAGTGGGTATAATGGGTAGTATAATGAAGTGAGGAGAGAGAGATTACTATTGAAGAGATGTGTTGCTAAACTGTAGTATAGTTTCATATTTGAAAGTGCATACTTTTATTTAAATTATGGCTTATCTCATGAAGATCTCTGATAGATTACTTTGATCCTAATCTAATACTAGTAGATACTAACAAATGCTTTAAAATAGGGTATTTTAAAGGTATCTCAACACCTTAGATGATGCTCAGAAAAAATAATTTTAAAAATAAATCCTATTGAAAATATTTTTGTCTATATCACTTGAGGTGTTGAAGTATTTTCCTATTTTTAATGTTCATAATTTGCAACCATTTCATAATTCTTATTGACCTGAACTTTTATGTTAGTGTTTGTTCAGGGTCACTCCTTAGTACTGAAGAAGAAAGCTTAATATAAGATTGTTCTATAAATTTGTCCATTTTTAAGTATTTTGTTTAATATAATTTAAAGAAAAATAAGTTATGTGTTTAGTTGACCACACTTTGCAGCCTTATTAAATTGCAAGTTATATATATATATATATATATATATATATATATATATATATATATATATATATATGTATGTATGTATGTATGTATGTATGTATATATATAACATTGCTTGCCAATGCTCCAAGATTGGAATTACTGCATTGGGATATTAACCAGTTGCATCAATTGTATCTTTAAGTATTTTCAGACAGTACTTGATTTTTAATTCACTATACTCAGTTTACTTTGCAGATTGTGAGCCAGCTTTATAATAACAAATAAATAAAATAATAGAGTAAATTAAAAAAGTGAGACTGGAAAAGATCCATATATACTGCTAGTTTTTGTTTTGGTCATCTTGCAATTAAATCACTGAAAAAAGGCTTCTACATTTTTATATTCACTTACAGATTTGCATTATATTTACTGATTTTGGGAAAATGCAAGATACATGTAATCATCTTGTTGAAAAACTAGATAAATCAGTTATCATCAGCTCGCCTCACTTTTACCATACAATGGAAGCTGTAGATGCCCTTCGGTAAGTTTCTCAATACATTTCTCAAGAAGTTGTATATGTCTGGCTTGCTTATTTCACTGTGAATGTATATTCCAAACTACACAAGTAAAAATGTTTTGCTCAACTTGAAGAGAACTGACTGTGCCATACATGGAGATTGTAGCTTTAATGGCTTATCCTTTGGACCACAGTTGTCAGACTTAAAACCGATCATCTGGTTCATAGCAGCGTCTCCACATAGCTGCCATCACCACTATGTTTACTAATAAAAAGACTGGAGTTACTATGGGAGGTTACAACTGTAATATGTATTTCTGTCCTGTCAAGTCTTGGAGGCGGGAGAGATTGGGAAATGTTGCAGAACGTCAGAATGAAATACTGAATTAGACTCAGACAAGTTGGACACCATTTTTCATTTCCGCAACCTTCCTGTCTTAATTTAAGGAAGAGAATAATATAAGAAATAAGCAGTAATATTGCAACAAATAAGGTTATTTTTATTACTATTGTCATTCTTATTATAACCCATCTTGTTTTTTGTACTACTGAAAGTTGGATAATGTTGTCTCCTATTTTCCCCACAAGAAGAATCCTATGAAGAAGGTTGGGCCGAAAAAAAATGAGTGGCCCAAGTCATCAATCCACCTATAGATTGCTTTTTGTATTGCAGCATGTAACTAAATTAAGGAAACAAAAAGGATAGCAATAAATTTTGGGGGTTGTACATATTTGAAGTATTTTTTAATCTGCTCTTCATACTTCCAAGAATGTGTGTGTAGAACAGTGGTAAAATAGCCTTGCCCTCAACTATACAATTATACAAAGAAAGGGAATAAGTAAGGAAAAAGACAAGTTTAGTTCCTAAAAATTACTTTGGCTTTCTTTCAGAAAAGAACAAATTTTTAAACAAACACTATTGAGGGAAAACTTGTAACTATGCAGAATTGTGTGTAATTATGTGCCTAGATGTGCAGTTATGTGATACTAAAGTGAGTTATTATGTATCCCGAGGCTTCACTTTATCTGAAAGAAATGTCATCAAGTTTGACAACCATAAAACTGCAATTTAAATAAGAATTAATTAACTAAATCTTGCTGCTCTTTCTTTTCAGGAGGCAGGTATGCGTTTCTGCTGTTAGAAGTGCTCAGCAAAAAGCTCAAGAAGTTTGCCAATTGTTTGGACACTCCCTGGGGAAACCTCTGCTAATCAAGGAAGAAGAGGTAAAGGAGTCGGAAGGTCATCTTGAAGATCATACAGACAATTCTTCAGATTTATTCAGTTTTCAGCAGAAACTCCAAAGTGCCACCATCCATGTTTCTTCAAGGGTATTTGCTATTTTTGAAATAAAGGGAGAAAAGAAGAGGAAAAAGGCTGCTCTTATAAAAGGCAACTAATTAACCTCTGAAGCCATTAATTAGACTTTGTTTTTCTTTTATGAAGAAGAATGTACTCAGGAAGCTGTACTTGATTTTCCATAGTCTTACATTTAAAATTACAGTTGAAGTAGAAACTCCTTCTATTGAATGGGGTGAAAAATGTGGATCCCTGCCAGTGTTTTTAAAAAGTCATTACTATTCAGATGTTGTATCTAAAATTAAGGGAAAGCTTTATTTAGCAATCATATAGTGCAGGAAAATGCTCATTGAGCATGATTTTAGTAATTACTGACTCATTCTGTTGCTCGGCAAGACAAACATAGGTAGATGTACCTTGCAGTCCTCTTCCCCTTGTCAAAAGGTTCTGCCTTTTTAGAGCATTTGTTATTACAAATTCTGGGAAACTGGTTTATCTAAAACGCATATTCAGAGTTATCTTTATACAGCAGCCAGTAGTCCTATTGTGTATATAACTTTATTCTAAGACCTAAAAATTTATTCTGTTATTCATGCAGCAGTACACGTCTGGTTTGGTCCAAAGCAATCTGTTTTTTAAATAAAATATTTGTATAACAGCTTCATTGTGGCTTTCTTACTGTTAAGTTGAAAATTGTTTACAATTAGGTTTTGTGACAGTATTAAGGAGATTGTTTTTCTGAATACTTTATAAACAAAACCAAATTGGTACAGTACTTTGCACTGGATCACCAAATTGTGCTTATCACTGAATAGGGAGAAGAAAAAGGAACACCCATTAATAAATAATAGATGTTGCATTATGCTAACACAGTTGGCTCACTAAAATACAATTTATGGATTAATTTGCATATTTTATGGTAGTTTCCTTAAGTCACTTCTTACCATAATCCAGAAAATTGGGTTCTATTTGCAAAATTGGGGGGGGGGGGGGTTTGCATGGAATATTTTGCTTTCACAAATGATTTACTATTAGTTATGAGAAATGATTTGTTCCATATAACAATATAGGGTGTAAAGCAGATAAAAGAAAATACAGTCATAAAATACATGTGGTAAAGAATCAACATTCAGATAAATATTGTCTTTACAGGATACCCCCGTCTGCTCAAAATTAACAAGTTCTTAGCTCAACTTCCTTAACTATAAATTTAGCAAGTCTGCTCACAATGTATACATTTGCCCAGAAGGAAGTAGGACTATACAATTTAGATCCCAGTGGGCTGTTTTTTCAAGTAGGGATCTAAGCCTAAGAGTGGATATAATATAAAGATTGTTTTTAATACTTGGATGAAAATCCTTTGCAGCCATTGACTGCCTGAAGTCTGAAACCATAGACAGGACAAAATGCTAAGTCTCCTTTGAGATGCTTTGCCATGCCTTTACTGCAGTTGCCTTCAGCTATTCCTTGTTTGTGGGTCATTTTGCCTTCAGTCTTGTCTTCACTAAGTGGACAGCATACTGTATTGGGTTGTGATCAGATTACTGACTTTGCCAACGTGGAACATCCCAGTTCTTTGCCTTGAGAAACTCTTGGATTTCTTTTGCTATGTTTTGGGTTGTTACCTATCCTCAATATGAAGCCACATCCTATCAGTTTTGCAGCATTTAGCTGAATCTGAGCACAGTATAGCCCAGAATTCATCCTGCTACTTTTTATCAGTCAGATCATCAGTAAACACTATGACGCAGTTCCATTGGCCATACCTATGCCATGACACTGCCTCCACCGTATATGATGGATGATTTATGCTTCAGACGAGCAGTTCCTTTCCTTCTCCATAATTTTTTTCCCCATCATTCTGGTACAAGTTAATCTTGCTATGGTGTCATAAGTCCAAAGAACCTTATTCCAGAACTGGGTAGCCCCTTTTTAGGTATTTTCTGGCAAAGTCTAATCTGGCCTTTCTGTTCTTGAGCATTATCAGTGATTTGCATTTTATTGTGAAGCCTCAGTATTTATATTCATGCAGCTGTCTCTTGACTGTAGACTATGACAATGACATGCCTACCTACTCAAGAGTGTTCTTGACCTAACAAGTGAAAGAAACAATGATAACATGGACCAAAAATTTTGGTTATTCAATAGAATTAGATAAATGGCAGAAATTGTGGGATGGAAATTGTAAATTAACAATGTCAACGGCATATAAGGAAAATGTTTTATAGGTGGCATTTATCACCAGTGAGATTAGCAAAGATGAAAATTTGTCAGCTAAATGTTGGAAGTGTAATCTGATACCAGGGTTGTATTATCATATGTGGTGGACATGCTCAAAGGTAAAAAAATACTGGACTAAAATACATACATGATTAGAAAAAATGATAAAGCAACATATAGATTTGAAACCAGAAATATTTTTGTTGGGTATTTTACCAGAACAATATAATAAAGGGAATACATATTTAATTTTACATGTGTTAACAGCAGCAAGAATTGTGTTTGCACAGCAATGGAAAAGTGAAGAGATCCCTGCAGAGGAAAGTGTTATATTAAAAAAAATTACAATGTGCTGAGATGGATAGATTAACACTTAAAATAAAAGGAAGAAACAGAATACTTCTTAATATTGGACTTGTTTTACCAATGGCTAACTAACAGAAACAGAAGTTAGAAACTAAAAAGATTAAAAGGATAATTATATACTGAAATTTTTTAAAGATGGATAAGATAATCCTACTATTACTATGTGATTAATATTGGTATGTATATTATGATTATGATTATTGTGTATCTACTCAAAAAACTAATTGTACTCAGGAAACACATCACTCAGATTGATATGGAGCTTTTTAGATATATATTAAAAATGTATTAATAAAACATTTTTTTAAAAGTGTGTTCTTAACTTGGCTAGCTGTTGTGAAAGGGTTTTTCTTCACCAATGATAGAATTCTGTGGTCATTTGTTTTAGTTGTCTTCTGTGGTCTACCAGCCTTTTGGTGTTGCTGAACCTACCAGTTAATTTCTTTTTTTAAAGAATGTTCCAAACTATTGTTTTGGCCATTCCTTTTTCCTTTTTTTTTTCCCCTCTCTCTCTATAATCAGTTTGTTTTCTCAACCCAATGATGGCCTTTTTCACTTGCATATATACTTTTTGGACCTTACATTGATTGTTCCAGTGAATAGCTACCAAATGCAAATATAACACTCAGAACCAATTCCAGGTTTTTATCCACTTGATTTGTCATGGACTATCAAGGAAACAAGCCACAGCTGACCATGAAACTGCTTGTCAGCCATTTGTCCTATCATTTATGAGCCACCAAAATTGTGTTTGTGTGTATTCAAATGGTTGTAATTCTTCAATGGTTAATGGCACACTTCTGTCAGACCCCTTGAATTAAAGCTGAAAGTCTTCACTTCGTTCACATCTTAAGTGTTTCATTTCAAATTCAATGTGGTGATGTACAAAGGCCAAATACCACAAAAGCTATCACTGTCACAATATATATCAACCTGGCTCTATACATCCTCTCATCATTGCAGATGGTAGAAGCACCACATTTGGCCAAGGAATCCAACTACTCAAATTTTGCTCTAGAATATAATGGCCATTAGATATGATCAATTTATCTTTTGTTGGGCACAACTAAAGTAGCAAAAATGACATAAGAAATTTTTTAGAATAACCTTAGTCTGAAAAATGTTAAGCAACAGCATTATGACTGATGTAGCAAACCATGTTTTAAGTATTTTGACTCAACATGGGTAATCCTATAGTACCTAATAAAAGAAACATTGCTCCCTACTTCTCCATGTAAAACATACTGCAGAATATATAATTTGTGACTCACAGATGAAGGTTCTGCTCAAACTGGAAAATTTTAGATTTTTCCATTGATTTCAAGGATAAGAACCGTCTTGTGCTGGGAGCAAGAAAAATAAATGCAATTGGTTGGAAACCTTGGATAATCAAATTATTTCACATCCATTCATAATTTTGGATTAATGTCCACCAATTTTAATGAAAAAAGATAATCTTGGGTAGGTTAGTTTTGTTCAATTTTGATTCTTCCATTTGTAGCAATATTTTCAGCAGGATTTCTAAGATTTTCAGCTGAAAGTATTTATGTACAGGCACCCACACAGTTGTGATAGGACTTCCAGTTGTGCTAAGATGGAAAACTATTTTCATATATGTTGAATGTTCAGGTGCCTCAGGACATATTGCAGACATGACGTGTTCTTTAACGTATTTCCAGTGCATCTTGTTCATAAAAATGTCTGAACTTGGCTATGGTATAAATTACACCAAACCAGAAGCTAATTTGGAAACTCAGCTTTTATACTTTAGGAAAGTACACCAAAAAAAAAAAAAAAAAGCTTCAACAGAAAAACTCCTGAAACAGCCTAATGAAAAATTGGACTATTTTTAGTTATTATGCTAACGACAGAATTTAATAGGAAAAACTTGATTCATATTCCACAGCCAATAATACTTTCAAAACTTACCTGGCAGCCAAGTTATAATTTCTTGAAAGTATATTAGCTCTTGGATTATTAACATCAATCTTTATCATCCATCCATGCTAGGATGATACTACAGAAGAATATCACACAAAATAGAACTGAGAAAAATCTAAAACAAAATAGTTTTCAGAAGTTACACTGAATTGTAATTATGAGACATCCTGAATCTTTCAAAGTAATTACAGGAGAAAATAAATATTATAACAGCAGACAACTTATATTGTTGCCAAGAAAATGCGAGTATGACACTGTAGTTATACTCACATTGTTTTCTTAGCAATAATATAAATTTTTCTTCCTTTTTGCTGGGGTGGAATTTCCCATTTGTTTTTTCCCACTTTGGTACTAAATCCAACATAACAAAATTATGCAAACTACAGGAAAAAAATGTATTTGAAGTTTTCTATTTCTAATTTCCTACAGCTGGATTATTTAGCAATGAAATGAATATTGCATTAACATTTCTTTGAAAAACGATGTCTACCAATGCACATCCTTTTATATAAAAGAAGAATCAGAAATAACCAAGATTGGACCCACATTTGTCCCTCCAGAGAATGCTCAGCAGAATTGAGATAAAGCAGAGGAACGGTAATTCATTTTATTTTTCTATTCAACCTAATACTCAGCATTTCCACTCACATTGTTCTGTGGGAATCTCCCATTCAGGGGCTCCATGGGGAGCGGATAAACAAAATCAAGATGATGACAGTGATCAAACCCCCCTTTTAAAAAGTGCACTACCCACATGACAGATATTAAGAAGTAGTTGGTTATCACAGTTACCATCTTATTGTTTTAAATCCTCTCTGTGGATGTTGCTCCATTCCATTAAAGTAGATGAGATCTGCAGCATGAAGGGAATTTTTTAAAAAATTGATTCTTCCATTATCTGTGCAATTTTATATGCAGAATTTTGATTGTATTCCTCCTGCAAAAACTTCATTAATGACAGAAATCAACACAACTTAGAAAAACGAGTTTTCTATTTATTTAAAAATAGGTTTGTTACTACATTGCAGTGACAGTAATTCTTACACTTACATTCTAGTTTGTATAAAAGGATTCCAAGTATTATTCATCAAAACCAACATAAGTGTTTCACATAACAATAAAAGTTTCAATCAATATATACAAAAAGAAAGGGCACTGTTCATCCAGGTGAGAGACTGCACTTTATAGTATAATTAAGATTTCTAGGGAAATTAACCTTGAAAAAAACCTAAAGGTATTATAAAACGTATTTGGGATTTACATATTGTACAAAACAAGTATAGCTTTAAATGTGTCAGTTTTAAAACTAAATGTTCCAAGACAATTTCCTTATATTGTTTTATTTATATATTTCACATTTTAAGTGACAAACGTTTTACTTAAAAATAAAGTCATGTGAACTGATTATTCAAATTTAACTTATTTTTCAGATTTTTTGCAGTGATGGTCCAAAAATGTAACAAATGTGTGACAACTTGTTTCTTTAGGTGTATGTCTGATACATATGTTAAATGTCATCTGTGCAAGTGTACAAATTCTGTGCAAATATTTCATAAGTAATTACTACAGCAAGCATTTTGTCAACAATTTATTTTCTATCACAGCAGTTTCTTGATGTTTAACTGCATTTTAAAAAGTTGTATTTTCTAAAAACTCAGTATTTCATATCTATGCAAAATAAGTCATTGCTTAATTTTTTTTGTTTAACAGAAATATTTCCTAAAATTATACATTTTAGAACAGACTTGGGACGTGGTTTTTGTAATTCCACAAATAATGCCATTAGTGTCTTCACTCCACCTTATCCCTTTTAGATTCTTAAAAATCTATATTGAGTTGAATCCCATCACATCCCTCCAGAAATGTACTCTTCTGCTAGTGGGAACTGTTCTGAAACATACATAACAGGCAAATTCAATATCTCAGTTGCCCTTGCACAACATAAACTACTAATAAACCAACATCAGCACTTTCAAAAGTTTACAATAATGTTAGATTTTATCTTTCAACCTTTCTGAAATTAAAGTTCTTTCTTCAAAGAGCTCTGAGCTGAAAACAAAAACATAAAAAATGTTTTTCTATAGCCAATTGTAACTTAAATACAAATTGTGTAAAGATAACACCTTAAAAATGCAATACCAATGATTTATATTAGAAATGATATTCAGACTTGGCCATCATATATGAAATGTACATCTTTTTAAAAATATAAACATATGTACATTATTTACAGTAGAAACTGAGCAGCCCTTTTATCAGATGAATCCTTAGGTCCAATTATATGAAGTGCAAGATTAACAGATACATGAAAATGTAGAATAAAAGCCCGATCCAGTCGGTTCCTGTTACATCTATGCAGGATTCCCACAACTGAACTGTTCACCTGAGGGGGTTTTGCAAATAGCAGGGAGGGGTCAAAACATAGTCCTCTGTATGCCTCTCGATGCAAAGTGGACTTGGTTGTACCCTAAACCTTCATTAGATATAGTATATCAAGCGGAAGAGAGTTTATGTCAGAGCAGAGGTGACAACCTTTAACTCCCTGGACCAACTCTTTACAGAAAGCAAAATTCAAGACCCTTGGTAAGGGGACTTTGATGGGTCCTTTGTAAATTTAAGACTATTAAAGCTTGTGTAACTGAAATCCTAAATTGGTACTTCAAGAACATTTGTATTATAGCATGTGACAGATCTTTGTGTGTACACATATACATGCCTATATAAAAGCTGATATGTAATACATATAGCATGACTCTTATAGGTTTGACAAAGATACTTTAAAGTAATATACACTGATAAAATTGACAACATGGTACAAATCATACTATCAATTGCTCTTAGGTGCAAATGTACCTTAGAGCAATCAATTCAATATAGGAAGACAATTCTTTCCATACTTCATTATTTCTCATCAACAAAAATGATCATTGTTTGATATCTACTATTAGGCTGGTGATTATTATATCTGCTGGGAAACAAAACTTAAGCCTGCTAGTTTTATTATTAAATTTGGAATTTTTCAATTTTTAAACTGAAAAACTGTTATTTTGAAATGAATGTGGAATGCTTTTCTATCAGACCACAGCATAGTAAGCATAGTTAACAATGAAATAATTTGTGTAGTTAGCATTTTGAAACTAATGGTCCATGCTGTATCAGAATCCTTTTTATATTAAACATTTGCTTTTATTACTGTCAAGTTTGTAAGATAATAACTTGTATGAATATCCATAAGTACCAAGAGATGATATGTACATAAATATTTATGCAAATGTGCCAAGAAATATATTTTTCTAAAGATAGTATATAATCCATAATACATTTTATTATAGATCATCACAAATTACCGAATCATGAATTATTGCTTATCTAAGTTCTAAATGAAAATTGTTTTTGTTGATACAGCAAGAATCTTGTAAATCAGTCAAACCAAATCAGTTAAAAAAAATTGAAGTCAAGCCAAGCTTAATCTTATTTAGGGAAAGTAACATAGCTACAGTGTTATGGATACTATTTCTGGAAGAAAATTCCCAAATAATATTAGAAAAAAAGATAAAGTCAGTAGGGCCTCTTAGTACAACAATAAATTCTTCAGGAAAAGGAAAGCGTTACAAATAAGACTTTCAATTTTTGTCATTTGTAAAAAATTTACTTTTCAGGTCCTGTAATGATCATGTATGTTATTCTTTGTCCCAAAATTATACCAACATAAACATGCCAAGTGGAACATGATAAATGCAGTAGGACTACAACAATAATTTCCTATTTGGTTTCAACTTACTATTATACGCCAGTGTGGATAATATCAGGAAATCAGGTAATTTAAACTTCCTACCTTCTGCGACAAAATCTTAAAATATATAATTTAATGTTTTTCACTGTAAGTTGTAAAACAAGTTTTCTTTTTACACAACTTGTCGTGCTTTCATGGTTAATGCCTCCAATGTTACCAAGAATACACATTGTTTTTTTTAAAAAACATGTAGAAAAGTCCATTCCCCTTAAAAATCAGTATTAAAATATGCATGTGCGATTCTTTAAAATATTAAAGAAAATAAACATACAAAGAGACCTCTGCAAGTATAATATGAAGATTAACCAAACATCACAATGTGGAACTATGAAGTGCTATGGAATTTTTTTAAAATGCCATATGATGATGACATTACTTTTTAAATTAGGGAAACAAGTTCTTACATAATGCACATTTCTAAAGAATTCTTATAAAGATGGTTAGCTTAAAAGAAAGTGAAACAAAATTACACTTTTAAGCTCTATGGTTAAACTACAAATATACTTTAAAGTTGGGTTGCCACATAATTGGCTGAGGTTCAAGATGAATATTAAATATATTTGCATTCCAAACAAGCAACTTTCCTGCATCTGTGCTGAACTCTATTCAATTGAAATTTCCTTTGCACAGATTTGGCTGTGGTGACTAAAACTACCTACAATTCTCCAACTGTGTGTAAGATCAAGTAGCTGATCAATACCACAATCTTTGGTAGTGCCAATAATCTATTTGGAGGAATGAAACATTGAATTCGGTGAAAACATAAAAGCTTAAGATTCAGATCCTTACTTTTCGAACTGTACTGTCAAAATTAATCATACCAAGCATCTTTGGAACAGGCAATACACTGCTGTACATCTGCATTTTTAGATAATGTATTTCCAAATAAAATCAAACAAAATTAAATTGCCATCTTTTGCACATGTCCCATTTCCTGCAAGAATGTCTAAGTAAAAGTGTGGTTACATTTTTGTACCATACAACTGTTTTACTCTGTATTTTTAAATGGACTATGATTTTAAACAATAAAAATGGTATTAAGGTTTTAAAAGGGATAAAATAAGTAAATGTACCATAAACAAATAAATAACTGTTTTTTTTCCCATAGCAGTACATACAGCAATACATTCCCCTAAGTCATATAGTCATCATTTACAATAGACAACTTAAGATTACTAAAGATGCACAAAATAATAGAATACAAGGCACAATCATAAAGTGGGATTTTCCTTTAGGATGGATATATTGACTGATGTCAACTTGGTTAAGTATACTGTAAAAAGTGCAGAAAAACAATGTGCAATGAGAACACTGTATAAAATATGATTGCATAAAAATTGATTTGGCCTTTTTATCTTTAATAATGGAAAACAACCAATCTTCCCCTTAAAGTTTGACATTTAAAATTTTTTAATATTCTAGAAGCAATCTAAAAAATCTTGAAAGAAAATTATACCTGGGTAATTTTATGTTTATGTGCTCGTGTATATACTCAATACATACATACACATCAACTTCCTTTGAAAATAATTTTAGTCAGTTTAACACAATTCATAGAAGCAATCAATCTGATCATAACATAAACATCAGAGTCTCACACTTTTCCTGCAGCTTAACTGAACCCTTTAATCAAATTATATTTTGTTTCAATATCTGTCAAAAGAGCCTACCAGTGCATTAACTGCTCTTATTACAATGTACCAGTAGAGGTAATATTCCAGAATAATGTATACTTTGAACAAGGAATGATAAATATAATTGAAAATATTATGTTGCACTCATACTAAAAGTTTTTCTTTATTCTGGTTCTCAGTCTTTGGCACAATAAACAGATATATGATTGGTACAAGAATGAAGGTCTGAAAAATTAGACATATTAGTCAAACTTTTTCCAATGTGGATATATATATTTATATATATTTATCTCTATATCTATATATGTGATCTCTCTCTCTCTGGCAGAACTTAGATAAAATGATCTGCCCTGTGTTTGTATAAAACTGTGCCCAATCACTATTGAATTAGTGGTACCTAATTAGCAAATTTGGTAATTTTGTTTTGTTCTCAATGGCATTTAGTGCCATACTCTATCATCTTGCAAATACAGTTTTTACAATCTATACAAATGTACTGTACCTTGCTCATTCAAAAATAGGAGTTCTGTTCTCAATCTTTACATTAAAAATTCTACTATTCAAATAGAGGTTTATGTACTGCTCAAAATTACAGTAACATTTCTGGAAATCAAGAATTTCATTTATACCAACTGAATATACTGAATTGAAATGCATAACCTATTTAGAGAACAATAAATAGCAATTGTTTAAAATACATACTTCTTTCAAGAAATTTTCAGGGTTTTTTTGCTATATTTTATCATATTAGAACATATTCTCATCCGTAAATAGCAGCAGAAAGCAGATACCCCTAAGTCTATGAATTCCTCAACTGTACCTATTTATTAGCATTTTTAAATGCCAAAATTACCAACCAATCAGATTAGCCTTTGCTTTTTCAGTCAACTTTCGGACTCTGCCTCTGCTAGATGTTCCAAAAGTCAAAGAAGTGTCCTCAAACAACAGCTGTCTTTGTTCTTCTTCTGAATCATCTTCATTGTAAAAGGCTGTCCTCCTACCTTGGTTTCTAGTTCTCATATGAGGTTCAGAATCTTTAAATTCCTCAGTCTCTTCTTCAACAGGCTCATCTATCTTTTTCCTCCTGCTTCTTGTCTGAATCTTAGGATCAGGAGTAAAAGTAAGTTCAAATTCTGGCTGATCTTCCTGTAGTTTTCTTTTAGGCTTTCTCCCACCACGTCCTTTTCTTTGTAACAAGTCTTCCTTCACATTATTTTCAGAGACAGAATTGCATGCAGTAGAAACAGAGGCTTCTTCTATTGTCAAATCTTTCATAGTCTGGTTTCTGTGCTCCTCTGAATGTTTCTGTTCAGCAAGTAACAGGGATTTTGGTTTTCTCCCTCTTTTCTTGTGCACCACTTCACATGTATTGTTGGTCTCAATCTTGGGTTTCCGTCCAGGGCCCCTCTTAAATACAGGTTTTGAAGATTGCTCTCCATGTCCATTTACTTGGATGCTTCCCAAGGCCAAAGCCATTGCATTATTTTTGCAATCTGCTATAACAACAAAGTAATGTGTAAGTGACTCACAGCAGCCATTTTTAAAAGCACAGACAACTTTCAAAGCCTTAATTAAATTTACAGGTTAAAATGCAGAATTGGCATGATCAACCTGCTGAATCTATTGATTTTTCAACATCATATGCCATAGACTAATTACAGCAAATGCAGCCCCTTGAGGGATGTGAGGACTGTGAAAGACCTGTATCTCTAACAGAAAGGAAAAGAGGAAAAGAGGGAGGATATACAATGATGAGCCCATTAGGTAGAGGCAGATATCTGATTCCTTGAAGCAAAATTGCATCAGGACACAAATGGCAGTATGACCCTGGATGGCCTTTGATATTAATAATCATATATATCCTTCTGGATTATCTGCAAAGGCCTGGGAGAAGAAAGCACCATTTTGTAGTGTTTCTCCTTTCTGGTTGTTTCTGTTGTTGCATTTTGTTACTATATTTTTAATAGATATTACAAATAAACAATGAACAGACCAATGAAATTCAAACAAACTTACCTTGTGGATTGACCATAGCTGATTTTGGTTTACGTTTAATTTGCTTATCTTTTTCTAAATTTTCTCTTGCAGTATTATTCCTAGTGTTATGGATATAATTGGTTTGATTAGGGACTGGCAAAACATTCTGGTTCTTGGAATGTTTGGTAGAATTTTCTAGTACTATTGGACAAAAAAAAAAGAGGGTAAGTTTTCATTAGAATTAATACATATCTGCTCACTAATAAATTAATATTTTCAATATGGAATACATATAAAGTGCATACAAAGTAAGATGCTGTTCTTCTTCCTCATACGCTTTTCATAACTTTTATTAAAGCTTTACTGTTTATACAATTATCCTTTTATATTTCTGTATTGTTGTAGAATGTAGTATTTGGATCCAAAATAAGCAAAGGTGCTTCAAATTCAGCATTCTTCCTGTACCTGTCCTGAGCTCATACAGTATATGCAGGTTCAGGAAATTATTTGAGTTCAGGAGATATTACAGCGGCAGGGTCAGGTTGTTAGTGCCTCCTTAATTCAAACGTACAAGCTCAGGAAAATACCTCCTTTAAGAAACTGACAATGGGTTCATAGTGAGGATGCCCATTAAGAAATAATTAGTAACAACAGCAACAATAGAAGGTCTAGTGTAGGCAAATAAATGTCCCAACCAAAACTATTTAAAAAGTTCCTGATAAGCTTCTCTAAGAAAGTTACCATCTCCAAGAGAAACTCCCTTGTAACTGAACATCATGGATACAACCATACACTACAAATTTTGATTCTATAACAGAAATCATGATAAGGCAAATTTAGAATTAAAATTATTTTATCAATTAGTTCACCTGTTTTTCCTGATGTAGCAGCACTGTTAGGTTTCAAAGTTACAGGCTTTGCACCTGAAGAAGTAGAAGGTTGTTCATTGGTAGTCGTTTCAGTTATCACCCTGGTACTTCTTGTTCGGACCAAACTCGCAGAGTCAACTACTTTCCCATTCATCTGAGCTGCTATGTTTCTCAATAAAGTAGGACGTGCAGGCGCAGAAGAAGAAGGTGTAGTGGTGAGCTCAGCTTTCAACTGCGGTTTTATTAATCTTCGTTTCCTATCCGGACTAAAAATAGATGACAAGTCCAATAACTGATGCTATTTTATAGAGCAAAATAAAAACAATATTTATTTATTAATATTAATAATATGCTTTGGTCATCAACCAATTTAATCCATGGGCAATTCCAGTGGAGAATTAATTCAGATGTGATCTACTTTAGAACTTAGAATAACTAGAATAACTTTACTCTCTCGTTATGTTTTCCCCTAGAATTCAAAATGCTCTCAAATATCCGAAAAGCTCAAATCCAAGTATATAAAGAACTACACAATATCTGTCTTAGAACTATGTTTGTCACTCACCCTCATCCCCAAAAAACCTATCCTAATTGCATAGTTGGAAGATATTGAAAGATAGCTAACAGCAATTAGAAAGAATCATCTCCACTGTCATTCCGTGTCTTTAGAATGTTCCATCTAAGGAGGGTTCCCAGGAATGTAATTCACAAGCTTAAGATGTTAAACTTTCCATTATAAGGCCTTTTATCCTTTCAATGCTGTTGAGATTGAACATATTTTTATCACTTGGGACAATTTCAGAACAATTCCATCTTCTAACTGAACTCTGCCATTCAAATATCTTAAAATATATTTACAGCGGTGTCTGTATTTTGAGCTTTGGCTAGTCAATGGTCAGAAATGCTAGTTATGATATGAAAGTCTAGTAATTAAGGCATCAGGCTAGAAACCAGGAAACTGTGAGTTCTAGTCCCACCTTAGGCATGAAAGCTGGCTGGGTGACTCTGGTCCAGTCACTTTCTCTCTCAGCCCAACTCACCTCACAAGGTTGTTGTGTGGGGAAAATAGGAGGAAGGAGGAGTATTAGGTGTATTCACTATCTTTACATTATTTTTATAAATTACTCATAAAAATAATAAACACAGGATAAAAAAATAAAAAATAATTGCTAAGGGAAAAGATCCCCTTCTACCCCTCAAAATCTCTACTATTATGGTGGTACCTTAATAAATAGAAAGGGGGCTGGACCTGAATCTATTCAAGGAAATAAACTGGCATCACACTTTTGAAATATTATATAGGGCTTATAGAATGTAGCATTAAAATACTGATACAACTCAGATACAATGGAAGGAACTGTATCGTACCTTGATGCAGCACTACTTGAAAGAGAACTGCTTCTACTTCTTTTACTCCTTTTCTTTTGAATTGTACTTCTTTTATGGAAGCGTAAGGCAGATTTGTAGTCAGATAAAATTGAACTAATGTGTTCTTCAAAGAAAGCAGACAAGCGTAGGCTCATACTATAAATCTATTTAAAAAATTAAACAAGAAATGATGATATAAATCTTGAATGGATGCATAAAATTTAAATTACTGCCTAAAAAATTCACTTATACACACCAATTATAAGTGAATTTTATATATATTTATCAAAAGACCAAATGGGCATATTTGTACCTGGAAAATTCTCCAGAGTTCAAGAGATCCCTGTTATCTCTTTCCTGCTCCAAATTTCCATGAATATAGCAAACAGGCTATGTTATTAATATCATGTGACATCCTCAAGAGACCTTTACAAACATCCTTACTATACAATTCAATTCAATACTACATTTATGCTGTCAGAATGTTTTCAGTGATGAAAATGTGGGAGAGAAAGTTCATAAATAAAACAAATACTAAGTCTTGCCCTATTTTCTAATTTAACTGTTTATATTTGTCAGCGCTGCATTAAACACTAACACACTAATATAAATTAAAAATCTACAGTATTCCAGTATATAGAATAATTTTGTATAAAGGAATTAATGTAAAATGATTCATGTAGCTATTAATAATTATTTATGTGCAATACGTTTCAAGGTCAAAACATTCTCACCCTTAACGCTCCTACTAAAACCACAAGAAAGTGTTCAAATTTCATTCTGACAGTGCCAGAAGCAGCCAAGAATGACCACTCTAACCAATTTTACAGTTGCAGTAACTCATTTGAGTTTGGATAATTTTTAATAGTTAACTACTGTCATCCAAGATCAAAACAGAGCATTACAGCACCTTAACATTTCAAGGTGAAACATTTCTGCATACTTCAATATTTTGACCTAAACACGTTCTAGAGTATGCTAAAAATTAAGCTTATAAAACAAATGCTCTTGCCCACATTGGAAAATGAAGGGAAGAAAATTAACTATTTTTAAATCTCTGTTTGCCCAAAAGTCATCTCTAAACAATCATAAATTCACACCATCAAGAAAAAAGTAAAAATGCAATTAGAGTATATTTGCTTTATTATAACAGAAAAGGAAATACTTCGGACTGATCTTGGCCATCTTGGGTCAATCCATGTGGCTCATGTGATGTTCCATGTGATATCATTTTGAGCAGTCACATAACTGTTTTTACTATATTATGCATTAAGCAGCTGACCCAAGCTAATCAGATTTTATTTTTTTGTGATGTCTAATTCAGAAGTAACTTCATACATACCAATTACTCCAATTTAAATGAATTCAACATTGAAGATAAAGATAATGAAACAATGTAGTTTCAGAAAATGAGTGAATATAAACAGAAAGCTTCTATCTCTGAAAAAAATGTCTACAAACTCACAAAACAGGCTCAGAAACTTTCACTATCAAATTTAGGACTATCTGAGCAGAACCTTTTTCCAGATTCTGGGAAGTTAAAAAATAAATCTTTACAAGAAGGAAAACATTTCCATTTTAATTATCAGAGGTGGCTCTTTGGATGAAAAGTTGTTTTTCTCCGATTCTATTAATATGGTCTCTTGATTTTTCACATTTGGTAAGTGACTGCCCTTGCTTCTTCTGAAAGTAACTCTGGCAAAAGCACTCAGCTACAGGCAAAACATCATGTAATATTATTCATAATACCATGTTCATCAATATTTAATGAAAAGACTGATGATATTTTAGCTTCTGACTCAACTCTCCAAAAAAAAATCAGATCTATAATATTCTGGGAAGGGCCACATCATTCTATAGCAATATCCATTTCCCCCCTTCTATCTATGTAAAATTTTACCTCCACAATCATTAGTACTGTATTATTGCCCATGCCATCAAAATCTATTGCAAAACAAAGAATCAGAGATATATTAAAAGAGACTAATTTTTATGTTAGCTGATGGCAATGCCCTGAACTAATTTCATTGGAATTTTATACATACTTCATCTCTTGTCTCTAGCTTTTTGAAATATTTTCCCTGCGCTAGATTATTATGAAAGGAAAAAGTTTTATTTTTTCAAAATCTTGCTCTAGAATCAATTAACAAGTCAAATCCAAACTTGGATTGTAGAACTTCTCTATACTTCTATTAGCCATATCAAAAATAACAAATATAACTAACATTAAGAGGAATAAACACATCCCATGATGTAATATTAATACATTTTAGATATGAACTGTGAAGCCATACCCTTGATCTTTTGCATGGTGTATAAACTTTGGAATTGCTGAAGATCAGTCTGACATCTTTACATAGCTCCGTTGGCGATTCATAGTTTCCTGCTTCTAAGGTTTCTCGCACTGTTGCAAAATCCATTGGTGTATCAATAATGTCTCGGTAATCCTTTTAAAAAGCACAAATGTCAATAATTAATATCAAAAAATAAGATAATAAGAATAATGCAACAACGCTGTTATTTAAAAGCTTTGTACACATCACAAATCTTTAATAAAACCTTGCAAATCCAAGAGCAAAATCCACACGTAAAATACCTGATAATTCTTCAAATTTAAATATCTGTTGATTGCTTTAAAAAATAGGATACTCATTCTTCTACTTCAATTTTTAAGAGGAATTTTTCAGTATAATGCTAACTTTTTTCAATACTCACTGGATACTCAATAAGATCCACAGGTTGGCGAAAAGGTTCAGAATCTTCACACTGAAAAATCAGATTTAACAATTCCTGACACTGCCTCTTCCATGCCTGAATATCATATGACTGAGCTCTGTTACGCAGCCTTCTCTTTGGCTGATGATCCTGTAATGGCAATTTCAAACAGCTTTTATTATGTTTTTGTTACTATCTTTTATTACATATTCCCTTGCTGAGATTCCAACTTATAATTATCCAAGTTATCATGTAACAATTAGTTTTACAATTATTAAACACATAAATAGGAGATATGAAAAGGCATAGATGGGGAGTAGGAAGGCATGTCATGCAGATTCAAAATCTGAGCTGACTCATCCAATTAAATCAGAAGAGATTTGATTTAGCCTAAAATTAACTCAGCTTTATTTGTAGTTTTACTAAGGCTCTCCATGTGATGTGACAGTTAACTGTTCCTTCTGAACGACGTAGATTCTTTGGTGATACCATAAAAATATGCCTTTGAGTTTCAGACACGGAGTGTGTAAAAAATCTTTAGCACATAATTTTTCTTTACAGAAAAGGCCTTACAACCTCCTTTGTAGTAGTTGGAAGGATTAAAATATTGGTTATTGGAACACTTGACTGAGACATCTTGGTCATGACTACAAAGTACTTGTAAGTAGCTCTATATGAGATGTGGGCATAGGGCAGAACTTATATTTATTTATAAATTTATAAATAATTTATTAAATTTGGAGGGTAGAGCCGAGGACTTTGTACAGTATCTGTATGACAAAATCGCTCAGATTCGGGAACATCTGGACTCTGACTGGGTAGATTCAGGGGGGAGGATGGAGGCAGGTCTTGAGAACATTATCTGGGAAGAGTTTGATTCAGTGACTCCTGAAGACGTGGACAGGATACTGGGCAGACTGAGCGCTGCCACATGTTTATTGGACCCGTGTCCCTCCTGGTTGGTGCTGGCCTCTCGGGAGGTTACACAAGGCTGGCTCCAGGGGGTTACAAATGCTTCCTTGAGTGAGGGTGTCTTCTCCGCCGCCTTGAAAGAGGCGGTGGTGAGACCTCTCCTCAAGAAGCCTTCCCTGGACCCAGCAGTGTTGGCTAAGTATCATCCAGTCTCCAACCTTCGCTTTGTTGCGAAGGTTGTTGAGAGTGTGGTAGCGCGACAGCTCCCTCAGTACCTGGATGAATTGGCTTATCTGGATCGTTCCAGTCGGGCTTCAGGCCTGGGTACAGCACAGAAACGGCATTGGTCGCATTGGTCAATGATCTCTGGAGGGCTCAGGACAGGAGTTGCTCCTCTGTCCTACTCCTATTAGACCTCTCAGCGGCTTTTAATACCATCAACCATGGTATCATGCTGCACCGGCTGGAAGAGTTAGGGGTGGGAGGCACCGTGTTCCGGTGAGTTCATCCGTGGTTTCGGGGTGAAGTACCATCAGTACGCTGTACATCTCCACCCCAGATCACCCCAATGATGCCCTTGAAGTGATATCCCGGTGCCTGGAGGCTGTGCGGATCTGGATGGGGAGAAACAGACTCAGGCTCAACCCATCCAAGACCGAGTGGCTGTGGTTTCCGATGTCCCGGTATAGTCAGTTGGTGCCATCACTGACTATTGGGGGCGAGTCATTGGCCCCCACGGAGAGGGCTCGCAACTTGGGGGTCCTCCTGGACTCACAGCTGTCTTTAGAAGAGCATTTGACGGCTGTGGCCCTTTCTGGATCAGGACTCGTTAAGTACAGTCACTCATGCCCTCGTCACTTCCCACCTGGACTACTGCAATGCTCTCTACATGGGGCTCCCCTTGATGAGCAACCGGAGGCTCCAGCTGGTCCAGAATGTGGCCGCGTGGATGGTTATGGGAATGACGTGGCGGTCCCATGTGACACCCCTCCTGCGCGAGCTGCACTGGCTCCCGGTGGTCTTCCGGGTGCACTTCAAGGTTTGGTTACCACCTTTAGAGTGCTCCATGGCTTAGGACCAGGGTATCTACGAGACTGCCTTCTGCCACCAGTAGCCTCTCACAGATCAGTATGCTAACACAGAGAGGGGCTCCTCAGGGTGCCATCGGTCAAACAGTGTCAACTGGCGGCTCCCAGGGGGAGAGCCTTCTCTGTGGGGGCACCTGCCATCTGGAACGAGCTCCCCCCGGAGATACGGCAGATCCCGGATCTGCGCGCTTTCCGCCATGCCCTTAAAACTTTCCTTTTCCAGCAGGCTGGCCTGGCCTAACCTCTTTTTTAAATTGTTTTAAATTTTAAATTTGTCTTATAAATTGGGGTGTTTTAAATTTGTTTTTGGGCCATGGTATTTAATATATTTTAAATGGTTTTTAACATTTGTACTATGTGTATTTTATCTTGGCTGTTCACCGCCTGAGTCCTTCAGGAGTAGGGTGGTATATAAATTTACTTAATTAAATTATTATTATTATTATTATTATTATTATTATTATTATTATTATTATTATTATTATTTGACCTATCTCATTCTGAAAAGTGACTCTGGCCAACTGTTCTAAGAACTATGCTTTTAAACATGTTATTAAAGGATTAAATGACAGCATTCACGGGATAATTATTAAATCCACAGATGTCACAACACTGCAAGGACCAAATTAACACCTACAATAGAGGGAGAACATTTTTTTTAAAAAAACAGCTTGAATATTGAGCTAAAATAGGAAGAAAAGTCTTGCATTTGGGGAGAAAGGAAATCAAAGGTAGAAATAAGTGATAGAAACAGACAGTAGTACATGTGAAAAAAGATCTACATGTTCTGGTAGTTGAACATGAAACAAAAGCATGAACCAAATGTTTTGCTATGGAAAATGCTACTTTGGATTAAGCACGGGGGTCCAGATTACAAATTGTCCCACTGTACCATTCCATAGTTATATCCCTTGTGAGATATTGTGTCAAGTTCTGCACAAAAGAGACATCAATACACCTGAGCAAGTTTATGAAGAAATTAGAAACCAAATCCTAGGAAGGATGATTAAAGGAATTGAATAAATTCGTCTAAAGAATTCAGTCTAAAGAAGACAGAAAGATGAATTTTATTTTTTGTTGCCCCAGAGGGCAGAACCAGAACTAATGGACTGAAACTAGAAATACATCTATATATATAAATAGAGGTAAATTGACTTTTTGATGTTTTTTTAAAGTTGCCTCTTGAAAAAGCACCTTTGGGACAACCATGACCTTGATGACTGAGAATCTCCACAGACACTTAAAATAATTTGCCTTCCTGGGCATCTTCAAAGAGAAATAACAAAAGCAAGGCAGCCACCTCAGAAAATAAAAATCATTTCTGAAAATATCTTAAATGTTAGGAAAATAGAATTTGAAAGCCTATTAAAATAACTCTCCTACACAACTTATATAATGTGTAATTAAGGCAGCTATGTTTGGTCTCTGTTTATTGGGCACCTGA
The DNA here is from genome assembly GCA_022577455.1 of Arizona elegans. Taxonomy (NCBI): domain Eukaryota; kingdom Metazoa; phylum Chordata; class Lepidosauria; order Squamata; family Colubridae; genus Arizona; species Arizona elegans. Next base: position 218,975,928 of record JAKOOJ010000001.1, read on the forward strand.
CACTGGTTCACACTTCTATCCCTCCCTGGATTCATGAATCTTGTTCTGTAATAGCTCTGTTTACAGTCATCCCTTAACAGTCATACTACCTCTTCTATGTTCCCAAACACTATTTCACCAGGCAGAAGCTGGATAGCCATCTGTTACAATGCCTTTGTGGAAGTCACACTGAGCAAGGATTAACTTCTGAGGTTACTTCTAATACTATTATCTTCTGTGCTCTTGGTATATAAAACTAATCAAATGACTTAGGTATGGAATGGGTGGGTTATTCAAGGTATGCGAGCCCTACCATGTCAAATTTTATTTTATTTATTAATTTTTTTGCTGCCCATCTCGTCTATAAGGCAACTCTGGTATCTTACAAGTTATAAATGCACATTATCAAACCAGAAATACAGGTTTAGAACAAAAGTTACCTTCCTCTTTCTAGTAGAAGTTCCTGGCATGTCAGCATCTTTCTCTTCTTCCTTTGGGCAACAAAACATCCATTATATGATGTAGAAACATTCAGCATTTGAAAAATATTTCACTTTGACACAACCTTATAGTTCCTTCTTAAATTTGTATCTAAGAATTATGTGTTTCTGCATTTTTATTGTGTGGTAAGACATACATGGCAACTGCACAACCCATTGATTGTAATCCAATTATTGATTATAATCCAGAAGCCATGATAAAATGGCTTCTGTCAATGCAAAAGAATCTCCCCTCCCCATCCATCCATCCATCTGTGTAAATAGATGTCACATGTTGGAGAGAAAACATCACTTTTCTCTCCACCTTGCATAAATTGTTTAGACAAATGATCTCCTCCTGAGCTGCTTTTCTCTCCAGCATTTCTCCCGAAGGTGCTAAGTGCAAGTTAACAAGGTCAGCTCTGTAACCTTAATTAGCCACCTCACAGCTACTGCTTGTAAGATTTTAATCATATCACAGCTTTGGCTTTTGTTTGCCTAGTAAAGGGGGTGGGAGGTGAGCTAGGCAGACAGTTTCCTTTCTATGTGTATTTTTCATGGTGTCCTTACTCTCCTATAATCCCTTCCTCTCCAATTAATGTAAATACTAACATTAATTTCCTTCTTACTAATTATCCAAGCACTGAGGTAAGCATTCCACACAACAAGGTAACAGAAGGAAAGGAAAGCTGAAATAAAATCCTTAGCGTAGTTGTGGTCATGGGACCTTCTGTCCCAATCGTAGTACCTAAACTACCTGTACTCAGATTTGGCACAGCCATACATGTGAATAAGGACTGGATTTAAACTATTAACAGGTATTTATAAATGACAAATAACTGGCATTCATATCTAAAGTTGTCTTCCCAATACAGATTTTATATTGCATTAAAATTTTGTAGTATAGATTGTTGTCTAAGGTACCGTGTTTCCCCAAAAATAAGACCCTTATTTTTTGGGGGAAAATTTTTCCCCAAAAATTTTGAACCCTGAAATAAGTGCTTCGCCTTATTTTCGGGGAGGTCTTATTATTTTGGGGCAGATGGAGCAAGATGGGGCCATCTTACCTGATTTCCAGCTCTGCGTTTAAATATTTTCGGGGAGTGCTTATTTTCAGGGGGAGGCTTATTTTAGCGCATGTACTCAAAAGCCTGATTGGGCTTATTATCAGGGGATGGCTTATTTTCAGGGAAAGAGGGTATTATATTTTATTTCTATTGCCAGTATTAAATTAGGGTTGAAGTATTGGGCTGAAAAGCAGAATAGATTATACAATATTGAAACAAAACCACCACTTTCCTTAAAAATATTGCATGTTGAATTAACTTACCTCTTCTGAATCAGACAAGACTTTTTTCTTCATGGCATTGTAGAGTGGGATTATATCATAACAGGCCTGATCCCTGTTCAAAACAAATACTAGACATTAATGGACTTATCTGCATCCACTACTTTATATTTTTGTACTCCAGTGTACTACAGCTTAAAAAAATCTATATGTTTCAATAGCTGATACATAACTGTTCCAACAGGAAGTTAATATACTTGCAGCAGGGCACTGTTTTGAGTTTGTACACAATGACCAAAAGACTCAGCCAAAGGAAAGAAATCAAGTCTTCATGTTTTTTAAAATGTAACTGAGAGGTAAGTACTAAGAATTATTACAAATAAGGCACAAAACAGTCCTTCCAAAAGATATAATGCAATAAGTAAATACTGAATGAAAAAAGACAGTAACAACTGAGTTCTGGGCAAACATGAAAAGTTCCAGTAGCAAGACACTCTTAATATTGTCAAAGATGCTAGAGTAATCAGGAATGATCTTTAAAAGTATTTGCTTAGCAAATGTGAATAGTAGCAATATTTGTCTCTGACAAACACTAAAAATAAACTAGTCTTTTTTAATAATCTTTTTTAACAAAAATGAAACCTGTATGCATTTTAAGAGTAGAGGTCCTATGAAAACATATAAATTCATTCCTGGATTTAAGGAAGAATGGTGAAAGAAGCATTTGATTCACATGAAAACTTTTAAGCCAAACAAACAAACAACCCCCCCACACACACACAACACAAACAAACCTAATTTAAAAAAGCTGTATTCAGAGATTTACCATTAAAAATTAGATACAGAAATTAAAGATAGGAAAAAACTGTAGGAATTTAGTCTGAAAATTGTCTATAATTATGAAGATTAAACAAAAAAATAAAAGCAAAACAAAACAAAAACAACCATTCCACTCTCTACTATGGAATGTCAGTAGTTGAAACCACTACTTGGTCAATCAGATATTCTTCATGTGGAGATATAATAAAATTCTTGATAAAGTTTAACTTAAATAGAATGAAAGATAGCTTATTCACAAGTTTGAATAATTTCATGTTTCATGCCATTGATGTAGATACACTGGTCAATATGTAGATCCTTAGTAAATATTTATACATTCAAGTCATACATGAAATCTTTTGATAACAATGAGTTTTAATCTCCAATAGCTGCCTCCTGTGAGGAAATGGAAACTACTTCAAAAGAGGAAGGAAAAAACCTCAGAAATTCATTTATTAGTATTTAATTATTCCTTATGTCCCAGAGTACACTGATCATAATATGCATTACTCAGAGTTGAAGGCTTTGAGGCCTTCAGAAGAAGGGATAAGGGAGACAGTTACTCCACCTGAAGTTGATCTGCTATTAGCAACTTTTATTTAACCATAAATATTGAAAGCAGCTGGAATGCTGCAGGTGTGGTAGTAAAAGATGAACCAATTCCATTCAGTTGTGGAAAATGCGTGACATTCATTAATTCAAGACACTCAAGAAATGCTTCAGTAGGCAGCATCTTCATCCTTTACCAGAGGTGGTGCTATTCGTCCATGAGATGGATAGTATATTAAACAAAAGTGCAAAGAGCAATAATCATTATATATCTGGGAGGAATAGAGATGGTTTCAGAAAGTTGTACTTTAAGAGAAGAAAAAACATATTGTAGATACTGTGTGTCTTGATGAGTTAAGGGCCTGTGCTACACCAAAATCTGAATCTGCTGAGCCTAAAAATTCAATGAAGAAGTTGTGACAGAAGACTGACCTATAACTTCAAGAAGACAAAACATACTATTATAGCAATTCACACTAGATTTCTTAGTCTAAATATGTGATCTAGTTCAGTCTGTATCCTTTCAATGGTGGTGATGGAGTGGAATAATCTGTATAATAGTCTTGGTTATTGATTCTGGACAAGTCAAATAATTATTTGATTCTACTACTATTAAAGAATCAAAGGAGTTTCTGAATAAATAGCATGTTATTTTTTTTCTCTTTCCTCTAATATTGAAGGAAAGGGGACATTTCTTGAAGCTCTAAATTTGACTGCGAGAGACAAATCTGGAGCAAAGAAGCCTTTGATTAAGGCCTGTGTGAATTATCTCAGTTTACCTGTCTGCAAGTGTTTCAAGTGCTAGTATACCGAAGGTATTTATCAGCACAGTTAGTGTATTCTCTCCTTTGTAAACATAAATATTATAAACTATAAATATGTAAAATATACATCTCCCACACAAATTAAAAATGTTAAATTATATTAAAATTTGTTCTTTGAACTTTATTAACTTACTTCATGAAGTGCAACAAAAGATCTGTGACAAATTTGGCAGACTTGACAATAGGACTTCCTGGTTCATTGAATGTCCGTGTATTATATTCTATATACCTAACTTCCCACATAAGGGAAGAAAGTCGCCTTTGAAATTAAACAAAAAACAGTATTACTATATACTTAAAATTCTACATTGTTGGAACTTTAAAAAAACAATTTTAGCTACTCATGATATAAATGTTTAATGAATTATTTTGTTTCCCTTTTAATTACTAAAAACTTAGAATATAGCTACAGATTTATTTATATATTACAAAAACTAGGAAATCCAAGTAAAATGTAGCTATATGTTTTGACTTAATGTTTTTACATTCTTATTCCCTGAGACATACAATATCATTCATAGTTCCTAAAACATAAAAAGAACAAAATTTGAAAATAAAGTTTGCAAGAAAAATGTGCACTGGAAATACTATAAAGCTAATATCTGGCAAACTGAGAATATTTCTCAGCACTCCTTATTAGCACTGATAATGTTACCTAGTTAGGGTAAGGAAACGTTTGCAAGAAAACAAGCAAGCTCAGAGAGCACCAAGGATCTCTCATTTCAATCCAGAGCTACAAATATTCTCCTTTGTTGGTGAGAACATTGCCTATCTGAAGTGCCAGCACTTAAAGTGTTCTAGTAGCCAGAAGAATAAAATGTATGTGCAAATATGAACAGCTTCAAGTATTCTTGAATACTATTTGTTAAAATTCACAAAGTGCTTTAAAGGTAGTACTTCAAAAGGGACTTTTGAGATTGTGCAAAGCTAGTATAAAACAGTTTTCTGAAAATACTTTTAATGAAATCTCTTAGGTAAATGACATTAGGTTGCTAAATAAAGCTAGAGAACAGAGTTTTCACTGCCTACCTTTTCATTCAATTATTTTTGTATCATCAGATTTTACAATTTAAAAGCATTGTTTACCATTTAGTAAAACATTATTTACTAAACCTTAACACAAAAACCAGTTTCAGGATAATAAACTGGCAATATAAGTTAGTCTACCTAAGACATTTGGGAGGGAAACCAAATAAAAAGCAGATATAAAAATTATGGTCTTCACCAATTTTTGGAAAGTCATTAATGAGGAAATGCAACAGGCTTCCATAAGAATGAAATTCAAAGCTTTAACACAGGGGTGTCAAACTTGTGTCGTCACGGTGTCGTCACGTGATGTATTGGGACTTTTTTCCCCTTCAAGGAGCTGGGGTGGATGTGGCCAGCACATGACACATCTGGCGCATGGGCCCTGAGTTTGACAACCCTGCTTTAACAGAATCACTGAAATAGCCTTCTTCCTAATATCAACTTTTAAGCAGTTTCAAAACATTGCTTTTAAGATCAATGGATACTAACAAAATCACATGGGGAAAAATTAAATACAAGATCAAGAATACCCCTACATGATAGTGTGGCAAATATTGTAGTAATAAATCTATGCTGTAGACCAGGGGTGTCAAACACATGGCTCGCGGGCCAGATACGGCTCATACAGGCCACATCCATCCCAGCTCCACAAGGGCAAAAATAATCCCGCAACGTCACTATATGGCCCACAATGCGATCGGGATTGACACCTCTGCTGTAGACCAATAATAGTTTTAATGCATATAAAACAAGTGGCATAAACAAAGTTTGAATAAAATGAACTTTAGAACAAACCTGTAAAATCTATTTTCCAATCTCTGCTTAATTGTACTGAGATCAGTTGGGTACGCAACAACAGTGCAGTACATTGGATAAGCCTGGAAGTCCACTGGTGCCACAAAAGCAGAAGCAATATCTACAATAAAATGTTCTTATATTTCAGAAAAACAATGCTTTGACAAATAAACAAATATATGTGTGTTAAAGCAACAAGAGAATTCAACACAGCCAGATTTGGATTTTATAACTATCTGATATAAGAAAAATAGTTACTTGCCCACTGAGGTGGCAGTATTCAGCCAACCATGGTGATCCAGAAGGCTTAGCAGAGTTGGTTGTGTTAGCATTAGATGGGACAGGTGTCAGCAACCTGCGGCTCTGGAGCCATATGCAGCTCTTTGGGCCCTCTGCTGTGGCTCCGTCGGGTGATCCCACCACTGGCTGGCCCCACCCCTCACCCTCCCCTCCCAGTCACTCCTTGCCTGGCCTGAGAAGGTAAGGGCAACGGCGAGTGATGGAGAAGTGGCCGGGGCAGAGACAGAGAGATACAGAGTGGGGGGTCAAGGGAGGGAGAGAGAGAGAGAGAGAGAGAGAGAGAGGTCAAAAGGATTTTGTGGTTCCCTGTGTTTTTTAACAACCAGTTCTCTGCCCTAATGACTGGCTGGGTAGATGTGGCTAGGAGGTGTCATATGACTAGTAGAAGTGAGTGACATCAAGTTGGCCATGCCCACCCAGGTTTTGTGGCTCCCGGTGTTTTGTTTTCTGTGGGAAACAGGTCCAAATGGCTCTTTGAGAGTTTAAGGTTGCAGACCCCTGGGATGGGACAAACTTCCAGGGATGAAGTTAGATTGGGACATGGTACAGATCTTGGAAAAAGGAATTTCAAACCATTCCTTTCTAATGCCAAGAAAACTATATGGATATGTCCATGTAAGTTAGCAGGAGTTAAATTTGATTTGAAAGTGTTTGTACTGAAATATTAATTTAGAGATGTGTGTGTGTGTGTGTGTGGTGTGTTTGTGTGTGTTGCTTCTGCCATACTAAAATTATTACCTAAAGTCATCAGTTGATTTATTCCTGAAATTATTCTTTCACATTCATCATCACGAGTTCTGGAACCCCATTCTCCATCCAGAGGTTTGTATATTAAAGATCTGCTTTCAGTATTAGTTAAAGGAACACTAGTTCCAAGTTCCTCTGGAAACACAGCTGTAATAAAGCATGAGGTGTAATAGTAATTGTTAATGCAAAAGTAAACAATTAAGAAAATGCAATGTCGTTAATACTGAGCACGGTATTATCTCAACAATAGCCATGTGATAGAAATATTACAAATGCATTCAGCATATACATCTATATTATCCAACCTCTGCCAGTAACATATCAAAACTTTTTATGTTCATACAGTCCATGTATTAAATTGCATTTATTTATTAAATCTACATGACTACCATCTCGCTGTCCAAGGCAAATCTGAGCAGCTTACAATATAGTAAAAATGGAGATATAAAAACAATTAAAATTGCATGCTTTCCCAGTCAAAATTACAATAAACTGTATTGTTCATATTCCACATCTATGCCATGAAAAATGGTGTTCTATTAAAGGGAACCTCATAGACCGGAAAAGGGGAGTTTTAGGATGTATGTAGCGTTGAAGCTGGAAACTGTCCCTCCCTGCATTAAAACTAAACTATGCTTTTTTTTAACTAAAACAACAACAAAGTTAAAAATGATGTAAATCATGCTATTCAAATACACTTTTAAATATGTATGTTTTACAAGATATTGCAGGATGAAACATATCCGAATAAATTATCTCAATGTGAAACAAATGTACTGTTAAACATTATTGCCAAAAACTTTGGCATCTGATGATAAATACTGAGGACTTTGGATAAAGACGTTAAAAACTTAGCTCCTCCTAGCATAAGAAAAAGGATCTCTACCTTGTCAAGTCAATGGCTAAGCCTTCCAGATTTTGTCTGTTCCCTGCAGGATCTGATCTGCTTTACCCAAATCCAAAATTACTTTGCTATGGTTGAAGTAGAGATTGCCCAGTGTGTAGCTCCTGACAATGAACCACACCTGACTGTTTCTGGCTGAGCAAGTTTGTGTGTTTCTCTCTACTTGAAAATTTACTCACTATGAGAAATCTACAGAAGCTTCCTACTTATTTCTCAATCAAGAATCATGATGGGTGGCCTCTAATTGAAGCACTACAGAGAAGGTATACTCTGGACAAAGCCTGAAGAAACTAACAACTTACTTAGTGGGGAAAATTTTGGCAGCACCCCTTCCTCACTTGTGTAGAAAGTACACGCAAATCCAATTACTCTCTAGAGAAAACGGGGAGCAATGGTTCCCTGTGTCCTCTCCAGAGAAATGAATATCAAAGTTTGAAATTTAAATAACATGTGAAGTTGTTATCTTACTCCTATGGTCCCACAGGAGCTGGATTTGATCCTTAGGCCAAATTCAGTTTATCATTTCTGATTAAGAGATCCCTTAATAGCCCAAAGGATAACAATAGCAGACAAAAAAGAAATGTAGTTCGGAAAGTTAAAGCAAAATTTCCCAACTTTAAATAATGTAAAGTACTCTTTAGAATTTATAATGAATCACTGTTCCTTTATAACAACAGTTCCCACACTTCTACACATGAGATACTGAATGATGGATTCTTTTTGTAAAAATGTAGGAATTGTTTTAATTAATGATCTATTTATGAACAGGCTTCTATGTTTCATTTGTCATATTTACCAAGGCAGATAGCTAATTTCCCTCACAATTTTGTAACTGAAGAGACTATACTGATAGCAGCATAACAATTCTTTATCATTTTCCAGCAACTAAATTGGGGAGGATAATCAGATGATGTTATGAAGATAAAGGCAATACAGGACCAGAATTTTTGGCTTAACTAATAAGCCCAGTCCACTGTACTACAGAGCCTGTAGTACAGTGGACTAAGCACTGTTATTAAGAACTGCTGCTTGCAATTACTCCAAGTTCGAATCTCACCAGGCTCAAGGTTGACTCAGCCTTCCATCCTTTCTAAGGTAGGTGAAATGAGGACCCAGTTTGTGGGGGCAATAAGATGACTTTGTATAAATATACAAAAGTATGAAGGCTATTGCTTAATGCATTGTAAGCCGCCCTGAGTCTCCGGAGAAGGGTGGCATATAAATTAAAGCTATACATACATATATATATATATATATATATATATATATATATATTTATGTGTGGGTTTTCACACCTTTTAGGCAATTTACGAACCATACTAATCTAAACAAACAAACAGGGGCTTAACAATTGAAATTATTACTTTCTTCCTACTGTTTCTAAAAAGTTCACAATACTTTGGCCTAATGAACCTCAACGGTCCTGAAAACCAGAAGCATTAAACAAAATGAAGTTACTTAATTTTCCCACAATCATTTCACTAACTAAAACTAGTTCTCTCTTCTTTTAAAGAAAAATCAGCTTTCCAAATTATCACACCTTCACACATTAAGTTCTTTATCCTTTTTCTGTACATCTAGGAGAAGGTAGGCACATACCGTTGTTTGGTATAGGCTCCATATCCCATGGGCTCATTTTCTCAGTATCTCCATTGTCCCAACTTCAAGGAAAAAAAGATAAAAAGGCATTTTGGACAATATTATTTATCTAAATATTTATTGATAATACATTTTCCTAATTTTAACTAGTAGATATCAATTATTGCAATGATATTCATCAGTTTACAATTAAATGCATTTGAATTTTAAAACTCTGAGAAATTAAATATTGCTGTATTGGCAACATACTAACCAGACATTGTAGCACTGAAACAAGCTGTCAGGATAATCAGGCTGAAGAGGTTCTTGGCTTTCTATTGTTCCGAACCACCATGCATCATCAATTACTGATCTAAATCGATCACCTGGACAGGCATACCAAGCTAGAAAATTAACCATCTTTATATGCATTACTATTTTTAATATAGGTTTCACAACAATTGCATGAATAGGAAGATGTAGAATGCCTGCAATCTTTCAAGCAAAGATTCATACAATTAAAAACTCAAATGCGTTATAAAGGTAAATTGAGTTGGTCCAGAAACATTATTTCAATGAACAAGGAAAATTTTCTAACCACAGGAATCTCTGGGACTGAGGTTGACTGTGCCTATGCCATGACACTATTCTGCAACATGAATTATACATTAGAGACATTTTCTTATGTTTGTGACTTCTACCAGGGGCCTACAAATAGAAGATAAGATACTATGAAGACTTTTTTTCATGTTGAGACTACCATCCATACTCCTTTTTCATAATTTAAAATGCAAAGGAATAGAATAGCTTTACCTCTAAATAAAAGAGGTAAAACAGATTTTAAAAAACTGACAATAATTTGTTTGGGGTATAATTTTAGCATCAACAAGACAGATGAACAGCACCAATGGAAAATTCATACTTAATTATTTTGCCATTATACAGCTTTATTTTGCAACCATACAAGCATCTGATTGAATACCAATTTCCCCACTGATATTTTGTGCTTATACAGAAAGATAATAATATAGTCCTACTAGTCAGTATACTGTATGCTATAAAAAACACTATTTTAATTCTGTGTAATAATACAAGCATGTGTACTTCTACTTTTGATTTATTAACTTGGGTTTTCAAAGTTTTTTAAAATATCCAAGAGTCCTATTTTTTTTCTTTGATCCAACAAGGTTAGGATTTTATTTGTTAATGAAATATAAATAAAGGTAAAACCAACTCAAATAAAGAAATGTTGTAAAACTAAATTGAACACTGAGAAGAAATCACATAAGATTTTTTCCAGAAGAACAACAGAAATGGGGCCAACCTCATAGGGTGATGTTCCAAAGGGTGGGGGCCACTGCAAAAAAGATCCTGCCAGATGAAACTCCTTAGTAGATAGGATACCCATCCTGCTCAACCTGATGGAATGTGTAAATGTAATAGAGAAAGGGTTGTCCCTCAAATAACCTATTGTCATGTTGCGACCAGATTTAAATATCAAAACCTTATGGAATTAATTTTTAAAAAACAAGTTTTTTAACTGGCTGGATGATTTTTCAGTATGATAGAGAGTAAAGGAGTAAGGAGAAAGAAGAAAGCTAAGTGAGGTCTCCAATGACAGTGAAATCTGAATACTAAAAAATTTTATGTCTGAAAATATTACATTTATACTACTTATATAGTAGTATACGTGGCAGGAACAGCCAAATGGCAACTTGCCAGGCGGCAGCACGGATGGCTACAAGGGGACAGCTTCGGCTTCTACCAGGTGCAGCATGATCTGGCAGCCATGGCGGCAATGGCGGTGTTATCGCATGCGCAGCTGACCAGCGGCCTCCCAGAACCCATCTGGCCAGTGCCAAATGCAATGACGTAATGGAGAGGCAGCGGCCTACGTGCCAGGTTATGGAGGCCATTACGGACCGGGGCACCGGATGAAGGGAAATGACCGAGTTGCCTGCTGTAAAGGAACTGGATGCCGACACTGGATGGTGATTGAGTGCATGGGGCTGAGGGGCATGGTCCCACCTACAAAAAGTGCTGGGAGGAGGTAGCTCCCTTTACAAAGGACTACTACTGTTACTTACTCAATTTGTGCTAGGGCTCTGGCCTGAATAAACCCTACTTCTACGGTTCCAGAGCATGTTTGCTTCTGTGTTAGCCAGGCCTGGGAATTTGGACAGTTGAGACCAGATATGTATGGCAACAGCCTGCTATTTCTAATCTAAGAAATACAACTGGAAACAAAAATATTATTCATTTGGGAATATAATGAAAATTCTTATGGCAAGCGTTTCTTAAAATAGCAAGGATTTTTAATGGAAGATTGTGAGGATCTAAACACATGGCAAAAGGGTATTTATCATACATTCTACTGAAATAACAGGGAATTTTGACCATGAAATCACTGAAATGTATTCTAGAGCACCTACCTATATTCCATCTTCTGTGCTTTGCATCATCAAACTGCTGTCTTAAGACTAGGAAATCTATCACATCTGGCATATCATGATACCTAGATATAATTCATATGAAATAGTATGAAAAATGTGTTACCTATCATAACAAATACTTTGGAGAACTCATACATTCAAAGAGACATCAAGAAATAGTGGAACAATCTCAACCATTAGAGACTAAAGCATATGTTTGACAGTAAAGGTTCAATGAAAAAGCAGCTAAATTTATTGTTTTCTTGGGGGTGGGGGATGAAAGGAAAAACTATAGCTAACTTTTTACCATCTATCATTTCTCGTCCAAAATTTGGCTAGCAGCCAGTTTTTTCCCCAGCAAGATTTTCTTGTCTTTAGGTATCAACTCTAGATAAGAATAATGGCTTTTTCTGCCTATTATCCTTTCCCTGATCAGTCACAAACCTGAGTTCTCAAGCCAGCTATTATTCTAATTCTATCCTCAGTTATACATTTTCAGCATAAAGATGGTCAACTATTAGGGAAAAGTTCTGTAGGTGAAATCTAATGTTGTACAAAGAGACATGTCTAGTCATGCAAGAATGGAAAATTCTGTCATTACAGAGATTTTCATCCCCCAAAGCAGGAATATTGAGGGCTGCAGGAAGAACAGAAATCCATCTGCTGAGAGTTCCCTCTGTATTAGGAGATAGGCATAATAATTACAATCAAATAAAGCTTCTTAAAGCACATTTTAGACATTTGCTTTAATAAACAATGCTTCAATTACACTTCTATTCTCAATCAGTAATTGCCTGTATCCAATTCTGTCTATGCTAAACTGAGGGCTTGGCAATATTTTTAGGTGCTGTCTCCTGCTCCCCAAAATGATCCCATCCGACCCTTCAAAGATTTCAGTAATCTCACCTGAGATTATACAAGACTTCAGCATTTTAAATGAAAATAAAAATATTTTTTATTAAATGTGGGGATACCTGGAACCATTTAGGACAGGGGTGTCAAACTCAAGACCTGAATCCTGCCTGCAATGAGGTCAGATCCAGCCCGTACAGCCATCCTGGAAACTGTAAGGGGCTGGCCCACATCGCCTTAGCCCGGCCCACGCCATACTGGCAGGCGCTTCGGTGCCTGGCCAGCAGGGCACTTCTCACTTGGCCACTTTCCTTCTTTCTTCTCCCTGCTCCTCCACCTCCTTCAGACAAAAGCTGCACTTTTCGTCGGTCTATTGCAGTGCAGCTCCCCGGATTTGCTTTGACAGTGGCGGGGCTTGGGGGATGGTCAATCCCCTTTCATGGCGCAGTGAAGGTGGAAGGCAATCCCCCCCCACTAGACAGACCAGCCTGGTGGGGGTGAGGTGGGAAACCGAGTGGCGCTGAAAGCAGCTGAAGGCACTGGCTGTAGCAGCCCAGCCCCCTGCCTTGCCTCACCTCATCCCATGAGACAAGACTCCCACCCACTGCAGACCCCTGGATTCCCTTCCTAATCCGCCAGGCCCCCATAGGCACCCCCTTCATGAGCTACATTAAGCTGGCCACATACCTGGGCCACACCCAGTCGGCCATGACCATCCCAGCCACACTCCTGCTCCTCCTGGAGGACAACTACAATGCTGATCCAGCCCTCAATGAAATTGAGTTTGACACCCCTGATTTAGGAGTATTCTGGACACCATGTGGTTAACTTAAATAGATAATAAAATGTTTATCCCATTTAACTATCATAGCGAGATCAGATTCTCTTCCCAGTCTGTTTCCAAATCTATCCTGGGGGGTTGAAATGCATTGGGGGATGGAGGGGAGGAAGCAGAGGAATGGAAACTCTCCTTATGTAATTAGATATTCTCAAATCTCCAAATTTACTGCCCAAATCTACTATTTAAGCTCATTAAGTGAGATTAATTTTAGAAACACATTTTATTTTGAATATGGATAAAATGTGCAAAGGTGTATATGTGGGAGAGGAGGTAAGAGAGAAAGACAAAGAGACACATAAATAAAATTGTATATATGATCATGGATTTTTCTTACTTCATTGTAAATGATCCTCCGGTCAATTTACCCGTATCAGGGTCAAGAAAAGCAAGTTTAAGGCAGCAAAGTGTAGGCAACCCAACTTCGTATTTTATTCCAACTATTTTCATCAGCTCTTGTTCCTTAAACAAAAATAAAAATATTGATAGTAATTTACCATGATTTTCAGGTGAAAAAAAAAGAAGGGGAGAGAAAAAGAAGAGATTCATGTAATTTACACCTCTGAATTAAACAGAAAAACCAAACAACTAATAGAGCAAGAGCAACTGGTGAACAGTATGTTCTATCCTCCCATACTAGGAGGCTGATCATTGTGTATGATAACATCACTATAACTTTGTTTAAAACCTAATCAGACATAAAATGGTACTTAAATAAAATACATATAAATTGAAGCAGGATAGTCTATGAACAGCTTCCTTATAAGTATATGCAAAATTTTCCATGATTAGGATGAAACACTTTTTTTAAACAAATGAGGCCAAATATACTTATTACAAGTATTCCGTGATATTCCAGGGGATCTAACTGCAGTGCTGTCTTCAGTCTCAAAATTAGAGTATAATCTTTTCTGTCTTTCTACCTAATACAGGAGAGAATGTTCCTTAGCTTTGGTTTAGGCTCGTGATGGCGAACCTATGGCACGCGTGCCAGAGGTGGCATAAAGCGCCCTCTCTGTGGGCACACGAGCTGTCGCCCCAATCCAGCTCCTCAGCATATACGCGTGCGCCTCCTGTCGGTCAACTGGTCTTTGGGTCTCTGCCGCGCATGCGCAGAGGGCATGCATGGGGGCGTGCATGCATTGCCTTTTGGTGATTCGGGCACCCTTGCACGCATTTGCGCGCACGCTTTGAGCATTCAGTCAGGAAAAGGTTAGCCATCACTGGCTTAGGCTGAATGGAATAAGTCTTGGAACGAGTCAGCAAGTCATTTTGCATATGAGCTATTGAGGGAGCCATTCCAGATCTGAAAGCTGTGGGTGAAAGACTTCAGAGAGCAAATAAGAATTCTGCAAGGGACTCAACACTTGCTTGTACTTAGTGCTGGTGCTCTGACTATCAGTATTGCTGAATATATGTTATCTACCTAAGGCAATTCCTCCCCGCCCCCCATACTGTTTATTTCAGGTATGGTTTCTCTTTTGATCTGGTTTTTTAAAAATGCAGTGCAGCGTATAACTAGAACAAAAGATTCACCACTCTATCCCATCCTTTTCAACATTGTTCCCTGTTGAATGTTAAAATAAAAGTTCCCTCCTGCCAGAAAATTTCCCCTCTCTAAATAAGGGCTGAGAGGTTATTTAGGAGAATTAATTCTTCTATTTAGGTTGCACATATAACTGATGCTGATAGCACTGCCTTATGATACATACACATGCACAATTACATAATCACAAAGCACAATCACACACAAATCTACTTATAGTTTTAAATAGAAACTTGGCCATTTCAACCCACTCTTTTTCAGTTTAAGACTAGCTGGGAGTCTCTAACCTAATATTCTATTTTAAAAAACACTCAAACCAGCCATGCCTGAAAATAGACAAGAGACACTGTCCTAGTAGGAGAACCAAATTATAATCTATTAATTAAGGGAGAGGCTTGATTGAGGTACAAGATCCAGTTCTCCACATGTATAAAGAGGAGCCAGATGATAACTAAAAGCCAGATCAAGCTTGTCTAATTTCAAAATTCTATGGAATTCTATTTATCACCTGATCAAGGACTACTTGTATATTTAACAAGCGTGAGACCACATATGTGAACATCAGATGCTGCATACGCAGAATGGAGGCTATGTTGGACAAAACTTCTATATAGTATGTGCACTGCTTATGATCTTGTATATTTTTATGTAGCCCATGTTGTATTTTGCTACAATATCATGCTTGAACTTGTATGTGGCCTTTTTCTGAAGGTCTTCATCTTTTTCATATTTCAGCTATTTTTTTAAAAAAAATCCTTCACTGTGCAATAGTCAGCCTATGACTCAAAATTAGCTCTTTTTTGTGAAGTTAAAAGTTTTATCATACATAAATGCAGGTCAATAGGAAAGGGTTCTCTTCTGGATAGCAGCACTAATTGTCCCCCTCCCCCCACTAATATTTTCATCCACCAAGCAGAAATTGTAACCTTTGGGGATTTTAGCAGCCAGTCAGTTAATATGTTGCACCACCACCCCAACTGTAAATACATCCATGACAGATGTTGCTGACTGTTTGCAATGCTTCGGTAATATATAGCAAGGCATGCCAAATTATATTAGCAGTGTGACTGAAATTCACTTTCTATCTCTCTATCTGGCAACCCTGGAGAGTATAATCGAATAGAACACTCATCTTTTTTCACATTGTTTTTAATTAGTACTCGCATAAGACAAAGTATATAGGAAACAAATAGCCTCTATACAGTTTCTAAAGTAACAGTTTTCAAAAATGTTCCTAAAATAATCTGTATCCTCTATTTCTGTAATTTGGCATGCTGCTTGTTGCCATCATTTAATGAGGATCATGCAGGACATTAAGTGAGGACCTCATATGACCACAATATCTGACTTCCTGCTAGCTTCCCAAATGACTTTGCTTGTGGGAAGCCAGCATGGAAGATTGCAAATTGCGATCACATGACCACAGCAATGGGAAGTACAAAGTCATCATAACTGCCACTTGTTCAATGCTGTTGCAAGAGTGGCCATTGAAAATGATCAGTAAATGAGGATGATTTGTAACTCTTGTATACTTGTAATAGGCCTAGTATCTTACTATTTGACCTTTTAAACATGATAAAATAATTACCATTAAATGCAGTGGACTGTATGTGGAAGTATACATATAGCTAAATTTAAAGGCTGAAACTATGTAGGGCAGGGGTGTCAAACTCAAGGCCCGGGGGTCAGATCCGCCTTGCAAAGTGCTTAGATCTGGCCCACAGTACCGCCCTGGAAACAGGGTGGCCCGTGTTGCCTCTGCCAGCGAAAACGGAACTCAGGAGGGCCGTGGGCAACCCTCTAGAGCTCCGTTTTCACTGGTAGAGGGTTGCAGGAGGTCATCCAGGCCGAAAATGAAGCTTGGGAACCCATTTTCACTGGCAGAGTGCTCGGGCCACCACAGGCGCTCCTGACCTGAGTGACATCAAGCTGCCCCCCAACCCGGTGAAACACAACCCTGATATGGCCCTCAATGAAATTGAGTTTGAAACCCCTGATGTAGGGTATCCATCTGTCATACCTTAGTTTAGTAGGATTTATTCCCAAGTAAGAACCTATAAGATCTGAACTTTATATATATAAAGAATGTAAAAAGGAAAGAGCAAGAAGGACACATACCCGTAACTCCATCTTATGCCATGGCTGTTTTTTAGGATTAATGCTATATATTTTGTTTTTCTTTGCCATTAGAACATATGCTTCATGACCTTGCCGGAAATAGTAAACCTTCAGAAATTAAATATCAGAGTTAATGCATGAAATACCTATAAATCGAAAAGAACTCTAAATGAAAGTATTCACCAAAACCAGTTATTTTTCAATCTTTCAATTAAAAATAGTAACCTGTTGCCAATTAACTTTTAGAATGTTATAATCCTCAGTAGCATTTTATGAAAATACCTTTTGTTAAAAAGAATTATTTGAAGCTTTGTTTAGGAGCAGCACATTTATGGCACATTTTCATTAATAATATAACATACAGCAGTTACTGTAAATTAACCAACATTCAATTGTCTGAGCATTTTGTACTTACATAGTTTTTACAATGTATTATGTTTATTACCATACAAAACATCAGAAAGAAAATTAATCTAATTTGTGACCACTGACTGATCAGAAAGATTGATTGTCATATTTTACAATAATTAGAGCTACATGCAAGGATGAAAAAATAGTGTGTCTTCTTCCTTGGCTCCAAGTCATCACTCACATATAAAAATACAAATATATCTAATGAAAATGTTTCCAAATTGTAGTATACACAGTAGTATATACTAGCCATTTCTATAACAATAAATCTATCTAATTAGCAAAGCCAAAATGTCATTTTTTTTCATCACAAGCACAAAATCCAGAAGTAATTTCCATATAAAAACAAAATATTCTCTTCTTTTGATGAGGCAATCAATTTAACCACCTCTACTTTTCTTTTTCCTTGTTGTGGAAAGTAATATTTCTTTTTACACTTATTAATCTTTGTAGACTGTCATTTATATTAACAAAATTCACTCTATTCTTTTAGATTCTTTAACCTTAAAGGGAAAAACACTTTTTAAACATCCATTTTAAAACACTAAACTTTTCTTTAAAAACATTTTTAATCCTCTTAGCTCCCTCTTATGGTCAAAGAATAGATTTTTTACAAATCAGTTAATCCTGGCTAATGAGAATTCATAAAAATTGGAAAGTTTAAGCCACTCACAACAAAACAATCGAAAACTACCGTATTTTCCGGCATATAAGACGACTTTTTAACACATGAAAATCTTCTCAAAAGTCGGGGGTCGTCTTATACGCCGGGTGTCGTTCTCCTGTAACCAGGCAGACCAGCCCGAAAGGCTCTGACGAGCCTTAAATGGCTCTGGCGATCCCAGCTCTGACGATCCCAGCTGAGTTCCCTGCAACTCAGCTGGGATGGCCAGAGCCATGTAAAAGGAAAAAAGTTTCCCCCCCCCCCTCCAGCTTGCTTACCTCAGCTGCTAGTCGCAACACTTGCCTTGCTTCGCTTGCCTGAATCTATTCCATCAGCAAGCAATTCCCTGCCTGCAATCAAGCAAGCAGGGAGTTGTGGATTTCAACTCCCAGAATTCCTCAGCCAGCAAAACAAAGCTGGCTGAGGAATTCTGGGAGTTGAAGTCTACAAGTCTTAAAGTTGCCAAGGTTGGAGACCCCTGTTCTATTGGGTAAGTTTTTTCCCCCTTTGGGAGCTTTAAAAAAAATAGTCAATTGGGGTTTTTTTAGTTGTTCTTTTTTAGACCTAGCCATTTACAGTTTAGGAAGTTTTAAATTTAGCTTTCATATAAAAATAAAAATAAAATAAAATAAAATAATATTCATGCAGCTTTCTGAGATTTAGTGTGTTTCTGTAGTGTTTCACTCTAACTACACAAACACACAAAATCTCACAAAGCTGTATGTGGAATTTTGTGTGTGTAAAGTGTGAAAGTTGGTTTTTTGGACTTTTTGTGGCTGTGTGAAGTTCCTGCTTGTTGCAGGGGCCATTTTGGGTCTAGCACAGCTGCTTTTACATTGTGGGTGAGCCAGTTGTGTTGTGTTGTGTGTGTTTAGAGTGTGAAAGCTTTTGGGGGGGGCTTTTTGTGGCTGTGTGAGGTTCCTGCTTGTTGCAGGGGCCATTTTGGGTCTAGCACAGCTGCTTTTACATTGTGGGTGAGCCAGTTGTGTTGTGTTGTGTGTGTTTAGAGTGTGAAAGCTTTTTTGGGGGGGGGCTTTTTGTGGCTGTGTGAGGTTCCTGCTTGTTGCAGGGGCCATTTTGGGACTAGCACAGCTGCTTTTACATTGTAGGTGAGCCAGTTGATGTTTTTTAATTTTTATTTGGTGTGCATTGGAAGAGGGGTAGTCTTATATGGCGAGTATAGCCCAAACCCTATATTTTAACAGGAAAAGTTGAGGGTCGTCTTATACGCCCAGTCGTCTTATACGCCGGAAAATACGGTATATATTATTTCAAAGTAATAAAATAAAGCCACAACTTTCTGTCCTTATATTTCACTATCAAAGATACTTCGTAAGTCATAAAAACAAAGGGTAGTAGTTGAAGAAGCTTTGGTATGGAAGAAACTTAGACTGGTCAGTTGGCCATGATCACTGGAAGTCTCCGGTGGCTGATATAATTAATTAAGTTTGTGTTTAAAACTTGGAGCATTGCCATTTCTCAATATTGTTAATGTTATGGCAAGTTTTCAAAAAGGCACTCACTTTTCAAAGGTGCAGAGTCTTGCCTAATCAATGTGGAAAGTGCCTAGGACAGTGATGGTTAACCTTTTCGGCACCGAGTGCTGAAACTGGAGTGCGTGTACCGGACAGCTAGTCTGGCATTCATGTTCACCAGCCAGCTGTTCTCTTCCGGGTTTCACCGTGCATACTGGTTTTCAAAGACCATCTGGCAGATGTGCATGTGCGTGCCGGAACCCAGAAGAGAGCAGTTGGCTGGTGCACATGCGCACAATGGTACCTGGAAGACCAGCTAGCAACGGCATGCATGTCCACAGAGTGCCACCTCTGGGACGCGTGCCATAGGTTCCCCATCACTGGCCTAGGATATATGAATTGAGTCTTCCTCAGGTCACCATTTCAACTGAAATTACCAGATTTAGCAATGATTGCCTATGGCTCCCTACTATTTCTTACATTCAACAGAAAGACAACTCAGAGTCTCTTTGCAGGAGTACAAAAAGCTGCCACCTCCTTCTTGGCAATTCTTCTTATTCATAATTCTTTCTTTAATTTATAGCCAACTTTTTCACAAGAAACTCAAGGAAGTTCATTCTGAGATTTCTCTTCATTTTCCCCACAATAACAATGTTGTGAGGTAGTTCAAGCTTAGAGACCGGGAGTGGCCCAAGTCATCCAGCCGAGGGTAGACCTGAACCTAGGTTTCCTTGCTCACAGGTCATGATGCCAACCAAATGATAATTCTATAATTCTTATTCTACTTTTCTGTCCAGTACTTGCAGGAGAGATATTCCATGGGACCATCCAACAGACAAAAAAAAAAAAAAAAGGGCAAAAAAGACGCAGAATGAAATAAATGAGAGGGAAAACAGCTTGTTTTTAAGGAAAATAAGTAACAGAGAAAGGAAAATGGGGTAGATGTAAAAGAAATAGAAAAACCTAAATTAAGGAACAAATAACTAGTTTCCTCTTCAAATGAGACTACAAAATGAATTAGTGAACAGCTACTATGTTAACAGTGCCATTAATTCATGACTCTTGTGTTTCAAAAATAGGGGAAGATATAACTATAGCAAAAACCTTTGTACAAAGAACTTGATACCTTTTTATTTTAAAATGACCATCAAATTCTGCCTTATTTCAGGATTTTTTAAAAAAAAACTACTCTAAAGTATTTGACAGAGAGGGAAAGTGATTCTTACTTGGCACTTTAATAAACTGAAGATGAATTTGCAGCTAAAGGTGATGTATAAAAATGAAAGAAAAAATAAGTACCTCATCTCCCATTTGTGGTACAAAAGGGCATCGTCGAGGAACAGGATCTGTAATCCATACTGAAGGAAGCCACTCTTCTAATGTTAAGCCATTTTCAGTTAGCACTCCCATAGCCAACCTCTATAAAGAAATATGCACATTATATCTACATTAAACTCTAGAACTTGTTATGCAATTTTAAGGTTTGCTTAAGCTTAGTGTTCTCAAAATCATTTGAATTCACAAGACAGGAACAAAAGTCAGATCTGCATATTTCTATTTCCTATTCCAATACAATTATCAGCTACATCATGTAATGAAAATGAAAGGTATGTTTAATTTTTCATTGCAGTCATACTGGAATAGGAAGGAAGGTATGCATGAGACTCATGCATATTAAAGCATCACAATCAATTTTCTATTAGTAAAATAAATAAATATGCCCATCACATGTGAACAGTGTTAAGTATTTGATAAAAATGTCAGCATCCTTCATGTTAATTGACTAATAACTAAGCACTAATAACTAAGCAAGAGGACCCAAATTGTTGGGGGCAATATGCTGACTCTAAACTGCTTAGAGAGGGCTGTAAAACACTGTGAAGCGGTATATAAGTCTAAGTGCTATTACTATTTACTATTTTCTTTCTTTCAATAAAGAGGACAAGAGTTCATTTTGAGAGAACTATATCGAGGGAAAGAGATATATGGAGGAACTTTGCTAGTTCATGAATAGAATAAAAGAGCATATTAACAAACTTCACACACCTTCCCTTATAGGCAAACTCTGAATCAAAGATCTTGCAAAATGTAGACTCCTTAACTTGTAATTTTAATATATTAGCTATCTGGATAATTAAAAGTATAATTCACATGTGAGGAATAAGCATTATTGAAAAGAAGTATTTTATAATTATAGTACAACCTTTTGTTTCCTTTCTTTCGGTTTCCTTTTCTTTGGAGATGATGGACCATCTTTATCTTCAATACCTTTTTTCCTTTCTTTTCTGATTTGTTTTTGTCTCTGTTTTTCAGGACCCTCTTCATCTTCTGAACTGCTCTCTACTTTCTTGGTCTTAATTTTAGGAACTTTCTTTGGTGGTTGTAAATTAATTCCAGCATCTGCTGTCCAGTCCGAGTAATCACTGGAATAGTCACTAGAAGTGAAATAATTAATCAGTACATAAATTTAATATCCATCAGAAAAAGTATGTTTCAATATGTTACTGAAAAACTAGCTAACCATACTAGGATGAAACAAGTAATTTTTGCCTTAGTACTTCTGGAATTAGAATGCATGTAGATGAAAAGCACTAAACAAATGTTACTTGCAACTTCATACAGAACCATAAGGTATAAATGAAAGCATAAAACCAGGTGGGCCAGAACTAAAATCATCAAAATAAAAATTACCTAATAATAAAATGTTAATTTGATGCTCCTAAACTCCTCAGATGCTCTAATTATTTATTACCACTATACTCCCAAGAAGGGAATTTTGAAGTCAGTATTGTCAAAAAGAAAACATTTTTTTCATTCAATCTTTATTATGGTCACGGACCTGTACAAGAAATGTTTAAATTATATGACATACTGTTTTTTTAAAGCAAAGATGAATGTGAAAAAGCAGGCTGTAATATAGCAGAGAAGACATTTTCCCCTTAAAAAAAAATGTGTTCAAGCCCGCTGTCTGACAAAACAAATGTAAAAAAATTAAAGGAAAAAGAGCCACTAGCAAATTTCCACAAACCTTTTTGCAAAGTCCAAATGTTGCTATTTAATAGGTAGTTGCTAGTGTTTCCACTAAAATCAGTTACTGAAGAAACTATTAAAAATAGGCTGTATATTAAAAACGCACCACTTCAGTGGTTCTTGAAAACGTGTGGTTTCAGTGTTTCATTTATTCACGAAAAAACACTGTACACCAGGAATGGGCAATTGTGGCTCTTTTATAATCTATGGACTTCAACTCCCAGAATTCCTGATACAGCTTGGCTGTCTCAGGAATTCTGGGAGTTTAAGTCCACAGGTTGTAAAAGAGCCACAATTGCCCACCTCTGCTGTACACCATTTTTAGTAATGGGTGGTCTGTTTGTATCTCAGGGTTGTTTTAAACATTCTTAAGACATTTTTAACCTGGGAACTGCCTGTATTTTTCAATGTGATGAATGAAAATGTAATGATATATCAACACTAAGTCCTAGAGAGATAGATATTCAGGAGAGAGTTTAATGGTGGCCTTTCCTATCTGACAGAAGGTCATTCCAAAGGAGCCTCCTATCTTCGAGGTAGACAGGAATGTGACTGAAAGATCCCTGTACATGTATGGTTTTTTGTTTTTTACTGGATTCTTTCTTCCATAAAGGTTTCTTAAACTCGTTTTACATTTTTTACTCAAAGTATATTTTATGAATCGGAACAATTAACATATCTTACCACTTAAATCTCCCATTTAAGTTTAAACAGCATAGTCCCTGACATTCAGTCACTTACCTAGAACTACCATCACTATGCCATGCTTTTCTTTCATCTTCTGATGTTCCACCACTGGCAACAACAATTTCTCCTTCCTAAGAACAATATAATATTTAGACATTTCTTCTGTCATGCTAAGATTTTCTTTAAAAGTAATGAAGTACTTCTAATTTCTTTAATAAATGAACTAAGTACTTCTGATTAAGAATCCAGTTAATTCAGTGACTGCATTTCACTCAATTTTGATGCCACTTTGGGTGACTCACAAAACAAAAAATACAGTAAAATTGACCATGATAAGTTTATTTTAAAAAAGTAACCATTAAACAACTTTCTTGAAAACTAAGATCTAACCAAACACTGGCTCTTTAATTACTACCCACAGACTCACAATAGATAATTAGTTTATATAATTTATTTCCAAATGTAATTAATATAGAAAAGCTGAAGTGGTTTGGAACCAGAGTATCGGAAAGGCTGCCTTCTTTGGTATAAATCTGGGTATAACATACTGTAAACAGCAAGGGTTTGGTTATAACATGAAACAAATAAAATGCCCATTTCAGGAGAAACACTTCCTACACTGTTTTTGAACCTGCAGTAGAAGGTTCCATAGCACTGGAATTTTCATATTATGATTGCTGAGTTCTCTTTTATGTCATTTGGTATTTGCTTCTTTAGTTACAATATTTTTAGTTTAAATCATCATAACTGCTTGGCCAGTTATATGATTAATAAATAACTCTCTGCTAAAGAAAGTCAGATTTTCCATGCATAGTATTAGGAAAACAAAGTGTCTCTGAACATTTACTAAAAAGCTCTTCCTGAAAAAGTTAAGTTGCATTTAACATGTGTAATATATGAAAAATCTAGGAAAAACACCCATTTTTGTTTTTAAGAAAGGAGAGTCAAGTAACCTCAGGAATTATGAATGATTTTGCATGCAAAAAACCTAGGGTAGGAGTTCCTAAACTTTCTGTTAATACATATCCCTGTGATGTAATTTCAATGTATACACTCCCCTAAAAATCCAGACACCAAAATGGGCAATGAAAACAATACAACAAAGTTTAATTTTAATAAAAACATAAAAAATAAAAATATTCCCACCTCCCTGGATTCTATGCAGCTCCCAAAGAGAGGAACATCTCAGCTTGGGAAAGCCCGATCTACCATATCAGAACTCAACGAATAGTCACGTTCGTTTTCATTTAAAATGAAGCACAATATAAGTTCCTCTTACCTCTGAAGAACTGCTTCCATTTTCATTCTCTTCATTTGGCCTGACAGTTTCCTCTAAGGCATATCTGGTTCGATAGTTATGTTGGTTGGCCTGTTGCTTTTTCGAATCACCAACATCTAACACATGATCATGTGAATGGTTCTAGAAACACACAAAATGACCATTAATCAGGACCATGAAAAACCTCTGTGAAACAGTACAGAGGTACAGCTCACCAGTGGAAATAAAAAGCCTTTAGATAAACTAAGTCTGCTCTTCCTTATACCTTCAGACATTAATATTATAATCTGAATGGCCGCTGATTAGAATTCACTAACAACGCCAAAAAACCAAAAATGCAAATATAACTTAATATCTGCAAAAATATATAAAAATACTTATGAGATGAATTCTTTGTACAATTAAACCCACCGTACTAGTGCTATGATTGTAGAACATTTTACAACTTTCTATTGTTTCAGATAGTTCATCCGTTTCTTAAACTTTAACTATAAATGAAAATGAAAATGATACTGCAGGTGATTGAAGGGTTTTTTCTTCCAACCTGACAGCAAAGATGTTTAAATCCTAAAGAGCTATTCAGGGTCTTTCATCATTTTTCAGGTTGAAGTACTTGTTAATTAAAAGAAAAGAAAATTCCTGGAACCCCTGATCAAACAGAAAAGTCCTCATGCTAGAAAACAATATTCAACTGAACTTTTTCTTCTTTTTGCCCTTGTTCTTTCAGGGAATCTCATCAAGTTCTTATAAACTCTCAGCTCTGTGGATCACAATTTGAAAATCCCCAGCTTCTATTAGTTAACTAAAGAGATGCAAACCAGTAACACATGAAAAAGGTTTTCACACAGGGCAAGAAGCACCCACCTACTATAGGTTGTTCTTTCTTAATAACCATTTGTTCAGTCACCATTATGATGGCACTTAATGAATGGAACTGGTCTTCACAATTATGGCTGTGGCATGCATTTACAAGCACACCGTGTGCTTCAACTCCCCCCACCCTATCTTCCTGCTCTCTCTGCCTTTCGGTTGCGACCTGCACTGTCTTCCTGCCTCCTCCATGGCTAGGTCAGGTGAACTGCCTTTGGCAGATAAGGCTCTGTCACCCTGCCAGACTTGCCATGTGCTCCTGGGGCCTGGATGCACATGGAGAAGGAAGCAGGAGAAAGAAGACAGTGAAGGTCAGTGAGGTGCAGCAGAGAGCAGCAATGGAAGAGTGCAGGGAAATCAAAAGACGGGGGTGGGAGGGATAAGCCGGTGGGAAGAGTTGAAGCAAAGTGAGCACAGCCAGGCACTGGAACCCCATCTGCTAAGTGTTGCTCACTGGGCTCAGCTGGGGAGGTAGCAGGAATGAGCCGCAATTTGTGCAGAGCAGAAATTACTCTGGGCACATCCAGCCTGTTTGCTTTCAAGTTTATGATACAGGTAATCCTTGATTTACAACCATTCATTTAGTGATCATTCAAAGACACAATGGCACTGAAAAAAGTTACTTATGACCACTGCAACATCCTTATGATCACATGATCAAAAATCAGATGCTTAGTAACTGACTCATTTATATGACAGTTGCAGTTCCTGGGGTCATATGATCATTTTTTACGACCATCTGACTAGCAAAGTCAATGGGGAAGCCAGATTCACTAACTTAACAACTGCAGTGATTCACTTAACTGTGGCAAGAAAGGTAGTAAAATGGGGCAAAATTCACTTAAAACCTGTCTTGCTTAGCATCAGAAATTTTGGGCTCAATTGTGGTCATAAGTCAAGGATTACCTGTACTCTACATTACTGTCAAGAATACACTGCTTACTTTGGGCAAAGATGGTATCTTATTTTCTCTAGGAACATGACTTATAATGTGTTTTCTTCTCTCTTCTGCTCTGTATGTTCTTATTTCTTCTTCTCCCTTTGCTGTTCGCCATTCTTCTTGCCTACTGCAGGACAAAAATTCAAGCATTAAAGTTAATTTCAATTAGAATTAGATGCATTATTCCAATTTTTGTATCAGGAGCCACACATCTGCATCCCAATCTCTTTGAGAGTATACAGCTTCATAATAATGATATCTACATAAACCAAACAGCAACAAGGGTTGCTTTACAATTCTAAAATATCATATTTTGTGTAATTCCCTCTAAATATAAAAACCTGTACCTATTAACCCTAAGTAAAGTGGTTGTGTAATCCTACCTGTAACACTAAGTAGCACAAAATACATATTGGAGTCCTAAGCTGAACTAATCTTCTTCTCAAAGTACCTTTCCTGTTAGTCGAGAGAACTGGCCTATTAGAAATGAAAATACCAACGGAAGCATTTATAGTGTAACTTAACAAAACCAATATTAAAATTAATAACAACACAACAATCTCATCAGACTAGCAACAGACTGTAGATATTAAAAAATAAGGGAGAAAGAACAGAGTATTACAGCACCCAACAGAAGAGTCAATAACTCAGCCTCTCTTCCCTTATAGCCACTGACTGGAACTATCCAATAAGTAAGGAGAAGAATCATTGTAGAATAGTGCCTCTAAATCCCAGCTTTTGCAGGTGATCCAAAAAGAAACCATGAATAATGGCATCAAAGGCCAGATTCAGTAGAACCAGAAGGAGTGTTCAGTACCTTAATTCAGACCCAACCAACACAGTCGGCAGAGTTTCCATCTCGGGCTAGACTAGAACCCCAAGTGAAAGTGGTCCAGACAATTCACCTCTTTTACTTTTACACCTTCTCAATAATTGTTCTTATATAAGGAAGACTGGATACTGAAAGTTGTCAAATGTGGCTGGATACAGGGAAGGCCTTTTGAGGAAATAATGTACCACTCTCAAGTCCAATGGTGTCACCTCCTTCAAAGGAGCACTGCCATTCTCGCACCAACCATCAGGAAAAACAGCCCTCTTTATCCGTAAGAAAGAAAATCCAAGTAACCTCAAAAATATGAAAAATGCAGTGTAAAATAGCATGAAATCTACTTGCTCATTTCTTGCTAAAAAGAAGCTGGTAGCCCTGAAAGTGACTACTTCTGAAGCCAGCTGATGTAATAAGAAATGCACCGTTTCCCTTATGACCTCATCAGAAGCCTACTCTTGGGTTCACACACATGCTCACTCAAATCCATCAGCCCTCTATTTCTTCCCGTGGATTTGCATCCCGTGGATTTGCATTTCTCCACCAGCCCTCTATTTCTTCCCGTGGAGTTCCAAGGAGCCACCCAGCATCAGCAAAGAGTAAGAAATTATTCAAGAACAATCACATCAAGACAATAAGTTATTTCTTGTCGTTAACCTAGCAAATAACAAATTGCCTGTTAAATTGCTGGGAAAGTTCCCAAAAGCTTGTCAGAATCCATCTAGATCCATCTGGCAAATGGGGTGAACCAACTAAATTAGTCTCTTTCCCCTGCAAAGATCTTGGGCTTCAGTCAATCTCATCTAAAATGACCTGACTACAAGAAACAAATACTTTCTATATCATACCCATATTTTTGCATAACTGCACCAAGTCAAAAACAAAGTCCAATGTATAACTTTATTTAATGAATTTATAGACTGCCGATCTCATATACATGACTCTGGGTGGCTAACAATTAGAGTTAAAAAAAAACAAAAATAACCAGAAACATATATAACTACTTAAATGTGTTGGGCCTAACTATCACGTGAGATAATACTGTTATCACCAAGCCAAGAAATCCTGGGCAGATTCAGAGTGGTCAATATTGCTCCTTTCCCCAATCAGGTTTTGGTTATACCTGCTCATGAAATCATAAAGGATCATAGTTTTAGTGATGGACCTGATGTTTGCCATAAAAACCTTAAGGGTAAGGTTATATATTCCCTAAAGACATTTTTATTCCAGCAAGCCAGGCTGGCCTAACTCTTTTAAATTGTTTAATTTTTAAATTGTTTAATTATGGGTCTTAATACAGGAGTGTTTTTAATTGTGGGCCAAATTAATTTAATTGGATTTTAATACTGTTTTTAAATTTTGTATTTCTTGTGTTTTATCTGTTGGCTGTTCACCACCCCAAGTCCTTCGGGAGAAGGGCGGTATATAAATATAAACAAACAAACAAACAAACAATAAATAAATAAATAAATTTAAAACAAATATATCAGAAACCTGTCATTATTCATTTTTCTTTAGTTAAGTATCAACTTTTAGTCAGAAATACCAGTAGTGTAGAGGACAAGATACTGATTTACATGGATGAGTTTCCTGTAAGAAGTCTAAACCAAGGAAGAGATAAGGCTAAGGAATTTTTTCAAAAAAGGAATAAAGATAAGTTAAAAGCTGATAGAAAATATAATCAGGAAAAGAGAAGTAGTTACAAGAAAAGACACAAATACTCTGGACAAATAATGAAGAAGGCTAGAAACAAAATGTGGGCCATGTGATTCTTGCCTTCTTGAGCAAATGAGGTTATTAAGTTTCACTGGGAACTATCCTCACACCAAACTGAAAAGAAAAATATATTTGCAGCAATTGCTTTTAACCAAATATATTTGTTATCACTTGTTCGATGAAACTAAGTATAAAGCATACCATGAAATCTAGTATTAATTTTGTGCTTGTTAAACAGAATGCTTATCAAGACATAAATTTAAGGCCAGAGATAAAGAAATCAGATGACACAGTTGTCAGCATTATGGGCAGATTTGGGGGGGGGGGGGTAGAATCTGCCTGGAAAATTGGAGAGCTGTGCTGTGAAAGAAAGCATCACTGTTGTTCATAGTGCAAGTTTAAAAATACAACACCATTAGATTTATCTATTACCTGGATACTCCTGCTGATAATTCTGGTACCACAACCCTTCGACTCCACGCTACCAGATCGCGTTCAGTTGCTATTTCACTTCTCGGAGCATTGCTGTGCATCTGGCGAACTCCTTCAATTTGTCCACTGCGTCTTAATCCCACATTTGGTGGTGAATGCACTTCTGAGGTAGAGTTTACTGAGCATAAACAGAGAAGACAAAACAGAAATGAACATTTTTAAGCAATGTGTTGAGTAACCAAGAGGAAATTTAAAACTATTACTGGATACATTTTTTGGTGAGCAAATGTCTTAATAAACACACACACACATTTTATTATTGCAAAATGATTTAAATGCCATTATTACTAGGCTAAAATACTATTTCCATGATAAAATCATGTCAAATTAGATCAGTGTTTTTCAACCTTGGCAACTTTAAAATATGTGAACTTCAGAATTTCCCAGGCAGCATGAATTTGGGAATTGAAGTCTATACATCTTAAAATTGCCAAAGTTGAAAAATACTGTATTAAATTATTAAAGTCAATGAAACGAGGATTTTTTTACCTCTGCCAATTCTATTTGTATTGCTGTTTCCAGCTTCTCCAGACCGACGCTGATCTTGTTCTTGTTGAAGTCTCTGTATCATGCTGTCCAAAGGACTAACTTGTTGACTCAAAACTTGATTCAGTCCTATTAAAAGTAGAATTTGATTAATTTAAAATATATTTTTTACATTTAAAGTGCATGTAGTCCATTAGAGTGCATAAAGTGTGTAAGAGTTCAACTGTTAAAAACATTTGGAATGAACGTTTTATCATAATTCACTTAAAATTACACAATCCATATCAATTCATGCCCCCTAAAATTAACAGCACAGCTTCAACACCTGAATTTGTATCTTTCTTAAGGTCATGCAAACAATGCAACTTGTTTTATTACATGCTCATCTATATCAATAAGTAAGAAATAGACCTTTTTTATCCTATGTTGGACTGATTCAGTTGATTCACAAAGACACAATAAACAAATCTGAGTTCCTAATATAATTTGCAGTGTAATGTGTAATGGTTCAGATCTTGCACCTGTGAATTATCACAAAGGAATAGATGATGTTTAATTTCTTTATATCTTACATCCAAATAGGCTGTTGGCACTGTCTGAAACTGATGTTCTATGAAACTTTGTCTCAGTAAATGGAATGCAAGTCTGTAAATAAAATTACATTCTTTTTCCATCTTTAAGAAATCAGTACCAATTGGGCAAATTAAGCTTATACACATGCTCTCTATATATTTTTAACAAAAAATATTGGTAATTAATCTCTCAATAACATATGCCAATTTATATCATTCAACAGGTCCTGATCTAGTGAAAATTGTGAAAAAAGTGTAAGATAGTTTTTAGACCCAAATTCACCCATCCACTACTATGTTCATTTTTTCATATGTCAAAATGTTAACAAATTAAGTACTTGTTATTTACACACTGGAGAAAATGAACACAATTCCCTCAAAACTTCCTCTTTAATACCGCTAAAGTAATACTTATTAACGTCAATTGTGTTAATTTTCTTTTTCGAAAACTGTGGAAGAGATTATGAATAAGAAACTTGCCATTTTTTCAGTGACCCATTTAGAAATGCAAAGAAGCCTGGAAAATAGATTGGAATTTATCACTAACTGATCTTCAGATGATTAACTGGCGGGACAAGCAAACAAATCTCACCTATGACACCATTCCTCTTATTTCTTTCTCTTTTTCTTTTTTTTTTTTACAAAAGAAAAATAAATGCAGGAATAAACTCAGACGTAAAAACAAGGTGATTTAATGGTTAATGACACTGAGCCTGCCAACTGGAAAGTGCCGCACAATGGGGTGAGCTCCCATTACTTGCCCCAACTCCTGCCCACCAAGCAGTTTGAAAGCATGCAAATGAAAGCAGATAAATAGGTACCACTTTGGTGGGAAGGTAACAATGTTCCGTGCACCTTAGTGTATAGTCATGCTGCCCACATGACCATGGAAGTGTCTTCAGACAACTCTGGTTCCCTCGGGTAAGAAACAAAGATGAGCACCACCCACTAGAATCAGACTGGACAGGGGAAACCTTTACCTTTATTCTTATGCCTTTGGAACTGAAGCTGGCAAGAATTCTAAAAAGCCCCTCTCAAAAATCCTGGAAAATAGTAAGGTACTATACAAAGTTAGAAGTTATACATACCTGAGGAAGTTACCCCCATCTGAGGAATAAGCTGCTCTTCTCTACAGTTTTCACGTCCTGGAACTAATCTCTGAAATCTTGATGGATGAGGGTTACCATCAACATCAACCAGAAATGGAGGTGGCATGAGATGTGGTGCCTGTTGTGTTTGCTCATCCAATACAAAATTATTGGCATCACGAATGAGAGGCCGATAATCACTGTGAAAGAACATCTGATCTGCTATCTGTAAATAAAAATACATTTTTAGAATTATAGACTATATGTAATTGAAAGAAAGTTTAACAAAATATATTTGTGAATCAACATCAAAATAGTTACATATTGCTAAAGTAATCTTTTCTAGATAACTTTCTTTTGTAAAAACCAAATCTAGTTAAGATTTAAGAACTGATCAAATATAGATTGCCACCAGTTCAAAAAACTGCTAATTATAGTTAAATTAATTACACAGTTCTTTTATAAAACAGTTTTTAAAGTTGAAATTATACATTTGAGAGCTATGGTCTTCAAAGACAATGAGAAATGCACAGGGATACATAAATAAATACTTATTAATTCTGCAGAAGGATAAAGACTTGGTTAATAGCAAAATTTGTTCCTAGTGAGCTCCATTTTCACATCTTTGTTAGCATCTTATTTTATAATGGAATAATGATATATCTGTACATTAAAAAAACTTACATTAAAAAAGTTTCAATATAATTACAGGTAAGACTAACTCCCTAAAATCTTTTTTGTAATTCAGAGTTGGCATATTTAAATAATGATAATCAAATAGAAGTTTTTAAATTTTGGTTAGTGCTGTGCTATTACAGGTGCATTAGTTATCCTAGGGAATTAGGGGGTAGCCAGTGAAAGAAATTCAAGTTCTGTTACAACCTGTTTTCCATAGTTGCAAACATTTTGAGCAAAATGGAGTTTCTAAATTATTGTTTTTTATTTTTAGAGATGTAGACATTTTGAATTAACTATGTCATTAAAAAGAAATCAATAAAAGTTCAGTTTCTAAGACAGGGGGAAACGACATTTCATTTACAAAGATGTGATCTTTTTATAACAAAGGTTAGAAACAGTTTGAAATTTTTGAAATCCTCTGGGTATAACACAGACAATTCTTCTTCATAAACTGAGAGCAGAAGAGAGATCCTGATTAATTCTTGATTCTTTTTTGGAATCAAGTTGGAAGGATTTTGTAATTGGGGATTTATTTCCATGTTTGCATATTTTTGCTCCTTTAGAAAAACTGAGAATCCAGAGTGTCAGTCAGACTGGAACTCAGAGAGTATTTGGATTTAGAATTGGAACCTGATTCTTCCAATCATCTTATTTCTGCATGGAGAAGATAGATCAGTTTGTGAAAATATTTAAAAATCTCTCTCCTTTTTTTTTTGGGGGGGGGGGAACCTGTCCTAAAACATCATTATAGTATGAAGGCACTACAGGCAGTCCTTGACTTATGACCGCTTAGCATTCAAAATTATGACAGCACTGACAAAAACCAGACTTATGCCACATGCCTAAAGTTATAGACATTACAGTGTACCTGCAGGCAACGTGATCAAAATTCCAATGCTTGGCAGCCTGCTAACACTTATGACCGCAGGGGCACTGCAATTCCCACTACTCATCTCTTTCCCCATGATCAATGTTCTTTGGCTGCCTTGCACAGTGGAACTCAGCAACAGCAGCACTGGGACTGAAATAGAGGCCTGGGGGTGATGGCAGCTGGCTGAGACTGCTGAAGGCCATGGGACTCTATTTCAGGTCCAGCCTGGCTGCTGCCACCAGTGAGTGTTATTGTGCAAGTTTATCAGAAAGACATAGATCAGGGGGAGAGGAATGGAAAGTTGCATGATCCCAGTAAATGCTGCTGGACTGAGTGGACAGCTGTGGTTTCCTGGGGAACAGCAGCTTTGGGTTGGACTGGAGCAGCTGAGGGCTCTCAAGGGCCCACTAAAACATCCCAACTCACACACAATCTGGAAACCCCTGTGCTCCTTACCTGGGATTCCTGGCACTTAAAGACTTATAACTTTGTTTAACAGCAGCAGCCAGGAATGCTGGAATTTTGATTGCTAAGCAATGCAGTCATGAGATATCCCACTTTATGATCCCTTTATTTAGCAACCAAAATTCCGCTCCCAATTGTGGTTATAAATTGATGACTCCCTGTATCTTTGCAAAAGAAAAGCTATCTCAGAACCTCTTACCTGATCCAAAAACTTCCCAATTTTGCTCTGAATAAGGATAATTTTTAAAGCAACCTCAGAAAAGGAAAAATGTATTTATTATTAGAGCCACTTTGGTCTAGTGGTTAAGGCACCAGGCTAAAAAGCAGGAGACTGTGAGTTCTGCCTTAGCCATGAAAACCAGCTAGGTGACTTTGGGCCAATCACACTCTCTTAACCAATTCATCTCATAAGGTTGTTGTTGTAGGGAAAATAGGAGAAGAAAGGTGTGTTGGATATATTCACCACCCTGAATTATCTGTAAAAATAATAAATGGGATACAAGCAAACTCATTTTCATATATGGTGACTATTATAATTTAATTTTTTAAATTGGCATGAACTGCTTTTTCAATATTCTGACATTTTGATAGGCATGAAAAATGATATTCCTGAATTTAGATATAACCAAAGAATCATCCATATGAGTTAAGCAGGTAAGATCTCCGTTCACAGCAAAGTGGGGATTAACTGACTCACTACAAAGCACTTAAAACTACCTTTTGTTTCAAATTAGAGGTATAAACGTCATGAAACAATAAAACTCTTTTATGAGGATTCTAATACATTCTGCTTTCTTGTCAAAAAAAATTCCTGAAGCAGCTTTTTCATATTGGAACAATTGGACAGGTCAAAGCATGCAATGATTTTCTTTTCAAAAGATGAAAAACAGATGAAACAGGAATAGCGAAGTATTTTGAGAAAAGGAGGGGGAAAAAGAGATAGGATGGACCTATGTTCTTAAAATTTGCACCAAAGTGCAGAAAATATATTCAATATGAACCAAAAGTAGAGCAAGAGATGAAAAAACTTTGGATGCACCATTCCTGGGTGTGGAGATCAGAGAGAAAATAACATTTTTTTTCTTTTCTATACTTAAGAGCCTTTGACTGGTCCAATCAATGAAACAGAAAAGAGGAATGATTGTAAACATGGGTAGGGTGAAAAGTGCCTGAATTCAGGGCTTTACTATTTACAGAGGAAATTGGGGGGAGGGGGGACTCACAGTTCATAGTTCATTTGAGATGATGAAAGAGAAGTTTAAAAATGTACCCTGAATAGTTTTAACCTGAAACTGGAGTAGGTAATCTCTGCACTTCCATATTTTTTGGGCTACAATTTACCAAATTCCTAGACTTCAGCCAAGATAGTTGACATTAATTAGAATTTTATTCCCAAACATTTGAAAGACATTAAGTTGCCCAACTGCAGCCTAGAACATAGAATTTCCCTAAAAGTAATGACTAAGCATTCCTGTAATAGATTAAATCTAATATTTATTATTCAATATCATATGACAAAAGAATTTTGAGGTGTCAGACGGAACTTCAGAAGCATATTTCTGAGCCATTCATTATAAAAAGAAAAAACTAAGATTTAATTTGTAATGAAACAGAATTTGAATGTAACTTTCATTCATACTGGAAATCTATACAGTCATTTGGTTAAAACTAGCTTGTATCTCTTATGCAAAAATTACAAATTAAGCAGTTTCTGGTACAACACCTTATCGTATTTGCTACTGGAACCAAATCCAAATATTAAGAGGTGCCCATGGGAATCTGTACATGCAAAATGCTGGCCATCAGGAGAGCACTTGCAGTCAAACACAGCCCCGTGTCCTTGTCCTTCAATCTGAAATACAGCAGCACACAAATTAGTACTAAATATCAGAAATCTATCCCGTTTTCAAAATGTGACACAACCTATTAAAAAGAAGAATCCTATTAAATAGAAACAATCAATATATTTGTAAATGAAATTGAGTTCCCAGAATCAGGAAACGAAGTTTATATTTGATTATGTTCTCGATAGTGTAAGAAACCTGAAAACTTGAATTAACTATAAAGAAGACTCATCAAATTAACTT
Source organism: Arizona elegans (assembly GCA_022577455.1). Lineage (NCBI taxonomy): Eukaryota > Metazoa > Chordata > Lepidosauria > Squamata > Colubridae > Arizona > Arizona elegans. The sequence goes on from JAKOOJ010000001.1 coordinate 219,011,642, forward strand.
CTGACCAAACATATCTCACTAACTTTATTTCAAAGTAAACATGTTTAGAATCAGGCTACTTAATTCATTATTAAAATAAGAAGCTGTAAAAGGGGAGGATCCATCCTTGATTAATAGAACTTGGAATGAGACAATTTGCTGTGGCCATCTTGCCACAGTCATCTTACCATGGCCAACTTGCTGCGGCAACTTGCCATGGCCAACTCACCACGGGGATAACGCAATACGATAAATGTTATCTGCCCTTGTTTCTTTGACATTATTTTTATTTTTGTCAATGGAAATAATGTCGAAAGAACAGTGGTGGATAAGAGTTATCCTTCATTGAATTGTTCCTTGCAAGGTGGCTGCAATGAGCTGTTCCACAGTGAGTTGGCCATAGTAAGATGGCCACAGCGAGTTGTCTTAGACCTAGAAGAACCGTTGCCTATTTCTTATTTTGTTTTCGTATACTTGAATGAAAACTCTATCCAGAATTCAATTATTAATAGCAATTTGCCTTTCTGGGAAAAAAACAAAACCAAAAACCATGGAATTCTGTATAATTTACTCCTGACCAATGTTTCCAGTGAGATACATAGCTGAACTAGTTGTTTATTCAGTTTAATACAAGTTCTATATTTGACTGCTTGCAACCCATCTAAAGAACTCCAAATATTTTAAAAAGAATTTTACCTGATACCTGATTTTCTGTTTTCCACTTCCATTAATCCAGAACAAATGGGTTTTTGTTTTTCCCTGTAACCTGTCAATCAAGCACAGGTGACCAATCACCACTCTGAACTTTCATACCCTACTAATATTCCTAGTTGCCAATAATTTTGGTAGCAGTAAGCAAATATTTGTTCCGCCTATCTGTGGAAAGGCTACGAAATGTAGAAATGCACTTAAAGGGAGTAAAATTTTCCTTCTACAAATCTAATCAAGTGAGCATTAAAATCGGGGGGGGGGGGGGGGGAATGATAAGGAATCCTTTGTCTTACTATGAAGTTAAGATCCTGACAAAATAAACTGTACTAGGTTATATATTATGTCAGATCCAGGTAGTCTACTAAAACCTCATGATTTTAATAGCGCTATATTATATCTGAATATATAGAACTTTGCAACAAAGTTAGGTGTGCTTCATAGTTAACAATAAATCAAAGTAACAAAGAGATCATATCTCTACTTGTATCAAATGCAACTGATTTCCAAGTAATACAAGTATAGATTTAGAAAAAATTCCTATTCACTGTTCTTTATAAGTCTTATCCATGTAGTTCCCAGTTGTGTCAAGAATGATTCAGAGACCAAAAAAAATATCGCTAATAGGAAGAAAGGGGCATATTTGTATGTTTTTTCCTTGTGTACCAGAAGTTTTTTTTTTAAAAAAAAAACCTTAAAATTATAGCATTCTTGCCTATAAAAATATGCTGTGGATGATCATATGTGCTTTCTTATGCAGCATCTTAAGTAATGTAATTAATTTCCCATTTTTAAATAATTTGGAGCACATGTATTACTTTATTTCAATATAGCTTCAACAAATCAATAAAATAACAATATTTTGTTTTCTCTCACTATCTCTCTATAACAAAACAAGAAGTGACCTGTGTTGGTTTTGTTGCAGTACACATATTTATATAAAGGCTGTATGGCTTTTTTAACCTATTTTGGAGTTGCAAAAAAAAAAACCCTAGCAAATCATAGAAAAATATTTCTGCAAAAAAAAAGTTGAAAGAGCAGCTAGATCACATTATATTACTCTAATCTATAAAATGGAGTTTAAAAATTGCTCCAAGTACCAAAAATTCAGTCCAATCTGTCATACAATTTGCAACTTTGTATTGAGAACTACAGTAGAGATAAAAAGTCTACGCACCCTATTAAAATGCCAGGTTTTTGAGATGAAACAAAAATCAAACCAAAATAAATCACTTCAGAATTTTTCTACCTTTAATGTAACATATAGGCCCGTGATGGCGAACCTATGGCACGTGGAGGCATATCAGTGGGCACGCAAGTGCTGCCCTAGCTCAGCTCCAGTGCGCATATGCACGCTGGCCAGCTGATATTCGGGCCTTCCGGGCCCACCGGAAGTCAGGAAACAGGCAGTGTCCAGCCTCCAGAGGGCCTCCAGGGGGGTGGGGAAGGCAGTTTTCATCCTTCCCAGGCTCCTAGAAGGGCTCTGGAGCCTGGGGAGAGGGAAAAATAGGCCTTCCGGTCCCACGGGAAGTCAGCAAATGGGCCGTTTCTGGCCTCGGGGTGGGGGAAGGTTGTTTTTGCCTCTGGAGCCTGGGGAGGGCGAAAAACGGGCCTACTGGGCCCACCGTGCCACCGCGTGCCAAAAGCAGGGGGAGCGGGGGAATCGTGTGAGCATGCATGGGGGGGCGCATTGAATTATGGGTGTGGCACATGTGCGCACGACCCCCTGCGCTTCCCCTGCTTTTGGCATGCGATGGCAAAAATATTAGCCATCACTGATATAGGCTGTATAATTCAACCAAAAAACAAACTGTAATCTTTTAGGGGTGTAAATAGCAATAAAAAAACCGTACAATAGTGTTGTTGCATACCCTCTTACAATCAGGGACAAGGCTGTGTTCAGAACTAACCAATCACATTCAAACTGATGATAAATAGTCAGTATACATCTGCCATCAATTAAAGTGACTCTGATCAAACCCATAAAAGTTCAGCTGTTGTAGTAGGATTTTTCTGACATTTACTCTCAGTTGTATTTTACAGCAAAAGCCATGGTGTGCAAATAGTTTACAAATCATCAAAGGGCTCTCATTGTTGGAAAGTATCAGTCCAGGAGAAGGGTACAATTTTTTTCCCGACGCATTTGATATACCATGGAACATAATGAAGATGGTCATCAACAAGTAGAGAAAATATGGCACAACAATGACATTATCAAAAACTGGATGTCCCTCCAATATTGATGAAAAAAGAAAAAAAGAAAAAGAAAAAACTGGTCCGAGAGGTTACCAAGAGGCCTACAACAACATTATAGCAGCTACAGGTATTTCTGGCAAATACTAGTTATATACTATGTGCAACAACAATCTCTAATATTCCTCATATGGCTATAGGGTAAGATGGCAAGATGAAAGTTTTTCTTACAAAGGATAAACATCCAAGTTTGGCTACATTTTGTCAAGTCTGACAAAAACCTATGAGAAAATGTGTTACAGTTTGATGAGACCAAAGTTTAACTTTTTGGCCCCAATTCCAAAAGTATGTTTGGCATAGAAACCAACACTACACATCACCAAAAGTACACCATACCAACAGTGAAGCACGATGGTGGCAACATTATACTTTGGAGCTGCTTTTCTCAACTGGAATTGGGGCTTTAGGCAAAGTGGAAGGAGTTATGAACAGTTCCAAATATTGGTCAATTTGGGCACAAAACATCCAAGCTTCTGCTAAAATGTTGAAGAGGAATTTCAACTTTCAACACAACAGCAACCAAAGCATACCTCCAAATCAACAAAGAATCAACAAAGAATGGCTTCACCAGAAAAAGATCAAAGTTTTGGAATGGTTCAGCCAGATCTCGCACCTGAATCCAATTGAAAATCAGTGGGATGACCTGAAGAAAGCTGTGCACAGGAGATATTCTCACAATGTAACATGTAGTGCTTTTGCAAGAAAGAGTGGCAAAGATTCCCAAAACAAAACGTGGCATGCTGATAGGTTCCTACCCCAGAAGACTGAATGCTGTCTTAAAATCAAAAGGTGCTTCAATAAAATATTAGTTTAAGAGTGTGCACTTATGCAAACGAATTATACATTGTTAGTGTTAGTGTTCTCCTTAAAAGATTTCAGTTTTTGAAACTGAAATTGAATTGTAAAGCTTCAATATTATGTTAAAGGAATAAAAAATTCTGAAGTAATTTTGTTTACATCTCAAAAACCTGGTATTTTAATAAGGATCTGTAACTTTTTATATCCACTATAACTCGCACATAGTATATGAAACAAAGATGCAGAAAAATAAGGCCCTCATCCCTTAAAATTATACACACCTTTCTTAAATGAAAAAATACATAAATAAAAATGGCTAACTTCTTCCATGAATTTTTAAAAACAAACTCTAAAATGCTCTTCTCAGTATCCTCCAGATTTAAAAAGGTATAATGTAAGAAATGTAAGTGTAATGTAAATGTATAATGTAAGAAATTGTCTTCTATCAAATTCATTGCTTCATTATATCTAATCTCGCCAGGGTCAAGGTTGACTCAGCCTTCCATCCTTTCTAAGATAGGTAAATTGAGGACCCAGTTTGTGGGGGCAATAAGCTGACTTTGTATAAATACACAAAAGTATGAAGGCTATTGCTTAACGCATTGTAAGCCGCCCTGAGTCTCCAGAGAAGGGCGGCATATAAATCAAATTTCTATCTATCTATCTATCTATCTATCTATCTATCTATCTATCTATCTATCTTCTGTACTGATTGGTGAATAAAGTTCAGCAAGAACAGCTTTTCAGTAATAGTGCATTGTTTATGGACACAGAAAGATTCTTAAAGTCATGAAAATATTTTTTTATTTTTAGAAACTAAAATCGAGATATCAACAAACTCTTTCTCTTCTCCTACATGAACCAAGAAAAAGCATATTCATACATAAGGAAGAAAAGAGGTCTACATACAGGAAGCTTATTCATGTCTAAGCTTATTAAGACTGACTGCATTCCATATACCGTATTTTTCAGTCTATAAAATGCACTCTTCCCCCCCAAAAAAAGTGGGTGGAAATGTCTGTGCGCCTTATGAAGCAAATGTTGTTGAAGCTCCGCCCACCCTCCTGGCCCCTACCCTTCGGCCTCTGCCTTCCAGCAATTTGCCTCCTTACAACAAACATCCTGGTCAGCTTCAACACAGCCTGATTTAGCATGAACAGCTGATTGGCAGTTGGATAGGCCTCCCAGAATACCGACGGATCAGCTGTTCCAGGCTGCCAGGATCGCCGCTGCCCATCATCGCTGCCACTTATCTCTGCCTCCGTATACCCCATTTTCAACCTCTGAGTGTCCTGTTTTTGGCCTGCTCCAGGCGGCGGGGATAGGCCAATCCAACCTCCAATCAGCTGCTCATGCTAAATCAGGCTGTGCTGAAGCTAACCAGGTTGTTTGCTGTTTGCTGCAAGGAAGCAAACTGCTAAGAGGCAGAGGCCGATTTTTTTTTCCTTCGCAAAACCTAGGTGCATCTTATAGTCCGAAAAATATGGTACTTAGACCTAAACTAGTTTTTTACTTTCTGCTTCATTTTCTAAATATGATAGTGACTACTACTACACTAAAATTTAAGAAATTCTCGTTGTAATGCAATCTAATGAATTAAGTTTATAAATATAAAAAGTAATGAAGGACTTAAGAAATGTTCATAATTTTAATATAAAAGCTAGGGCTCATAATTGCAGTAAATTATTTAGAAAGCCATTATTAAAATATAAAGTGTTTTAAGCAATATTGCCAACTTAAACTATTCTATTGCCACCAGCTTAAGAAAAATGTAAAATACATTATACAGGCAAGATTTTAACGTAGTAGTGTTCTCCAAAACTCAACCTATCTGTTTTGACTCTAAGCATCTTGCTATTTCTTAAAACAATTGACCTTTTCAAGAATCCACTTCTAAAGACATATTTTAAAAACAGGCAAATTTTGATCTAAACTCAACAGATACATGATGACATGAATTCAGATGAGTTCATGAAGCATATTTCTCCTCTATAATACATTTATATTCACAGTGCTGAATCCAACAAAAAAAAACCCATTAAGAATACTTTTCTACTTCATATTTCAGAGTTCCTATTTTCAACTGAGGTAAAACGCATAAGATGCATCTGATTGACCAGTTTAATAAGTTTAACTTCATATAACATTTGCAATTTGAAGAGGATGCACCTTTACATAACACATCTGGCTGTCTTTACATCTTAAAAGATAAAACTGGGTCAGGCCTGGCTAGAGCCAGAGTAATGTAAGAAGTATCACTGTGCAAGCTACCTTTCTATTTGTATTGTGTGCAAATATGCCCAAAGGGGTGGAGCTTGCAAAACAGTTTTTGTCAAAAGCAGCAAGAGCCTATTGACACAACTGATCTAATGGGAGAGACTAACAGATGATGCGGGGGTTGTAAACCAGTTTAGGAACCAAACAAACATCCTGTAAAGAAAGTAGCAGCAAACCACTTCTATTCTGTTGCCAAGAAAACAACATGATTATAACCACTGAGTCACTGGGATACAGGCTAGTCAGTAGGACATCTCTACCATAAATATTTAATGCAATAGGCCTTCCCTTTATGTGGAATTGAAATAGGGCTACAGACTTAAGGTCAAGTCATGTCTTACAATTATTAATGTGCTAATAGCATTGATTAGCAATCAAAACGTTGAACAGTTCATGTCTAAAGCAAATTGTACTGTTGTCTTCTACATTTACATTAAATTTATGATAACACCATCTGTAAAATCCTACGGTTAAAAACACCATTTTATTTTGCCTATTCATATGTATATATTTCTCAACAAAAAACAAAAAAGTGAAAAATGCAAACTATTTTGTCAGTAACAATTAGATAAGGAATTACCTTGTGCACCAGAAGCTTCTGCTTGATTTACAAAAACCCATTTGCTCTGAATTAATAGATAGTGTACAATCCAAGGACAGTTTAAAATTATAACATTTCAACACTTTTTTAAATATGGAATTCATTAAGGTACAAGCAGCACATATACAAACTAGAAGGGGGACACATAGTTGTGATTCTTCACATGCCTGGATTAAAACTGTTAGAAATAAAATTGTTCTCGAGAAATGGAACATGACTATTTTTGTCTATTGTATCTCAGCTTAATAAGCCACAGCATGAACTATTGTTTGTGTGTACATTGACCTAAGTTGCTTTATTCTTTGAATAAGCAAAGATTAATACAGGAACCTAAACAATTTATAATTTCCTGGATCCACCTAAACCATGGCTATCAAATAGAGTCTAAAGTCTTTGGATCTAAAGCAAACAAAAATACTATTGGTCTGGTATGGACACACTCATACCAGACCCAGTATCTATTTGTCAACAACCCTTTCAAAGAACTGCATCTTTTCCTGAACGTATAAGGCAGTTGCATGGGTTCAGGAAAATACATGCTTGCTTTGTATCCAATTTCTACAACACCTCTGTTCCAAACTATTCAGATTCCTAAGACAATTGAAGAGCCTAAGTTGTTGTGAGGGGTTAAACTGTACTTTTCTGATTATATATTGTATATTGGTTCTGCTTATAATTAGTGTTAATTATAAACATCACTGATTGATGTGCAACTTAAATGACGACACTCCGTCCAGGTCTTCACACTGAATGAGCAAAACTAAGGAGCTCCTCCTTATCATGTACTGGGCAGGGATGGGGGAGAGCTTCACAATTTTTTCCCCAATTTCTTTCTGAAGGCCCAAATTGTCTTTACATTGTTCATATTTAATCCAAGCTATAAATTATATCATAACAGGATGGGCTGTCACAAAAGTTCAAGTTATACTATGACTAAAGCCATTATTCCTCCTTTTGCACATTCCAGATATTCTGGCAATTTTGGGAGAGCACAAAATTGGAGCTAGCTATTCTACTCATATATATCTTATTACCCAAGTGATAAAGAGGAGCTCCCAAGAGGAGTAGCATTAAATTTTATTCTTGGGATTACTATTACTATTATTAATAATTTGAGATGTTTAATCACCTATTCAAAATATTTAAAGTAAAAAAGTTACTTTTTAATTGCTTACTATGAAAGATTAAACATTTACCACACAACTCTATCATTTTGCATTAGATTAATAAGAGATAGAACAAGCTTAATATATTTACCATATTGAAGTAAGAGCGAATTTTTGTTCCCTTTGCCAAATCCCACACTATAACATTTCCATCATGACCAGCAGAGAAGAGAACCCTGGGATCAAAAGGGTGACTTTCAAGTACAAATACTTCATCTTCATGACCCTAGAATAATTTTTTAAAAGTTAGAAATAAAATTCAGTTAGACATTGAACCAATTTACTAAATCAAAAAGTAACCAGTCAGCCAATCAATCAATCAATCAATCAATCAAAGAAGGGTTAATGCAGTATAGAAGAATAGAAGAAAAGTATCAATAGTCAAATTTTGCTATTTGCAATATACAAATTTTGATCAACAAAATGTTGTTCAGTTCAGCAAGAACTGTAGGAACTTCAGCAGAACTACTAGAATATAATTAAATAGTAGGATTTCTATTAGTGAATGTTCTTTGAATCCTCCACTATAACCTGATGTAAAATGTAGTTACCCCAACTTGGTTCCCTGCCAGCAGGAATGTCTAAACAAATAGAGGAAATCTATCAATAGTTTAATAATAATGTAAACCACAATCTCTCTAGTAAAAGGACAGAATTTGAAACCAGGTCTCCAGTATTAATTCTCATCTATTGCAAGGCTTCCCAATTCATTTAATTACCTGCTGGCAAGAACAACCAAAAAGGATCAAACAAACAGTGCACACTAACATGCTTATTTTATCACAATAAGCTAGAATTCTAAAGAATGCTAGTTTATCATTACATGTAAATTAGCTTTTGACTTCAATATATACAATATCTAAAAATGTTTATTTTCATAAACACATAAACTGTTAAGTTTATCATACTGTACCTCCAAATAATCATGCAAAAAACTAAAGTGTTGTTTTTTAAAAAAAGATTTTATTGTATAATATTTTGAAATGTAAATTCTATACTAAGTGTACAACCAAAACACCTAATTTTTAACTGATTATTAATACTGTTTGAAGACACAGCTATTTCCAGAAAATAACTCCTCCTATTGTTTCATTACCAGTAAAACATGAGTAAGTTGACCAGTGAAGGAATTCCAAACTTTCAAAGTCATGTTGTTAACTGCAGTAATAACAGAATTGTCATGACGGTCCCATGCCACCATAGTGACTTTCAATTTTGTAATTTTGTCTTCTACTCCTTGTAGGGTTTGTCTACAATGAAGAATTAACAGAAAATAGAAGCATTATAACAATGAGAACATTTCCAAAATATATCTAAAGATTTTAAAAGTTTTAGTTGATGACTATAACAAGCCTATCAATATTAGGAATGAGATATAAAAGATTACCGGACAGGACAATCACCATAACTATGCAAGTCCCACTAGTTCAAATGGGTCAAAGTAGGGAAGCAGTTTAGTTTCCTGCTGCAGTGGCTTACAATTTGTAGTTACTGTACCCTATTATGCAAGAGATTGCAAATTGAGACTTAAGCAAGACTAGCACGTTTATTCATTCACAGAGTAGAAGAGTAGGTTCCATATATGCAAAAATGTACTACCCCGTTTCCCCCAAAATAAGACATCTCCTGATAATAAGCCCAATCGGGCTTTTGAGCGCATGGCAATAAGGCCAAGTGCTTATTTCAGGGTTCAAAAAAATATAAGACAGGGTCTTATTTTCGGAGGAGGAAATATTATTTGTTCCTCCTCAGAGAGGAACAAGAAAGTTTAAAACTCTAATCAAGGTATGCCATTAACCGGAGAGACCACAGCCCCCAAATCCATGTTCTAATCCTTACATAATTTGACATGTTTTTTATTTAAGAACCCGTGTATTGTATTTGTAATGGTCATCAGCAGTATTCATCAAACAGTAGATATTACAGGTAGTCCTTGACTTACAACCGTTTGTTTAGTGACCTTCGAAGTTATTATTTATTTATTTATTCATTTATTAAATGTATTTATATGCCGCCATTCTCCCAAAGGACTCAGGGCGGCGAACACAAATTAAGAAACAAGTACAATAAAATCATAATTTAATCCAAATAATTAATTAGTAGTAAATAATAAAGCCCGGAATCAGTCTCAGCCTATTTGTTTGAAAAGCCAAGTCTTCAAGTCCCGATGGAAGGAGAGGAGATCGGGAACCGTCCGGAGCTCAGTAGGCAATTCATTCCAGAGGGTGGGAGCACCCACAGAGAACGCCCTACCCCTGGGCACAGCAAGGTGACATTGGCTCGCCGTGGGAACCCTAAGGAGAGCAGCCCTATTTGAGCGAAGAGGATAGTGAGAGGCAGGCAGGAGAAGGTCATGCAAATATCCCAGACCTAAGTCATGAAGGGCCTTATAGGTGAGGACTAGCACCTTGAAGCGGACCCAGAGAACCACTGGTAACCAGTGCAGCTCATGCAGGAGGGGTGTTATATGGGAGTAACGAGGGGCTCCCATAACAACCCGTGCAGCTGCATTCTGGATCAGCTGGAGTCTCCGGGTGCATCTCAGGGGCAGGCCCATGTAGAGGGAATTGCAGTTATCCAAGCGGGAAGTAACCAGGGCATGAGTGACTGTGCGAAGGTCATCTCGGTCCAGGAAAGGGCGCAACTGGCGCACCAGGCGAACCTGTGCGAAGGCTCCCCTGGTCACGGCCGTTAGATGGTCTTCTAGGGACAGCCGAGCATCCAGGAGGACACCCAAGTTGCGAGCCCTATCAACGGGTGCAAGTTTTTCCCCATCTATCAAAAGTGATGGAGCCTCTGAAACCCAAGATGCCGGCATCCACAGCCACTCAGTCTTAGAGGGATTGAGTTTGAGCCTGTTTCTGCCCATCCATGCCCGTACCTCCTCCAGGCAACGGGACATCACGGAAAGGGCATCTCTGGGGTGGTCTTGGGTGGAGATGTATAATTGGGTATCATCAGCATATTGATGATATCTCACCCCAAAGCCACAAATGATCTCACCCAGTGGCTTCATATAGATGTTAAAGAGCAGGGGGGAGAGAACCGACCCCTGAGGTACCCCACAATTAAGGGGCCTCGGGGTGGATCTCTACCCTCCCGCCCATACAAACTGAAAGCGACCCGAGAGGTAGGAGGAAAACCACCGTAAGACAGTGCCTCCCACCCCTACCCCACAAGTCGCTGCAGTAGGATACCATGGTCGATGGTATCAAAAGCCGCTGAGAGGTCAAGTAGGACCAGGATGGAGGAACAACCCCCATCCCGAGCCCTCCAAAGATCATTCACCAGAGCGACCAATGCCGTTTCCGTGCTGTGACTGTGTCGGAAGCCTGATTGGTACGAGTCAAGGTATTCCGTTTCCTCCAGGAATTGTGGGAGCTGTTGAGCCACTACAGTCTCAACAACCTTTGCGATGAAGCAAAGGTTGGAGACAGGACAATAGTTATTAAGTGAGAATGGATCCAGGGAAGGCTTCTTGAGGAGAGGTCGAACCACCGCCTCCTTAAGAGAGGTGGGGAAGTTCCCCTCTCTCAACGAAGTGTTGACAATTGCCTGGATCCAGTCTCTAGTTACCATACAACAGCACGGAAAAAAGTGACATGGCTGTTTTTAGCATCCCATTCACAATCATGAGATCCAAATTTGGGCACTTGGCAATTGACATGTATTTGTGACAGTTGCATTGTCCCAGAGTCATGTGATTACCATACATAACCTTCTCAACCAGCTTCCAACAAGCAGAGTCAGTGAGGGAAGCCAGATTTGCTTAATGACATGATTTATTTAACAACTGCAATGATTCACTTAACAACTGTGCAAAACATCATAAAATGGAGCAAAACTTACTTAATAACTGCCTTGCTTAGCAACAGAAATTTTGGGCTCACTCGTGGTTAATAAATCAAGGATTACCTGTAGTTAAACCTGTATTTTGAATCCTCCAAAGGTGTCAAATTTCCTTCATACTTAATACTTATTTAGAAATTGGGGAGGAATCTTCACAGAAAGCAATTATGGTTTGGGTTTTTTAAAACAAAGCTAAGAGGATGGTGTATATCAGCTTTTGATATATTTCAAAGATTAAAAAAACTTAAGTTTCCTAAATCTTGCTTCTGCTTATGGTTGCCTTCAGGGGCTTTGACTCAGCGAGAGTTCAGAAAAACAGTTTCAAAAAATATTATTTGTTTGACTGCTACATGCCTTTCATTCTTGTAGAATTATTACAATTTTGGGGTAGCAGAAACATTTATGTTAGATATGTTTGGTGAAATCAGGTCTAAATCACTTCCTTTTGATCCGGTTTTGTAAAACTTTCAGGAAAATGGTTAAGACTTTAAGTTCTGGGGGGGAAATTCAACTGTATACTATAGCTTAGTTTGTCTTTTTAAATATATGTCTATTTTTAGTTCAGGATTTAAAATTTAACTTGTTCCGATTCAGTTTGGAAGTTTGCATGAAAGGGCTTGAAAAATATTTCCTTTCACCCCAATGTAAAACAAAGAAACAGACAAACTGAACATACTTAAACTAGATGTGTGTGTGTGTGTGTGTGTGTGTGTGTGTATGTATGTATGTATGTATGTATGTATGTATGTAATTTTAAAATCTTATATATTCAGGATCCAACATCAATGTGCAATGTACAGCTCCAATCAAAGGAACCCATCAAGCACCAAGATGCTTTTGCCTATTTTTGCCTTCCCTACTTCCAAATGCCAAATTTTCTCAGGCTTCTTCCTCAGAGGAACATCCAAATTCTCCACTCCACACACCCCAAGCTGTATCAGCACTCTGGTTCTTTTTTATTTCAGGTTCAATTTATCCCCACATACACACACTTCCACACAATTGATCTAAATCCTTGTACCTGGCACCACTGTCTTATCTATCTGTCCGCACCTGTGCCTGTCTATGGCCCTATGTGAGGAACTGGAGCACTTGGCAGGTTTGGGATTCAATCTGCTGGGTTTCAAGCCAAACCTGGCTTTGAGAACTGGTCAACTATATCTTCCAGGGTCCTCAATGCATTTGTGAAACAGAACTACTGCCTCCTACCCATCTTTATCCAGCAGCATATCTAAACAGTATGTGTTTATCTGTATTTTTCACATCAACATGAAATTGACAGACCATAGTAAACCCATCTCTGTGTTACTGATAACTAAATCACCCATAATTAAAAGTTCTCTCATATTGGGTCCTTCCTATTTCCTTTCTTCTTGAAATGACAGCAAGGGAACTGTGATTCTAGAAGTAGAACAAAACTGCTAAATTCTGGAAAATCTCATCTACTTATCTCTCCATCTCACCCATCATGCTTTCAAGACAACAACCTTGTTTCCGAAGAGTCAGGAATTTACTGCACAAACTATAAACTCAAAATTGAAAGAAATATTGGAAATAGTCCTAGCTTGTTCCCTTATCACAAAATTATTTCTACCTTAACATCAGTAGCAGAAAATTATATTATATGCAGGTAAATACAAAAATAGTTTACCCTGAGGGACGGGTAGCCATATCCAGTAAAATGCTTTTCCATTCCCTTCTCTTGAACATCCAGATACGTGCTGTTCCATCCCGACTTCCACTCACAAATCTAAAAAAAGAGAGAGAAAATATATCCTCATACAGCGTACGTTTTCCCGTGAAAACATTTAGAACCAATAATAGAAATCCAGAATGTAGTCTAGTAATATTAGGCCATATAATTAATTTACAGGTTCATAAATTTTAGGAACCAAATGAATGGGATTAAAACACAAGGATATCCAAAATAAGAGGCATTGGATAGTGAAACTCCTGGAAGAAAAGTAGGAAATCAAAGCAGGTAATACAGACAAGTACCAGGAAATGAGTCAGTGAGTCTGTGTAGAAAATAATTCAGAAACATAAAAGGCAACTGAATACAGGTAGTCCTCGACTTACAACAGTCCACTTAGTGACTATTCCAAGCTACAACGGCACTGAAAAAAGTGCCATGGCCATTTTTCACTCTTATGACCATTGCAGCATCCCCACGGTCATGTGATCACATTCTGCAACCTTCTGACAAGGAAAGTCAATGGGAAAACCAGATTCACTTAACAACTGGGTTACTAATTTAACAACTGCAGTGATTCACTTAACAAATGTGGCAATAAAAGTCATAATATAGAGCAAAACTCACTTAACAAATTTCTCATTTAGCACCATAAATTTTGGGATCAATTTTGGTCATAAGTTGAGAACTACCTGTATAAGTTTTTTTAATTATTATTTTTAAATAATTTATGAAATTGGTAAGAATACTGAACTACATATGGACTTTGGTAATTACCTTAATGACAGCAGCTACAAGTTTTTAAAATTAGTTTATAAGTAGTAATTACAGGGAAACTGTTGCTAGTTCAGAAAAATTATCAGCAACAAAAGTCAAGATAAATTCTTAATCATTATCACTGAGTTCCAATTCTTTCTATTTCAAAGTGCAAATGTTGGCCCACAAAGCCCTCAACAGCTTTTCATATCTTGGCTTTGATACCAAGGTTTTTGAAAGACTGCCTGTTCCAAATAAACCTACACTATTATAAAACAAGGGACACGGTGGCTCAGTGGCTAAGATGCTGAGCTTGTCGATCAAAAGGTTGGCAGTTCAGCAGTTCGAATCCTTAGTGCCGCGTAATGGGGTGAGCTCCTGTTACTTGTCCCAGCTTCTGCCAACCTAGCAGTTTGAAAGCACATAAAAAATGCAGGTAGAAAAATAGGGACCACCTTTGGTGGGAAGGAAACAGTGTTCCGTGCGCCTTTGGCTTTTAGTCATGCATGGAGATGTCTGGCTCTTCGGCTTTGAAATGGAGATGAGCACCGCATCCTAGAGTCAGGAACGACTAGCACATATGTGCGAGGGGAAATTTTATCTTTATCTATTATTAAACACTTCACTAGAAATCATGTCTAGTATTATTTTGGTTTTGGAAATGAGAAAGTAACACACAAGATATTTTAAAGCTGTAAAATGCTGAAAGGGAAATACTCTTGCCTATTGATTGATTGTCCTGTGTTTTGTGACCTTGAAACTATAGTCAAGGGTATTGTTATTTATTTATGTATCTAATCAACTCTAGAATTTAAAAAGATTTTTAACAGAATATGTTACTATCAATATGTTTATAAAGTACTGCTATTCCTTCTACTTAAAAGAACAAACCAGCAGAAATAAAACATAATAGTTTAATTTTACATATTCACATGTAGTTAATATTTGTTTCTTGCATAATGTCCACACACACATAGATCATTTTCATTTCCCATTTTTTTAAAAAAGGATCATAATCAGATATTAAATCCAGATATTAAAATACATGTGTGTGTGTGTGTGTGCATGCACATGTGAAACAACACAAACTACAGCATGAATGAACCACTTGAAAAAAATCTTAGAAAATACATAATTTTCCCTATATGGAGAGAAATGTTCATAGGTCCATGTAAATGGGACCTGATTGGCTATGAATTCATGGAAAAAGCATGTTTTGATTCCTGTTGTGAAAGCAAACTTATTCAATTCAAATTGCTTGAACATTCAATTTGAAAAAAATATTCATTGGAAAGATATAGTGAGGAAACAGTAAAACACATTTACTGTAGCTACCTTATACTTTGGCAAAATAGGATGAAAAAAGTACCGCATAAGCTTGCTATATTCCAGGCTTCCTGGAATAGATTTTGAAAACATTCCCTAACATCTTCTAAGATAAATTGTCTGGAAAATGTCCAGCAAATTTAAATTGTGCTGAAACAATGCAGAAAATTCCAAATTAAAAGCAAACTTTTTCAAAAACAATGTGAAAAATTATTTTCCACTTGATTTGTAGCAGTAGCATTTATTTCCCACCTTTTTATTTTCAAAAATAACTCAAGGTGGTGAGCACACACAATACTCTTTCCTCCTCCTATTTTTGTCACTAGAACAACCCTGTCAAGTGAGTTGGGCTGAGAGAGAGTGACCATTAGGCATGAGAGCAAATAGTGACCATTACCTTGCTTTTCTGGAATAGTGTTCAATCATTTAGAGACTTGACACTGTTGGATAAGAAGCTAGGCTATTACATGTAGTCTTTGATTTACAACAGTCCACTTGGTGACCTTTCAAAGTTACAACAGTACTGAAAAAAATGACTTATGACCATTTTTCAAATTTACGATCCCATGATCATGTGACCAAAATTCAGACACTCTGCAACTGACTCATATTTATGATGGTTGTGGTGTCCTGGGGTCATGTGATCACCTTTTCCAATCTTCTGACAAGCAAAGTCAATGGGGAAGCTAGATTCGCTTGACAACCGTGTTACTAACTTAACACCTGCAGTGATTCACTTACAAACTGTGGTAAAGGTTGCAAAATGCAGCAAAACTCACTTACAAATGTCTTACTTATCAACAGAAATGTTTGTCTCAATTGTGGTCGTAAGTCAAAAACTACCTGTATTACTAACTTGGGGTAGATGGCTTGGCAAGTATCCTCTTGGGAGAAAATCCCTTCATCATTATTATACTTAATATTTGCAATCATGACTCAATGGTAATATTCTAGTAGAATGGCATCATGAAAATACCTCACAAATATAGGTAATCCAAAGAGAAAGAAGGTGGAACAGAGAAAGTAGCATTTACAACCTTGTTACCCCAATCTTTAAAAAATCTTTAAAGAAACAAACAGCCATAAGAAATAAACCTTGCCTAATTATGCCAAATATTTAAGTAAGGCTTCATTCAACAGCACGGACTAGGTTTAACAGCCTTCAACCCATATTCAGAGTGAGGGCTAAATTAAATTTCCAATTGTGTAATATTCCATTAGCACAAGAGATAGCAAAATTAGGATTTGTAACAGGCCACCGAAAAGAAGTTGTAAGCTGAAAAATTGAATGACAACCAAAGCAGGGTTTAATAAGGTAATAAAACTCATCAAATCATTCAAATCCCCTTGGCATCCTTGATGTTACAATGTATTATATGCCTAGTGCAACTCCTGGTGTACTGAAGATTTCAAATCTTCACATCATTTTGTAGCTACCCAATTTGATGTATGACTTCAAAACAGATTTCTGCTTTAACAGTGTGTTTTTATTGAAGCTTTTTAAAATCAAAGCACCTTTTCAAGCTTGGCACAATCCTACCTATCCATGCAAGAATACAAAGAAAGTACCGTATTTTCTGGCGTATGAGACGACTTTTTAACACATGAAAACCTTCTCAAAAGTCCGGGATCGTCTTATACGCCGGGTGTCGTTCTCCTGTAAACAGGCAAACCAGCCCGAAAGGCTCTGATGAGCCTTAAATGGCTCTGGCGATCCAAGCTCTGACGATCTGCTAATCAGGCAATGCAGCTGGGATCGCCAGAGCCATGGAGAAGGAAAAAATTTTCTTCTTTCACATGGCTCTGACGATCCAAACTCTGGCGATCTGCTAATCAGGCAACGCAGCTGGGATCGCCAGAGCCATGGAGAAGGAAAAAACTTTTCTCCTTTCACATGGCTCTGCTGATCCAAGCTTTGGTGATCTGCTAATCAGGCAACTCAGCTGGTATCACCAGAGCCATGGAGAAGGAAAAAACTTTTCCCCTTCCAGCTTGCTTACCTTAGCTGCTTGCCTTGCTTCGCTTGCCTGAATCTATTCCATCAGCAAGCAACTCCCTGCCTGCAATCAAGCAGGCAGGGAGTTGTGGACTTCAACTCCCAGAATTCTCAGCCAGCAAAACAAAGCTGGCTGAGGAATTCTGGGAGTTGAAGTCTACAAGTCTTAAAGTTGCCAAGGTTGGAGACCCCTGTTCTATTGGGTAAGTTTTTTCCCCTTTGGGATCTTTAAAAAAAAATAGTTAATTGGGTTTTTTTTTAGTTGTTCTTTTTTAGACCTAGCCATTTAAAATTTTGGAAGTTTTAAATTTAGCTTTTATATAAAAATAAAGTAAAATAATATAATATAATATTTGTGCAGCTTTCAGAGATTTAGTGTGTTTCTGTAGTGTTTCACTCTAACTACACAAACACAAAATCTCACAAAGCTGTATGTGGAATTTTGTGTGTGTAAAGTGTGAAAGTTGGATTTTTGGGCTTTTTGTGGCTGTGTGAGGTTCCTGCTTGTTGCAAGGGCCATTTTGGGTCTAGCACAGCTGCTTTTACATTGTGGGTGAGCCAGTTGTGTTGTGTTGTGTTGTGTGTGTGTAAAGTGTGAAAGTTGGTTTTTTGGGCTTTTTGTGGCTGTGTGAGGTTCCTGCTTGTTGCAAGGGCCATTTTGGGTCTAGCACAGCTGCTTCTACATTGTGGGTGAGCCAGTTGTGTTGTGTTGTGTGTGTGCAAAGTGTGAAAGTTGTTTTTTTTGGGGGGGGGGGCTTTTTGTGCTGTGTGAGGTTCCTGCTTGTTTCAGGGGCCATTTTGGGTCTAGCACAGCTGCTTTTACATTGTGGGTGAGCCAGTTGATGTTTTTTAATTTTTATTTGGTGTGCGTTGGAAGAGGGGTAGTCCTATACAGTATAGCCCAAACCCTATATTTTAACAGAAAAATTTGGGGGTCGTCTTATACGCCCAGTCGTCTTATACGCCGGAAAATATGGTATCAATGGAATTAATGAAGGCTTTTTTACAAGACCTTTCAGAAACAAAGTTTGTTGTGAAATTTGTATCTATAAGTATCTTTCTCATAAACAAACCTTAGGCTACTTCAGTAATTCAGCCAAAATCAGACACTGAATCTATCAATTATTAAGTAAAGCACAATATCACGTACATTTAATGGGAAATAAGTGCTACACAATATAAAATATGTTGCAGTATGCAAAACAGGGTGGATTTGATTTAAATCGAGTCGATTTAAATCATGATTTAAATCATGATTTAAATCACTAGTAAAAAGACTTGATTTAAATCAACTCGATTTAAATCATAATTTTTAAAGAGCAACTGTCATCTCTGCTACTCCTTTGACCCGCTGTTGACTCACCGATAGTCCCAGTGTTGCAGAATATACAGCCTTGTGCTACATAACTAAGCTCCATTTCATGCTGAATAAACTAAATTTATGTATCTTAAATAGAAAACTATCTTACGATAGATCTTTACCCCAAGTTTTTTATTAAAATAAATTGAATAAAAATCAAAAAAATCCGATTTAAATCAAAAAAATCCGATTTTTTTGATTTTTTTTAAAAAATCATTGATTTTTATCCACCCTGATGCAAAATGAAAAAAAAATTGCTCAAGGTATGTCTAATTAGATAAATTAAACTTGATAATTAAACTAGCATGCTGAATGTTAACAACTATGTAACAGTACAGTTTTCATAAACGTAGTGAAAGAAAACATGAGATTAATATATAAGTAATTTGCTTACCGATTACTGGTATTAGAAAACTGAATGCTGTCCACTTTGTCCTGTGTGAACAAGAAAAAAATTAACAACATGACTATAGGTTATTAATTTACTTCAAACAAAGAGCTAAACAATTTAGAGAAGGTATTTACAGTATGAAACTCCAACTCTGATATCTTCTCTGGCTGACCTGATCCAAAGAAATAAACCCTAATGATATGATCTGTACTTCCGGTGGCCAGAAACATTCCACCTAAAGAAAAGCAAACATAAAAAAGTATCACTATATCAATTTGTTAAAGAGATTTACTATAGTACTATAATCTTGTACCATGTATTCTTTTAATATTAGTTCCATTCAACTGCAAACATGCAGTATATCACAGTGACTCTCTACTACAATCATACATCTGTTTCCCCAAATTTATTCCAGGGTGCTTCTCCCATGAAGAAACAAAACATGACTAAAATTATTTTTATTACACAGCAGGTTTTCAGCTAAGTATTAGAATTCAAGATAGCAAGATGGACTGAGATACTATTACATAATTATTTCTAAACTTTCATAGGCACCAGCTATTTGAGAACCAGCAGAAGGTTAAGTGAAAACTCAATGGGCGGGCCTTTCTCTTGGTCAAACAACCTACCAAATAGGATTGTTGTGAAAAAACTGTGGAACGACTATAAGTATGTCACCTTCAGCTGTCCAAAGAAAAAGCAGGATCGAAATGTATTAAACATGCAGGTAAAGTGCCCATGTATCAGTTAAGAATATTGCCATTTGGAGGTTAACGGGAATAAGATCATAGCAATCATTTTTGAATTATAAATATTATATATTATAAATAATTATAATTTTTCATTATACTCCAGTAATACAATTAATTTTGGGGAGGAGAATTGTGCAATTTACCAGCACTAAATGAAGAGCAGATCATTTGGACTCCAGGTCTTGGCCGTTCTGTAAACTTTGTTGGCCTTGGACTGCAAAGATTTAAATATATATAATTAAATATATTAAAGCAATTCAATATAACTGAATTAAACAGTAATTATTAAAAAGATTAAACTAAATATGGGCAAACATTTCTGAAAGTGAATGAGAACCTCTTTCAAATTTTCTGTTTTAGATTTGTCTATCATTCATAATAGGTATTTATTATAAATAAAAATGTATTAGATAAATAGATATACTGTGTTTTCCCAAAAATAGGATCTACCCCGAAAATAAGTCCTAGCCCGATTTTCATACCTGCACTTAATTATAAGCCCTACCCCAAAAATAAGCCCTAGTGAAGGGGTGGGCAGGTGGTGAGCGGGCGTGCTGCCGATGGTGTCTGGCAGCAGCCGCAGCCTGTGCAGCACAGGTGAGTTGGGTACCTGTACAAGTAGCAGACAGAAGCAGGGGTGCACCGGGGGGGGAGGCAATCCAGATGTGCTGTGTGCGCTGCAGGAAAGCCAAATGGTGGTGGGCCATAGTGGTAGGTGGTCACAGGAGGCTCATTTTTGTGTCTCTCAGCTTGCCTGCAGCCCACTAGGATTGCCTGCCTTCTACTCCATTCCCTCCGCTCTGTGCAGCCCCAGAGTGCACCAACCAAGGGACCTGTGAGCTGCAGCTGCTGCCGGATACCACTAGTCCCTGCTTGCTTGCTGGCTCTTGCATGCACATCGGGGGGGGGGGAGGCGCCCAGCTGGGCTGACCACCCTGAAAGTGGGTTTCCCAAAAATAAGCCCTAGTGCTTTTTTGGAGCCCAAAAGAAAATAAGACCGGATCTAGTTTTGGGGGAAACATGGTAGACAGACAGCAAAAGTCAGTATATTTTATTCTCAAAGTAGCTTGGATTTAAAAGACATTTTATGAATGGAGGAAACCCCTGTTCAATATCCCCAACTGGCATTAACATTTTGATTTATTCCCATTGAATAAAACTAAAACCCCATGGACCTCTGTGGGATATAATAAAAACTATTGAATTATATACACTGCACACCCACAAAGGGTATGCATTATTGAATTGCAGCCTTTTTATATTCTCCAAGATGTCTATCTATTGTATATATCTGAATACCTGTTGACATATATCCAACCCCATTTTTTCAGTGCTCTATTATAGGAAAACTAAAGTCTACTCATTTAAATATATTTAAATCATTAATTTAAATTATATTCAACTTAGTCTATTTCATAATTAGTATATATCCTGAGCAGGAATGCATACTATAAGTGTATTGTTTTGCAATTAAGTTATTTCTAAAGTATAAGTATAAACTAAACCCTATGGTCATGCAGTTGACATTCCTTTTAAACTGCAGAACTGCACCATTTTCAAGAAACTGAAAGGAGCTTAAATTATAAAACTAACGACTCTCCACTTAGAGTCTCCTTTGAGTTAAGATAAATTAATGATTTCATGCACACATGAATGGAAGTTTGGCAACATAATGGAAGTTTTTTCTAGAATATATGACCTCCCTTTCTAGTCAACAGACTATGGTTTTTTTCTGACAATCATCCGTACAAGTATTAATCAGATCCAATTCTGATTTCCTTTTCAAGAGCAAACAAGGTTAGCTAGGTGTTGCCACTTAGCAATATTGAATGGTTGGCTAAGCATCAAAAAGTTTTCAGGAGAAAGAATAAGCTATAAAATGCTTAGCATTTAATCTGCAACAGATCTATTTGATCATGTGGGAGTGCAAAGGCAGCTGATTTAAGTTGCTGGTGATTGGTGCTATATTCATACTCCACATCCTTCAAAGTATATTTTGGATGCCGTACCTGAAGTGTTCCACAGCCCTACTAATAATTAAGTTGCATTGTGTGTTTTCCAAGACACAGAAGTAACCAATATGACACAATAGTTGATATAATATCAACTACTAATATCAATGCATGGTCTACTGCATTTATAAATCCTAACCTTGTAATTCAGAAATCTCCCCCATTTTTCTACAGAAAAAAAGCCAATTTTACTGTTTTTGATAAAATATTTTGGGTCCATAGACAAACGCAAACAAAAACTTCCAGCTTTTGAACAGTTTTTCAAAATACAACATGTAATCTTACAGGAATAGAAGATATAAACTAACTTGATTTTAAGGGTGCCAGCATCCCACAACCAAAAACATATTGTGCCATCTGCACCAGTTGAAGACAAGTATCGCTTTGAGCCAGTGCACAGGGGAGAAAACTGCAAAAAAAAAAAAAAAAAAAAAAGCTGTCAGGTAATTTTTTTATTTATAGTAAGCAAATAAATGAATAATCAAGTGATTTGGAATATACTAAAGTATCATTATCACCACTTCTATAAAAAGGTAATTGCAACCAAATGCAATGGTCTTCTCAGAAAACTCTTTGCAATAGTTCTTTCTTCCATGCACAATATTTTTATGTATGATCACATGTACACTTTGCCTTCTTTCCTAGTTTCATTTTTTTCATAATAGTGAAAAAAAGTAATTCAATTATAAATTTGTCTAGACAATGCATACTTAGTTAATTACAGTACTGTACATAAAAAAGAATATGAATCAGGTAGATTGAACTATTTTACTGTTTTGCCTCCAAAATTTTAAATCTTAGTCATCTATTTTACCTGTAGAGATGTTATAGATGCACTGTGTCCTTGTAGAACAGCCAAAGGAGCACATGTTCGAAGACACCACACTCTGATCATCTTGTCACAGCTCCCTGAAGCAATCATGGTATTCTCATAATTAACAGCCATGTCTGATATTTCCGCTGCATGCCCTCTTAAAGTAGCAAGCAACCGTCCATCATCTGTTGCCCAGATTTTCACAAGACAATCATCAGAACCCTATAAAGAGATTAATCATCAATATTTATTTATTTATAAGGTTAGCTAGACTATGAGATCTTCCCTTGGATCCAAGGACTTCTTTAGATAAGAAAGATTACTTGAAATCCCCCACATGTATACTGTATAGCATAATTTTAACCTCCCCAATATACGAGACTCCTTTCTCTCACTTTTGAGGGTTCAAAAGAACACATAGATAAAGGTCTGCTGTTTGAATTTAAGTACTTTAAATGCCTTGAAGTATTATGATTTTCTTAAATCTAATTACATAGAAATAAAAGAAAAAGTTATTTATATAACACTGACCTGCCTCATTACCGCCATTACATATGCTAAAAACTAAGGAAGAGCAACACCGTTAATTCCAAATACTGCACTGTCAGAAACTCTGTCCAAGAAGGACTGGAAATATTTTTTCTCATTATATTAAGGCAAAAATTTCCCATCATTACTATTATTTATAACAGATAAGTAGAAAGTTAGCTCAGCAAAGAATAACAAATGTTTTTTCAGACAGACTGTACATTTTAATTCTAACTTTCACTGGAAAGCAATACAATGTTCAATAACAGTGTTATGTTTGTTCTTTACTGAAAAACGTTGCTTACCTATCTTAATGATACCTGGTATAAAATAAAATCACCTCAAGCATTGCTCTCATTTACTGCAGAAGAAAATGTTGGCTGGAAGCATCATCAGCTGCTACTATAACCACCATCATTTACTTCAACTATCCAAAGCAAATGGTTCAAGCTTATTATGTCTCTCCCCAGACAGGTATGGGAAAGAAGGGAGTAGTATTGGTTAAGAAAAATAAAGGAGACCCAAGGGATGCATTGAGTTTCAGAACATATTGTTTGTAAGTTCAAATTGTCAATAAAAATATTGTAATGTCTATTTCAGCCCTCTTGATCTTACTTAAGCCTAACCTTCCTTACATTTATGTTTCAATTCTACTAATTCTCATCAATTATATTCTCCCTCTTTCTTTTAGTTTCTTAAACAACACATTTTTTTCTATTTTTCTTTCATTTTATTTGTTAATTCGTACTCATCACTCTACTCCTCTTACATTGCAGAAATACATTTTTAAATATTTTAATGAATCTGCACTTACTGTGAATATCCGTCTACCAGTCCGATCAAAAGTTACACAATACACTGAAGATAAATGTCCCAGGATTCGCTTATGCATTTTCATATGCTGATACACAGCAGTTGGAATAAGATGTTCCAGTCTGTATTTTCCATTAAGCTTTCTTGAAAAGAGAGTTTCAGCTATAAAAAATATATATATTTAGATATATGCTCAAAAAGAAATATATTTGTTAAGCAATAAAGATTTAAGCTGTTATTCATATGCAGAATTCATATAAATAAATTATGTTTGTAATGAACAATTACAATAAGCACTTAAGTAGATTACAAAGAAAATAACTTCATTCTAGGAAGGCATCTCATGTCCCCAAAATCTGTCATGAGACATATTGCTACACAGTAATTTATCAGAATGTAACAAATACAGGTAGTCCGCAATTTACAACCACAATTGAGCCCAAAATTTCTGTTGTCAAATGAGACGTTTAAGTGAGTTTTGCCCCATTTACAACACTTCTTGCCACAATTGTTAAGTGAATCACTGCTAATTGATAAGTTAGTAACCTGGTTGTTAAGTGAATCTCTGCCTCCCCATTGACTTTGCTTGTCAGAAGATTGCAAAAGGTGATTACATGACCCAGCAATGGTCATAAGTATGAGTTAGTTGCTAAGCATCTGAACTTTGATGACATGATGATCATGGGGATGCTTCAAAGGTCATAACTATGAAAAATGGTCTTAAGTCACTTTTTTCAGTGCTATTGTAACTTTGAATGGTCACTAAATGAACTGTTGTAAGTCGAGGACTACCAGTCCACTAGGTACCTAGTGATAGATACCTACCACTTCATAGGTCTCAACAATGGAAACAAACCGAAAAATTATTGCACTTTGAAAAATCACAGATCTGACCAATATATTTCCCTTAGAGTGAAAGATGCTCAGTTATTAGCAGCCATCCTTGTAAGGAGAACTTGGACTAGAAACAATTATCAACTTCTAAACAGACTGCAATAATGTGAAAATACCTTTGAGTATAATTCATCTAACTAAAACGTAACAATTAAATTCTTGTTCTATTTGATCAAGTGCAAGGCAACTTAAGGAAATACTTTCTATATAGATGCCTATATAGATGCCTATGCTCTTTTAGACTATATAGATGCCTATGCTCTTTTAGACTATATAGATGCCTATGCTCTTTTAGACTATATAGATGCCTATGCTCTTTTAGACTTGATGTTTGCAAGTAAAACCACAGCTTAATTTGCCATGGATCACTATGTGTGCAATTATTTCAATACAGATTGTCTGATTAAAATCTTGTCAGACAAGCACACAGGTAGTTCTTCCTTAAAGACTTCGTTCTGCAATTATTTAAAGTTATGTGGTCACATTTTCAAAATTCAGACACTTGGCAGTCTATCAGTACTTACCAGCAAGGCAGCCGAAAGGGCAGAAATAGTGGGAGATAGAAAGCTAGGGGTGGGGGAGGAATGGAAGAGAAGGCAAAGGATGCAGTCCCTACTTCACCAAGGTTCAGGGCAACCAAGCCTGGAATGGCTTATATAATGGAGGGTTCTCACTTAGTGACCGGTGGGATTTGGTTAACAAGGAAAAGAGGGAGTGCTGGGATTGCAGTTGCTTAGTAATTCAGTCATGTGCATCATTTAGTGGTCCCAATTAGAATTGTAACTTAAGGGCTACCTGTATGGCACCCTGACTTGTCAAATTACTAAATATTTAGTGATTATTACCATTTTTTCTCCTACTACTTATGATGCCATTCTAATTACTATAACTGATTGACTTTCCTCAATGGAGATAAAAATGATTTTTATTTATATACTTGCATGTCATGTCAAGCCAAAACTTCTTATTTAATAAACAAGCACATGTGGGTTATTCAGTCTTACCTTAAGCATTCCTGGTTAAAGCCCCGAAAAGGATTGTTTTATGTTATATTTAAGCTCTGTATTAAGATCATAATCTATTTTTTCTGCTGGCTTCTATAATTCTGTTTCTTTGAACATACTTAACATAATCCTGGGATAAAACAAATGAAGCTATTTCCTCCAGCTTTCTTTAATTACTTATGGAAAGTTAGATATTTTTTTTTTTCAAATACTGCCATCTGCTAGTTCATATATTTTAAATCATGAATCCCAGGTTACTTCATAGTGATATATTATTATGATTTTTTCTACATGACCAATGATATTTATATCAACAATAGTGCATAATTACTAGCAAATCAAAATATTGTATTAATTATATAAGCTTTAATGTAACTCAATTTATTCTGGATTCTATTGTCATTAGCAAAGCATCATAATCATACTTAGTTGATACCTTATCAGGACAAAGAGCAAATTCAGAGCTTTTTTATTTACCAAATAAAAACTACCAAAACCAGAAAAATCAAGCATTTCCTACTTTTAAGCAAAAAGTAACTATTTGAAGACAAACTATTCTGATAATTTCATGGAAGTTATTCTTTAAAATGGTTGCAACAATTTATTATTTTGTTTTTTCAGTAGAAATAAGCAGCGTGCCTTTGACATGTCCCATTTGCAAAATGATCTTTTACATTTCCACTTTTCCAAACAATAGTGTCATAGATCAATGGTTTATATGTTGCATTATCAAATATTCTACAATTAACGTATTTGATTTCATAATCGTAATATATTCTCTATACATCCCATACTGACATACAATATAAATGGTTGCTACATGTTACAAAAAAGCCAAATGCAGTCCAAGGCTGCATTAACAGAGGGATAGAATCAAGATCACATGAAGTGTTAGCACCACTTTATAAAGCCTGGTAAGACCACACTTGGAATATTACATCCAGTTTTGGTCATCATGATACAAAAAAGATATTGCGACTATAGAAAGAATACAGAGAACAACAAAGATGATTAGGGGACTGGGCATACATACAAAGAACGGTTGCAGAAATTGGGTATGTCTAGTTTAATGAAAAGAAGGACTAGGAGTGACACGATAGCAGTGTTTTAATATCTAAGGGGCTGCCACAAAGAACAGGGGGCCAATCTATTCTCCAAAGCACTTGAAGGCAGGACAAAAAACAATAGATGGAAACTAAAGAGAAAAAAGAGAATCAACTTAGAACTAAGGAGAAATGTCCTGACAATTAAGAACAATTAATGACTTGCCTCCAGATGCTGTGGATACTCCAATACTGGAGCTTTTTAAGAAGGGATTGGACAACCATTTGTCTGAAATGTTAGGGTTTCCTGCATGAGCAGGGGTTTGAACCAGAAGACCTTCAAGGTTCCTCCAATGTTATTCTGTTAATTTCTAAAAAAAAAACTTAAATGTTTTTCTAAAAAAATTTTAAAACATTTTTGTTCAGCCTCAAAATTGATTAAAATAGAATAGCTCCAGTGGCACATTTATACATTATTAAGAAATTTATGTCAACTATCTTAGCTAGTAATTTTAATTTTTAAGAGCAGACAAATTTTAATTAATTCTCTATAACTCAAATTGTACAGCAAATTCTAATGTGATTAATATGCCTATTCAATGTTATTAAAACCACAAATAAATGCAGAAACAACAATAGCAACAAAACTGCTTTCTTACTCAAGAGACTATTCAGATATAATTTAAAGTGTAATTCAGAAAGCACAAACTATTAAGATACAATGCTTTTCCCCAACTTTTTCTGCCATGTGCAAGGATTAAAAAAAAATCAAAATATTCTACTTATAATTTTTTACAAAATGAAGTTCTGAATCTCTGAGCTTAATGAATTATGATTAGTTAAACATAGTTTAACTTCAGTTCAGCCAAGGCAGGAATATCAGTCATTGGAAGTCATCTCTGTATTAAGTAATTCTTGCAATTCTGACATAAACATGAATTCTGGTTGTTTTTTAAACCAGGAGTGAATGATCTAATGTATCAAGGAAGGTTTCTCTACAGTGTAAGAAAGCATTCTAAAGGCATGATGCTCTTTTTACCTCCCCAGTTAAAACGTGGAAGGAAATTATTGCCTTGTCATATCTTTCCTAATCTTTTATGGAACAGAAAAATCTTGGGACCATGAAGAAAAATCTTGGGACCATGAAGTGATGTCCCGGTGCCTGGAGGCCGTACGGATCTGGATGGGGAGAAACAGGCTCAGGCTCAACCCATCCAAGAC
Source organism: Arizona elegans (assembly GCA_022577455.1). NCBI lineage: Eukaryota > Metazoa > Chordata > Lepidosauria > Squamata > Colubridae > Arizona > Arizona elegans. The sequence continues at coordinate 219,039,876 of JAKOOJ010000001.1, forward strand.
TGAGTGGCTGTGGTTTCCGACGTCCCGATATAGTCAGTTGACACCATCACTGACTATTGGGGGCGAATCAATGGCCCACACGGAGAGGGCTCACAACTTGGGCGTCCTCCTGGATTCACGGCTGTCTTTAGAAGAGCACTTGACGGCCGTGACCGGGAGGATTTTTCATCAGGTTCGCCTGATTCGCCAGTTGCGTCCCTTTCTGGATCAGGACTTGTTACACACGGTCACTCATGCCCTTGTCACCTCCTGCCTGGACTACTGCAACGCTCTCTACATGGGGCTCCCCTTGAGGAGCACCCGGAGGCTCCAACTGGCGCAGAGTGCGGCCCCGCGGGTGGTAATGGGAGTGACATGGCGTTCCCATGTAACACCCCTCCTGCGCGAGCTGCACTGGCTCCCGGTGGTCTTCCGGGTGCGCTTCAAGGTTCTGGTTACCACCTTTAAAGCGCTCCATGGCTTAGGACCCGGGTACTTGCGGGACCGCCTACTACCACCAATAGCCTCCCACCAGCCGGTACGCTCCCATAAAGACGGGCTCCTCCGGGTGCCATCAGCCAAACAATGCCGACTGGCGGCCCCCAGGGGGAGAGCCTTCTCTGTGGGGGCACCTACTATCTGGAACGAGCTCCCCCCAGAGATACGGAGGATCCCGGATCTGAGTACCTTACGCCGCGCCTTAAAGACCTTACTATTTCACCAGGCCGGCCTGACCTAATTTTCCCCCTCTTTTATAAAAGATTTTTAAAATTTTAAATATCTTTTAGTATTTTATATATTCAATTTTAAATTGGTTTTAAAAGTTTGGGGTTTTAAATTTGTCGGGGCCAAAATTATTTAATTTGATTTTATTCTATTTTTTTTTAATTTTGTATTGTATGTGTTTTTATTGTTTAGCTGTGCACCGCCCTGAGTCCTTCGGGAGTAGGGCGGTATAGAAATCTAATAAAATGAAATGAAATGAAATGAAATGTCAGATCTGTAGAGCTACATGAAAGCATTCTCTTATATCATTAGGATATTTTAAATTCAGTTTACATAGTTGCTCATTCACCAATCAGTAGAAACAATCAGCTGATTAGCCTCTTTATTTGCATCTAGAAGCACAATGAAAGCCAATGTATCTCATAGATCAGATGGAGAGCCCAAGCACACTGAGGTTTACCCACAACCACCCATGCCACTGCAGCTTTTGCATGTTCTTCAAGGTCAGCCCCATGTGCAACACTTTTCAGGAATCTACTTGGGAGGTGATCAAGGCATAAGTAATCATGTACTTATCAAGTACTACTCAAAGAGCAGCTATGAATCCAGGAGGACCTCCATGTTGTGCACTGGTTCTGTTTGGAATAGTGCAACTTCACCCAGAACTAAGGATGGAATATACTCAGATCTAGTGAGCCCTGAAATCTAAAACTCCTCAATTTTGCTAACCAAGCTCAGAGACCTAGCTGAAAGGTTCCAGGTACAGATAATCCTTATTTACCAATAGTAATTGGGACCAGGAACTAAGTTAAGCTACACAGTTGTAAAGAGTGACATCGTACCAACTTCCGACAGTTCCAGCAGTCCCAGTAGTTACTGTTAGATGAATCATGTGCAATCTCAGCATCCCAAAGTCACATGTTTGCCATTTGCAACCTATTGCCGACTTTTTCATTGACTTTGCTTGTTGGAAGCTGACAGTGAAGGGCGTAAATGGCAATCATGTGATTATAGGATGCTGCAATATTGCAATTGTGAGCAAGATACCAATAGTCCAAATACACAATCAGAGGACATGTGATAATGCTGCAATGGCTGCGACTACAAGAACAATTATAGGTGCCCCTTGTTCAACATCATAACTTCAAATTATTGCTGAATGAGTAGTAGTGAAATATAACCCAATTCTTATAAAGTTTGGGGAACTTCAGAATCAAGGCCTGATCCTTCTAAAACAAGAGGGGGAAAATTGGTATACACTTCATTTCAACAATTCTTCACAATCCTTTAGCAATAGTATGACCAATAATAATAATAATAATAATAATAATAATAATAATAATAATAATAATAATAATGTTATAAAAGTGGCTCCTGATACCAAAATGTTGTTTGGAGGAGAGAGGTCAAAATTCTCATCAGCACTTGACTACTGCTTTCAAAAATAATATTCAAACAATGATCTCTTAGGTTTGATCTAGTGTTAATTTTTTAGATACATAAATAAGCTTTAGTCTTACAGTGACTAAGATTTAATCTTTTTTACAAATTGGGAAATTGTTTTGAAACAAGTATTGTAAAGTTTAAAAAACAACAATTTTGTAACAGTTCAACCAGAACGCAAAAAATTTACATAGTTGGGCCCAAAAAGTAACATTTAAAATAAACCAAAAAATATTAAAATGTATCATTGTATGGTTAAGGAAGCAACTCTAGGTCTAACATATCAAAATTCAACAGGGAATGGAGCTAAACAGTAGTCTTTAGAACAAATTCCCTAACTATGTTGTTCCTAGATATCTATGTGCAACTGATCTACCCTCTTGTTGATGTGTATAAAATATGGTTTCTGACATGTAAAGAGACACTTTCAAATATTTAGAGAGGCCACATTCAGGATTTAAAATCAGATTTAACATGCACAATTTTTTAAGAAACCTACATAGGAGAAGGTACATGCCAAAAACTATCATCACAGATACGGTATTACATTGCCAATATTCTACAATTATGTAATAACATTCTTACCTATACTGGGAGGACTGCCATAATTTATTGGTGACTCTGGAGGTCTCCCACAATGCAATGCAGCAAGAGCAGATCCCTTCCACACAACATGTTTGCAACCTATTTAAATGTAAAAAAACCAAATATAAGCATAAAACATACAGTAAAAAAGATGATCAAGCCATTTTTCCTTTTGCATACTCATACTTTTATTTGTGCGGAGCAAAGACTGTCTTCCAGCTCCTAATAGTGTTTGAACTCCTGGGACACTTTGAGGAATTTCTTGCTCTAGAAGAGGTCCAAGTCGATGGCATATTTGCAGGAGATGATCAGGTGCCAAGTGTCTATAGTATTTTACCTGTTAATAAACAAAAAATTATTTGTACAATGTTTTACTCCCGCTTTTTAAAGAGAAAAAAGTATTTTGAAAATCAGTATGTGTATTTGGTAGTTAAGACATTGTTTTTATACCCTGCAGAGAGAACAATTCAAAACATCTATCTTTAAACAAAGTATAAACTACTAAATTTAAATCACTCTCCCTCAGTAATTTAATCAACCCACCTCACAGGGTTGTTATTGGGAAAATAGAAGGAAGGTGGTATGCTGAATATGTTCACTGCCTTGAGTTATTTGTAAAAATAATAAAGTCAGTATACACATTAAATAATTTGCTAAAAACCATTATTTTAACAGTTCATAAATCATAACATCATTTTCATTTTAATCATTACAAAAGTAATAACAAATATAGGATAACATTAACTGACAATATTTGTATCATTAAAAGAATGTTCATAATCTTTATAAAATGATGCACATACATTAGCAATCCCATTTCTTTATTACATAACAACAATTGGAGTTAAGGCAGAGTGAGTTACTAATAATCTAATAAATTCATGGAAGTTTATGAATTTTAACTATGAAATTCCTGGTTTCTACTACACATTCCAAGTAATTATAGTATATTAATGACGTTCCTACATAATAAAAGGATGCTTGCTTTTCTCTAATATTTCAGAAATTGTTTTCTTGAAAATAAAACTCCATTTTCAAGATTCAGTTTAAATCCTTTTGACAATGTTCACAAAAAATATTTAAGTGTAAGCTATAAAGGTGAATAAACTCATATAAGACATTTCACATGATATAGTACCGTAACATATTCTAATAGTTACTGTAATAAGTGAAATTTCTCTTATTATTTCAATCAGACCCAATTTGAATAAGCAGAATTTTACTTGAACTAAATTGAAGATTACCGTATTTTCCGGCGTATAAGACGACTGGGCGTATAAGACGACCCCCAACTTTTCCTGTTAAAATATAGGGTTTGGGCTATACTCGCCATATAAGACTACCCCTCTTCCAACACACACCAAATAAAAATTAAAAAACATCAACTGCCTCAACACAATGTAAAAGCAGCTGTGCTAGACCCAAAATGGCCCCTGCAACTAGCAGGAACCTCACACAGCCACAAAAAGCCCAAAAAAACCAATTTTCACACTTTACACACACACACACAACACAACACAACTGGCTCACCCACAATGTAAAAGCAGCTGTGCTAGACCCAAAATGGCCCCTGCAACAAGCAGGAACCTCACACAGCCACAAAAAGCGCAAAAAACAACTTTCACACTTTACACACACAAAATTCCACATACAGCTTTGTGAGATTTTGTGTGTTTGTGTAGTTAGAGTGAAACACTACAGAAACACACCACATCTCAGAAAGCTGCACAAATATTATTTTATTTTTATTTTTATATGAAAACTAAATTTAAAACTTCCTAAACTTTAAATGGCTAGGTCTAAAAAAGAACAACTAAAAAAACCCCAATTAACTATTTTTTTAAAGCTCCCAAAGGGGAAAAAAACTTACCCAATAGAACAGGGGTCTCCAACCTTGGCAACTTTAAGACTTGTAGACTTCAACTCCCAGAATTCCTCAGCCAGCTTTGTTTTTACTGGCTGAGGAATTCTGGGAGTTGAAGTCCACAACTCCTGCCTGCATGATTGCAGGCAGAGAGTGGCTTGCTGATGGAATGGATTCAGGCAAGCGAAGCAAGGCAAGCGTGGCGATTACCAGCTAAGGTAAGCAAGCTGGAGGGGGAAAACTTTTTTCTTTTTACAGGGCTCTGGGCTCTGGCGATCCCAGCTGAGTTGCCTGATTAGCAGGCAATGCAGCTGGGATCGTCAGAGCTTGGATCGATGGTTCTGGCGATCCCAGCTGAGTTGCCTGATTAGCAGGCAAAGCTGGGATCGTCAGAGCTTCGATCGCCAGAGCCATTTAAGGCTCGTTAGAGTCTTTTGGGCTGGTCTGCCTGGTTACAGGAGAACGACACCCGGCGTATAAGACGACCCCCGACTTTTGAGAAGATTTTCATGTGTTAAAAAGTCGTCTTATACGCCGGAAAATACGGTACTTCCTTTGACACAGGAGCCCATTTGAGATTAGATTTTTGCCCTCTGTAATCTAGAATGGGAAAACAACACTGATTTGTTTTTTAAAAAAACCTTTTCTCTGAAGAAGTAAAGTATTGATAAAATTGTGGGGGATTTTTAGCAGAAGTTACATTTGCTGGCTAAACTACTTCTTCTCTACAGATTAACCATATTAAATTTCCGATAGGCGAGATTTTTTAAGGAAGTCTTTATGGCTGAACAAGGTCTATGAATCCTGCCTGGTTCTCGGTGCATAACACTTGTAAAAGATTTATATATTATAAACGTGCCATATGAACAAAAACTTAACTAATTACAAAGGAACCAGAATTTAGACTCACTTTTATTTAAGTTCGAAAATTATTCAAACAGAAAATTAGCTATTAATATATTATACTTTTTAGATAGAATTAGACAATATTTGCTGGCATATCTATCTCTTGTGTAGAGACATATCTTCCTTAATTTCAGTTAAGGGAGGTAGATGATTACACTAAGGGGATTACTAACTTGGGGTAGTAAAAATATATATAAAAGACTCTGCAGCAATGAAAATGGCAGAAAGGAATTCGTTTCAATGGATCTATTTGAGTTGTACAATTTCCTACATAAGTGAAAGTGTAACTACTTTAGAATTTACATCCATTTACATCCATTCACAGTCTAGAATTCTGTGAACTGTAAAGGTAGATATTATCCATTCATTCAAGGCATTACAGCAAGTCAAGGAGTCAAAAGAAATGTGCACTGTGATGTCACAAAACATGTACCACCCCCTTATGTACATGTTATGCTGCAATGTAATGACAAAAAGGGTGGAATTTGTATCATTAATACTGGAATGACTTTCTTTCTTGTGGGTGTTAATGCTTTCATGAGTGGTTTAAATCCAATGCCACCTTTTTATTTTACAACTAGTTCTCAGTACAAAACCCCAAGTGCAAAAAGTTCCTCTAAATGCAAGCTTCAGAAATCAAGAAAAGATTTTAGCTGTATTCAGAAAATTTAGCTCTGAATTTGGGTTCTGTAGAAAGTATTTTTTTTCTCTCATTCCCTTTGGCATCATACCATATATACATAGAGCAATATCTGGTGTGATATTCTTTTAACAAATGGCTTTCCTGAGTGAACAATTATGTAAAAAAAACACCAAATATTTAAAAATGTGTGCACATCTGCATGTCTCTTCTCCCAACATTTTAGTTCTAAGGTTAATGTATTTTGAATCCAAGAAAATGCAACACTTCTCTCCAGATAAAAAAATGTTCATTATTATTTTAATTGTCACATGGAAATGTAATTATCCAAGTGCATCAGATATCTAGTGAAGTCAGTTTACATTATAATCAGAAACTCTCTACTCCAGAAGTGTTATGCCTTTTCTTTAAGGGCTTTTTCCTCCCAAGGGTTTGGCTGTGTTAAACTCTCTCACACTGCAGAACTGAAGCAAAAGAATACTTAACAGATTATTATTATTTTATTTCTTTTGTAATCCAAGTTTCCTTACATTTATCATTGAATTTTATGCCCAAATGACTCAATTTGATCAAACCAAATGAATACTAAGAGGAAAATAAGCTTAAGTAAAGCTCATTCAAGATAGCAACTTCTTTAAAATATGTTGGCTATGTTTTTGCAACATGTTGGCTATGTTTCTATTGAAGTCTGTGCAAACTGCCACAAACTCATGTGCATATAAATCACAAAACATTCAGCATGTAAAATAGCTTCTTTTGAGAATGCTGTACAATGAATTAAATGTAAATAATTTGTACATTTTTTTAAAAAAATACAATAAATCTTTATCATGACCCATGACAATTGGGATTAGCACCATCAGATGAAGAAGAGATGGTAAAAAGACCCAGCGGGCCTGGCAGCTGAAAATTTAAATTGCTGTACACAGAGGCTAATTTTGTTTATCTCAATCCAATAAAATCAAGTAAGAATTTATTACAACTTTTTTTACGTTTTAAAAATTTAGGGACAGATGTCCAAAACATAAACTAGAGATGAACATAATTTCATAGTGCCAAAAATACAGCATGGAGGAAGAATTATTCCAACTCTTGGAGTAAAAAGCACAAAAAACTGGAAAACCAACAGATTCAACTACAAACAAAATGGAAATCAAGATTTGTCTGCTATGAAAACACAGGGAAAGGGAATTATTTTCTTTGGTATTTTCTATATTTTTTCCACAAAAAAAGCAAGTTTAGGAAAATAGTACTTTCTATTAAGTTATACATAAATATAGAAAATGTTTATATAGTACATAACCAAAATGATATAACAGGAAGATTTTCATATAAGAATTTTAACAGTATGACATCACAAAAATTCCCATACATGTCAAACATTTTGGTAAAATCTCTGATTGCAAGGGCAATCGTACTAACTATTCACAAGGGGAGGAAGAACCCAATCTTTTAAGTTTGTTCATAAGCTTCTGTTCCCAAATGCAACCAAGCCTCAAAGCACAAGAGTATGAAAGATGTTTGAAGATGCATTTGTATCTTTAAAACTGCATATACTTTCTGTTCCACATTGTTTTGTTTTTCCTGAATTCCCCTCCTTGCAGTATTTTTTCCTACTGACTCAAAGTTTAAAGCAATCTACCTCTTTACTTTAAAATATTGCCTTTTCCATGTCTGAAAGACACTTGTGCAACCAATACTGAATATGCCAACTGACCTTTATAAGAGAAATTTGGTCTAACACCAACGTTCAAAAACATTGGAATCCACCACGATGCTTAAAATTGCAACTCATTTCAGAAACCTTAAGCAAAACCAGGAGTGATCCCAACAAAGTAGCAAATTCACTTATTCCAAAAACAAAAGTAAAGACAAGAAACCTGATAGGACTGTAAGTAGGAGCATGATGTAGACAGCAGTAGCTGATGCACTGATGAAAAAAATGCTGGATAGAAATACCTGGGCCCAACAAACACTACTAGCACACTGATAACTTTGCATGGAATGCATTACTCTGAAAAGGCTCTACTTCCCACAGGCCAAAATACTGACTGACTTTCCAAACAGAGCCAAGTTTTGTATCTCTCTACTGAATTTCCTGGCATTATTCCAACACTGAAAGACCTCTGATATAGGACACAGCTTCCTGGTTGATGCTGCTAACTAAAATCAGTTAGAGAGTGAAAAAATAATAGTCAACCATAGACTTTAAAGAATCGTTGGTGTACATCTAAGTAGTTATAACCACAACATCCATTTATCCAGCCTTTGTCCAGTGCTTGAAGAAAAAAAAAAGAGCACTCTGATTACCAGACTCAAAACAGCAACAACTGTAGGATGGCAAAGATGGTGAGCCGCCTCTGAGGGAAGAACCATCTGAAGCAATGGTAGTTTTTGTACTAAATCTCGATGGAAAAGTAACAACAGATACAGGTATTCTCAACTCATCTCAGGTCTCTTTAACACATATCAATCAGAGTTTTTAAAAAAATTCACTTGTTCGCTTTTTTAAGTCAGACTGCCAAGTGGGAAGAGATAGGAATAGCCCTTATTGATGTGGTATATAAAAGTATAGAAGGAAATACTACAAATCTTCCAAAATGCTGCCACGATGAGGAGGGTTAAAAAGCACACATACAGACACACATTCCACTGATTCTTTACTGAAAGGTAATTTTTGCTCTGCCATACATGAAAATCCAATCTTTGCCATTATGGCTTTAAACCCAAAACAAGCTTTCAATTATTTCTTCTGCTAGTTTAGATGTCAATAATACTGCAGGATTCTAACCATCTGTAACACCATTACATTTTTCAAGGACATGAAACATCCAATTTTCTTCTTATAATGTAAACTACAAAACAAACCGCTTTCAAAACTTTTAAAATATAGCAATTTACTTGTTTTCTCCCTTTTCCTTATCTTTTCTCTCTTCTACCATGTCATTTGGAGTAAATATTTTCTTTAGAACAGGAATACCATAAATTAGACAAATTTAAATAAATCACTTAGGCATTTCTGCATCCTCTTCTTAAACTTCAAAAGAGTGATTAAAAGAAAATCTGTGTTAACCTAATACACTCCCAACATAAAAGTAGCTGGAATTATTAAACTCAATGAGACTTATTATAGAACAAGCACATATAAATTTCTGTATAGACAAAAATAATTGTCATGAGGAGTCAGTTAATTTTCTAAATGGGATTTATATCCATAAATTCAATAAATATTAATTTTATTTCAGATAAATATTGTTGCTACATATGTATACACACACAAAAAAAAGTGATAAGCTGGTAGAAAAGCCATACTCACCATATTAGAATTAACTTTGAAGAGAAATGGATGGGGGGGAGTAAAATTGGGACTTTGCTATATAGTACCGGAATAAGATAATTCATTTAATCTATACTATCTGATTATTAATAAATTATTATCAGCTTAATAAGGCTGAATTCCAGTACAGGAACTGCTTGATTTACAACAGTTCATTTAGTAACCAAAGTTACAACAGCATTGAAAAAAGTTATTTATGACCATTTTTACACTTAAACCATTGCAGCATCTCCATGGTCACATGATCAAATTTCAGATGACAATTGGCAATTGACTCATATTTATATGACAGTTGCAGACTCCCTGGGTCATGTGATTATCTTTTGTGATCTTTTGACAAGCAGATAATATGGAAGCCATGTTCAGTTAACCACCTCATTACTAATTTAACAACAGCAATGATTCACTTAATGACTGTAGCAAGAAAGGCCATAAAATGGGTAAAATTCACTTAGCAACTGTCTAACTTAGCAATAGAAATTTTGGGCTCAACTGCGGTTGTAAATCAAGCTGTACTACCTGTATTGTAATAAGAAACACATCTATGCGTTTCTTCAGGTCAAGATACGGAAAACTATTTTCAATATTCAAAATATGTAATTTAAGAATCATCTGTTAACCACTGGCATTTTCTATTGAGCCATATTCTTCTTAGAATATACTATAAGTTTTCATTAGACAAATATTTTTGTTTTCTATACTAATTCTTTCTTCCCAAACATAACCATGTAGCAAAAGAGGCCAGAAGAAAAAAGTCAGTGCCAGGCCAGCAGAAATCTATGAGTTAACTCTACATACTTTTTTCACACTGTCACATCTATCCCCATCTGGCTAGCAAAGAAGCGAAAGTTTCCCTGGCTCTAGTCTCCATTCCTGGTGTATATATGTATGTATGTATGTATGTATGTATGTATGTATATATGTATATATATATATATATATATATATATATATATATATATATATATATATATATACATACACACACACACACACACACACACACACACACACAGACACATATACATTTGTTATTTATGTACATTAACTCTATTATGTATTTTATGTATTTTATACTCATTTAATTCCTCTTCACTCAATGCGGCTCAGGCATGCCAAAAAGGCTGGACACAGCTGTTCTGAAGTGTTTTTTTAATGGGAGGGGGCTTTTAAAATAATGCAATTATCCATGACCATAGCATCCTATGACTGTACTAACAGAACTTCTGTTGTACATGGGAGAAGGGAGAAGCACTTGCTGTTCTTTTCAGTCAGCCCTGCTCAACTCTCCTAGATGAAGCACAATTGTAACTTCTAGGCCTCAGGAATAGTGATTATGGAGCTTCATTACACCCCACTTCTCTCATTAACCTGCTGAATAATATTTTTCCAAAGTCCAGCTAATGACTGTTCTGTTAAACATTGAGGAAAAATGGGTTGAGCTCCTACCACTCACAAAAAAGTAAAATTAGAGGGTGTCCATCCATCTTAAAGATAATCAAATATTTCGTTGTATAGAGTACATCTGAAATTTTAACACACATCTCCAAAAGAAAAAAACACTACTTAAATAAACCACTATTGGTTGAATATACTAATTTACAAACCATAGTAGCTGGTTTCATACTGTCAAATAAATGTCAGTTAGTGTCAAATCCTACAGTTGTCACTACCAAAATAGCAGGAACTACTGTGGCAATATAGGGTAAAATAGAATTTTAGAAACTGAAAAAGGAATTTCACACTTGCATTCAAGTGAGTTAATTATGTTAGACCCGCTTTGCAATGTTTATTCCAGACTTCTTTCTACCTGGGCTACATAGTTTATGAAATAAGCTGCCAACTGACCCACTCTCTATTTTTGACCAATTCCTTTCCCAACTTCCCCCAATCTCTCATAGTTAATATGATTTGTGAGTAACTGAATTAATTATCCCTTAAATTTTAGCTATTGGACATTCCATAGTAAAGCAAAATATTATGCCAGAGAAGGCTCACATCATTTTCCCAAGACGGTTTCTGACATAGAGGGCGCTTCCAAGCATATGAAAGATTTTTTTAAATCTTCTACTATGACAATAATACTTTTTTAGTTTTTAGATTTTTTTAATCTTCTAAGCTTCAGGGAAGTTTAATAATAAAATCAGAAAAGGGCCCTTTAAACAATCTAGCCACATCCTCCAGAGGAAGTGGAGGTATAAACTGCAGATTATGGATCCACATATAATCCAACTGGGATTATTTTGTGTTGAAACAATGTCTCATGTGATAGAAATTCAGTGAACTACACAGTTTTGTCCTTAGTTGTATTTTCAGCTATCCTCAACTTAGCTTGCCATTCCTAATTTTTTTTTTCTTGCCCAGATCCCATCTATTTAGCATTTCACCCAATTAGGGTATCTGACTGTTCTACTAGGACCAGATTTCCCCTACATATATCCAAGTTGTCAGATGGTATTGGATTTCCTTGCAAAGCAAGATTTTGAATTTGTAAATAGCTAGCTGGTCTGAAGAAATGCTATGGATATGCCATTTGTTCATATTTTGTTCACAATAAGGGGAAGACAATGAAACATTCTTGTGTGAATCTGGTTCAGTATGTTTTTCCTATCACACAAACTCCAGAGTAAAGGATTTAGTTTTCCTTTCTGGCCAGCTCAACTACCTGTTCTCCAACTTAGTTCCCAAAATTTGGCAGCTAATATACAACATCTGAGATGCACTCTGAAAACTTTGTTCTTCCTCAGGAAGCATAATCAAGAGGTTCAAATTATAAATGATAAAGGATTTCATTTATCAATTGCTGTTATAATAAGCAAGAATAGTTGTAGACTGTTAATCATTTTCAAAGTTAAACTTGTCAAGAAAAATAAAATCATGGTACATGCATGGTATTAAATCCCATTTTATAAGAATTTGGCTCTAAATAATATGAACATGTGCAGGATTATACTGAATCTATATTTACCTTTTAACTTGTAAAAAAAAGTTGCTAGCTATCCAATAAATTCTAAGTCAAGAATTGAAGCTAAATGTCTGTAAAGACAAATCTACTCACAGAACCAGAGAGAACGATTACTTCTTCCTTACATACACTCTCAAAATATGGTGAAAATGATCTCTTAAAACCTCAAATTTTAAGTGTACAGGGAGTTACATTTAAATTAATATTGTACTTCCACTGGCAGACAAAAAGTATTCTTAGCAATATTTTACAGTAGCAGTATTTTATTCATTTAGAATAAGTAAATTACTCTCCATATCACACTTTCTTTTTATTACAATGTAACTTATATATCTGTAAAGAATTTAACAGCAGTGAACACTACATAAAAAGTAACAAATCTCCAATTCACAAACATACAGACCTAATCTGGTGTCTATGGACAACACTGCATCTTTGTACTTCCCCCTAGGTTCTAATAGAGTTCCTGAACCATTTCTTTTTTCTTGAAATTAAAATAACTAGGCAGTAATTGGAATACATCAAAGTGAAGCTCAAGTCTAAAGCTGTTTACTTCCAACCATGCTACCAGATCTCACATGGAGCCTGAAACTATTTTAGAATATAAAAAAGGTAGGTGAATATGAACAAGCCTTTTGCTTTGAAATGTACATAGAAAACAAAACACACTGGGAAATACTAGGAAATATTTTGAAAGGTTAAAAATGATGCAGGGGAGGAGACTATCTATGCAGTATACAGTGAGCCTTTGGGAGAATGTTTGGGTTTTGTCTCTGTGGACCACTAGAGATAAAAGTCATGTTTGGTTTTAGTGATAATACATATTTTGCCTCACTGCGTTTCTCAGATTATCAACAATGTACTTTCTGTAAAATGGATTTCCCACTAAGCTTTATGTACTCTGATTTTTATCTTTCACACCTAAGCTCTCTTCATACTGAGATGCCCAGACAAATTACTTGGACTTTGTTAGTACATGATCTTCAGTATAATTGTGTTTGGGAATTAGTTTTATTTTCTTTTAGCCTTTACTAATTTGTCATCACCATTATGGCAGTCATTTTGTTAAAATATGATTGGTTTTCTCAAAATTATAAATATGACCACGGAGAAGGGGGGGGGGAAGACCTTTAAACATTTTAAATAATCAGCAAAATAGTTTTCCATTCTCAAGTTTTAAAATTTAGCCCCATGAAGTATGAAATTTTTAATGATTGTCCTATATTTGCTCCACAGAAATATCAAATAATTCAGAAGAACTATTTTGGAAATACTTAGCATCTGCAAAACAGTGTAACATACACTTTCAAAACTGTGTAAACTCTTCACAGGATTGATTCTGTCCACTAACTCTCTTGCTGTATTTTTTGTCTTAATAGTAACTTTGATAACAGTACCTAAAAGCTAATTTTACATTGCTTTCAGTTTTACCACTTTAAAGTACCCAGTCTTAAGAAAGAATACATATTTCCTGCCTACTGAAGAAAATCATCCATATTTAATGTAGATGTTGCATTAAAACCATGCAATTGTTTATCTAACACTTCAAGACAAGTACTTCAGTGCATGTGGAATTTTTCAAATGTTTCAAAAAAAAAAACAAAAAGAAAAAAAGAATGGACTGTTTTGGATTGGTATATTATACAATCCCTTCTGAATTTCAGCCTCTTCAATGGTGACATACAAAGACCTGTAGAACTATGGAAAGTATGTATGTCACCTTGAGCTTCTGGAAAAAGCACACACACACACTGCTTTTTTTTTTTTTAAATAACATATCCTGGACGGGGTGGTCAGTTTGAAAGTTTGAAAGACAGGGAGGAGAAAAATGGATGTCCAAATCCTTTAAAAAATTAGAATACTTTCAGCATTTGATTAATTTTAAGGGACAAAACTACTATATAAGATAAAATCACTATACCATGATCTACAAATTATAGTGGCTGAATTCCATAACGTATCAACCCAGATAACTCACATTATTGCTCAGCATGTCATGTGAACCAGATCACTAGGCTAAAAAAATTAAGTAAAACAATTCAGATCTGAGATAAGACGAACATCTATTAACAATTTATATTTCCATCTATTTCATTCTGCATTTTTCTATGATTTTTCATCTATAATAATAAAAAAAGTTGTCTTCATATTCTAAAAACTCCACTGACTTAACTGGGAACTGATAACTGGTTCTTATCAATATTTTAAGTAGCATGCCAAGATTTATTTTTTTCTGCAACATGATTCCCTTGTAATATGATCAATAAAATACTTATACAGTTGAAAATAAATTAATAGATGTAACATAGCACTATCCTTTTAACTTTTCTAAAGTTTGCTAGTAAAGCTGAATATTGCTGCCCAAGAACACATTAATTCATTTGTGACAATTCAAACATCAGTTAATATGTTAGCTAAACTGAAATAATTTTGTTTGGAAAGCAATATATGTTTTCATTTGATTTTTATAGTCAGAACTATGCTATTTATATAAGAAAGATCATAATACTGCTGTTCAACTGAAATAAACTTTTAACAGGAACTACACAATTTAGCACTGATAAATCAATGATAAATTATAACATTTATATAAGAATAGAGATTAATGTCTCAAGAATGCATAAAAATATTAAATGATTAAAACCACCTTTAGTAGCATTTATTTATAAGGTGCATTTTTAAAAAATCAAAAGATAAATCTTGCATGTACATCAACCTAAATATATTACTTGAGCTACAGATTTTGTTCTAACAATTCTTAATAAACTAAGTTTTAAATAAGCATTAAAATATGCTCTGCAATCAGCTTGGCTAAGCCAACTAGACTGAGTTGATACAATTCCTAAATAAAATAAAAATGTATTGTTTACTTAATAAGCACCCTTATGATTACTGATTTCTGAAATTGAAGCAGGTAGCCAGCAACAAAATGTTGCTTTAAAAATGTAAGCAGCTGTACATAAATTTTACCGTGCATTCCTTATTAGTTATGTACTCTATTCAAGTAGTATTATCACTAGGCAATATATTTCAAAAGCTACCTCTTCTAAATGTGTGAAATTGTACAACCCTTAACATTAAAACAATATATGAAAAGTCATGTAGTTTAACTTCATACATAAGTTTAGATGTAATATAAAATAAACCCAATCCCTTAATCTTTACCTATTTTTAGCAAGCAGTTCATGTTCTACAAATATTTTCTACCAACAATGGCCAAACTTTAGCTCATAAGAAACTACTTTGTCACAAACAATAAATTAAAAGCTTTTGTGAGGAGGATGCCCATTTGGAAAGGAGACACTTTAAACAATCTGCATAATTTTCTGCTTTGCCATATATCCTATGATCAGCCTTTACTACCACAAAATTCATGTGAATTTTTATAGTCCAAAATTATTAAATTATCTAAAGGTCTTGGCTTCAGAAACATTGTATCTGTCTTCAAAGGTGCCACATCATTGTATCTCTATGTGAGCTTATACTCTGGGGCAACTTTCTTCTACTTGTCAGACAAGGGCATTATAATGAATCAGAGGGGGGATGGAGGAAGAAGACTGAATCTAGTAAGGCTAGTGGCTTTTAATAGTTTGTCCCATGAGAGAAACTTGTCTTTCACAATTCGCTGTCCAACATATACCGGTACCAAAAAAAAACAACTAAAGGTGGCATTGGTATACCAATATGAAAAAGAATCAAGCAAAGTTTGTCTCTTTCTTGATTCTTGAAAGAAGTCTAGATCCAATCCATAGCATGTCTATATATGATGAAATAAAATTTATTTGGCTAAAAATGTGACATGTGACAAATTATAATTCAAGGGGGAAAGTCCTAAGAAATCCATAATCAGATTTCCCTGCCTGCTCTACAAGTGAGTAAGATATTTTGTTTTTACTCTTTTGCTTTTTCCCTTCATTTAAAATCAATCAAACTCCTGACATTTCTGCTGCACAGGGGGTAAAGAGAAATACATTCAGTATGCCAGTAAAAACTTCCTTGAACTACCCAAAAAAAACCCCTCAAAACTATCCCAAACAATAGCCTATAACACATATCCATAAGTTTTCTAGCTTAGTTCCATAGATGTTCCTTCCTGAATGTGAAACAAAAAAATGTCTCTAGTTAAAATCACAATAGAACCACAAACCGATCAATTGTACATACTGCAAGCTAAGTGTGTCTTAAAACAACACAACAGTTCACATGTTTGTTTTTGTCATACCGATATCAGTTTAAGAACAACATTCTGCCCCCCCACCAAATTCAGACAGAAAGAGTTAGCTGTGCGATCGTAACTTAACACTATCTGCCAGGATTAGATGAGCAGTTTTTCTCCCAGCCTGTTTTGCTTTGTTTTCCAGCAAAATAAGAAATGGAAAACAGAGTGATTTCGTCTATAAAGACTGCTTATAATTCCTCAATAATTGCACAGCCCTATTGTGTTATGTGAAATAGGACTGCATACAAGAGAGCGCTCCTACAGGCCTAGTTGGCTCACACAAGCTCTCTCTCTTTCGCTCCTCCCCTCCCGCCTCCTGCTCTCCCTGCACAACATCCATGACGTACCTTTATTTCTAGCATAGTGACTCTACGGCTCTCGCATTAGTAGGATTATTATTATTTACCCTAACTGCAGGACCCCAGACAGATGACTCCTGAGTCAACACCTGCTCGACTTAACAAAACAAACTCTCCTGTTCTCGGGCAGAAAGCAGGAGTTTAAAAATTGCCCTTATTTTTTTTTTTTAAGTTGCTAAAAAAAAAATTGCGGGAAATTCAATTTTTAAAGGGCTGCTTGCAAACTTTCCCTAGTACATCACACCGCACCACGCCGCCTGGCCGCTTCTCTTACTAGGCTCTCATAGCTCCTGGGATGCTCCTTTCCAGTCCAGTCCGTACGCTTGGGCAGCAGCTGGGGAGGGAAAAAGATATCGCCGGTCACTAAAAGAGACCCCCCTTCCTTTCTCCGCCCCCCCCCGCCCAGAAAACAGCCCCCGGAGAAGCCGCCCGCCCCCCGGCGAGGGGGGGAGGAGGCGAGGCCGCCGCAGCCGCTGGCACTCCGGCAAAGCGGGCGGGCAAGGGAAGAGACGCGAGGGAAGGCGCCGCACCACTTACCTCCTTCTCGGCGACTTCTCGGATCAGGACCTGGAGGAGCAACAAAAAGGGGGAAAGAGGGTCAGGGGCAGCGCGAGGGAAGTAGCCATATTCCCAGGCCCGGCCCCGGCGGCGATCCTTACCTGCGCGGCTTGCTGGCAGGGTCCGTCCTCGAGAAAGCGAGCGATGAGGAAATAGAGCTCTGCAGAGGGGAGGGGGAGAAAGGGGGGGAACACACACACACACCGTGAAAGCACGGGTGAGGCGAGGGGCGAGGCGGCCTGTAAGGCGGCAGTCCCGGCCCGGCACCCACTTACCCGCTCGCAGCTCCGCCGAGTGCCTGCCGCTGCCGCTGATAGAGCCACCGTCCCCGGACATGGCGAGCGGAGGAGCTCGGCTCGCTCAGGCCGAGCTCCTCGGCAATGGGGCCCTGCAGCTGAAAAGCACGCTCCCCCAGTGGCTGTCACGGTTTCTTCAGCAGCAACGAGAGTCGGAGCTCCACCATTCGAGCCCCGGGCAGGAGGAGGAGGAAACAACAACTCGCAGCAAAACCCGCCGCCGCCGCTGCTGCTGCTGCTGCTGCCGCCGCCGCTGCTCCTGACCGTTTGCCTCAGCGCTAGCGAGCGCGATCCTTCCGCCGCGACAAAGAGTCCCGCCCCCCTCCCTCAGGGCGCGCACACCCCCTTGGCCGCGCACCCTTGGCCCGTGTCGCCTTCGACCTCCCCAACAACCCTCCAAGGGCTCGGATGCCGGTCCTCGGTGTGCCGGGGCAGGCGGAAAGGACTCGCGTGCCGGCTCAACAGCGGAGGGAAGAAGAAGATGTCGGAGCAGCAGAGGCGGGGTGGAGGGTGGGCGGGTAAAGCTCGCTCGGCAGAAAGGCGCTTTCTCTGTGAAGAGCTGGGAGGCCTCGGCGGAGGGATACCTCGCGCGAGAGGGGGAGGGGAAGAGGCCCGTTGGCGGCGGTGGCGCTGGAAGTTGCTTAGTTTCAATGTAGCCGAAATAGGAACCAAATGAGGCAAAAATGCCCCCAGGGACCGTAGGCCTCACTGGGTGAGGCGGGCATGAGGAGCTCCACTTAGCCCTCGTTATCAGGGCCTTTTGGAAAGAGGGAGGGAGGCAGGTTGAGCAGAGTCCTGCCAGGCTCTCTTGCTTTCATGGCTCTCCTTGCCGCCTTTATATGGTACAGCTTTCCATCTGCTTGTAAGTTACCATGTCATGTATAAATATATACATATATATGTATATAGTTATATGTATATATTCCTGTGTGAGTGTTCCTCAGTATGAGTGGGAGAATCGGGGTGAGTGACCAATAAAATGTCTAGCTTTGCTAAGCGTTTTCTGTATATTGTCCTTTGTTGTTGTTTTTTCTCTCTCTGGTTGAGATGATGAATAATATATCCTGTTATCAATTGTGCTTAATTTTAGCCTCAGTATTCTTCCTGGTCGCTGCCAGTTTAGTAATGGGAGATTATGAGCTCTCCCCCCCCCACCCTTATTTTGTACCAACAATACAGTTTTATGAAAATGAATACATTGAGAAGGATAGAATGAGATGGAAGTATGGTTGGATTTGAGGTGAGATAATTTACAGCTGGATCAATAATAAACAGAAGCGTTAGGCAAGCTTAATAGTCATATTTCCTTTTTGTCTTTCATGCTGCATATAGGCAACGAATAGACTTAATCTGCCAAAAATGACCTGTTTTGTTTCATTGTGAAGAGCAGGTTTATTTATGTTCCGCCAAAAGCATACCGGTACCTATTGATTGTGTGAAGAATCTATGACTGGAGATTGAAAATAAGATTTTGTGTGTGTGTATTCTGCCTCCAATAAGAATGATATGTAGTGATTGGAATAATTGGGTTGCATTAGTTATAGGCCAATTACACTTACATGTTGATAAGTGAATACTTAACAGTAAAACTAAGCTAAAATGCTCTTTTTTCCTTACTAGAAAACTGTTTAACTGATGCAAGCTATATAGTATTTAATTAATAACTAGTTATAGTATTGCAATCTGTTTTTTTTAATGATTTAAAATGAAGTTATAGATCAAGTTACTCAGAAGTGGGCCCACAAAAGGAAACAGTTACTACATAAATGCTTGTTTTAGCATAAAACTGTTGCTTTAAGAGGAATTATAGTAATAATGTTTCAGCTTCATTTTACACTAGAAAATATGTACAGGAAAATTAAATAAACTATTGTATGTAGCTAGTCCAACATAATTTAGGTTACATCTGGAAAAAAAGAAACATTGCATTCATGGTACTTTGATTAATATGATAATATAAACTAAAGTTACATGTATTTTGAATGTTACTTTTGTAACATTTTAACTAGATTTGGTAATATAATAAACCTATTATACCAATCATTTTTGTACTACTGTTTAATGGATCCCATTTGATTCTAGGTTTTAATATTTGCCTTTAATATTCAATTGAATACTAATGTTACTACCATTGCTCTTTTCCATAGATTTACTTTTAATAAAGTATTCTGTAACTCTTTATGATACAAGAATATAAAAAGCAATTCTCAGAAATTTTAGATAGATTTAAAAAATGGTCATACCTGCTTTTTAAATTGTTTATGGATGTAAAATAACCTTGTTCTAACAAATTATACTTATGTCAGATTGGGGGTATATTTCATTATTTAATATGGAAAGATTAAATTTTTTTACTCTGAAATTACTATTTTGCATGTTGCATAATTCAATTTGAATTCATATTGCATAATCTGAATTTATATTACAAAAATGATTCTGTATCAAAAATACTAATCATATAAATGAAGAGTTACAGACAAGAGTTGTGAACTTTTATTCTTTATTATTATTGTATGCAAGCTATTTTTTCTTCCATAGAAGATTAAGTATTCTTTTGGTATTGTAACAAATTGAGTTTACTGGTGATATTATTCAGTTCTGAAATTATAACTATATTCTATTAATTCGGTTTTCAATATAATTTAGTAGCATAAAGTACATAATCTCAGCAAGATTTTCCAGGTTTCCTTACAAAGTATTGCTTTTGAATTTTTATTTCTATCATTCTTGTTTTAGTTGTATTGGTTCATTGTGATGAGATGATTCTTTGTGAGCCAATTCTGTTATAAATGAGCCTTGCTTTATATGAAGAACATTGTCTTTTAAATTAAAATGGCTGCTCAAAATATAGTATGTTATAACTGTGATTTTATAATTTTCTACAAAGTCATATTGTATTTATGGGAATATATTGTTGACATGTGATTTTGTTTTAACTTTGCTAAATATGAGCATCTCATTTTTGGAGTCATTAATATATTCAGGAAATTTATCATCTCCCATCCATGGGAGTACTGCTAGAGGATAACAGCTTATTTTATAAAGAAAATGACTCATTTTTAATAAGAAATTAGAAATATTAACCATAAAATAACATTTACTGCTATTTATATCTCCTAACTATTCATGATGAATAATTGATTTCTATATTTTCTGAAGAATATTAAGATAAAGTTCATGAATGAACTTGTATTCACTTAATTAGGACAATTATGTGAACTCTTTTGTTAATACCTGATCTGTCATGCAAAACATATTATCTAAACTATAGTACAGTATCTAAATATGATGCATTTAATCATGTGATAGTTCTGTAGGGCCACATATAGGAATAAATGTTGGTTTAAATACTTTGTCTATTAAAGAAGACCTACTGAAAATTAGGGATTTATGCAATTTTGCATTGCATGATTTGCTTTCCAGTACAGAAGTAATTATATCACAGCTTTTATGGCTTGCTTTCTAATAAGGAACTTGCGGCATCTAATTTATTTGGATTTGCTTTACAAATATGAATAGGATATTACCAGTGAACTATTAAATATATGAGATAAAAAGCCTTTTCGTGAAGGGAAGAACTTTGATACATTAGCAAATCCTGAAGGGACAATGTAGAGGGACATTGGTTGCCAAGTCTACCTCCCTCTCCAACATTTTTGCACTATATCCCATGCTGTTTTAGAAAATGTCTAACTTTCTCTACCAGATGTTTGCCTAGTCCAGAGAGAATCAATTATGTTTCCCTGTTCTCTGTGTAGCAACTGCTTGTCCTTTTCAATTCAGCCTCTAGGACATTTGATTTAATCTAGAGAAATTACAGTAGTTAAAAGTTGCAAATGGCTGTACAGTATATACTTTAAACAGTTGTTCAAGACTTGAACTGTCAAAATAACTTCTAATAGTTATGAACATTTTTCTTAGAAAATATTTCTACCTAATTATGAACTTTCATAAGTAAAATAGATATTTTGGGGATAAATGTTTTGTAAAATATGTCTGATAGTACAATAAATGATATGTATATAATGTGTAATATTGATATATACCATTGAAGATAGTTTTAACACTTTCTATTTAGTTCAAACATTACACAATTATTTCAGATATACTATCAGCGCATTAAAATATGTTTCAAGAAAGAATCCTTTACAAAACTGTGAAATTAAGTTTCTTGCTATAAATGCTTAAAAATTGTATAAAATATTTTTGCAAAAAACTTATATTTTACCTGAAATGAATTACATTTTTGAATTTCTACATTTTATAATGAAGAACAAGTGATAGTCAATCTGCAAAGTTCAAACTGTTGTTAGGTATTAAAACAACCAAACTAAGGATACTTGGAAGTATTATATTAGACATATATGACTTTATTTTCAATAAATAAATTAGGTAATCAGATATGATACCAATTAGCTTTTCTTTTCTCCATTATCTTTTATATTATTGTTTTCTGTTTGCAAGGTGATGCATTTGAATGCAATATGTAGACCAGGTGATCTACATTTTACATTTTGATGTCTCTGTGAAAAGAGTGATTGTGATTCATGCTATTTTTTGCCTCTTGCAATTGCCTACCATATTTCGCTGTGGTTACCAAGAAAGCAGAAGGAACAAAAACTTCATGACAATTTAAGAGGTAGCAGTGTATTATAGCCTACAGTAAACCAGTATTATGAGACATTGTAATGATAAAGACTTAAGTGTATAATAAAATGTTCATGATGTTTCCTTATTCAGCATGTCTGCTTTTAAAATCAAGACTAAGTTTCTATTTTTTTAATTTTTTTTTTGAGAAGAGGGGAATTTTCTTTACTAACACAAGATTCTGAGGGGAACCCCAAATTAAACTATTAGTTTCAGTAATAGTCATAAAATGTTATTCATAGCAATACAAATTTAAAAATTTGGTTCCTTTATTTATTTGTTTATTGTGTAATTCTATTAAATCTCTGGGCAAATGAAATCATACACCTCTATCCAATAAATACAATAAATAAAACAAGCAAAATTTATCTAGTTTATCTTGTAAGACTTAAGTTAATGAGCCATAGAACATCATTTGAAAATTTATTGCATAGCTTTTGAGATATTGAGAATCACTTTGGAATCATTTTTAAAATATTCCAATGTGTCCAGAAAGCGTTTTCAAAAAACTTAGTCTTTGTCTAAGAAGTGAATTCAAAACTTATTTATCTTTCACAAAAGGATGATAATTTTAAATATTTTAAAATAATCATCACATTTATGTGGCTTAAATCTTTCAGCCTTTTTCAGCCTTTTCAGGGATTGGCCAAATGGCCTGCCCCATAATACAATCATTTAGCTGTAGTATCATGCAATAGAACATTATGATATTTTATGCTGCTATTACATATATCAATATTTTCTATTGTATGCTATTAGCAAATAACACAGTAGTTATACACTATTATTGTGATTTAAATTTATTCACACAATTAGTCATATAACCAGATTATTGCTTCAACTTCTGTGATCTCTTTCAGCATCATAAATTGCCTATATGAGATATTAAGTCAGATTTTCTTGGTTATGAATTTTGATTAACATATGTTCAGACTGAAGCATCTGAGCTAATATACAAGTAGAGGTAGGGAGCAGGAGGAAACTATCATTATAAACCTTGATTAATTTAGGAAGAATTAACTATCTGATCTACCTTTCAAGTGTTTTATTCCATCATTCTGTAAATGGTTAAGACTTTCTATATAAACATTCAGTTACATATAGATAGCTTTGAAGAGATAATTATAGTGTATAGAACAAAGACAATCATTTTCAGATAGAAGTTGCCAGTGACATTTTAGTGAAGTGTGCACTAGTGAGGACCAGACAAGCATTGTCTTAAATATAATTAAATACAATTAATATGTTTATTTCATTGTGTTTAAAATATTTCTACATTTGAAATTGTCTTCCTGTGACAACTCTGGGAGAAGGGTACAACAACATCCAAAATTTCGAGAAGCCCCCAGAATGGGCCTATAAGATCCTAAGACTCCTTTTAATAGTCTTAATCTCTTCAAAAATAAAGATGATAAACATTGGTGGTTCACTTATCTGATTCTGCATTAAACTTAAACTTTCAAATGTTGAGATTTAGGGCACACAGTCTAACTAACTAGCTTCTCTTTTTTTCATCTTGAACTGTTTTGTTCTTTTTTAAATTTTACCTATAAACTGCCTGGAGTTGAGGAGAGGGGCAGAAAATTGAAATAATAAATAAATGTAGCATATTCTATAGACATTATTCCTTAAGAAGAAATGTTTCCAAAGTTTTACATACTTAGGAGATGCTTGTAATCATGAGTAGAAAGATGCTTTCTTGCAAATTTCACCATTGAATTATATGATGGCAAACCTATTGCACGTGTGTCCGAAGTGGCAGTGCTGGAAACTGGATGAACTGGTCTTCCTTTTCCTGCGTGATCATGCGTGCTGGTTAGCTGATCATTGCGCATGCATTCAGAACCCCAGAACACTAGTGCGCTGAAAAACCAGAAGTTCATTTTCGAACATGCGCATGCGCCCTGGGCAACTGTTCTTCCGGATTGCGGCACACACGCTCCTTTTTCAGCACTTGGTGCCGAGAAGGTTCGCCATCACTGTTACATACCAACCTTCACATTTTCAAGACCAATCAAGTGTTTGAAGAAGCCTGATTTCACTTTTGTTTTTTCCTTAGTAACATTAGTGTAATCAAATAATTACTTTATATATTTTACAAATATTTAGTTTGTCTTATCCCAAATTAAGTTTTTAAATATATAGTACAAAGTGATTCTATCTAACCAAACTTCTTAGAAGTAGTCTGATTCTAAAATATATGCCAGAAGTCTTGAAGTCCATTTTAATTATTTAATTATATGCACCAAGACAAATTCCTTGAGTGTCCAATCACACTTGGCCAATAAAATTCTATTCTATTCTATTTTTTATTCTATTTTATTTTAGAATTAATTAAAATACTAAAAAAATAGTGTATCATTAAATATGAAACTTATATTATATGTTTGTTAAATAAAAGCAAAAATAAGTATAAAATATATATCAAAAATAAACCTTATAGCAAAAGTACTTTATTATAAGATTTACAAAATATTTGTAGAAAAAAAATCAATTGCTATTGGCTCTATTGTGTACATTTGCTGTCTTTGGAGATTTAACTCCTACAGTCATTGTGAAATCAATTATATATGGGGTTATCTACCCATTAAAGCTTGTTAGACAATCATCTGACCTCTAAATATTTTTTTAAAAATATGTATATTTCTATATCTTTAAAGTTGCCCTAGAATATTGAAGGAATTCTGAAAACATTTAGTTTGATCTCAATGATGACTTTTTCTAATAATCATTTTAGTATTTTTGTTTTATACATATTGTGTAATAGGCATACTAAACTAAAATGTTTCTAAGAAACTGTGCCTTTAATATTCAGTACCTGTTACAGATTAAATATTAGAGATAAATTTTCAGTGCAAAAATATTGTAAAACTAGTGATATATTTCACATATGAACAAAATACAGTAATATATGTGTTATCCCTGTTGGCCACTTCAAACATAGTGTTTTAAATGTGTGTTCGTAATCAATGTGCTAAGATTGTCCTTGTCTTTACAACACACGTCCATGAACTAATAAGAAGAAGCAGCCTCTCAACTGTTCCTTTATCTATATTGGAAGCTTCCTTGATAGTCTTAATTACTGCATTTATATTCAAAGCTTATTTCTTCACTTGTTCAGTGTATTTACATAAATGTACTAATAACAGAGAATATCTGTATTATGCAACTGCAAACATATAGTTTTAAAATTGTAATCTGCTGTCTCTGCCTCTTTTATTGTATATCTGTTGTATTTTTCATCCAAAAAGTGAAGCATTTTTACTTATATATAAATTTATTCTTTGTAGGGTGAATAATCACACTAATTTTTAAGTCATTAAGCCAATGCCACTGTAATGCATCCTACGTTCACAGTGACATCAGAGGGTTGGATGGGCAAGCTACTTCTTGCCCTGAATTCTGAACTGAAAGAGACACCAAGTCTTCAAATGTTAGGTGAGGTCAACTAGAGTAAAATAAAACAATAGAAGTGTTTAGTTTTTGTTCAAGTTCTCTATCACTTTTTTAGCATTAACTACAAGAATTATGTTAAAAATCAGTTACTCTTATGTTTCCATAATTTGGAATAATTTTCCAGTTTGAAAATTTTTCTAGGTAGAAAACTACCTGATTAACCTAGAATAAAATGAGATCTTAAGATGAATTATCAAGCAATGTATCATAAACATAATCATTCAGAAAAAAGCCCATTAATTTCAAAAGGAATTCCCATTCAAAACTGATGGAAATATGAATAATTTGTTGTGCTTAATTTAAAGATAAAGACAACTTTGGATCAAAATCAACTCTTGATGACTATGTAAATATGTCCATGTGGTTTTCTTGGCAGCAGTATAGTTGTGGTTTGCTATTAGTTTTTTCCAGAATATTTTTCAACTTCTCAGTCTATCCTATGGTCCTGAAATTTCTGATGTTCTCCCATACAAAAATACTTAATAGGTCCAGCCCAGTTTAGTATTATGCAGAGTAGCATTATTTATTGGTAAATACAGATTTTAATACCTTTTCACAATCCTATCATTAATTGAAAATAAACTGTTTAATAAACATACATTTATCAGTGTTAAATATAGATGATTCTCACTTAATGATCACTTGTTCAGCAATCATTCAAATTTACAACAGCACTGAACAAGTGGCACTTCTGACTAATAATCATAGTTGTAACCAACATAGCGTCTCCAGTCACATGATTGTGATCTGGGTGCTTTGCAACCCAATCACAAGATGTTTCAATGTCCCATGGTCATGTGATCACCATTTGCAACCTTTACTGCTGGCTTCCAACAAGCAGCATCAGCAGGGAAACTTGCTGGGAAGCTGTTAAGCATGATGTCATGTGGTTGCAGGAAGCTGCAACCAGCAACCACGTAACAACAGGCTAATCAACAGCTATTGAAACTGCCATTGCTAAGCAGCATGGTCATGTGACTTCACACTTTATGGCAGCATTGTTTAGCAATGGAAATTCCAATCCTGGCTGCCATTGTTAACTGAGGATTCCCTATAATTGTCAATGTAGAGAAGACCTCTTCATACTCTTTTTCAAACGAGTTCCGCTGAAGAATATATATGAATTACTATATTGTAAATCAGTTGAAGTATAAAGAAAGGGGAAGTTAGGGATAAATTTCAAATAGCTCCTTTTTAAATTTCCTTTATCTTCCTTTATCCCCCCCCCATATTCTGCCCAACAATAAATATTAACATAGCAGAGATTTAATATTAATATTAAGCTTAAACATCTAATATAACGCATTTTGCAACTTTTTATCGATCACATGTAACAATACAATTAAACTTGTTAATGTCTTAGAAATCATATTAATGCTGATCTAACTTTGTCTCATCTTTTAATATTTAATTGATCTAAATCATCAGAGTTTACACTTTCCAGTTTCTATTGTATAAACACTATATTCAGTTACTATCTGTATTCTATAATGTATTATTCATATTTTATAATGTATTAAACAGCTAATTTGGAAAAAAAACAGCATGTAAAAAAAGTATAAATGAATTATTCATATTAGAAAATAGAACAAAAGTTTGATATAATACCTTGCATTTTCTTTATCAAAATCTAAAGAGAGGAATTATAGTTAATATCCTGTTTGTTTTATTTCTATTTTATATAATATTATATAATATTTTATATTAATTTCCCTTTAAAATCCTGGCACTTCTAACAGCAGTCATTGATTGTGATTAGTTGCAAAAGTTTCTTTTAAAAAATCCATCAAATCTCAGTAATTAAGAGATGAATCAATTCAGACTTTTTTTTAGAAATTGCAAAGTATTTTATTTGTTGATCTATGATCAAATAAAGATGTGATTTGGTTTGATCTTTAGAACAAGTGTTCATCTTGTAATACTTTACCTGCTAAGGAGCTACATCTAACATCCATGAGCACTTCACCTCCTACAGTTGGAATTCCATTATTCTCCCTATGTGCATCTCAAATATTCTGAAATTCCCCAACTTTTCAGTGCATACTTCAAATTACATGAAAACAAGAACCAATTCTATTTACTTTCAGTGTTTCATATTTTTGGAGTTCATGGTTACCAAACACCCATACATCTTTGGATGACTTACCTTTTAAAAGTGTGAAACAAAATGAGAACATGGATACCAGGGGAGAAAAAAAAAGCAAGCCCAACATATTGTGGGGGTGGGGAAAACCAACAGAGACTCCACAACTATTATAGCCCAGGCCTGGGGTAAAACCATGGTTCCAAAGACTTTTAAAATGTTTGCTGGTTGGGACTCATAATACAGAAAAGGTGTGCTTCTAGAGTCTGATAGGAGACATTGTTTAGTTGAAGGAATCTGGAATGCATCCACTCTGCCTAATCTTATGTGTAGGAAAAAGTTATTGGAAATGGGAAGTCCCTCAAATAACAGGCCTTATGCCATCAAGGGCTTTGTAAGTGATAACCAAAACCTTGAAATGCACCTGGAAGCCAAATGGTAACTACCTTATTTTACAAAGCAGTGCTGGCTCATGGGCATATTGTGGCATGTCATTGATGTTTTGCTGTATTCCGAATCAGTAATTTTCAAGGATTGCCCAATGTAGAGGCCATTGCAGAAATCTGGGCTTAAGTAACTAAAGATGCTCCTACTTTAAGAATGAGTGCAATTGGCATGTTAGATGGGTCTTTGCCAAGGCCTCTTGGCCACAACAGAGTTCAAAGTCCAGTATGGTCCTTGGATTTTCAAGTGATAAATGATTTGCTGGCAAATGAAGTCACCTTACCTCTGCCTTAACCATTCTTAGTTCAACAACAGACTTTTCTAAATCCTAATATTCCAAATTTATTTTCAAGTTTCATTCATGCATGACAAGCTACCTTGTCATTTTCAGTCATGTTCTCCTTGTCACTGCTACTAGGTTTTTTTAGATTTTGCTAGAAAAATAGAGTTCTAATATTTTATGTACCATTGTACAAATGTATAGGATTAATAGTTTGCTTTCCTAAATACTTGCCCAAAGAGATATGAGAGTTGAACAACTAATTTCAATATTTCGGACATGAATAATTCATAATAAAGGAAGTCTAAGCAAACTAATTTACATAGTGTTCCTTTGAAGTCATCTAATTTTGTTTTCAATTCTTAATCAGCTGATAGATACCGTGTTTCTCCAAAAAAGACGACCCACCTTGAAAAGCCCTATCAGGTTTTTGAGCGCATGCAATCAAATTAAGTCCCACCTACAAAATTAGCACTAATTAAGATCCCGCCCACCCTGAGGTGCAGGGGGTGGGGTGAGTAAAAAAATAAGCTAGGGTGGTGATGGGGGTGTGGAATTGCCCTACATACCAGGCCTCACACACACCGACACCTGACTCGCCTTCTGTGGCCACTTGCCGCCATTCGCATGCATTGCCCTGCCCTCTGTTTCGCTTTCAGATCAGAGGTGGTATTCACCTATCAGCAGATTCTGACCAGTTCTGGAGAACCAATAGTGGAAATTTTGAGTAGTTCGGAGAACCGGTAAATACCACCACTGACTGGTCCCACCCTCATCTATTTTCTGCCTCCCAAGTCCCAGCTGACTGGGAGGAAATGGGGATTTTGCAATAACCTTCCCCTGGAGTGGGGAGGGAATAGAGATTTTACAGTATCCTTCCCCTGCCACGCCAACCTAGCCACACCACGCCAACAAGCCACACCCACAGAACCAGTAGTAAAAAAATTTGAATCCCACCACTGCTTCAGAAGCCTACCGGCATCTGTTATCTGCAGCCGATAACAGAGCGCCAGATCAGTCTGGAGCTTGGTTGCAGAGGGCTTTCCAGAAGGCACCGGAAGGCAAAATGGAGGCTGGGGTGATGCGTGTGAGTGGCGGCAAGTGACCGCAGAAGTGGGCCAGCAGTGGGTTCCTGCTGGGCAGGGCTGTTGGTGCCACCGCCATGAGGTGAGTCAATAATTAGAACCTTCCAAAAAAAAAAAAAAAGACCTACTGTTTTTTCGGGAGTCAAAAGAAAATAAGACCCGGCTGCCTTTTTGGAGAAACACGGTAGGTAGGTAGGTAGGTAGATAGGATACTGTAGATAGACATACTGTAGAAAGAGATATATAGATATAATACCTTAGAAATGGAAAAAAGAAAACTGCCTGGTTTCCTGACCAACATATTGCAGAACAGTATTCAAAGCTGAAGACATTTTTGTCTTCAAATATAAATCATCTATTGCAAAACACTATAAAACAGATTCAGAATTATTATATAAAGCATGTATTAACTGTTCGCTACAACTGTCCACTTGTCACATAATTTCAATGGGAGAATTGTGAATTCTTTTATACCCACTCTGTTTAGTTATTATCTTGGTTAGTGACCACAAATTTAATGGTAATAAAAAAATTCTGACAATACACATTTAGAATCCAATTTTACATACCTGACAATACATGCTGTGGAGTAACACTGAAATGGCTATGCAAAAACATCTGAACGAAATGGCACGAACCAATAATTTTTGCAGGGTCTGTCTGTCTCTCTCTCTCTCTCTCTCTCTCTCTCTCTCTCTCTCACACACACACACACACACACACACACACACACACACAAATACACAAGCAATCATTTTGCATAACGATCTGATCAATGGAATGAAACTTGAACTCTAAACAAGGAGTGAGTATATACCATCCTTTTCTAGTTTTATTTATTTATTTAAAAGATGCGTATGGCTGCCTTATTACAATACAACTCTGGGTGACTCACACCAGCAATACAACTAAAACAGCAAAACCATAAAAGCTAGAACCCAGTGCCTTTCTTATCCACAATTGACTTTTTCTGTTTTCTAATATGTCAGAAATTAAGAACTGCATGTTTCTAACTATGTATCCTTTTAAACAGAAAGCACTGGTAGCCTAAAATCCATGCTAAAAATAAATATTCACCTTCAATATAGCATATCAGGATTATTTTCACATGCAGCATTTACAGTTAAGGCTAAATTAGTGACACTAGACTAGACATTGGTAATAATGATGGATTTTTCAACTACATTTTCTGGGTGAACAAGAAATAAAATCAGAGATAGCCAGGATGGCCTTCTCCAAATTGCTGTCTTCTAAATGTTAATGAATATGCTGAATTGAGGATTATAGAAAATGAAATCCCAGACATCTGGAATGTGGTAGGCTGGGAAGTACTGGTCTTAGTGATAAATGCTATCTTTTCATGAATGCTTATTTTGGATAATCATGTTTTCAGGAGGCTTTAAATCTTTTAACAATCACTGTACTTTTACTTTCTATATGTGCATGTGTGTGCTAATTAAACAAAATTCTTTCAGAACCACATTTAAATAATTAAAAATTCTCAGGTTCAAGGATAAAAAGAGTGTTAGTGGTGTCTGCTTAAAGGAAAACTAACTTTATAGAAACATAACATGGAAATGTAATGGATGAATTAATCACTGTAATCTAAACAACTTTGCTAAAATAGTAGACTGCCTGCATAACTGAAAAGACATCGACATATGTGGGCTTGTTATATGGGCCTCAAAAAAGAAACAATTATATGTAACTAGAAATTAAGTTTATATGGAGAAATTAATGTTTCTTCATCAATATCTGTATAAAAAATGTAACAAAATGTGTATATATGTTCTAGTACAACTCCATGAAGCTGCCCAGATATGCCAGTTTTTAAAATGTGCATCTGTTCATATTTTACCTATGTAAGTTTAATAGGAAATATTATTGTATTAAAGAAGACCATAAGGGTTTCTTAAATGGAGTGACTTGTAGAGTGCTTATTAATTTTCACTTTCTCTTTATAATAGGGTCCTAAAATAGCAGCATTCTAGATGATACAAAAACCCATCCTGAAATTAAGACTGCTACATGCAACATACTTTGCAAAAAAATGGAATATAGTGAATTAACTACTTAAATGAGAAATGTGATAACAAAGGAGGTGCGGAAACTGCAAGAATGCATTCACTGAAGGCCAAAATACAGTAATCGATACAAATTAGATACAAATTTGGAAGGTTGACTAGTAATCTTGCCAGGAAGTAAAGCACAATCTTATGAACCAGCTTTTGCAATCTTTAGCTTTTCACATACCGATTGAAAGATATTAGCCATTTACCTTGAAAGCAATTATTTAAGTTTATCTAAACAAATCTTGATAGTTAGCAAAGTAATAGTTGGCACTGAGCATAAGAAAGAGTTGAAATTATATTTGCTTCATGTATCTGGATTACAAAGAAAGCAAAAAATAAAGATGGACATCCCTATTGATATAACAGTTACACTCCAACTTCCACTCTGTAGTGGTTCCCAGGGTGAAAGCATTAATGTGTCTGGCTAGAGACTTATTTCAGGCAGAAAAGCAGAGATGCAAAGCTGAAGTAGATAAACAGCACCTGCTCCCTTATTAGAAAGACAGATGATGAAGTGGAGTCTGGTGTCTTCCCTTAATGCCACAGCAAGGGATTTCGGAAGCAGAGTAGGACAGTGGAGTGCACCTGTTTTCCTCGTTCTCCGTACAGTAAAATAGTTTGGTAATTATGAATGCATACTTTGGCAAATTCAGGATTAGTCTCTTCACCTTCAAATGAGAAGTTCCAACAATGTCTACCTCTCAAGAATTTTGTAAAATTCTTTTATGGACTATTAAAGCCATGGGTATTTAATAATTCTTATTTACACTGATGCCAAATTTCTTACAGCATACATTTCACACATGTTCTTTTAAATCTCAATATGAGAGGGTTAATTATATTTCTAGTATCTTTAATACTGCTAAAAATTCTCTAGCTACCAATCAATTTGTTTTAATTCAAAATACAGGTGTTTTAAACCCTATATAACTCAGGACTCAAGTTACTTGAATATTTTCCGCTACAGAAAATTCCATACTTACGGTAAATTATCATCCAGGTCTCCCTGCTATCCAAGGTCTGAAAGCTACAGTAACTTTAGATAATTTTGATTGTGATGTGACATGAATGGAATTTTCTGTCCAGAGAAATTAATCTGAGACAAACAATGCTGTGGAGAGTTGCCATCAACAGAAAATACTAGAGTCTTATGTCTACACTGTTTCTTGTCAGATATGTTCCCTGTATGCAAGTAATGTCTCTTTTCTAGAAAAAAATACTTTCAAGGGTTCCTAATATCAGGGAATACATTAGTACTTAGTATCAGGGAGAAAATTATTCCAGGTCTATTTTTATGAACACTGATTCCTACTAGTCCTAATACTGTTTCTCTTAACTGTGAGGTTTTGTGGTAATCTCTGCTTTGTAATTTTCGTTTATAGATTAATCTTCCCTTAATCTTCAAAGTTCATTCAATTCCTTTTAATCTCACTAATTGTAGAGTTCTCCTATTTTCTTAGTTTGCAACTTTTCCTGATCTCAATCCTATAAAAATAAGGTGTATGCATTTTCTCTCTTTGACTTTCTCATCAGTGAGGCCCACCTACATTAATTGCTATTTGGATCTTTGCTTCTTAGAATTGGGTTTTCTAATAACTATTGTACAAAGTAATTATGCAATCACTTATATTTCTCGCATAATTTTACTTTTTTAAAATTTACCTTTTTGAAATTATTTCAAACTAGAAATGTCAAGTGCTAAAAGAAAAAATTCTCTTGACTATGAACCAAATATTCTATCTAGTACATTATACTTTTAATGGTTTGAGAAAGGATACTGCCAACAATTCTGATATATGTTTCAATGGTGCAAAGAATCAAAAATTGAAGAGGAAGAGCAAATGTAAAGGTGATAGTTCTATTCCATTCACCATCTCTGCTTTACATTTGCTGAGTTTGTATTCCATTGCAGGCTTCAGTCTTATAAAATCTAGAACCTTGATTTTAGCCTCTGAATGCAAGTGAGGTTTCTATTTAGATGTTTGCCCTATAGCGTATATCAGAGTACATATTGATGGAAAATGATATTTGGAAGGGGCAATGCTTGCCATTACATATGTTCCCCGTCTCTCCTCTATTACCATGTGAGCAAAAAATGTCCAAGTAGATGCTAATTTGTGTTTTCTTAGCAAAGGATAGTTTCATCATAGTACTACTGTATGGGTTTTAAGTAAACAGAGACATTTAACCAACATATGACTATAATCTCCTGAAATCTGCCATTTATTTCTATGTACTATCTTAAATGTAGGTTGTTAATTGTTATGGAAATCTACACTAAATAGGATTCAAATATACTTTTAAAAAGGGCTTTTGAAGAACATTTAACATTTCATATATGGAATGCTATTTTTGATCAATAAATAATCCAGCTTTATAGATTTTACCTACAATTGTGCCTGCATTACATAAAATGTATGACCCAATGTAATATATTTTTTCAGATACATCAAGCAAACTAAAATGGCATTTTGTATAATTTGAAATGTGTGTAAATTACACTTTATCAAACAATGGAAAATTAGTAAAAGAGGTTTTAAAATATATTAGACATAGGGAGAAATCATGGACATGTGATAAAGTCTTATACTATGACAGGAGCATTTAATTTAATTTCTAATTTTCCCATGAACAATTTTTCAGTTTTCTTTTTTTTTTCAGTTCTAGGACAATGTAAGTATCTTTTTCTTCTATTACAAAAGCTTTAAAGATTGGGCAATGAATCTCTTGTGTCTTAATTACCTAACTGCAAGATGGAGAATAAGAGCATCCTACATCAAAGAGATGCTGCAAAGAAATTAATTAGTGTTTGTATATCATAAACCTATTATGTTTTATTGTGATAAAAGCTAAAGAAGAAAATCAGTAGAGCTTTACTTTAGAAAACAATCACAAATTGTGTTATTATGTTTTACTGTATGAAAAGATTGAGCTGCATATTATTCAAAACCCGTTCAATGTTTTGGATCTTTGCAAAATGATAAGGACTAGGGAAAATCATTTTCATATAAACACATCTTCAAGCTTTTGATGTATAATATTGTATTTATCATGTATATCAACACATGGAATACTTTTATTATATTATATCATTTTTTTCTCCAGCAACATAAGCATAGAAGAGGAACTGAATCTCTTTTATAACTAAGATTTGTAAAAGTAGCTAATTATTATTGTTAATATCATTTTTGCTAAATACTAAATAAAGACATTTTGATTGGATGATAATTACTTTATTGGTTGAAACATGCACATAACTCCAAACATTATGGCCACAGGTGCAGCAATAAAAATGTTATGAAGAAAATTTTTCCAAACCCTCAGAAAATAAAAGTACTCAAATTTCAGCCCAAAAGAAGAGAGAAATAACTAGATGCTTACAAGAGGCTAAAACAGTGTTAATATGAGTTAGAAAAAAAATCCCTATTTTAACATCATTACAAGTATAGACTCCTTCAAAGGTATTTTTTACATCATTGCTTCAGAAGACCACCCCAGTGTTTTAAATCTCCATTTTGATATAAAAAATTAAGTAAATGCAAAAAAGCAACAGAGAATACTAAGGATTAAGCTGAGACAAACTGCGAGAAGGAGATACGAAAGTGAAATAACTTTTTTTTCAAGAAAGCATAAACTAATTTCCACTTACAATACTGTAGCATAAAACAGTGCTGAAAAAATAATTTGTTACATAATCCATGGGCAATTTACATTTTTCTGTACAAAGTGTAAGGCCTTCAAGATGTGTGAACCATCCAGGTGTGTAAGATAGCTCATCAGAGCTCCTTAAAGACTGTAGTTTTGCATCCAGGCTTTGGGTGTTCTGGTATATTTGGCAAATAGCTCTGCAAAGGGGTGGCTGCCTCTTAAAGCTCTGCTAGTTTGCTTAAAATACATGAATTATAAATATTATTCTTATCCGTTCCTAACCATAAAGTGAATCAATTTTTAGTATTATGTTGTAAGCTCCGCTGTTTTCTATGAACTATAATCTTGATTCTGAAATAACTGTTGTAACCAAATTTCTAAACAAGTGTGCTTAATATTTTTCTGACAAGCATTACAAGGTGTACCTCTGATTTAGAAAGATACTGATGAACCACATTTGTTAGCACTGAGACTTGTTATTTTTTTAAAATGAAAAGGATCCCATAATGGGCAGCACGTAGCCAAATATATACATGTTTAATTAAAAACACTTAATTCTTAATTACAAAAGCACCACAGATTATTGCTCTAGGGGAAAAATGGAAAAAAATCTCTAACACCCATAGTAAAAACATCACTATATGCACCAAGACATACACCTCTGAAAAGCAAATATATGGAATGCTTGTTCAATTTTATAAATACTTTTGTTTTCCAAAAGTTGTGTTAATGATACTTTTTTCCCCTTAACTTGACAATGTTGGGAATTTCTAGAAGTACTGATACAGAAGGAAGAAGTGTTCATATATACTTTATCAACTTATTGTAAGTCCTAAAAAATTAGCATTTACAAAATCCTTGATAAAAATATCTTTTAAAAGTTGTCAAGAGGTACATAAAAACATCCTCAAATGTTCATGTCAGTTCATATGCACCTGTCATCTACTGATTCAATTCTGTGCCTGTAAAAGGGAAAAGGGAAAATGTTATGCCAGTCTGCCTTTTATAAAGAAAGACTAACCCTACTTCACCTTCTCTAAACAACTTTTCAGCACTCGCCATCTTTCCTTTTGCTACAAAAGTTTGAAGCAGACGAAACAGGTTATTTAACAACTATTGTATTATAGACAGGACAACTATAAATATTCTTACATTTACAGGTTCCTGGTTTGTAAAAGCCATAGAAACCTTACCTGCTAGCTTCCATTGTTCACAATGAAAAGCATCACACTACTATCTGCTCCTATTCACTGCATATGCAGAATGCTCTACTGTACCCTTAACTTTCACTGTTTCAATCTGCCCTTTTACTGACATGTGCTGGGTGGGACACCTCTGGATGTTGAAACACTAACAGTTGAGCGAGAGATGAGAATCTGTAATAACATTACGGGGGCAACAAAAAAAAGTATTATGAACATGCTTTCAACAGCTCAGAAACTGAATTGTAAAACACTGACTGAATCAGCAGGATATATAAAGTACCTCTTCAGCTTTACTTTCACCATTTTCAGATGGTGTAGTACCTTCCTTTGCAGCTTCCTGTTTTTCATTCTTCTTCCCTTTAGAACCTTTATTAGCCTTTGTTCCAGGTTCCTTCTGATAACAGATCAAATGTACAGAATGATTTATTATACACTGGAGAAAGCACCTAGGTAAAAGTGTCCAGAAATAATACAAGATACTTGCTTTTAACTCCATTTCTTTGAGAAGACATTAGTATGTTTCTGAAATTATGCAGAGCCATAATCAAAGTTACAGAGATGAGAAAATTTTGGTGAAAACCCACCCTACTTTGATGCAGTTTAAATTCTACTCTGTAATTTGAAAACCATTGATAGGGAATGGAATGATAGGGGTGCATGAAGAAATGAAGCCTTGCCAAAGTTTTCTCACATCTAGGATGTCCTGGACTGAGGCTCTGCCCATAGATATAGACAAAATTTATGACAAAGCACCATGTTACTTTTACAATTAAAAATAAGTTTTTAAAAACCACCAAATGTCTTTTAGATGGTTAAATTTTAGCATAGCAAATTATGTGATTTGACACTGCTATACATTTTCCTACCATTAAATCTGAAAGATATAAAAGTATACTATACTTTGCCCATGATCTTTTGTACTTTTCCCTTCTTTTGGCCCACTTTCAAGAAGAAAAGGAAAAGAGATATTTAACGAGTATTAGGCATGTTTGCTGCCTTGAGTTATTTATTAAAAGTAGTAAAAGTAGTATAAATAAATAAACACATTTCTATCGTGGGAATATGTTTCTCTCTTTTGTGTACAAGAAAGAAAATGAGATAACTCACCCTATTTTCTCCCGTTTGTAAATATGAAATGTAAATATGTTATTACTGTTGGTTAATATACCGGTAAGTATCTAAAATATTATCCAATATTATTTTACCACATCAAATAATAAATTGGGAAGTGTTCATAGGTAGTGAAAGTAATTGAAAAGAACATGGAATATGCTTTTGGATGAAATTTCAAGAAATAATCCAGAGCAACCTTCCCAGCCTTTAGGTTGTTTACATCTCAGATTAAACACACTAATACAGGATTGGATCTGGATCCTGCCTCAAACAGATGAGAGCTTTCAGACCAAAGAAAGAATTTTGCTGAAGAATGAAAAAATGCTTTTGTCAATTCCACTGCACTTTTATATCCTACTTCCTGGAGACCTTCTAAAAATAGAGAAAGTTTGACCAAAAGCTGGAAAATTGCTGAAAATCACACTAGATTATCCTTTCCATTCAGAATTATTTGTTAATGGAAAAGAAGCTGATTCCAACTGTTTGTAAATAGGGACTAAAAGAAAATGGGATTTATTGCCAGATCAGAGGGTAGAAGGTTACACCCTATCGGGTGAAATGCTCCCAGTTCGGCCAATGATGATGGCCAGTGGTTTGGAGAACCGGTAGCGATGGCAGCTCGAGGCTCCGCCCACCCGCCCAGTTGTTGTTACGTCCTGGTTTTACTTCTGGAGAACCGGTAGTAAAAAAATGCTTAAAAAGTTTAAAAAAAAAGTTCCAATAGTCAGCTGAGCAACGTGGAATCGTGGGAAGTTTTTTTTTCTTTTTTACTTTTTAAGCATTTTTTTACTACCGGTTCCGGAGAAACAAAGCGCTCAGCTGCTCCCCCTTTTCATTCACCTCGAGCTTCCTGCTGCAGATTTTCACACCTTGCTTCATGCGCCCAGGATTGTCGCTCTCGTTTTCTTCCTCCTCCTCCTCTCCGTCTTCCAAGTGGAAAAACGCCAGGAGCAAGACAAAAAGAAGTGTGTGCTCGCTCCTAGCGTTTCTTCATTTGTAGGAAGCTTTTGTACCTGTGAAGACAAATCTGGCTTCCTGTGCTGCTCGCTAAAAACCTCTGTGAGCGCGGCTTGTGTGCATGTGTATCTTTGCTCCTGGTCTTTCGCAGCAGCCCATGCCTGACGTCCCGTCCCCGGCTGGCTGAATCAGAGTTGGGGAATTCATTCACCCCTTCTGGCCTTGCCTGGGCCGGGCTGGCCGAAACCGCCCCCAGATTGCCTTGTGGGTCGTGCGGAGTGACAGCTGATTTCCTCTGCTCTTAAAGGTCCTGGAGCAGATCCGGGCACTGCCATTCCGAGCATGCCTGGGGCAACCACCGCCTCACCTATTGCGCCTCCCAGGCAGGCCGGTCAGGGGTCTCCGGAGGAGCCAAGGCGCCCGCTCCCCTTCCTGGGGCGGCTGGGGCAGGGTGAGACGCCTTTAAGATCAGCGGCCAGGACGGGACATCTGGCTTTTAACTATAAATATATTCCTTTTAAAATCGCAAGGACGAAAGCAGAGTGGCGAGGGGGAGAAGGTGAGTGTGAAATCGAGCCCTGTGCTGGGAGGGGTCAAACAGAAAGCCCTTCAGCCCCGGGTTTATGCGGCAAAGGAAAAGGAAGGTTGAGCATGTGCGCCCCCAAGTGCAATGCCGTGCCCTCCCTTTCCCTACCTCAGCCCCGGATCATGTGTGCCAGGCTGATCCTGTATTCTGGGGGGCAGGAGGGGGGGCAGCGGCAGGAGAGAGGAAGAAGTGGCTATGAGCGTAGGACAGAGCGGCAGGGAGAAAAAAGTGGGAGGGGGCACTTTAGTAGCCCGGGGAATTGTTCTCTCTATCAACTCGTTAATTATACATATGAACCAGTAATTGATCGCCTCTTTCCCTGTAACTAGGGCACGGTCGCTCACCTCCCACGCACACAAGTATCCCTCCTCAGAAGCTACCCACCAGAATCTTCACTTTCCTTTCCTCTCACTCCCCCTCATGGGTGAATTTCAGGTGATCAACCGTGGCTTTGACACATAAGCCTGCTGACAACAAACCTTGGGGCACAGCTAGGGAGGGGCCAAGCGAGGCTGCACTGAATGTTGGTGCAGAGACAGGGAGGGGGGAGAAATGACCCCTCCAATTCACCCCACCTTCATTCCTCTTTTCTTTGGAGGCCAACCAGAAGGAGCCCCAAGTCGCTCTAAAGGTGTTTTAAAGCCTGTGTGTGTCTTTGCTCCTAGTCTTTTGCAGCAGCCCATGCCCGACATCCCGTCCCCGGCCACTCATCTTAAAGGCACCTCGCCCTGCCCCCACCACCCCGGGAAGGGGAGCGGGCACCTTGCCTGCTCCGACCACCCCAGGAGGCACAACAGGTGAGGCGGTGGTTGCCCCCGGCAGGCTCAGAATGGCAGTGCCCGGATCCACTCCTAGGCCTTTAAGAGCAGCAGAAATCGGCCGTCACACCGCACGACCCTCAAAGCAATCTGGGGGCGGTTTTGGCCAGCCCGACCTGGGCAAGGCCAGAAGGGGTGAATTAATTCCCCAACTCTGGTTCAGCCAGCCAGGGACGGGATGTCAGGCATGGGCTGCTGCGAAAGACCAGGAGCAAAGACACACACATACACATACCAGCCGTGCACACAGCAGTACTGGTGAGGTTTTTAGCAAGCAGCACAGGAAGCCACACTTGCCTTCATAGGTGTGAAAGCTTCCTACAAATGGACTTGCACTTGCTCCTGGCGTTTTTTCACTTGGAAAACAGAGAGGAGGAAGAAGACGACGAGGGCGACAATCCTGGGCGTGTGAAGCAAGGCATGAAAATCAGCAGGAAGCTCGAGGTGAGTGAAAGGGGGGAGCAGCCAAGCGCTTTGTTTCTCTCGCTCTCCCCGCCCCCCCCCGTCATCCCCCGGACTGGATGGCCGATGTGGAAAGGCGGGCAAACTTTGGGGTTAGGAGGCGTTGGGTCTGGCTTGGCGAGGGGGGTCAGGCTGGTCAAGTGCTGATCATCGGAACCTTTTTTTTTTTTTTACTTTTTAAAGCATTTTTTTACTAGTTAAAAATGCTTTTAACAAGTTAAAAAAAAGTTGACCACGCCAACTGTCACATGACCACTACCAAGCCACACCCACCAAGCCACGCCCACAGAAACAGTGGCAAAAAAAAGTTAGATTTCACCACTGTACCCTATAGAATGTTGGAATTGTCTCACCCTGTGATACATATTTTACTGAGTTAAAAACAGGGAGACTTATTTGTTTATAAACATGCACAGGAATCCATTGTGAGTACTCTTACACCAAGAAGGTCATTCTAACCAATTGGTTAATTATATTTAACAAGTTAATTACTAATATTCTCCAATGGAAGACCTCATTAATCTATACTAGATTGGTGGATTAGAAGTCTCCTCCCTTCATTATTATTGGTGAATTGCTTCCTTTTCCATGATATTTGGATTGAAATGACTGCTATGGAGATAGTGTTCCAGGTAAACATATATCTAGAAAGAGCTTTGATGTAATAGTTGAGAGAAAGGTGCAGAAGGTAGAGTAAGTTAGATGTGGGACTGAATTTAAAAAGCTGTAAGAACAAATTAGATATTGCAATAAATTATAGAGGGCAGACCTTGTAACTGTTTTATAAAATATGTGTTTCATTAATTGTAAGGTTTTTATCACCAAATTATCTCAAACCAATTACTTTGTCATGGCTGCACCCAAAACAAATGGCATTTGTCAACTGTGATATTTATTATGTTTATATCCTGCCTTTGCTCCATGGGCAAAAAACTAAGTACACTTTTCTCTGTATTTTATCTCAAAAAGACCTTTTGATGATAGTAACTAGCTCATCAACTAGCATACTTCATATTAATACACATTGATTATCAATGTACATGTCTTCCTAGTTGCTCAACACCTCATTAGAGTTGGCAAGCAGCTGGTTCCAACCAGTGGTGAATGCTTCCTTGCAAAAAGGAAGATTTCCACCTGCCCTAAAGGAAGTAATGGTCTGATACCTGCCCAAGAGGTCAGTTCTGCATCCAGCAGTACTGGATGGTTTCTGTATAAGAATGAGGTGTGGTTGGGTTATCATAATAAAAAAATTTATAATTTGTACAGTTACATCAGCAATAAAATATTATAACATCTTTACCTTGGAAAGAAAAAAATACAGCTAATCCACTTTCCATATAGTTCTTCAGACCATGTCCAATATATGTTCTACAGCTTCCTCAGTTATGATTTTATAAAACAGAATACATTTATTGCTCCACTTTTCACAATAATTAGTCTTTTCTCCTTTGAGTACAGATACAAGTGGTCCTCATTTAACTACCACTTGTTCAATGATTATTCAAACTGATGATGGTGCTGAACAAGTGGTACTATGACTGGTCCTTGTACTTACAACGGTTGCAGTGTGACAATGAATGCAAGCTGGTGGGGCTCGCAATCAGAACACAATTACAATGTCAGAACATTCCATGGTCACATAATCACCATTTTCTATCTTCTTTGCTGGCTTCCTAAACCAAAGTCAATGGGGAAGCCAGAGGAGGATGCAAATGGTGACCACTTAATATTGTGCTTAACAAAGGCATAGGATTTCTTAATAAAGGCAACCGGAAATGCCAGAATCTCCATCACTAAGCATTGTTGTCACCTGACATCATGCTTTATGACTGCATCACTTTTTGACAGAAATTCGCTACCAATTACTCTTATTAAGTGAAGACCACCTGTACAGTCTATGCTGATAATGGATTCTTACATGGCAATAATTTCTGGCATAAAAACCTACAATTCACTATTATTATTTCTAGTGTTAACAATAATTGTGTTTTAAATATTGGTGGAGAATGAACATTGTCTTACCTGAATGTTCCTTTTCGGAGCACTGCGACTGCAGTCCATAGCTGGGATCTCTTCTTATTGCTTCGCCTTGACTGGGTGACTTTTTTTTTTTAAAGAGTCTCTCTTCGTGCTGTGGCCACGCCCCTCAATCCCATCATGCACCAGTCTTTGAACGAAGGTGCGACCACCTGAATAGTAATCAAATAAACGGTAAACATATCGGAAAAATACAACAAATCGTGGAAAGGTCCAGAACTACAGAATAAGTCAGGAAACTTTAAATACAAGGGGGGGGGGGGGAATGGACTGCAGTCGCAGTGCTCCGAAAAGGAACATTCAGGTAAGACAATGTTCGTTTTCCAGAGCACTGCTCCTGCAGTCCATAGTTGGGATATACCCAAGCTCGAACCCCAAGGGTGGGAAATCAACAGCCTCCAGAGTCCTGCGCCCCGAGGACACTTTGCAGGACTCGACGGCCAAAGGAAGCCTCGCGGAGGCAAAGGAATCCACCCTGTAATGTCTTATGAAAGGCGTCACCGAGGACCACGTGACGGCCCGGCAGATATCCGACACCGATGCCTGTGTGGCCCAGGCAGCAGAGGTCGCCGCACTACGAGTCGAGTGAGGCAAAATCCCAGACGGAACCGGCTTAGCTTGATGGTTATATGCCGTAGAAATGCACGCCTTGATCCATCTGCCTACAGTTGACGAAGACACTTTTTGGCCCAAGGACCTCGAATGGAAAGAGACCAAAAGGGCTTCTGTTTTCCGGAAGGGCTCAGTTCTGCGAATGTATCGCCGGAGAGCCCTGCGAACATCGAGAGTGTGCCAATCTCTTTCACGTTGATGCCTAGGTGACGGGCAGAAGTCCGGGAGGACGAGCTCCTGCTCACGATGGAAATAAGTGTTCACCTTTGGCAAAAAGGTGGGGTCCAATCGAAGGACAACAGTGTTCTCGTGGAAGATACATAAGTCTTTTCTAATTGACAAGGCTGACAGTTCCGATATCCTCCTGGCGGAGGTGATTGCCAAAAGGAAAACCACCTTGTAAGACAAGTATTTAAGGGATATAGCACCCAACGGTTCAAAGGGGGAAAACATAAGCGCTTGAAGAACGAGAGAAAGGTCCCAGGTCGGGAACCTATGAACAGGGGGTGGACATAAATTCGAAGCCCCATGTAAAAACCCCTTGAGCAATGGATGCTGAGATAGCGAAGAGTAAGGAGGGCATCGAATGACAGTGGACAACGCAGCGGTCTGACGATGAAGAGTGGATGGTGACAAGCCTTTGTCCAGACCCGATTGCAAGAAACAGAGAATGTCTACGATCTGAGCAGATGTAGGATCCACCAGATTGTCAGCAG
Organism: Arizona elegans; assembly: GCA_022577455.1. Lineage (NCBI taxonomy): Eukaryota > Metazoa > Chordata > Lepidosauria > Squamata > Colubridae > Arizona > Arizona elegans. Next base: position 219,083,974 of record JAKOOJ010000001.1, read on the forward strand.
ACCAGGTGCAAAAGGCACGCCATGAAGACTTGTATATACGTGACGTAGAAGGTCGTCGAGAGGCCTGTATGGTATCTATGACGGAGTCGGGGAGACGGTCCTTCCGTAAAATGACCCTCTCAAACGCCATACGGCCAATTGGAACCATCCTGGATCTGGGTGGAAGACGGCTCCTTGACGCAGGGACAGACGTGTCGGCGGAATCACCCACGGAGGACGGACGGACAGAGACACGAGGTCTGCATACCATGGCCGACGAGGCCAGTTGGGAGCCACAAGTAGGAGATCCGCTCCTTCCTCCAATAGCTTCCGAATCACCTGAGGGATCAGGGGAATCGGAGGGAATGCGTATAAAAGGCCGGGTGGCCAAGGGCATCTGAGTGCGTTGTGAGCCTCCGCCTGCTGGCATGGGTAACGTGTCACAAATCTCGGGAGTTGGGCGTTCGTCGGGCTTGCAAATAAGTCCACATAAGTCGGGTAGACCGAAGATGGTGATCGCCTCTTGAAAAATGTCGGGATTCAGCTGCCATTCCGACTGGTCTATCGATTGTCTGCTGAGCCAATCAGCGCGAACGTTGTCCACGCCCAAGATGTGATCGGCCCTCAGGGATAGGACGTGACTCTCGGCCCAATTCAAGAGCTTCTCCGCCTCCAGCATCAAGCCCCTCGATTTCGTGCCCCCTTCCTTGTTGACATGGGCCTTGGCGGTAATATTGTCCGTGAGGACAAGAACGTGACGGCCGTGCAGCTGGAGGCACCCACCAATGGGATCCCGCAACCGGCAGTCATTTTCCTCGGCGGGCTTGACGGAAGCCGGAGCCTCGGAAAGGACGCTTAGCATTGTTGGATCTAGGCCTGTCACAGAAGCGCTGTCTGTCCGAGGGACGGTCGGTTCCTGGAAAGAAGGCGCGTTGAGAATAGGGGCCTCCTGACCCCGACGAAGCCCGAAAGGGCTGTCGCTGAGAATAGGGTGTATAGCGTCTTTCTGGCCTACGATATGAAGATGCCGGCATAACCTTCCGTTTGTCCTTGTCCTCGACAAGAACAGGATCAAGAGCAGGACCGAAAAGGTTCGGGGCCTTAAATGGAGCCGCTGCTAGCTTCCACTTTGCCTTGGCATCAGCTCTCCAATTTCTGAGCCAAAACAATCGGCGCGATGTCACGGAAGAGGCTAACGCCCTGGAGGCGAACTTCACCGAGTTTAATGAGGCATCCGCCGAATATTCTGTGGCGGCCACAATTTTATTTATGTCCTGGTGAAGGCGCGTGTCTTCCGGGGGCAAACGCTCTTGAAGTTGTCTCAACCAGAGCAAAGAAGCTCTGTTAAAAAAAGACGTAGCCATCGCGGTCTTAATAGTCCAGGCCAGAGACTGATGCTCCTTACGAAAGGATAGTTCGGACTTCCTGTCCTCAGATTTAAGGACATCCAACGAGTCAGAGGACAGAAGCGAAGATGAAGAAAGGTTGGCAATCGAAGCATCAACCACAGGAAGAGCTAGTAAGGAATCCAACTCCGGGGCCCCACAGTATAACTTCTTGTCCAGACTGGTGGGACCCATCGAAGAGCCCGGTTGAGACCAGGGGGACTGGAGGACATCGGAAAAAAGCTGAGGGCAAGGAATGAAATCCTTCCCCGGCTTTGATGACGAAAACAAAGCATCATGTGGAGCTGGCACAGAGGAAGATTCAGAAGAGACAACTCCCATATTGGTCGTTTGGCGAGCCTTGTGGAGTAAGGATTTAAACAACGAGGTTCGGAACAGACCGGAGAAGGCCGGGGCATCTGGTGTAAGACCCTCATCCTCCGAGAATTCCATGTCTTCCCCCATCTCCTCATCATGGTCGGACTCGTCCGAAGAGGTGTGCGCCATCCTAGATGGAGATTTGGAGCGTACTAGAGCCGCAGAGCGAGAGGTGTGGGGTTGCAGTAAGGCGGACTGATGCATCCCAGATGCCAAGAGGGAAGAGAGGGCATTGGATAACATAGCCTGGAGATCCGCCTGAGCAGATAATGACTGACCCTCTGGACCCCTCAGGCCAGCAGCAGTCGGGGTAAAGGTCGCCTCCGCCCTGCGTGGAGGAGCCAGGTTGTCACCGAGGCCCGCAGCAGATACGCCAGGCAGAGATCTCGCGTTCCTCTTGGTAAGGCCACAGGAAAACACTTCCTGAGAAGCAGAAGTAGTACTGGGTCTGTCCAGAAGAGGAGTACCACGATCAGGCATAGGCTCAGTGGGCAAGGAGGAGCGATCGTGTAAAACCAAACGTTGGTCGGAAGGAAAAACGGAGGCCAACCTGGCTTGCCTGGCTCTGTCATACTGCCGCTCGAGAGCTCTGTGGCGACGCTGGGCATCTTTTTCCGCCGCCAAAGAAGATCTGTGTTGGCGAGTGTTAGCAGAGGCAGAAGTAGATCGTTCCTGTGAGCCTGATTTGCGTTTGGCCACAGATCTCGGGGGGCTGGATTCCAGGTCCGGATCGGAAGACAAGTAGGCATCAGCCATAGTTTGCCAATACAATGTAAATATATACAAGGGCCAAATACAATCCTGAATGGCCTGTCCAACAACTGCTGTGACCCAATTAGGTGAAATGGTATGTAGCAAATAGATCCTCTGTCCCCACCCCTTTTTTTTGTATTTATTTGTTTTTATTATTTTTTATTTTGTTTTTTTTTAAATTATTATTATTTATTTTTTTTGGAGAGCAGAAAAAAAAAGGGAAAGGTGCCAACAATGAACTATGTACAAAAAAAGTCCCAGACGACAGAGGCTGAGGGGAACACAGCAATTGGAACCACTAACCAGCGTGACCAAGCGTCCAAGCAGTCACGAGCTTGCCAGGCAAGCCTTCAGGTCCCGATAACACAGGGACAGCAAGGTAAATGAAATAGAGGCAGGCACCCAATCCAAAGAACTGCCACGAACAGTTTAGACGGGAGCGACCAGCAGCAAGGAGGCGCAGTAAAATGGCCAATAGATGCAACAAAATGGCGGCCGCAATATAAAGCCCCTGAACGCCAGGCCGGGAGTCAAAGGCAGAACCGGCAAGGAAATCAACAGTCTGACCAGATGAAGTCCAAATTGGTAAATAAGGGGCTAAAAGCGCCGCCCGAAGGACGGACGCTTGGATCGCTCACCACCAGCTGCTTGTTTCGCTGAGGCAGAAACCGCCGATCACTTCGCTGAGGCAGAAACCGCCAATCCCAGGGCGTGATCGCCCGCGGAGATTCAAACAAGCAGAAAAGCTGGTCACACATCAGAGCCTGCAGGGCGAACCATGCAAAGAGCTCCGGAGCCGCTCCTAGTCGAGCCGAAAGGAAAATCAAGGTGTGGGGGGGTGAAACAGCATCCCTCAACCCCGCGCTCACACCGGCGGCTAAATTGAAGAGGGAACCGCCCCGAAGGGTCGGGATTCCCGCGCTGCAGTCTGACAGCCGTCAGACGACTCAGGAGAGGACGGACTGGAGCCCCAGATCCGACTCTCGCCCCTGCAGCGTTAATAAGGCTCGCACCGAGAAAAAAGGAAGATTTTTTCAATAATAAAGCAAAATCTAAACGCAAAAATCTAATTTTGGGCACGAAGAGAAGAAGATCACACCAGTCCTTCAGCGACTGAGTGAAAAGACTGGTGCATGATGGGATTAAGGGGCGTGGCCACAGCACGAAGAGAGACTCTTAAAAAAAAAATGTCACCCAGTCAAGGCGAAGCAATAAGAAGAGATCCCAGCTATGGACTGCAGGAGCAGTGCTCTGGAAAAAAATCTGAAATAATGATCAGGTGACTGGAGAAATCTAATTTCTAGCCTGTATGAATGCAATGTTCACTGAGTGAATTTAGGCCAATCTCTTTTTCTCTCCCCAAATTATCTCAGAGAATCCTTACTGTGCAAATGAAATGAGGGTGTCCCCTACACACACCACTTTGATCTCCTTACAGAAAGATAAAACTAGAGCAGACCAAAAAGGGTGATTAAGAAAATAAAAGTAAAAAATCATGAGTGTTTTACCTTAGCGCTTTTCCTTGGCTTAGACTCAGGTTTTGGTGGAGCAGGTTTCTAGAAAATATATTCAGAGAATGCAACCATTAGCACAGGTAATAACAAAGATTAAGTTACTCCTTCTCCTTTCCTTCTTATTGTGATAAGGAACAAGCTGATGTCCATAAACACAGTTTGCCTTTGTAAAAATTAGTTCTTATACCTTCCTCAGAAACATTTCATGTTTCTTTTCCTATAAATTAGAAATATATTGCAAGAAACTCTTCCAGGTAATTGAACTAGATATATCACTTTTTCTTTCTTGTTTAAAAATACTATTCCATGTAAAGAAAATGAAGAAAATAATCAACAAATATTTATCAGATTAGTCATCTTTGCTGTGAATTGATTGGTTATGAATGAGCCTGGACTTAAATCAAATTTAATGGGACCCAAATTTAATGGGACCAGCAATGTCTTCCATATATCCTGAAATTTGTTTCCAGTCAGATGACTTGTTAATGTTCCGGTGTTATGCATATGGCCACATTATGTCCACAAGAACTCCTCATAGTACCCACAAGAGTCCTTCTTAAAGGAGATGGGTAGTCTAGAAACATGAATATATATGTCTGTGTGTCTCTTTCTGACAGTAAGAGGATTTTAACTTTTTTCTTATTTTAAACTTCTTTGAAAATTGAGCTAGCCTGTGCATTTTCTTTCTTTGGGACTATGGTATTTTCCCAATCATTTCCAGACTGGCTCAAGCACCCAGAAAAGCTTTACCTCATGAACTGGCTGCTTGCTCACTGGCTCTGTGATGTGGGGGTGAGAGCGCTTGAGCACAAGAGCTGGGAGACAGCAGTACTATAATTGCAAATAATTACTTTTATTTTTATTAAAAGGGGTGGGAGAGGAAAGTAAAAATTGGTTTGGTTGATGCTACCATTTAAGGCCAAAAGACAAAGTAGGGAGCAGGAAGAAAAGAAGAAGAAAAGAAACAAGACAAAAGGAGTTTATTATGAATGGGTTTTTCATAAAATGCTGTAGCTAGCCAGACCTCTGAGGCAGTTAGATTGTGTTTTCTTATCCTGCAGCCATTGGACTGAGCTGGCCATCATATCTAAACAAACAACCAAGTGTTTCCCCAGAGCCAAAAGGGTAAGGGACCTCTGTTCTAGCCTTTGGGGAGCAATCATGCATTCCATCAAAACAATGGAAGAACACTAATTTGGAACTTAGGAAAAAAGAGGCAAAGATTTTAGTAAGAAATGCAAATTTTTGCAAATCTCAAGAAACAATATTGATTAAATGTGCAGGAGAGTTTGTATTTGCCCAATCAGGTGTGCTCTGCATGTATATTGATAGATACAGTAAATGTTACAACAGTGTCCTAGATGTCCAGTGTTCTCAGTTTCAAAATAAACTTCAACTGTTCTAACCTGCTTTGGGACCTCCCAATGTTCATGGAAGTGAAAAATGCAGCAATCCTTGGTTATTTCAGATAAGAGTTAATGTACTTTATCCTCTCTCGTGGGTAGTTAAAAAATTAAGATATGATTATCTTACATATGACATAACCAATGTTAACTTGTATGGATTGGATTAAGAGATATTGGGGCTTCATACTTACAAAAATAACTCTTACAAATACTTACAGCTGATAATCTTGCAGATCGTCTTGTTGGCTATAAAACAGAAATAAAATCTCTTTGTAGATTCATGGCACTAGGTAAAAGGGGATTGGGGGGGTTGTCATTCATTTGCCAATAAAATAAAATATACATCAAAAGCAACAGAAGCCTTTTCTATCTTACGTTAAAGTATTTACAATTGTGGAATTATTTTAGAAACATGTGATGTACTTAAGTAGGATAATTTAATTGTTATACTTGGAAATATTATCTTCTTTTTTTCCTCTCCATTGTAATGGAAATATTTTGTGATAGAATCAGGGCTAAAGATTTGATAGACTATACTCAAAAGTACACTGCAAATCAACAGTAGTTTCAATCATTATTTTGGTAGCCAAATAATATTTGCTAAGTGACTCCTGGAGCTTTCTAAAATTAAAATTAAAAATGACATATTTTATTAATGTTCCAACACAAATTAATATACAGGTAAATATCTTGCATAAACCAATCTTCCCCTCCCAACCTGGAACACTCCAGATAAAATCAACTCCAGGCAGCACAGTTGTAGCTCAATGTATCTAGAAGGCATTAGACGGTGGAAGGATGAATCTAGATAGACACACAGACACAGACACAAATATCTGAAATAGAATTTCTTTATATCATAGTCTAAGCCAGCCAGCCCGCTGCTCACGTGGTCCATTTCTGAACTGGCCATGGCCCAGGGGTTGGGGACCCCTGGTCTAAACAGCACTGGTTATTAATATTTGGTATTTGTGACAATAAACATTAATAATTTTGGTTTGATTTACTATTTCCTTTGGAGTACAGCCTATAAACTTGAAAAATTCTAACTGAATGCTGGTATTACATGTAAAGTTACATTGAAAATCTTGGGAAATCAAAATTCTCATTAAATGAAAAATGAGACAGGAGGATTTTAAAGATTTGCTTTAGGATATTGAGCTCCAAAAATAAAGGTTAAATACCAAATTATAAATCTGAATCACTTGATTCTTTTTTTTTCTTCCATTTTAACTAAAAATATGGAGATGTACATTGGTAAAATAACACCTTTATAACATTGCTATACATGGGAGAGAAGACAAGCTCATATCCAACTGGGGAAAGTGTTACCATGTCCTGTTGCACTGTCTAAAAGACAGCTTGTTAGTGCAACAGTCAACACCTGTGCCAATGATATGGCTTACATGAAACACCAAAATGAAAACACCAAAATCACAAGATCCACAGTCTTCTACTATGCTTCTGGTTCCTGGATGCGCTAATATTAGAAAAAATATATTGCTGCAAAAGCCACTGGCCACATTTCGGAATATATTTTATGGTATTTTATGATATAAGAATTTGGAACTTTGGCTTTGTTGTTCCAACGTATTTGCAGCACTGAAATATTCACATGTGGAAAAATTTGCTTGTTAATATTGAAAAAGATCACTGGAGAGACCATTCTCCAGGATTTCAAATACTCTTTTTCTCAATTTGTCATTACAAAGCATTACAGCAGCGGTTCTCAACCTGGGGGTCACGACCCCTTTGGGGGTCGAACGGCCATTTCACAGGGGTCGCCAAAGCCCTCTCTCACCCACCCCACGCCTTCACTCACCCTCTGCCTCTGCTGGATCGCCCGGTCGCCGTTCGCTTACCCCGCCCACTCCCAATCTATTGCTGCCTCCGGAGTCCCAGCTGGTGGCTAGAGGGAAAAAAACTTTAAATTCTTGCCGCGGGGCTTCAAAGAGCCGCCCTACTCTCAGCTGTTTTGCAGAGGGCTCTGTTGCTAGCTAGCTGCAAAGAGGTAAATTCCTGGAGCAGATTTTTCTCCCCCTAGCTATGCTGAAAAAGGGAAATTGAAAGTAAGCAGGGTCTTTGGTGAACATGACAAAATGAGGCAGAGAGATTTCTTTTTCCTCACCAAAAAAGGTAGGTGCGAAACTGCAAACAATGGGAAATTTAGGGCAAGAGGAGGTTCAAGATTTTAAAACACAGAAGAAAAAAAGCTCTATTTAACTAGGGAATTGTAATAATTGAGATACTATTAATTGCATATTGTGTTGAAAGAAGAAATGGTTAAGTTGTGGTTTGGAGGAATATATGGGGGAAATTATTTGGTTTATTATTATTGGTAAATATAATTAATTGATTTGTAAGAAATTGGATTGCATGGAAACAATTGGAATATTCATGTTCATATTGATTAATATACAAAAAAGGTAGTTATATAACTAATTGATTTATATTAAAATGTTGAATTTGTATTAAACAACTGTATTACATAATTAACCAATGTGAGGATGGATATAAAAATATATAGAATAGAAGGGAAAAATTGAATTTGATTAAGATTAGAGATGAGGATGAAGGGTAATATTGGTTTTTTAAAAAAATAGATGAGGAATTAATATGGTAAAAAGGAAATACAGAAATTGTAAATTTAATTGAAATGACTAAATACTGTGTTGGAAGAAATATCCTTCTGGGTTCTGCTCCAAGTGGGGAAAAAGACACTGGAAACATGGAGACTGCTTGGAAAGATGGTTTAATGGTGGACAAGATCACAATGGCTTGATGGGGCCCATTGTGTTAGTTTCTGTTGCTATTGTGTTGCAAATATCAATTGACAAAGGATTGACTTTCTGCCTCTGGCCCATTAACAAAGGGTGGGGGCAGGAAGGTGGGAGCTGCTTTGTCTGTAAAATATGCTTCTCCATTTCTCATCCAGGGAAATATAATATTCTGCCTTTTCAATATTTCCCAAAGTATTTCATTCTTCTAGGAAAGGGGTGGGTGCTAACCTCCTACAACTGTTTAAATTTGTGAACCGGCCAAATACTCTGTTCAAAGAAAATACGTTGTATGTTTGTATGTGTGTTTCTAATTATTGCTATTTATTGCTATTTGTTCTCTTTTATTCTTTAAAGTTTAACAATTCATTCTTTATCTTAATATCTTAATATTTGTTTGGGGTTGGCTTTCTTCCCTTTCATCTTTTTTATTGTACAGCAATCTTTCTCCTCAAACCTACCACTTCTGTCTTTTCTTTCTTACTTACTTTCTCTTCCCCCCCTTCTTCTTCTTCCTACTTCCTCTTTCTTTCTCCTTCTCCTCCTCTCTTCCTCCCTCTCTTACCTTCACTCCTACTCTAATTTCCCTTCCCTTCCTTCATCCCTCTCTATTGCTGTATCCTTTTATGCATATGGACTACTCAAGAGGGCTCAAAAAGTTATTTTTGACTGGTCCTCGCACTTTTGACCAGTCCTCGAACTTACGACTGTCCTCACAATTTATGTTTTTGCCCTATCTTGTCACCATGGTGAAGAGAAGCAGTTGTGAAATGAGTGACACGGTTAAGAATGGTACAATGGGCATAAATGATGACCATGATATGGGCATAAATGATGATAACTGCGAAGACTGGTCAAAAGTGCGAGGACCTGTTAGAAATCACATTTTTCAGCCCTCTGGGTAGTCCATTTGTGCATAGGGACTACTCAGAGGGCTGAAAGTTATTTTTGACTGTTCCTCGCACTTTTGACCAGTCCTCGAATTTACGACTGTCCTCACATTTTACGTTTTTTGCCCTATCTTATACCATGTTGAAGAGAAGCAGTTGTGAAATGAGTGACATGGTTGTTAAGAATGCTGCACAGACATAAATGTGAGGATGGTCATAAGTGTGAGGACCAGTCAAAAGTGCGAGGACCTGTCAGAAATGACTTTTTTCAGCCCTCTGAGTAGTCCCTATACACATAGCCATGGCCACCCGGTCACATGACCAGCTAGCCACGCCCACTCAGTCACATGACCTCCAAGCCACACCCACAAAATAAGCCACGCCTACAGAACCGGTAGTTAAAAAAAATTAGAACCCACCCCTGGTTGGGGGTCACCACAACATGAGGAACTGTATTAAAGGGTCGTGGCATTAGGAAGGTTGAGAACCACTGATTTACAGAGTAGGACTAAAAATGCAGATTGAAACTTGAAATTCAGTTCTGCCAGCCATGGGTTTTAAACTTCCTTGTTATGTTAGTTGGATGCCTTTCAGATTTGTGGGGAATTTTGAGAATTAATTTGTAGCCATCAAACCGGGGTAGGCTGTTACAGATCTTACCATTAACAGTCTAAATTATGTTTCTTATTTCTAAAATTAGATTAAATGTCTTGCTGAATTGCTTGTGTATAGAGTCGTTCTTTCTAGAATAGGATGTGATTTTAGTATAATTATCCTAAGTACATCATTGCAAGTATCTATTTAATACATTTTTCCTAAACATAATTACTAATTTTTATTTCCACCATTTTCATTCATTAACTGTAAAATAGACCACGGCCTTGGAAATGATTGCCTCTAACTTGCAGGAGAGACTATCCAAGGCCTACAGTGTGATGGAAGGCACTTCTATTCTTACAAATCTATTCCATTATATAGTGTTCCTAGGAAGGAGGCCTCTGCTTTTCATTCACATTAGACTAGCCCATTTTCTCCTAAGTCATTTTGGAAATTAGTTTCAAGTTTGAAGTGACAGTGTAAACAAACATTTTACAAAAGAAGGTAATCAGTTAAGTGTCCAATATGTTGTCACTTTGGCAGCAATTCCAGTACGTCTCAAAAATTGTACTTGTTACTCTTTCCCTTTTTGGGACTATGAGGCCGCCAGATGTGACAGCTGTTCTACCAGTGGACTGATGCTGTATCAATTCCCCAGTTCTTAAAGTCATGCAAATGTAAAATTGCTTTGAAAATGTACTTTTCTTTCTAAATGTACATTTAAAACTACCAGCATGCAGGGAAAAATTGTGTGCAAATTTCTCCACTGTAATGAAAGTAATTATTACAGTTAAATGGAGAGCCTATGTTTGTTTGTTTCTTTGTTTGTTTGTAAGTGTGTATGTATATGTACATGTTCGTGTGTGTGTGTGTTTACAGTGAGGATCCTTTATCAGAAAAAGGATTATTATTTAACTGCAGCAAATTAATAATTCAGTTTTTAAAAAAACAACAATTTGCTGGTTGTGGCTAACTCATAGACATTCCAAAAATAAAATAAAACCTTACATCCTTCTAGAAATATTTCAAAATATATGCACATGAACAATCCAGCTTAGCATACAATAAATCTGTTATAAAATCTACTTCTATGGAACTAAGGGAAAGTACAACCTAGAAATGAGCCCCAGTGAAACAAACAGGACCTGTACTGATTTGTTCTCAGAATGTAAGGTTATAGAAGATCTGATTAAAAAGAAAAACAATACCTAAGCAAATATTAATTAGGGCTCGTTTAATGTTCAGCCACTTGAATGGATTTCCTATAATTAGAAGTATTCTTCATTGTGAAGAAAATATATATGTTCTGATGAAGTTCCTTGCTATCATATACAAGGTATATGAAACTTAGAAAACAATGCCAGGACTAATTTTGTTTTAACAGCTTCAGTAACAGAAGTCTTGCAAGTCTGAATGTATTTCCATTTATCTTCATATGAACCTGGAAGGACTTTGTGTGAAATATTTTTTCAAGTTATTTTGAAGGCCAGGCTCAAGCCCTGCTTATCTAACTATTGCCTTTGTAAAAGTTCTTCCCCCTATCCTTCAGGGCCATACCCTATTCCCTCTATATATCTTATCAATAAGATCTTTCCCAAAATGAACTTTCTTAGCTGCCAAAGCGTAACATGCAATATGGGTATTTCAGGAAAAAAGGGAACATCACACAGATGATCAAAATAGGCTGTTGTGTTACATACTATGTTGATAGCACATACAAGCCTTTGTATTTTCTACAGAAAAGCTACTTAGGTGAGTATATAAAGTGATATTCCAACAGATATTAGTGCAGAAGATTCTGTTTTAGAAGGTTCTAGGTCAGTGTCGCCTCTTAACAGTATTGTACACAACATCCCTGCTTGTCTTTTATTCATTTATTTGATTATTTATACTCTGCCTTTATTATTTCTACAAATAACTCAAGGTGGTAAATATATCCAGCACACCTTCCTAGGGGCAAGGCTAATCTTAGCTTATGTTGGCCCTGCTGCAAAGTAAATACAATTGTACTGTAATAGAAATACTTACTTCAAGACTGTCTTCTAATATTACTGCTGCTGCTATTTTTACTAAATGGAGCTTCTCTCTTATTTCCTTTAAAATCAATTGCATTTATAATTGGAAACCATGCAAACAAATGCAGTAGATGTATTCTTGGTGGGGAGGAGGGGGGGATTCTTTTTAAAAAAGTGTGACAAGCAGTAAAAAACCTACTTCAAGCTATTTCCAAAAGATTCCAATATGAGGGACAATTCTAAGTCTGTGAAGCAGATTCCTCATTTCAGCTGCTTCAGTTCACCAATGGAGTGAACTAACTTTGTACCAGATGGGAATGAGTTCCCTTGCAGAGCAGACATGTCCTTGGAGATAAGAGCATTCTATCTCTCACAGGTTTATTTGCACATTCCTTCTGCTTTTAAAATAAGGAAGTTATAATTTCAAAGGGGAGTTTATAAATGGCAGCAGCTTACATTAAGACTTTGGAACTTGTATATTCCATGCAAATATTTAAAAAAAAATGTGAACATTCAAATGATTTTTAAGTAGTTGGTATTTGATCCTGTCCACACTGACAGTTGTACTTATATGCAAAGAATCTCTATAGGAGAATATAAAGGGTTGTGGGATTTTTTTTGTTCTCACATCTCACGGTACACATGGGCATGAGGACATCCAGTCATGGTATATGAGGCTATGATTGCCCACTTCATTCAATTCCCATGGACTTAAAAAAGAAAAAATATGCTCCGTCATTTCTTATACAAGTGAATATTCTTTGATATCCCACCAAACCATTTCAAAAGTGGGATAATGATACCAATCTGCTTTAGAGATAGTAAGAATGACTAAATTAATGTGTATGAAGTCCCTTGAACTCTCTGTGCATTCTATAGCTCCCTGTACATCTAGAAGTGCGCAAGTTAGAGAAAACTGCTCTAAAGTTATATAATAGCACAAATATCTATATTTTGGGATTTGAGAGTGTAATATTCCCAAAATGCAATGAGCTAATTTGCATATGATGATTCTGGTTCATTACAAAGGAGCAAATATACCAAGACATAGCTGCTTATTTGGTTTCCCTTGGCTCTTCCTGTTGGGAGATGTTATCTGTGAGTTCAGTATTGTCAGAAGGACAAGTCAGGAGCACCACAACCTTGCTTGATACCATTACTTTCAAACTGGGCTCATAAGTCTGCATTAAGGACTTATAACTCTGCTTCAAAATCTAACCAGAGAATACAGTGTAGTATGCCCTTATAGTAATCATTACAGCAATTCTCACTTGAAACAAAATTCGGCATTGTTAGAATCTTAACACACACTCTGTCTCGCTCTCTAGTTTAAATCAAGCTTCTGACTCTTATGTGGGCAATCTTATTGAATTTCAGTCACTGGGGCAACATGGCTTGTGGAGGTTTGCACTGCCAAGGGTGTCTGCCCCAGCATGTGGAAATTACTGAAGAAGTTCTTCCTGCCTTGGAAAGAAATTATCTCTCAATGTGCCCATTAATATAGTGGAAGAACTTTGAAAGGCCACCTGGGAACAACTGTTGTAGCAACTGTAACTGACAGAACATTAAATTTATCCGTGGGCATCTACTCCTAACCAGAATAATGACAAAATGACAAAACATGAACTTACAATGCCACATCTGACATTTCAAACTTCCCTCATAACATTGCACAGAAGTTTCTAAGGGGCATGTTTTGTCATTTGCTTACTCCTTTGCACCAGAAGACTGTCAATCAGGCTTGAACAACAAACTGGTTGGCCAATTCCTGTTGCAACCAATGGATCAACATTTGTTGATCCTAAAAGAAACTGATCCTGTCCTTGCAGAATCCTGTGGGACTTCCTGATCCCCACAGACAGGGAGGTACTAGCCAATCAATCAGACATTGTGATAGTAAGCAAGGACATTGTTTATCAAAATGTTACGTTTCAAAGAAGAGAATTTGCTTAAATATACAAAATATATGAAGTCTTAACCAGCTGTCACAAAAGCACCACTACACTTTATTAGATAGACTGACTATGGCCTGAGAGGAATGTAATTGTTTTTGTCTCTATTATCTTGCCATCAATAAAAGAAAGAATTGAAACAATCAGACTTGCCTCTTGTTTTGTTATTTTTGCTGCATCCTTGGCTTCAGCACCCTCTGGGGACTAGAAAGAAAATTATACGATTAAGTATATTGCATTCTCCTTAGTTAAAACAGACAATCAAAAATATAGAACCAAATGGAAATCGTATAGGTTATACTATTTCAATAAAACAATCAGATTTAATTCCATCCTCATTTCTAATGAGTTAGAGATTACCTGAGCATTAGATTATTATAAATTGAAGTGATTTGAAGATGTAAACATACACCAGGAATGAGCAACTTTCTATTTTAAAGAATATTTATTTAAAAAGAGACTAAGTGGTGGTTTAAGTAGAACCATTCAGTTACATATGTGCCAAATTTAGGTTTAGTTTTCAGGTCAAATGAAAATGAAAAGAAAATCTATAGTCTAGTTTTGATGAAGATACAAAAACATAGAAGTGCAACTATTTATCTCCCATCCAGTGCTCAATAATGGAAACAGACATCATACCTTATTAGTAATACTACAAATTAAAATCTGTGGTAAGAAAAGAAAATCTTATTTTTTTTAAAGGAAAATTAAGTTTAATTTAGTAGGACTAACTTCAACTAGGTGTTTTTAAACCTAGATTCTTACTGGTAGAATAATGTTGCTTGGCTTGGATATTTTATAAGAAACTTTTGATGTTTAGGTGAACAATTCAAACTTCCAAAACATAAATAAATATGCATAATATTGCATTAAAACCATTTCAAAGCAGCAAAAATATGAAACTAGTAAAGCCTGATCTGGACCTATGTCCTATATGTAGATGGTTCATGAGCAGGGGTGAAATGCTACCGGTTCGCTCCGGTTCAGTTGAACCGGTAGTTTAAAAAAGCTATGATCCAACGATCACCTGTGCCACGCGGTTTAGCTTTGCTAGAAAGCAGGATTTCCTGCTTTCTAGCTAAGCTAAACCGCACGGCACAGCTGATACCCCCCTCGCGGTTCTACTTACCTTCCCAAGCCTCCTTTTGGTGTGTACTGCACATGTGCAGGAAATCCTGCTTTCTAGCAAAGCGAAACTGCGCAGCACAGGTGATCGTCGGATCGTAGCTTTTTTAAACTACCAGTTCAACTGAAACAGTAGGTAACTACCGGTTCACCCGAACTGGTAGTTTTTAAAATGTGCAGTGCGTGCTTGGTGTGTAGTGTCATGCACACACAGTGCATATTTTGTGTGTACTGTGCATGCAGCGCTCATTTGGTGCACCCTGCGCATGCAGCGCACGTTTGGTGTGCATGCGGAGCCAGTGAACCAGTAGCAAACCAGTTCAGATTTCACCCCTGTACAGGAGGATCCACACAACAGTTTGGAATATAATTTCAACACAGTATCAGCTAGGCAGGAAAGGGCATCTGCAGCAATAGTAACTGGATTCCAAATGGGTGACATGGCAGGACACAGAATTTACAAGTAGTCCTCTTTTAGCAATTACCATATTTAGTGACTATCCACAGTTACACAAATAACTGAAAAGTAACTTTGTGACCAGTCCTTGTATTTGTAACCTTTTCAGGTCTGTAAAGCAAAAAAGATTGTAAAATCTTTCACTTAGTGACCACTAAATTGCCAATCCTAACTGAGGTTGTTAAATGAGGACTCTCTGTATTGCACCTGCATAAAAGGGGCAGCCTATAATTACCTACTCATTTTGAAGCACTGACCATTGCTGTAGATACTTCTTGGGGCAGAAAAACATAGTTATAGGGCTTCCTGAGCAATGCCTTTATTACCTAAATATGTAATAATGTTCGCAGAATTTTGTATGGAATAGAAATAAAGAAAAAAATGAAAAAAGATAATTGATTTCTACAGTTCATGTCTTAGTTGGCTTTTCCAAATTTCTTATAGTTGCTACAGACAGATTAAAACAGCCTTCAGCACATAATGCCACAGAATATATTGGAAATACAACTCCCAGAATTCAACAACTAGAGGATGTCTATAACTGCAGTACTATAATAAGGCCACACCTCATGAATTGTCCTGACCAGGACAGAGACTACTACACAAGCTGTATTCCAGCAATCTCCAACATTCCTGAAAGTAAATAATGGCAGGTATTACTCCAGTAGTTCACACAGCAACTATATTTGTTATAAATGGAAGGCAAACTATTTGCCTGAAGACAGGTATTGCCTGTCATGCTATGGTCCATGGAGTTGCAGAGAGTTGGACATGACTTAGTGACTGAACAACTAATATCCATTTCCATTTAAAAAAAAATTAAATCCCACATTGGCTGCTTGAAATCCTAAATCAACTAATGGTCTGCAGAGTGAATTTTCCCCAAAATTTAGAGCAACCCACATTTTCTCCCCACAACAACCAATAAAAGATTTCTCATCCCTAATTTGTTACAATTGCTAATAATGAGTCTTCTGGTAGAAAATGGGTTTCAACTGGAAATGCTTTGATGACAATCCAATCTGACACTGCATTGACTAAGTTGGATCAAATCTGATGAATTCATCTACAGGTAGTCCTTGACTTAAGACTGGGCATTAGCAACTTTTTGAAGTTCTAATGGACCCCCAAAAGTTCCAAAGTCCTGACAGACACACACACACCATGGTCCCATGACATTTGGGGCATTCAGAAATTCTGCCTTTACCACCGTTTGCAGCATCCTGTGGTCATGTGATTACAAGGTCATATAATCGGGTTGGTCTCATGAGTGCCATCTTACACTCAACACTATTCTCCCTGCTTTACACTTTTATTCAAAGTAAAAGTGCTAAAGAACAGAGGTTCCAGCTTTATGTCTCACGGGATGAATCATTTAGCTACAGGCAAGAATGTACTCTTCAAGAAAAACCCTTCCTCTAATAAAAAATGTGCTGTGTATAATTATGCCTCTCTCTCTCTCTCCCCCCACTCTCTAAATTTTTTAAATTATCCAGTTTTAAACCATTTGTTTAAACTTTATTAAATTCATTAATCTTAATAACAATAATGGAAGAAACAGAATGTTTTAAATTAAACTCTATCAGCACATTACTGAAGCCTAAAAAATGTAAAGTCAAACAACTTTATACAAATTATAAAATAGGTGCTGAATCAATTAAGAAGCTTGCAGTACAATACACAGGGCTGGCTTAAGATCTGCTATATCCCCCCCCACCCCAACAACAGAAGAGGCGGCCTTCTCACCACAGGAGGCATTTCAGATTCGATAAAAGAATGTCACTGTGGAATGCAAAGAGAGGGCATGGTCTTCCCATGCCTCCAAGTAGTAGTTGTGCTAAGTTTGGGGATTCTCTACCATCTGAGGTTCTTCCTGTTGTTTTTTTTTTTTTTTTTTTGTTTTTTTTTTTTTTTGCAGGCAGCAACATCTATTCAGGGAATCCTTCAACCAGTGGAAAAGAAGCTGCAGAAGAGAATATCAAGTCCATGATAGACTGTTTTATGCAAGGATTAACAAGTTAAAGCCTTGCATTGTTGCAAACGTTTGGTGCAAATGTCAAAGTTGAGGGCTGGGAACTGAAGGAGGTGAAGGGTGAAATTGGATTCTCCAAGACTATCTTATCTAATTGTAAATTATTCTTTTGTTGTATCTCCTGAATTTAAATGCAATGTTGCTATGGGCTGGTGATGAGGCAAAATGTATTGATAAGTCTTTCCTTATTAACTGCTTCAATTACCATTCCCGCTGACTGAAGAGAAAATATTCCCAAATCAGGCCAAGAGCTGAGCGAAATTGTATCTGTGAAAAAATGATTTTAAAAATGTAATTGTCATTTATCTGACCACCCTTTCATCCTCTTCAACCAGCAGGTCCAAAAGAATACTTTATTTTGTATCCCCCAGTTTTTTAAAAAAAGGCTTCATTTATAGTTTTACTTTGTTCCTTTCATAATTGCAAAATTAAAATGGCTTGCAAGGTATCATCTGGCACAAGTATATTTTGTCAACTTGGTTTGACATATTACTTTTTCAAAAGCAGGCAGAACATCTAAAGGCAGTATAGATAACTAGGTTATATGTGATCAAAAGATTTCCAAGGTATAGTATCTGCTTCAAAAACCTGCTCCTAACAAAGATTGTACTTTATATATATATACTGTGTGTGTATGCGTATGTTACAGAACGCAGGACAAAACTGATAAGGTACCAATATTCTCATTCTGACATTAAAGAAAAAAAATGTTTGTTAACATGGCATGCTTGCATCATAGATGAGTGGAGTTCTGTGTAACCTAAACACCACAATTCAGT
The DNA here is from genome assembly GCA_022577455.1 of Arizona elegans. NCBI lineage: Eukaryota > Metazoa > Chordata > Lepidosauria > Squamata > Colubridae > Arizona > Arizona elegans. The sequence goes on from JAKOOJ010000001.1 coordinate 219,102,013, forward strand.
CAGCATCTAAAGGTTTTAGCTGAAATTTCTGTAAGATATTCTGGGGTGAAACTATCCTTACTTAAGCAGCCAAGTCATACAAACTCTACAACAGGGATGTCAAACTAAATTTCATTGAGGGCCACATCAGGGTTGAGTTTAACCTCAGGGGCCAGGGTGGGCGTGGCCAGCTTGACATCACTCATTTCGGGGACATCTGTGATGGTCTGAGCGTTCTGCCAGCAAAAATGGGCTCCCAAGCTCAGTTTTCCTCCGCAATGGCCTCCTGCTGCCTTCTGCCAGGGAAAACGAAGCTCGGGGCTGCGCCTGTTTTCGCCAACAGAGGCACCATGGGCCGGTCCTTTGCTGTTTCTAGGGAGGCCTCACAGGGCAGATCTAAGCACCCATGCGGGCCAGATCTGGTCCCCGGGCCTTGAGTTTGACACCCCTGCTCTACAAAGATTGGGACTGCCCCCAATTATCACAAGAAAAATGAATTAGAAGCATTTCAAGCACATCACAGCTCCATGATGGAAGTCTCGGAGTCTGAGAATGCTCAGGATGAAAATGCTCAGAATGAAGAATGAAAATGGATGTTTCCAAAATACTGTGAAAGAACAGATAGACCTTTTTATGGTATCAAATTAGAAATTACCATACTCCCTATTAAACTAATTCTCAGTAAGAGTACCAAAGACAATATAGAAGCCATACTTTTTAGCATGTTCACTATAAAACTAAGGACTAAGATATGAATACCCCATCACCATTTTCCTTGAAATAAACATACTGATCTGAATCTGTGAGAATCTTTTGTCAGATTTTGGCAAGCGTTATGATCAGTCCTCCTCGGGAATAGCCTGTCTGATACAATGCTATAAGTTTGGGAATTAGCTTAATGATAAAAGACTGTCAGTTGTTTGTAATAGCTACTGTTATGATCCACATTTAATTCTACAGATCTTGTGCGAGCTTCCTAGAAGGTTTAGCTAAATCATATCCACCAGAGGAAGACTTGGCACATGCCAAGGAACATGTTGTAATAAGCTTACTGGGGAACTCAGGACTGAATTCTTCGGGTGCAAGGTTGCCAACATGGACCAATCCACTGCAGAAAACTTACATCCCAAAAGCTCTAGATGATTGCCCATTCATCCCAGCTTTAATAATACCTATTATGTAGTGCATTCAGCGCTTACACCATCTCAAAGATTTTATGGTGCGATTCACTCCCAATACACACAGTTCTATGAGAGGCATCTCAAATTTGTTAAGCCAGAACCAACCATCACTCCAATGGCAAAATAGAGCATAGATTAACATCCCACTTAGCCTTGCATTCAAATGCAATATGGGCTTTGGCTTACCTGAACGCTTCATCTGGTTGCTCTGGGTCCAGTGGTCAGGAACGGGTTAATCTTACTCCAATATGCTTGATTGAGTCTACTAACTGAGAAGCTCCGCCCCTCTGCCTTGCTTCCCAGCTTTCTGAAGAAAGACGATACAGCATACCGACATGTAGAGCTGCAATAGACAGAAAGGTAGACCGACAAAGCCATCCGAACGACGAGGGCCGAAACAGGGAGGGGCTGACCACTGGACCCAGAGCAACCAGATGAAGCGTTTAGGTAAGCCAACGCCCAATCTCGTTGCTTCTGGGTCCAGTGGTCAGGAACGGGACATACCCAAGCAGAGACCCTGTCGGGAGGGACCCGCCCGAGGAGAGGTCTGCCCATGAACCTGTTGTAGCACTCTGCGGCCAAAAGCCTCATCGGCTGAGGCAAAACAGTCAAGAGGTAATGCCTAATGAAAGGTGTGGGTGAGGCCCACACAGCTGCCCTACAGACCTCCTCGATGGAAGCCTGGATGGCCCACACGACCGAGGTCACCGCACTGTGGGTGGAATGGGCCGTGATGTGGCGGGGAACAGGGAGAGACTGAACCTCGTAGGCCTTGGCGATGGTAGCTCTGAGCCAGCAGCCCAGCATGGCCGAGGAGGCCTTCCTCCCTAGGGTAGAAGGCTGGAAGGAAACTAGAAGTGATTCTGATTGTCTTATGGAGGAGGTACTCCTAAGATAAATACGCAGGGCACGTCTGACATCTAGCGTGTGCCAGGCCCGTTCCAAGGGATGAGAAGGATTGGGACAGAAATCGGAAAGGACAATCTCTAAGGATCGGTGGGAGAGTTGACCTTAGGTAGAAAGGTAGGGTCCAGTCTAAGAACCACTCTGTCCGGGTGGAAAATACACAGATCAGCACGAGGAGAGAGGGCAGCTAGTTCCGATACCCAACTGGCCAAGGTGATGGCCAGAAGGAATGTCACCTTATAGGCGAGAAAACACAGTCCAACCTTCCTGAGGGGCTCAAGTGGGGCTCTCGTGAGAGCGTCCAGGACCTTGGGGAGGTCCCATGTAGGGTATTGATGAATGGGTGCAGGACAGATGTTAGAAGCACCCCGTAGGAACTGCCTAACTAGAGGGCAACTGGAGAGGGAACCCCTGGACCCACAACAAAGGATGGACGAAAGGGTGGCTACTTGCCTGCGAAGCGTGTTTGGGGCCAAACCCGCATCCAGACGTTCCTGAAGGTACACTAGCACCTGCTCTGTGGAGGACGTCGTGGCTACGATGGACTTCCGTTGGCACCAGGAAGAAAACGACCGCCATGTAGAGTCATAGATGCGAGTCGTCGAAGGGCAACGAGCTGCCTGGATGGTGGCGATGACCGAGGGGGGCAGCCTCCGCTCGCTCAGCAGTCGCCGCTCAATCTCCAGGCGGTTAGTTGTAGCCAGCCGGCGTCCGAATGCTGGAAAGAACCCTGACGAAGAACGGGCCTGTCCGGAGGTAGACGGCAAGGAGGACAGATGGAAAGGGCCTTCAGATCCGCGAACCACGGTCGGCGAGGCCAATGTGGTGCGATCAGGATCAGATCCGCCTTCTCCTGTAGCATTTTCCAAATGACTTTGGATATGAGGGGAAGCGGCGGAAAGGAGACCGGGAGGCCAGTTACTGTGCAGGGCGTCCATGCCTTCCGCTTCTGGATTCAGGAATCGGGAGAAGAATCTGCATGTCAGATTCACTGTTCCGAGTGGCAAAGAGGTCCACGACTGGGGTCCCGAGGCAAGACGTGATCTCCGAGAACAGGTCCGGGTCCAGGGCCCATTCCCCGGGATCCACCGTGGACCGACTGAGCCAGTCCGCCTGGGTGTTCACTGTCCCCGAAATATGCGAGGCCCGTAGAGACCTCAGATGAGTCTCCGCCCAGGCTCCCAGCCTCTCGGCCTCCTCCATGAGTTGTTGAGACCGGGTCCCCCCCAGGCGGTTCACATGGGCCTTGGCGGCCACATTGTCGGTCCTGACCAGTACGTGTCTGTCCTGAACCTTGTGGGCGAACACTCGCAAGCCAGGTGGATGGCCCGGAGCTCTAGCCAATTTATGTTGTGTTACAGATCAGTCCGGGTCCAATGGCCCTGGGCGAGGGATGAAGACAGATGTGCTCCCCAGCTGTGAAGGCTGGTGTCCATGGTCAGGACCAGACAGTGAGGTTCCCTGAACTCCCTCCCCCGAAAAAGGGCTTCTGAACCTCACCATTTGAGGGACCTGAGGACTTTGGGAGGGAGATGAACCTGTTGGGATGTTCCAATCTGCTGTTTCTGATAGGGAAGGAGGAACCACTGCAGGTGTCTGCAGTGGAGGCGGGCCCAGGGAACAATCCCGATGCAAGATACCATCTTCCCCAGGAGTTGTGACAGTGACGCCAGGGAAGAGGTCCTCCCCGTTGCCACTGACCTGACCAGAGACTGCAGGCTGGACAGGTGGTCCTGGGAAAGATAGACTGCTCTCCCTCGTGTCTACAATGGCCCCCAAGTATTGTATACAGGTAGAAGGCACGAGGTGACTCTTGGCCAGGTTGACAGAAAACCCGTGATTCCTCAAGACCCTGAGAGTGGTGGACAGATCCTGGTGCACCAGCTGTTCTGAGGTGGACTGGATGAGGAGGTCATCCAGATAGAACTGCATCCTTATTGGTAGCATTCTGAGATGGCCCGCCAGGGCGGACATCAATTTTGTGAACAGCCGGGGAACCAAGGATAGACCGAAAGGAAGGGCCCTGTACTGGTAATGACTGGTTGAGAAACAGAACCTGAGGAAGCGACGGTATGCAGGATGGATGGGGGCGTGCAGGTAAGCTTCTGTCAGGTCGATGGAGGTGAGGAAGTCTCCTACTCTGATCCCCTCCAAGATGGTCTGGAGGGATTGCATTTTGAATCGTCAATAGATGATCCGACAGTTCAGGGACTTGAGATCGAGAATTGCCCTCCATCCCCCTGACGATTTCTGAATGACAAATAGGCGTGAATAGTAGCCTAGTCCGTGCTGCTCCTGAGGCACCGGTTCTATGGCCTGAATTTCAAGAAGATGTTGGATGGCCGATGCTAATAGGAGCCGGGATGCCCTGACCCGAGAGAGAGGGCATCTCAGAAATCGGTCTGGGGGGTGGAGAGGAATTCCAGAGAGAGGCCATACCTGATAGTCTCTCTGACCCACACGTCCGACGAGGTAGCCTCCCATTGGCTGGCAAAGGACGCCAGGCGGCTCCCAATGGGAAGCCCATCCAAGCCATCAGCGCGACCTGCAGAAGCCCCGGCCCCGGCCCCCTCGAAAGGGACATCTAACCTGACCCTGGGAAGAAGGGGAAAACTGACGGTCCTGTGAACAGGGCTGTCTAGGTGGAAAGGACCGTTGTCTACGGGAACCCGTGAAACCTCCCTCCGGGTTACGAAAGGGCCAACAGGACAACTGAGAACGAACTTCAGATCTACGGGACAAATTTGGAAGGATGCGGTGTTTATCCTTGGATTCCACTAGAAGTGGTTCCAGAGCCGCCCCAAAAAGTTTGGGTCCGCTAAAGGAAGATGAAGCCAGACGCCATTTAGATTTGGCATCAGCTTGCCACTGGCGGAGCCAGAGCAAGCGACGGGCAACCACTGAAGACCCAATGGCTTTGGCAGAGAAGCGAGATGAATTTAATGTGGCATCCGCTGAATATTCTAGGGCCACAATGACCTTGCTAATGTCCTGTTGGGACCGGACATCCAATATAGGAAGTCTAGCCTGTAGCTGACGCAACCAAAGAATGGAAGCTCGATTGAAAAAGGAAGCGGCCATGGTAGATTTAATTGACCAGGCCATGGCTTGATGAGATCTAACCAAGGAATTGTCTAAACGCCTATCCTCGGAACAGAGGCTATCCTCCGGGGGTGCAGCCAAGTTAGAATTAGCCGACAATTCAGCTACCGGCTGGTCTACAGTAGGAACCTATAAAAGAGATGTCAATTCAGGAGCTAAATTATAAATGCGCTTGTCCACTGCATTGGGGCTGGGACCTGAAGCAGGGGATGACCATTGGCGTGGTAAAACATCCCTAAAAAGCTTAGGCCCTGGTATTTCCGTCTCAACTGCCGGTTCTTCAAAGAGAGGAACCGCTGTAGCAACACCCCTCCCCCGGGGTAGCTTCCATTGGGCTAGGGGTCCCCAACCCCGTGGTGGCCTTGGCCTTGTGGAGAAGTGAACGAAACAATTGAGGTTTGAAAAGACCAACAAATGCAGGTTGGTCAGGAGCTAAATCCTCATCCTCCGACATTTCCTGATCTAAAAGGTCTGCCCCAGCTAGGGAACCCTGTTCAGATTGACAGGATGAGGGGGCTCTGACCTGTCCCGAACCAAGTTCAACCCCGCTCTGGATGATGGCACAGTCAGCAGAGGCAATAGAACCCTCAACATCCACCTGGGAACAGGCCTGGTCAGATACCCATGAGGATGTTCTTTGTAGCAATTCCTGTCTAACACCCTCCCGGATAGTCTCTCAGATATACGAAGCCAGGATAGGGGTAATGAGGGCCTCAGGAGCCACAGGGGCCGGATCTGAAGAAGTTCCAGGTACATCAGGGGAAACCAAACCCTCCAAAGGAGTTGGATTGGGAGGAGCCTCCAACTGAACCCCAAACAATGAGACATTGACCTCCTGTTGTACATCAGCCAAAGCTGGATCCCCATCAGGGGATAAGGCTGGGATCGTGGTCTGGGAAGAGGTCTCCCTGGGGTGAGGGGAGGCTGCAGGAAGAACATTCACTTGAGGACTAGGTATGACCTTTTCCTGTAAGGAAGCTGCCTTGGTGGCCTTCTGAATGGCTTTCTCTATAGCCTTGTGGAGCTTTAGTTCCTCCTTAGCTAAGGCTGATGATGATAGTGCAGTCTTAGAGATTCCAGCAGAATGGTGTGATTTCCTGCTCCTTTTTGCAGGAACGGAGGTAGATCCCTGGGGCTCTTCGCCTTGAAGGCGTTGTTTATTAGCCCTGGAAGGCCTCTGAGAAGCCATCGTGGGTCTGGGAAATAAAGGGCAGCAATTAATAACCCCCAACGATTTAACGAAAACTATAACTGCCCAATCCAAAACCTAGCCACACTTAACTTTGTATCTGGGGACGAAAACTGGCTGCAAGGGGTATCCAAACTAGCAGCCTGAAAAGGTAAGGCCTCAAATGGCCATGAGGTCGATTCAAAATGGCCACTGGAATGCAGGCAGAAGAACACCAACATGGCGCGCCCCCTAAAAAACCCCTTTCGGTACCTTAGTCAGGAAAGGTTGCAGCAAGGGAGAAGACCAGCCAAACTGGTCCACCCACAGAGTCCGAAATGAAGCCAGAAGCCGCAAGCATCGATAGAGTGCAGCCCGATAAACCGCGGCTGCAAAGGAAGCCTCTGGTGCCGCTAGCGCCACAAGGGAGCCACCGAACGCTCCAGCGGCAAAATCTCCTGCGCAGGAAGAAGCGGCTTGCAAGTCAGGCAGAGAGGCTCAAAAGGACTCCTTCGGGAAACCCCAGCCTGGGTTTCCTCGCAACGTTAAGTTGCCAGCGGATTCGAGTGTTAGCCTTTTGCGCTGATGTGAAGGCTAGGCTCAACCTACAGGGAACCTCCAGCCCCCACCAAGACAAAAAAATGGCCCTCAGCGGATTCGGGTACAAAGCCCTTCTCGCTGGAATGCTCACCTAGAATATCTGGAAGTCAGTAGAATGGAAATTTAATTGCAAAAGAAAGCTTTTGCCAGGAGCACAGCTCAAAGGTGTCTTTCTCAATCGGATTGAGTCAGAAAGCTGGGAAGCAAGGCAGAGGGGCAGAGCTTCTCAGTTAGCAGACTCAATCGAGCATATCGTTCCTGACCACAGGACCCAGAAGCAACGAGATCTCTCTCTTCCCACATTTTCCTTCCTATAATGATAAAACTGACTTTTGGGCATATGTAAATGAGCATTCCTGCCTTAAGAAAACCTAAGCTGATAATGGGATCCATCTCATAAAGTGACTGATGGAAGGATGGTCTTTATTTGATGGATCAGTGGTGGCTGATGACTCTCTAACAGTTCCTTGTCAAGATTATCTCAAGTTATAGTAAAGATAAATGGGATACTTGGGAAGATAGATTACAGTCCTCCTATAACTTCTTCAAAAATATGTAATAGTCTCATATGACACAGTTACTTCTTGTATACTTCATAACATCTATGAAAGCCATTAAGATATGTTGCAGATCAGCCACTTGATTGATGGTCTTTAAGAGGATAGTTCTCTAAGAGGCAAACTAATACAGACTATGGTGGCGATGTGTTTGTTATTTTTGGTTCCTCTTAGTCCCCATCTCAATTTGTGCTAGATCCAAATGCAGCTTTCTTGCTGCTGATTCTCTTTCTTGTTAAAAAAATGTTTTTGGTTAAGATTGCAGAAAAAACTTCTAATATTTCTGTTTTAGGAATACTGGCTGGAGAGTTTGTGTGACTGAGGAATGGATGGAAAGTGTATCTTTACTGTGTTGGGCAGTTTGTCTTTTGCCCTTTATGACCATAAAGGAGGGGATAGAGGTGGATGATAGTGCCCTCAGGATTGGGGATAAGGTTACTGAAATGGAAGGCATTATAAAGTAGGCAACCTGAGGATGGTAAGGTGTCACTTGGAAGGTCAGTTCTTCCATGACTTCTTATTTCCCCCATTTTTCTTGCTTTTCTATGCCTACGGCATTGACCCATTGGGAAGGGATTGGTGATATCACAAAGCTAATACTCTCATTGTGGGATTTTATATTCCTGCAATGGCAATGGTAATTACAAATGGACAGAGAGCTGAAGTAACAAGCTGAAGTCAGTTGTTTGGAGGTGACTAGCAGAACATATTGCCCCTTGTTGGGGCAATCAAATTATTGACCTAAGTTCCAAGTAATGGTTCATCTTTAAATATTTCCATTGTGATAAAAAGAAAATGTTTACATTCTACAATTCTTTCAGAATTCTCCAATCTGTCTCATATTATTCTGAGGGAGCCCTAACCCTCAGATCCAGTTTGATGGGTGGTGTAGAGGAGCTGCATATGAAGACTTGGAATGCCTCCTTTTATGTGGAATACCACATGAGGCTCCCAAGATAAAAGCCAATGACTGCATTCACAGATAATGCTACACCAAGACATTTTAACTATGGTTTTTTTTTTAATGAATCAGACTTCATCTTATAGATGAGTAAATAGTCATAACTTATTGGGCAAACTCATATAATATTAGCTAAATGAGAACAGTTCAAAAACAATATACAACCACATTGGGAAACAACCAGTGGTGGGTTGCTCCCTGTTCGGCCACGTTCTATAGAACCAGTAGTAAAACCGGTGGGAGGTTCCGCCCACCCACCACGACATCATGGGTGAGTGCGGTCCCGTTGTAAACTGGTAGTAAAGGTAAGTAGAACCCGCCCCTGGAAACAACTATATATTAAATGTTCACTTTAGTCTAACTGACTGTGCAATGAACCCTAACTATAATAATAAGCAAATGTAGTACCAATAGTAATGGGCACCTTGGATGCAATTCAAAAAACAATTGGAACACCACTTGAACATCTCTGGCCTTGACAGAATCACAATTGGTCAACTGTAAAAGCAGCTTTACTTGTAACAGCTTACATCCTGCAACAATACCTTTAACACCATCAAACACCGATGCCTATCCCAGGTCTTTAGGAAAGAATCAATAGGTGGATAACAATGCCAAATCCAGTCTGAACACATAGCTGATTGTATGATGAACTATAATAATAGTTTATTGATTAGGTATCACATTTATTGAGTATGTCAAGTTAAAATGCTATCTCATATCCCGAACTGATTTAAGACATTCCAAAATTTTCCAGAAAAACAATTCTGATGCAAGATATTCCCAGAAAGCCTCCATAATAGGTATAGAGATCAGTTCCAATCAAAGGCAATAATAAATAACTATTGCCTCTACTGTGCCAAAAATTCCCATTTCTATTCCATTGCCATGTTTTACGCTATTTTCTTTTGTGGCACAAATCATGAAAAGGCCTGGTTTCAGACAAGAACTCTTATTTTATGCAGTAATAAATCTATATTGTTCTCATTCATTTTATAACACGTTATTGACATACTCATAAAAGACTTGGCAATCCACATGTCTGGCATGATACGAGAGAGATTAGCCACAATCAAAATAAATTTGAACCCTGAATAAAATCATCGGGATTATATAATTTTTAATTATGTTTTATTAACTAGTTTTAATACATTTGGAGGATATTTTTAAAAAACACTTGAGCCAAATTTGTAGGCATCAACCTGAGCTTGGCAGATTGAAAATTATACAGTTTCAGTAAACAGATTAAATATTTTTCAAAACAGACAAAACAGTGTTAGAATGGCTATGTTAGAACAGAATACTACTGTATATATTTCTAAAGCTAACAGGGTCATACCCAGTTAATTGCTCTCTTTGTTGCCTTAAATGCATTTTTCTTCAAATATGAACCCCAAAGACGAGAGTGTGTTTACAAAGTAAACAGAAGCTTTATATTTAGCACATATAGCAGTCCTGAAATATCCTATAAGTCATATAAAACAGATAATGCTACGGTAGCATTTTTATCTATGTTGGCCTTCCCCCATCTGATACCACCTCCAGATGTACACTACTGCAATCCTGACCATAACTGACCAATGCAGTATTGTATCACTTGTGTTAATTTGGGATGGTAAGAGTTATAATCAAACAGTTCTGAATGGCATTAGATTAAGACATGATAATCACACATTCTGAAATATCTCTATATATCTAACAGTATCTATTTGTTAAATATCTAACAAATATATAGATACTGTTTTAGGTATAGAGAAATATTTCAGGTATTTATATGGGAAGATTCTTATGTATTAATATACATATACATACACACACATATATATTATTTGTCTATACATCCACACACTTACCTACCTACCAACTTACCTACCTATAGTACCTACCTACGAGTCCTGCAGAATCGGACCATTGGCCCATCTTGTCTAACTGACTATCAAGCAAAAGTCAACTGGATTCATTTCGGAAGTTCAGAATCCTGGACAAAGAAATGGTCACCTTCCTGTGTTGCTTCTCAGCAACGAGCAGCTAAGGCATTCAGGACGTAGTAATAATCAAGCCAGCATCATTAGTAGCTACTGATAGCCCGGTACTCCATGAATCTGTTGTCCAGTTCCCTTCCAAAACAATCCAAAGTGGCTTCCACTAGTATAACTGGTGGCAATGAATTCCAGTTTAAGTGAATCTGTCTTTCTGTCCATCCTGAATCTCTCCATGGACCCTTCTATTACCTAGCAGTAATCATCTTGCATCAGTTCCCTAATTTTTAAAAATTATTCTTTCTCTATGTGTAACAGTAAACAATAAAAGAAAATTTAAACTAATCATTATGAACTTTTTCCAATTGTGTTTCAAAAATCCATAGGGTGTATTGCTGTGGCTTAACTTGGGGCACTCTTTTGTTTTATTGTTTTGTTGTTAAGAAAACCAAGTTAAAAGCCTGAAGAAAACAGAGACTAGGACAAGTAGCTCTCTTGTTATCATGGCCTACAAAAGGCAATGCACAACCAATGGTCACGGCTTACTTCTTTATGCTAACTTTGTATGCTGTGTTATTTTTCCACTCCAGAATAAGGTTATTATTAAATATTTAACGAACTATAAAGCAAAAAAATACAAATGCATTTATGCTCTAAGAATAAATGCTGGATGAAGAATCATTGTTTTTTACTTTCAAAGACAGTAATGTCAACATCATACAATAAGACTTTCTTGAAATGAAATTAAACAAGCACTACAGTCTGGGTTGATATTAAATATTAAGAATTTAAAAATAATGCCTGTATGTATAATTAATTCACAGCTAACAGAGAATAAATTAAGTCTTCATTGTTTTCTTGGGTTTACAAGTAAAGATGGATTGTTTGCAGGAGAAATAAAGAAAAGATTAACTCTAGGAAGGAAAGCAATGACAACCTTAGACAAGATCAGAAGGATGATGGTATTTGTGCAATGCTTTATACTAAAAGCAGAAAAATGCTTCAAGGCATGCAGGATAGGAATGTGGCTATTATTATCTGCCATTCCTTAACCAAATGTGTCTTTTACCAGGAAAGGGCATGGCTACACAGCCCTAATCTCTATGCCAAGAAATATCAGAATAATTAAAGCAATGGTCTGGGGTGAACTGAAGATTTGCAAAACTGTGGCCAGATTTCAAGCTTCAGGATTGCTTCATCAAACAATTTCACTGCAACTACAACACAATCCGTGGAAAAGTGGAATGTATAGAGTTATAGATAAGTTATATTAATGCTATTGCATCCCCCAACCTTTTTTTTTTCCAAATCAAATCCAAACTATTTCACACACACTTCCATAAAATGTATGCACTTGGGACTAATCTCTGAACAGCAACAGTCATGGTGTCTATTTAATATCCGGAGACCTCAAGGTCCAAATTCCTTCCAAGCCTATTCTCCGGATCAAGAACAGCTTTATATGACCTGACAATCTCAAAATATGGTTGCAACTGCAACTCCTAAAATTTTCATCTAACCACACGTTGGCTGGAAATTCTGAGACCTGCAGTTCCGACATAATAGGAATGAATCAAGATAGAGAAAAGTACTGTTCATGGCAAATCAGGTAGACAGTTGGAATGAGGGCAACCCTCTAGTGGTAGCTTTTAATTATACTTAATCATCAGCCAGAGTGATAGCTGCTATATGATTTTTTATTCTTGTCTTGGGCATTATACAAATTCCAATCCAATAGAACTGGAAGTGAAAACTTAAGGAAATGAATTCTAAATGATGACCAAAATAAGACTTTATTTTTAAAAAATGCATTGATGTTACTAATGTAGATTGTATCAGGAAAGTAATATGTTTCAATTAAGGTTGCAGCCCATTAAATCAGTACTGCAACACAATTAAACAATCGTTAATCGATCACACAAAGGATGAATTATTATTCTATCAAACAAATGTGCATACAAATAAACGTAATTTGGGAATCCTTTCTATGAATGTCAAGCCTTTTCAATAGATTGAAAAGCCTTTCCTGACTTAATACAGGATACCTGTCCAGGTGGGGGAAACTAAAATACAAAACTATGTTCTGTCTCTGAAAAAATACTGCCTGGTGGTTCGTGATGTAAATTATTACAAGAATACTGCAATCTCGTATATGAACTTTTGTTTCATCTTATAATGTGCCTTTTGTTACTATTTTTATATTATTTTTTGGAATACTGCCACCATCAAATTGTTAGGATCTCAAAAAGAATTTTTTATAAAATATTGTACCAGTACATGATGGCACAGAAATCTTCAAGAATGTATAAAGACAATTCAAATGCATGTTGAGAATGGCACACTAAGGTCAGCTTCTTGGGAATATGAGACAAAAAAAACCTGGAAGAGGTATTAAAAATTAAAAAGGAAATAAAATGACAATCCCAGAGAGCAATTGGAATAATTTTTTGCTGGATTTGCAAAAGAAGCTGTTTAAAGTTTTAAAGAAATTTGAAACAACAATCAACAATCATCTGAATGGATTAAATATCAAGTTTTATGTAAAAAGAAGGGACACAAAGTCAGTTTATTTGATTAAGATTAAAATGTTATTTTGGGTGATTCTTTTTTGGATTTTGGAGATGTGGACTGGAAAAGAACGTTGTCTTACCTGAACGTTCCTTTTCAGCTCTCTGCGACTGCAATCCACCTCTGGGATTCCTTCCTCTTCGCTTATTTGACTGGGTGACATCTTAAATTGAGTCTTCGTGCTGTGGCCACGCCCCACTTTCCCATGATGCACCAGTCTTTGAACGAAGGCGTGACCAACTAGTCCAAATAAACAACTTTTTAAGGTGACCAAAAACAACATTAAAACCAAACTTTCTTGGAGCCAGTGAAAAAAAACCCAGAACAGTCAGTAACCCAAAAAAGAATAAAGGGAGGGTGTGGATTGCAGTCGCAGAGAGCTGAAAAGGAACGTTCAGGTAAGACAACGTTCTTTTTCCAGCGCTCTGCTCCTGCAATCCACCTCTGGGATATACCAAAGTTCAGATCCCAAGGGCGGGAAACTAATCGGTCCCCGAACCCTGGACGGCAACAACACTCTGCAAGACCCGTCGACCGAAAGAAGCTTCAGCTGAGGCATAAGTATCGATACGATAATGCCTGATGAAAGGAGTCACAGAAGACCAAGTAGCGGCCCTACATATGTCAGAAACTGAAGCCTGCATAGCCCAGGCAGCTGACGATGCTGCACTCTGTGTGGAATGTGGTAGAATTCGATCCGGAACAGCCTGAGAACGCTGCTGATAAGCTGTAGCTATACACGACTTTATCCACCTGCCCACAGTGGATGGGGAGATCTTCCGGCCCAATGATGGTGGATGAAAAGACACTAGAAGCGCCTCAGTCTTCCGGAAAGATTCGGTTCTACAAATATAACGACGCAGGTCTCTACGCACATCCAGGGTGTGCCAGTCCTTTTCACGTTGATGCCTTGGAGACGGGCAGAAATCCGGAAGGATGAGCTCCTGGGCCCGGTGAAAATAAGTATTCACTTTAGGCAAGAACGTGGGGTCCAGACGCAGTATCACTGTATTAGGCTGGAAGATACAGAGGTCCTTCCTAATTGAAAGAGCAGAGAGCTCAGACACGCGTCTGGCCGAAGTGATAGCTAAAAGAAAAGTTACCTTGAGCGACAAATATTTTAAGGAAATTGATCCCAGTGGTTCGAACGGGGGAGACATCAGAGCTTGAAGTACAAGAGACAGGTCCCAGGTCGGATACCGACGGACAGGAGGCGGACACAGATTCATGGCCCCATGAAGGAACCCCTTGAGAAGTGGGTGCAGAGCTAAGGACGAATACGGTGGGCACCTCACTACTGTAGACAGCGCCGCCGTCTGCCGACGAAGAGTAGATGGTGACAATCCCTTGTCTAAACCGGATTGCAAGAAGCACAGGACGTCCTCAATTTTAGCTGAAGTGGGGTCCACCAGGTTTGTCGCACACCAGGTACAGAACGATCTCCAGGTCGACTCGTATATCCGCGATGTCGATGGACGTCGGGAAGCTTGGATCGTACTTATGACAGAGTCGGGGAGCCTGTCCCTTCGCAAGATGACCCGCTCAAACGCCAAACGGCCAATCGGAGCCACCCTGGGTCTGGATGGTCTATGGCCCCTTGACGTAAGACGATGCGGTCCGGCGGAATCAGCCACGGTGGACGGGTCGACAGCGCCACTAAATCTGCGTACCACTGCCAACGGGGCCAGTCCGGTGCCACCAGGAGGAGCTCGGCTCGTTCCTCCAACAGTCTCCGAATCACCTGGGGAATCAAGGAGGTCGGTGGAAAAGCGTACAAGAGTCCCCGAGGCCAGTGACATCGGAGTGCGTCCTGATCTATCGCCGAGATGCACGGGTAACGAGTAACATACCGCGGCAGTTGGGCGTTCGACGGACTGGCGAACAAGTCTACCACAGGCATGCCGAAGATGCGAGTCGCCTCGTAAAACAGGACCGGATCCAGTTGCCACTCCGATTGATCGAGGCTTTGTCTGCTGAGCCAATCTGCCAGCATGTTGTCTGCGCCTGAGATGTGATCGGCCCTCAGGGAGAGAACATGGTGTTCCGCCCAACGAAAGAGATGTTCCGCTTCCAGGATTAATGTCCTCGAATGAGTGCCTCCTTCTTTGTTTACATGGGCCTTGGCTGTAATGTTGTCCGTGAGGACAAGCACGTGGTGACCCTCCAACTGCGGTTGAAAATGGCGGAGTGCTAGCCTGACAGCCCTCAGTTCCAACAGATTTATGTTGCGACCTCTTTCCGAGTCGGACCAACGGCCCTGCACTACCTGATTTAAAAGGTGGTTACCCCAACCCCGAAGACTGGCATCGGAAGTCAGTGTCAGTCGGTCCTGTATCAGAAAATACGATCCTTTGTGAATGGCTGGACCTATCCACCACTGGAACGACAGCCGAAGCTGGGGCGGGAGACACACTTTGTGGGAGGAGTCGCTGCGGCCCGACCTTTGATAGGGTAGCAGGAACCATTGTAGCGGTCTCGTGTGACGTCGAGCCCACGGTACAATCGAGAAGCACGAGACCATTTTCCCCAGTAGTTGTGATAACTGAAGAAGGGCTACAGATCGATGGGCAAGAATTTGGCGGATTAAGTCTCGAATGTTCTGAATTCTGTCCGGGGAAAGAAACACTTGGCCTTGTGTAGAATTGATCACCGCTCCCAAATGCAGTAGCGACGTGGACGGGTGAAGATGACTCTTTGGAAAATTTATTGAAAATCCATGGTCCTGGAACCCCTTGATGACTAGTTGAAGATCTCGGGCAGCCTGACTCCTGGATGATGACAACACCAGGATGTCGTCGAGGTAACAGAGAACCCGAACCGGGATCTTTCGGAGAGAAGCCGCCACGACAGCTACCAATTTGGTGAAGCTCCTTGGCGCAGAGGACAAGCCAAAGGGCATCGCGCAATATTGATAATGGTCCTGTCCAATTTGAAAACGCAGAAACTTTCTGTGTGCGGGTAAGACTGGTACATGCAGATATGCCTCCCTGAGGTCGACTGATTGAAGTAGATCGCCACGACGTACCCCCCCCCCAGGATGGACCCCAGGGAGTGCATTTTGAATCTGCGATAACAAATAGAGAGGTTGAGATCTTTCAAGTTCAAGATGGCCCTCCAACCTCCTGAATGTTTTGGGACCAGAAAGAGAGTTGAATAAAAGCCCAAGCCATGTTGGTGCGGCGGGACCCTCTCTATGGCCCTGATTTGTAGGAGATGGAGAATCTGCTCCTCTAGAAGCCGGGCCATTTCGGGCGAACGAGGTGCAGGACAACAAATATGACGAGATGGGGGGCATCCCAGAAATTCGATCGACAGACCGGAGGCCACCGTACGAAGAACCCATGTGTCCTTGGTCGACTGCTCCCATTGTTGATGAAAGGCTTGCAGACGGCCGCCGATGGGATCCGGTGACCTGCAGTCATTTTCCCCTGCGGAACTGGCGTTATCCGGACCCACGGAAGGGGCGCTTGGAGGCAGCGTTGTTTCTGGATCTGTCACGAAACCACTGGCGATCAGAGGAACGGTCCGAACCGTAATACTGCGGGCGTTGAGAGTAGGGACCACCCGAGCCCGCCGCTGCCCGAAAGGACTGTCTCTGATAATAAGGCGTATAACGTCGTTCAGGCCGGCGATACGATGACGTTGGCATAATCTTTCTTTTGTCCTTATCCTCGATAAGAACAGGGTCGAGTGTGGAGCCAAACAGATTCGGGGCCTTGTATGGGGCCGCCGCCAACCGCCATTTGGCCTTGGAGTCGGCCCTCCAGTTCCGAAGCCAAAACAGGCGACAGGATGTTACTGACGACGCCAACGCCCTTGAAGCAAACTTTACAGAATTTAGTGAGGCGTCCGCTGAATATTCCGTAGCAGCTACAATTTTGTTTATATCCTGGTGCAGGCGCGTATCTTCTGGCGGTAGTCTATCCTGAAGTTGCCGCAGCCAAAGCAACGTCGCACGATTGAAAAATGATGTAGCGGTTGCGGTCTTGATCATCCATGCCAATGCTTGATGTTCCTTACGGAAAGAAAGCTCGGACTTCCTGTCCTCCGATTTCAAACCGTCCAGAGAGTCGGTGGAAAGTAACGACGACAAAGACAGATTAGCAATTGGTGGATCCACTACGGGCACACTCAGCATGGTGTCCAAATCCGGAGCCGCACAGTATAGCTTCTTATCAATACTGTTGGGGCCCGTTGAAGAGGCCGGTTGAGACCAAGGCGTTTGTAATATGTCAGAAAAAAGTTGAGGACAGGGAATGAAGTCCCTGCCCGGCTTGGAAGACGAGAACAAGGCCTCGTGGGGAGCCGACGCAGATGCAGTCTCAGACGGTGTAGTAGTCGAGGCAGACATATTCGTGACTTGACGTGCTTTGTGAAGGAGGGATTTGAATAAGGAGGGTCAGAAGAGACCAGCAAAAGCAGGAACATCCGGTGCCAGGTCTTCATCCTCCGAAAATTCCAAATCCTCCATCCTATCGTCCCCTTGATCAGATTCCTCTGAAGAGTCGGGCGCGAAGCGGTGAGTAGACTTCGGAGGAGGCAGGGCAGGAGTTTGAGTCTCCTGTGGGGGAGGCGTCTGAACTTGTAAACCGGATGGCTGCTGGATTCCCGCGGTCAGAAGCGAGGAAAGATTCGACAGTAAAAGTTGTAAGTCTACTGGAGAAGACACTAACTGGCCATCGGCTCCACGAAGGCCGGCGGTGGTTGGAGTAAAGGTCGCCTCGGGGCGTGATGTAGAAGAAGACACAGGTGGGCGAAGACCAACCGATGAAACATCTGGCAGAGAAATAGAAGTTCCCCTGGACAGCCGCACCGATGTACTTGGCCGAGGGGCGCCAGTTGCAGCCTCCCGAGTTGGAGAAGGCGGAGCTTGGCCAGTGGCAAGCTAAGGTGGCCTGTCTGGCCTTGTCATATTGACGCTCAAGGGCCTTGTGGCGCCGTTGAGCATCCTTATCCGCCACGGCAGATGGCCTATTCTGACGGGAATCCTCAGGCAGTACTCAGTCTGCCACGTGACTTGGATTTGTGTTTGGTTGGAGGCCTAGGTGGACTGGGCTCATGCTCCATGTCAGACGAAAGGTAAGCGTCTGACATTATTAGATTGCTTTTTTTGTTTTTGTTTTGATTACTTTCTTTTTCTTTTTTTTTTTAAAACAAGCAACAGTAAATTGGAACTATATACAATGAGACACCAACAAGGCAATGGGCATCGAATCAGCAGAACCCAGCAAGGGCCAATCAGCCAATGACCCAAGAAGGTGCCTGAACGGCAAAGGAAAGGGAACGAGCCCCAAAATCAGCTGTACAGCTGGCACTCGCCACAAAAAAGGGTCAAGGATGAAATTTTTGAAAGTTCACCGAAATAAGACAGGCACAGAAGAAACAGGGGCACACTATGGCGAACCGCCAGTTAAAGGAGGCCGTTGCAATATTTTTCTGGCAGCAACACGAGCCCAAAAATGGCGGCCGTGAGATCGACACAAAATGGCCGCCAGTACCGGTGAAGGCAAAAGGAGCAAGCCCGAGGCCAAATTTTACAAGGCGCCGCCCGAAGGACGGACGCCCGCAAAGCTCACCACCGCTGGAAACAACAGGAAAATCAGGCGCAGCTCCTGCTCGAACAGCTGCTGGCTAAGCGGTAAACTTGAGATGGCAATTAAAACCTGAGCTCCGCGCCGCCGAAACAGTAACGGTGGTGGTGAGAAGACGTCAGAGCCCGCAGGGCAAACCGTGCGAGAGCTCCGGAGCCGCCCTAGGAGAGCCACAAGTCCAATGAAACAACTTGGCGTGGGGGGGGAGAAGCGGCAAACGCGAAAACCCCTTACCAACACACCGGCGGCTGTATAGGCGATAGGGCACCACCCTGAAGGGTCGGAAACCCGAGCTGCGTTCCCCCAATTATAGGGCAATCGGCGGAGGACGGGCTGGTCTTCCGAGCCTCACTCACACGCCCCGCAGCACTCAGATATGGCTCTCACCGAAGTAAAGTAAAAAACTATGAAAAATAAATGAAAAACCTAGCGCAATAAGGCTAAAAGGACTCAAAAATCCAGCACGAAGAAAGAACACACCAGTCAGTCAGCGACTGAGTGAAAAGACTGGTGCATCATGGGAAAGTGGGGCGTGGCCACAGCACGAAGACTCAATTTAAGATGTCACCCAGTCAAATAAGAAGCGAAGAGGAAGGAATCCCAGAGGTGGATTGCAGGAGCAGAGCGCTGGAAAAAATGTACAATATTAGATTTGCTAACAGTTTGCATGCTGTTCAAGTTCCTCCCCCTACAGTTTATGTATTCTAACGTGATAGTGTTTAAACAGATTTTGTACTTAAGTGTCTTTCCACTTAAAACATGGAATTTTGTGAGCACATTTTCTTTAAAGGAGAAATAATGCTGTGTCATGTTAAAATTTTGCTCTTTTATTTATTATTATTATTATTATTATTATTATTATTATTATTATTATTATTATGCTTTATATGCCGCCCTATCTCCAACCGGACTCAGGGCGGCTCACAACAGTAAAAAACATCTAATGAAAAAGTTAAAAAGAAATTAAATCCAAATCTCATAATTTAACAGTTAAAAGTGCAATTAAGACTAACAAGTTAAAAATTAAAACCCCATCAATCCAGGCCAACCAAACGTAACAGCCACGTTTTCAGGTCGCAACGGAAAGAGCGGAGGTCGGGGGCCACCTGGAGCTCCAGGGGCAGTTGATTCCAAAGGGTAGGTGCGCCCACAGAGAAAGCTCTCCCCCTAGGGGTCGCCAGCTGACACTGTCTGGCCGACGGCACCCTGAGGAGGCCCTCTCTGTGGGAACGCACCAGGCAATGGGCAGCTGTTGCTGGCTGCAGATGGCCCCCCAAATATCCCGGGCCTAAGCCATATAGGGCCTTATAGGTAATCACCAGCACCTTGAATCTCACTCAGAGGGCAATCAGCAACCAATGCAAGTCTCGTAGGAGAGGTGTAACATGGGAGTATCGAGATACTCCCATCACAACCCGCGCAGCCGCATTCTGCACCAGCTGAAGCCTCCAAGTGGTCTTCAAGGGCAGCCCCATGTAGAGGGCATTGCAGTAGTCAATACAGGAGGTGACAAGCACATGAGCAACCGTGCGTAGGGCATCTAGGTCCAAATAGGGGCACAACTGGTGCACCAGGCAAACCTGGGCGAATGCCCCCCTGGTTACGGCCGTTACATGATCTTCCAAGTTTAGCCGCGAGTCCAGGAGGACACCCAAGTTGCGCGCCCTGTCTACAGGGGGCAACACCTCATCCCCTATGACCAAAGATGGAATCTCATGATCGGACCGAGACGCCAGTACCCACAGCCACTTGGTCTTAGCAGGGTTGAACCGAAGCCTGTTCCTCCCCAATTTATATTAGGACACTAGGATTCTTTTATGTCTCTTAAATTTTGATCTGCTCATAGTTAAGAGTTGAGATATGGAATGTTTAGTTGAATGGAACATGTTATTTGGGATGGTTCTCTTTGGATTTGCTGACATCTGGAATAGGAAAATGATGTGCAGTGGGTTTGATTACAGTTACCATGTTTAAGCTTTTCTCCCTGCAGTTATTTTAAGTATTGTTATCTGATAGCATTTAAATTGGCTTTGTATTTAGTTGTCTTTCTACTTAAAGGAAGGGATATTTGTGAGCTTGTTTTCTTTAAAAGATAAATCCTCCCCAAACTTTAATCTTTTGTTTACACTAGACTATTTTGATATCCTAGGATATCTAATGCCTTTTAAATGTGGATTTGCCCACTGTTAAGAGCTGTTATCTGGAATGTTTTAGATATATATTAATTGATGTTATCATTTTAGGGCTCTGTTTGGATTTTTTGCTGACACCTAGACTGGAGAATACATTACTCACTGGATTTGCCTATAGTTAGGAGTTATGGGATGAAGAGTTTTATATTTGTTAATTACAGAGAGGTGAAAAGATAGTGAAATTGTTTATACCTGCGGATGAAGATGCTTTTTAATGGTCCTCCCCTTTTTTTTCTTTTTTAGTCTGTATTATGTTTTATTCAAAACTTTTAATAAAATTGTTAGTGCTAAGAAGGGATTTTTCAAAATGACCAACAGAACATTAGTATTTCCTATATTATTATAACACACTCTGATGCTAATTAGTTAGATGTTATACTCCCCCTCCCTACTTGAAAATAACTCTGGAGAGAATGGGATAGCATAGGACAGGCTTCTATGGGGCAAGCCTCATGGAGAGATGGGGCTAGAAACCCTGAGGGAGAGAAGGGGATAGGAGAGGATCTATGGGGCAAGCATGAGGGAGAGAAGAGGACAGGAGAGGCTTCTGTGGGGCCAGCCTGTGGAACAGAAGTGGAGAGGAGAGGATCTATGGGGCAAGCCTGAGGAAGAGAAGGGGGTAGAGAGGAGAGACTTCTGTGGGGCTACCCTGAGGGAGAAAAGAGGCTAATCGTAACTACTCTTCTGGGTGCGATTCAAGGTGTTGGTTACCACCTTTAAAGTGCTCCATGGCATAGGACCCGGGTACCTTCGAGACCGACTTCTGCCACCAACAGCCTCCCACTGGCCAGTTCGCTCCCACAGAGAGGGTCTCCTCAGGGTGCCAAGTTATGTCAGCTGGCGAGACCCAGGGGGAGGGTCTTCTCTGTGGGAGCCCCTGCCCTGTGGAATGAACTGCCCCCAGAAATGCGTAAGATCTCCGACCTCCGTGTATTTCGCTGTGCCCTCAAGACCCTGCTGTTCCGCCAAGCCGGGCTATCAATGTAATGATTTTTAAATTGGGTTTTAAATTTTGGGGTTTTAAATCTGAGCCGAAATTATGTAATAATTTTAATTATTTTTTAACTGATGTTTGTCTTTGTGTTTTTAATAGGCTGTACACTACCCTGAGTCCTTCGGGAAAAGGGCGGTATAGAAATAAAAATTATTTATTTATTTAAATTATTTATTTACTCATTAATTTTCAAACTCTAAGTGGCAATTTATCAAGCCCAATGACATAGTTTCATAACGGAGCATGGGTATTCAGCTAATATGATATATGATATATGATATGATATGTGATATATAATAGGATATAGGATATAGGATATATTATATAATATAATATTATATTATATTATAATATTATATTATATTATATTAATTATATTATTATATTATATTATAATATACTATATTACATTATATTAATTATAATATAATATTATACTATATTATTATATTATATTATATTATATTATATTATATTATATTATAATGTATTGTATTGTATTGTATATTATATTATAGCAATCATAAGACTTTGACTTTGAGAAAGATAATTCTGCTTTTTCCCTGTAAAGCTCCCCAAATCTCCCTCCCCCCCAAAGATTTGGGGAGCCTCCAGAATAGTACAGAAGGTAGTCTATGAAGCTGTAGTGTAGAAAAAAAATATTGTATTTCCATTAATGGAAGTTAAAACTAGATTCAAAGTTTTTCAAATAAAATGAAGGACACCTTTACATTTCTGATAGCAGGCAGTCTCTGCTAACATTTCCCTTGTGTGCAAAAAAATTGAAAGTCCCTTTTTTAAAATACAGCTTGCTGTGGCATCTAAAGAACCATTTTACCTTTGCGAGCAAACAGAAGATCAAACAGCTCAGTGAGCTACTGTCATCCAGCTCCCATAAAGGGTTCCTTTTCTACCATGGTCACCAGAAAGGTTTCTGATGGTCACCAGAAGAGTTTCTGAGGAACCATGTCATGTTAAGAGATGAAAAGAAGATGATTATGGTAAGCTTGATTTCAAGAACAGAAAGAAGAAAAGCAGAATAATTAGAAGAGGAATAAACAGAGAACACTGGTAGATGCAAAAGAAACATGGGAAGGTGCATTTATCAACTAAAACAGCATTAAGTAAATTAGTATTATTTTGTAATAATTTTTTCTATTGTGTTTTCTGTACATTGTTGTTTTCATATATTGTAAGCCACCCAGAGTCACAAGACTCAGCAGTATACAAATGTCAGCAATAACAAATTACAGTACCACCTTTTTATTTTATACTCCTCCTTTCTCAATGCATTTGCTTTGTTTTCATTTATTTCAGAGTAAGAACACACTAATTAGAGGAAAAGGAACTGTATATTCTGATCAAATAGAGCAGCGGAAAAGATGGAGATCAGCTAAAGACTGCATACAAGGGTTGGCTACTATCTGATATGCCTTTACTTCTTCATGCTGTATTAACTTTATGTTCATTCTCGTCTAGCAAATATCAGTATTTTTATAATAACAAGATAAACACAACAGAAGAGAAAATATAACACATAATGCTCTAATTTTCTCTAATTTTTCTGAAAATATTAAATTCCTAGCACAAGAAGAGCAACAATTGTGCTCCATGAATAATAATTCTAACAATGTGATGTATAGAATTGTAGAAATATAATCCAACAAAAGAAATAGTTATTGCCTCCATATTTTTCTTGTTGGTTTATTGGAAGCATTCAGCTAAAAACAGAACAATAGTTTGATGGAATAATTTAATCCAGCAAGGCTGTTTTTCTATATTTCAATTGTAACCCATTCTAAATTCAGTTATTGAAATTGAGGTCCCTTGGAAGATTCCACAAATTCCTAATTCCTGGACTTCACCATTAAATAGAACATATGACAGAACTTTATGAGGGAAAAAATGCTAGCATAATTTAAGATTAAAAAATTGCTACCATTTAGAAGTGTTTTTTTTAAATAACAACCTTTCCTTACTTCATCTATGAGTGAAAGATTTCTGCTTACAAACATTCACGGTTAAAGACTTTCCCTGAGTTTTCCCAATTGTGATCTGAGCAATGTGATCACCATATCAGATTTCTTCATAAATTGTCCCATTTCTCCCAACCCCCGTTTGAAATTATTAGTGATCTCATGACATTTTCTCTTCTCCCAGTTTGCCTTTCATTGGGTATTTGGTATGAAATACATGTTTGCTCTGTTCCTTTCATGATCATCTTGCAACTGCAGTAACTAACTGAAGTAAGAAATAGGGAATAGTTATTTTGTTCATGAGATTCTGTGGAAAGCCACTGCTTTCAATTTAAGGGCACACTCATGGATCCAGGATTAATATTTAAACTTGAAACAGGTAGATATGTAAATCTAAACAAGAGTATATAAGAAGTATGCTAAATGTATTAAATCAGATCCTTTCAATAAATCAAAATGAATTTTACTTACCGTATTTTATGCAGGGAGATTTAAGACACACATAGGGACATTGCAAAAACCTTAAGATTCAGCCAAACATTTTGCTTGGAAGCTATTTTGAATGTCATATGCTTCTTCAAAAGCCATACTAAAAGGCATTAAATGACATGTTTTCTGTATTACTTCCAGAGCCGACACTTTTATTACACACCAATCAATATCCAATCATACTAAAGCATTTATAATTGTTAATGAGAACTTAACAGCCTAAAGTTGTAATATTCTACCAGGGTAGATTTGATTCAAATCACGATTTAAATCACTAGTCAGTAAGGCTTGATTTAAATCATAGTTTTCTACATAAAGACTAATTCTTGCTGGTATAACTTTAATATGCAAGTAGATGAAGATTTTTAGAATAACAACTTTTCATATTAGTTTTTTTATCCCCCATTTAATAGGTTAATCATTCATATTTGGACAACTTTTCTGTTGTGCTTAGGAAGGAGAAAAAATCATTACCTTAATAATAACAATTTAAATAGATTTATTCAACTGAAACAATAACATTACAGCATATGTTATTTGCTTAAACAAACATCCATGTTTGTTAACTAATTTGGCTAAACAAAATATATATATTTTAAGAAACTTAGACTGTCAGCCTAGCTTACACATGAAAAACTTAAATACTGTCCTCTGTAGCTCACTCATCTTCATCTTCTTCTTTGTTCATAATCTGGAAAAGAAAAACAAGCTTTCCTGCTTTATCGGGTCCTAAACGATTTCTCAATTTAGAATGAATGAGTCCAAAGGAAGAGAATATTCTTTCAACGCCTGCAGAAGAAGCTATTGCTGTTAAAAGTGAAATCATTACTTGAACAGTCTCTAAATCCAAGTGTTAAGTGACTTTCCACCAGTTCACTGGTGTGACTTTAAAATATCTTCAGCAAACATATATTTGACTGGTTCCCCCTTAGCTTTGAAGTTTATTATAGTTGGCATTACAGATGGATGATTGCTGGATACCCATGTCATAGCTAACTCCTCTTCCTCAGCACTTAAGTTTTGACCCTGATACTGGATATTGACAATATTTGCCAAAAAATGAGCTGGAGACAGTACTTGTCCCATTCGTTTTTTTAATGCTTGTAATTTAATTCTGTCCATGTGTAGTTCTGTTTTTAAGTGTTCACTCAGTTCCTTCCAAATTTCAATAGCATCAGCAATAAAACAGCTATTTTTCTGTATTTTGTTTAAAGCTTCAGAGATGGGTTTCAGGATGCTCAGCATATGTTCAACATTTCTCTTAAGCCCAATGTTGAGGATTTTGGCCATGACAGTGCCATCTATTTTATCTCGATTTTCTTCACAAACTGTCATCAGAATAGGGCAGTTCTTGATATACTGCTCAAAACAGTCCACCACAGAGTTCCATCTAACATCTTGTGGGAGCGTTAGCTTGGTTCCACCCATCCTTTTCAGAGCTGCTGCAGCAAAATGATTGTTACAGAAGTATTTAGCAATTTCAACAACATTAGTCTTTATTTCTGGAACACTTAAGTCTTTTGCTAAGAGGTGCAGCAAATGAGCACTGCAACCATATGTTATTAGCTTTGTATTCCCTTCCTGCTCTTCTAAATTTCTTCTCATCTTGGATACATTTGCAGCATTGTCTGTGACCAAACTGCGTACTAGACATTTGAATTTTTGTTCACATGTTATTATAGCTTTTACTACCACTTCTTTTAAGTATTCTGCTGTGTGTGCATTTCCTGACGTATCAATTGTTTGTGCAAGGAAGACTTTCCCTTCTTCTGTTGTTATACAAGCACATACAATAGGATCATTGTGGACATTACTCCACCCATCAATACTTAGGTTAACAATTCTACCCTCCAGAGCTGTTGCACATTGCTCCATTTCTCTGCCACACACTTTATCCAGCAGTTTCCCTGCAACATCTGCTCTGCTGGGTGGACTGTATCCTGGTCTCAGTGACTGAGCCATATTAATGAAATGTGGGTTCTCAGTCAGACGGAAAGAAGAGTTCGTTGCATAAACAAACTGGGCAATTTTTTCATCAATTAACTCTTTTTCTAATCTGCTAGTTTTTATCACAAACTTATCTATGGTGGTTCCAGGAGGGAAGGGTGTTTTTTTTTTCTTTTAGGTGATAGTAATATGTGGCTGTGGGTATCTGATGATGATGATGATGCTAATGAAACACTATCCTGGATGGATAACTCTGAAACTGTAGAACAGGAGGATGGAGATCTTGAAGGTGAACAGTTTCCAGAATCCATGAATTCCCCTAAACAAAAAAGTCAATGCTGGTATTTTATTGTTTATACAATTTCTGCTTATTGTACACAGCACTGCCCCAAAAGGAATATTTGCTTTTCTTCATAACTGTACCAAATGACAGTAACATGCAGTAATAATAAGAAGTATAATTTTATTCAAACATGACAGTTCAAGGCAGTCTTTAGAAGTATGATTCAATAAAAATGTTTACCAGCCTGTTCAAATGTGTTTCTCTGATCATCTTCATCACAGCACTTCTCATGATGTTGCCTCATTCGGACCACCAGGCCTTGCACTTCTTTGTTGCAGTGTTTGCAGTTTGCACACATGCTTGCCTTACCGATAGGTAAAGGAACTTCATTAAAATATTGCCAAATTGGGTCTCTTTTATGCCCTGCTGCCATTATAGGTTTTTCCTCCAAGGAAAGAATGTGATAAACCTCAGGTTATACACACAAAAAGATCCAAAGACTTGTCTGTCTGTGGCTGTGCAGTATTGTGCTCAGGAAGTTTCACTTTCATTTTATACTGCTTGTCTGCTTGCCCCTTCCTCCTTCACGTTCTTCTTGTGCAGATCTATTCCACTCCAAACAATCAGAAAAATATTGTTTCTATTCTATTCACTGAACTTCTTGAAACTTAGCACTGAAGGGGTTGATTCTGTAGTCATAGGTATGTAGAACAATAGGATTAAGGTCTTTCTCAACTCTGTTCATGTTATAACATTTTTGCTGTGAAGAAGAGGCATGTGACCTCTGCTGAGTCAAATTCAGTTTTGAGAACTGCAAAAGTAAACCAAGCATCTGTGATAATATCTTGTAGGCAGAGAAACTGCCCAATAATCTTACAAAAACCTCTGGAAGAGCATGACATTGTGAATGGATTAATGGAATTTATTTACCAAAAAAATTAAACATATATACCCTTATTCTACATAATTAAAAAGCTAATCTTTATTTCACGATGGAATAACCTTTGGATGGTAATATATTTTTCTCAAAAAGCATTTTATTAAAAAAAATCCGATTTAAATCAAAAAAAATCTGATTTAAATAAAAAAAATCTGATTTTTTTGATTTTTTTAAAAAAATCATTTATTTTTATCCACCCTGAAATGTTCACATTACCACACTTCTAGCAAAGCAGCACATCAATCTAATGTACATTAGACTCTCTACATGGGAAGGAAAATGCACAGTGGATAATTGAGAAAGCCAAAGAATGTAAGTGTATTGACAATATCAAACAGCGTATTTCCAAAAAACAGGAATCTCACAGCAATGCATTGTCCTCATACAAAATAGATGTGTGGAAGCAACAATATAGATAAAACAGATTGGTTCCAGGAAAAAGATGTGTGATTTTAAAATTGGAGGAAGAAACATCAACAATCTGCCTTATGCTAATGATATTACTCTGCTAGCTGAAAATACAAACAATCTGCAAGCTTTGGTAATGAAAGTCAAGGAGCAAAGGGAAAAAATGGGACACTAAGGTTAAATATAAAGAGGAAACTAAAGACAATAGATACATACAGCAACCACTGTGCAATTGACACTGAAGTGGTGGATAGCCTCTGCCTTTTAGGATCAACTATCAACAGTAAAGGAACCACAAATCAGGAATCAAAAAGATCAAAACGATCAGAATCAAGCTGCAATGTTCTTTCCTCTGAAGTTCTATGGAAGCTGAACTTAGAAATAGACTAAAAAGAATATTGATACTTAACTTCTTTCTTTCTCTTTCTCTCCCTTCCTTCCTCCCTCATTTCTTAACCACCCATCTCCCTCGGATCCTAAAATCCAACTTCTAGAATCAGAAGTAAATTGATCATGTCGAAGTTCAGCTTAAATGTATTTTTCCACACCCTGTCCTTTATAATTTGGAAATCTGCACAAGTTCTCAAAACATCCAGTAAGAAGTACATCTTAGTATCATCAATACCTTGCTGAAAATTAGCCTCAAGCCAATGTCTGACTCTGTCCAGTGGCTTAATTTACATAGAGACACATGAAACAAGGCGAAATTTTGCAAAAATTCTAAGGAATCAAGTATGTGTCTCTCAGTTATCTCTTCCAATATCACCACCATCATAAAGTGGTATATTTAGGCCCCAGCTTCTTCAAGTATGGTACATCAATTTTTTGGTGATTAATGAGTTCAACACAAATGAGAAATCCAAGAATATCAATAAGGTTGCCATCCCCCTTCTCACTCTTCCAGGAGGAAGAGACAGTCAGGGATATTTGTGTGCCAAATCTAAATCTTAATTCAGAATATAATGAATCAAGATTTCTTCTAAGAATTCTAATGCAATAAAGCCATTGATCAATCCTTGAGCTATTCATATCCAATGTGTTCTAACAATGACCTCTTTCTAGTTTTCTATGGTATGATATCTCATCTATGATATCTGAGGCATTATACACATATGCAGAATGAATGAGATTCTGGCACAGGAGAGCAGCAAACAAGGTTATCAGGGATAAAAATAAATCTAAGACAAGAATGATAATCCAAAAAAATACACTAAATCCAAGTAACTCTCTGATAAATGTGTACAGTTTAGTGTAAGATTATATCTTAACGAAAGCCAAATCTTTACTCAGATCTACCCAAAAGTAAGTTTCCATTTAATTTTGAAGAAATACGTAACAGTAGAATTGGAAAGGGCCTTGGAGGTCATCTAGTCCAACCCCATGCTCTCGCAGGAGACCTATACTAGGGGATTCGAATCGCCGAACTGCCGACCTTTCTGATTAACAAGCTCAGTGTCTTAGCCACTGAGCCACCTAGTCAGACTGACATGTCACATAGTTGTACGCCTTAAAATATTTAAATATTTCAACTTGAACTTTCAACCAGTAATAAATCAAAATTGCAATTCATTCCCCAGAGGAAAAAGCAATAGTAATTATGAAGGAACATGTGGTAACCATCTACATTATTTTCAGACAAAAGATAAAATTCCTTCTACAACTGTTTAAAGTCCAATAAGCACCTTACATTTTTAAAAGTAGTATTTATTTAAAGGAAGCTTAAAATACTGGATTGTTAATCAAAATGACACTTATTTCACTTTTATTCCCAGTGTGGCACACAAATATATTTCCATGAGAATCATGCAGAAATAAAATACTTTTGCTGTTTCTTCAGTGACATTAGTCTGACAACATTTTTGTGTTGTATTAATTACTGTAGTAGAGAATATGTAAATATAAAACTAAAGGAATTATGTAGATTAAAATAATTAGTAGTACAAAAATTAGGTATTTTTAGACAGCTCAGCTCCTTAAAAGGCTGAAAAACCATTAATAAGTAGCTGTACAAATTTATTTTTATTCTTTCTCTGAAGAGGCAAAACAAAGGCAGCCTCTTTCCATTATAGTCAGCTATGGTGCAATTTTGTTGCTTACTTTTTTGTTAGCCTTCTACAGAATCATCAGTGCTCACACTACAGTACATTTCAGAGAGGACACCAAGAACAGCTAAACACCTCAATGTCTTGCATAAGGTTTGAAGGATGACTCTCACAAAGCCTTGTCTTTGGCCATGTTGGCTGGGACTGATGGGAATTAAAATCCCAAAGCTTTGGAAGACACTATATCCCTGATTACAAGCCCATCTAATCCTTACCCTTAGGAATTTATAATCTCAGTTGCAGCACACGGAATTATCGAAGTACGTCTACGTCTAAAGTTGAACTGAGTAATTATCGAAGTACGTCTAAAGTTGAACTGAATAAACCACATCTTCAGTTACAGTCCCTGGTTTTTTAGATGCATATCCTGCCTTTTCTCCAGGAACTCTGCTAGCATACACACAATTTCCTCCTCAGTTTTTTTCTGGCAACAAAAACTCCATGGGGCAGGTTGAACTTTGCAGGAGTGACTGATCCATCCAGTGGACTTAATTACGACCTTGTACACTTCACCCCACATTCCCAACTGCTCCCAGCACGGAGTCACTTAACTCTGCCCAAAACACCTCTGATTCTTTTCAGAATCTAACACGACTGGAGGTTGAATAATCTCGGACGACTTTCAATTTCGGGGGGTAGTTAGAACTAACGTCCATATTGCCTCTCAATTTACACACCCGGAGCCAGAAAAAAGCCATTTTTTTATCCCACTCAAATGTGACCAAGAGAGTAGAAATCCCTATCTTCGGAGCCGAGAGGAGAGACAAGAGTGCAGAAGTCGCTGAAAAATCCAGCAGCCGTTCCGCAGAGGAAGAAAAAGGCAAAAGGAAACTGTGAGGGGGAAGAGAGACGCCTCGGCTTCATGCAACTCTCTCTCTCCCTGTGGAGTCAACCGTTGCACGGCTCCTTCGCGTCTCGAAAGGTGCAAAGCTCCTCCCCAATGCCTTCCTCGGGCGACCTCGGGGCTCTTTAGAAACTCTTTCCCGCCGCCTTGGCATCAGATTCCGCCTCAGCTGAGACGGTCGAAGGCCCAGCCTAATCAGCCGCCGGTCCCGAGAGACCCGGAGAGTTGGCACAGATGGGTCTGCCACACGGAAAGCAGGGAGCGGGGTAGTTAAATATGGCTCTTCACTGCCTTTACTTTCCGCCTCCTCGCGCTCTCAGGTTACCTTAGCAGCCCCCCCCAACACACACACACACACACACACAGAGTCCCCAGGGAGGCTCGAGAGAGGCGTGCGCGAGCCCGAGCTAAGAGTTCCTCTCCCCCCCCATCCCAAGGGGCGGTGGAGAGCGAACTCTCGGAGCGTTCCATTTGTAAATACGCGCGCAAGCACACACACACACACACAAAATATACACAAACACTCCCCCAGCCGCGCACTTCGCCCAGAGTTTCTCGCGGGGAGGGTTTTTTGTTTTTTTGGTTTTTTTTTGTGCAAACCCTTCGTTTCTCCTCCGGGACGTAAGAAGGGCGAGCAGTCTC
Organism: Arizona elegans; assembly: GCA_022577455.1. Lineage (NCBI taxonomy): Eukaryota > Metazoa > Chordata > Lepidosauria > Squamata > Colubridae > Arizona > Arizona elegans. Next base: position 219,133,422 of record JAKOOJ010000001.1, read on the forward strand.
TGCCCTGTCCCGGGTGTGTGTAGTGTGGTGTGTGGGGGGGGGGGGGAATAGAGGGGTGGCAGAGGGGGAAGAGCCAAGCGCGCTTGACGTTCCTGGGAAAGAGTAGGGCCCTGCGGGGACTGACACCGACCCGAGTGACGGGTCTCCTCCGCGCGCGCCCCGAAGCCGTGCGCACCGCTGCAACCGCATAAGAGTACGAATGGAAATGTGGCCGCGTTAAATTGCTAAAACGCGAGAACCTGGGGCCCTATTATTGCAACAGGCTGTTCAAGGGGAGGGGGGGGGGGTTTAAAGACAGACCTAGCCGCGGCCTCCCAAAGTGAAATGAAGCCCGTGACTTGAAAAGCAGTCAGCGGGTGGGGAAAGGCTGGCGGGTGGTGGTGGTGGTGGTGTTTACCTTTATTATTATTATTATTATTATTATTATTATTATTATTATTATTATTATTATTATTATTATTATTATTATTATTATTTTCCTCCCCTTCCCCGAGCCTGCATCTGAAAGGGGAAACGAGGCTCCGGCGTTACCTTTCTCTTCGGCATGGTTGGTGTTCCCTCCTGCGGGCGGCTGAAAGCCCAAGCGAAGAAGAAGCCGCGGGTTGTGCTCGTCGCCGCACCAGCAGCCCCCGATCGTTCTTGGCAGCGTTCGGGAAATTGCCCGCCGCCCGCGATCACCAGAGCTGGCAGGGCAGCCTTGCCGCTGGGTTGACCCCTCCCCGGGCGACAGCTGAAGCAAGGGCGGCCTCCGCCTGGCGACGCCGCTCAGCGCCCACCGCTTCGATGGGCGAGCAGGAAAGGCGAGCCGGTGGGTGGGTGGGTATGGAGAGGCGCAGCTCTCGCTTGCGATTGGCTCCCCAATTCGGTTTCTCCCCTCCCCGCCCCCGATTTGGGAATAGAACCGAAGGAGGGGAAGTCCTTGCGGTTCAGAGGCAGGACCCGCTAGGGCGAGGCGGGATCCCGTGATTGGCCAGCGGGTAGCTCTCTGATGCTGCCCAAAGGAACGCGCCGAGGTTGGAAGCGGGAGAGCTGCGGCGCCCCGGGTAGGTGGGTGGCTGGATTGATCCGAGTGCCTCCGCTCCGAGTGGCTGCGAACCTCGAGGGCTTTGCGTAAAGTTGCATTTCCCCAACCGCAGACGGAGACTACCTAGGGCCGAGTAGGCTACGATGTCGCAATCTTCCGTGTTTTGCTAAGAAGATAACCTGTTTTGTTCATTTATTCCCAAAGCCAAGATTGTGTCGTCATAGATTTGGATCTGTACAAATTTATATTTATATAAATTTCAATTGTATGAACAAATATTGGTTTTAAAACGTGGCTGGGGTGAATAACCTGTACTGTGTTCTATGAAATGTGTTTCTCAGTAAATCGGTCGGATGGATTTATTCCTTGGAGACATCTAATTCAACGTGCATTGGATTGGTTCTGTATTAAAAAAGATTGGACCACCATTTGTCCGAAATAGGGCCTCCTGCTTGAGAAAGGGGTTTGACTAGAGAACCTCCAAGGTCCCTTCTAACTCTGTTATTCTCTTAAGAGGAAGCATCGGTGCCTTTGGTATAGCGGTGAGACAGTCGGGTCCTAAACGATTATTTTGCGTATGGTTTGTGAAGAGGAATTGCTTGTTTTCATTATTGTCAATGTATTGAGATATTGCGAGGATAGGCACATTATAGATTATTGATATTAGGCAAAATAAAATTATTAAATCAGAGCCAGCCAGCCCTTGATTTACCCAATAAACAAATTAGATGACTTTTCTAAGTAGGTGCTCATAAGCAAACAATATCTACCTGACTTATCTGCACTCTGAAGCTAAACAGGATCAGGCCAGATTGGCATTTCAGTGAGAAACCCCAAAAGTTCAAAGGCTGAGAATTTAAAACAAAAATGGAAGAGGCAAACAATTTCCACATGGCTATCAAGAAATTCAAGAAAACAGTGTAAGACCTTGAATAATAAATACTTCATTTAAATTTTTCATGGAAGAATAGGAAGTAAAGCAGGGCACCATCATAGTCCTTCCATTATATGACTAGGTATAGTAATTTACTCCTGTGTCCCCCTTTTCACACAACATTTTAACAGTAACAGAGTTGGAAGGAATCTTGGAGGTCATCTAGTCCAACCCCCTGCTCACACAGGTTCTTACGTTCCTCTGCTTATTTGCAATTTGCATGTATATAGTCATGTTTTCCTTCTTTGTATGTTAAAGTTTCTGGTTTTATTTATATTATATACATATGCAAATATTCGAACGGCTTAGTATAAATGGTGCTAATAATTTTATTACTGTTGTAAGAGGTTAATACACTTTATCTCCAATAGATCACAATGGATGAGTTTAACTCATTACATTACAGATTTTGCAGGCCTAAAGTAAAAGGAAGCTATGGTTTGCTTCATCTTTGCATATATTCCTGTCCTAGCTCTATAACAGTTAACATCACAGAAATTAATAATGGAGATAGAACTTCCTCCTGTCTTCCAATGCAGCTGCCAATATTTCCTCTGCCTTTTCATAGGATTCTTCTAGTACCAAGGGTACCTTAATGGGCAACAAATTTATTGTCACACAAACTTTGTGAGTTGAATGCTTTTTCATGGGATGCAGTAAATGATAGTCTCAATAATGCAGTAAATGATGAGTCTTCGGAGAAAGGCAGCATACAAGTTGAACAAATAAATTAACAGTTTTGGAGATGCTACAAAAAACTGCAATGTCTGCTTGTTCCGGTTGACATTCAGTTCATTCCTCTTGAAGGAACTTGTGATTTAACCCTGTTTTGTTCCATAATCAAGGTATTGTCCTATTACAGATGACAGCATGTAGTTGTAAGCACAATGGTCAACCCAGGTATCTTTGCTGTCATTAACAAAATAATCTTATTCAAGATTTAAATACTTTTGTTTAAATGTAAGTCATTAAATTCATATGTCTTTTGTCAGGCCCAGATCTGTTTATATCTTTTTAGTTCAACCAATAACAAATAAAACCAATCGTTTTATAAATATACTAGAATTTTTTGGTATACAACATCCAGCATGCTACATGACTTATTGAGAAAAAGAGGGGAGGAATTATTAATATTGGTTTTAAAATATCCCATTAACTTCAGGATCTCAAGTAACCATTTGCAGATTATTATTTTTGTAGGCAACCAAGCAACAATTACTTTTTCTTTTTTGGTAAATGCAGATTCTATAGTAACTGGCAAGAGTATAATATTGAGGTAACATCTCTCTGGAGTTTGTCTCCAAATTTTGACTTCAGCTAATCTCAATATCTAGTATATACACATAATAGATTCCCAGTGTAATAGCCTCCAAATATGTCAAGCTACAAATTCCATTCTGGTTGGTACTGATGGGAACTGGAGACAAGCAGACTTTTTCTAGACCAATAGCATACTTGGGAGGAAGATGAAAGTTGATGTGCATCACACCTGAACAGCAAACAGGTGCAAAAAGTCTAATGTATACATTACTATTTAAAGGAAGACGCTTAAAATATATAGCTGTTGATTTTTCCCTCCCTCCAACCAAGTAGAATTAATTGAATTTTCTGAGAAACTGCAGGCAGGACCTGGTTTGGCACAAGCTGTGTAAATTGCTAGAGACAGGAAGTTTGTAGGCTTTTATTAAATGATTCTTCTTTGGGGACTACCCAGTCCTGTCTATTTTTCTAATTTTATTTTCTTAATCCCTTCTCATTCTCATCCTTGAAAAAAAAATAGATTCTTGCCAAGATATTCTGTGTATTTTCAGTACTATCTGATCCAAAATAAACTTTGAAAGCCTACCCACTGAAAATCAAAAAGGAGAAACAGTATTCTGCAGAATTGCTGCTGAAAAGAGAAGTAGTGCTAGATATGCAAAATCACACCTGTTTTTACCATTCTAGCAGCCTGGGAACAGCATAATTCAAGGAATTCATCCTATGCCGGAATAAACACTTGCATTTGAGATGTATCAGGTATTTTAACTGCTATAATGCAGTAACAAAAAAGTTTGAAGCCCAATGAAAATGGGAAATGCCTTTGCTGTATTCAAAATTGTTTTTTCAGTTTCCAGTTCCCAAAATGGCCAATGTTGGAGATTTCTAGAAGTTGTAGTTGCAGTAAATTGAGGTCACCAGGTTTTGGAAAGGCTGACATAAACCAAAAAATGCTGGAAATTATATGCAATAGATGCAGTAGAATGCCTATTCAAATTCTTATGTAGTTTGGCCAGAAAGGGCTTTCTTGGGAACTGTATGAGAATTTTTTAAAAGGCAGATATTTCAGTAGTTAATTATCAGCTATTAAGAACTTATATTCATTGGGTAGTGTAATAATTGGATGGCGGAACTGCCAATCAGAGCATAGGATTACAAGAATCTTCTTCCTGTGCTATACTCTAAGTAGTAAGGAGACTGAGGAAAAATGAGTTTGTGGAATCCTTGGTGTTCCCTGAGCTTGGTTGTTTTCTTGCAGATGTTTCATTACTCAACTAGGCAACATCATCAGTGCTAGAAGGAAGTGATGTTTCCTCTCTTTTTCCATGGGAGTATTCTTGGTGGTTCCTTGATTAGGCTGTTGTTTACTGTTAGCTTGTTTGTCTGAGTTGGCAGGGCTTTGGTTGGTTTGTATGCTGTTGTGAAGCCATGTGGTTATAATAATCAATTGGTGGTTTCTGAGATGTTTTTAATATACCAACAGCTCAACCCTGAGCTACAAATATTCTCTTCCCTCAGAGAGGGATTTAGAAGATATGGGTTAGAGTGGAGGTTCAGAGGTCTAGCTAGGGGTGAAATGCTCCCGGTTCGGACCGGCTCAGGTGAGTAGGTAGCGATGGCGGCGGACAGTTCGGAGAACCGGTAGCAAAAATCTCTTCCCCCCCCCCCCCCAGCCTCCAGCTTTCTTACCTTCGCACGCCTGCCTTGCTTCGTTTGCTGTAATCCCTGTAATCCATTGCATCAGGAAGCAACTGAATCTCCCTGCCTGCAATCAAGCTCATTGGTGAGTGGCTCTTTCTGCCTGCCTGCTGCCTTGGCAACTTTAAGACTTGTGGACTTCAACTCCCAGCAAAGCTGGCTGAGGAATTCTGGGAGTTGAAGTCCACAAGTCTTAAAGTTGCCAAGGTTGGAGATTCCTGTTCTATTGGGTACATTTTTTCCCCCTTTGGGAGCTTTTAAAAAAATAGTTAATTGGGATTTTTTTAGTCATTCTTTTTTTAGACCTAGCCATTTAAAGTTTAGGAAGTTTTAAATTTAGCTGCTTTATATAAAAATAAAATAATATTTGTGCAGCTTTCTGAGATTTTGTGTGTTTCTGTAGTGTTTCACTCTAACTACACAAACACACAAAATCTCACAAAGCTGTTTGTGGAATTTTGTGTGTGTAAAGTGTGAAAGTTGGTTTTTTGGACTTTTTGTGGCTGTGTGAGGTTCCTGCTTGTTGCAGGGGCCATTTTGGGTCTAGCACAGCTGCTTTTACATTGGGTGAGCCAGTTGTGTTGTGTTGTGTTTTGTAGGTTAAAAAAGGGCAAAGAAGTGATGTTGACTTGGCCACGCCCATCTGACCACCAAGTCACGCCCACCCAGTCACCTGACCACCAAGCCACGCCCACTAATTAAGTCACGCCCACAGAACCGGTAGCAAAAAATTTTTAGATTTCACCCCTGGATCTAGCCTAGAAAGACTTTAATCTGAAAACAGGGTTAGGAACCAATTTACTGTGGGCACAGACAGGTATTGACTGGCTATTGGTATATTGTAGGGTTAAGTGAACCTATTCATAAATAGTTGAGAGATATTTTTAAAAAGTCGTTTTTAAAAATTTATCCCAGTGACTGCCGACATATATTTATTTCCCTCACATTCTACTTAGTCATGTTTCCTAAGAGGCAATAAAGAAATAAAGGAAAAGAATGGATGAATTTCTAAACCAAAGGGGTGTCTTAGAGATAACAGCAAAGACAAATAGATTCTGTAGATATCTTCCATTGGTTATAGGATTTCATGTTATTTTAAAGAATAAAATGGTAACAAGAAAAGGATACGCACAGCCAGGAAGGTATATAACAGTATTAATTTACATTTTATTCCAGAGTGAAATATTTTTTAATCTTTACAGACAATATCTTCACATTGTATTGTGTTTCTACAGTTGAATTTAAGGGTTTCAAAAATCTTTAAGCCTCATTCAGTTAGTGTCCTGTTCCAGCACAAACAACAGAAAGCAGCACAGCTAGGAAGCAAGATATAGATTATAAAATAAAATTGTCGAGCAAACTGAAGAATAAACTTTGTTGACAAAGCAGCATATTTTCTGCGAAGTTATGTCCTATGTTATTTACTTGAAGACTTCTTTTTAGAGGTGAACGAACATTCAATTGAAGTTTTCCAATAAATATTGTGCATGTGAATTTTTTAAAATGACTGACAAAAATCCTGACCCAAAAAATCCTGTTAAAAAAAGTTTTAACAATTGTGGAATAAATGACAGCTCTCTTACAGAGGAGCAATTACTTAAAAAGAAAAAGCAGAAATCAAGAATAAACAGTAAAATGACTTTTTAAAATAGTAGAAGGAAAGTTTCCTTGAAAATTGCACAAAGAGCAATATTGTTCAAGAGAGAGGTAAGCCATACGTGAAGTGGATAGAAAAAATTATTCTCCCCCTCTCACACTATAAGATTTTGTGGCCGCCCACTGACACAAAACACAGAGGTATTCAAAACCAAGAACAGGAAATGTTTTTTCTACGTAGTACATAATTAAACTTTGGAATTTGCTGTAACATTGCAGCCAATTTGAACATTATGAAAGAAAGAAAAACTGGTCCATGGACAAATAGGCTATCGGTGGCTGCTAATATTCCTAACTGTCTAGTCCAGAACCCTACCCTCACACCTTAAAAACAGTATGCTGAAAAATACAAATAGTAGAAGAGGTGCTCTGATCAAGGCATTGATTACTAGGATGTTTTCTGTAGCACTACAACCACATGTGGCCCTGGATTCCTCTCTTTACTATAATACCCAAACATTCAGAGCAAGATTGTCCATTATTTCTAGTTGAAAGCTGCACAAAATCTGTACCAGAGGTAAAAGAGAAACAAAAAGCAAAGACAACTCTAAATCATGGGAAAGCTTGGCTTTGATACTTCCTTGTTCTTTTCCTATCTGCTTCTCTAACTACAGACCTTCCGTAGGGGTATTCACAGCCACCTTTTATTTAGACTAGTTTTTCTCTCTCTTAGCAATTTTAAGATACATGCACTTTGACTCCCATAATTCCCCAACCAGTATGCTGGCTGTGGAATTCTGAGAGCTGAAGTCCATAAATCTTAAAGTTGATAAAGTTGATAAACACTGATTTTGACACTGCAGAAAATTTTAGGATAATTTAAGCCTTAGGTTAATGTGTCTCATAGCCATGTCTAGGCTAATATAGTCAGTGTCCAACCTCATTCAGATTCCACTGGATTGATGTCAGGTGATAAGTATAGCACTTTATCTTTATAGATTGAAATCCATGCCAGAAATGTGTTTTGAACTTTTTGTTACTTGCTAACAAGAAAGGAAAGCAGGTGTCAATCAAGATATTTTAATTTACTAGATATTTTTCTGGATTTTTATTCTGTCTTCTACATACCATGCGTGCAAAAATATGCATTTCTAGGCCCTTTCCCCTCAATAACAGGAGTGTCTATATCTGAACTGGGTGAAATGACTAGCATTCTCGAGCTTTCCATTACTCATAATTTCTTTAGAGCTTCCAAGTACCATCGCTTCATTGCCAGCGTTCTTTCTAAATTCTTGATTTTGATGACTCATTTTCCTCCCAGCATCTCAAAGTTTAAACACAAAAGACGAAATTGTACATTAATTAAAATCCCTCCGTAGCAATCTACTTGTAAAGATCATTTCTACTATTCTTAGGCAGTATAAGAACCGTTTTTTCCTTTTGGTGACAGTATTGCCAAATGTGCAAGATCAACCACCCCAAAAAAATGCCCTTTTGACATCCAGTTGAAATCTTGGCTTCTACTCTTCTGGAGGACAGGAGATAGAAGCTCCTAGTAGTCCTTTGGTCTCCTTTCAGGTGGCAAAGGCCACTAATTTGCATTATCTTCTGCCTGCCTGCCTCTCACCGTCCTGTTCGCTCACATAGGGCCGCTCTCCTCAGGGTTCCGATGGCGAGCCAATGTCGTCTTGCTATGCCCAGGGGTAGGGCGTTCTCTGTGGGTGCTCCCACCCTCTGGAATGAATTACCTACAGAGCTCTGGACGGCTCCTGATCTCCGTTTCTTCCGTCGGGACCGGAAGACTTGGCTATTCAAACAAATAGGCTGACTCTGATTCCAGGCTTTATTATTTACTATTAATTAGTTATTTGGTTTAAAATGGGATTTTATTGTACTTGTTTCTTAACTTGTGTTCGCCGCCCTGAGTCCTTCGGGAGAATGGCGGCATATAAATACATGTAATAAATAAATAAATAAATAAGTGCCTTCCTTTAGCAACTGGTATTAGCAGTTTCTAGCAAGAAATAGAAAGCAGTTTCTCTAGAGCAGGGGTGGGGAACTATGGCCCTTTTATGACCTGTGGACTTTAACTTCCAGAATTCTTGAGCCAGTATAGCTGGCTCAGGAATTCTGGGAGTTGAAGTCTACAAGTCATAAAAGGGCCTTAGTTTTCTACTTCTGCTCTAGAGGAAGCAGTTCAATCATTATCTGAGGCCAGGCTAATCTTCCTTAGAAGATTGTTGTCTTGTTGAGTTTTTCAAGAAGCAGGGGGCCTTACTTTTCTATGAAGATCTTCAGTACTATTAGAGGGAGGGAAGATGATAGTTCACTGGTACTTCATCATCTTTTAGAGTTTTAATATTACTAAGCTTATCTTTGGTTCAAGGCCTTTATTTCTGTATTCTGCTTGAGTTTTGACTTTGGGACAGCTTTTTTTCAAGATTTCAGTACCGTAATTACAATATGTGGAGATTTCCAGGCTGAAAAAAAACACACACACAAGAGACAGAAGAGTAAGAGGACAATAGTCTGATCTTTATTCTGTAAGTAGAGCAAATCTTCTTTTGTGTAAATAGAGCAAATCTTCTTTTGTGTAGTTTGTGTCTTCAAACTACACTTGAAGTTTTTTGTTTCAGTGCTCCCTCATCGTCCTTCTCAACATTAGCTTGAGAAGCAATTCCTATTCAAAACAAAAGGGAGAAAATTATTTTTCTCAGAGAGGAAAAGCAGCTCCAAATTATAAAATGGAATTTCTAAAAATTCACCAATTTACCAGTGGACTCCCTATGTATATTGCTAGAAAGGTTTCTAGAAGGTACATATCTGCCTTCAGTATATTGACTTTGATGAGTTAAATAAAATGGTTTATGCAGACAGTGGACAATTCTTTGCTTACTATCATATTCTGCCATAAATTGAGTTCAGAAAACAGAGTCCTAGTATGAATAGGCAGAGATTTAAAAGAAATCAACGTACATATTAATCTTTTGAATTGGATCTAGAGAAGTCTAGTTATAAAGCTAGTGTGATTAAAACATAGGAAGCTCCATGCCTGAATGTTCATTTGGCTGGTCAATTAGCACTCTAATCCAGTGAAGCTAAATCACAATTATTTGTAATAGTTTGAAGAAAATTAAAATAGTTACCTCGTAAAAAGGGAGAAGTTTAGAGTTAGTGAATAAGGCAGGAGTGAAATCCAGCAGGTTCTGGAGAACCAATAGTAGAAATTTTGAGCAGTTCGGAGAACCGGCAAATACCACCTCTGGCTGGCCCCAGAGTGGGATGGGAATGGGGATTTTGTAGTATCCTTCCCCTGCCACGCCCACCAAGCCACACCATGCCCACCAAGCCACGCCCACAGAACCAGTAGTAAAAAAAATTGGATTTCACCACTGGTATTAGGATATTAAATTTAGTAGGATAAGTAAATTTAGTAGCTAGCAAAGTGTACAGGGGGCCAGAATACACAGTTGTAGTTTGAAGTTTGAGGTTTATTAGATTTCTATACCGCCCTTTTCCTGAAGGACTCAGGGCGGTGTACAGCCATATTAAAACACATAGATTTATAAAATTTAAAACCAATTAAAATCGAATATATAAAATTTGGCCCGCAAATTAAAACACACATACACCCATTATAAAATTCGTACTAGGCCACTCCGGCTTGCTGGAACAAAAGGGTCTTAAGGGCGTGGCGAAAAGTATGCAGGTTGAGGCTAAGACGAAGCTCTAGGGGCAGCTCATTCCAAAGGGCTGGTGCCCCCACAGAGAAGGCTTTCTCCCTGGGTGTCGCCAGTCGGCATTGTTTGGCCGACAGCACCCTGAGGAGCCCCTCTCTGTGGGAGAGTATTGGCTGGTGGGAGGTTGTTGATGGCAGAAGGCGGTCTCGTATATAACCCGGTCCTAAGCCATGGAGCGCTTTAAAGGTAGTAACCAACACCTTGAATCGCACCCGGAAAACCACCAGGAGCCAGTGCAGCTCGCGCAGGACGGGTATTACGTGGGTGCACTGAGTCGCACCCATAACCACCCGCGCGGCCACATTCTGGACCAGTTGGATCCTCCGAGTGCTTTTCAAGGGGAGCCCCATGTAGAGAGTGTTGCAGTAGTCCAGACGTGGCGTGACGAGGGCATGAGTGACCGTGCGCAGGGCATCCCGGTCCAGAAAGGGACGCAACTGGTGCATCAGGCGAACCCGATAGAAAGCTCCCCTGGCCACGGCTGTCATGTGATCTTCCAAAGACAGCCATGCATCCAAGAGAACACCCAAGTTGCGAGCCCTCTCTGAGGGAGCCAGGATCTCGCCCCCAATGGTCAGCAATGGAACCAGCTGACTATACCGGGACGCCGGAAGCCACAGCCACTTGGTCTTGGAGGGTCTGAGTTTAAGCTTGTTTCTCCCCATCCAGATCCGCACGGTCTCCAGGCACTGGGACATCACGTCAAGGGCATCATTGGGATGGTCCGGGGTGGAGATGTACCCTGGTTGATTGATTGGAGAGTGCTGGCTCCTGCCTAAGGCAATCTAGGCTATGATTGGTTGCTGTGGATGTAAAGGAGGAGTTTCCTTTTTTGCCCTGCCTTGTTTCTTCTGTGTGCTCCGTATGATGTATGATTTATCTTATGATTTTCTTGTGTTCCTGACTACGTCATCTGCTATAAATATAAATGTAAAATATATTTATTTATACAAAACTACAAATTTGTGTCTACAGTTGCAAGAAAAAGTATGTGAACCCCTTGGGATTATGTGGAGTTTTGCATGAATTAGTCATAAAATGTGCTCTGAACTTCATCTAAGTCACAACAATAGAAAAACACAGTCTGCTTAAAATAATACTACACAAACATTAGATGTTGCCATGGTTTAATTGAACATAACATGTAAAATTCACAGTGCAGGGAGGAAAAAGTATGTGAACCTTTGGACTTAATAACTGGTTGACCCTCCTTTGGCAGCAATAACCTCAACCAAACATTTCCTGTAGTTGCAGATCAGACCTGCACAACGATCTGGAGTAATTTTGGCCCACTCCTCTTCACAAAACTGTTTCAGTGTAGAAATATCCTTGGGATGTCTGGTGTGAATCGCTCTCTTAAGGTCATGCCACAGCATTTCAATCAGGTTGAGGTCAGGACTCTGACTGGGCCACTCCAGAAGGCGTATTCTGTGCTGTTGAAGCCATTTTTTTGTTGAATTACTTGTATGCTTTGGGTCATTGTCCTGTTGCATCACCCATCCTCTGCAGAGCTTCAGTTGGTGGACAGATGGTTGTACGTTTTCCTGCAAAATGTCTTGATAAACTCTGGAATTCATTTTCCCATCAATGACAACAATCCGTCCAGGTCCTGAGGCAGTAAAGCAGCCCCAAACCATGATGCTCCCTCCGCCATGTTTTACAGTGGGGATGAGGTTTTGATGTTGGTGTGGTGTGCCTTTTTCCTCCACACATAGTGTTGTGTGTTCTTCCCAAACAACTCAATTTTGGTTTCATCTGTCCACAGTATATTTTGCCAGTAGTGCTGTGGAACATCCAGGTGCTCTTTTGCAAGCTTCAAACGTGCTGCAATATTTTTTTTGGACAAAAATGGCTTCCTCCGTGGTGTCCTCCCATGTACTCCATTCTTGTTTAATGTTTTCCTTATTGTAGATGTGTCAACAAAAATGTTAGCATGTGCCAGAGATTTCTGTAGATCTTTAGCTGACACTTTAGGATTCTTCTTTACCTCATGAAGCATTCTGCGCTGTGCTCTTGCAGTCATTTTTACAGGATGACCACACCTAGTGAGAGTAGCAACAGTGCTAAACTTTCTCCATTTGTAGACAGTCTGTCTTACCGTGGACACATGAACATCAAGGCTTTTGGAGATACTTTTGGAAACCTTTCCAGCTTCATGCAAGTCAACAATTCTTGATCGTAGGTCTTCTGAGAGCTCTTTTCTGCGAGGCATGGTTCACATCAGACAGTGCTTCTTGAAACCAGTAAACCCAAAACAGGTGTGTGTTTTTAAAGGGCAGGACAGCTGTCAGCAACACATCCAATATCATCACACTGATTGGAGTCAAGGTTGGCTCACTCCTGGCTCCAATTAGCTCTTGGAGTAGTCATTAGGCTAGGAGCTCACATACTTTTTCCTCCCTGCACTGTGGATGTTTACATGTTATGTTCAATTAAACCATGGCAACATCTAATGTTTGTGTAGTATTATTTTAAGCAGACTGTGTTTTTCTATTGTTGTGACTTAGATGAAGTTCAGAGCACATTTTATGACCAATTCATGCAAAACTCCACGTAATCCCAAGGGGTTCACATACTTTTTCTTGTAACGGTATGTCCCTGACACCATTTGGACACTTGCTGCACAATTCCTTGATATAGTGGTACCTGTTCTATGGAAGAAATGTTTAAATACATTATAAGCAATTTGCACATAGATAGTCCAAGAGATTTTACTTGAATGGAACAGCAAGTTGATGTCTCATCTTTCTTTCCATGAATAGAGAATTGCTGGAATTTACAGATGACTCTACCTTCAATACCATGGGTGGGAAGATATCTTTCACAATAGCTCAGTGCAGCGGGGCATTTCCGATGATTTTGTCTAAATGTATAATACACGGGTCTTTGTCTTCCAACGTTTTACCTTGATTTCTTGCCCACCAGCATCTGCTGCTTGAACACATCATGTGATACCTAAAATTATATGAAAATAAGCATAATGAAACCTCATTTTAAGGGACTTATTGAAGAGAGGAAAGAATGCATCATGGCAATTTTACATCACTTGAATGAATTATGTAAATGACATAATTCTCCATAGAATTAAGTCTCTTGAATGCAAATTTTTTGTATCTATGTCTTATAAATTGAGATTCCACTGTGTAAAGTGAAATGAAAAAGATAAACTAGGATATTTTTAAACATGACTTTTATATTGAGAAGCAGATCAAATGTTTACAGAGCTGCATAAAACAAAGATTAATACTGTAATAGCAATAGCAATAGCACTTAGATTTATATACCGCTTTACAGCGCTCTCTAAGCGGTTTACAGAGTCAGCTATAATATCACCTATAGTTTATATCTGTATTTTTTGACAATAAGATTTATTATGATTATTCTGCTTGTTGGACCTGTTGGAAAGCATGGATTTAACACCTTTGAAATGTAGCCTAAATCTGGATCTAAATCTAAATCACCTTCCATGGTTCCTGAAATCTTAGCTTCTTTAAAAGAGGTATTAAAATGAGAAACGTAAGTCAGTTTTAGTTATATATTTGAATTGAGGAATGAGAAATTGGAAAATTCTGTTTTGGAAAAACAGTGGCTTGAAGTGTTTAAAAAATTAAATATACCTCTTAGCAGGAGGTATGAATTAATGGAATTAATTCATCAGAAAATATTTTGGGGGGTTTACTGTGAACCCCCCCCCCCAAAAAAAAGAGATGGACACTAGGATAATTTTATGTAATTGGAAAGAAAATTATTCTCTTGATTTTAAGAAATGGACCAGGAATATGAATGTATTACCTATTTTTGAAAAGTATCAGCGGTCTAGACTGAGTCTAGGCTTGAAGAGATAGCAGGTTGCTAAGTGGTTTACATATCACCTTAATTATTGAATTAACTATGTAGTTATTTTCCTGATAATTTGAGATTTCTTGTTATGTTTTCTTTTATTCACTATAATTATATTTCTTGGTAGTATAATCACTGTCCTTTTTGTCATTGATGGTAGTGACGTAGAGCTTTGTTGTATGTCATTATTTTAAAATAAATAATATTTTTTTAAAAAATGAATTGTTTTTTTAAAAAACCTACATGCTGTACAGGATGTATCATCATTACACATACAAAATGCTCCTGGATCTGCAGTTGCAGCTGGTAATTGATCAGTTAAATGGTTAGTTAATTTCCTATTAGCAGATGGCTTGCAAGTCTTAACTCCCCCAAATCATTAAACAACGCCACTGATGTTTCTGCATATTTTTTTGTTGGCACCATATTATTTTGTTAAACATTAGAATTTGATTCCCAAATAATTATATTGATTTGTGACATGAGTCACATATTTTATTTCAAAGATTCCCCTGAAAGGAATCTGAGGCATCACTTCCAGCAGCAACAACAGTGTCAAATCTGAAAAAAGATATTTCCTACAATATAATTCATAGTCTTGAGCATGTAATACACTCTCAGTATGTGTGTCTGTCTCTATGTGGTCTCTCTATATCTGTTTTATTTTGCAAACTATGGCATGTCTGTTCTTGTTGAACTTACCACAGAAAATCATTAACTTACATTAACTTGATTTTGATCAGATTTTAATTTCAGATGTCTATACCTACGTGGAAACTAGTGGCTGGAAAATGGAGATAGATGCAATTTCTACACCATTCTTGTTGTCAATATATTGTTCTTCAGTATTGGAAAGATAAATGTATGATCCCAATTACTCAATGAACTGAAGACCTGATATTAGTTGTTGCTTACTAATTAACAATAGTAGACTTTTGAATGAACAATTATAATGAAATGTTGTCATCCTCTGTTGAAACAATTGTTTAAAACTCTATAAACAAACAAGAGATGTACACATATACCACACATATATACCAGTATGTACAATTTATTTTTTATTTTTTTGTGTTCTGTTCAATAAACACAATTTTTAAAGAAATGCTGGCAGCATTCATTTAAGCCTTGCTGGGTTAATATTATGTGGGGATTTAATTGATCAATGGCAATTATTTTTAGAGGGATGGAGATGCCCTGTGAACCTTTATGAACTAGAAATAATTAAATTTAATTAATTAATTAATTAATTAATTAATTAATTAATTGGTTCAATTTATATGACGCCCTTCTCCGGAGACTCAGGGCAACTTACAATGCATTAAGCAATAGCCTTCATACTTTTGTATATACCTGCAGGTATATACTTTTGTATATACCTGCTTAGTAGGGCTTTTGCCACCGCCCCCCCAAAAGCGGTCTTCTTTTTTATACAAAGTCAGCTTATTGCCCCCACAATCCGGGTCCTCAATTTACCTACCTCGAAAGGATAGAAGGCTGAGTCAACCTTGAGCCTGGTGAGATTTGAACTTGCAGTAATTGCAGGCAGCTGGTGCTACTTAATAGCACTTTAGTCTGCTGCACCACCCAGGCTCTTAATCCTAGAGTTGTCTAATATTGTAAGAAATTTGAATTTGCAAAAAAACTTTCAGACTGTAAGTAAGTTGCTGCTGAAAAACCAAACAATATCAACTGTGGAGAAATGACTATCTAGGATACAAAGTTAGCATACATTTCCTACTTCTAACATGGTTTATTTGTTCCATTCCTCTCCATTCACATTCTATAAAAATTTAAGAAGGATTTAAGCAGTATGAATGCAGCTGGAATTTAACAGATCTTTCCTTGATAATGGCTGTATTTGTAAAACACATTGATCCACAAATTAGCCAACTATATTTTAATTCAGTTAGTTGTATAGATCCAACTTTTAGTTTTTGCTTATTAATATATGAGGTTAATTTTTTAAAAAAACTGCTACATTAAAATATGGATATTGCACATACAAAAGAGTTGGAGTTAATAAACAGAGGATGTATAGTTAAAACATTAAGATGTTTCAGCCAAAGTTATGGGTGAATGTTAAAACGTTCCAGAAGAAGCTTCATCATGCAAGCGACAGAACTGATTTTTTTCTCCCTGCAAAGACCAACAGCAGAGTTGGAACTAAATGAGCTGTAGCCTTTGTGGAGGTGGATGACTGAAACACAATACAATAAAAAGACTGACAACTCTTCTTGGAATGAGTTTTCATTAGTACCTTGGCAGTTTGCCCATGTGTTTCCAAAAAACTCACATTTGGTTCACACTTTTTTTCAGCAATGCAAAGAGCTGATGATTGCAGAAACATGCCTGCTTCTCCAGCATGCAAACTGGAGTACAGAATGGCAGATGAACTTCACAGTTTCTCCACTGAGGCAGAGAATTATTTGAAATGTTGATGTAGTTAAAATCGTTATACCGGAGCCTCCATTCCTCCTAAACTATTTTGTACTCATAATATTTTGAACAATAATGCAAAATCCCTTGTTTTGAGATAACTGTGTTTCGGAGTGAACACTGAATCCAGCAGGCTCCACAGAAGCCTAGAACAAGAGTTTGACAATTAGACAACTAGATTTAAACTCTGTATGTGCCATAAATTTTAATTTCCAAGTATTAGACTAGTGGCTTTTGGGGGATATAAAACATTATTTTCCCCTTAATTTTCAAATTAAATTCCTATTTATGGATATGTATGTATATATGCAAATGGAAGAATTCTTCCCTTGTCTGGAAAGTACCATGTTGCCCATGATGACACAACAAAAATGGGAGCCAATTCAGTGTAGTGATTCAGCTGTTGGACAAAAACTTGAGACACCCAGATTCAGATCTACCTTTAGCCATGGAAAGTGATTTAGGACTAAACACATGCTGTAGTCTCCCAGTCTAACCCACTCATAAAATTGTTACAGGGAAAATTGGAAAAGGCAAGTGCTATATACATCACCTTGAGCTCCTGGAGATAAGGCAGGACACAAATCTTAGGAAATAAATATGCAACATTTGATGACAAAGGGATGCGATATGCTCAAGATACAGCGAGTCAACAGAAACCTTTAGAAAGTACAAATTCTCTACATTCATTGATTGAGACATCTCCCAGTTGATCGTCCTCCTACAGTCCAAGAAACTTGACTAAAAGTTTATTTGCACCTTCCCTGTATAGATCAGTTTATTCAGTGGTTTCCGGTTTGAAATTGCCCATTCCAACAAAGTATTCCTGTGTTGGGATGCAAAGTAGGCTCATTCTTCCGGCACAAGTAAGATGGGCTTGTCCTAGCTAGCAGGATGAGACAGTTATGGACAGAATCTTGCCAAACCAAAGCTGTAATCCTGTAAACTACTAGATATATTCTGAGAGATGCTAAGTGTGGGTACCCTAAATCTCTTCACCTCTACCCATCCTATTTGCGATGATGCAGTCTTTTAATCAGAGCCTCTCTCTGGGAAAGCTCTGTGTTGCCAAAACTCCCCCCACAACTGCTTCTCTAGCTACACATTACGGAGAAGGTACTTTTGGTAGGCGTTCGAGATTCTGTTACAATTCTCTAGTGGCATTAAAGTGTATTCCAAGACTTCTAGTGATTATTGTTTCCTGACCTCATCTATTTTGAAGGGGTGACAATACATTGTATTATGCCAAGATTGTTGAATAAGCCGTAATGGCTGGGTTTGCAGATAATTCATACTGAACAATAATCACACTGAACAAAGCAAAAGGAGAGAGACTTTGTGACTTAGAGCTGTCTCATGAGTATTTAAGCAGCATGGAAGTTGCAACGAGCCATTTCACCTTATTTACCCAACAGGTTGCTATTGGTTCCATGTGCAAAATGGAATTAAAAAAAATATTCAAGGTAAAAATGTTCCAAAGCACATTAACATCACCTGGACTACAGTGATGTAAATATATGGATGGATTTGTTACTTTCATAAACACAATTGTCACGAGATCAAAGCTAGTCTGTTCCCCATTTCATATCCTTGGAATTAAGTACAGAAATATGTTAGCAAAAAATAGCAAAGTACTTGTGCTTGTTCGTGTCAGAAATACAAATACTTTAATAAAAAATCAAGCATATTTCCAGAAGTAACTTGTACATAAAATATAAATATATAAAAAACAGTTAACATTTACATATTTTCAACCAGTACAGACAAAATGCTAGAGTAATTTGTGTATATAATGCAGAACTTGTAATTTCTTCTCAGTGAAAATATTTTTTAAAAAAAGAAAAAAACCCAAATCTTTATTTGTGCATTAAAAATGTAAGGATATTTAGTTATTTCCAAAGATGTACTAATAACCAAAACATAATCCTATCATCTCGGTTCTAATTGAAAGCTGGAAAATATCGATGATAAACTAAACCTCGTGTGTGTGAATTCTGGATGATTATAGAGTAGAATACTAAAACTCAGGGTGCACAAAAGCCTTTTGTTTTGCCAATGTGTCACAGGAGAATGTTTCCCTAGAGTCCACTGCACTTTTTCTCCAAATGCTCAAGTAGCCTGGAGGCTAAACTAGCAGTTTGGGAAACTTAACAAAACCTAAATGTTACTTTGATATTGGCCTGAACCCACAATTTCTGCCGGTAAACAATATTGCCTTAACATTAAGATTAACCAATAGTAATGAAAATGGGAAACATTACTATTTTCCTCTTACTTTTCAACTTAGTTCTGTGGTAACCAAGAGCCTTCCTCTTTATATTTCCATAGCTTTGAACCTTACTCTAAACATGAATGTTTTTCTTGCCTTTAGCTGCAATTACTTGGGATCTTGTGCCTTAAGAGATAATCAGCATATAATAAGAACATCTGTTTAAATGGCTAGGCTATAAGCCTTAGGTTAAAGAATTCTGTACATTCATAGTAATGCATCAGCATCCTTCTCGTTCATTCATTTTCTGTGTTCATATGGAGCCTAGAAATGATGTTTCTTAGGATAAAGCAATTGTCTGTAGCCAAAATGAAAAACAAAACAAAGTGTAGATCTAATTATGGGCTTTAGGTCTTCAGGCTCAGGCTAGCCAATCGCTTTGTTCATCTTTTAAAATGTTTTTCAATTGAATGTTTTATATTGATATAGACATCTGGTGCAGTCCTCTAGGAACATTAGCATAATCACCAAACTTACATTGCACAAATACTTCACTTTGCTAAACAGATTATATTCATGTCAGTAATTCACAACCCAGTTATTGTATTGTAGTTTTTTAATAGAGCTGGCCAGGTACAATTAAAGTAGAGGTAAATTTAATGGGCATATATTTTTTGTTTCCCAATTAAATATTATCATAGGTTTTCCAACAGAAGTTATATGATAACGAATTACAACATTCTCTATATTGCCATCAATCTTTAGTCAATTTTATTCTATGACAGAGGCTGATAAACATCTATTACATTTAAAGCAAACATTTAGGTGTATTATGCAAAACTAAAACATAAACTAAAGTTACAGGAACAATCCAACTTTTTCTGCAGTGATTGTTTTGCCTGCACCCTCAATTTCAATACGTAAAATTCTTCATAAAGGAAACACTCTCTACAAGAGATATTTAACAAAATGGTGGTGGAAAGAGGCCTTAAATGAGAAAGAATTCCAATTCAAAAAACACCCCCCTTTATTTGGATGTGCTAGTGAAATGTCAATTTGAAGGGACTGATGACAAATATGTAGAGAACACTATTTCCTTCTAAGAAGAGGGCCAAGTGATTCTATTAATAGAATTAAAATAAGAAAATAATTATTGAGTACAATCTTGTTTTATCTGTTAATTGTCATCATTTTTGCTTAGGGCATTAAATAAAAAGTTGCATTCTTGATCATTCTCAAAGCTATATAACTTAACTTCAATCACTTTGAATTTATAAACTATAAACATACTAAATATAACTATTTACATATTTTACAGAATAAAATCACTGTAATAATACTTCCTCAATATCATCTTCTAAAGAATCAAGTGCCTTAACTGCTGGTCTATTTGCTGTGTGTTGCAATCGTTGTCTTTGGGATATAAAGTTCTTTCCTTCACTAAAAAAAAGATCAGTGTCATTTTTAATGTTGACCATGGTTCCTTTAGCCTGAAAACCATTGTTTGTATTACCATCTTGTTGAAAATCATTTCTTTTAGGTGGAGTGATTGTATTGACATTGCTACCAAACAGCTGCTCCATTAAATTAGGCTTTCTCTCTTTCTTAGTATCAAGACTTACATTTTCCTTAGTGAGCTCATCTAAGAAGTCAATTTTTTGATTAAGCAAGGTCGGCCTCCCTGACCCTTTCCCAAAGGAAGGTACATAACTACCAAATATCAAGTCGTTGCTTGTACATGTGATGTCTGTAGACTGCGGTTTCTGGATTTCTTCTTTGACAACTGTACTAAAGCGATCTGGTTCTGGCAAACCATTAGACACTTTCTCTATTGTCTCTGACAATTGCTGCAGTTTCTTATTTTTTTCCAATGTATAAGGTACAGTGACAGCATCTGTGGTAAGTTCTTGGGAAGCTGTATTTATAATGTTTTGCATTTCCCTGTCGATTTCACGCATCTTGGCAAGCAGAATTTTTTTCCGTCTTTCCTCCTCTGTTCTGTCATGATTCTGTGTTCCTTTTTCTAAAATATATACTTCTGTCTCCATCTTCACTTTTTCATTTTCAAACAAATGACTGTTTTCTTTCTTTCTGTCTGATTCTTCTTTCTCCCATTCTGAAGGTTAAAATACAACAAATTTAGATCTACATATTGATTGTATTGACATTCACACATAATGCTAAACTATAGTTTAGTATGACATACCGGTACATAAGTTGAAACAAGCCAATTTTTTATCCTCCAATAAGGCTGAGAAGAAATACAGAACTTTATGCTTTCCCACAATTGTATCTTGTCGTCTAGGTCAAACAAATGCTACTTATACTATACAGTGGTTCTTAAAACCCTGCTGAAGTTTGAAAATGTCTGTATAAATATGACCTAAACATGACCTATTCTTCATACCACTCCTAAAACTAGATAAAGAAAATGCAATTAAATAAATCAAAAATATTATCCTTGTTCATTTATTCATTGAGCCAAGGCTACATCTTCATGTGTGACAAAAGTTCATTGGAAGGAAAATTATTGTTAAGTAACAATTAAGTGGAATTGCATAATTCAACATGTTAGTTATTATTTACAATTAGGATATACTTGATTTTTAAATAATGCAAAGAGTAGTGTTTACATTTTTCTTTTGAAGACAAGCAAATATACAAAGCTGGTTTTTTAAAAAGGCTTTCTATAATTATCCCCATGCATGTGTATGAGGAGAATGGACTTGGATGTTAATATTTCTATTGACTATATAAAAGTACTGTAATGAAAGGGCAAAATCACCAATTTCCATGGAAAGGTAAATAAACACACATCTACGAAGAGGATGATATACAAAGATTACTCAGTTCTTCAATTTGTATAGTTCAGATATGTAGCAAAATATTTAAGTGAAAGTTCATGGAGTCATAGATATCTAGTTCATCTCCTACATAGTCCAAAAAACCACCACTACAGCATCCCCAACAGATGACGATCCAGACTTTGTACAGATACCTCCAGCAAAGGAGAGTCCACCATCTCCCATAATAATTCCATCTCTTGTTGAACAACAATTACATTAGAAAATTTGCCCAGAATTTATTCTCTTGTACTTTAAACTCTTTGTGACTTGTCTCATTTTCAGAAATTTCACAGAACAATTCTGCTCCATTTTCTACATCAGAAGAGTCAAAAATCCTGAGTGCATCCCGAACCAGATTAAAATAAAGTTCAGAAATATTTAACAAAATAAAATTAAAATACAATAAAACACAGAGTTCATGCTTTTTAAAATGAAATAATAATAAATTACATCACCAAGCACCATAAAACACTGGCCTTGCGAGATCCTGCACAAGTTTAACACACACACACAAACAGAATTCTTTATTGGCTAAGTGTGATCGGATGCACAAAGAATTTGTCTCCGGTGCATAAAGCTCACAGTGTACATATAAACAGTAAGTAATGTGTGTGTGTGTGTGTATGTATATGTATATGTATATATATATTCATACAAAGACAAACACACTGTATATGTATATATATACACACACACACACACACACACATATTTATACTATACACACAGAGATATATATTTCTTATTTCCTTAAGAATTCCACAGGCTTATACAAAAACCAAACAATGGTCTCAGTAAACTTAGTACAGTAAAACAAATTATCAAAGAAAAAAACCCATTAAAATGTAGCATGTAGCAATGCAGTTAAAAAAGTAGTCTGCTTCTGAATTGCCATCTTGAAAACGACCAGAGAACAAGCACTTATCTTTTAATTTGAGACTAGATAACATGGGGATGGTCTGTATTTTTTCCAAGTGAGAGTACCACTTGGATTCTACAAGGTGACATAACCTTCTTATTCCTATTTACTACACTGCCAAATCTACAGGTAGAACCATAACCAGTAGCTCTACTGCTGTTCTTGACATATGAGTTGGGGTGTATTGGGGAGGCAGGTTTATCTAGTTTCTGTGGTCGTGAGCCATTTAGGTCTATGGAGACCGCCATGATTACTGCACTGAGACAGGCACTCAGAGGAGATAGCAGCATCTAACAATCATTCATTTTAAAAACAGCTAGGGAAGTCAGTCTTCATTAGTACTTGGTTAGGCAGCCACAAAAAAATCCTAGAGCTGAAGGCTTGATAAGCGAAAAACAACCAGAAGAAGGTACTGGTAAGCCATTTCTGTACAGTTACCAAGGACACATCCCAGTAGTTACCAAGAATTGTACTCAAGAGAGTTCTTATCTTTTGCCTAGAGGCCCTCAATGCAATGTCAGTGGTTTTTAAATTGTTTCATCCAATTACGTCTTTTGCCTGTCTCTAATAATGTTATTACACCACTGTAATGACATTCACATCCATTGTTTTCACAAGTGTCTTGGCACCGGGCAGTTCCAAACTAGATCCTCAACTCACAAACAAGCAATTACAAATTGCTCCATTATCCCCAGGACATGTCCAACCTATCCCACTGGGGATAATTACCTCCAGTTTAAGAACCACCAATCTATGTGATAGGATTTTGTTTCGCTGTCCCACAACAATCACAGATATACTGTACAAAAAAAAAAATCTTGTCCATAATATTTACTTATTGCAATGTAAAAATAAAAAGTGTTCTGTTTATCATCCGAGAAGAAATAACCATTATATAAGAAATATAGCTGATAATAATTGGAGGAAATTGTACACATATATTACATAATGACATGTTCATAGATAAATCCTGCAAATGTAAACATTTCTACTTTACCTTCTCTTAGTTTATTGGCTCTTTCTTCCAGTGCTTGGAGTTCTTGTTCATTTTTTAGTTTCTCTTCTCTTTCTCTTTCTTGGTTCTGTTCCTGCTTGAAATCCTCTCTTTGTTCATTCCAATCTTTAACTGGCTGTTCCTAAAAATATAAATGTAGAATGAAAAGTTCTTCAAAACCATTTGGATGAAATTAGAATGAATATTGTCATTTCAATTCATTTGCAATAAGTTCCATTAACTAAAAGTAGCAGCAAATTATGATCAAAATACTCTTAGTAGAAAAAAGTAGTGTATACTCCTTTCCTACTTAAGGAAGATGCTACTACCTGATATTCAAGATCCCTTTTAGCTCAGCAACCATCTATTCCATTCACGAAGGATTTTCAGTTCTTAAGAAAGACTTTTCAGGGATATGAGAAAGACGCTCACTCAAAGAAGCAGATAAAAAGATGCTGCCTGATTCCTCTACATGACTTTTATCTGGATTCAACTCACAAAATTTTCAGATTTTAACTATCTAAAAACCTGGGCATTCCTATATTTTATCATACTAAAACTTAGATTTTCAATTTGCAATTACAGGTAGTCCTTGACTTAAAACCAAATTGGAACCAAAATTTCCATCATAAATCCTTGTGGTCGTAAATTGAGTCGGACCAATTACATGATAGTTTTACAGTGATCGTTAAGTGAATCACATGGTCACTAAGCAAACAACGCAGTCATTAAGCAAATCCAGTTTCCCCAATCAGTGGTTTTTTTCCCTTAAAAAAAGTGACAAAAAGGTCACAAATTGCAATCATGTGACTGCAGGATGCTACAACTGGTTATAAATGTACAACAGTTAAATGAATGGTTGTAAGTCGAGGACTATCTACTTTCACTTCAATACAAACTTTTCCAATGACATGGAGAGAAGCTGGTGAGTAAACAGAAGACAGCAAAAATGGAAATTACAGTTTCAACTCACCAATTGGAGATGCCCATCGTCTTCCTTTTTCTCCACTATTTCGTCAGAAATGAAGTCTGGTGGCAATGGAAATTCTAACAGGGAAAAGTATCCAGTAGTCTGTACTCCTTTTGTGTTCTGTACTTCTCTTATAGTGTTTTTCTCAATAACTATAATAAAATTTGTGCCACATTTTAAATAGTTTTATTTAAATAAACAGTTTCAGGAACTTCATACCCATTTGTTTTATCAGTAATATGAATGACTTAAATGCATATCAAAAGAGAGTACCTTAGAACATCAGTAATGGAATATGGAGCTATAAGAAGTCTGGAATGTTGACAGCAATAAAGATTTAAAAACCTCTTATTAATCCAATTGCCAATCTTCACACATAACAATACCATTACATAATAATTTATTCTTCTTTAATCGAGCTAAGAGTTGCTTTGCTTTAGTTTTCAAATGCAAAAATTAGAATAAAAATAGTTTACTTTTCAAATGATTAAACATTAAAAAGTACAGGCAATGGATTCAATGTGCTAGAAATACGGAAATATTGAGAAATCGCTTATCATTGAGTGATATATTATTTAAAGTAAACCTTCACTATTTTGTATATAACAGTTAATATAGTACCGGTATTTACCTTTTTTTCTTGGTGTGATATCATCATGTTTTTTGGGTGAGTGTTTTAACATACGATTAGAATATATATTTTTTGCATCTAATTCTCTCTCTTTTTCCTAATAAAAATAGAAACATACACATTGTCAGAAAACTATTCTACATCTGCAGGCTAAGGAAGACTTCTTTTGAATAACTATGTCTATGTTGCAGGCCTAAATATGACTAATAAGCCTAACAATTTAGACAAAGCCAGAACACAGTTTTATATCACAGGGATTCTCAAACATCATAATACCTTAACTGCCTAAATCAGTAACCCAAATTTGTGTAACTCTACCCAAAAATAAATTTTAATTATTTCATTATGGTTAGGGTGGATATATGTCTATTTACTTTTAATAATTACATTTTGATCTTTATATAAAATAAAACTGCGAATCTTACACATTAGTAAAATAAGTTTGGATAAAATAAAATTGGGATTTAGTTTTGCTTAATTCCAAAATTTAAAGTCAAGTTTTTAACAAAGATGATTCTTCTTACTTTTGCATAATTTCTGAAATCGATTATGAAAGCAGCCACTGTCAATCATTAGGTTGAATGGTGGTGGTGGGGGGAAGTACAGGTAGTCCTAAATCCTCAATTTACGACCACAAATGGGACTGGAATTTCTGTTGCTAAGCAATGCTGTCATAAAGCATGATTTCATGTGACCATATCACTTGGTGACAGCAATCCATCATTAACCAAATTCCATGGTTGTTGGCCATGGACCCAGCTTAGTCCAACCATTCTGGACATCTCCCAGCCCCAAGCCTCAATAAGGAAAGGGATTAACTCTCTCTATCCATCTGTTTCCCCACCACCATCATTTCTGCTCTTTTGGTCACCCTTTACCCTAACTTGGAGGGCAGCAAGCAGTCCCAGAATGCATGGCTCAGGGGCTGTTTGTCATACTGCAGCTCGGGGTTTTTTAGTGCACTGCAATTCCGCCACTGCAAGAAGCCACAGACAATTCTGAAACCTAAACCACCCAACAGTGTGGAGCAAAGCTGCCATACCCTGAGAAATCCCAGCTGCCCTTGGAGTACAGTGCAAAGCTGCAGGTAACTCAATTTGCCCTAGCAGCATGGAAAAAGCGACAGCCGTCTCAGGAAACCTAAGTAGCCTCAGCCAGTTGCCCTCACCACCCTGCACTCCAGCATTTCCAGCTGACCTTCACCATCTTCTTGCTCCTGCTGCTTAAGCAGTAGGCCCAGCCTGGCCCTTTGCAAGGTGGCTGCTGACCACATGAAACCATCTTCCTCAGATCTCATGGCTAAATCACTGTACATGACTTTAGGAAGGAAGCCTGATGTGGCCAGAAGCTGCCTTGCAAAAGGCTAGGTTGGTTAGCAACAGGAACAAGAAACGGCAATGGTCAGTTAGGGTGTCAGAGGCTGTGAAGGGCAAGGAGCCAAAAGGGCATAAATTGGGAGAGGAGATAGGCAGATGAGGGAAGCTGAAGTGCCCCTGTAGCTATAAGCAGGCTACCAGGTGCCGAAATTTCATGCACCTGATTGGGGGCACTGCAACAGCTGTAACTTCTGGGACCAGTCATAAGTTTCTTCATTCAGTGCCACTGTAACTTTGAATGATTATTGAACAATTGGTTGTAAGTAGAGGACTACTTGTACATTCCCTTGCCTTAAATCAGTTTCTGTTAAAATGCTGCAGCTTGCAAAATACTGGTAGATTATACATTGCTTTTGGTGCTCACTCAGAACACAGCCATACTGAAATAACAACCATAGTATTTGCCCCTTCTTCCTTCTCTTTTGTTTTAATTCCATCTGCAGAGATAACATCAGTTCAGTGAGGACTTTTGTATAAAAACTTTTATCATTCAGGTATGCTTATTCCTCCTTTCAAAGGCAAAAAGTGGTGTCTTTAAAAAAACAAATAACATTTAGGCTTCATGCAGGATTCTGAGCCTTCATACACTTTTTACACTAAACTGGTAATCCTGCTTGGAAATAAAGCACAAGGAATGGACTCTCTAGACACACCCTGCAACCTACATTCAATAAATGCTGTTGTATCAAAAACTGTAATTCAATTTCCCATTAATACCCTGTTTTCTCGAAAATAAGACAGGGTCTTTTTTCTTTTGACACCCGCCCCCAAAGAAGTGCTTGGCCTAATTATCGGGGGTCTTATTATTTTGGGGGTGCAGGAGGCAGCGAGTATGGGACAGGATGTCCCGTCGCTGCCGTTGCCTCCCCTCCCTGTTCTTCGCCCCGGCTGAGCGTCCCAACACATCCAACCCCACCCCAATGGCAACAGCTGCTTCCCTTCTCCGCCGTCTCTTTATCGAGAGGGGTGGCAGGTGGGGCGGGAGAGAAGCGAGATGTGTCAATCAAACTTCTTGAACTCGTGAGAAGGCTTTCTTTTACAGTGTGTTTCCCTAGACACAAAGGTAACGAAAGTGACGGAGCTTGAAAGGTAAAATCTGCGTCCCGCTTCTCGCCTGTCCCACCTGCCACCCCCAAATTGGAGGTGGGTGTCTAAGCGACGGGCAGGAGCCCTGTCATGCCCGGCGAGGGGAGGGAAGAGAAGAGACAGCAAGGGGAGCCACGTCTCGCTCCACGCGTCTCGCTTCTCCCCTGCCCCACCTGCCACCCCTCTCGATAAAGAGACGGAGGGGAAGGGAGGCAGCTGTTGCCATTGGGGTGGGATGGGACGTGTTGGGCCACAACACACGCGCCTTACCTTTCAAGTTCCGTCACTTTCCTTGCCGTTGTGTCCAGGGAAACACGCTGTAAAAGAAAACCTTATTGCGAGTTCGAGAAGTTTGATTGAACTCACAAGAAGGCTTTCTTTTAGAGTGTTTTTCCCTGGGCACAACGGCGAGGAAAGCGACAGAGCTTGAAAGGTAAGACCTGCGTCCTGCTTCTCGCCCATCCCACCTGCCACCCCCAAATTGCATCCTAAAGGGGGCAGGTGGCTGAGCAAGGGGCAAGAGCCCTGCCACTCCCAGCAAGGGGCAGGGGGAGAAGAGACAGCAAGGACAGCCACATCTTCTCCATGCGTCTTGCTTTTCCCCGCCCCACCTGCCACCCCTCTCGATAAAGAGATGGCGGGGAAGGGAAGCAGCCAGGCTGCTGTTGTCATTAGGGTGGAGTGGGACGTGTTGGGCCGCTTGGCCGGCATGAAGAACAGGGAGGGGAGGGCATGTTCCCCCTTTTCCCCCCTCCGGCCTCAACTCATTTTGGTTGCGCGGCAAGGAACCAGAGGAAATGGCAGGACCAGCTGCGCATTCTTGTAAGTAGTTGGTGGTGGTGGGCTTATTTTGCAGGGGTGGCTTATATTATCGCATGCGCTGAAAAGCCCGATTGGGCTTATTATCCGGACATGTCTTATTTTCAGGGAAACACGGTAGTTACATTTAACTATGTGAGATATAAAAAAAGCATTTTAGGTTAGAAGATACGTTATAAAGATATTCTATGCTAGACAATACCAATTTTTACCTTTAGTTTTTGTTTCAATCCTTGGGCTTCCTCTTGGATAATCTTTTTTTCTTCTTGGGCTTCATACAATTTCTTTTTCAGAGAGTGCAGTTGTCTTTGGAAACTATTATTGCTAAGATCAAGCTTCTTCTCAAACTCCTACAATTCAGTATAATAGTAAAATCATCATGTTTTGGTAAAAATATTTTTAAAGGGACAAAACTGAGGGTTTGTATATAATTGTTTGTATAAGAGCTGCTGTGGCACAGTGGTTAGAATGCAGTACTGCAGGCCAATGGTGAAATCCAATTTTTTTTACTACTGGTTCTGTGGGCGTGGCTTGGTGGGCATGGTGTGGCTTGGTGGGTGAGGCTTGGTGGGCGTGGCAAAGGAAGGATACTGCAAAATCTCCATTCCCATCCCACTCTGGGGCCAGCCAGATGTGGTATTTGCGGATTCTCCGAACTACTCAAAATTTCCGCTAACAGTTCTCCAAACTGCTCAAAATTTCCGCTAACAGTTCTCCATAACCTGTCAAACCTGCTGGATTTCACCCCTGCTGCAGGCTACTTCTGCTGACTGCCAGCTGCCTGCAATTTAGCAGTTCGAATCTCACCAAGCTCAAGGTTGACTCATCCTTCCAAGGAGGATAAAAGGAGGACCCAGATTGTTGGGGGAATATGCTATGTAAACCGCTTAGAGGGCTGTAAAGCACCGTGAAGCAGTATATAAGTCTAAGTGCTATTGCTGTTGCTATTTAAATACTTTTCTAAAACGAAATATTTCATTTCATTTCATGGCCCTTCTCAACCCTATCAAAATAAAGCTCACGATCCTGAAGATCAGAAGTGACCAGGAATGCTTTGAAATGTTTCGTTCAGGTTAAGACCGAGCCGAAACTGGGGCAGGAAAGTGGAGGCAGGAGGTGTGGCTAAAAGAAACAGACAGCTCGATGTCAACAGGATTCAACCCATTCTTGGCCACTCCTGGGACCTTGCAAGAGAATATAAAGATGTATAAACTCATCAATGTCTCTTATAGAAAGTCTGAACTTCAACTACTCAAGAGGTACCAAAACATATCAAAACAAAGTGCCTACTGTTTATCATAGGATTTGAACAGAGTTTCATGTTTTGTTCTACCTGGACAAATGCTCCAAGTAAAAAGGCAAAAAAAAAGTTCTATCTGCTCTCTTTTCCAGCTCTGAATTACTGAATGCTCACTTTTTTTTCCACAGTGTAAATTTCCCCTAACTTTCCATTGCAATTTAGAGAGACAGCATATGTATGACCTTAAAGAAGAAATAACTTGATGATCCCATGTTGCCTGTTCTCTTGATATTTACTTTATTTAATCTTTTTAATTTAAGTGTTTTTATTACCTTTTTAAACTTTTATCTTATTCTGTAAGCCTTCCAGAGTCGCTTGAGCAGTGCAATAGGAGGCATACAAATGTAATAATAAGTCAAGCAAAATTAAATCAATTTTAACAATAGCACAAAAATATTATGTGCATAGTCCCATAAACTTAACCCTAAAACTGCATTATTAACTTGCAAACACAGAGTGACAAAGTAACCTTAGAAATTTTATCCTTGTGAGTTTGATGAATGAAGGGCCTTAAATAATAGAGGGATTACTAAGAGAAGTTTGGGGACTATTCTCACCAATAATCTGTCTCTGCATCACCTCTATATAATTCCAGAAAATTCCCATTCTCTAGGTTTTCTTAGAAAATAGGAAATCTAGTGAAAGCTACTTCATCCTTTTCTATTAGCAGGTACACAAAGCAGGCCTTCTATGAACTCAGCTCCCCTTTTACAATCTTAAGGATCCAATTAAGGATTCTAATGAATTAGTATGTCAAAAGAAAAGGTGAAGTTAAGAATTTAATTTACAGTGAAATTTTATACATATTTATTTAGAAGTATAAGGTCTGTTTAGAAGTAACACCCCCACTGTTTTACTGGCTACGATTTTACATCTGTTAATTATAATGGCAATGTTAGTAAATAACATGTGATACTGGTTCTTTGTCAGATTCAAAGAATTCACACAACTAAATTGGCCTGTTACAGTTTAATTTTGTTTTTTTCTAAGTATGAGTGGCCAGTAAGTGTGTAAATATGGTATGCACCATAAAATGTACAAAATAAAATGTATCTTTTAAAATGCTTTATAAAATGGCTCTTACCTTATTTTTCTTCTCACTATCTTCCAATCTATTTTCTGCAATTGCCAACTTCTTAGCCAGCTCATCACGTTCAGGGAGGTTCTTATCTTCTGCAAGTTTTTTCAGTTTTTGCAAACTATTTTTAACTTTGAATAGCTCTTCCTCTGAAGCCTTGAGTTTCTTCTCAGCTATTTGTTCTCTTTCTTGGGTTTTTCTTAAGCGCTCCTTTAGTATTCTCATCTCATCATTATGCCGCGCCAGAAATTGAGAGATTACATTTTCTGTGTCTTCAAACTTATGAAGGGCTTTCTCATGTCTGTACTGAAGCTGCTTTAGTACCCTATTTTCTTTCTGCAACTCATCAAATTTGACATGCAGCCCAGTCAGTTCATTACGAAGCTCGTTAATTTTCAGCAGCCTAGCAGAAAGCACTCTCTTTGTAACAAGACTAATATCTTTGGCAGGAGACTCCCTGGTGAGGCTCTGGGAGTAAAAACCCCAGCGGGTTCTCTTGCTGGGTGCGTATTTAGAGTAAAATTGCATTGTGGCTGCAAAAAAATACAACAAGGTTAAGATTACAATGAAAATGTGTAAAATCATACAAGGACTGAAATTTCTTAGATGTACAATTTCTCATAGCTTGCAAACGTATTACAACAATCTCTCAAATATTCACTTTGAAATCAGCAAATATTAACTCCTGAACCATTTATTTTTTTTAATCCTGATTTTCTAAAAGTCTTTTAAAAAGAAGATACCAGTCTAACAGAGTTCAATATTTCGGCACACTAAAGGAGAACCTGAATTCTTCAAATCTACTGTAAAGTTTAAAAGCACTTATGGGTTAGGGTAGGAGAAGAGAGGCAATAGAGTTGGACAAAAGTAAACAAGGAGAAAAACTAAAAATAGATGACTCATCTCTCTAAAATAAAACTAAAATGAAACTAATACTGTATCTGGTGTGCAAAAAATCTGAATCATTTAATCTAGTCTATCTAGTATCATCTGAGTTTTTGCAGCCCAAATACTACGGTAAACACTTTGTGACTAATGAAATATTCAGTCTGTAATTAAAAATAGACAAGAGCTTTGTCAATCTTTTAAAAGAAAAGTGAGTTATATTTTGTATTGTCTGTTCACGCAACATTATTGCTAAATGAATGTTTAAATGGTCATGATCAATTGATCTGTTAACTGAGTAAGAGACTTAATACCTACTTTCTCTACTGTCTTGTATCTAAGATGCTATATTTTGAGGTGAAGAAAGGAGATATATAACTGACTAAATTCGATCAATACATATAATTACAAGAGTAAAAGTGTGTTCCAATTTAATTACAAAGAAAAAGCAAGCCAGGGTACTTTCTGTTGAGTAAATTGTACTTTTTTATTTTAAAACCTAAATGTTAATTTTTATTACAAATGTCAGCTCAGCTTTGAAATATGGCATATTTCAAAGGAAATAATCTTATTTTCATATAATTCATTTAACACCATGATACATACAGACACACACATAATAAATTGTGTTTTGCCAACTACTTACCATGATAATCTGCATGGCTTTTCAAGTTCTGTATTTTATTGCTTCTGTTTACAGTTTGTATAGATTGAGTGCTGATGGTTGGAGACTGATCAGAAGCATGAGTTGAATCATCATCCGAGTAATATGAATTACTGCTTTTATCACTGTCTGATTTTCTGCTATGCCCAGAATCCACACTCTTTCCTCCTTCCTCCATTACAAGAAACTTTTCCTCAAATAGTCATTTTCCAGATGAAGGCTCATTACAGGGTCACTACTGGCTTCTCTTCAATTCATTACCTAAGTTTAGAAGAGTTGCTGACATCATTTTGGCAATCAATATTTCTCATGTATCTTTCAATCCGAATTCAAAGAAGAAAATGGAAGCTGATTATAATAACCATTTTAAAATGAATGATAGTGGCCAATAATTCTTCCATTTAATGTTTAATTAAGTCTTACTTATGTACATTTGTGAAATGAACTTCTGCAGTTAGAGTTTGTTAATTATAACTGATGTTACACATTACCATTTTATCATTACTGGTAACACAACAGACGAATTTCTTCAAAGAAAAATATTAAAAAGCATATGCAGAAGGGCAGCACATCACTTGAAAAAAATACTTAATAAATAATTCCAAAGAAATAGATATATGAATAAATCATGTTCAATATGAGAAAATTCATAATTTTATCAATTATTAATTTCTAAATACATGAAAGTCCTTTGATTTGAACATAGCCAACCATTTTTAAAGTTAAGCAAATATTTAAGATGCTCTCAACTAGTTGTTTTGTTCAGTATTTTTAAGCATCATCACAGTACAGACAAATCTAACAAAAATGTGTTCTTACTAAATCAGACTAAGCTTAATCTACACGAAATATTCTTTCAAAATGACTAATTATAGGACATGCTGCTGCTGCTGCTGCTGCTGAATCCTTCATATTTCCAGTGATTCTAACTTTTATTTTATCTAGAACATAGACTTCATACTTTTTATCATTGGTAGACTTGTTTTCCCCAAATTTGCCTACTCAAAATCTTTAAAAAATAAATCTAATTATGAACAGGACTATTTTTATAGTAGTATATTATATAAAATAGATCATGTAAACATCTGGTACTCAGTGGAGAAAATACTGAACAATGAACCAATATTTTGATTTCCTTTATGGCAACATACAGTCTTTCATGTTCTTTCATTCTAATGAGAAAGAAGACTCTCCATATTGTTTATATTTTAGTCACTAAAACTAAATGTCTCAGAGCATAAACTGTCCACCCATGGCATTTTATCTCCATCCTTTGCCGCTAACTCTAAATATCATTTGTTCATTTCATTAGTATAATGTGCAATTTCCTATCTTTAAGTGAACGGATGTGCATCTTCTCAGTTTAATGTTCCTTCTCAAGTCAGATGTAAATTTAATCATGAAATTATGAAATTAAAGTCACCTTTATAGAATCTACCATTTTTGCTATAATTCTGATCTCATTTAATCTAAAACAACTTCAATAAATCGCCACAGATGCCTTTTGGAACAAAAAAAAATAAAAAAATAAAAAAGGGGCATGCATAAGAGCACTAGCGTGCCTACCGTCCCTGTCCTAATGTTCCCTTTAATTGCATTCTTTTTATGTATTCAATTCATGCTTATATATATTATCTAATATGTACTCAACAAAATAAATAAATTCCTGCCTGTGGCATGATTATTTCAACTTTAATGTTCATTTGACAAAATAAGAAAATGGAAGCTGCAATTAAAGAGAAATTGAGTAGAATTAACAGGACTGCCTTCCACAGTAAGTATATCATATAGAGATGAAAAACAGAAACCTGAATTTTAACACATCACTGTAGATTGCAATGGAAAAAAGTGTTTTCAAATTGAAGAATTCATAGTAATTTGGAGTAGTCACAAACTGATACATATGTATATGTCTCATTTCAATTTACAAATGCAGCTTAAGAAAAATTGCAGAGTTATAGTAAGTATCTCTTAACAAAATTTTATGTAGGAATGTATTTTTTCCACATTTACATTTACGGAACAAACTCAGAAATAATGTTTTAACATTACTGTTGTAATTCTAGGCCAATTTTTTTCTGATAAGTTCTACTGAATTTAATGGGATGTACTTTTGATTATACCAACATAAAGTATCAACCACAAAGCAAAAGCCATAATTTACTAATAACTGAGGAAAGCTTTCATAAATAAAGGTAATGAGGCAAATGTTCTCAGAGAAAGGTTTTAAAAGTATAATGTTGTCCTATCTACATTTCTTTATAAAATTTAATTTGCTTTGAAGGTTGTGCTATGGATGTGTTTTCATAAGAGAGATTTTTAGCATTAACATTTTCCAGTAGAACGAAACGATCACATTATGGAAATACAGCATTAAATGTAATTAGTTACTGTAAAAATGCCCTCAATTTGAGCTTGATTCCTAGGGACCACAGCCATGCAGTTTTCTGGGCAGTATTATAGAAGTGGTTTGTCATTATGTTCTTCCAGATATTTTTTTTCAATGTTCCAATGTAGCCTGCAACCTTAGAATTGCTAGGCAGTTTCTCATCCAATTACTTGCCAGGGCTGATCCTGCTTAGCTTCTGAGATCAGCAAGGGCTGGGTAAGTGGATAGGTGCTGCCACCTGCTGAGGCAACTATTATAAATAGAAAAAAGTAATACTTATTTGAGAAAAAATCCTTAAATATGTCTAAATTCAACAATAAATTCCTAAACCAGAGATATCATGCTCTTCTGCATATTTTGGTGGCTTGTGACTAAGGTATGCAATTATTTAAAAAGTTACTTTGTTAGTTCTTTTAAAATCATTTTATATTGCATTGAGAAATTCTTAAACAATAAGCACATATTTAGGAAAATATATTTTTCTATTCTTAATATTATTCCCTTCCTGTTTACTAGCGAAAGTGAAATTTACTAAGAAAATGCAAATAAATATTATCAAGATGAATCTCAAAAGAAGCTTCTGGTAACTTTTTAAAAAACGAATACTAATTGTAGCCTGACTATTATTAGGGTTGGAGACCTCTATTGTAGAATTACTATCTTTCTACAGTTTTGCAAATTAGTTAAAGTTACAAGATAATAAATATTTAAGAGAACAGCAGGCCACCCTCAGAAGAACCTTACCACAAACTGTGATTGGCCTGCGTTCAGTAATAGTTTCTTGCTGGTTCTGCACATATCCATGTGGACACCCAAACAAAATCGTTTTTTATTTGTTTTGCCAATAGGGAGCTGAGCACAAATATTACTATAAACCCCCAAAGACATAGGTCTCAAGGGAAAGAAAGGGAAGCAGATGTGCTGGTTTCAATATCAAATGCACACTGATATCAAAAGTTTTTAAAACACTAGCAAGGACAACTCTGGGAAGGACAAGCAGGGAAATGAAGGGAATGGCTATCATCTGCAAAGGCTAAAATGGGCTGAGACAGCTCTAATGGCTGGTGAAGATGTGCTGCTGGTTTCAGTTCAGAAAAAAGTGTGGCTTTGGGGCCTAAAATAGATTAGGCAGGAGTTGTACTGCTGAAGGCTTATTAATACAAGTGTGATATAAAGTCCACAAAGTGTTTGAGAATACAATTGGGGAAAGAGTGCTGGAGAAGAAAAGGTCTGGCATGGAAATGATATGCTTGTGACATTCAGTGCATTTGAAGATAGGGGGGGAAAAGCCTTGGTAGTACAGTAGTTTAAAGCACCCTGTTATTAAGACCAGCTGCCTGCAATTACTGCAGGTTCGAATCTCGTCAGGCTCAAGGTTGACTCAGCCTTCCATCCTTTCTAAGGTAGGTAAATTGAGGACCCAGTTGTGGGGGCAATAAGATGACTTTGTATAAATATACAAAAGGATGAAGGCTATTGCTTAGCACATTGTAAGCCGCCCTGAGTCTCCGGAGAAGGGCGGCATATAAATCAAATTTTAAAAAAAGAAAAGAAAAGAAAACGAAAAGTCTTACTTGCAAAAGAATAATTAGCTAGATGAAGGCTGATTGCCCCTTTGTCTGACTGAGATAAAGGGAGAGATAGATAGAGGGAGGGGAAAAGATTGCAGCTAATACTTGTGCTTCTTCAACACTTCAGTAAGTTAGGAAAAGTATTAGAATAAAGTACATATTTATTAAGCTTGTATCCTAAAATACACATATTTACATGGTTAAGAGTTGATCAGGGCTAACAACTGGAGTTTAGGAGAAAAAAATTCTCTCACATTTAATTTTGAAAAGACTGTCTTATCTACCGTAAAGGATAAGGATAAACTGTTGACAGTAGAATGTGGAGTAAGTTAATTGAATACAAATTGTATTTGCAAATCTGGATAAAGAATTGAAACTGTTTTTGCTTTTATTGGTAGTCTGACTAAAGAAGAAAATCAAAATACTGTTTTGCACTGTCTCTTTTCAACCAGGTTCATTGAATCCGCAGATATACCCTGTAACACGAACCATATTATTACTGTGGCATTAAGAGTTTTGATCTATTTATTTAAATTTTCAAATAGTCTAAGAGCTTTCAACAATAATATTTATTGCCTAAATAATTTTTTACATTTTACATGAAATTAAACATAGTCTATCAGGCTCTGCCCAGATTAATACTCTGCCAACTTTTAAAGTAATTTCATCAGGCTAAAGAAATGTTAGTTTTAGACTACTGGTTTGAAATCTGTGCTACTTCAGCAATTATAAGGACTTTTACAATTAAAAAACTTATTTAGCTATCATGAAATACTTTCATTTAATGGTACTATCCTTTTAATTTCAACACATACACACACACACACACACAATTCATATCATCCTGAAGGTTATCTACATTTTCTTGAGTACTGTGAGAACATATTATACATACTTTCAAATAAGCTAAGAATTTTAGCTGCCAAAATAGCTTACCCCCCCTCCCCCCAAATTGGGTTGAGATTATTCACTGATAGGCTTATTTGAGAGTATATACAAGTAGTCCTCAATTTACAAAAGTTCATTCAGTGACCCTCTGTTACAACAGTTACAACAGCACTGAAAAAAGAGATTTATTTATTTATTTATTTATTTATTTATTTATTTATTTGAATTTCTATACCGCCCTTCTCCCTGAGGACTCAGGCCGGTGTACAGCCAAAATTAAAAAACATGCAGGACAAATATTAAAAAACAATTAAAAGATATATAAATTTGGCCCAATTAAAACTCATTACCAATTAAAACGTTTAAAACATTTAAAAACAGTTAAAAATTTCATTTTAAGCCAGCCCGGCTTGTTTGAAAAAATGGGTTTTAAGGGCACGACGGAAGGCACTGAGGTCCTGGATTCTGCTTATCTCTGGGGGGGAGCTGATTCCAGAGGGTAGGTGCCCCCACAGAGAAGGCCCTCCCCCTGGGGGTCACCAGCCTACACTGTCTGGCTGATGGCACCCTGAGGAGGCCCTCTCTGTGGGAGCGCAAGGCTCGAAGGGAGGTCGTCGGTAGCAGCAGGCGGTCTCAAAGATAGCTAGGCCCTATGCCATGGAGCGCTTTGAAGGTGATAACCAGCACCTTGAAGTGCACCCGGAAGACCATCAGGAGCCAGTGCAGCTCACGCAGGAGCGGTGTTACATGGGAGCGCCATGCTGCTCCCGTCACTACCCGCGCTGCTGCGTTCTGGACCAGCTGGAGCCTCTGGGTGCTCCTCAAGGGGAGCCCCATGTAGAGAGCGTTGCAGTAGTCAAGGCGAGAGGTGACGAGGGCGTG
This sequence comes from Arizona elegans, assembly GCA_022577455.1. Taxonomy (NCBI): domain Eukaryota; kingdom Metazoa; phylum Chordata; class Lepidosauria; order Squamata; family Colubridae; genus Arizona; species Arizona elegans. The sequence continues at coordinate 219,171,457 of JAKOOJ010000001.1, forward strand.
AGTGACTGTGCACAGGGAATCCGGATCAAGAAAGGGCCGCAACTGGCGAATCAGGCGAACCTGACAAAAGGTCCCCCTGGTTACAGCCGTCAGATGTTCCTCCAAGGACAGCTGCATATCCAGGAGGACTCCCAGATTGCGAGCCCTCTCTGTGGGGGCCAATGACTCGCCCCCAATAGTCAGTGATGGAGTCAACTGACTATATCGGGATGCCGGGAGCCACAGCCACTCAGTCTTGGAAGGGTTGAGCTTGAGCCTGTTCCTCCCCATCCAGACCCGTACAGCCTCCAGGCACTGGGACATCACTTCAAGGGCATCGTTGGGGTGGCCTGGGGTGGAGATGTACAGCTGGGTGTCATCAGCGTACTGGTGGTATCTCACCCCAAAGCCACGGATGATCTCACCCAGCGGCTTCACATAAATGTTGAACAGAAGGGGCGAGAGGACCGATCCCTGCGGCACTCCACAAATGAGAGGCCTCGAGGTCGACCTCTGACCCCCTGCCAACACAAACTGCGACTGGTCGGAGAGAAAGGAGGAGAACCACCGCAACACAGTGCCTCCCACCCCCAACTCTTCCAGCCGATGCAGCATGATACCATGGTCGATGGTATCAAAAGCCGCTGAGAGGTCTAACAGGACCAGAACAGAGGAACAACCCCTGTCCCGAGCCCTCCAGAGACCATCAACCAACGCGACCAATGCGGTTTCCGTGCTGTGCCCAGACCTGAAACCCGACTGGAACGGATCTAGATAAGATGTTTCCTCCAGGAATTGCGGAAACTGTCGTGCGACCACACTCTCAACAACCTTCGCCATAAAGCGAAGGTTGGAGACAGGACGATAGTTGGCCAATATTGCCGGATCCAGGGACGGCTTCTTGAGGAGAGGCCTCACCACCGCCTCTTTTATGACTGTTTTTCACACTTATGACTGTTGTAGCATCCCCATGATCACGGGATCAAAATTCAGATGCTTGGCGATTGGCCTTATATTTATGACAGTTGCAGTGACCGGGGTCATGTGATCACCTTTTGTGACCACCTGACAAGCAAAGTCAATGGGGAAGCGAGATTCACTCAACAACCTTGTTACTAACTTAACAACTTCAGTTGTTTAACAGCAGTAGCAAAAAGAATTGTAAAATGGGGTAAAACTCACTTAACAATTGTCTCGCTTAACAACAGAAATTTTGGGCTCAATAGGGGTCATAAATTGAGACCTACTTACACTTTATCTGTAAGTACGGTATATAAAGTAGTCATGTTTCCCATATATACTTGTGAATAAGCCCATTTCTGGATAAATTGACCAAAATACCATGAAAAATAAATAATATGTTGATTATCCATAGGTAAGCCAACTGTGAAAATTAAAACATACAAATATTTTGATGATTAGCTTATCTGCGGCTGTGGATTTTTTCATGGTACTTGGATTAAAAATTTGAGGATCAGTTTATCTATGAATATATTTGTTAGTTTAAAATTCAGATAGATTTTGGCTAGATGGAGAAACTAGTAAAACAACACAGAAGAAGAAAATGGCAAATCACTCTGTATGAAAAGCTGCCAGTTGAGTTTGACTGATTGAAATTTTAATGTGCCTGGAATAAAATTAAATTTATAACAGCTACAACAGTGTAGTAGAATTTAAAACCATGAAAACCTATTTCTAACCTTTCAGAATCATAGTATAATTTTTCCCTCATGGGTTTTATTTTCAATGATGTTCACAGTTATATAGAACATGATGTACTTCAATGTTTGTTTCTTCAGGAAATTGAATAATAAATATAAAAAGGGATTAAAAAAGACATGCAGCTTCACTTCTTTACTTTGATGCAATTTTCTTCCTACTTTACCATTCTGGCTATAACATTGAATTCTCAGGCTTCAGTTCAAGTACAAACTTGATTAAATTCAATGCAGTTTCAGTTTGATTTAACAGCTTGTGTACTGGACAAATAATACAACAATACATCAGTCCTCACAATGCAGCACAGAATTATTTTGCTCTCCCTAATGCTGATGTAATGACTTTGAGAGTACATGATTGTCATAACAAATGCAGTATTTATGTTTTCATATGCATACCTATCCATGAAGAAAATATAAAAACCTAGTAAATGACAAGAAGCAAGTTAGAAAATATATTCTTTCTTTTTAAGATGTTACTTAATTGAGCAATAATTTAGCTATTTAGCCAGCTATTTTAATATATTTATAATGTATAAATATAGTAAGTGAAGAAGGAATGTCTCTCAGCGTTGCATATTCTGTGATATTTTTAGAGAAATTTACTTGATAATAATCTTGGAAACTGATTTTAAAAATATCACTATCCCAACATTCTTATTTTAAATCCAAAATAAAAAGTAATCACCTAAATAAATAAGGATAAAAGCAAATTTAATTCAGTCCACGTTTTCCACCATGTTGCAATCTCAAAGGAATCCTTTGGGGATATTTTACCCCAGAAGATATCATAATGAAAGCAAGGCCCATTTTCCTCTTCCTGCTAATTTAAAACAGAAGTACTTCATACTAAATAATATGGAATAATCCAAATCATTTATGTATATTCTGAAGTAAATCCCAGTGCTCAGTGAAATTTATTTCTAGAAAGTCTGTTTATGACGATAGCATTTATATTATAAATGTAATACTTTAATGATTACGTACCTGATTTCCCATCACCAATTTCAAATAGTTACATTAATCAAATAGCAATCATAAAAGAAAAAAAATTGCCAATAAAAGCATAAAGCTGCTAAGAATTGTATATTCATCTGAGTGTACCTACCCAATTTGAACACACCTAGTAAAAAAGAAAATGGAAAAAATACACCAATATCTAGATTTTCCCCATATTATAGAAGATATTATATGTATTTTTTCATCAACCAGTTTTAGAAATATTACAGGAAGAAGAAAGGACCATCAGATAATTAGGGTAAAAAGAAGATATTCTGTTCTCATATTAACTTTCCATGGTGATCACTCCACTTCACTTTTCATCAAGACACTTATGTTTGATACTTTTGAAATATTAACATACTTTGGTTGCAAATTCTGGTCTCATTAACCTCCACTGAACTCAGTGAGATTTGACTGCACAACTAGGACTGCATTCCTTTGCAAATATTTCAGTTCCTTGAACTATTATCTTTTAATTATCCTGGACATAGGTAAACATAAGTTATAGAAAGAAAGGGGGGGGGAGGAGAAATTGAACAGCAGCTTTGACATGTAAGAAATTCCGTTTATGACATTTCTACTCCAAACTTCACTTGTAATATAAATCGTGGTGTTATATTTCTATTCCATTTTCCCTCCAAGATATCCTTTCTTCCAACTTTTACTCCACAACAACCCTCCTGGGTAGGTTCGGCTGGGAGAGAAATGATTATCCCAGGATTACCCAGCGAATTAAGGGGGTAAAAAAATGCATTATGTCAGTTGGATCGAGGAGGCAACTGACCCTTTCTAGGTGCCAGCCACAACGTCCCCCCCATGTCTATCACTGGCACCCCAATAAAGCTTCCAGGCTTTGGGGAGCCACCAGTCGCTTTACAGTGTATGAAAAGGAGGGGGGGAGCTCTGATAAAACAAGGACGCTGGAGACATTGGAAGCAGGCATTTCCCAATCTGGAATAGAGGCTACCAGCGAGACACCGAGACAACGCGACCGCCAAGAAACCTCGCCCCGTAATGCCAGCTCGCCCGCCCGCCACCCCGGGTTTCCGGCTTCTTCCCAGCGAGCCCCTCACCCTACCTGACTCCGGGGGCTCTACTTCCTCCCCCCCCGACGGAGCCGGACGGTTACCGGGGCTCCCTTAATAAAGGCGTCACCGCGTCACCAAGGCGCCCCAGAATATTTACAGCAGGTTCCAAGGTAACGCGGGTGAAGAAGAAAGCAAAGGGGCGGGGATAAAAGTGGGGGGGAGGAGGAGAAGGAGCCTCTCAAAGTCTGTCCTATTGGCTGGCCGCTTTGTCAAAAATCCTCACCTGAAAAGCCAATCCCCGCAGTCTGATTAGTCCGGAAAGGGCGGGCAAGAGAGGAAGCGTGACGTTCTTCTTCTTGGTTTTTTGTTTTTTTTTTTTTTGGATGGTGGGGGTGGGGGCAGGCTATGCAGGGAAGCGGCTTTATTGGTTCGTGCAGCGGATGATTCTGAGAGAAAGGGAAGTCCGCTGGTTCCGGTGATGCAGGCGGAGTGGTTTTTTTTTTTTATTCCAGCTGCGAAGGGCGAGTTGTCAGTCTGGCGGAGGCGTCGGTCTAGTGTTGCGTTCGCTCTCCGGTTACCTGTCTGCAACCTTGAACGCTGAAAGAGCCATTTGGACAGAAAAGAAAACACCGGGAGCCACAAAACCCTTCTCGTGCCTGACTATTTCTTGAGCGGCCATGAAACTAGCATATATATATATAGCCGAATTAAACGTTCTGTTTTCTTCTGAAAGTTTTCTTTTCTTGGATTTATCCATGGTTGATGTACCTGGGGTTGAAAAGCTCAATAAATCGTGTGCCAGCGGGTGTCGCACATTAGCGGTTGTGATGCATATTTTGAGTGATGGAGCCAGAGCAGAGGGGCGAAAGAGCCACATGCGGCTCCAGAGCCGCAGGTTGCTGACCCCTGTACTAGGGTATCAATTCAAACTCCCTAAAACGCTGGAGCATGGCTAGCCTCACTTTCTTTGTAAACTTTTCGGATGTGCTTTTCCTAAGCAAACTTAAGAAAATAAGGTATAATTGATCAATATTTATCTTAAGATAAATATTTATTAAGAGAGATATTGATCAAATATTATCAATATTTTTCTTATTAAGATAAATAAATACAAGATTCTTTTTAACAATCTTTCCTGTACTCTAAAAGGGATGACACCAAAGAGCTGTACGTTTAGTAGAGGTCCATGGTACAGAATTTGACGCGAAATTTTCAGGGCCAGTCATTTACAAATAACATAATGTCATCTTTGTGCAAATGACACAAATCGGTGCAGTGCTTTCTTTATATTTAATGGATATTTTTGAATAATGGACAGCCTTTTTCCAATTAGTACATTAGAAATGAGCACAGTGTGAATATCAATGGGCATATTAATTTAACACAGCTTAAAAATGCCATTTTTTGTTATTTTTGCTTTATATTCATTCAGTGATTCAAATGCTATACACTCCAAACTGCTTTTTATTATGAATGAAATCCCTATTCTTATTTTATCTGCATTTTTTTGTGTGTGTGTTTTCACCTGAAGTGGCTCGTAGAAGATTTTTTGTTTTAATGTGGAATGCAGAGTTGAAACAACTGAATTTCATTCCAAACAGTATAGGTTCTTTATTTTAAAAATACAGGTAGTCCTCGACTTACAACAGTTCACTTAGTGACTGTTCAAAGTTACAACAGCACTGAAATTATTTATGATAATTTTTCAGACTTATGACCCCAGCATCCCATGGTCATGTGATTTACATTCAGATGCTTGACAGCTGACTCACATTTATGATAGTTGTAGTGTCTCAGGGTCATGTGAACATCTTTTGCCCCCTTCTGAGAAGTAAAGTCAGTGGGGAAATCAGATTCACTTAATAACCAGGTTATTAATTTAACAACTGCAGTGATTCATTTAAGAAATGTGGCAAGAAAAGTCGTAAAATGTGGCAAAACTCACCTAACAAATTTCTCACTTAGCAACATAATTTTGGACTTGATTGTGGTTGTAAATCAAAGACTATCTGTATAAAGATACGCAAGACCAAATAATGTGTCCACACCTTGTATAAATAAACCTAGAAAAACATTGACATTTTTGCCATTGCTATCATTTCTCAAACTTGATTAGGAAACAACATAATTTTATAAAATCGTAAAAAGCCAAAATTTAAATTTAAAAAAAACTCCACCTTGTAGAAAGCAAATAAAAATAGATTGCGCCTCATTTCCTAGTAGGCATTCAGCAATTTAATCCATTCTGATTTGAAGAAATTATTTATAATTTCCACATCACTCTATTTCTTCCTCTTTCTTCTGTGTTTTTTATTTGTTTACTTATCTATTGTATGATTTGCTCATCCTCGAGTTAGGTTAAAAGTCAAATTATACATCATAACCGTACCTAGAAACTTACACTTATGAAATATATAAAGCTAATTAATATTTCCTTCAGATTAATTCCCACTAATTTAACGGGGTTTACTAATATCAATGCATATTAGCTTCACTGAGTTAGTTGTAACTTCCATCTAGTTAGTTTATAAGAGTACAACTTCATTTCAGTGATGGCATAATGTTTTTATTTGGATAACAAATTGATACATTTCACATGTCATTGCTGAATTTATCATTTCTGAATTGTGGATTATATAGGTAGTTCATGGTCTTGAGTTATTAATAAAGATAATAAAGGTAGGGCATAAATAAATAAGTAAATAAATGCATCTAAAAATAAATTTGTTGGCTGAAAGGCATAAATTGTTCACAGAATATTCTGACTCATATATGCCTATCACATTATTTACTATGCAAAATAGAGGAAATGTGTAAGGAATAGTGGACTAAATAAATTAAGGCACACATTAAAAAAATGAAAAGATATATAATTCATCTAGTTTAAACCAACATCATCCACCATATCTCTCTTTATACTTTTTTATCCTTGCATGCTATTTTTGCTTCTATCATGCCCATGCAAACCTTTACACTTGCTTGTTCTTTAAACTTCTACAGGTAATCCCTGGGTTATGAGTGTTCCCTTAGTGAACGTTTGAGGTTATGTGAAAAGTGCCCCCTAGCATTTGCGAACAAGGCCTGAAACTACAAATCTTGCAGCACCACGACAGTTGTTCGCCTTTATGAACAACCGCAGAGGCTCTGCAACATTCATCTGGGCCATTTCCGGCTAAAATGGAGCTTCTGAGGGGAAGATCTACCACTCAGAAGCCCCATTCAGGAGTTCAGAGGCCTCGCCTGGCCTGTTGCTGACCGAAATGGAGCTTCCAAGGGGTGGTTCTGCTCCTCAGAAGCCCCGTTCAGCACTCCGCAGGCCACCCCTGGCCCATTGCAGGCCGAAATGGAGCGTTGGAAGCGTTGGAAGGCGGAGGCCCACATGGAACTGCAGAGGGGCACATGAGGCTGCAAAGGAGACTGCTTGCTAGATCTTCGCAAGGTAAGTGTCCCGGCGTGGCAGGTTGGAGGGGAAAGCAATTTGGGGAGCATGAGATATTTCAGTGGGTCAGGTGGTGACTTGAATGGTCTTAGGCAGGTGGTCTGCTTCATCAATAGGCCCCCCATGGCCTTCCCTACCCTGAAATACCTCGTGTGCACTTAACGAGCCTCACATTCGATTAGTGAATGGGTGGGCAAAAGGAGGCAGTGATCGCGTTCAAGGTATGAGATTCACTCCCACGAATCATCGGGTTACAAATGGAATGGGCAGGCTCCATTACATTCGTAACTCGAGGACTACCTGTATTCTCTTTTTTTTAAGGTCTTCTCAACACTGTTCTAGGACCTAGAATAACAAATTCGGTCTTCCCCTGCTACCCACATTTATCCTTTCATATATTAGTGGTTTGTTTTTTTATTATTGTATTCTTATTCTCCCTGCGTGAATGAATTCCTTCAATGTACTTCTTTCATGCAATGTATTCTCGCTTATTAACTTTAATTAAGGTCAGGAACTCTGTAAGTGTAACTCTGCAAGGCATGATGTCATATGATCATATTGAGTTATGACAGCAGTTCTGGCAATTCTAGGTGCCATCAGTAAGTGAATCCAACCTTGTTGCATGTCTTACAGACAAATGATCACCATTTGTTACTTACTGGCCTCCCCACTGACTTTGCTTGTCAGAAGCTGGCAGCAAAGCTTGTAAATAGTGTTAACATGGTCACAGGACATTGCAACATCAGAACTGCAAACTGGTTGCCAAATGCCCACATTGCAATCACGTGATCATGAGGACACTGTGACAGCTACATCTTAAATCCCCTGGTTCAATGCCTTCAAACAGAGGACATGAAGCAAGGACTATCTGTACTACTGATTATTCTATTTTGTGTTCAGCCCATGTTCATCTACCCTCCTTTTTTGAACATATTTTTTTATTATTTCATATATATTTTTAAGTACTTCATTCTGACTGCATTCTATTTTTATGTTTCTTTTGACATATCCAGTTTTCACTTCCATATAACAAAGTATAAATATATAGAAGCAGTCTTATGCATAGCCATTTTTGTTTGTTTCAATATTCATTTTTTACCACTGGCTAAATACTACCTGCCATTCTTCTACCCACTCTTACAGGTTTTAAAATTTCTCAATCTATCTTCCTATCATTAGTAAACATTCATCCACAGTACTTGCTCTATTTTTGTCATATATAATTTGCAATTGTTCACTTCATTTTCCCTGTGAGATCAAAGCCAGTGGTGGGATTCTGCCAGTTCTAGGCGGTTCGGCTGAACCGTTTGTTAAATTGCTGGCTCGCCCCTCCCTTAACCCCGCCCCTCCACATCACTATTTATTGCCAATAAATAGTGATGGGCGAGGGGCCAGCAAGCCAGCAATTTAACAAACCGTTCGGTGTTTTTTTGTAATTTTATTGGCCCGAGGAGCTTCAGCATAGGCTAATTAGCCCTTTAATTAGATCGGCCTCCCAACTCTCAGCTGATTTGCTCTCAGCTGTTTTGCTCAGGGCTCTGCTGCTTGCTTGCAAAGAGTGCTGCAGCAGGTTTTTCCGCCCTAGCTATGCTGAAAAACGAAACTGAAAGTAAAAAAAGGCTGTTGGCTTTGCTGTTTGCTGCAATGTTGGAAAATTAGGCAGGCAGATTTCTTTTTTCTCACCAAAAAAGGTAGGTGCCAACAATGGGAAATTTAGGGGAAAAGAGGAGAGTTCAAGATTTTAAAACACAAAAGAAAAAAAGCTCTATTTAACTAGGGAATTGTAATAATTGAGATACTATTAATTGTATATTGTGTTGAAAGCAGAAATGGTTAAGTTGTGGTTTGGAGGAATATATGGGGGAAATTATTTGGTTTATTATTATTGGTAAATATAATTAATTGATTTGTAAGAAATTGGATTGCATGGAAATAATTGGAATATTCATGTTCATATTGATTAATATACAAAAAAGATAGTTATATAACTAATTGATTTATATTAAAATGTTGAATTTATATTAAACAACTGTAATATTACATAATTAACCAATGTGAGGATGGATATAAAAATAGATGACAATGGGAAGGGGTATAATATAGAATAGAAGGGAAAAATTGAATTTGATTAAGATTAGAGATGAGGATAAAAGGTAATATTGGTTTTTTTAAAAAATAGATAAGGAATAAATATGGCAAAAAGGAAATATAGAAATTGTAAATTTAATTGAAATGACTAAACACTGTTTAAATTTGTGAACCGGCCAAATACTCTGTTCAAAGAAAATAAATTGTATGTTTGTATGTGTGTTTCTAATTATTGCTATTTATTCATATTTGTTCTCTTTTATTCTTTAAAGTTTAACAATTCATTCTTTATCTTAATATCTTTATATTTGTTTGGGGTTGCCTTTCTTCCATTTCATCTTTTTTACTGTACAGCTATCTTTCTCCTCAAACCTACCACCTCTCTCTTTTCTTTCCTTCTTACTTTCTTTCCCCCCCCTTTATTCTCCTCCCTACTTCCTCTTCCTTTCTCCTCCTCCTCTCTTCCTCCCTCTCTTACCCTCACTCCTACTCCAATTTCCCTTCCCTTCCTTCCTCCCTTCTCTTCCTTCCCTCTCTCTCCTTCTTCCTTCCATCTCTCTTCTCCTTTCTTTATCCCTCTCTATTGCTGTATCCTTTTGTGCATATGGATTACTCAGAGGGCTGAAAAAGTTATTTTTGACTAGTCCTCACACTTTTGACCACTCCTTGAACTTATGACTGTCGTCACATTTTACGTTTTTCGCCCTATCTTGTCACCATGGTGAAGAGAAGCAGTTGTGAAATGAGTGACACGGTTGTTAAGAATGCTACAATGGGCATAAATGATGACCAGTCATAAGGGTGAGGACCGGTCAAAAGTGCGAAGACCTGTCAGAAAACACTTTTTTCAGCCTTCTGGGTAGTCCTTTTGTGCATATGGACTACTCAGGGGGCTGAAAAAGTTATTTTTGACTGGTCCTTGCACTTTTGACCAGTCCTCGAACTTACGACTGTCCTCACATTTTACGTTTTGCGCCCTATCTTGTCACCGTGGTGAAGAGAAGTAGTGGTGAAATGACTGACACGGTTGTTAAGAATGCCGCAACGAGCATAAATGTGAGGATGGTCATAAGTGCGAGGACCAGTCAGAAATGACTTTTTACAGCCCTCTGAGTAGTCCCTATGCACATAGCCACACCTACCCGGTCACATGACCAGCTAGCCATGCCCACCCGGTCACATGACCGCCAAGCCACACCCCCAACTAAGCCACGCCCACAGAAACGGTTGTTAAAAAAATTGAATCCCACCACTGATCAAAGCTATCTTCAGTTTTATATATTAATTTTCACATTGATCTTCTTTGTTCTGACACTATTAGAATTCTTCCTGTCATTACTTCTGCTTTGTACTTTTTGATCAGTAAATGAGGATTCATCCTTTGGTATCGACAGAATCCATCAATTTTCATTAGAAAATAAGTGTCACATGATAAGCTCTGTCCCTAACAGAACATTACAACATATGTAGAAAAGAAGCAGAGTTTGCATAATGATGCTCATTTTGCAAATTTATCTGGGTTCCTAATGCATATTAATGTATTTGAGTTTTCACTGAATTCAATTGTTTATTTCCTCCAAATGTGATTTATAATTATATTCAGTCTCAAGGGGACAGAACATTCTAATGCCTAGATACAGGTGATCTTCAACTTAAAACCAGAGTTCCAACTAGAATTTGGTTGTTAAGCAATGTGATCATTAAGAGAGTCATCACATGACCAGGCCTGATTTTACAACCATTTTTACCATGGTTGTTAAGTGAATCATGGGGTCATTAAGCCAATCATTTGGTTGTTAAGCAATTCACCTCCACAGTTGACTTTGTTTATCTGAAACTGATTGGGAAAGTAGCATACTGCAATCGTGACTGCAGTTGTAGCCACTGTAAACGTGAGCCAGTTGCCAAGTGTCCAAATTGTGATCAAGTGACTATGGGAATGGTACGGCAGTTGTAACTTCAAGGATAGGTCTTAAGTCACTTTTTCAGAGGCCATCATAATTTTGATCCGTCATTATATGAACTGTTGTAAGTTGAGGACTACCAGTAGTTCAATGTTTCCTGAATTAATTTTAATTAAGTTGCATTTGCCCTAACTTCTCTTTCATCCCAAGTTGTTTTTTGCTATAGATTCGCAGTAATAAATATCTCAAAGTAGTAGGTTGCTCCCATTAACGCCTCTCTCATTTCTGTCTAAATTTGCCAGTTAAATAACTGCATGGGATTGGGACATCAGTCTTTCAATTTATTTAACCTTATTATATTCATACCCCATTTTTTCTCCAAGAAAATTAGAGCATAGTATCTTACCCAAACAATGTATTGTAGAATTTTTTTAAAATTGTCACAAAGGTTTTAATTGACCCAAAAACTTCCAGGGAGACTTTTGTATCTTTTGCTAATAAGAGTGGACTAATGTGTTTTATCTACTTTCTTGAATCTTTCTTTCCTTCCTATTTACTGTCAGGATTCAGTCACTCTGTTGTTTGCTTGTTTTTGGCTTAGCCATTGTGGTTTATAAATAGTATTATTTAGGTTTAATGTATCTGAACTCATCCAATTGTGGCTAATTGGACATGCTGTCATTTAACATATGGTATCAACCATCTACCAGGTCATAATTGCAATTAGTGGTACATTTGCTGCTTTGTGAGAAATGTGAATATCCCTGCAGTTGTCTATGAATCCTCTGAGTGGAGCTTCAACACTACTTCAGACAATTGTGATAAAATTCAGCTTTGCTCTTACAGCAATAAGCAACAAACTGTTACATACCAGTATCTTGTAGATTACTAGCCCTGTAATACTGATTTTAAGGGGGGGGGGGGGGATGACACTTCCAGTTGCCAGTTTTGTCCCAATTTATTTATTTACTTAACTTTATTCTATCTATATGGCCACCCATCTCAACAAGATTCCTGTTGTTTTTGTTGTTTTGCAGCATTTCACGAGTGTCTTTGCAGCTGAAATTTCAATAGTTGGAGGAGGAGGAGTATAAAAGAAAGTGAAAGAGGAAATTAGAAAATTGCCATTCTCTATTTGTTTTCTTGGTACATTTTCTTGTGCAGCAAGGAAGAGAAAAATGGTGAGAGGAGAAGCAAAGCCATTCCTCTTTAACATTCCCCTATATGGGGGCAGAGGGGGGGCTGGAAACTTTGCATAGAAATATCCGCTGGAAGGAGGAAATCTCAGGAGGCAGGTTTCTAATAGGGGACCAGTTGTTCCCAGGTGCATAAAATTTGTTGTAAAATTACCCTGCTAGAAGATTGAGCTGAAAGTTAATCAGCTCAGCTTCCCCATGCCCTCAGAAATCTGATCATGGGGATGCAGGAGGAAACACTGGCCCTGTCTGTTGGAGAGATCCTAGATCAGTATATTTTGACCTCGTAGGAAAATCTTGCAACTTGAATCCCAGCTCTTCAAAAAAATAGATAACAAATACAGGTAGTCCTCGACTTACAACCACAAGGGAGCCCAACATTTCCTTGCTAAGAAAGGAAGTTGCCAAATGAGTTGCAGCTCATTTTGTGACTTTTTTTTTGTTTTTTGCCACAGTTGTGAAGCAAATCACTTGTTACGTGATTCATGTGGTCATTAAGCAAATCTGGCTTCCTCATTGACTTTGCTTGTCGGAAACGAGGTTAAAAATAGTGATCACACATGACAATGCAACTGTCATAAATATATGCCAGTTTCAAGCACCTGAATTTTGAACACGCGACCATGGGGATATCACAATGGTCGTAAGTGTGAAAACCAGTGCCGTTGTAAGTTCAAACAGTCACTAAATGAATGGTCGTAAGTCAAGAACTACCTGTTTCCTGTTCATTCTTCTGTTGTTGGCAAATGTGTATTACGCTTTGAATCTCAAACAAAAGTACACCTCTTCATTTTCAGGCCTCCTGAAAAAAAGCTATCAGGCTCTGTGTCTCACTGATAGCACAGATTTAATGATTTACCTTTAAAAGTGTTCACATACAATAAATCAAGAGTTAATCCAAGTGCAGCAAGAACAGTGCTACTCACAGCTTCATACTCTTCGTATCACAAGGCTAGGCTTATTAGACATTGGTTTCTTTCAGACAGGAGTGCAAATCCATAAATAAAGGAAGGTGACCTACATGCTGCTGTCATGAAACTTGCCAACTGTCATATGTTTAAGAGTTTATTGGATTTCTATATGTAATCATGACTGCTTTCTTCTTGTTTCACTTGCATTGTATTAGACAAACCAGGAGGATATTAGGATAAGGCACAATTGTATGTAGTATATACCAACATTGTAAATGTCTAGAGCCATGATGGCGAACCTATGGCCCGCGTGCCAGAGGTGGCACGCAGCACCCTTTCTGTGGGCATGCGAGCCATCACCCCAGTTCAGCTTTGCCGCACATGCGTACACACCTCCCGCTGGCCAGCTGGTTTTCAGGTCTCTACTGCGCATGTGCAGGGTGCATGCGGGGGGGGCATGCATGCACGCACGGGGCCGCATGTGCATGTGTGGGAGGCACATGCAGAGACACACATGCATGCTTGGGGGCCCACATGCATTGCATTTTTGGGGTTTGGGCACGCACTCACGCATTTGAGCATGCAAGTATGCGCTTTGGGCACTTGGTCTGGAAAAGGTTAGCCATCATTGGTCTAGACGATCCAAAGTTAGTTTGGATTTTCTCATACTATTGATAGAATTTCTTTTTATTTTATTTTATTTTATTTTTGAACTTGTATACCGCCCTTCTCCCTGAGGACTCAGGGCGGTGAACAGGCAAATAAAAACATCAAATACAAATATTAAAATACAGTTAAAAATATATATAAATTTGGCCCCATTAATTAAAACAATAAACAAAAACAAAAACAATCAAAAACACTTAAAAAGAGTTAGGCCAGCCCGGCTTGTTGGAAAAAGAAGTTTTTAAGGGCACGGTGGAAGGCACTGAGGTCCTGGATTCTCCTTATCTCTGGGGGCAGCTGATTCCAGAGGGTAGGTGCCCCCACAGAGAAGGCCCTCCCCCTGGGGGTCACCAGCCTGCATTGTTTGGCTGATGGCACCCCGAGGAGGCCCTCTCTGTGGGAGCGCACGGGTCGATGGGAGGTCGTCGGTGGCAGCAGGCGGTCTCGAAGATAACTAGCTCCCTATGCCATGGAGCGCTTTAAAGGTGAGGACCAACACCTTGAAGCGCACCCGGAAGACCACCGGGAGCCAGTGCAGCTCGCGCAGGAGCGGTGTTACATGGGAGCGCCATGCTGCTCCCGTCACTACCCGCGCTGCTGCGTTCTGGACCAGTTGGAGCCTCCGGGTGCTCTTCAAGGGGAGCCCCATGTAGAGAGCATTACAGTAATCAAGGCGAGAGGTCACGAGGGCATGAGTGACTGTGCACAAGGAATCCCGATCAAGAAAGGGCCGCAACTGGCGGATCAGGCGAACCTGATAAAAGGTCCCCCTGGTTACAGCCGTCAGATGTTCCTCCAAAGACAGCTGCGTATCCAGGAGGACGCCCAGATTGCGAGCCCTCTCTGTGGGGGCCAAAGACTCACCCCCAATAGTCAGTGATGGAGTCAACTGACTATATCGGGATGCCGGGAACCACAGCCACTCAGTCTTGGAAGGGTTGAGCCTGAGTCTGTTCCTCCCCATCCAGATCCGTACAGCCTCCAAGCACTGGGACATCACTTCAAGGGCATCGTTGGGGTGGCCTGGGGTGGAGATGTACAGCTGAGTGTCATCAGCGTACTGATGGTATCTCACCCCAAAGCCACGGATGATCTCACCCAGCGGCTTCACATAAATGTTGAACAGGAGGGGCGAGAGGACCGACCCCTGAGGCACTCCACATATAAGAGGCCTCGAGGTCGACCTCTGCCCCCCTGCCAACATGAACTGCGACCGGTCGGAGAGAAAGGAGGAGAACCACCATAACACGGTGCCCCCCATCCCCAACTCTTCCAACCGGTGCAGCATGATACCATGGTCGATGGTATCAAAAGCCGCTGAGAGGTCTAACAGGACCAGAACAGAGGAACAACCTCTGTCCCGAGCCCTCCAGAGATCATCGACCAACGCGACCAATGCCGTTTCCGTGCTGTACCCAGGCCTGAAACCAGACTGGAACGGATCCAGATAGGATGTTTCCTCCAGGAATTGCGGAAACTGTCGTGCGACCACACTCTCAACAACCTTCGCCAGAAAGCGAAGGTTGGAGACAGGACAATAGTTAGCCAATATTGCCGGATCCAGGGACGGCTTCTTGAGGAGAGGCCTCACCACTGCCTCTTTCAAGGCCGCGGGAAAGTAACCCTCGCTCAACGAAGCGTTGATAACACCCTGGAGCCAGCCTCGTGTAACCTCCCGGGAGGCCAGTACCAACCAGGAGGAACACGGGTCCAATAAACATGTGGCCGCACTAAGTCTCCCCAAAATCCTGTCCACATCATCGGGAGTCACAGCATCAAACTCCTCCCAGATAACATTCTCAAGACTATTCCTCGTCACCCTGCCCTGATCTACCCAGTCAGAGTCCAAGTCCCCCCGGATCTGAGCGATTTTGTCATACAGGTATTGTCCGAAATCCTCCGCCCTGCCTTCCAAGGGATCCTCCCGCGCTCCCAGATGGAGCAGGGAGCGGGTTACCCTGAACAGGGCTGCCGTACGATTCCCTGATGATGCAATAGAGGCGGAAAAGTAATTAAACTTTGCCGTCTTTATCGCCACTAGGTAGGTCTTAATATGCGACCTTACCAGTGTTCGGTCAGATTCAGCGCGACTGGCCCTCCAACCGCTCTCTAGGCATCTTTTCCGGCGTTTCATCTCCCTCAGCTCCTCGGTAAACCAAGGAGCCACAAGGGATCGACACCAGGTCAGAGGCCGCAAAGGCACGACTCGATCCAAGGCCCCACCAGCCGCCTGATCCCAGGCAGCTACTAGGTTCTCGGCCGAGTCGTGTGCCAGATCATCGGGAATTGGCCCAAGCTCCGTCTGGAACCTATCAGGATCCATCAGGCGCCTGGGGCGGACCCATCTAATTGGGTCCGCCTCCCTGCGGCGGGGTGTAGCGGTACGAAGGTCCAGACGAAGGAGTGAGTGATCTGACCATGACAAGGGTTCCATGTCTATATCCCCTATAACAAGATCACTCAACCACTGGCCAGAGACGAAAATCAAGTCTAGAGTGTGTCCCCCCCCATGAGTGGGGCCATGAACTAACTGGGTCAGGTCCATGGCCGTCATGGAAGCCATGAACTCCCGAGCCATCCCAGACGTTTCACCAGCGGATGGCAGGTTGAAATCACCCATGACCATAAGCCTGGGTGTATCAACTGCCACCGTGGCTATCACGTCGAGTAGTTCAGGCAGGGCTGCTGCCACGCGGCAGGGAGCCAGGTACGCAAGCAGCAAGCCCATCTGAACCCCAAGACCCCATCTCACGAAGAGGGACTCACATCCAGCAATCTGAGGCACAGTGATCTCCCTCGAACCAAGACCTTCTTTAATAATAACCACCACCACCCCGCCCCTCCCCTGGGCTCTCGGTTGATGGTATGCTCTGAAACCTGGTGGGCACATCTCGACCAGAGGGACTCCTCCCTCCGGTCCCAACCAGGTCTCCGTAATACCGGCCAGGTCCGCTCCCCCCTCCTGGATAAGATCGTGGATGAGGGGGGCCTTATTTACCACAGACCTAGCGTTGCACAGCATCAGCCGCAGGCCCAGGTCCTGAGTATCTAAGCCACCTAGTATCCGAGGGGAGCTTTGGGGGTCGGGGCGCGCAATTGCTCTCAAACAGCAAGTGCGCGTCCCCAACACCTGATGTGGCCCCCTGCTCCCGCCATATCTGCCCCTCCCAACCACCGTGCTGATGGTATTACCCTCATTGGGATAGCCCTCCGCCCCCTCGCCATTCCCTCGTCCAGTGTCCTCCAAACCGTTACCCCGTGCTGGGCTCGGCTCTGACCTTGGTGGATTACCCCCCCCATCCCCTTTGGTCATCCTCCCGGTTCCCCTTAAAAAATTATTAAAAACCCTAATTAAAAAACCCCTTAATCCCCGCTTTGAAACATGCCACCTCTCAGGGCTCCAAAGCCCGTCCTTAAGGTAGGCCTTTGATAACATGGAGGGCCATCGCCGCGAGAGGGGGGCATCTCGCAGCGCAAGCAGGTCTGCCAAGGTATAAGCCATACATAGATGAGAGATAGTAAGTCTGGTCAGGAGTTTGATGAATAGTCTAAGGTATTGGAGCAAGATGGACCTAAAAGCCGGTAGGCTGGACTCCACTGCCCTCTCACTGCAGTGGAAGGAGTCCCGTATCAGTTCATCGAGATTGGAGGTAAAAATCCAAGCCATCCTCTCACGATGGCTAGCCCAGATGGAAAGGGCTTAGGAAAGTTAGATGGTTTATTCCTCCGTTGGTGAAAGGCAACAACTCCCTCAGCTCCCGCATGACAATTGCCCAAACACCCTCCAGCTTGGGGCACAAGATGAAAAAGGAGCCAAACCATAGAGGCATAATGATGTTAAGTCCGAGGAAGAGAAGATATTCAAAAGGGAGGGATAACATACAGCTGGATACAAACTGGAAGCGGGGAGCCGAAGACCAAGTCAAAGGCATGGGGGGGGGGGAGAGATCAATCGAGGCGACCGGTTCTTTTGGGCGGACTCCAGCCTCTCCAGCCCCCAGAACTTCATAAATCCCCCTGATTGTATCTCCCGCTTCCAGACTCCAGCCCCCAGGTCAGATGGTCTATTCCATGGTATAGATGGTAAGGCCAGAAACAAAGCAGCCATATCTCCCCCCCTTCTTTACTGCTAAGCACCAGGCCGCCGCCGCCATCATCTCGCCGTCGAGCCACAGCCGCCATTGCCGCCTCAGCTGCCAACGTCGACGTCGTCTGGAAACCGGCCCCTCAACACATCCCAGGACCACCAGAACAGCATCCAAGGCCTGGGAGGGAAGGGCCTGCTCCATGCCGCCGCCGCCACGTCCACAGCCGCCGCCGCTCCGGCCTCCGCGGCCTCCGGCGCAGAAGAAGGCTGCCATCCTCCCACGGCGCCTCCCGCATTAGCTCCGCCCAGCCGCAATATTCTGGAGGGCAAAAGCCCTCACCAAGCTGGGCAGAGGCTCCACAACTGGGGCCGGGCCCGCCCCGGCCTCCGCGGCCTCCGCCGCAGAAGAAAACTGCCGCACTAGGCCGCCGTCCTCCCGCAGCGCCTCTCGCATCGGCTCCGCCCAGCCGCAATACTCCAGAGGGCGAAAAAGCCCTCAACAGGCTGGGCAGAGGCTCCCACAACTGGGGCTGGGGCTGTAGATGGTCAAGTCATCTCCCCAGACCCCCAAAAGACCAGAAATCGTCCCATTGTCGGATGGATCTCACCCGGACAGCGCCATCTTGGGGCATGCGCAGAAGATAGAATGCGTTTCTGTCTAAAAGATCTCACCAATCCATCGCTCCATCTTTCTGAGGGTCTTGGTTAGACAATTCCTGATCTTAAATAAAAATTAAGAAACTAAATATAATTGAATATATTTGTAAATATTTAATGTAAACATAGAATTGACAATTTTCAGATCTTCTAACACAGCGGCCCCCAACCTTTTTGACACCAGTTTTGTGGAAGACAATTTTTCCATAGACTGGGGGGGCGGGGGGGGCGGTAGGGATTTTGCTCACTTGCCTGCCACTCACCTCAAGTGTGCCCGAGTTCGTAATAGGCCACAGAATGGTACCAGTCTGTGGCCAAATGGTCAAGGGACCCCTGTTCTAACAGTTGGTTTCTACAGATCTGCACATTTTTTAAGATTGCTTCTGTGGAAAATGGCATATTACCATGGAATTATGGGTTTGTTTGTTTTTTTAGGATAAATGAAAAATGATGTACGTTCATGAGAAAATATCTACTAAGTTTTCTAATCAATAAATTATTTTTATTAAAAAAGGATATTATTTCCTTAGATTTATGTACTTACATTCTGCTAGTGACTAATTGTTTATAATAAGTGTCCACGACAGTTTATTTTGCAAACCTAACATCACAGTTAATCATTATATCTAATCGACATTCCACTGTCTGTAATCCAGAACTGATAGCCAAAAGCTCTGTCTCATTTTACTAGCTTTTACATAAAGTCTTTCAAGCCAAGAATAACTGGAAGCTTGTGAGAAATGTGCGGGTGTGGATAAATATTGTATATATGTATCAGGTTTCCTGAACTAACAATTTTTTTTCGAGCAGTTTTTTTTAACTGTATGGTAGAAACAAAGTGGATAGATCATAAATTACAAAAATAAGAATTTGGGTAGGATTATAGTTCAATAGTAAATTCAAAAAAGAAATCTTTCTCATTGCTCCCCCTACAGACATATATCCAAGACTCTGTATTAGTTTTCTCCTATTCAAAATCACATGCTTCTTTTTCTCACATACTTGGATGTGCATTTTCTGTTTTTACATTCTGTACAATTTACTTCTAAACAGAATATGATCTTGAGCATATATGAGTTTTTCTATGACAAGTTGACGGTGGGGGCAGTGGTGAAATCTAGTTTTTTTTACTACCGGTTCTTGGGTGTGGCTTGGTATATGTGGTGTGGCTTGGTGGGCATGGCTTAGTGGGTGTGGCAGGGGAAGGATATTGCAAAATCTCCATTCCCACCCCACTCCAGAGGAAGGATATTGCAAAATATCCATTCCAGTCGTGGGTTTCAAAAAATGTTACTACCGGTTATGTGGGTGTGGCTTGGTCGGCGTGGCAGGGGAAGGATACTGTAAAATCTCCATTCCCTCCCCACTCCAGTGGAAGAATACTGCAAAATCCCCATTTCCTCCCGATCAGCTGGGACTTGGGAGGCAGAGAATAGATGGGGGCGGGGCCAGTCAGAATTTTTACTACCGGTTCTCTGAACTACTCAAAATTTCTGCTACCAGTTCTCCAGAACTGGTCAGA
The DNA here is from genome assembly GCA_022577455.1 of Arizona elegans. Lineage (NCBI taxonomy): Eukaryota > Metazoa > Chordata > Lepidosauria > Squamata > Colubridae > Arizona > Arizona elegans. The sequence goes on from JAKOOJ010000001.1 coordinate 219,191,654, forward strand.
ACCTGCTGAAACCCACCTCTACTCCATTCCCATCCCACTCTGGGGCCAGCCAGAGGTGGTATTTGCCAGTTCTCCGAAGAACTCAAAATTTCCGCTACCAGTTCTCTGAACTGCTCAAAATTTCCGCCACCGGTTCTCCAGAACCTGCTGGATTTCACCCCTGGGTGAGGGACAGTGAGTTAGATACCCTCTCATCTCTCACATAATAGTCTCACATTCTGTATCACTCTGCTGCTTTCTGGTAATTAAATAACTTTGAAAACACCTATTGGAGGAAATATAGAATTAATGTATTATTGTCTGATTTGCCCTTAAGATACTTGTGAGGAGTCCTCTTAATTTTGGATGGAGGTGCCTTGCTCATCCGACAATGGGGAGCTGGCAACCTGAACGTCCTAATTTTAGGAGCTAGAATTGCCCTAAGAAAGCATACATGATAGATGGAAATGACTCACTTGGCTTAACTAGGCCAAGGGGAGGAGGGAAGTCTCTTACAATAATATTTCCTAGAAAGGAAAAAGAAGGATGAAAACTGACTTTGCTTATAGCAAGAAAATCTGAATCACCTGAAAATTTAGTGGAAAGAGGAGTACTAATACTGAATACCCTTATCTTTCATTCAAGTTGTACATACTGTATGCATAAGGAAATTTTATGGCATAGAAACATCAAACATTTCTAGTGACTTTATTCAAGAAAACAATTTTGGATGAGCATTGAAATCTCTGACACTTTTTAATTCTTAGAATGGGATAGATGCTTATAAAAATAAGATTAGTTCTTATTACTTCCATAACTAGATGTTTATAGATCTCATTGGAGTCCATCAAAATTGCCAGGCTGTTTTATTTTAGTAAGTACTTTTGTAGTGACTCGGCATTATAGACATGTCTTAAGTTAATATTTGCAAAGAAAACTTCCACTTTGAGAAATATTTAGTGAATAGGGTGGAAGAGAGATAATTTTAAATGCCTACAAGGATGGTAAGTCTAACATTTAAATATAAAATAATGGAGGGGTACTGGATCTTCTTTGCCTCCTCACTTGCTCTGTGGAAGAGCATTTAGATTATTGGAACCATGTTGGACTTTCCCAAAAGCGATAAAAGATCTGTCTATTCCTGTAGGCATTTGGTTTGTGAAATAAGTAAACACAATTTGGAAATACCGGTAGATTAGGTGAGCTGCCTCTTTTTGATGTCAAAGAAAATGGACTCAGACAAATAACATTTTCATAGATAAATGAAAACATTTTCATAGAATTCAGTTCTTTTTTCTCTATTTCTTCAAGTGTTTGGAAAGAAATAATCAGATTCACTGTCTGGTTGCCTTTTACGCTACTTGGACAGGGATGACAAATGTAAAGCTACATTTATTCAAAGATGCAGTTTGCTGTGAGCCCCACTAGATTTCTTCCAAGTGCCTGGGTTACATAACCACTCTTACGGTTTTTACTTATAAATGGCTGAGTGTCACCTAAATAGTGAGATGGCCAGTGTATAAATTTGATAAATAAATAAATAAATCCTTCAGCAGTGGCAGTCTACACTGTACCTAAATGACCTATCCGCAGATTCTATTGATATTTTAAAAATACTTTCCCAAGTGGGTAGTAGAAGGCATCTGCTGGGGTTCCATCCCTATCCATTTTGCTAAGGTGGTAGGGGTTTCCCCCCTCCCAGCAGTTGTTTCCCCTTGGACTTACATAGTTTCAAAATTCTTATTGCTGCATAACTGTGTTACATTTATTATTTAAAATTGAAAAACAGTAGTTCTTTAGCCATTGTTCTAGTGCTACTTTTCTGCCCTGCTTTCAATAGGCAAATCATTTAAAAGTATAATCAACTAGTGCATCTATTAATAATCTATTTTGCATTTCATGTGATTAAGCCATTGGAAAAACAGCTTTCCAGAGAAGGCAAATTAGTGGCCGCTAGATGATACAAACCTCCTATCTGGCAGAAAGAAAATGTGACTGCTTAAGATCTCTTTGGAATGGTGGGAGAAATGCTCTCAACCATTGCTAGTCTCTGTGCAATGTTCTGAATAGGATCCTAGAGTAGAGGATGGGGTTGCAAAAAAGTTGGAAGTTTCTCATGTTGCCAGACAGGATCTGAACTTGGGCTGAGCAAACTTTTGTTCATCGCCAGTCACATTCAACATCTATAGAGTAAGGGGAAGTCCATAGTGAGTATGACAAAGCACAAATATATTCTAAACGTCCAAGTCAGTTGAAAGAATAATGACTAAAAAGAGATATGAAATAAAATATAAACATTAAACTCAGGGGTGGGTTCTAAATTTTTTTACTACCGGTTCTGTGGGTGTGGCTTATTTTGTGGGTATGGTTTGATGGTCATGAGACAAACAATTCTTTAGGATTTAGCAGAGGTACTGGTCTACCAGGCTTTTAACTGCTTGCAGAGCCGTATCGGTCTACCCATTTGTTCTTGGAGCATACCAGTCTTCCCATTTGTTTTTGGAGTGTTCCAGTCTACCCATTTGTTTTTGGAGCGTACCGGTCTACCATCACACTGCCTTTTACCACTGATCAGCTGTAGGGCGGCACTTTGAAGCGCTGCGGCAAGAGTTTAAACAGTTTTTTGCCACTCTGCCACCACCGAGAGCATCGGAAACCGCTTTCAGGCAGCTTGGCCTCAATTGCCAATCTACCACCACCGAGCGGTTTACAAGGAGTGGATTGGTTCTAGCCGATCAGTTGGAAGGCTTCTTGGCTTCTCAATTTAAAGCTAAGATGTCTTGTTTTTTTTCCCTCTTCTTTGTCAAGTGAGCCCTGATTTTTTCCTTCTAGCCGATCAACTGGGACTCGGGAGGCAGCAAATAGATTGGGGGCAGGGCCTGGCAGAGGTGGTATTTACCGGTTCTCCGAACTACTCAAAATTTCCACTACCGGTTCACAAGAATTGGGGAGAACCAGTAGCAACCCACCACTGATTAAACTAGATAAAATATAATTTGTGCTGCATATTTTGAAAAAGCACATATATAAAATTATAAGGCCTAGATCAGCAAACAAGTGGAGCTAGAAGATTGGCAAGACTAATGTATTAAAGGGGGTCACAAACAGCAATCAAGATATTTTCGTGTTAACTGTCAGGTCTTGGGATTCCAACTCCAAGGAATAAAGAAAAGCAAAGGTACAAATTCCTAAATCTAAATTAAAATAGCCCCAAAGGAATAGAGACAATAAATAAAAAGCAAAGCACCATCTTTGACTCAAAAGCCAAAGATCAAGAGGAAGGATCTGATAAGCATGAAAGGAAAGAGCCACTAATGGAAACATTAGTGCATTAACCTGAATTAGGAGCCAAATACAAATTATAGCCAAAGGGATGGATTAGTCTGACTTGTAATGTGAATCAAGGGTATATCTGAGTTAACAATCAAGAATTTCCACTTTCAAAGCAAACTTTCTTAGTTCTTGTACAGCTACAAATAACACATACTAATCCATCAACTAATTCTTCCTTAACCATGAAAGCCAGCTGGGCCAGTCACTCTGTCTCAGCCCAAATCACCTCAGAGGGTAGTTGTTATGTGGAAAATAGGAGGAAGGTGTATCATATATGTCACCACCTTGAGTTAGTTATAAAAATAATAATGATAGGGTGCAAATAAATGAACTCTGTCTTGCTTTGGATTCTTCTAGGCGAGGTTTTAAAATAGGGAAATTGCATCCTTCATACAATGTTTCATTTCATTTCATTTTTATTTATTTTGTTGGTCAAACATGTACAAGATAGCAGCTATAGGTATAAACATAAACCGAAACAGAGGAAGTAAGTACAGATAAATGGGGACAGTAAGACAAGGACGGTAGGCACGCTGGTGCGCTTATGCACGCTCCCTTTATGGACCTCTTAGGAATGGGGTGAGGTCCATGGTAGACAGTTTGAGGTTGAAGCTGTAAGGATTTGAAGCTCTAACAACGGAGTCAGGTAGAGCATTCCAGACTTTGACCACTCTGTTGCTGAAGTCGTATTTTCTGCAATCGAGTTCGGAGCGGTTTACCTTGAGTTTGTATCGATTGTTTGCCCATGTATTATTGTGGTTGAAGCTGAAGAAGTTGTTGACAGGTAAGATGTTTTAGCAGACAATTTTGTATAATATGCTTAGATCGGACCACAGGCAGTACAGTTCCAGATTGTCCAAGCCCAGAATTTCAAGTCTAGTGGCGTAAGGGATTCTATTGTGAGTGGAGGAGTGGAGTACTCTTCTCATGAAACACCTCTGGACCTGCTCAATCGTGTTAATGTCAGATATACAATGTGGATTCCAGGCGGATGAGCTGTATTCAAGAATTGGTCTGGCAAAGGTTTTATATGCCCTCATTAGCAATACAATGTTAAAGGAGAAGAAGCTTCACAAGATTAGGTTAACAATTCTTAATGCCTTTTTGGCAATGCTATTACAGGGACTTAGATCGTTTGAGATGAGTACTCCTAGGTCCTTGACAAAGAGGGGGTCATCTATGAGATCGTTTCCGACCAACTTGTATTTGGTGTTCTGATTTTTTTTGCCAATGTGCAAGACAGAGCATTTATTAGTTGAGATTTGGAGTTGCCAAATGCATGACCATTCTGACACATAGTCAATGTTGCTTTGTAGGGCAGCAGCATTGTCAGTGGTATTAAATAATTTTATGTTATCAGCGAAGAGGACACAACTGCTTTTAATATGATCACATAGGTCATTGATGTAAAGCAGAAAGAGTGTGGGTCCTAAAACGCTGCCTTGGGGAACACCACTGTTAACAGGTGCCGGATTTGATTGGGGCCTCCCTATTTTGATTATTTGTTGCCTGTTGAACAGGAACGTGGCTATCCACTTGTGCAGGGATCCGGAGATGCCATAAGAACTTAGTTTCAACAGTAATTTGTCGTGCCTCACTGAGTCAAAGGCTTTACAGAAGTCTATGTAAATTGCATCTATTGCTTTACCCTGGTCAAGATGTGTGGTCCAAATGTTTCTACAGTGTAAGAGTTGCAGATTACAGGACAATTTTTTTCTAAAACCAAACTGCTTGTTAGATAGCAGGTTGTTTGTCTGTAAGTGGAGGGTGATGGATTGGTTTATAATATATAAACCTTGGCTACGCAGGGAAAACCTGTCTAGAAGAAAAACACACATAAACCCTACGAAGAAGTAAGAAAATTGATACTGTACCTTTACAGGGAGGATATGGGTGTGGCCTACTGATGACAGCTAACGAGCTAGAAATGGATCTATTTAGGTCTCCCACCTAGCAGTTAGAGCTTGCTAGGTGTTAGAAAGGAAAAAAGCCCAGATCCGAGTAGATGAGATTCTACTGAGCTGGAGCTACAAAAAAACCTTGGCTACGTAGGGAAAACCTGGCTTTTATACATATACATATACATATACATATACATATACATATACATATACATATACATATACATATACATATACATATACATATACATATACATATACATATACATATATATATATATATATATATATATATATATATATAAATAATGTTAGGTTGTAAGTATTTACAGAAAATGCACAACCACTCAATGGCTTTTGTCTTTGCATTGGTTTGCCCCCATCCCTTCTTTGCATATCATCTTTCCATAAACATCTGTTAAGGAGGTCAGTGAAATAGCTGCATACTTGTCAATTCTTTATCCTACTGTTCTCAGTTCAACTGATATATTCTTTATTCCACTGGTTTATCATTGAGATGATTTTGTTATCTTTTCCAATAACGAAGTGATGGTATGTGCCGTCCCTTATTTATTTGCATATCGCCCTTCTCTCAAAGGGAAGAGAAAGGGAAGGATTCCTCACTTGGAGTCGGACAGCTTCGGTTTATGCCAGGGCCCGTAAAACTACATTTCCCAGACATCTCTGCACCCTGCATCCTCCCCCCCCTCTCCCCTCCCCTCCCCCTCTTATCTTCGGATTCCTGCCGCATCTCAGAGTCACTCGCAGCCCTGCTTATCTGCGGCGCGCCCTGCGATCGCGGGCTCGTAGGGCGGAAGCGCTTAGAGGAGCGAGGCAGGCTAGGCGCTGGCTAGGCAGACTCTAGTCTAGGCGAAGCGGCGCGACACGGAGGCGCGGAAGGCTCGCAGCTGCTAGACTTTGGCAGAGGGAGCTGCCTTGAAGCGCATGTAGGGAGGGAGGAAAGAAGGGAAGATGGTCATTCGGGTTTTCGTCGCGTCTTCCTCTTGTTCCGTGGCGGTGAGTGGAAAAGGGAGGCTGGGGAGCGTGAAAGTCCCAACGATCAAGCGAGGGAGCCTCTGAATTCATTCATCGTCCCTGTCTTTTGGTATTGTTGGGCCGGACTACAACTCCCATCACGCCTTAGTCCCGCACGACCCATGTGGCTGGACGATGGTAGGAGAGTTATTCATCGCACTCGGGACGCGAGGTTAGGGAAGGAAGGCTATGCCTTCGACAGACCCCCCTCAAAACCCCCGGGAGCATCTATGCACCGAGGCTGTTGAAATCGCGACCCGACAGAAAGCAAAACGCGCGGGAAATCTTTCATTAGGGAACCGGCGGGGCCGAGAGAGAGAAATTTCTATCGTGGGCAACAAAGTCCGTAACTGCAAAGCGGCGTAGTTGTTTTTCGTGGCTAATTAACAGCCTTTTTTCCCGGTAGAGAGAGACGAGGCGAGCGGTCCGATATATCGGCAGCCTCTCGGTTGCAGAATCTTTGGGTTTGGGTGGGCTGGAATATGCATGTTGTAATTTACTAATAATGTTGTTTACTGGCCCATTTCCTTTAATTTGGTAATATGAAAGGGTGAAAGAAAATAAGTATACATCAAAAGCATTTACCGTCCTTGTTACCCTTTCCGAAAAATCGGAGTGACCCCGGTTTTAAAATGAAGTAATTAATAGTTAATAATCTATGACTAATAATGAATAACACTGTATTTTTTGAAAAAAGAGTCCATTTGTAGAAATGGGACTGGTAGGTGCATCAGAAGCCCTTATGCATTTAATATGATTTATATGCCTGTCCATCTCACATAAGTGACTCTGGGCAATGTACAGGATTAAAACACAAAACCTACCCCACATATCTTCTAACACCCAAGGATAAACAATCCACTAGCCATCAACATGCCAGAGCTCATCTGAGCTCATAATAGAGCTTGTAATTATATGCACATAAATTGAGTTTGCAAACACATTAAATTCACCATAAAATTGCTGCTTCAATAGCATTTTTCAATCCACACAAAAACTCAAAAAGTTGTATTTCTGATGCAAGTCAAATTTAAGCCTTGCTAAGATCTTGATATTAAACTCTAAATCTATTGAAGGAAGGTGAGAGGATTTACACTAAAATGATTAGAAAGCACATACTAAACCAACACCCACAGCTCTTCGAAAATAAACATTTTTGCTTGGCACCATGTGCTGTTTAAGTAATTAAGCTGCCTCTGTAAATATGCTTAAAATTTCAGCTACATGTGGTTGGCATATCCACTATTTTTTTAAAAATGTTTTTTGAGTGGTCCCCACTAGTACTATCTTTTTTCTCAGTCCTTCTGTTTTTCTCTCAATATACTTTTAGTCTTTAGATATTTCCCTTTTGCACAGACACGGTGATATTTTGACACTGTAAGGATTGTTGCTCAAAGAATGTAGGATTGGTGTTTATATGTATGATAATGTGAACAAAGTGAAGCTGCATTAACCCTTTGAAGTTTTCTGTCTTTTGTACAGTAATAACAGAGATAGCCATCTCTGGCCTTCATTCCTGCAGGTGTTGTGCAGTTTGAAAACTAATGAGCACCAAGTTAGGAAAGGCTCTTAGACATATTGTACAGGTAGTTTATAATACCTAGACTTTCTGCTGCTGTAACTAATTTTGCTATCTCTAGAGAACTCTGTTGAGTTATATATTCTTATTAAGGTAAGCATAAATATGGACCTGCTTGGGCTTTTTATGAAAGTCATTGAAGGAGATTTTCTACACCCATAACTGCTTTTCCTTCAGTGTTGGTGATACTGAACTTTGCCTTCTGTAAAACACACGTATGCAGCCTCTATGGTCTCTGCAGTTTTTGATAGATCTGATAGCTGTGTGTGATATTTGTGTTCCGTCCATTCATGTAATAAATGCTGAAGTACAGTGGTTTGGCACAAAGTATGTATCATGCTAGGTAGCTGCATGTTAACAACCAATAATGACTATTTATCCATTTCAGGAGCCTGCTGAGTAAACTATTAGATCTTTTTAGAACCTGTATAATGAGCAATCACTAAACATTCACAATAAAAGCCTCTCTCGTAGTAGAACTGTCCGTCTATTTTTAGCAAGTGGTTTATAGTAATACATCATCAAAATGTTTAATCTGTGTCACATATTTAAAAACAATGATTAAATAACCAAGAAACTGAAGATGCTGTCCCTGTCTCAAATAAAAAACCTGGGATTTTCTACTAAGTCTCACTAGGCTTAGCAGAGTTTATATTTGAGCAGGTATACATCAAGTTGTACTATTTATATTTGGCTCTGTGCCTATTTGCCTTGTGCAAGTCAGGAAATCCTTCCTTCACTTAAAGTTTATTACTCATTTCCTGGGTGCCATATCTGTAATTGAATGCTTGAACTACTAAAATAGGCAAATTATTCTCTTGCTCAAAGCAAAGGGTTGGTGTAAACAGTACACGTAAACTTAATGCTAGAATATTTTCTAGTCGGTATCCTGTGAAAAGTGGTGTGGCCTTAAGCACTTTCGACACAACTGTTCCTTCTCAATAATCAATAGGTCTGAGAAGTGCTACTGGCAATTCTGCAGCAGTAATAGTGCAACAACCATAAAGTAGACCAGCGAGTCCCAACCTTTCCGGCTTGGCGGGGTGGGGTGGGGGCGGGCGGGAGAGGGGAGGGTTTATTTATTTATTTTGTGAAGCATATATAAGGTTACAGATATAAGTATAAACATGATTATGAATAAATGAAATGGATATGAATAAATGGGGACATTAGGACATTAATAAATTAGGACATTCATTAGGACAGGGATGGGATGCGGTGGCTCAGGGGCTAAGACGCTGAGCTTGTCGATCAAAAGGTTGGCAGTTCAGCGGTTCGAATCCCTAGTGCCGTGTAATGGGGTGAGCTCCTGTGTTACTTGTCCCAGCTTCTGCCAACCTAGCAATTTGAAAGCACGTAAAAAATGCAAGTAGAAAAATAGGGACCACCTTTGGCGGGAAGGTAATAGTGTTCTGTGCACCTTTGTCGTTTAGTCATGTCGGCCACATGACCACAGAGACGTTTTCGGACAGCGCTGGCTCTTCGCCTTTGAAACGGAGATGAGCACCGCCCCCTAGAGTCAGGAACGACTAGCACATATGTGCAAGGGGAACCTTTACCTTTAGGACAGGGATGGTAGGCATGTTGCTGCGCTTATGCATGCCCCTTACAGACCTCTTAGGAATGGGGTGAGCATGGAAAATTCCATGTGAGCGTGGAATTTTTTACTAATGGTAAAAAAATTGTTTGCTACTCATCATGCCTCCTGGAACCAATGATCGCTACTGAGGTATCACTGTATATTCCTCAAGATAGAAGTGAAACAGTTCTCAGAAATAACTTGATGAAATATTGTGATCATTTGTATAAAAAATAAGCTATACTTCCTCAACAGACATTTGAAATTACTGAACTGAGAGTGCTCTTCACTTAACAGAGATGCTTCATTTCCCTTAACCCCCATTTCTTTCTTATGACTCCAGTACAATGTTATTATGGATAATATATAAATAAATGAACATGTCATGCTCATGGAATCTCTTTTGCATTTTATTACAAAGGTGGGGTACTATGTTTACTGAGTAAAAACAAGGGGAAGCTTTTCAATTAAATTGAAAGCCAACACCTTTTACTATAGCTTATTTTTGCACATCTGATAGAATGGACTCTAGGTGTATGAATGTTTCTACCATTTTTTAAAATTTGTAATAGGCTACAAAATGTATATTTTCCTTCTGTGGATTAATATGGTTGCCCTTTTGGGATTTTTTTTAAAATTTAGAAATACTCTACATTATTCAGGGACCTTTCTTCCACATAAGTGAATTGAGGATTACAGCACAAATTCATTTTTAATGAATGATAGAAGTTGCCAGTAACTTCAGAAATTCAGTATAATGGACTCTGATAATACTAGCAAAATGCAGGACTTCAATCTTAAGTCTTTCATCCTTGATTTCAATTGCTACCTTATTATATTGAATGTAGAGCACTCTTCAGAATGAACAATATACAGGATGAGACAACTTTGTGTAAAATTAAACAATCAATGACCCATTGTTTCAAAGATATTTCCTTACCTAAACAGAAATGGAATAATCAATGTTGGGCAAAAAGCAGCGATAGAAGAAGCAATTTTCCTGCTAGCTTCCCCATTGACTTTCTTTGTGGAAATCTGGCAGGGAGCATTGGAAATCTTCCCCTCCCCTCTTCTGGTTGGTGGAGAAGGTGAGGGATTACAAGCCTTGCTGGTAAACTGTCACAGAATTAATATGGTTCTATGGTTAATATTGGAAATGAAGATTACACAACCACAGCAGCAGCACAGTAGCAACCAGCAGCACAGAGGGCAGTCACAACTTTCCCAAATTTAATCCCTCAGAAGTCATGGGTCCCAGATTTTGGAGACATTCTGTAAACACATTTGAGGTACCTTGATTCAAAAATTATTGCCCTAGGATGCACCATTTCACCCAATTAAAGGTCTTGACAAAAAAGAGCTTTAGTAATAGATAAATAGATCTTGTGTGAGTCATATATAGATACATCTTGTATGACCACTTTACTCTGGTCTCTAATCACTTAAGGTTTTTCTATCTCTATATGTAGATGATTTCATTACATACTGCCATTCATTGAGAAGATGGGGACAGATATAGTACAATTTGTACCATCAGAAACAAGGGGATCAGATATATGTTTAGAAATATTTTTAAGGAACCTTAGAAAACATACCTGATGCTCCTACCACCTATTTTCACCACAACAACAACCTTGTGAGGTGGGCTGGGCTGAAAGAGTGTATCTCAGTCAGTCACCTAGTTGGTTTTTATGTTTAACGGAGGCATAGAATTCAGTCTCTTGATTCCCAGCCCAGCGTCTTAAATAATACCAAATTGGCTCTCAGTTTGTTGAAATATGATATAGAGATTTGATCAGATATTTGGTTTACAAAATATTCAGTATAGAAAACTACCGTATTTTTTGGACTATAAAACGCATTGGACTATAAGATGCACCTAGATTTAGAGGAAGAAAACAAGAAAAAAAATAGTTTTTGGCCTCCACGTGTCACGTTTTCATCCTCCCCGGCCCCCAGAAATACTTTGCAGGCCACAATCAGGCCCCTTTTTTGGCCCCCTGAACCGTCTGCACATCCCATTTTTGCCAAAAATCTGCCCATTTTTGGCCTGCAGAGTGCTTCTTGGGGCTGGGGAGGGCCAAAACGTGACATACGGGGGTTCGGGAGCCCAAAAACGGACCTGTTTTTGGAGAAAATGGGCTGTGCGGAGCACTGCAGAGTGCTTCTGGGGGCCGGGAAGGGCGAAAATGCGATTTTTGGAGGGTTTGTCAGCTCAAAAATGGACCCGTATTCTGTCTATAAGATGCACTGAAATTTTCACCCACTTTTAGGGAGGGAGAAGTACGTCTTATACTCCAAAAAATATGGTATATATTTTGAATATTTTTTCTGGTTTCTAATCACACAGCATAAATATGCTGTTCCCCAAAAGCATTCTTAATCCCTGTCCTAGAATTCAGATATGCTTTGCTTAATCAAAGAATATTTCAAAATTCTAAGCCAAGACCCCTCTGTTGAGCAACAGCTGGCATGTTTTTGGTCTTTATTTTCCCAATCCCTGACTGTCTGGTTTACATTTTGAGTCATTTAATAATATTGGTGTTTGCTTACCCGACTCTTGTCATCCATCTGCTGATTGTGCTCCAGATTTAGCTCTTGAAAAAAAAAAGAGCAACATGCAGAAATTCTGTTCTGTGCATTCTACCGGTTGCTGAGCTAATTGTTCTTTTTAAACAAGGATGCAAGTTGCCAACAGAAAATAGTCATTTTCAGCAGCTCCATAAATTTTACTAAAGTATTCTCTGCAGGCAGTCCATTAATCTCCAGAGCATGCAGTCAGATATGTACTTTTAAAGCAAAAGTCTTTCAATCTTACGTATGAGAAATCTTGAACTGAGGGTTTTAAGGTAGTCTTATTTTTTTTACTATTAAGCATATAAAAATAAAATTTGTGCAAACAGGCGAGAAAAATTTGCAAGTTTCAAATGCTTGGCTGCCTTATTCAGCTTAATTTCTAGATTCATCGAATACTGAACAGCAAAATGTGATTTCTTTAGTTCCAGCTTCACACATTTTGCAAATTTTATATTGTGATTTGTAAAATATGATTTATGATTGTATCTTATATATGAGCTCAGTCATTGTGACTTATGGAAAAAAATAATTAAAACAAACTATGTTAGCATAGTGCTTACATGTGGAGTTAGAATATGTACTATTTGGTCTGGATACTGCCTTAGCTTTTGGGTATTCAGTTTTCTAACCCTCTATTAACTATCCTCAGGTTATCTGTTTGTCAATCAGGTTATACCTTGCCACCAACAAAGTGCTCCTAAGATGTCTATAAACTGCTAGCATTTAGAACAGTTTTGTAAAATATGCAGTACAGTGATTTTGCCTTGTGATAAGTGCACCATAACCTAGTTTTGACAGATTAATGCCCACTTTTTCTTTTTAGTTCTTTTGCGTCCCCCCTTTTCTCAATTACTCAGCACCATTAATCCACAGAGACCTGCAAATTCTTTGAAAGAGTGATTTACAACATTAGAGGTTGCCCTTCTTTTTAAGCACTTAAAGCAGCTGGTTCTCCTTTCAGCCTTGCGTCATTGTTCAGAGGTTGCTCCAGGCGGTCTCTGCCTCTGCGTGCAGGGTGGATAAAAATCAATGATTTTTTTTAAAAAATCAAAAAAATCAGATTTTTTTTGATTTAAATCGGATTTTTTTTTATTTTTATTGAATTTATTTTAATAAACAACTTTTGGGGTAAAAATCTATCGTAAGATAGTTTTCTATTTAAGATACATAAATAATTTAGTTTATTCAGCATGAAATGGAGCTTAGTTATGTAGCATGAGGCTGTATATTCTGCAACACTGGGACTATCGGTGAGTCAACAGTGGGTCAAAGGAGTAGCAGAGATGACAGTTGATTTAAATCGAGTTGATTTAAATCAAGCCTTTTTACTAGTGATTTAAATAATGATTTAAATTGTGATTTAAATCAACTCGATTTAAATCAAATCCACCTTGTCTGCGTGTATCTATGACTATTTTGCTTTGTATTAGGATACAGTGAAACAAAGTGCCTGTGAATGTATGTGCCTGTGGAAATAGGATTAACTGAACAGCTCGGCCAAAAAACCCAATCAGAATAGAGCTGGAAGGGACTTTGGAGGTCTAGTCCAACTCCCTTCTCAAGCAAGAGACTCTATACCTGTGATGGTGAACCTATGGCACGCGTTCCAGAGGTGGCACACAAAACCCTCTCTGGGGGCACATGCGCCATCGCCAGTTGCTCTTCTGGGTTCTGGCACGCGCATGTGCACCAGCCAGCTGCTCTCTTTTGGGTTCTCGCGTGCACATGCGCACCGGCCAGCTGGGCTTCACTGGCCAATGCGCATGCGCAAGCCAGAACCCAGAAGAGCATCTGGCTGCCACATGCATGTGCGCTGGCCAGCTGCTCTCTTCCGGGTTCCAGTGCACACACTCCAGTGCCAAAAAGGTTAATTATCACTGCCCTATACCATTTCAGACAGTTGGCTATCCAGTCTTTTCTTAAAACCCTCCAGTGATGAAGCACCCACAACCTCTGAAGGCAAGCTCTTCCACTGGTTATTTGTTCTCACTGAAAAGATATGATGGTTTGATTGGTTCAAAATGATGTGCTTTGTATGCACTTTTCTAAAGCATCTGTTTTGAAGGATTGTACAGACCTAGTAGTGGAGGAACCATATGCAGGATTCCACCTCCCATTATTCTCAGAATTTTGGAATATGTGTACTATAACATAATCTCTTTTTCCCCCCACTTGTTAGTACAATGGAATGAAAACTAGACAACAAAAAGTTTTCTTCTCTGCAAATTTTCTGGATTGCCCAAAGTTCATTGGATAGAATTGCAAAATTAGTCATGGAAAAATTCCACTTGTTTAGTTATAATACGTTGTGTTGAAAAAATAGAATGTTTAATAAAATGAATAATTTGAAATAATCAAACAGCACATTCTGGATACAGTCTAATAAAATACTGGGAATTGAGAAAGGCATTTTCTTCTGCAGAGTATTTTTGAGAGAGTTGAGCTGGATCTAAACATCTGTAGCATTACAAACTAATTTTTACCAATAATTAGTTGCTAGTAATGAAAAAATAATACATTTCTTTACATAAATAAGGAGTCTTGTGTTTGTGTTTGTTTTTGTTTTGCTTACTCAGAAATTAATGAAATGTGCTCCTTCAGCATATTTACTTTAATTTGATGTCTAAACTTAATCTTTTGGTGTTATTTTGGAACCTAAAATTCTTGGCCTATATGTATTTTTAAATTGTTTTTTAATGAATCTTTTAATTATCACTTTGTGTCATACTAGCCTTTTCAGTGGAGGGGGAAGCAGAGCAGGGGTGAAACCTGACAGGTTCTGGAGAACTGGTAGCGGAAATTTTGAGTAGTTCAGAGAACCAGCAAATACTACCTCTGGCTGTCCCCAGAGTGGGGTGGGAATGGTGATTTTGCAATATCCTTCCCTCAGGAGTGGGGAGGGAATAGGGATTTTGCAGTATCCTTCTCCTGCTACGCCCACCAAGCCACACCATGCCCACCAAGCCACAGCCACAGAACCGGTAGTAAAAAAATTTGGATTTCACCACTGGAGCAGAGCCAATGGAATGTGGCCTTTCAGATGTTATTAGACTTCATTGTTCCTAACTATTAGTCTTGTTGACTAAAACTGATGTTATTCACTTCCAACAACATTGTTCCTTCCTGTGGGTCATCTGAAAGCATATTCTTTATGAATTGTAAAAAGAAAGTGCTTTTTGTCAAGACAAGGGCAACAAAGCTAAAGTAGTATGAAGGGTTAAAATAGCCATAGAAGATCTTCCTTCCTCTTCCTGAAGAAGCAGGAATGGTGTGTAGGAAATGATCAGTTTGGACCATCTAGAATTGAGTTATGTCCTTCAGACATTGAGCTTTTTGGTGGGATCCCTGTTTCAAAGATGAACAATTTCTCTGGATTATGTGTGTCAGCTGCATACACTGTACTTCAGTTAGCAAATTAGTCTCATCAGTTGCTTTTTAAAAACAAAAACTGTAGAGCACATTGTAATGCTTCCCAACTAGCCTCTGTAGTATCTTTGAACATCTGTCCTGGGAAATCAAGACTCTCCTGAGATGTTCATATTGAAGCGGTTGCTATAGCAAAGTGCTACTGAACCCCTCTTCCCCCCTCCCTTTTGGAGGTCCTTAGTAAAGCTTTCATAATAGGCATTGTTGTTTAGTCCACTGTATATCCCACTGAGTAAATTATGTGTTGGAGCAATAGCTTCATTGTTTGTTGTTTTATTATGTTTCTTTCCTGAATATAAGTTTTCTTTTTTTAAAAATACACTTCATTTGGAAACTTTAAAAGGGCCATGCTATCTCTGAATTCTTATCCATACAGCCCCCTCCTATCTGGAGAATGTGATTTTCCAGAATGTTGGTGTAAAATGCTAACACAGCGGAAATAGAATTTTTAAAATGGGTGCAAATAGGCATGTGTAGTTTAGGGTCTACATCAGTATCCTTTTGTGATTCCCAGTGAACTGGGTTAATTATTTGGCCCTTTTTTTCTGACTAGGAATTTGAATAGGGATTGAGAAGTGAAAAATGACCCTTAAAGTTACAATTGTTAAGGCACCTCATTTCACCTCCTAAAATCCCTTGAGGACACTGCACAAAAAAGGTGTAGAATTATGTGCAAATGAACATGCAATTGTTAAAACGTGTAAGCTTTTTTTGAAATTTGAAATTACAAAGAGGAACAAGTGAAAGAATGTATGATAAAGTGGGATAAAATTTTTGGTTGTAATATACAGATGGAACAATGGGAACATTTGTAGCTGAAAGGACTGAAATTTACATTATGTTATAAAGATGAGATTTATTATTTAGTGTATGGCATACAATGTTAGGGAAATCTATAAATGCTAGCTTACTAGGCTGCAGTCCTAACAGCCTAGATTGCTAGTTCATTCCATTTGGGGCTTGTGCATCTGTCCTTGGTGCACTGTGGGGGCAAATTAGCTTTCTACCAATTAGCTCAGCCGTACCAAATTGGCGGCCCATGGGCTGGATGCGTCACATGCAGGCCACACCCATCCCAGCTCCTCAAAGGCAAAAAACATTGTGATATGTCATGACACATCATGTGACGCAATCAAGTTTGGCACTTGTGAATTAGGTAGTGGTGAATGGGTTGCTGACTCTTCCAAGCTCCTTCACTTGGAGGAAGGAGGAGCTTAGATCACTTGCCTCACCACTTTATTTATTTATTATTTATTGGTCATATTTCTATGCTGCCCACTCTCCGAGAACTCTGGGCGGCTTACACCAAAGACAGTATACTAAATAGCATATTGCCCCCTAACAATCTGGGTCCTCATTTTACCCACCTCGGAAGGATGGAAGGCTGAGTCAACCTTGAGCCGGTGAGATTTGATCCGCTGATCTGCTGAACTAGCAGTCAGCTGAAGTAGCTGCAGTACTGCACTCTAACCACTGCCTCACCTCGGATCATGATGCCTTGCATCTGACCAGGTTCAATATCAGCTTCCGCTTTTTGCACACATGAACATAGCAAAGTCCCACCCCCCTCCAAATATATCTACTTTCAAACTTCTGGGTGGGCAGGAGCTAGTGATCGAGTGACGGGAACTCACTCGGTCTCATGGACCTGGGCTCAAACTGCCAGAGTGCAGACCATTTCTGCTCAGCAGTTCCAGTGTCATTAAGCCTTTGTGCTACTGCATCCCCTATAAAGCTGAGAATTTTTATACAGTGTCTATAAAAATTGTCTAGAATGCATAAGGACACTTGATACAGTTTATATTGAAAATGTGAATAAGAATGGATATTTCATCATGTTTTGTGGACATGTGAAGAAACTGGAAAAGTTTGGATTAAAACACACAGATTTCGAGGACCAGGACATTAATATAAAATTGAGAACAGAGGTTTTTCTTTTTGAATGTATGGACAGTTGCAAAAAACTTTATTTCTGTGCATAATAACTTCAGTGAGATTATTGTATGCACAAAGATATAAAAATTTGGTACCATGCACAATGGAGGAATGGTTGGTGAAGATGATGGAACTTGCTCAGATAGGTAAATTGACTTTTTCTGATCAAGAAAAGACAATATCTACATTATTGCTGACCGAAAACCTCTTATAGATTTTTTGCATACAGTAGAAACTTTGCCATGATTGACTTGCACAGTTGGCCTGAGCAACAAGCAATTACCTCTTAGTTCTGCCTTTCTTTTTTCCAGATAAAGAAGAGGCAACAAGACGTTGTGCGATTTCTGGAAGCCAACAAGATTGACTTTGAAGAAGTGGATATCACCATGTCAGAAGAGAAAAGGCGGTGGATGTATAAAAATATTCCTCAAGACAAACTGCCTGCACAAGGCAACCCATTGCCTCCCCAGATCTTCAGCAATGATGAGTACTGTGGAGTAAGTAACTTTCAAAAGTTTGTGGTTTCTCCTTTTTATTACAGAAGAAAAACGAGGAGTGTACTGGACAATAACTCCAGGTAGCATGAATGTGGAGGGCACCATGGTGATTAGATCCCCTCCCATGTGCTGTGGAGGAGTTTTTGGATTATGCCAAGGAATTATGGGATAATGAAACATCTGGTGATTGATTTTTCATCTCTGACATATTTCTAGCCTTAGATGAAATTTAAAAAGCCCTTGCTTGGTGGAAACCAACAGGAAAGAGAAGCATGTCTGTTCCTTTAAAGCAGACATCTCTAAGAAATTTTAATTGTATCTGAATATATACCCTCCCAGGGTTTTTTGCTTCCATAATATGTCAAACATCTATTCTCCATAAAATAAAGACAGGGCAATTCCCAATCATTTTTCTTCATCAGATTCATTATGAAGAGTATTGCGTTCACCAGTAGGTCACTATAAATTTTTTGTTGGGTCAGGTTTCATCTTACTAGAGAACTTTCTGTTTGATTTTATTCTGTTTTCTAACACTTCATACTTTTACTTTACTTTTACTTTTATTTGATTTATATACCGCCCTACTCCCGAAGGACTCAGGGCGGTGAATAGCCAACAATAAAATCCATACATACAAAATTTAAAAAGCAGAATTAAAATCAAATTAAATAGTTTTGGCCCAGACAAATTAAAACCCCAATCAATTTAAAAGCAGTTTTAAAATTTGAAAATATAATATACTAAACAATATTAAAAGTTAAAAATTCTTTTATAAAAGAGGGAGAAAATTAGGCCAGGCCCGCCTGATGAAATAAAAAGGTCTTTAGAGCACGGCGGAAGGTGCGCAGATCCGGGATCCTCCGTATCTCTGTGGGGAGCTCGTTCCAGATAGTAGGTGCCCCCACAGAGAAGGCTCTCCCCCTGGGGGCCGCCAGTTGGCATTGTTTGGCCGACGGCACCCGGAGAAGCCCCTCTCTATGGGAGCGTACCGGCCAGTGGGAGGCTATTGGTGATAGTAGGCGGTCCCGCAAGTACCCAGGTCCTGAGCCATGGAGCGCTTTAAAGGTGGTCACCAAAACCTTGAAGCGCACCCGGAAGACCACCGGGAGCCAGTGCAGCTCGCGCAGGAGGGGTGTTACATGGGAACGCCAAGTCTCTCCCATTACCACCCGCGCGGTTGCACTCTGCGCCAGTTGGAGCCTCCGGGTGCTCCTCAAGGGGAGCCCCATGTAGAGAACGTTACAATAGTCCAGGCGGGAGGTTTACAGGCAAGGTAAATAAATAAATAAATTTAAGGGTTTTAAAGGTGAAAGAGCATATCATGAACATTAAAAAAACTTCTATAAATTATCCATTAATAGAATACTTACTTAGCACTGAAAAAAATCATTAAAAGCACAGCATAATGAAATAGTGTTAATAATTGTGTTACTGTGTGTATTCATGTGTGTGTAGCGGTTGCACTTTTGTGACTAACGTGAGTGCAACAGTTGTCAACATTTCACTGGGTTATTAATCAAACAGTACTATTGATTCAGTGAACCTATGTTGTAAGTATTTATATGGATATTCAGGCATGGTTGGATGTGCAATAAAAAAGATGAAATTTGGACTGAGCTAACATCTGGATATATCTGACAGCAGCTATATACTATGCATAACAATCCTGTTTTTGCATAACAATTCTAGCATATCTGAATTCATAATAATCTGTTTTAATCCATTTACAATTGCTTGGCAATTCTGTATTAAAAATCTGAGCTTTGAAAATTGAAGACTAAAAATGACAGCTTTGGTTTCGTGATAAATAGGTCATGGGAAATATAAAAGAATTTTTGGTCTTTCTAAAGAGAAACCAAGCGCTACACTTTCCAAATAAAGCAGTCCTTTAACAACAGTGTTTTACAAACAATGAAACTTAATTTGAAAAATCTCCCAGTAGCTTTCTGTAAAAATGTTAATTTTTTCTCTGTTAACGTTTCTTTTTCTGTATGTTCTCAAGTGTTCTGGAAAAAATGAAATCACTATCTTTGGAGATTTTCTAGTATTTGAGCAGAAACCCTGAGGATGCTACTTTCTCTGATAAATACATAACAGTCAGCAGCTGGCTACCAATGACACAATATTACCTCATGTGTGAATGTTGACAAAACTATTGTGTTTGGTTTTTTTTTACTAAAATACGTTTTTGAACTCTTGCTTAATTTTTAATGACATAAAGTTGAAATATTTATTTTTAAAGGATACATATTCTTTATATTTATATTCTTTATATTTCTGGAACTATTTCTTTAAATGGACAATGAGTAGTCTGGTTTTCTAATAAAAACAATAGACTTTTTAGGATTAATACTAGAACCCCACAGCCTCAGACTTGGTTCAGGGCCTCACAGATTATGTGGGCCCTCAATATTAACTAAACTTGTAGCAATAATGTGATAAGATAGGCAGCCAATAAAATAATAAAACAATAAAACAAAATAAATAAATAATGTAGTAGTAAATGCATTACTTCTGGAGTATATTGAGCCTGGAGGAAGTAGAGGTATCAGAAAACCAAGTTATTTATTTACAAATGGTTGTCTTTCAGGAAAGGAAAAAAATAAATAAAGCACGGGCATGTAAATGCTTGTTAAGAATTGCTTTGGTGGGAGTAGTTTATTTTGGTGTGTTTGTTACAGCTGCACACAGAGTTCAGTGGAAAACTCCTAATCGGATTGCCAACTGATAAAATAGGCTGCAGGTGGTGTTTTACAATCATAACAATACACAATGCATGCCCTTGTTCAGAATAATATGGGGTTGGCAGAAAGAGCTCCCAGAGGTAGAAGTCTCAGATACTTAGTGGGATGTACATCAGAACAGCCAAAGATAAATTGCAGGCAAGATTAAACAACAACTACCCATTCTTTCACTTGTTCTGAAACAATAGTCATCTTTGTTTGCCTTAGGAGGAAGATTGTTTGTAGTAATAGAACTCCTATTAACCACTCAGGCAATAGCTTAAGGGTAGAAATGGGTCGTCAGTAATTTCTTCATCTTACAATTGTCCATTTAGACAATTGATTTAAAAACCAAAGTGACACAGTCCTTGCTGCCATCTAGTGGTCAGGTGGATTAGTGCCCCCCTCATTGGTTTCCTTGTTTTTAGTGTTTTGCTATTTGCATCTTGATTCTCCTTTTCTTGTACCTTACTTGTTTGCTCCTTAAGAGCTGCCTTGAATTTTGTATAACAGGTGTGGCAAGCAATGGTCTAAGGCAAGGGTGTTCAAACTCAAGGCCCGCAGGCCAGATCGGGCCCGTGGGGTGCTTAGATCTGGCCTGCGGGGCCACCCTGGAAACAGCAAAGGACCGGCCCACGATGCCTCTGCCAGTGAAAACAGAGGTTGGGTGGGCCATGCACGGCCCTCCCAGGCTCTGTTTTTGGCCGTGATGGCCTCCTGCAGTCCTCTGCCAGTGAAAACGGAGCCCGGGTGGCCCGCATGTGGCCCCCCTGAGCTTCATTTTTGCTGGTCATTACGGCCGAAAATGGAGCCTTGATGAATGACGTTGAGCTGGCCATACTCATCCCCCCGTGGTCCCCCTGAGGTCAAACACAACCCTAATGGGGCCCTCATGAAATTGAGTTTGACACCCCTGGTCTAAGGCAAGAACCCCTGGTTCTTAACTTGAGGTAATTTGAACATATCCTGGGGGTAATGTAGCACTTTTTTAAAGTGTTTGTTTTTGAGCTGGTTTGAAACTGCTGCTGTTGCTGAGACACTTATGTAAAAGACTCTGGGTTTTGTGGAGATAGTGATATGGAGATAATGACATTATTTGAGACAAAAAAAGGATTAATTGGGTCAAATATTTCAAATCGCACTGCTCTGATGGCTGGATACTTTCTGGAGCCATCTCCCGAAGGTCCACAGAGTCCAGTCCCCCAACACCCAATTATGCCACTGGAACGACTTGTCTAATTACTGAAAAGCGCTGGGGTGTCTGTTAAGAGAGAAAAGCCTGCTGCAGTGATTCATGTTTAACTATCGTTGATTGTAGGATTTTTTAATTTTTCTCACTTGGCCCTGCCTTTTTTTAATATATATATATTCAACCAGCTGTGTTTTTACCATTTCCCCCAATTTTTTTTAAAAAAAAAACATTTGTAACCCTCTGCCAGCGAAAGACAGCCCATCCCTTGGGTAAAAAGGCAGACAATAAATTGTAGAAATAAACATGGAAAAGCTAAAATGGCAGGAGCTTATCATATACATGAGGAAATCTTTTTTTTTAAAGGTTCAAAGTGTACTTAAATAAATTCCTGCAAAGTTAAACTTAAAATATGTCTTCTGTGAAGGGAAGGTATTATTAGCTGATTTGCATAAAAGCCTGCTTAACTGCATGAGTTGCTACAGAATGAAAGATTTTAGCCCAAGGTATTTTACATATGAACAGTGAAGACCAGACTTTCTGATTGCTTTACATTTCCAACAAGGAAGCTTCTCTTCAGACCATAAAGCTGTTGGTGGATAGAGTAAAGCAGTAAATAGGTTAAAAGCCAAACAATTGTCCTTTAAGAATCTACAACATTCTAGACAGCTTTTTTTTTTTTAAGTGAGGAAGTCGACACTTGCAAGCAGTGCTGAGAAGAATCCTTTTTTTAAAACTCACAGGCCTTAATTGTCCTTTGCACGTTAATTATCTGAGAAGCAGGGTGCTTGACTCTGACAATTTGCCAAATGATTTTTCTCACCATTTCCTATTTTCTTTAAAGGGAACAGATCATTTGATCACCGCCTAGCATCTATAAAGGTAATTGCTATAGGCAAGTGAATTCAAGTATGTTAATTGTAGTATGCAGGGGAAAGGTTTTCTCATGTAGATTCTAGCCTGTCTTGCTAGATTCCAGCAGCTCCCTTGCCAGGAGCCCACCAAAGTACATCTGGCTGGGGAAGTAGATTTTTAAAAAACCTCTTTAGGTAAGTAGCTGCCGTCCGTTTTGATATGGAGCAGAAGTTCATTTACTGGGGCAGGGATGGGTAGGCCAACTAGCCACATGCAGTTTCTATGCTTCCTATTTGCCTCCTTAGAATCGAAGGGAACTTGGAGGTCTTCTAGTCCAGCCCTCTGCTCAAGCAGGAGAACCTTGATAGTACAGTGGTTTAGTGCACCCTGTTATTAACACAGCTGCCTGCAATTTCTGCTGGTTCGAATCTCTCCAAGGCTCAAGGTTGACTCAGCCTTCCATCCTTTCTAAGGTAGGTGAAATGAGGACCCAGTTTGTGGGGGCAATAAGCTGACTTTGTATAAAATATACAAAAGAATGAAGGCTATTGCTTAACGCACTGTAAGCCGCCCTGAGTCTCCAGAGAAGGGCGGCATATAAATCAAATTTTTTAAAAAAACAAAAAAACCTGTATCATTTCAGATGTTACTGTCTCTAGACTAGGGTTGTCAAACTCCCGGCCCATGGGCCGGATGCATCATGTGCTGGCCATGCCCATGTCCGGTTTAGTGAAGGGGGAAAAGTCCCGATACGTCACGTGACACAGCCGTGACGACCCGAGTTTGACACCCCTGGTCTAGACTCTTCTTAAAAACATCCAGTGATGGAGCGCCCACGATTTCTGAAGGCAAGCTGTTCCACTGGTTAATTGTCTTCACTGTTAGGAAGTTTCTCCTTAATTCCAGGTTGCTTCTCTCTTTGATTAGTTTCCAACCATTGTTTCTTGTCCTGCCCTCTGGAGCTTTGGAGAATAAGTTGACCCTCTTCCAGAGGCCTCCCGTTTTATCCTCACCTTGACAAATCTCAAAAAGAAAAAAAAATGAACCACATTATTTTATTGATTTCAGAAGTATTGTACATTATGATTTAATTTATTTATAAAGTCATTCTATTTTATATTTATATCTGTACTGAAGAAACTTAGAAGGTTTTTTTTGAAGTTGTTTATTGACTGCACCCCAATTTTGCTTTTTCTCCTTTTTTTCTTGTCTCCCAGTTCTTTCCGTTTTTAAATTTGTGTTTCTTATACCTTTACTGTATTTTTTATTAGACTATTCCTATTTTTTAAACGATTACTTGCTGTGTAATCTAAATATTTGTGTATCTCTTAAAATATTTTATTTGGCATTTTACCTGTTGATAAAATTAAAAGGATTTTTTAAATTCTTGGGTGCCTAAGTATAAAAACTGAGTTTGTGTACTCCTATGAGTTCCTTCTGTTCCTCTCTAGTCTACAAAATTCTTTACTTCCTTTTGTATTCTCCTTCTTTCACATCACATCCCTTTTTATGTTCAATAGGACATGTTTATATGGTGCTATTTTTGGTGCTTAAAAGAAATGCCACTTCAAAGTGTTCTTGCTTGAAGAGTGACTTGGTAAATGTGGAATGTGGATTATTGCAGAAAGAAAATGTGGGAGGTGGAGCTTATTCATAATATAAAAACTGCAAAAGGAGCCAGGTCCTTGGCTTTATTTATACCAGTTAAGCCATCAAATGACTTTTCTTGTGTTTAGTTTAATGTAATGTGAGAACTAGATTACCATTGTTATGGTAACAATGTATAGGTATGTTCAGAACATGGCCTTGAACAAGTTTGATTTCAGTTTTTTTTTTTTTTGTAGGATAGAAGTAAAGTGTGAAAGGTTCAGGAATGAATTATAATGTTGACTGAGAACCTGAATGAATTATAATGAATGTTAAGTAGGTTGTATGATGCCACAAACAACATGGATCTGAAGATTAATATAACAGAAACAAGATGGTTCTGTTTCATAGGGAAGATGAAATGATTGCAAATTGTACATAAATGATGAAAAAATAAAACAAGTTGATGAAGAATTTTTTTAGATATGTAAGCCATAATAGGAACATGGTGTACGTAATAGGATGTGGTGTGATGCAAGGAATGAAAGTTAAAAGCAAAAATTGTTGTGTACCAGAATGTACTCTTGCCTACTTTATTACATGGAAGTAAGAGTTGTATATTATATAAATTACATAAAGCAAGCTGAATGCAATGGGAATGAACCACTTAAGAGACACGTGGTAAAATAAAAAAGGTCAAAACTGAATGGCTGATGAATGAATAAAAATTGATAAACAATATGACATCTACAGTGGTACCTTAGTATTCATCGTTAATTGGTTCTGAGATGCTCAATGAGTACTAAAAACGATGAATACTGAACAGATTTTTCCCATAAGGAATAATGTAGCAAGGCAGCAGGCAGCCAACACCGACAAGTTGTAGCTTGTGCCTTGCATACCAAACAAACAATGAGTACCGGAACAAAATGTTCACATCAAAATGTGTTGAGTAGCAAATTTAATGGCTTTCAAAGCAGTTGACTACGAAGGTACCACTGTATATGATTTGGTCATATAGAGAGAATAGATTTCTTAACAAGTATATGAAGAGTGAATAGTTTGAGAAGAAGGGCAAGACCAAGAATGTAGTTGAATAAAATTCTCAAAGGGAGAGAAATGAAAAGTTTATAGAGAATAATCTATGAAGCAATGTGCGAAAGTGAAGATATTTGAAAAAGAATGAAAAGGTATAGGGAAAGATATTGGTGCGAACTATCATGAATTTCCTTCCCTATTCTCTTTTCTTCTGGATTTAATAACTTTTATTACGTATATTAAATGTTTATTAAATGTTTTATTAAATATTTAATTCACTTTAATGTTAAATACTTTCCCCACTCATTGTCAGCATTTGGTACAATATTCTGGCCCTGAAAGAAAATAATGCATATGGACTTCGTGTGTGTGTGTGTGTGTTTGTGTGTTTGTGTGTGTGTGCGCGTGTGTGTGTGTGCGTGTGTGTGTGTGTGTGTGTGTGTGAGAGAGAGAGAGAGAGAGAGAGAGAGAGAGAGGGAGGGAGGGAGGGAGAGGGAATCACTATCAAATAATGCTGAATCCAACTATTTTTGTAGCAGAAATTCAGTGCAAGTTTTTCCTGTTAGAATGGAGTGATAAGAGAAGTTAATCTGCGTCATTTCAGGAGATTAATTAAGTTTTAAAAAGTACAAGAAGAAGCCTTTCAAACAACAACATACAGAAACTTTTAATTATAGGTTATTAATGCACTAGATTATAGCAATATCAGAGTTTAAGGAGTGCGGTTAAAATAATTAAGACAGTGCTTTAATTTATGTGAGAAAGGAGTAATTGCAATATTACATCTTGAATTATAGTAGGGAAGGCCTGAGAAGAAGAGCTATAGAACAGTGCTTGGCATTCAGAAAAAAACTTAGCATAAGTGTGTTTCTTCATCCTTATCATTCCAATTAATTTGGATTATTATTTTTATTTTTTTAATTAAATTTATACACTTCCTGTAACATGGGACAGAATAGGGAATTGGCAGAATAGTTTGTTTATTTATTAGATTTTTATCCAGCCATTGTAACTATAAATAATTCAAAGTGGCAAACATACCGTATTTTCCAGCGTATAAGACGACTTTTTAACACATGAAAATCATCTCAAAAGTCGGGGGTCGTCTTATACGCCGGGTGTCGTTCTCCTGTAACCAGGCAGACCAGCCCAAAAGACTAACGAGCCTTAAATGGCTCTGGCCATCGAAGCTCTGACGATCCCAGCTTTGCCTGCTAATCAGGCAACTCAGCTGGGATGCCAGAGCCATGTTAAAGGAAAAAACTTTTTTCCTTTTACGTGACTCTGCAAGCTCTGATGATCCCAGCTGAGTTGCCTGCCAATCGGGCATCGCAGCTGGGATCGCCAGAGCCCAGAGCCCTGTAAAAAGAAAAAAATTTTCCCCCTCCAGCTTGCTTACCTTAGCTGGTAATCGCAATGCTTGCCTTGCTTCGCTTGCCTGAATCCATTCCATCAGCAAGCCACTTTCTGCCTGCAATCATGCAGGCAGGAGTTGTGGACTTCAACTCCCAGAATTCCTCAGCCAGTAAAAACAAAGCTGGCTGAGGAATTCTGGGAGTTGGAGTCTACAAGTCTTAAAGTTGCCAAGGTTGGAGACCCCTGTTCTATTGGGTAAGTTTTTTTCCCCTTTGGGAGCTTTAAAAAAATAGTTAATTGGGGTTTTTTTAGTTGTTCTTTTTTAGACCTAGCCATTTAAAGTTTAGGAAGTTTTAAATTTAGTTTTCATATAAAAATAAAAATAAAATAATATTTGTGCAGCTTTCTGAGATGTGGTGTCTTTCTGTAGTGTTTCACTCTAACTACACAAACACACAAAATCTCACAAAGCTGTATGTGGAATTTTGTGTGTGTAAAGTGTGAAGGTTGATTTTTTTGGGCTTTTTGTGGCTGTGTGAGGTTCCTGCTTGTTGCAGGGGCCATTTTGGGTCTAGCACAGCTGCTTTTACATTGTGGATGAGCCAGTTGTGTTGTGTTGTGTTGTGTGTGTGTAAAGTGTGAAAGTTGTTTTTTGCGCTTTTTGTGGCTGTGTGAGGTTCCTGCTTGTGGCAGGGGCCATTTTGGGTCTAGCACAGCTGCTTTTACATTGTGGGTGAGCCAGTTGTGTTGTGTTGTGTGTGTGTGTGTAAAGTGTGAAAGTTGTTTTTTTGGGCTTTTTGTGGCTGTGTGAGGTTCCTGCTAGTTGCAGGGGCCATTTTGGGTCTAGCACAGCTGCTTTTACATTGTGTTGAGGCAGTTGATGTTTTTTAATTTTTATTTGGTGTGTGTTGGAAGAGGGGTAGTCTTATATGGCGAGTATAGCCCAAACCCTATATTTTAACAGGAAAAGTTGGGGGTCGTCTTATACGCCCAGTCGTCTTATACGCCGGAAAATACGGTACATATTATTCCTTCCTTCTCCTATATTCCCCTTACAACAGCAGCCCTGTGAGCTGGGTTGGCTGAGAGAAAGTGACTGTTTAGTGAGCTGTACTCATCCTAATGAGTCTTAATGGAGGAAAACAACTTTCATTGTTGAAACTTGAGGTTCACTTTTAGAAGCTTCTCTGAAAACAAACCTGTGATAATTTTCACAATTGGGGAAAAAAGCTTATGGACAAAGAAAATGGGAAAATGTTGTTTCCATGAGGGTAGAGCCATTTTAGACTTATTTCATTTGGAGGAAAAAAGCTACTGGTATGTGCTTCAGTGAACTAATATTGACTGTGTTCACACATCACATAAACTCAGGGCTATGTAAAATATACCTTAGATAACCTATAAATAGTGAATTCACATATGCTAAGCCATAAACTGCATTTTATAAACCATGATAGATGGGAGTTACATCACATACTTAGCCAAAAGCAATTAGCTATCAAGATGACATAATAGAAAATGGAAAGCAGTAATTGTGATTGAGCACAATATATGCAAAATACCAGCTTTGCATCTGGTATGAAGAGTATTTTTTTCTATATTTTGCTAATATGAGATAAAGAAAAACAACGGTCATATGAATTTGAATGTTATGTCAAGGGAAAAAATTTTTTCCACTTGATGTGGCATAACAGTAGAAGTAAAACTGTTTTTTTTTAAAAAGTAACTAGCTATATCCTACTATGGGTAAAATAAAATTGCAGAAATACATTCCATTCTTACCCCAGTTAAAATAGATCCTTTTTTATTTGTGCATGTGTAATCTGAAATGTGAGATCCTATAGATAGTGGATCGGGCTACAAATATGTTTAATAAATAAGTAATAAACAGATATGTGAGATTTAAAAATTGACTGATTATGATTTCAGGGCAATGAACAGACATATCAGATTCCTTTTTAAATAAATCAAAGCTGCATGATAACACAGGTGAACCTTCTTTTGGTGTTTCAGCTTTCATGTTTAAAACCTCTTGAGATTTTGCTTTGTCATTTCAAATCAGGAGATCCCATCCTAGCCTTGGCTAAATGGGAGTAAATGACCCAGGTCACTCAGCAAGCAGCTTCAGAGTAGGACTGGTTTGTCATGTTTGGCCTGAAGAGTTAGACATTACAACCAGAAATCGTGAACTCTGGTTTCTTTTCCACATCAAACTTGAAACCAGAAGAAGTTGTTGAACTTGTTTCAAAGGTGTTGGCACGGCTTGGGGGTTGTCTCTGAAGTCGGAGTGTTTGAGTGAAATGGCAGAACAGGGAATGTATGAGCAATGAATCTGTATATAATTACCTTTTTATAAGTGGGTTTGAGTGGTTAATTATTTACACTTCTATATCCAGTCTGGCAGTGGAATAGATGAGCAGATTAAGCAGCCATTTATAGTCCTTTGATCTGTACTGATCTGTGGGACAGTGGTACTGGGAAGGAAAGTAAATATTTAATTTATTGTTTATCCTGTGTTTTCATATCATAAGGAAAGCAGTACAATTTCTTGTGAGGAACGCTGCAACTTATTCTATTGTATTTCAACCAGACACTTTAGGTGGATGAACAAAATAGAATTATCTTCAATTCTAAATTTAGTTCATTAAATATGTTGTAGTTGCCCATTCTATTAGATTCCAGGTGGCCTACAAAATCCAGAAGACAATAAAAACAAACACACATAAGAGGTAAAATGTCTAAATACAGCAGGGGCCCTGCAAATACATGAATGCATGAGCCCCAGACCTGGGAACAGAGCCGATTCTTAAGGGCTTTCTAAAGCTTCAGGAAAGTGGGCACCAGTTGTATCTTCAGGGGGACATTATTAGTTATTTGTTTATATATCTTAATTAGTTGATCACACTGTATTTTTTGACTATATATATCACTTTCATGATGTAACTAGACTAACTCCTATAATCCTTGGCTCAGTGTCTCTCAACCTTGGCAACTTGAAGACATGGACTTCAACTCCCAGAATTCCATAGTCAGTATGACTGGCTGGGGGAATTCTGGGAGTTGAAATCCACACATCTTAAAGTTGCCAGAGTAAAAGAAACACTGACTTAACTTATACTGGCAACGATGGTGAGAATTAATCAAATACATCTGGAGGACACACACACACACACACACACACACACAAAAACACAGACACATTTATGTGTTGAAGAATGAACATTTTAAAAGTATACTTTTAAAAAATCCTTTCTTTATCTTTAGGATTACGACTCGTTTTTTGAATCCAAGGAAAGTAACACCGTCTTTACATTTCTTCGCTTGAAGTCTAATTTGGCCTCACAGGTGAAATTTATAAACTAAAATTTAAAGTGTTTGCATTTGGTGTTTCAGTGTATTTTATCTTTTTTTCTTGTGTAATTAGAGTGAAATAGGGAAGCAGCATAAGCAATTTTAGGCACCTGAGGCTGAAACAGGAACCTCCATAGTGATATTGCTATCAGTCATGAAGAAGTGAAGACAATTATAAGGTTACCTGGGCTGCAAAAATCCAGACAGCCACTAGATGGGAGCAAAGCATTAAAAGTTTTCTGTATCTTTTTAATGCCATATATTAGTTATCCACACACATTAGCCCTATTTAATTATGTCTAGGTAATTCAGCTGATTTTCATTTGGCTTTTTTGGGATCTAATAAATTCTCAAATAAATTGGCCCTTTTTCACATGGTATTTGTTATGACTTTATTAATCTCAGTGGGAAAATAGTGGAACTTTTCCCTGGTTAGCTCTCTCTAGATGAATAATCTGGAATCCCCATAAGAAGAAAAATTGCCATTCTGAACTTGAGTGGAATAGTTGTGTAACTTGTGTTGGCTGTCCTTGAAATTTTGAAAGAGATTTAGTAGCAAATGAACTTAACTTATAATATATATGTTAATGTGTGTGTGTCGGGGTGGGTTCTACATACCTTTACTACCATTTTGCATCGTGCCAGCGCACTCTTCTGCGCATGCGCAGATCACTTCTGTTGATGTCCGGGTCAGTAGGCGGAGCCTCCTGCCAGTTTTACTAATGGTTCTTGTGAACTGGTCCGAACCGGGGGCAACCCACCACTGGTGTGTGTGTGTGTGAGTGTGTAATTTTCTGAAGGGAGCATTGCAACAATGCTCCCTTCAGATGGCTTTTAAGGAAGAATTTTGTGATTAATTGATTTGGAGAGTGTATGCTTGTAATGATATGTGAGAAAGATCTTGAGAGAGGGGGTAAAGAAATTCTGCCTAGGGAGCAGTCAGATAAGAGAACAGTCTCAGATAAGATAGCCCATAGGTGCACAGTGGGTGGAGAAAGCCTTTCTCAGTTTCTCAAGAGACAGCGGGAGATAGGTACTTTCAGACTTGCAAGATTCTGTTAATGTAGCTTTATAAAAAATTGAATAGGTCATCTTGCCTGTGTTTCCTGTCTGGTTTACCTGGGAAACTGTCTTATAATTAGAGCAAAAAGCAAAACAGTAACAAAAACAGAAAAGAAAGCTGAAATATGAGCTGATTTGCTGGCAGCCGTTTCTGTTACGTTGTATTTTTAATTTCTCCTGATCAATATTTAAAAATGATTTTGCTAAGCCGCCATAATTATGCTTTTTAATTGTTTATTTTAATGTTTCCCTAATTCACATTGTACACATTAAATTCTTTTTGTAAGCATCAAAAAAAAAATATCCTGTAATAATTTATATACATTTTTTTTTTTTTTTTTAAAAATTAGGAATCAGAACCTTAGGAAAACTCCTTGAAGATTCCAGAAGCACTTTGTCTGGGCGAATGAATTCCTCGATGTTCAGCACGCTACACCTTCCCTCGTGGATCACTGTGATACAAGCCAATATGCACCATTGGTATTTTGCTTGCTGCTGAAGGGGTGAAAATAAGACAAGAGATACAAAAATACGGGGTGATTAGTTGTGTTGGGTGCTCTTCTTTCTTTGCAAATGTATCTGTAGTTAATCCTGTGAATCATTGTTCTGATATGCACTATTATTCCATTTAAATGATGACTTAAGATTCTCAAGAACGGCAAATGGCAGCAGAATCAGATCATGCATTATATAGTATCAGAAATTCAAGTGTTTACACTTTGCTGAGTTGAGAATTACTGCAGGGATGCCTTATTGTTCTAACTGTGATTACAAACATCTTGAGCTTGCAAAGTTCTCATTTTCCAAAATACCAAAAAAATTACAATAATTCTCCTTGCAGAACATCTCATTTTTGTGCTATATGTGCTAATGTGTTTTTATTGCCATAAGTGGGCCTAATATATATTCCTGGTAGAAGCAAGAGCATCAATATACGGTTGGGATTCAGCCGTACAATGTATAAGCCTTTCTGCATAAATGCCTAATTCGAGCAAGGATGTTTTTGCTTTGATGGCCATCTAAAAATCATCTCTTAGTCTCTCGACCTGAGAGAGACTGAGTTCTGGTGTTCAAGAACAATCCCAAATCAACTGATCAGCAAAAGTAGCAAAGAAGAAGTATCAGTGATCTGTGTCATTCTGAACAATATTGCCAAATTATATTTTTCCATATGCCTTCAATGTCAGTGTCAAGCATTCATAACAGTTAATGCTGTCAATTAATTGTAGGGTCAAGTTCACAACATGGAGTGTACCATACATGGTGAGCAACATCTGTACAAGACAGAAGCCATGTTCAATCACTTTAATGGGGAAAAGGGCAGGGACTTTTCAAGAAAGGAACATTTTCTGCCTATAAAATATGGTACTTCATATGATTGTGTTGGGTGAAGACAATATGGTATCTTCTACTTTTAAAGCACATAAGAACAAACAACCCAGTAATATACATCTCTAAATGGGTGAAACTACAGAAAAATAGCTCAGCCAGGACATTCTGTTTGGAAGTAAGTTCTATTATATTCAATTAAATTTAGCCCCTGACAAGTGCACACTTCTTATTTAGATTCCCGAACTCTTATAAAAAACATCACACCTCTTCATCAGTACAGCTAGTTTTGGAAATCAGCTGCCTTCTTGTCAAAGACACTCTTTGGTTTAAAATTGGGCAGCTTCTGCCCCATTTTGCTTTGTGGTTTAAAGTTGAGCAGGTTCTGTTTGGCTATAGCTACCATTACCCCAAGAACCTCTTTATAATTCTTTAAAAATGACAGCTGACTGCATCAAACTGCTTGGAAATGAAAGTATGCCGAAGAAGAAGAAAAGCAAAGGGAAGCTAAGGGAGCTGAGGGGTCCTGATGACATGGCAGAAAGCAACTTGTTTTGTTTGTCTTGACAAATGTGCATGTCTTGCGATTGGTTACAGCACAATCGCATCTACTCTGTGTTTAGAGAAGCTCTTTTGTCATAGACACTTTGTAATAGGAGCACCCAGGACCTGCTTCGTTTTTAAAAATCCAGATGTGTTCCATTCCAGTCTTGCACTCTAGAACAACATGTAATCTTTGGGATTAAATTACTTGATGAAGTGTGTTAATTTTATTGTATACACAGTTTCCTATCTGTTAGAGTTCTGTCTTATCTTTCATCAAAATGTTCTCTGTTTGAGCCTCTTGATTAGGGCAATAAATTCAGGTATTCTGTTTAGATTTGGGGTGCAAAAATCTAGATGACCAATAAATCAGGGGTCCCCAACCAGTATTGGTCCATGGGTTGTTAGGAGGTGGAGGTGAGCTGCGGGCGAGTGAGTGAAACCAAAACAATTCTCCCCCCACCCCTTCTCCCCGGTCCATGACAAACTTGTCTTCCATGAAACCAGCTTCTGGTGCCAAAAAGGTTGGGCGCTGCTGCCATAGATGTTAGAAAAAGGCAGGCCACCTCTGAAACCACCCTAGCCCTTGGCTGCCATCTAGTGGTCACTGATTTTTCAGCCCAGATCAGTTAGCTGCATCCAGGGGAAAGAATATATTAATAATGAAACCAGATAAGTGTGATCTATATTCAGTTACTCACTCAAAGCTCAGGGAAGTTTCTGAAGTATTTGTTATGAACAGGCATTCCAAGGGAGTGGGAAACTTTTAAGAATCCACTGTTATCCATTCTACTGTATACATGCAAACCCTTGTCATAGTTAAAATAGGATGAGATTTTAGCTCATTTTAATGATAAAATGATGTAAATTTAGATTTTATTGTTGCTTTGGATTTTGGATTTTTTGGAAGAGGGAGCATATTATTAGAATGCAGTTACAAAAAGTGTCCTGTTTTCATGTCTGAATCCGATCACTTAAGCTCACTAGTGAATGCTATTCTATATTTAATTAAATGTTTGGCTTTTTTAAATTAAAAATTGGTCAGTCTTTCATTTTGCTTGCTATTAGATTTCTCATCCTTTTTTCTTTTAAAATTATTAATGATTACAATGTATGTGTTATCTGTTCTTTAAAGTTATCCTTTTGGGATGCTTCATTCAATTATACTAAACCCTGGAGCACTTGCCAAATGCTAAAAACTCTCTTTACATGTTGCCAATATATCAGGGGTGGGGATAGAAGATGAACTACTTGTTTTGGTTGATATCTCGCCTTTCTCCAGGGGGACAATATTCCTTACATGGGGAATCAAAATGACTTTGCAGATAATAAATAAAAAATAGGGTTAACATTGGAGTGTGTGTGTACGTACGTGATATCAAAAACACACCTAGAAGGCTGTGTAGGAAGTTAGCACCCACCCATCTTCTAGAAAAATGAAATATTCTAGGAAATATTAAAAAGGCAGAATATTATACCTCCCTGGATGAGAAATAGAGAAACATGTTTTTTAGGCAGGAAGCAGACTCACTCTTAATAGCCCCCACCCTCCTCAATAGCCCACAGCAGATGTTAGCATTTAAGAGATAAAGAGCTAGCTAGGTCTATTCATAAGCAAATGCCCTCACCCAAGATCCAAGGAAGATGGGATTAGCCCTCTACTCATCTAGCAACAGAACTCACCACATGGCATGTGGGGAGATTACATCACCCAGGAAGATTCAACCAAACTTAACGCACAGCAGGGGTGGGTTCTACTTAGCTTTACTACCGGTTCGCAATGGAGCCGCACACTCTTCTGCGCATGCGCAGAAGCTTCCTGATGGCGTTGGAGTCGG
The DNA here is from genome assembly GCA_022577455.1 of Arizona elegans. Classification (NCBI taxonomy): domain Eukaryota; kingdom Metazoa; phylum Chordata; class Lepidosauria; order Squamata; family Colubridae; genus Arizona; species Arizona elegans. The sequence goes on from JAKOOJ010000001.1 coordinate 219,226,366, forward strand.
TGGGCAGAGCCTCCTGCCGGTTTTACTACCGGTTCTATAGAACCGGTCCGAACCAGGGGCAACCCACCACTGACACACAGACAACCTAAAAATCTAGCTATGACCTCTTGACAGGCCAATCAGGATACTCTTCCTGTGCCCCAGGAAGTTCAAAGCCAGAGTGGGTATAAGACCCAGGGACTCTCAGTATCTCTTCCCTTTTTTCCCCCAGGACCTCAAACCATGTGGTCCTGTCCACCATTAAAGACCATCTTTCCAAGCAGTCTCCATGTTTCCAGTGTCTTTCTCCCCACTTGGAACTGAACTCAGAAGGACATTTCTTCCAACAGCTGCATCAAATCTCAGTTGCCGATGAAACTGCATGGATGCAGGTGCTTGGAGTTGCTGAGTTTGACTTCAATGTGTCATTCCTTTCTCTCCAGAGGTGTCCAGAATCATTTCATGAAATTCCCAGCTAGCATGATTTTATGACTAGGAGTGGTGGATATTAAAATTCAGTATAACTGAGAGTATCACTTAGAGAAGATTGCCTTAAAATAGAACTTTTAAGTAAAAGTAATTACTGCTAAATGGAAGGGGGAAGGAATCCCATAGGAGAAAGACAGGCGGATTTGATCAAATTAGCTGTCAGGAAGTGCCTTCTGTGAGATAGTTTTGACAAAACAGATTAAAATTGGCTGCTGTTATTATAAAGAGCATTAGGTTGTCTAACTTATTCCATGAAACAAACTTAGAGAATCCATCTGAACAAATATTAAGTTTAATCAATGCAAAATATTTATGCTCTTTATTCCTTGCGGACCATTACCTTTTCCTGGAAAGATTTCAAACATTTTCAAATATAGCTGATTTTTTCCCCCTCTTCTCATTTTCCTTTGAAATTTAAATAATCAACCTTGTCTTTAGCCATCACATGTGCTCTCTGCTGGTCAGTTGCAATGTTTCAGCAAGCTTCAACTAAATGCAAAATGCACCCATTAAACTGCAGGTGATATTTAGTATTCGGCTCAAACAGTCCAGTATGGAAAGATCTGCGTTGATTGCTAACTCTTTCTGAAATCCTTTCCAGGATCAAGATTTTAAGATATATTAGAGATCAACCCCAGTATTGAAGCCTTCAAGAGAAGTCCTTCCTTTAGCAAATTTCCCCAACATAGAAGGGGAATATTCTGAACAGGTGAAAAAGAAAGGACATTCTCCTGCATCACAAATGTGAAGCTTGGACAAATATAGGATTTCTGTATGCAGTTTAAAGATTGAATTCCATTTATTTCGTATTTCAGAAAGACTGTGAAAACATCTCTATTTTTAATTTGTTCTGCTTAAATTGTTAGTAGCAGAAGTGGATGGGGGGCACGGAAATAAAATACCCATGGAAGACCGTTGAATAATTATAATTTAAATAAAAATGAAGACACCACAAGACACTATTAGCCTAAGCCACATGCGTGCAGAAGATTGGCCCAATGTACAAAAAAAGAAGAAGTGGTAGTAGTAGGAATGTTTTCTGATGGGGGAGGGAGGAGAGAAGGAGAAGCATTTGGAAAAGCCAAGATTTGGGTTCTCAGTTAAATACACATAATCATAGAAGTGTGCATACATTCACGTCTCCAAGGGACACACCTCTAACATCACCACAATCGTCCATTTACAGGTATCCATTTATACATTAAACAACCAGGAAGGCATCATATGCCTTTATCATCCTGCTGAGTGCTGAACCAGTCAATAAGCATTTCATTCAGACACATGCTATATTTCCATTAAAAACAGTTCTTATTGCATTCAACAACTGAACCAACTCCATATTTGGACAAAGCATTCCTTTATTCATACTTATTCACTTCACATGTGCTTTCTCTAAACCGGCAGATACGCCTGCCCCCTCCAATCATTTCAGTTGACTTGCTGAAGAACCAAAATCTGGCTGCACATCTGCCAGTATAAAGCCAGGTTGCCCTTCCCAAATACAGTCCATGGTTACCTTTTACACAGAATTAACGAGAATTCTGCCAAAAATTTGCAAGGCACATTGAATAAACTAAGGAAAAAAACTACACCCATGTTTTGATATTCCTGCAGTGATGTACCATCTATGAAGGAAGCTTTCCATTCTTCAACATTCTCCCAGCATTTATAACTTCATTTTCATTCTATGAATCTTTCATCATAATCAAATCAATAATGCTTTTAAATTACTATATAGTACTTCATTATGTGCTTGAATGAATACTATACTTTTACTTAAACCTCATAACTGAAACAACTTTTTCTAAGCAGATACTCAGACTATTCTCAGATACTCAGTGGCCAGTCTCATTTATTCCTGGGTCTCCAAATGGACCAATCACTTTGCTCTTTTCTCATTCCCATCCATCCTTTTATATTATTTAGCAGAACAATTTCCCCCTTAGTTGGATCAATATAGTTCCTCTGTTACCTCCTTTCACTACAGAATAAGGTGAAACTATCACCAATCTATGAATTTCTACTTGCATATACAGCCACAACAACTGGATGACATTTTCTGATATACACTTTAGCTCTTTTATTCATAGTTCAACGTCTCTGCATGTATTAAATCAGTTTTACTTCATAAAATTGGACTCCTTTCATTTAGTTTTATTATATCCTTCCCCTTTCTTAGTTTCATAGGCACACAACCTTCCTTCCTTCCTTCCTTCCTTCCTTCCTTCCTTCCTTCCTTCCTTCCTTCCTTCCTTCCTTCCTTCCTTCCTCATTCCTCATCATAAGCTTATGCTATAGCCCAGTGGTGGGTTCCAAAAATTTTTACTATTGGTTCTGTGGGTGTGGCTTGATGGGCGTGGCAGGGGAAGAATACTGCAAAATCTTCATTCCCTCCCAACTCCAGGGGAAGGTTACTGCAAAATCCCCATTTCCTCCCGATCAGCTGGGACTTGGGAGGCAGAGAATAGATGGGGGTGGGGCCAGTCAGAATTTTTTACTACCGGTTCTCCGAACTTCTCAAAATCTCCGCTACCAGTTCTCCAGAACTGGTCAGAACCTGCTGAAACCCACCTCTGCTATAGCCATCAAATGATAGATATTAGCCTCTAGCATCAATTATGGCTTGGGTTTTTGCATACTGAAATACTTTCTTTAGTAAGAAAGAGAAGCAATAGACTAGATATCAGCCTTTGTTGTATCTATGATGCAGGATACAAGTTCTGTTCTATGATAACATCAGTCAGTTTTGAGACACTTTCGCTCAACGTGCAACCAAAGCCAGATTTAGTTTATTTTGTACAATCTACGAATTTTAATTTAGAGATACAGTATAGTCCACATCTCATCATTTAGGAGTCATATGCAGTCTGCTGTTACAAACTTGGAGTGCCAATGTAAACATTGCTATGATTTTCAAACCTCTAAAGTGAGAGATCAGACCAAGACCTTAACTTTTAAGTGTAATGAGGCATTCTCCAGCACAAGCCTGCTAGGATTTATTATCTGTTCTGGACTGTTGAATCAAGGATAATTATTAATTTTTAATTAACAGCATAAATCTTTGCTTGAATACTTACAGAGTGCTTGATTTCGGCTTAGCACACTTCAACACTCAGATGCTTCATCAGCATTTCCACAACCATGGCTATAAGTGGCCTCTTGAGCCTTGTACAATTTGTCTATATGACATATGGGTATTATTATTAATGGTGAATAGAATGCAGAGAGACATGGGATGTGCATTCTCATTAATACAGGGGTTAGTTCATATTAAACACCAATTAACATACGTTTTGTGCAAAATTGTACATCTTTTCTGTTTCCAGAACTTATCACAGTACTTTATCAAGTAACTGCGTCAACAGAATACAGAAAAAAGCTATTTAGGAACTTGACTGAGGACTTCTGAGCATACCACTCACAAGCCTTTTTTTTAGCTTAAAAAAATGCACTTTAAAAAAAGTACATTTGTTTCGGTTGCACAATCTTTGAATACTAAAACCTTTAGCAACTGGAAGGCACGAGGATAAAGTAAAAGTTATTTTTTGCTGTCAGAAACCCCTCCCCTTCCCCCCCACCTCTTCTTCAAGATTTGTCAGCAGAATAGAGAAGAATCCAAAGGAAAGCAAAGGAAAAGTTGAGTTATATCACATTCCATCTCCACCAATTTAGGGAGAAGCCTATGATATTGACCAATTGTGATGGAATGTAGTGAAGAGGTAGCTACCCAGAAAGGAGGGGGTGCATTCCAGAAGAGTAAGAGGCAACTCTGTTCAAATATGTGTGAGAGAAAGAGGGTGAATACCGCTCCTTCCTAATAGTTCACAGAGTATATTGTAGATACAGATAGTAGAGTCCTCCGTCTGGAAAAACAATAAAAAACAAAAAACAAAGATCTAAATTGCAATGTGTCATTCTTGGTTCTGGGCCTCATAAAACATTATACCAAGTTGAGGGCCCAGCAAAGTAATTCCCAGCGAATCTAACAGAGTGCCAAAAAAGGGAATTACAGTAATTTGGGGCTGTAGCAGATTTAGATTCAGCACTAATTCAAATGACTTAATGCCATTTTGCCTACTTAAAGCTAACTTAGACCAATTTATTGCTGGAAATGCATGCATTTACTCAACACTGGACTGTCTAAGGAGAAAAACAACTGGAAAAGGTCTGAATCATCTCTTTCCTCCAGGGTCTTCTGAAGTTGCAGCATAATTACCTTTTCAACAACCTTCTCTAGAATAGAAGCTTGGAGATTGGATGAATATTGTCCAGGACGGTTGTGTCTAGTGGTGGTCTTTTGAGGGGGAAGCACTTCCTTCAAGGTGGGCAGAATCACCCCCTCCCTCCCTTAGAGAGACTGACAACATTGCATGGTCCCGACCATATGTCACATCTCTGGCAGCTTTACCAGCCAGGAAGGGCATAGACCTAATAAACAGGTAGCTTGGTTAATAGTCTTAAGAACCTATCTACTTCTTTAGAAGTTAAAGGTTCAAATTGATTCCAGCTAATCATGCAAGAACATGCTTCTGTCACTTGATAGGATTTGCCAAAATGAACTCAGAATCTGAGTGACTTTATTCACCAGATGGTCAGGAACTGCAGATGGTCCTGTGATTCAACCCTCCCCTGCAGAGAATGGGTCATTTGAAGAAAGTTGCTGGACTGTATTGGCAGATGCGATAACGGGGGGGGGGATGTGTTTTACTACATTTATTACCACGTGTAATCCCTAATATGGGCTCTTGCCCATGTTTAGTTGGGATTCTTTCTTTTTTTTTTCCTCTTTGATTTACAGTATTTCTAACCGTGCATGATTGTTTATTGTACCATATGACTGTCACTGGGTGTTGTGCCTTGTGATTCTTGACGAGTGTATCTTGTCTTTTTATGTACACTGAGAGCATATGCACCAAAGACAAATTCCTTGTGTGTCCAATCACACTTGGCCAATAAAGAATTATTCTATTCTATTCTATTCTATTCTATTCTATTCTATTCTATTCTATTCTATTCTATTCTATTCTATTCTATTTTATTCTATTCTGGCATTTCATTTCTGAGAGTGCTTCAGAAAACCAATGAACACCCCAGGATTGAGGTACACAGTCAGCTGCATAGGAGTGATCTAATCCAGTGTCCATTTCAGGCCAAGACTGAAGTCTTGGTTAAATTACCTACTAGATTCTGAGAGGAAATCGCAAATCCCCCCGTGCAACCTCTTTAGTTTCCTGGGGCAAATCTTCTAATACATTCTACCTCTCTGTAGGAAAGAGGGGAAACTAGACAGCTGAAAAGCGATCAGAAAATGATTTTGCCATCAGAAAGAATTGCAACTCCGTCACCAATCTGGTGACAGAACCCAGTAATTCAAGCAGTTATGTCACTGTATATCAGGGAAGCCAGTGTAGCAACAATAAATCCAATTACTCTCTAACTTCAATCAGAGAATCTCACATCCAGTTATCTGTGTAGCAGGATTATGAAAGCCATCAAGGCTTTCCAGATGACAATTGGCTTGAATTCCCAGAGGGGTGCAATGGCTCAGCGGTTATAGATGCTGAGCTTGTCAGCTGGAAAACCAAAAGCCCAGGTTTTAGACCCGAGCAACGTGTGAGGGTGTGAGTTCTTCTTACTTGCCCCAGCTTCTGCTCACCTAGCAGTTCAAAAGCATGTAAATCAGAGGTGGGTTTTAGCTGGTTCTGACTGGTTCTTGTGAACCGGTAGTGGAAATTTTGAGTAGTTCGGAGAACCGGTAAATACCACTTCTGACTGGCTCTGCTCCAATCTATTCTCTGCCTTCTGGTCTCCCAGTTGATTGGCTAGAAGGAAAAAATCAGGGCTCGCTTTTTATCTGGGAGATTGCTTGGAGGAGGAGGAGGAGGAGAAGAAGAAGAAGAAGAAGAAGAAGAAGAAGAAGAAGAAGAAGAAGAAGAAGAAGAAGAAGAAGAAGAAGAAGAAGAAGAAGCCGTTGCTTGACAAGCCGAGAAGCAGCTGCTGGAAGGAGGTTTTTACTTGCAGAAGCGAAGTGAAATTCAGCAGTTCATTTCTGGGTCAGCAGAACAACAAACTGGATAAGAGGAGGGATTCTTATATGGTTCTATGTTTTTGAAGTTTTGGGGTTTGTGCAACATGGGCTTTGTGTTTCTAAAAAGGTTTGGGTGATTTCCATTGTGAAATATCCTGTCTTGAATGAGTTTTCTGCCTGCTTGTAAATGAAGCCGAACTTCCACTTTCTATTATCTCTAAGCACCGGTAGCTGTTTTCTTCTTACAAAGTTTCCTTTATGCAGCTGGCAGGAATGTGGAATGAGCCTCAGGCAGGTTCCTTTGTTAGCAACTTGATTTTTCCTTGCTTTTCTGGGAGCCTTTTCTTATGAGTAATATTTTATTTGGGGAAATGAAGAATGGGGAGTTTGATTCCTTCCCAGAGCAGGTTAGTGGGGTGGGGAGGGAATGGGGATTTTGCAGTATCCTTTCCCTGTCATGCCCACCAAGCCATGCCCAACAAGCCACACCCACAGAACCAGTAGTAAAAAAATTTGAAACCCACCACTGATGTAAAGGCAAGTAGATAAATAGGTACCACTTCAGTGCGAAGGTAATACCACTCTGTGCACCTTGGCATAGAGTCATGCTGGCCACATGACCACGGAAGTGTCTTTGGACAATGATGGCTCCCTCAGCTAAGAAACTGAGATGAGCACCATTCGCTAGAGTTGGACATGACAGGATGGGAAACCTTTACCTTTGCCTGGAGGAAATAGAATGGGATATAACTTTAACAAAAGAAATTTTATTGGTGTAACCATAAAATATGCAATTAGCAAATACATGGGGCCATGAAACAACAATGTTTATAATAGGACTGTGCAGAGATCTGCATCTGAGAGGCAAATGTGATTCAGAACATACTTGTATATGTGTGTGTTTATTGCCTTTGGGGAATGCTATCATCCAAATACACTATTGTCTGAAATATTAATTATCCTGCAGAGGGTACTGGCACAAACCCAGGAAAAGGCTACAGATAGTCCTTGACTTACAATCACAACTGGAACCAGAATTTCCATTGCTTGTGTAGCAGGGGGGGAGGAGGGAAATAAGGGGATAGAATAGGAGAGGTATTTGTGGGCCAAGCCTGAGGGAAACAAGGGGATAGGATAGGAGAGGTATTTGTGGGCCAAGCCTGAGGGAGAGAAGGGGGTAGAAGAGGAGAGATTTCTGATAGCAGAGGAATCCATGAAGGAGCAGAGGGGATAGAAGGAGAGCTCACCAGGCAATTCAAGAGTGGGAGAGAGGAGAGAGAGAGAAAGGAAGGAGGACTGAGCAGCCACATTAATACCATCTCATCACATGACCTGCCTGCTGAGAGAAGACTGACCACCATGACCCTTCATGACCCAGGCCAGTAGAGGTGCCTGAGTGAGGGACCAGTGTGGACCAGCGGCCATACCAAAAAGGGCCAGGAGAACCTGGAGTCCAGCGGCCCTGACGGGGGTAGTGCTACACTAAGCAAGGCGATTGTTAAGTAAATCACACCATTTTATAACTTTTTTTGCTACTGTTATTAAGCAAATCACTGCAGTTGTTAAGTGAATTATTAAATTATTAAATGAATCCAGGTTCCCTGATTGACTGCTTGATAGAAGCTGGCTGGGACAGTTATGGGAATGGTGATCACATGACCCAGGGATGCTGCAACTCTGGTAAATTACAATTGCCAACTGCCGATTGCCATGAATTTTTTTTTTTAATTGAAAAAGTTTTCAAATACAAGTTTTTCCCCCTTTCCCCCCGCTCTTCCCTAACCCCCCCTCACCACCCATCCCCCCCTGTGACTTCTTCACAACAATAGGCTATTTCATAACTAATTACATACATAATATCTTTCCTTTCCCTTACTCCCTCCTCAGAATACTGACCCTTAGCATATTATTCTTATAACTCCCATTTTTACGATAATCTGCCCTTTTTCTCCTCCCCTAAACTTATAGTGTATTATTACAATTTAACATTTAATCTTTTATATATATTAATATAACATTTTAAAGCAGCCTTCTCCCTACATCCAGATTTAACGTTTATTCAGTTCTATCCAATTCCTCCACTCCCCTAAATATATGACTTAAGGATCCTTTTTCTTAGACTAATCAATCAGTAAACTAACCTATTTCAACCCTTCAATTCCTACAAAATCATGCAATACAATTCTAAATATAACCCACTGCCCACTTTACTAAAATATACACATATCTATATATGCATTCCATTTTATAAAAAAAAAAAGACAATAACTTTAAATTTATAATCCATATAATATCTTCTTTGATGTCTTTCCACTGGATTGTTAAATCCATCACCCATAATAGGGTAAAATAACATGCTGGTGCAACAGTTTGTTCAAAATCTTCAATCATCTTCTGCCCCCATCAGTAGTAGATATCCTCGTATATATATAAAAGTAAAAACAACCACCCGAGTGACATTATAATTATATCCATATAGTTATAGTTGTGGTATTCATCAGGATTGTTGATTCCCATCATCCTAATGGGTAACAACCAGATCTTCTGCATGCCCCAGCGTGACTCTCTTGCCTTGTAACTCAAAATAATCATAATATATTCACCAGTAAAAGAAATCCAGAGTAGATAATTCAAATCCAACAAGGTAAGGTGTTATGTCCTTATAAGGACATCCGCCCAGATTGGCTGCCAGCCACCGGGCGGGAAAGTTTGAATCCCTGTCAGGGGGCGGTGCGTCTGCCGGAGCGAATATAAGGAGAGCTCCGGCAGCGCACGGCGGTCTTGCTACTGTTGCTGTTTAATAAAGTTACTCATGTAAGGAGCTGGTCACGTCTTCATTCCTGCGCCGATCTAACACTGGCGACGAAGGACTAGAGAGAAGAAACGAACCTTGTGGCACCAAGCCAACAAGACCAAGACTCCGGCACCTGGAACCACAGTAGGCATTTCCAAAGGCATGGCATCCGCTGAAGTCACTTTGCCAGCCCTTGCTCCTTTCCGCCCAGGGAAGGACAAGTGGAAATCCTACGTGGTCAAATTTCGGCAATACCTGAGAGGCAACAACATCAGGGACGCAGACGATGACCGGAAGAAGGGCATCTTCCTGGCCAACTGCGGCTCCGAAGTCCTCGACATGGCAATCGATCTCGTAGCACCACGAGACATCGAGGAAGTGCCATGGGCAGACCTGCTGCAGATCCTGGAAGACCACTATGCCCCAACGGGAACACCAGTGGCGAACCATTTCACCTTCCACCAGAGGGATCAGAAGGAAGGTGAGACCATCAAAGAATTCGTGGCCGCCCTACGCCAGATCGCAGCCAGCTGTGAGTTTGACCACGTGGACAACGCCATCGCTGACCGCATGGTTTTCGGCATGAGGGACAGGGGCCTCCAAAAGAAATTCCTGAGCAGAAAGAAGCTCGTGCTCAAGGATGTGGTGGAGGAAGCCACCGCATCCGAAATCTCGGAGAAAGCAGCCGCCGCAGTAAGCAGAGCAAAGGGAATCCACAAGATTCGCTCCACAGCGCAATCGTCAACAGAGGATTCCACAGCTGGATCCGAATCGGAGGGAGAATCCACCGTCCACAAGGTATCCAGACCCCCAAGGCGGGAAACCGCCCAACGGAACTACAAGGGGGAGCGCTGCGCCAGCTGCAGAGGGGACCATGCCAGAGCAACCTGCAAGTGGAGAGATGCGACCTGCCGACGCTGCAACAGAAGGGGTCACATCGCCGAAGCTTGCAGAGCTGAGGAACCAGCCCCAGAGCCCTCCAGCCACCGTCCCCGCGAGAATCGGAAGGATTACCAGAGGTCATCCAAACGGTCCTCTGGCCCTTCCAGACGCAGAGACGACGAATTTCCCCGGAGCGGAGCGGTCCACCAGACGACCATCGCTCACACGACATCAGACAATGCCACCAAGTTCCACGTGACCATCCATGTGGAGGGAGCACCCTGCAAAATGGAGGTAGACTCGGGCTCGGTCTACTCCATCATGGACTGGCAGCAGTTGAAGCGCCTGCAACCCAGCATCACCAAGCGAGAGCTGAAGCCACTACACTCCAAGCTCGTCGACTTTGGGGGAAACCCCATCGGAGTGTTAGGAAGAGCCAACATCCGAGTCACCTACAAGCAGTTCGAAGGCAAGCTCCCCATCACCGTCGTAAAGGACAGCCGTCCGAACCTGCTAGGAGTGGAGTGGTTCAAGCCGCTGGGGCTTTCAATCGAAGGCATCAACCAAATTGGTAGGGACGAACTCGACAACCTCATCGAAGAGTTCAAGGAAGTCTTCGATGGTAAGCTGAGGAAATTTGTGGGGAGGCCAATCTCTTTCAATCTGGATAAGGGAGTCACCCCAATTAGGCTCAAGCCCCGCCGAATTCCATTCGCCCTGCGGCCGAAAGTAGACGAACAGCTGTATAAGCTGATCGCCCAGGGCGTCCTGGAACCGATCGATCATGCCTCATGGGAGACACCCATTGTGACCCCACTGAAGCATGATGGGTCTGTGCGCATCTGCGCCGACTACCGTTGTACCATCAACAAGGCGTTGGCACAGAGCGCATACCCAGTCCCAGTAGTGCAACACCTGCTGCATTCCCTGGGATCTGGCTCAATATTCGCTAAACTGGACCTGGCCCAGGCTTACCAGCAATTGCCAGTGGATGAAAAAACGGCGGAGGCACAAACAATTGTCACGCACAGGGGGGCATTCAAATGCAACCGCCTCCAATTTGGAGTCAGCGCTGCCCCCGGCATCTTCCAATCCATGATGGAACGCCTGCTCCAAGGCGTTCCAGGGGTGGTGCCTTACTTCGACGATGTGCTCATCTCCGGGGACTCAAGAGCCCAACTCCTTGAAAGGCTCAGGCTTGTCCTGCAGCGGTTCAAGGCCAAGGGTTTGAGAGTCAGGCGGGACAAGTGCATCATAGGAGTACAGGAAGTCGAGTTCCTGGGCTATCTCATTGATAGCACGGGCATCCACCCCACCAAATCAAAAGTGGAAGCAATCCATGAAGCTCCAAGCCCAAAAAACAAAATGGAGCTTCAGGCATTCCTTGGGTTGCTCAACTTCTATGCAATCTTTCTAAAACAGAAAGCCACAGTTGCTGAGCCACTTCACCGCCTGCTGGGGAAATCCGTGCCCTGGAAGTGGGGCCAGGAAGAGGAAGCAGCGTTCCGGGCCATCAAAGGACTATTGACGTCCAAAAGCGTCCTCATCCAATACAGCGAGACGCTCCCCATAAAGCTGACCTGTGATGCGTCGCCCTACGGGGTGGGGGCAGTCCTCAGCCACGAACTGCCCAACGGCACCGAAGCCCCAATTGCATACTTCTCGAAGACCATGTCCGGAGCAGAACGGAACTACAGTCAGCTGGACAAAGAAGCCCTGGCCATCGTGGCAGGAGTGAAGCGCTTCCACGAATATCTCTATGGAAGACGTTTCACCATAGTCACCGATCACAAGCCACTCCTGGGACTCCTCGCAGGCGACCAACCCACCCCGACCTTCATGTCCCCGCAGATGACGAGATGGGCCATCTTCCTGGCCGGCTACTCCTATAGGCTCGTGCACCAGCCAGGCACAGCCATAGGAAACGCCGACGCACTCAGTAGATGCCCATCGAAGAACCCGGTGGAAGACCCAGCCCCCACGCTCCATCTATTCCACATAGATGACGATGCCAGCTGTCCAGTCTCCTCCGCAGATGTGGCCGCACACACCCAGAGAGACCCCACCCTCCGCCAAGTAAGGTCCTGGGTCCTCAGGGGGTGGCCATCGAAACAGATGGAAGAGAGGTTCAGCCCGTTCACCAGGAAACAGACGGAGCTGTCCACCATAAAGGGCTGTCTGCTATGGGGAGACAGGGTGCTGATTCCAAGCACTCTGCAACGGCGGACGCTAGAGACACTGCACAACGGGCACCCGGGCATCGTACGCATGAAGGCCCTGGCACGGAGTTACGTCTGGTGGCCCTCACTGGACAGAGACATCGAACAATGGGTCTCCAGATGTGACCCGTGCCAAGAAGTCCGCCCCGCGCCACCGCAATCCGAAGTCACAAACTGGGAGACCCCCAGCAACCCCTGGTCGAGGGTCCACATCGACTTCGCGGGCCCGATGCAGGGGCGACACCTCCTCATCGTGGTAGATGCCTTCTCCAAGTGGCTCGAGGTGATACCCATGGCATCTACCACAACAGAAGCGACGATCCGAGCCCTGCGCCGCCTGTTTGCCACACACGAACTACCGGACGTGCTGGTCTCGGACAACGGCCCCCAGCTCACATCCCTGGCCATGGAGTCCTTCCTGGCAGGACTGGGCATCCGCCATGCCCTCTCCGCTCCGTACAGGCCGGCCGGAAACGGACAAGCGGAACGGATGGTCCGGCTCACAAAAGAAGCCCTCACCAAGATGGGCCCGGGAGACTGGCAAGAACGCATAGACAACTTCCTCCTCACCCAGCACATCACGCCGCATGCCACCACCCACAAGAGCCCGGCCGAACTCCTCATGGGCAGAAGGTTGAGGTCACCCTTGGACCGGCTGCACCCCCAATACAGCCCGGAAGTGACCGCAACCGCCAGCCGGCCGCTTTGCGCTTTCAGCAAAGGAGATTCAGTTTTCGCGCTGAATTTCAACGGCTCTCCTAAGTGGCTGAAAGGGAAGATTGCCAGCACAACCGGCCCCAAATCCTACACCGTCGAGTTGGAAGATGGACAGGTCGTGAGACGTCACATCGACCAACTCCGGAAAAGGTGGGGGGGAGCAAACGAAAACCAGCCTGACGAGGGAGGCCTACAACACCCAGACGGGGTAGGCCTACAACACCCCAGCGAGGTAGACCTACCATACCCAGACGAGGTAGGCCTACCACACCCCGACGAGGCAGAGCAACGCCATCCCGACGAGGTCGGCCCAGCACACTACCAGGCACTGTCACGCCGGCAGTGCAGCGAGGTAGACCGGGGCCAACCGCACGGGGGATGGCAACACCAACCCGGCCAGGTGGGCACCCGGCACAACAGACCCAGGGACCCCCGACCCAGCCCGCAGGTAGACCGGGACCTGCCCAGAAGGGAAGCACCGCACCCTACCAGCGAAGGCAACCCACGGCAGTCCTACCAGGGAGACCTCAACCAAGGCGAGTAGACCGGGGACCATCGCAGATGGGCACACCACAGCACATGGGCGAGGGTGGTACACGACTCCCCGGCGAGAGGGACCCCCACCCAACACAAGAAACAACCCGGCAACAACAACAACCCAACCCAGACGACCCCAACCACCAACGGGCGGTAGACCAGGGACTAGGGGGAAGGGAAAGCCGACAACAACCCGGCCAGGGAGGCCTGCGCCACCCCGGCAGGGGAGACCTCCACCGACCCGAAGAGGTATCCCCACAACGACACCCCGACCAGGTCGACCACCACCAACCCGACGGGGAAGGCCAACGCCTGCCGGGCCAGGGAGACCTACGCCAACCCTGCAAGGTCGGGCACCGCTACCCGAGCCAACACCACCCACAGCGGGCAGACCGGACCCAAGGGCACCGGCCTGAACCACCCTCCAGACCACAGCGGGCCGGGCCGCAGCAGAACCGCAGCCACCGGGGGACCGAGGAGGAGCAAGTGACAGCCGGGGTCTTACCGAGATTCAGACGCTCTTCCCGGGTCGGAACCGAACAGCACCGCCGAGGCGAAAGATCCACAGGCCAGGAGGAAGACCACCAGAACCAGCCATCCAAGGTCTACGGTCCGGCCGGAGGCGCTGAGGGTGACCCCGCACACTCGCCAGCCGAACCGAGCCCGGTTCCGGGGAAGGATCCAGGAGCCACAGGAACCCGTCCGTCCAGGGCGGGGACACGGGAGAAATGAGACTGCGCAGGTCAAGTAGGGTGCCTAGGCGTCCTACGTACCTGCGGGACTACGTCACGTTTATTGACGAACACTGAACGTTTTTTTTCTTTGGACTAGGGGGGAGGAGTGTTATGTCCTTATAAGGACATCCGCCCGGATTGGCTGCCAGCCACCGGGCGGGAAAGTTTGAATCCCTGTCAGGGGGCGGTGCGTCTGCCGGAGCGAATATAAGGAGAGCTCCGGCAGCGCACGGCGGTCTTGCTACTGTTGCTGTTTAATAAAGTTACTCATGTAACGAGCTGGTCACGTCTTCATTCCTGCGCCGATCTAACATAAGGCTCTTTTCACATCCCAAAATCACAGCATTACAGAGATCTGCCACAATCCTCAGGATAGTATTAAACAATTGTTCGCCTCCACTATCTTTTCAGATGTTCATTCATTTTTTAAAGTCCCTGGCTTCACTGTTGCTTGGTTTAGAAATTGCTGTTTCTATGAGATCTATTTCTTTTCTTTTTCTTTTGCGGGTTGAATTTCCATCCTCGTTTCGTGCCTACCAATTGTGTATCGGCTGATCGATTTTCATTCTGCTTTGTGAGTTGATCTTGTTGGGTTAGTTTTATCATCTCATCTTTCTTCTCCATCACTTGTATATCAACTGGTTGATTTGCGCACTTGTCTGTGACTTGATGGTTCATCACATTGGAGTCGGATGACACTGCTCTCTTATTTATAGACAGTCCAGCTGGGGTATCCAGAGAGTCCAAAGACAACTTATGCACCACAGCCTCTGTAATTTGATATTTTCTTTTTGTTTCCAACTCCTTTTGCTTATCCTGTATTATGCCTAAAGATGTTAAATTCATTTTTAAAATTTTTTGATAAAATTCTTCCGCTTTTTCAACAGTGTTCAGTTGATATCTTACTCCTTGGTGTCTCAATATTAAACCAACTGGGGCATTCCACCTAAATAGGATATTTCTTTTTTTTAACTCAGTCACTAGAAAGCCAAATTTCTTCCTCTCCATTAACATCTTAGTCGGGAGCTCCTTAAAAATCCAAATCTTTCTTCCATGAAATTGCAAAGTAGAATTAAAAGAGTTCTGCACAATATTATTCCTAATTTCTTTATCTGTAAAATAGATCACCACATTTCTAGGCAATTGCCTTTGCTTTGCCAACCAGGAGTTTATTCTGTAAATTCTATCAATCCTGCAATACACTTCATCAGGTTGAACCTTTAAAATCCCAGCCAGAATTTCAGAAGATATTTTCCTTAAGTCATCTCTATTATTTTCCTGCAAACCTCTCAGTCTAATTGCATATTCTGTAAAATTATATTGAATCATTAAAACTTCTCTTTCAATCCTCTGTTGCACATTTTCTTCATTACCAGTCTTTTGGTCAACCTCCAATTTAGGTTTGTCTTCTGAGCTATTATCCTGAATGTTTACCAAATCCTTTTTAATTTTTTGAATCTTGTCATCCAAATTCTCCTCAGTTTCCTTCATTTTAGACTCTAATAATTTAGTCTTTGCATCCACCCGAATCAGAAAGTCTGATAAACCATTAGCTGTTTTTAAAATCTTTCGATTCAAAAAGTCAAACTTTGATTTCACCAGTTCACCAATTTCTTTAATTTCCTGCTTAAATTTTTCGAGTTGCTGGTTCACAATCTCATCCCTTCTTACAATCTCTTCAAGAAGAAATTCTATTATATTAAAATCAGGTTTCTGACACTGGAGAGTTAAAACTTGTTGGTGTAATTTATTAATGGGGGAGATTCCCCCCCCCTGTTTGTCTAGCTGTGTGAGTCCCGGTGCCATTTCCCACACAGACAAGATTTAGTGGAAAAGAGAGAAAAAAAAAGCTTGTTTCCAACCAAGATCAATATCAGATCCCCAAGAAAAAAAAAAGGAAAAAAAAGCAAGAGTGAGAGTGAGGTTTTGCCTCAATTACGGCCAGAAGTATTCATTCCGCTACTTTGTAATAGAAAATGGAAGGACTTTCCCTTTCAGCCTCTCTTCAAGCCATAGCAGTCGCAGCAGCAATCGCCATTTAAAAAATCTTTTTTCCTTTCACTTCTTAAACAACTTCAATAACTTTTCCAATAAAAAGAATACTTGCGCTTCAGGATCAGAGGTCCAACTGACGTCTTCTTGAGTTAATTTAACAAATTTACAGGCTTGCTTTTGCCCCTTAGCTCTGCATGTAGCAGAGATCTCCCAGAGCCCGGAGCATCGGCTGGGGATACGGGGAGTCTCTTCCGCTCCGTCCCAAAAGTAAAAAAAAAACTTTTGGGATTAGGCAGAGGACTCAACCCACCCCAGCCTGCTCTATCTCCGTTTCCTCATGGAAACGGAGTTTTTTCGAGCTGCCATTCCGCTATAAAGGCGGCTCTTTACAGGCAGTGGGTGGGACGATCCCAAAGGAGCGTCCAGCGGGGACAAACAGCAAACCGGAAGTCTCCGATTGCCATGAATTTTGATCATGTGATTGTGGGGAATGCTGTGACCGTTGCAAGTGCTAGGACCAGTGGTAAGTCCCTTTTTTCAGTGCCATTGTAAGCAAATGGTCCACTTCGAATGGTCTAAACAAACGGTTGTAAGTCAAGGACAACCTATGTATGCTTTAAGGTGTCCCCAGCATGTGTGTTGTGACCAAGGCCCAAGTAGTGATTACCAAACAATTCAGTCCTCAACAAACTTATTTTATTAAAACAGCTGAGAATTAATTCATTCTCAGCTTAGTCCAAAACAAAATTCTTAATAACCAGTCTATCAGCCTTATCACCAACTTTTGATGTCTTTGGCAATCTGCCAAAGGCTTTTCTTGGCAAACCCCCCACAAAGTTCAAGAGCCGCTGACAAGAAGCAGAGGAATCAACGTTGCTTTTCTACAAAGAACCCAACGGCTCCTTGCTGCTCTTTTAAGCCTTATAGGAGGGGCCAATCATCTTCTGGCCTTACTCCTGAGTTGTCCTTTTTGCTTTTTCTGCTCTTGCCTTCTGGCAGCTCTTCACATGCGTACACTAGGAACAGAATCCTCCTGTTCCTCTGCCTCTCTGCTCTCAGCGTCTGGAGGCTCCAGAGTCCGCACACCATTCCCAGATGGCCCTGGCCCCATCTCTGCCTCCGATGCAGAGCCCTCGTCCGGGCCTTCCCCTGACTCCAGGACTGGCCCATTGTCCTCCCCAGCCTCCTCACTGTAGGACTCCATTGCCAGGTCCGCTGGCGGACCACAACACTGTGCTTCTGACATGCATACCCGCTGCATTTTGAAAATGTTTTTTCCTTGGAATCTGCATCTCTGCATAGTCAGTATATAACAATGCATTCCTTCAGACAACTCAGGTACTCAGGATTTCTGAGGTCCTGTTATTAGTTAAAGGAAGAAACAGTTGTCTGAATTTACTCTGCAGCAGGGCTTCAACAAAAGTCCACTCTGAATGAATAAGCCACTCGAGAAATTGCACATGTCTGTTTCTGGACAATTCAACAACAAATTATGTAATGTTAGAATTTACATAACAACTGTTGCACAATTTACTCAAAGACACTGCATTGGGCCCATCCCCGTCTTCTGTGTGGATTACAAGTCCCACAATTCCTGGTCAGTATAGCCACTTTGGAGAATAGAATGCTCCTTTTCTCAAGAACACCAAGATGGGAAAACTATTAGGTGTATTATTTCTTTCTTTCTTTGCATGTTACTGACATCTAGAGGGCTACAAAGAAGTTGCAGGATATTTCACAGTTTTATTCACCAGTTAGTGTCACCTATGACACTATGGAAGCTCAGAAGGTCTTTATGGTCTC
Source organism: Arizona elegans (assembly GCA_022577455.1). Taxonomy (NCBI): domain Eukaryota; kingdom Metazoa; phylum Chordata; class Lepidosauria; order Squamata; family Colubridae; genus Arizona; species Arizona elegans. Next base: position 219,244,543 of record JAKOOJ010000001.1, read on the forward strand.
CTGTGGCTCCACTTAAGCCCACCTCCCCTCAAAATAATATATAATTAAAGTATGAAAATGCACATTTGTTACTTATCCGAAAGGGAAATGACATTCTTTCTGCAATTTAGCTCTAACTTAAGAAAGTCATCTTATTTTTCCTGAGCGTACAGTCATAGGGGCAGGCGGTGATGAAGATGTCTAACCTTCAACCTTTAAGATTCCTCTTTTAAAGTGTGTGTGTGTGTGTGTGTGTGTGTGTGTGTGTGAATACACACATACACAAATACTTTTAAAAGATATATACATACTTAAAGAAGAAGTTCCCCTCCCACTTGGAAGGTTAAGAGTTCAATTCTAGGTAACAATTCTCCTAAGGCACAAAGAACCTGGGACCTGGGTACCTACAAGATTGCCTTCTGCAAACCTCCCACCGGCCAACGCGCTCACACAGAGAGGGACTCCTCAGGGTGCCGTCGGTTGAACAATGTTGACTGGCGACCCCCGGGGGAGAGCCTTCTCTGTGGTGGCACCTGCCCTCTGGAATGAATTGCCCCTGGAGGTACGTATGATCCCTGACCTACGTACCTTTTGCCAGGCCCTTAAGACTTTACTGTTCCAACAGGCTGGGCTGGCTTAAATAACGAATTTTAATGGGTATTTAGTTTTTAGTTTTTTAATATAAGGGCCAAATTATTTAATATGTTTTAAACTGTTTTTAAATTTTATGGATATATGTTGTTTTATTGTGGCTGTGCACCGGCCTGAGTCCCTCGGGAGAAGGGGGGTATAAAAATTTAATAAATAAATAAATAAATAATTTTTTTTAAAAACCACCTATTGTGAACTTTGCATGGTGTCAGGAAGTAAACACTCAAGTAAATACTCAGCTCCATCCAGTTGTCCCAACCCCCAGATTAAGGGATTACAGGGTTTTAAAAAGGGAGAGTTTTTTTATAGGGCTGCAAATCACGTTGGAGGTCTTCTAGTATCTAGTCCAACCCTCTGCCCAAGGAGTCCTTATAATACCATCCAGGACAAATAGTTGTTCAATCTTTTCTTGAACGCCTCCAGTGATGGATCACCCACAACTCCAGGAAGCAGGTTGTTCCACTGATTAATTGTTCTCATTGCCAGGAAATCCTTCATTTCTAGACTAGATCTTCCTCTGATGAGCTTCCACCTGTTACTTCTTGTCCTACCCTCAGGTGCTTTTGTGAATAAGTCAACCTCATCTCTATGACTGTCCCTCAAGTACTGGAAGACAGCTATCATGTCACTCCTAATCCTTCTCTTTGTTAGGATAGACATACCTAGTTCCCTTAGCTGTTCATCATATGATTTAGCCTCTGGACCCCTTTGAGCTCGAGCTTCAGTTCTTCCAAAGTAAGGAGTTGCCTCCCCTTTATCTCCCCTATCTCCTTATCTCGCCCCCTCAATATCTGCCCCTTTGGCCGCCCAAAAAGGCAACAAGCTGGCCCACAACTGCACAGCTGAGAGACCACTTACCGTTCTGTGCCTCAGAAGCAGCAAGATACATAAGGACTCCACTCTCAACCTGCCCCATGGCCTAGGACAGGGGTGTCAAATTCAAGGCCCGAGGGCCAGAACCAGCCCATGGGGTGCTTAGATCTGGCCTATGGGGCTAACCTGGAAACAGCAAAGGACCGGCCAGGAAAAACGGAGCTTGCGAGAGCCGTGGTCAGCACTCCTGAGCTTCGTTTTCTCTGGCAGAGGGTTGCAGGAGGCCATCCCAGCCAAAAATGGAGCTTGCGAGGGCTGCACATAGCCCTGAGCTCCATTTTTGCTGACAGAAGGTTGCAAGAGACTGTTGCAGCTGAAAATGGAGCTTGGAAGCCTGTTTTCACTGGCAGAGCCCTTAGGCCGCTATAGGCGCCCCCTCTGACACGAATGATGTCATGCTGGCCATGCCCACCCTGCCTCCCTGAGCTCAAACACAACCCTGATGTCCCCCGCAATGAAATTGAGTTTGATATCCCAGAGCCTAGGAGAATAGCCAAGTCTTCTATACTTCATCTCTCTGCCTGTCAATTGTCACTATCTTTACCTTCTTTTCCAAAAAAAACCAGGCTAACTAGTCTCTTGACTTCCCTTTTATTCCACATATATCTAGAGAATGTGTTCTTGTTATTTTTGGCAGTAAACGCAGCCCAAATAAAAATTAAAAAAAATGTTTTTTAATGGGAATCTGAGATCAGTGATCTTTGCTTCATCTAACAGCATACTTCCCATTTCTAATGGCATGAACAACAGAACCAATAAGAAGATAAACCAACACATTTAATGACTGAACATCGAAATGACAAAGTAATGTCCCACTTCAAATTGGATGAGCTGTTTTTTCTATTATTTCTACTTCTTGCATAGAAGTAGAAATAATAGAAAATCAAAATCAAAACAGAAGATACATTTCAGCTGCATAATACTGGGGCAATTCACAAATGCTCTAGGGTGCGCTAGTGAGCCATATTATAATCAACGGGCTTACTGTGTAGATGAATATGGGTTAAAATGCTTATGGTACATAGCCGCAATTAGGATGCTATGCAAAAATTGTATTTTTGCAATTTAATAATATATTATTAACTATATTGGGGTGGGTTGTTTTCACATTTTATCTTTTTATGTCCAAGTTATTTTATAAACAGCTCATACTGCTGACTATCAAAAGTGTCTTATTGACTTGAATTTCAATAATGGTAGTAAAATCTATAAAATAAAAAAGAGATGCTGCTTGATACCTGGTACTGGTTTTAATGGGCATTGATGTCCTGGTAAAGCAGTTTCTGAAGACATATTTAATCCTGAAAATAGAAAATATGGGTTATATTTGGAAGAGTTGGGTTGGGTTCCCATAAGTCATTTCTATGGCCACTACTGAGTCATGGGAGAGCTGGTAAATCCACACTGCCATTGTGATGGTACATGAGAAAGACCTTGGGAAACTGAGTGAAGAGATGCTACCAAGGAAAGAGTCAGATAAGAGACGGCATAGCTCGCAGTGAGATTGTGGGTGGGGCAAGAGGCTCAGAAGAAACCCTTGCTAGCTTCTTGTGCTGTAAAGATGTAAAGACGTGGTGGTGGTGGGGAAGGGTATTTTCATACTTGCAAGAAACCAGATAAAAATCACAATCTGATGAGCTAATTCTATTTTATTGTAAGCTATATTGACAGAATCTTGCAAGCATGAAAGTTGCAATTCTCCACCCCCACCTCCTGGGTCTCCTTTACAGCCTGAAAAATTAGGGAGGGTCTCTTCTGAACTTCTTGTCCCATCGATGATTTAACTGTGGGCTATGCCATGGGTGTCAAACTCAACGCGTCACGTTGCCATCACGTGATGTTACATGACGGTTTTTCCCTTTGTGGAGCTGGGTGGGTGTGGCCTGTGTGTGACGCATCTGGCCCGTGGGCCACCAGTTTGACACTCCTCGTGGGCTATGCTGTCTGTTATCTGACCCTTCCCTCAGCAGCATCTCTTCACCCAGACTTCCAAGGTCATTCTCACATACCATTATAGCCATATACTACTATCTCTGTGTAAGGGTTAGCAAGGCACTAGAGGTAGGATCTGTAGTTGTCACTGAAGTCTCTCATTCTGCACACCACAGCTTATTCTTCTAAAGGGTGTGGACTTTCAGAGTTGTTCTCATGTCTCTGTTTAGAATTACAGTTATTATTAAGACAGTGCTCAGTCATCCAATACATAGTCTTACTGGAACCCTGTCTCCAGCTCCTATGTCTTCTGCTGACATATGCCTCCAATTTTATAAGGAAGAATGAGCTAGGCAAATTAAGTTGGTAACTTCAAGAAGAATATTTGATGCCCTCTGCATGTCCTGCTATTTTTCTCTGTATCTGGTAGGAGCCCAAGTGCATTTGGGCTCTGTTTTCAACAGAGAGGCAGAAGAAAGGGGGCAATAAGCTGACTTTGTATAAATATACAAAAGGATGAAGGCTATTGCTTATTGCTTAGCGCATTGTAAGCCGCCCTGAGTCTCCAGAGAAGGGTGGCATATAAATCAAAAAAAAAAAAAAAAGTGAAGTAGCTGAAACTGTCATCTTTATCACTGCCTGGGGAGGTCATCATCTAAAGCCAATGATCAGGAACCAGTCCAATTTATGGATGATATCCCTGAATCCCAGCTCACCTGAAAAATTGCCTTCCCCTTTTGTCACACACTTGCCCAACATTGCTGGGAAAATAACAGGTAGACAATCACAGAAATTAATAGATATTCTTCTTAAACCAGAGGTTGGTCCTTTAGGATTCACATATTTCATTTTGAGGCGTAAGCCTCATAAAGCGTTGATACATCATTGGGTTTGTTAGACCATGGGGCTCTGTCTTTTTATTTGGCATCCTGAAACTGGGAAGCTAGACGAGATCCAAGCTGGCAAGCATTATTAATGAACTTTTAACAAGCTCTGCTTACTCACTGCTTGCAATAAATACTCCCTTTCACCAAAGTTCTCTATCTCCAAATCCCCAGATACTTTCATATAACCATAGGGTTATGGCTGTAAGAGCCCAATGAGGTAGCTCCAGTGGTGAAATCCATTTTTTTTTTACTACCGGTTCTATGTGTGTGGCTTGGTGGGCGTGGTGTGGCTTGGTGGGCGTGGTGTGGCTTGGTGGGTGTGGCTTGGTGGGCATGGCAGGGCAAGGATACTTCAAACTCTCAATTCCCACCCCACTCCAGGGGAAAGATACTGCAAAATCCCCACTCCCTCCCCACTCCTGGGGGAAGGATATTGCAAAATCTCCATTCCCACTGCACCCTGGGGCCAGCCAGAGGGGATATTTGCCAGTTCTCCGAACTGCTCAAAATTTCTGCTACTGGTTCTCCAGAACCTGTCAGAAGCTGCTGGATTTCACCCCTGGGTAGCTCCATGCCACAGATAATTTATGATTCTGATTGAAAGTTGTACTTTTTATGCCCTGCTTCGACTGACAATGAACCAAGGACATTAACATCCAGAGTAGCTGGTAGAGTAGAAGGTGACTGTTCTTTGGGGATTTTAATTGATTCCAGTGGGAGTGTTTTTAATTAAGCGGTTCCCTTTTTTAAATACTGGCCTAAGGGGAAGGAGTAAGGTTGGAAGTTCCAGTTTTTCCTCATCACATCCCAGGCTCATCCTATTTATTTGCATTTTCCCATCTGTGAAGAAGAGCTGTACCAGTTCATCTGATCATTGCCAGAAGTGATACTGATAACAGTAGGAGCTCAGGCAACTGGACACAACAAACATGCTCCCTGGAAGATTTCAGAAGTAATACTTTTTCACATGAATTCCTGTTACAATCTTCCAGCATCCTGAAAATGGCCTTTTCCCAATCAATCAGTAATGAGTATATTTTTACACTTGAAGAATTTAAAGGGAAGGCAAGTGTGCAGATATTCCGGTATGGAAACCCTTTGTCATACTAAATACTATAGCAAGGGAACCCAGCTTGTTGCTCAGCTGTACCTCTTGAAGGTCTGCACAGCATCTTGGAGGCCCTTGCCCACTATCAAAAAATTTGCATAGATGCACTGAAGACTCTTCCATTGGTTCTGCTGCTAAAGATCCTATCCCAGTTACTTATAGAGCCTTGCTAAATGCATTAGCGCAATATCTGGGAGAAATCCTTTTTGTGCCTTGGATTCTTGAAGATTACATGGAGAAGACCTTGTAATTATAGCCGCGGTGACACAGTGGTTAGAGTGCAGTACTGCAAGCTACTTCTGCTGCCTTCCGGCTGCCTGCAATTTGGCAGTTCAAATCTCACCAGGCTCAAGATTGACTCAGCCTTCCATCCTTCCGAGGTTGGTAAAATGAGGATCCAGATTGTTGGGGGCAATATGTTGACTCTGTAAACCACTTAGAGAGTACTGTAAAGAGGTATATAAGTCTAAGTGCTATTGCTATTGCTATCTTGGCAAGCTTTTCATAAGTGGTATCTCCTTGCCTTCTCCTCTCAGGGAACTGGAAACCTAAGTAAAAGAGTTTGCTGGGGAGCATATATCAGCAGAATTGCCTCTATGGGGAGGAGACAATCTTGAGGTGCTTAAGAACCAATTCATATAATGCTTTATAGGTTAAAACTAGCTCTATAAATTGCACCACCTGCAAACCTATTGGCAGTCAATGTAGTAGCTGCAATATAGGAGTTCTAGAGTTATGCTAATCATCATTTGTCAGCAAGCAGGCTGCTGCATTTTGAATCAACTACAGTTTCCAAGTGGCCCTCAAATGCAATTCCATGTTAAAGGCATTGCAGTAATCTCACCTAGTAATGCTAAAATCAGGTTGTAAATGAACCTTCAGGAGCTCCTTGGGATCAGTCAACAAAAGAGTTTCTTGGGAACAATGATACTAGATGTGGTGACGCAGTGGTTAGAATGCAATATTGCAGGCTGACTCTGTTCACTGTCAGAAGTTCGATCCTGACTGGCTCAAGGTTGACTCAATCTTCCATCCTTGTGAGGCTGGTAAAATGAGGACCCAGATTGTTGAGGGCAATATGCTGATTCTGTAAGCTATCAGAATTTGCTGTAAAGCACTATGGAGTGGTACATAAATGTTATTGCTATTTCTCTGGGTGCCTCCTGATTTCAAGAATCCACCAAATGCTTGTCTATTGTTGGGAAAGTCCTCAAGTGCTCTTTGGAATCCATCTGGATCCCAGTAATCCCATCAGTCCTACAGAAACAGCAGACAATGAGAATTCTAATCTGGACCAGGAAATCAACATGACAAAGGATTCATTATTACATATACAATCACCTAGTGATTACTTTGAGAAAAGAATCTTTATATGAATTGAACTACCCATTACTTGGGAAAGGCCCATGGTTATCATGGAGGCCATGAATACCCAAAGCTTCCTTGAACCTACCCTCCAGGCATTAAGATGGAAATTGTCCGGCACTAGTAGCAAAAGTAACTGAAAATCAGCTCAGTGACAAGGTCTAGGAGCGCAGGAATTCAATTTAATTTAATTGGCTTAATGTGATTGCATAACCCGGAAGATTCCAGAAGGGATACTGCCAGCAGCACAATTGTTAATGCCTGAGCAAGAGCCCCAAACTTAAACCCTATTGTCCAACTCCACACTGGCACTTTTGCAGCAAAGCATTATTCACAGGTAAGATACGGCAGGTCTCGTGATCATTGTTAGCTCCTTCCCTGCACAAGAATCTGAGACTGCTAAAGAACCTAAAACTAAGAGGGCACATCTCTGAATGGGAAATGTCAGGTTTTGGTGAGTTTTAAGAGTGGAGATAGCTGGGTGGGAAATGGAGTGTTTTTTGAAAACAGTAATAAAAGCCTGCTGTAGAAAATTCCTAATTAGCTGCTCTTGTGAGACTTAGCTAGTCTGGATTGCTTGCATATTTTGAAAACAAGAATTGCTATTTAGCAAAACAAAAAATGAACATGTGGCTAATGGTTCTTCAAGATAACTGACAAACCATCTTGCCCCAAGGGGAATGGCCTGTCCCACACATTCGAGAGGAAGAAGCCAATGCTGATTCTGTCAGCCAAGGAATTTGGCTAGTGGGACGTAGAAGAACCTTTTCCATCGTGGCCTCTGCCCTTTGGAACATCCTGCTACCAGAGGTGAGGTCCACTCTCACACTTCTGGCTTTCAGAAGGGGCCTTAGGACCTGTCTCTGCTAGTTGGTGAATGGCCCCAGTCGAGATGTTGCAGGCTGGAAGTGGTTGGACTGTAACAGAAGAAAGCACTACCCCGCTTTGCATGCCTGTAATTCCTGTATTTTTAATTTTTAAAAATATTTTTAACTGTGTTTTATATTCTTATTTTATTGCATTGTAAGATCCCCAGAGCTGCTCTCAATAGCAAGATGGGTGGCATAAAAATTTAACAAGTAATTAAAAAATTATAGCTAGCATTCCTGAAATATAACACAAGCCAGAAGCTCTTATAAAATCAAGAGTTCTGTATCTCTTGGAACCGAGAGATAACCAAGAGACTGTATAAGTCTTTAGGAGAGTAGAAGAAAAAACACAAGAGGTGATGAAAGGATGAAGGAATTTCTCCCCTTTGGCTTGGTGTGGCAGTCACTGCCACCAGAACTGACATTAAAAGCCCTGGTAGTAGGGCTTGAGTCTTTACTGAGCCACTGTTGGGAACTCACTGGATGGAGCGTGAAAACCGAGGGAGAAAATTCAGACTTTTAGTAAGTGTAATTGGGATTTGCCAGAATTCACACTGCAATTATTCAATTATTTTCCTGGATTTCATTCATTTATTTATCTTTTTATTGTTTTATTGAACTATAACATTAGTGTGTATGTTTTTTGTGTTTTGCTAGTGATGCTCATCCACCCTTGATTTGAAGCTTGGGGGCAGGGCACAACTAGACTGACAGCTAACCTACCAACTGGTTAATCCACTTCCAGCTTGCACAACCAGAGGAAAGATAGGTATAAAACGCTTCACTCTGAGGTCATTTCTGCCTTATATGTTTATTGTTCATTGAGCATCAGATTCACCGATTACTCACCAAAACTGGATGTTTCAGAATTACACTTATTGACATCCGCTTACAAGCTTTGTCCCGGTGTTTCGTTAGGTGACAACTTGCAATATTTGTAATTTTGTACAGCCCTGGATAGAACTGGGCATTTTGATCGGCATCAAAAAGTGGTGTCAGCTGGTTGACTGACATATTTGAACATTGGAATGCGACCGTGGATCTTGATATACCAGAGATATCTTATCTCCATTACCAAAAACAATGATTGTCAGTGAAGGCAATTTGCAAGGGACCAGAAAAAAGAAATGATGAATGTAAAACTGTGCCTCAGCTGAATACACACACACACACACACACACACACACACACAATGCACAATCATTGTGCATAGTGCATTGTGCATAAAAGTCATTGCACAATGCAATGTCTTTTAAAGACATTAGATGTTGTGCTCCAAAATTTTCCCAGGGTGTCTGATGATGGCATCATCTTATATAAAACAGCAGGACAAGAATATCTACATGAAGATTATCAGAAAACCAGCTTTTGGATATGCAATTGTGTAATTGTAACTTGAACATTAACATGCTTTGCCCTGTTCTTAAGCAATGAAGGAAGCCAGCAGAGAGTAAGGAACTGCATTAAAGGATTGTCTAGACTTGTACAAATGATTTGCTTTACTTAGCTTCTCCCAGAATTCAAATGAGGCTTGAAAGGAATACTTACCTTCATGGAAATTAAATCATTTGACAGGTCTATCTGGTCTTCTAGAGATGGAATGCATAGACACTAGTTCTGTATTGGTAAAATTTCAGGCCCAGATTAGCTAAAGGGAAAAAAAGTTGTGATACGTCATGTGACGATGCCACAACGACGCAGGTTTGACACCCCAGGTTTGAGTATGGTTTCATTAGTACAGTTTTAAATATTGAGCTATATGATCTGTGCATGCTCTATCACAGATCGATTACCATAAAGATAACTTTCAATTTATATATTTATTTATAATTCATCCCATAGACTTCTATCATGCTTCCCTGAAAATAAGACTGGGTCTTAATTTTTGCTCCAAAAGAAGCATTAGGGCTTATTTTCTTGTTAGGTCTTATTTTTGGGGAAATAAGGTATTAAATGCATCTGTCTGGCTGACAATCTTAACTGGAGCTTATTTTGGGGGTAGGGCTTATTAAAAGCATCCTGAAAAATCATGTTAGGGCTTATTTTCCAGTTGGGTCTTATTTTTGGAGAAACATGGTATATCGGTCCAATCTGTCTGGTTTGAATGGTGTACAAAATTTCAACATGATAATTAAGATTGAAAATATATGATATAATCCCCTTCCCCTAAATTACAATATTCTCAGCCGCACATTCCCACTAATACATAAAGTCACTTTAAGAGAATGTAAATCATACATTGCACCTCTCTAAATCATTCTAGAAGGCTACGTCTTCTTGGCCCTCCTAAATACTACTAGGAGAGAGGTGATCCTTATCTCCAAGAATCAGCTATTCTGAGAAGCTGAACCATCAGCAAGCAGGCTCATTCCCAGGGGCCCTATTGTTGATATTTCCTTGTTGTTGTAGGAATCCTCCTTGCTGATGAGCATTTTCAATATGTTCTATTTACTTTCCCTTTCTCCTCCACACTCTCCCACACCAACATTTTATTCACTTTTTTCCTAGTCTGTAATCTCCAACCATATCACCAGAAATTCCTGACTCTAATCTCTCCTCTAAACAAAACCTTTCCAAACTAACTTAGCTGATTTCTTTACCTAATTTCTATGCAACACCTTTTTAGGGATGGAGAATTGTGGTGGGTGGGAGTGTGTTTGGGGATTGTTATGTGTGTTGGACCTGGTCTTCGGGTGTTAAGTAAATTTCGTTGTATGGGTATACTGTGTATACACGTACAATGACAATAAAGTTATTTATTTATTTTAAAAAAGTAAAATGCTTCTTCATTGCGGTGGCTAATCTTAACATGAGAGATATTAAGTTGTTTATATACACATAAAAAATAGATCATTATGACAGGAACATATCGAAAGGAGGTTATATATTCATAGGTGGAGTTTCATTTGAAAATGAAGCTTTCCCCCCTTAAATTATGTTTAAAGATAAGAATCTGTATTCTTCTGTGTAACTTCACCTATGAATAACAGGCTTCCTGTGGATAAACTTCATAACAAAGATAAGCAACTCTATGATTTTAGAAACTGGACACTACAAGAGATTAATGATTTTAAGTACAAAAAAAAAAAATTCAAGCCAACTTTTGGTGCCAGTTTTCTGAGACTTACAAAATGATACAAAATGTCATAAAACTGGAAATATTAAAGGAGATTTTTGAAAGATGGACCTATTAATTAGTAATTACAATACCAACAATGTCAGTAATGATGTCTGATTTTATGGACAGACACTATCCAAAATATGTCAATGTGGAAATGATAGATGTGGAGAAATATTTTGATTGACAAAACAGAAAATGTACTGGAACTGAAATTACAAATGAAAGTTCAAGAGAATGATATGGAAAGGGATGCATTACTGGATCTACAAATGAAGCTGGCTGACATTTTAAAAAGTAAAGGGGAAATAGAAATGATGAACTAAGAGAATGACCTAGAAAATCTTTTCTTACTGGAACTACAAAACAGTCGTTAAACTTTTAAAGTAATCTCTAAAATGAGATAAAGAACAAGAAATCAAATCCAATGACAATATTTGGATAAACTAAAGATTAAGATTGAGATGTAAGAGAAAGGAATATAAAGTTGTTTTATTTTATTGAGGTTAAAATAAATCGGGTTTTTGCAAAGTTCTCGTAATTCTTTACAGACTTTTTAATATACCAGTATTAAAAAGTTGATGTTTTATGGCTTTGCATATGGATACGTGATGGAATATGGGATGAAGAGATATGTGTTTATAATCTTCTAGTGGGTAGAAATTTACTAAATTTGTTTATGCTTGTTATAATGAAGGTTGGAAATAACTTCTTTATTTCTTTTCTTTAGCACATATTTTCTTACTATTTTTTTCTTCCTCTAAGTTTACTTTGTATTGGTTTTTGCTATTGTAATAAAAATCCTTAATAAACATTATACACAAGAAAAACTGCAGCAGCAGAAGAGAAATTATTTGTTTGGTGATATAAGGTAAAAGTCTGGTCAGATACTCAGATTGCTGGCCAGATTTTCTGACATACCGCTAAACCTCAAAATAGTGAGGACGTAGCTGTTTCCCTGATAGAGTGGGTCACTCAAGTGGAAAATTGTTTTCTGTTTCTGGCCTTCGGCATGCAGTCCCTTAACCACTTGGAAATGGTGGTAGCTGAAACCTTCTTGACTGGAATTTTCTTCTCAGGACAGATTCAGATGGAAGTTACTGGTTCACAGCTGATTAACCTAAATAAAAGCAAAGAGCTGTTCTCACATCTAACTTATGGCAGTTCTTTTCCTCCTTTTTTTTTTTTTTGAAAAAAGATTTTTATTTTTATTTTTCATCAACATGTTTAAATGTACAGTCTTTTATCCATCCTTATACATTGTTCATTCATCTTCTTCTTTAACTTCCATTAGGTAATTAATTAATTATTTGTTCGGGTCTGCTCTTTTATCATTTCCTTCTTTTGTTTTACTACAACCTTTCTTTTTTCCCTTTCTTCTTTCTCCTCCTTTCTTTCTTCTTTCCTCATTCCTCCTCTCCTCTCCTTTCCTACTTCCTTTCCTCTTTCCCCTCTCCTCTCTTCTTCCTCCCCTTCTTATCCTCTGTCCTGCTCTTCTTTCCCCTTCCTTCTTCCTCTCCTTTTCCCATTCTTCTTTTCTTTTCTTCTCACCTCCCAACTCCCCTACTTTCCCCTCTCTACTCCCCCCCTCTTTTCCATTCCTTTGTTGTTTCCTTTTTTAATTCAATCTGAGATGGAATTCGAGCAGACCCGATTTCTATTTACATACATCTTCATTTCCAATTGCATTTTTTTACTTTACTATTATTCCTCTAGTATTCCTGTACATTGTTAAATCAATCCATGTATCATCTGGGTATAACATTTGTGCTATCCTCTTCAAAGTTTACAATTATTTCTTAAAATATATATTTATCTTTCCTTCTTTCATTTAATTTTAATATACTACAACACATTCATCTCAAAGTTCTTGTCTTTATCCTGTTTATTATCTATACTCACTTTCTATCCATTGATAAAATTTCCCCCAAATGTTGTAATACTCCGATTCTGTTTTCCTTTTAATTGCCAATGTCAATCTATTCATTTCTGCACATTCCAATATTTTCTTAATTACCTCTCCCTTTGTAGGGATTTTTTTTATTTTCCACTTTTGTGCAAATATCATTCTTGCCACCGTTATGATATGAACTATTAAATATATATGTTCTTTACTATACTTTTCTGAAAAAATACCCAACAGAAACAATTCTGGTTTTAAATCAATATGTTGCTGTGTCATCTTCTCTAGCCATATTCTGAGTCTTGCCCAATATTTTCTCGCTTCTGGACATGTCCACCACATATGATAATATGATCCCAGTATCTGATGACATTTCCAACATTTAGCTGATTTATCTTTGAACATTTTTGCCAATCTCTCTGGTGACATGTGCCATCTATAAAACATTTTATACAGATTCTCTTTGTATGCTGTGGCCATTGTTAATTTATAATTTCTTTCCCAAAGTTGTTGCCATTTATCTAGCTCAATCGTATAGCCAAATTTTTTTGCCCATGCTATCATTATTCCTTTCACTTGTTCTTCTTTCAACTTCACTTCCAATAAGTAACTATACAGTCTTCTGATCATTTTTTCCTCAGTTCCTGTGAGTATCTCATCCAATGTTGTCACTTCCAAATAAAAACCATATAATTTTGCATCTTTCCCATATCTCGCTTGTATTTGCAACTGAGTATACCACTCCATTTCAATCCCTAGTTCCTCTAATTCTTGTCTTGTTTTCAGTTCCCCAGTTGCTGATAAAATATCTTTATATCTTATAATATTTCTCATATTCATAAGGTTTGGGTATACAAATGCTTCCATTGTTGAAAACCATATTGGTATTTTCAAATAATATTCCTCTCTAATTCTTTCCCACACTAATAATAATGCATTCCTCACATAATGTCTTTGGAAATAACTATGCATTTTGTTCTTCCCATACCATAAAAAAGTGTGCCAAACCAGTTGTAAATCATGTCCCTCTAAAGTTAAAGTTCTTTTCCTCCTTGTAAGAATATATTAAAAAGCATGATAAGCATTGCCTTAATTCAAATGTGGGCTGGGGTTTCTTTCTTTTCTCTTCAAAGGAACCAAGGTTATCTTGCCAAAAACTGAAGCATGCTCTCCTCCACAGACAGACGCCTCAAGTTGACAGAACAGGGGTAAAGGAAGTTCAGATGTCCAGTGGCAAAAAAAGGCTCTGGCTTTGCTTTGGTAGTGAGTGAAAGAAAAATAGAGGGCAATGACAGCCCTCCAGAGTTAATCGCCTATCCATTCAGACAGTGCAGATAATACCATAGAGGTCTGAACATGTGTTGCTGATCTTATCTCTCTTATTGGTTCCTTACTTAGTGGTAGACTATGTTTGTGTGAGTGTGTGTGTGTGGGATATAGACAAGTGTATTGGGTGTATTGTATTTGGTCTCCCATTTACTGAGGGAACAAATAGATAAAAATCAATTTAACTTTTGTTCCTTCTACTTGATATCCGTTTCTTGATCTAGTCTACCTTTTAGGGCTGTCAACGGGCAATGCTTCAGTTGCTACATTGGCCACCAGTTGACTAGGCTGGTTGTGACTAGGCTGGTTGTGAACTAAAGGGCTTGGTTCCTATGTATTTATGGGTCTGCAGGACTCAATCCATCCTGTGTGTTCTTCACCAGAAGGAATGGTGAAAGTCCCCAATCCATGAAAATGAGCCCAGCACTGGAAAGAGGCATCCATTCGGTGAAACAAAACATCCTCTGAGGTTTGTGGGGCCCTCTTAATCAATCAGTGTGTCATCTGGGTGCAAATTTTTGTGTCATCATATTTAATGCTTACCACCATTTCCTTAATATATATATTTCTTTGTTTTTATATTTCAATGTAATATATCTCCTGTTAAAAACATTTTTTTTCAGATTTATTTAGTTTTATACTACTTTTTGTCCATATTCATTTTCTATCCAATGATAAAATTGTCCCCATATGTTATAATATTCCAGTTCTTCCTTCCCTTTAAATGCCAATGTTAATCTATTCATTCCTGCATATTCTAATATTTTCTTAATTACCTCTCCCTCTGTAGGGATTTTTTCCCCTTTCCAATTTTGTGCAAATACAATTCTCGCTGCTGTTATTACATGAATAATCAAATATACATTTTCTTTACTATATTTCTCAGATAAGATACCCAACAAAAACAGTTCTGGTTTTAAATCAATATGTTGCTGGGTCATTTTCTCTAACCATCTCTGAATTCTTGCCCAATAGTTTCTTGCTTCTGCACATGTCCACCACATATGATAATACGATCCCGGTGTCTGATGACATTTCCAACATTTCCCTGATCTATCTTTAAACATTTTTGCCAATCTTTCCAGTGACATATACCATCTATAAAACATTTTATACAAATTCTCTTTATATGCTGTTGCCATTGTTAATTTATAATTTCTTTCCCATAGTTGCTGCCATTTATCTAGCTCTATTGTATATCCAAATTTTTTTGCCCATGCTATCATTGTTTCATTTACTTGTTCTTCTTTTAATTTAATAGAAAGTAAATAACTATACAATTTTTTAATCATTCTCTCATCTGTTCCTGTGAGTATCTCATCCAATTCTGTCATCTCCAAGTAAAAACCATATAACTTTGCATCTTTTTCATATCTCGATTATATTTGCAATTGTGTATATCACACCATATCAATCTCTTGTTCTTCTAATTCTTATTTTGTTTTCAATTCCCCCTTTTCTGATAAAATATCTTTATATCTAATAATATTTCCCATATTGATAATATTTGGATGTATTAATGCTTTCATTGTTGAAAGCCATGTTGGTATTTTCAAATAATGTTTTTCTCTAACTTTCTCCTATTCTGATAATAAAGCATTCCTTACATAATGTCTTTGAAAATAGTTATGTATCTTATTCGTCCCATACAGGGGTGGGTTCTACTTACCTTTACTACCAGTTCGCATCGTGCTCCCATGCATCGTGCCCACGCATGTGCAGATCGCCTATGATGACATCAGGGTCAGTGGGCGGAGCCTCCCGCCGGTTTTACTACCGGTTCTTGTGAACTGGTCCGAACCGGGGCAACCCACCACTATTCCCATACCATAAAAAAGCATGCCAACCCAGTTGTAGATCATGTCAATAACCCTTTTAGAAGGTTCTTAAGACCACTTCAGTGAGCATATTGTAAATAGCTAGGTCACTTTTTGAAAATAGGAATATTGTTTGGTCAGATAGATTTATTTTGTTTTAATGCAGATTTTTAAATTATCTACATGGAGATAGTTTTTGAATATGAAGTTTTACGAGTATTATAAAGTATCTTTCATCTGGGCAACATGTGGTATATACATGACTATAAAAAAATGAATAAACGCAATAAACCATCTTACTGTGCTTGCCACAATGAAATATTTTCAACTTGTGTATTGCCCTCGTATTGTTTCTTGGATCATTTGGCCTTAACTTTGGGTAGAAGATTGGGGATAGGAAAATAATATATTATGTTCTGACTCGCTCTCTGACCCTCAGAGCAATGTTCACAGGAATTCCTGTGAAATCTCATCAGCAATTAGCATAAATATAATGAAAAGGAATATATTGAGATGCATTGAATATAGAACAACATATTCTCTAAAACATCCAATGCATGTCAAAGGTTACCAGAACTCCAGCAAAAGCTGAACACAACTTCTTTTTGTCCTCATGCTCCTCATCTATGAGGCATAACTTTAAATTCAAATACTGACTGCCTTTTTTAGTATCTCCTTTGGAACAGCTTTTCTCCATGGTGCAGCACTCCCCTAATAAGTGCAGGTTAACAAGCTCCATTCTGTAACCTTAATTAGTTGATTAAATGCAACCCCTCCCTTCCTATAGTTTGTGCAGCTGTCTGAATCTGTAATGATATGTGAGAAAGACCTTGAGATATGGAGCAAACAGATGTTGCTAGGGAACAGTAAGATAAGAGAGGGCATAATGGGTGGAAAAAGAGGCTCAGAAGGGACCCTCCCTAACTTTTCAGGCTGTAAAGGAAACAGTGAGAGATTTGTATTTTCAGATTTGGGAGATTATGTTGATGTGCCCTAAAAATACATTAGAATTAGTTCATCTGATTGTGTTTCCTATTTAGTGTACCTGAGAAAGCTGACAGCAATCTTTGTACAAATCTCCCATCATCTCCTTTACAGTCTGAAAACTTAGGCTGAATGCTTTTACTTCCTGTTTGGCTCTAGCAAATTGATTGGAAAAAAATTGACCTTTTTTTGTTGTGGAAAAAAGTAATTTCATATATATGCAGGCCTAAGTCCTTTTTTTTTGTAGTTTTTCACTGTTATTTTTGTTGCCAGGAAGGTTAAACAGTTACTGTGTCCTCCTTTGCCCCTGTTTGTCATCCTTTCCGGTTGTCTGTGTCCTCCTTTCCAGGTTCACATATGTCGTAACCTTAAGTGTGCCAAATTTTCCCTATACAACTTTATACATACTATAGCAATAGATCATGGGATGTCTGAATGGAGCACCAATCTATCTAAATTAATATTCCTGTTGTATGAAAGCTTAGCAAGGCAGCCATGAAGTAAAGTAAATGGCCTGCAGTATTGGTGAAACAATGGGAAAGGAACAGGTTAAGCTGGCAGAGCAAGAAGGACAGGTAGGAAAACGTTATTTTTCTGCAGTAGCTTGGAAGAAGAAGTTCATAAGGAAGCAGATTGCTGAAATTCTGAATCCTTGGTTGGAAAGACAAACAGGACTGGACACTTATTCTGGATTGTTCTCCACTATTATACTATTTCAATTTAAGCTGATGCAGAGAAATACTTGTAAGAAATTGTGTATTAAATGAAATAAAATAGTGTTTTGTGTTTCTCTGTAAAATCTAACATACAAAATCACTATTGTTTGTCTCTGGAAAAAACTGAAAATATTAGTTTCTAATTTTAAAAATAAGATAATTTATCTGAAAGCTTAATGTATTCAGAAAGAAAATTACATGCACCAAAGCTTCAGGGCTATTCACATTCAATGCATTTCAAGTAAGTGTATAAGAATTAATCTGACTTTACCACTCCAACCTGTGGACCAACTCTCTCTTCATTCTATTTTGCTTATGTCTTTGCAAGTTCTGACTTTGAAGCAGCCAGTGGGATTTCCTTTTGCTACCCATCTACTTTAAATGAGTGTTTATGCAAGTTCTTTTACACAAGTTTTTTTTAAATTCCTTTCTAGTCAGCAGTTCCAAGTCAAATTAGTCTGAAAGTCTCGAGAATGATGGAGCTGCTGTTTATGGTAGTCTGCCTTCCACAGTTCAAATATTTATTTTTTCACATTTGTGAATCATTTGTACCTAATGATATTCCTGACTAACACACATTTATTTATTTATTTATTTATTTATTTATTGTTTGTTTGTTTGTTTGTTTGTTTGATTTTTATCCCAACTTTATTTCCCAGTATCAAAACCCTGACAGCTTATAAAGTATTGCCACTTATGATTACTTCACGATCAATTCTTGCTGCCTTGTTGAAATAAACTAAAAATAAATTCCACAGTGTTCAATCATTCCAAAAGTTCTTCCAAGAATTTAGTGTTTATGAGAATCCCTTGCTATGATATGGAGATGATATACACCATTCTTCAAATGTTGATAGAAGTCTTAATTGATGAGACTCGTATTTTATCAAAGAATTATTGAAACTGATTCATTGTAAAATTTCTGATTGTTGCTTTGACAAAATGTCCCATTTTTTGATATTTTTTCCAAACTTCCAAAGAAAAAAAATAAATTCAGTTTTGAAAAACAAGTTTTATTTATTTTAATTATTAAATGTTTATGCCACTCATCTCCTCTACAAAATGGCTCTGGTTACTAATTTCTCCTTGTCAGATAAATTATACCACCCAAACTGAAAAAAAATTCACTGCTAATTCAGTTTGTAGCCACTGAACATGATATTCATATTCATATTCATTTAATTTGATTTAATTAATGTAATTTATTAGATTTGGTGTGGTCACCTATTCCAGAAGACTCTGGACAATTTACAAAATCCCAAAAAGGATAAAAATGGTTAAAAATAACATAAACAGAATGTATTGCTTTCAGTTGAAAAATATTAAAGTAAAGTTTAAATTTCATCATGTTTTTCTTCCTATTGTATTCTTTGCCTTATCCTGGGTTCACTCAAGGTGACACATTTTTCAAGTTATTTCTTAGATGCATCCATAAATTATTGGGAGCAGTATTGGGATACAATGCAAGTACAGTAGTTCACACTGCAATAGATAATGTTTGAAAGTATAACGTTTAAAAAATATTATCATTTAAAGAATAACGTTCTATCAAGCGATAATAATGAAATAAATTGTCTTGGTTTAAATTCCATGTTTATTTGCTTAAAAGGATGTCATAACTGCTTTTTAAAAATGTATGTCAATCCATGTAATCATTATTTTTACTTCCTTATGCTATCTTTTTCTAGATATACTGAAATAATTATGGTTGATATAATTTCTTTGTTTTTGTTTTCTTTTAATGATTGAACCCTTGAGATTGACAGATGCTTTCAGAGGTTATGAACTACATTTTATGCGCAGAATAAAATATATATAACAGAAAAGTATGGGGCAGAAATTAATTTGATTTGTGCTGTAATACAAATGTAATTCATAATTTTGGAAACTATCTATGAATCAGATAGCATTTAAGTGACAAAATTCAAAAAGTTCATCATTTTCTGATTTGGTTCACAACTTAATAAATAGATCTCTAGTTTGATGGGTTTTGATGTGCCTCTAGTTTAAATGATTGCCCTGAGTTTTTGTCTTCCTGCCTTAATGGGTTAATCCTGGTCCCAGGACCTTTGTCTTTCCTTTCCTGGGGGTTAATCCTGTCGGGGGCAGGAAAAGGGAGTTCTGATTTTGCCTTGATGAGTTATTTTTAGCCTGGTCCTGCTTATCTTTGTTGGTCTACTTAAGTGTTTCTGTGGTCAGCTTTGTTACTTTTGTAACAGGTTGTTAATGGCTTTTGGCTGCCCTGAGTTTTCCTTTCAGCTGGTGCTTTTGCTTTGGGGTTTGAATCTCTTAAAGGGGGAAGGGCTGTTTTAAGTCTTTTGGCACTGCTTTAGTGGTTCCTGGCACAGTCCTTTTGGGGTGTACTTCCCACAAGAAAAAATTGAAGAATTGTCCTCTGACTTGTATAAATGTCAGGAAAGGAATTTAGGAAGGGCTCAATTAGGTCATCCAGCCAACACATGGAAAGCTGGGTCTTTTTTTATTTGCTGTTCCATATTCAGCTTTTCTCCCAAGGGAAATGAAAAAATATCAAATTAAAGTGATCACAAACACTAATTAATTAATTAAAGACTGACTCATTCAGTGCCTTTGATATGAATCACTCAGATGTTTCACATTGCTATGCTAAAATGAAACAATGTACATTTTAAGCAAATGTTGGTGGAACTCCTATCTTGATGAACCAGACTGGAGAATGAAGGGAGGTGACAACATACAAAGGGAGGTTGGAGGCAGGTGAATTTTATAGTACATTCCCTCTCACCAATTTGAATATCCTTATCTGATTTAACTCTGAACAAGGCTGCTGTAAGATAAGGAGCTGAACCTCCTGAGAACATAAAGAAAGAAAAAGAAAGAATGGGAGAATAGATTGCTAATCTATTCCCCTTTTGGTGAAGGGCATACTGACTGAATTGAAGTACTGAATTTTCAATTGCATGTGATTAATTGCTAGGGGGAATCAACAATTTTTGGTCAGATGTTCAATTGTAAATAAAAGCTGAGTCAACACATTCAAAAACATGATTTATTGCTGAAGAAAAACCCACAATAGAGGAAGTAACAATGAAATCATGTTTACAACAGTCTGTTAGCACAGACCTGGATCATATCAGACTTCAGTTTTTACCAGTCTTAATCTGCAACATAACTGGTAGCTTCAGTTTTGATCAAATTAAGTGTGCCTTCTTAATTTTGTTTTTTATCATCTTAGTTTCAGCACAGCAACCTTAGATCTGTTGCAATGGTGCAGCAGGTGTGGAGGAAGTAATAGATACAGATAGCAAAATTTTCCACATGATAGGAAATCAGAGCTATTTGTTGATGGCAAATGCATTAGAAACCCTGACTTGGATAAGCTGGCCAGTCTTAATTCTGGCTTCTCGGTGCAGCAAGCTGAAATAGCCGAGACTCCTCAACTATCATTTTTAAAGGATTCAGTTAAACAAATCACTGCAAACGCAAATGCATTTGATTGCACAGGTTTTCATCAAGTAAGTCTGGGAAAGCAGTGAGAGTCTTTCTTTCCATCCTCAAAAAGTAGACTATCCTAAAAGAGAGAGAGAGAGAGAAGGAGAGAGGGAGAGAGAGAGAGAGAGAGATAAGGAGGGAGGGAGGGAGAGAGAGAAGGAGGGAGGGAGGGAGAGAGAGAGAGAGAGAGATGGAGGGAGGGAAGGACCAAGGGAAGGAGGGGACCTGCCAACTATTTTTTTTTATTCCCCAAACATAGGAAATCATTTATATTAAAATAAGATTTGATATGTTTCCTTCAGGGCAGATTCTGGCATAACATCCCCTATAAGTACAGCGATTATACATTTTTTATTATAAAGGACAACCTTTTATTTCAGGCAGTTATAGGTAATCCTCAATTTACAACCACAACTGAGCCCAAAATTTCCATTGCTAAGCCAGATAGTTGTTAAGTGAGTTGCCCGCCCCCCCCATTTTATGAACTTTTTTTTTTTGCCACAGTTGTTAAATGAACCACTGCAGTTAAGTTAATAATATGGTTGTTAAGTGAATATGGCTTCCCGGTTGACTTAGCTTGTCAAAAGCTTTCAAAAGGTGATCACATGACCCAGCATAAATATGAACCAGTTGCCAAAGGTCCACATTTTGATCATGTGACCATGGGGCTGTCGCAAGAGTTATAAGTGTGAAAAATGGTCACTAAACCAATGGTTGTAAATCAAAGACTACTTGTATTCCTTAGATTTATCTATGTTTCAAAAATGCACTTTTTATCCTTATTCTGGTCATTTAACTTTTACCATAGAAATGGCATGACTTTAATGCATGGTGTTTTACATTCATGTGAAAAATACAGAAATTGAATTGTCTTTTTTAAAATAAATTAAAAGATTATTGTTATTATTTGTTAAATGTATTTGCTGCCTATCTCACCATGGGGCTACTCTAAGTGGCTTACAACAATCAAAGGGAAGAAAAAATGAAAAATATGTAAACAGTACAGAAGAAAAAACAATAGAACAAAAAAAATAAACAATTTAAGATATAAACATAAGCATTTTTTAATTCTTACAGCCCTCTTTCAGATTTGTTCCTGTTTTCATTTTTGTCCTTTATTTGTTCAAAGAAGATATGGTCCCTGTACCTGTAAGAAACACCTCTGCCTTGCAGATTGGAAACAATAGATTACACTATCTTTGTTTTTACATCGGAGTGTCTACTATGGAGATTGCTGCACCCAATACATCATTTTTGTCCTGTTGCATCATCTTGGCAAGTCAGAGCAATTCTGTTTCTCCACTTCTGTCAGGAAAAATGATTACATGCACTGTTGCAAACATCTTTAGAAGAGCAGGTAGAGTAGGGCAGGAGAAAACGTCCAGGTCATTTAGAATTATACCGATGCTAAACTTCTGATGAGCTTCAGATATATGGCTTAACATCTTTTCCTCCTCCTCCTCCATTTTACATTGCTACATACTGCAGTAACCCTGAACATCGGAAAAAGGAAGCAGACCAAAAACAGGTCTTCCAACAAAATGGATACACTCATGCAACTCTATTAAAAAGTGTCTCAACACTCAACCCAATATATCATAATCAATACAAGCCGTGAAAAGGAAAACACTGCCGTACACCAAAAACATCTCAGAAAGCACTAGAGAGAATACTACAACCACTTGGCATCATCTTAGCACACAAAGCAATTGAAGCACCTCCTAAGTAAACCAAAAGACCCAGCGGCCCCAGAAGGAAACACAAGAGAAAATATAGTGTAAGGACTGTAACAACCACTATGTAGGACAAACAGGTAGAAGACTAGCAGAGCACATCGATGAACACCAACTAGCAGTCTGAAGATATGATGAAAACTCCTTAATTTCACAATTAAGTTGGGCTGGACACACTCAACCATAGTCAGTAGAGATTCTCAGCCATCCAGGTCATGGTTGTCCCAAAGGTGCTTTTTCAGGAGGCAACTGGACTTTCTTGCTTTTTTCTTTCAAGGATGTTTCGCTTCTCACCCACGAAGCTTCTTCAGCTCTTCCATTTCTCACTATCCTGTCAGAGCTGAAGAAGCTTCTTGGATGAGAAGAGAAACATCTTCAAAAGAAAAAACAAGAAAGTCCAGTTGCCTCCTGAAAAAGCACCTTTGGGACACCATATTTTCAAGCAGCCTAGATCAAGGCAATATCAAAAACACCCAGAGAATTTCTGGAGGCCTGATACTCAGACAAATTGGCCATCAACAAGCACATAGAGATAAACAACTTCTACATACCACTAAAAAGAGACAATCAAAACCCCCGAAGGAAATTAAAAGACCAAACAACTCCTAATCAGCAATCAACACTTATAAGAGCAGAGATTAACATAAAGATTATCATGGACCATCAATCAAGTAAACAATACTCCAATCAAAAAACTACCAATGCAGATAAACAAGCTAATAGTAAACAACAGCTTTATCAAGAAACTGCCAAGAACACTCCCACCAACACCGATAGGGCAAGCCACTAGTATTTAAAATAAGAGCAAATTCCACTCCCCTCTATCATTGATGATGGTCAATTTGGTAATGAAATGTCTGCAAGAAAACTACTAAACTCAGAGAGCAAGGACTCCACAGTTCAATCCTGAGCTACAGACATTCTCTTCTACCAATTACATTGCATTACATTAATAAGTTCTGTGATTAAGCTTGATCCTAGGTAGGGCAACTTAATAAATAATTGGTGCTATGTCATTAAGCCTTAGGTGTATGAGACGAGAAGGCAGAACAATGCTGTATAAAACACAGTCTTTGTTTCATTTTGCCAAAGTCTGAAGATTTAAACTTTAGGCTTTTGGAAGATTAGGTTTATTGTCCGTATCTAAGGAGCCAATAATCCTTTGATAATATTTGCTCATAACAAATATCATGTGCATATTGCTTAAAGCTTTATTATAAGAAATTGCCTTGGTTTCTTATTCCTACATGGAGTGAAATTTCAGAGCCCGTAGATAACTCATAGCTATTGGGAAAGAGTTAGAAGATTGCACTATTGTCACATTGTTTCATTTCAATATACTATTTAGTCTTAGATTGGGATGTGTGGTTGTGTTTTTTTTTTTTTTTGCAATTGGTTTTACTTAACACTAAATTTTGATTCATAGTGACTGCCCACACAGAGTGGGAAGAAATTACTTCAGGATCAACCTATGTGTTATACAGGTTTTTTTAAATAACTTTCTTTCTTATGTTGCCATTTGTTGCACTAATCCAGCAAACAGGTGTATGTGCAGATAAAACAACATATCCCACCTACATTGCAATGGCCTGCAAATATATTAAAGAATTACATATATTTTTCTCCATTCTAAAGAAACAGACTAGAATGGGTTGGGAAATCGGACTTTCCAGTCAACTACACATTATCTATGGGTAATGGGATAGTTAAAGTGGGATTCTTATTCCCAGAAATAAGAATTGCCTTAATGTTTATTTAATGCCTGGGTGTAGCAGCTTGATGGATCCATAAGAAGACCAGGTCTTCATCAGAGATATGGAGGATGAGGATGGGAGCCTTTGTCTGGTCTCTTCTAATCTTTGTACTTATTGTCAGTCAATGAAATGTTCTTTCTCCAAGGATGTGAATTAAGTTTCATTTAACTATTTTGTCCAGGTATCAATAAATATATAGTATGATAAATATATATGTCTATATTTCTTTTTCCTTTTACTCAAACCACAAAATCTCTTTGATAAAACAACACTTTAGATTCCTTAATAATACAAAGCCATTTTCCGTGTAGTACTTGCAAACATGAGCTACCTGGGTATTTTACTTTGTTTTTAGTCATTAAAATCAAAGCAAATTCTCTTTATAGGTGCCTGTCAGCTGTCAGCTAATTACCTCATCCAAAATGACTCATTATTTTTAATTCAGAAAGGTAGTTTACAACCTGAGAAAGCTGAATCTCAGAGCATCTTCCAGGCTTTTTCCCCCATCCCAAGATCCTAAAGGAGATTATCCTAGGAGAATAGAAGATATAAATGCTTTGAGGTTGTAACAGTGCTTTGATCAACATCCTTCTTCCAAAGCTCAGTGTTTGGGGATATGATTGTGATTAGTGATTAGAATTAAAAAAAAAAAAATCAGCCCCCACAGTATATAAAGTTGAAAAAGAATTGAGAAGGATCTTTATTTTTAGAGCAACTGGGAATGCTTTTTCCACCTTAACCATTGGCTCACATCAATTCTGCTCTCTTTTATGTTGAAAGAATGCATAGAAAGGATTGCATGGCTGAATGTGCTAGGTCCACCTTTAACCCTTAAAATCCAGTGCAGAAAATGTTCCTTGAGATCTACACACTAGCTAAGAGGAAAAGACCTCTTCAGGGCTCCTGAGGAATTCAGGTTATGAAGAAGCATTGGCGTAGTCCTTATGTGGAAGAACTGTTCAGCCTTCTAAAGAAAACATCGGCCTGCTTACCAAAGTAAGGCCTGGAGTAGAACAGTGCTGGGCTAATTTGGTACCTCCATAGCCTTCTCGTATGTGCCTCAACATAGTATATTTGTATTAAATAAATACCTTCATATTTGACTTATTGACAACTTCTTTCACGTTTCCTCCCCTGTGGCTATTATATTATGTAATTACAGTCTATCTAGTGCAGGGCTGCAGGTCATTTTTCCATCCCAGATATGGCAGTCTTGGAAGGAGGGGAATATAAATTGAAAAGCAAACAAAAGCAGTGCAAACAAAATAAGGTAAAACAACTTGGTAGGTGTTTTACCAGAGGTGAAATCCAACAGGTTCTGACAGGTTCTGGAGAACCGGTAGCAGAAATTTTGAGCAGTTTGGAGAACCAGCAAAACCACTTTTGGCTGGCCCCAGAGTGGGATGGGAATGGAAATTTTGCAATATCCTTCCCCCAGGAGTGGGGTGGGAATGAGGATTTTGCAGTATCCTTCCCCTGGAGTAGGGAGGGAATGGAGATTTTGCAGTATCCTTCCCCTGCCACACCCACCAAGCCACACCATGCCCACCAAGCCATGCCCACAGAACCGGTAGTAACCAACTTTGGATTTCACCACTATTTTACTTCATTTTTTAAAACTGAATTATTATTTTGCTTTCAGGATCTGTTTTATTTAATGCCATTTAACTAATACTTTTAATGTGTCTTAAGTTGAAATCAAGGATTTACTTTGATCGTATAAAACAAATCTCTGCTCCAAGTTTCTTTCTTTTAACAATAAATGAATGGAATAGATAATGTTAATTCAATCGCTATTGCTCTCTAGTGGTTGTTAAAAAATCACACAACTGAATGTATCATTTAAAAGAGGTTAAAAAAAGAAAAATTAAAAAGTATATTTATTGGGAGCAACCAAAATGCATAAAAGTTATTGTTTGTTTAGAAATGTTTGAAAGGATTATATGAGATGAGTTACTCTGTATAACACATAAATTATTCAAACCCTTTTTAATGAACTTTAAGTATAGGTAGTTACTAAATCAGATACCTAGGAAGCATGAATACATTTTTGAGAAAACATGGAATGTTTAAATGATGATAGAAGTTTGTACACAATATGTATCTTTCTAAATCAAATAAATACAAGAAAAACAGAGTGATGTAGTATAAATTAAAATAATTTAGATGATAATGCTTCTTCTTGAGAATGTGACCTGGCAGGAAGATTTTCCCATGTTTATTTATTTTATTTTTATTGATAAATTTATATGTCACCCATCACTAGATGGCTTACAATCAATTAAAAACATTGAGATAAAACATCACTAAATATTATTCCCACATCTATCATCTCTCCCTCCCTCCCTCTCTCTCTCTCTCTCTCTCTATATATATATATGTCTCCATCCCTCCCCCCCTCTCTCCAGCCCTTGCAGTGGATTAAATACACGTCCTATTGTTGAAAGTACAATCCAACAATCGACTACTTACTTCTCCATCCTTAATCTGGGGAGGGGGGACTGTCCATTCTTGGGGGAAGGAGAACATTTAGAAGGTTTAAACAATGAATGGCTTGGGAAGGTCGTGTTCAGGCTTGCATGACTGAGCATCTGCATATTATTTTGTGAGCTAAGAAACTAAGTAACGTTCAAATTAAAGCAAGAGAAAAATTGTGTCCAGCTGATCCTGTGTTGAGTTTGACCCCTCTTTTGTTACAAAGAGGTCATGATTAGTACAGTTAATAAATGCCACAAAATGCTTGGATTATTCGAGTTGACACTATTCAAAGTGATATTCCTATGGGAAATAGGGTAATTGGTTTTAACCTGATGGAAAAAGGCAATAAAAACATACGTTCATAAGTTTATTAAAGAAATACAGTATAACGGTAAAAGAGGACAAATCCATATCCTAAGTTACCTCTTCTATTCTGCTATAGTTCTTCAAAATGAGCCTCTTTTTTGAAATTTCCTCAAACTTTCTTTTCTTCTAGACACAGAGGACCGCTGATTTGAAAGGGGAATCAAAGAGGCCACCTATATTAAAATTGAACAGCTCTCTCTCAACAGAGGAGGAGGGATACAACACTACCTCTTTCCTGTTTACAACACAGTCCTTTCAGCTGCCCTAAGAAGGTTGCACTCTGATTCATATGACCCTGAGGGTACAGATAAACCCTCCAAAGTGGCCTCAAAACTCTCAAAGAGCTAAAGATTGATCTTTAGAGTGCTAACTATCAGATGACTGCTAAGGAATATAAATCCTTCCATTCCCCATCATTTAACCAGAACCAAAAAAGTTTCTTGGATGAGAAATGAAACATTTTCAAGGAAAAAAATCAAGACAAGTCCAGTTGCTTTTTGAAAGCACCTTTGAGACAACCATGACTTGGATGATTGAGAATCTCCATAGACATTCCTTTTCTCTATTTGCCCAAAGGAGGATTCGTGTCTAAAACCCCAAAAGCAAGCAAGCACGCACTAGCTTCAGCTGTGTGCTCTTTAGCTTCAACTGTGTACTAGCCTCACACCACTTGAATGTTGGCTTGCACTAACCACAACCTCATATCAATTTATAAATCACACTAAAATGAATTTTGAACTATTTCAAGTTGCACTAATTATAACCTACTTTTATTCCAATTCTTTTTTTTATTAAAGAGTTTTACAAAAAGAAGAAAAAATACTTTTTTATATAAATATTTCCCCATTCCCCCCTCCCTTCCTTATCCCCCCACCCCCCTGAACTTCCCAGAACAAAATACAGGGTATAACAATTAACAATCATATGCTAAACTAAGCTAATTAACTAAGGATTCCTATCCCCCGCTTCACACTTTAACTCCCCTTTTACTTAACTAGATATAAATACTCTTAATTTTTCTATTCATTCATAAGCTATTTGATACTTTTTAGTCCGATATTTTTTTTGAATATAATCAATCCATCTTCTCCATTCCGATATATATCTTTCTTGTGAGTGATCTTTCAAAAATGCTGAAATCTTCGCCATTTCTGCCAGATTCGCTACTTTTAATGTCCATTCTTCAATGGTAGGCAAATTTTCCTTCTTCCAATATTGCGCCACCAAAAGTCTAGCTGCAGTTATTAAATTTAAAAACAATTTAGTCTCTATAACCGTACAATCTGTAATTATACCCAGCAAAAACAATTGTGGAGTAAACTTTATCTTCTTTTAAAGAATATTTTGGATAATCCACCATATTTTAATCCAAAGTGCTTTAACTTTTTTACAAGTCCACCATATATGATAATAAGTGGCATCTTCACAATCACATCTCCAAAACTTAGATTGTAAATTCGGATACATACAAGCCAACTTTTTAGGATCTAAATGCCATCTATAGAACATTTTATAAAAATTTTCTCTTAAATTTTGTGCTTGCGTAAATTTTACATTTCTAACCCATATTTTTTCCCAAGTTTCCATCATTATTGGTTCCTGAATGTTTTGTGTCCATTTTATCATACAAACCTTAACTAATTCCGTTTCTGAATCTATTTCTATCAATACATTATATAATCTTTTTATACGCATTTGACCTTGGTCTCTAATTTGTTTTACCAAATTTTCCTCATTCTGCATGATACCAATTCTCTGATCTTCTTTCCATCTAGCTTGCAACTGACCATACTGAAACCAAGTTTGAATTATTCTTTCTTCTTTTAATGCATTTAAAGATTTTAACTGCAATACACCCCCTTCCATTTTAAGAATCTCTTTATAAGTAATCACCTCTTGCTTTTGTTCTACACTTATATTCTCTAGCGCATGTCTGGGTATTGCCCATATAGGTATCTTATAATTTAACTTATATTGATACTTTTTCCAAACTCGTAGCAAGGCATTCCTTAATATATGGCTTTTAAAGGTCTCATCCACCTTTTTGTCATATAATAAGTAAGCATGCCAGCCATATAACAAATCATATCTTTCAATGTTCAATATTCTTTCTTCTGTTCAGTTGATCCAATCACTAATTATTGTTAGGACAGCTGCTTCATAGTTTAAGCATTTTAAGACCTCCTCTTTCACATATATCTTGCATTATTTTTAACTTTATTCTCGGTCTTTTCCCTGCCCAAACAAAATTATTAATATCCTTCTGCCATTCCCTCAAATTTTCATCTTTATTGAGTATTGGTATCATTTGGAACAAAAATAGAAACCTAGGTAGAACATTCATTTTTATTGCTGCTATTCTTCCCAACAGAGATAGTTGTAGTTTTCCCCAATTCTCCATCTCTTTCTGTATTTTTTGCCATAACAATTCATAATTATTTTTATATAATTTTACATTTGAGGCTGTGATATATACCCCTAAATATTTAACCTTTTTTACTATTTCAAATCCTGTTAGTCTTTCTAATTCTTCTTTTTGCTTTACCGTCATGTTTTTAGTTATTATCTTTGTTTTTTGTTTATTTATTTTAAATCCAGACATTTCTCCATATTGGCTAATTATACCCATTAAACCTGTAGTTGATTGTACTGGTTGAGTTAAAGTAACAACCAAGTCATCTGCAAATGCTCTTAATCTATAATCATGATGTCTAATTTTAATTCCCTTTATTTTATTTGACCCTCGTATTTTATTCAATAAGGGTTCCAAAGTTAAAATAAACAATAATGGTGATAGAGGGCATCCCTGTCTCGTTCCTTTTTCAATTTTAAATGTTTCTGTTAAACCACCATTAATTATTATTTGTGCTGTTTGTCTCTGATATATTGCTCTAATAGATTGTGTAAAGTATTCTCCAAACTGCATCTTTTCTATTATTTTCAATAAAAATTGCCAATTCAATCAATCAAATGCCTTCTCCACATTCAAAAAGATAAGCGCTACAGGGACTTGGTTGTTCCTTTCCAAATATTCCAATAAATTAACAATTTGTCTTACATTACATTTCATTTGTCTCCCACTTATAAATCCAGATTGATCATTATGAATCATTTGTTGCATGATTACCATTAACCTATTTGCTAATATTTTAGCAAAAATCTTATAATCAGTATTTAAAAGCGATATTGGCCTATAATACTTGGGTTGACTATGGTCTTGATCCTCCTTTGGAATCAATGAAATAAAAGCTGTTCTCCAGGAAGGGGGTACATCTCCTCCGGCTTGAATCTTGCAAAGTAATTCCTTAAGCGGTTCTACCATTTCTAACTGCAAATTTTTATAATAAACAGCTGCCAGTCCATCTGTGCCTGGAGATTTACCCCTCTTTAACTGTTTAATTGCTAAAATATTTTCTTCCGAAGTTATTGGTTGGTTCAGTCCTTCCCTTTGCTCTGGTGTAATTACAGGGATATTCTCCTCCTGTAAATATCTGTCTATATCTTTGCCTTGAATTGTATCACTAGCATATAACTTTGTATAGAATTCTAAAAAAGCTTTTTTAATCATATTTTGTTGATTTACCTTTGTATTCTATTTTCTCTATAGTACGTAGCTTTTGTTTTTTCTTTAACAAGTAGGCTAAACATCTACCTGGTTTATTTGCATTACAAAAAGTGTTATGTTTAGCATATTGTAAGTTAGTTGCCACTTGGTCTGCCATCAACATATTAAACTGCCCTCGCAACAAATTTATTGTTTCCTTTATTTTCTTATCTGTTGGATTTATGTAAGTGCCTGCTCTTTCTTTTTTATTTCCTCTTCTAAGTCCCTCCGTTTCTTTTCTTGTCTACGTCTATATTTATTATTCAAATATATTAAGGTTCCTCTCATATATGCTTTACTTGCATCCCAAACCATTTCCATAGGCGTACCCTTATGCATATTCATAGCAAAAAATTCTTTCATTTGTTTTTTACATTCTTTCACATTTTCCTCATATCTAAACAAATTTTCATTTAGCCTCCAAGACCTTCTAGCTCTCTTTTCCTGCCCTGATTCCATCCACACCGGACTATGATCAGATAAAATTCTTGAACATATCTTCGTCTTCTTTACCCTAGAAAAGAAATCTTTGGTAATTAGTATGAAATCAATCCTAGAAAAGGATTGATGTCTGTCAGAAAAAAAAGTAAAATCCTTTTCTTCAACATTTCGTTCCCGCCAGATATCTCTCAACACCATATCATTCATTATATCAAAAAAAGATTTAGGCAATCTTGCACGATTTTGGGTATTTTGAAATAATCCTTTTTTGTCCTTTTGGGTATCCAATACTCCATTCCAGTCACCCATTAATATACACGATTTATAATCCCATTGTATTATTTTGGTATGCAAAAGCTTATAAATTTTTTCTTGCTGTTGGTTAGGAGCATATACTCCAATTAAAAGTGTTTTCTTCCCTTCTATTAGGAATTCAATTGCAATATATCTTCCTTGAGCATCTGCCTCAATTAATTTGGCTGTTAAATCTGTCCTTAGGTATATAACTATACCATTTTTCTTCTCTGGAGCAGATGCAACAAAATGTGTCCCCAATCTTGAATTTATCAAGTATTTTTGATCTGTCACTCTAATATGTGTTTCTTGTAGGCAAATTACATTGTTTTTAAACTGTTTTAAATAATGAAATATTTTCTTTCTCTTTTGTGGTGAATTCAAACCATTGACATTCCAGGTCAAAAATTTAGTTTTCATTCTTGGCACCTTGAAGCTTTAAGAGCGCCAGCTGAAGATCCTCCTTCACCTTTCTTTTCGGCCTTGCTCCTCCCACTGCTTCTGTTTTTGTAGCTTCTTGAGCTTTCATTTGGGTTTGCTGCAACTTTAAATCTTGTTCTTTTCACTTTGCTGCAGTGCGAGTCTGCCTTTGATCTTTTGGTTCTTCTCTTTTTTCTACTACTTCCAAAGGTTGATCAATACCAAAAAATTGCAATAAATCTTCTTCAATAAGTGAGGTCTCTCCTGCAGCTTGTGGCTGTTTACTTTCCTTCTGTCCCTGTATCGCCAGCTCTTCTTTTCTTCTCCTCATTTCCTGAGATGGTGGGCATCCAGCCTTTAATACATTAGTATAAAAATCTCTTGCCTTCCAAATTGTGTTAAGGCAATACCTTTCTCCCATATAATTCACCACCAGTCCAGCTGGAACATCCCATCTAAACTGAATCTGTCGATTTCTAAATTCATCCACCAAGAAAGCAAACTCCTTTCTGCTTCTCAACATTTTTTGGGGAATTTATTTCAGCACTAAAACCTCTTGTCCTGCAATTTGAAGTTTATTTTTATAGAAAACTTGTAAAATTTCATTTTGGGTCCTCCTCGTTGTAAAGTAAATCACAATGTCTCTTGGCAATTGATTCTGTCTGGCAAACCAAGAATTAACACGATATATTTTGTCAATTTGCAATGAGAGATTGCAAATTGCATCCCCAGTTATCTTTGCAAAAGCCTTTGCAAAGATCTCTCTCAAGTTCTCTCGATTGTGTTCTCTCAGACCTCTTACTCTCAGGGCAAATTCCATCACTCTATACTGTAACATCACCACTTCATCATCTGCCCTATCCACCTTGGTCTGAACTTCATCCATTTTATTTTCCAAATTCAAATTGGACTGATTAATTTCTTCTACTCTTTCATCCAACAATTCAATGTGTTTTGCCAGACCCTGAAATGCCATTACTATGTCTTCTCTTATTTCTTTATTCCGAATTTGTATAACTTCTTTAATTTCAGCCATTTCTTCAGACACTCCCTTAATTTTCCCCTCTAAAAAAGAAGTTTGTTGCTTCAAAGCGTCCTGCAGAGATTCCTGTAGAACTTCTAAAGTCAATATTTGTGGGTTTGAAGTAGACAAAGATTGTAGTTTTGATGGTTGTGCTGGTGATCCTCCAGCACTTTTAAAGCCAGATTTTATTTGCTTAGAAGCCATTTTTAGCTTTCAATTTATACTTCCTACAGCAACCAAATCAATAAATCCAAATATTTTAAAATCTTTTTTAAGTATTATAGTTTATTTAAAGTCCAAACTGTAGCCTTTCCACTTTAAATCTTTCTTTCTTTGTTGTAAAACCCAGTAATCTTAAACAGCCTCAGAAGCGCTGGCGATGTTAACTATCACTTTCACTATAACTTTCACTTTCACGCCCTGTTACACTTCAGGCACCATTTTTGCTTTCGTTTTAAAAGTCCTAGAAGGAAGAAGTATAGACACAGAGTTAAAGTTCAGTACTTGCAGTTGCTAGGACTCCTGTTTTTGTTCTGCCTGCTTTAAGCTTATTTTGAATCTGAATGTTGATTGCAGTCGTCTTGTTCTGCTTGAAGCAGAAAAGCCTTGGATTCAGAGCTCAGTCGAACTACCAGGGAGCTCTCACCCTCCAAGCCCCAGAATTGCTCCTAGGACATTCGTGGAGCTCTACCTTTGTCTGGCTGCTCGCCTTCCTTTCTTCTCCCGAGGGGAAGGTTTCCAAGCCAGACAGCTGATTTGCGCTGTCTTGGCGGTTTTAACAAAATCGCGGGGCTGACGGTCCGAAAGGTGCATCTGTCAGCGCCTGCGGTGCCACTGGAAGTCCTCAAATTTATTCCAATTCTTGTATCTCTCTCTATTTGTATGGGTGGACCACTCCCTGTAAAAATGTCTTCTTTGCTGAACTATGACATTGATTATTAGTAGCAACTCTTTACTGAAGATTCAGCTGGCAGGAGATTAAAATAAATTGCACAGGGTGACAGAGTAACACCCAAAGCAGAATTTGACACATCACTTTGCACAAAAAGGGGCATCTGGGAGCCAGATGATGCCACAGAGACTGGGAGAAAAAAAGCCAGTTTCAAATCCTGAAAGATTGTTTGTTCTTGAGTAGGCCAGTTAAGTTGGCATTCTTTTTTCAAGAACTGAGTTCGCCAATCTGAGCACTTGAGAAACTGAACCATGAATCATGTGTAAAAGTTGGCAAAACCCCTGAAAGTTGGATATTTTTAACCTTTCTGGATGCCTGCCATATAAGAATGGATTGTACTTTTGCAGGATCCATCTGCACCACTTCTCTAGAAAGCTGACAATAGAAAAGTTCCTAGGCAGCAAGATCAAATGCCCACTTTTCAATAAATTTATTTATTTATTTTATTTTATTATATTTTTATACCGCCCTTCTCCCGAAGGACTCAGGACAGTGAACAGCCATAATAAACAGTATACAAGACAAATTTAAAAACCATATTAAAATAATTCAATTTTGGCCAAATTTAAAATTCCCATTCTAAAACCCTTATAAAACTTATAAAATATAAATAAATAAATAAATAAATAAATAAATAAATAAATAAATAAATGACTGAGAACCTCTGTAGAGGTTCTCAGTCATCCAGGTCATGGTTGTCCCAAAGGTGCTTTTTCAGCAGGCAACTGGACTTTCTTGTTTTTTCTTTTGAAGGCGTTTTGCTTCTCATCCAAGAAGCTTCTTCAGCTCTGATAGGATAGTGGGGAATGGAAGGATTTATATTCCTTGCAGACAGCTGGTCATTTGCATCCTTTTAGAGGGTCTTTGAACCACTTGGAGGTTTATCTGTGTCTTCAGAGTCACCTGAGTAGTACTCAGTCATCCAGGTCATGGTTGTCCCAAATTGTATAGCTAAAAGTCTGTAGAATCTCTACGGACTTTTAACCATACAATTTGGGATGAACACCCTTTGAATGGTGTGGGAGTAGGAATGGATTTCCAGAGAAAAAATTGCAGACTACAGGAACCAGGAGCAGTACTCAGGTGACCCTGAGGACACAGATAAATCTCTAAGTGCTTCAATGACCCCCTAAAAGGATGCAGATTACCACTATCCTGTCAGAGTTGAAGAAGCTTTTTGGATGAGAAGTGAAACGTCTTCAAAAGAAAAAAAAAACAAGAAAGGCCAGTTGCCTCCTGAAAAAGCACCTTTGGGAGACCCACTTTTCCAATGTATCATAAAGCTTCTCTTTGCGTAGGCATTTGAACACATGAGTAGAATGCAGAAAAGGATGTTTTGAAATAATGAAGATGTCAGTCAGGTAAACTACTACACGTTTGTCCACAGAATATCTCATTCATGACTCTGGAAAAGACATTTGGAGACTTAACTAGATCAAAAGGCATTACCATATTCTAATTTTCCATAACGAATATCTAAGACTGTTAAGTATTAATGCCTCTCCAAACTGTATGCTCCTCTCAATCCAATTTAATGGAGATGCTTGCCTTCTGAAAGCAATCCAGAAGATTTGAAATAAGAGCAATGGGCAGTGGCCTCTAATAATTAACAAATTGAGAAGTTGATGGTCATGAAATCGTATTGAAGAATTTCCTTTCTTTTTTATTTTTTTTTAAAAACAGCACAGACGTAAGAGATAAAAAAATAGCGAATACATTCTTTCTTCAGATTGTGACCTGGAAATTCCTTTAAAGCGCTAATACGTGAATAGCCATGGGCTGTTGTTATTTAACTGGGATTGGGGCTTGATGTAACAAGTTGATAGTACAGTCGCATGCCTGGCTGAGGCAGCTTCCTGTTCTTAAAAATATCAGAAAAATTTGCATGCTTTTCTGGCAAGAAATGAGGTTTAGGCAACAGTTCAAAGGGGAAAGAAAATAATCTAATGCCTGCAAGTGATATCGTTGTTGATACGATTGAGAAAGAAAATACTCCCTTGCTTCCAGCAAATATCAGTATTATGTTTCTGCAGCCAGTTTATTGCCAAGACAAAAGGAACGTGCAAGGAAACAAACAAATGCAGCTCCAATAATTGTCTGTGGCAATTTCTCCTCAACCACAGAGGAGATGGACTTCACATGTATGGCGTTTGCCATTGCTTAATTCTATTTCCCTAGGTTTTTCCAGTGATTGTGTGAGCAACTCAAATGGTCAGGCAGTGGCCTCATCGATAGAATTAGCAGTTAACCCAGAGTTCAAGGGGGCTGAGAACTGCATCTCCAAGCCCTGTGACAATGCAAAGACTAAAATACAATTGCATTGTGTAAAATATTAGAGTTTTCTGGAATAGTCTGAGTTCCACACACACACACCCTCTCCCCACATCAACCTTTCTTGAAGCCAAGGCTTTAAAAATAGTGAGAGCCAGTTTGGTCTATTGGTGAAGGCACCAGGCTAGAAAGTAGGGGACCCTGAGTTCAAGTCCTGCCTTAACCATGAAAGTCGGTTTGGGTGACTTTGGACTAGTCACTCTCTCAACCAATCCACCTCAGCCTGTTACTACAGGCTGTACTTCCTGAGAATGCTCAGTAAGATAAATCTATCTCAGCATCTACTTCTGTCCTACTATTGCAGCACCATTGAGAGTGTCCTGACATACGGTGTTCTTGCATGGTATGGGAGCAGCTCTGTAGTGGACAAAAAAGCCCTACAGAGAATTATTAAAACTGCCCAGAATATCATCGGGCTCCAGCTACCAGCCCTGGACGACATCTTCAAATCTCGCTGTTTGAGGAAGTTGTATAACATTCTCAGAGATTCTTCCCATCCTGCTTACAATCTTTTTGGATTGTTGCCTTCTGGCAGAAGATACAGAACAATTAAAACTTGGACCACAAACTATTTTCTGAATAGTTTTTATCCCAGAGCTATAATTGCATTCAACAATGAACTTAAGGGCCACCATCAGTGAGCTGTTGGACAGCATTACTTGGTCTGTGGTGTGGATGTTTGGGTGGTTTAGGGATGGGAAATTTGTGGTGGATGGGGGTCTGTTTGGGGATTGTTATGTGTGTTGGACCTGGTCTTTGGGTGTTAAGTGAATTTCGTTGTATGCATATACTGTGTATACACGTATAATGACAATAAGTTGTTGTTGTTGTTGTTGTTATTGGGGAAATATTTTTGCCGCATTGAGTTATTTATAAAAATAACAAAAGCAGGATACAAAAGATAAATAAAAAGAAAAAAAAATGAGGTGACCCAAATTATTACGCTTGAGATTTTTCAGCTGATTCAGAGTAAAGAAGCTTAGTGGGGCAAACCATGTGCAGTGTAATAAAAACACAATCCAAAGTTTCAACTTTGTTGTTTCTTTGCTGCAGCAGACATCACCTCTACATTCCCCCATTCAAATTCTAAGGGCAGCACATGACCTTTAGGACATAATAGGATTAACCCACCACCATTAGAATAGCAAAAGACACAAAGCTCACTACATTGCACAACCACCTGGAGCATCTCAATCAGAACCCTATAAAGATCCATCCACTCACTCAGCCATTTGGTCAGTCACCCCAGAAACATTGCTGCTGTCACTGAAGTTTCTGGAAACAAAATAAATCTTCTTTCCTTGTAGTCAGTCAGCTTCCATTTTATTTCCAGCGCCTTTCTCCCGGCTTGGAACTGGACCAGATTTTTCTGGGCAGCAAAACCGTAGCTTCTGCTGCCCAGCTTTAGGCTCCCTTGGGTAACTGAGTGGCTAGGTGGGAAGGAGGCCAAAGGCCTGTGGGGACCCAGAAGGCCGGTTGGATGGGATTGGTGGTGGTGGTAGCACGCTGCAGCGCTCTTGCAGTCAGTTGTAAGGATGAACAACTGTGGGGGCCTTTTAGTGGTTATAATTTTGAAACTGGGTTGTAAGTAACTTTTGGGGGGTTCTCTCATAATTTTGAACAGTCTCTAAGCAACTGGTTGTAAATCGAGGATAATCTGTAAATGTAAAGAGACACGTGAAGCTGGCTTTCAGTTCAGAATTTATTCCATGAGCCAGTAACAAACAACTGGCATGGTTGGACAACTGCCCAGGAAGGTGTGAAAAACAGCAGAGAGCACAGGAATCATGGGTGGACTGAGCGAGGAGAAATATAGATTATAAACCACTGGCATGGAGCTAATATCAGAAAATAACCTATCCATTTCACCCAAGTCCATAACTAAAAACAAATCCTAGCCCAAAGTATAAGATGTTACTTCATCCATTGCATCAGACCCACTCATGAAAATTGGCAATTTGAGCAACTATTAGCAAAATGTGCAAAATTAATAATTTTGGCTGTTGATCTTGGCTGGAGTTTCTGTAAATAATGCCTTTGGATGATCAATTGCTGAAGCAAGAAGCATGGATAAATACTGATATTTCTTTGTTCTTACTGCCAAAGTGTTGGCTTCAGCATGAGCTCATACAAAGTTCCTTTACTGGAACTTCAGACCTCATTTCGGGTAGCCATTATAGGAAGGGAGAGCAGAAAGAGTCCACTCAAGGGCATTCACCTCAAGCCTCTCCCGATTCCAATTCTCAATCAGAGACTCAACTGAACTGCCTACTAAGAGTTAGGGAAAAGTTGCAAGTATCTATGAATCTGTTAGTGCCATCTTAATTGTCCAGCTATCCATGGAGATTCTGGGTAGTGTAAAATCTAACCTGGACAAGAAAGTGATCAACACATGGCAAAGAACTCAGAGTATTTTCCATTGCAGATCACACATAAACTTATTGGAGACAAAAATGAGCTCAAGTTCACATATTCAGCTTTATGCATTAGGCAGAGGTGATTTGGGATAAGCACATGGCTGTTATGGAGATCATGAGCTACTGAGCTTTCCCAGATCTCTCACAAGACATTGATATCAGTAGAAGTAGGGATCAGTCCAAAACTGAGTTTGAGGAGCTCAGGAGAGATCCTGAAGAAGGGTAACCAATACAGTACATATCCAGAATCCTCAGTTTGACCCTAACCTCAATTTTACAAACAATTGTATGCCATCACCCCAAGAGCATGCCTTGTGTTCATAGCTAAGCAATCTCTCAAGTATATTTCCACCCTTAATCCTTTTGCTGTGACATCACAGCTGCTGTAGATTCAGAACAGTAAGGTCTATGTCCTCCCTTACCCAACTCTTTTTATTATTTACTTATTTATATTTCATATTTCTTAACTGCCCATCTCTCTCAAGAGTTTTTGGATCTATTTTCCCAGTGATAAGACATTACTTAGAACTTTCTTGAGAGTGCAACTACACTTTTGCATGGAAACTAAGTTTTTCTGATTTCTGTCTAGGAAGGTCCGTGAGAATTTTTCTTTGATCTTATTTATTTATTTATTTGTTCAACTTGTATGCCACCTTTCTCCGAAGACTCAAGGCAGCTTACAATGCATTTAAAAACCATATATAAAAACATTAAAAATTAAAACATTAAAAACAATTAAAACCCATTCACACCATTCATGGCCGGATCTCGCCAGATCGCAACAGCGAGATCAACAGCCCCAGGCCTGCCGGAAAAGCCAAGTTTTCACCGCTTTTCGGAAGGCCAATAGGGTGGGGATGGTCTGGATCTCAGGAGGTAACGGGTTCCAGAGAGCTGGGGCAGCCACAGAGCAGGCTGTCCCCCGTGGGCCTGCCAGCCAGCACTGTTTAGTTGATGGGACCCGGAGGAGACCAACTCTGTGATCTTACCGGTCACTGGAAGCTATGTGATAGAAGGCAGTCTCAAAGATAACCTGGCCCTGAGCCATGTAGGGCTTTAAAGGTAATAACCAACACCTTGAATTGTGACTGGAGACCAATAGGGAGCCAGTGCAGCTCGCGGAGAATTGGTGTAATGTGGGTGTGCCTAGGTGCACCCACGACAGCTCGTGAAGCTGAGTTCTGGACCAACTGTAGTCTCCGAACACTTTTCAAGGGGAGCCCCATGTAGAGCGCGTTGCAATAATCTAACCGTGAGGTGACAAGGGCATGAGTGACTGTGAGGAGAGCCTCCTGATCCAAGTAGGGTCGCAATTGGTGCATCAAGTGAACCTGTGCAAAGGATAATGCAAAGATTTGCATTATCCTTCCCCTGGAGTGGAGTGGAAATGGAGATTTTGCAGTATCCTTCCCCTGCCACGCCCACCAAGCCACACCCACCAAGCCACGCCCACAGAACTGGTAGTAAAAAAAAGTGGATTTCACCACTGATTAGGGGTGATATGATAGCATTTTTTCAATATCGAAAGGCTCTGCCGCAAAGAAGAGAGGTTCATTCTTTTCTTTGAAGGCAGGACAACAAGCAGTGAATGAAAAGTAAAGGAGAGAATCAACATTCTCTCCTTTACTTTTCTAACATTCTCTAAGGAGGAATTTTCTGACAGAACAATTAATCAGTGGAAAGATTTGCCTCCAGAAGTTGTGAATTCTCCAACACTGAAGGTTTTCAAAAAGAGATTAGGCAACCATTTGTCTGAATGGTGTAGGGTTAGTCCTCAAAGATCCCTTCCAACTCTGTTATTCTGTTTCTGTTATCTCCTATAGACAATCTTCAAGCCAACTAGTAATTGGCTGGTTTTTGTAGGACCATCATAGATGAGTCATTCTTATTGGCTAATGCAAGGGTGTGCTGATTTAGTATCTCATTTAAAAAACTGAGGGCACCACACCTGCCCCACATTTCTGAAGAATTTATGCAACTGGACAAACATATAATTTGCCAGTTGATAAGATGATGGCCTTTACAACTCAGATCAGAAACTATATGTGTTAAAAAAAGTAAACATTTGAAATGTGCATATATAATCACTGCACCCGATTACATCTTTATTAGGTAACTTTTTTGAGTTGTGCTAGGATAATACATTCCTGTAATATTTTCCGCAAAGAGTATTTGTTGTTGGGCCAAGATATAGCCTGGGAAAGTGTTAACAATCTCACATTTCTTCCGCTCTTCTTTTTAGAGATGTCAGCTCATAGATAGGCAAAGCAACACAAGGATTTCATAATTACAGTTTTGGGGAGACCACAATAAAATCACATTATCTCAGTCACTCCCAATTATCAGATTACAATGATTTCTGACCATGGGTACAATTGTGTAGTCAGTGCAATGTTCAGATCCTGTATGAGGATATCAAAAGCTGCACAAAAATTTACTTGCGATTGCTGAGATCTTACAGATTTGGGCAATTTGATTTATGTAATTATTGATTTTTTAAAGATTTATTTTCCTTGACTAGGTGCTAGCATCTCTGAAGCTCTTCAGTTGGCACTCATATGTGCTTCATGTTTAAATTGTGCTCTAAGGCAAATGATCTTCTTTATGGCTTGAAAATGAGAGTGGGTAACATCTCATTTTAGAAAAAGCTCAAACATAAACTTGCTTCCATTGCATGGAATTATGCAGGTAAAATGCCGCTGAAGCTTTACTGCTACCTTTTTTTTAAAAAAATTGATTTATATGCCGCCCTTCTCCGGAGACTCAGGGCGGCTTACAGTGCATTAAGCAATAGCCTTCATACTTTTGTATATTTATACAAAGTCAGCTTATTGCCCCCACAAACTGGGTCCTCAATTTACCTACCTTAGAAAGGATGGAAGGCTGAGTCAACCTTGAGCCTGGTGAGATTCGATCTTACTTTAATTGCAGACAGCTGGTGTTAAATTACAGTGCTCTCTCTGTTGAGCTATCCAGGCTCCTTAAGGTGGTTAGAACAGTTTTTCCTTGCTACTTTCCAGACTGACCAGCATAATTGGAATAGGAAATGGTTAAAAAAAAAACTTTGAAAATATTTTAGCTGCTGTATATCCTCTCCCTGTAAATACAGGTTGTCCTCAACTTACAACAGTTCATTTAGTGACCTTTTAAACTTACTGTCAGCCCTGGTGTGCCTAGCGACCCGGGACTGCCATTCCAGAGTGGGAAGGAGTGATCGGGGCCATACCATTTTGACTGAGGGAAGGAGAGCTGCGTGGCCATGCCACGCCCATCAAACACTATCCCTGGATTGACGGATGGCCGAGACCAGACCAGACCCGGCTGGATCTGGTCTCCGCCGCTGACTCCGCGGCTATGAAGTGGCCAAATCTACTGAGAAACAGCTGCAATAACTGAGAAGCAGGGTGGGCAGCTGCGCATTAGGCATGCCTCACCTGATGAGTTCCTGATGATTTCCATGTGAGGGGTGGGGTACGCACGTGGCTGGGCGGGCTGGGTAGGCACTCAAATGGTGGAGGGGAGCACTGGGCAGTTAGCCCTGAGTTTATTTTTTTGGTGATCATCAGTTCGTGCTGGAGTTTTTGAAACCAGGGCTGAGTTCTTTCCTGCAAGTTACCGGAACCTGACACTTACAACATCCCTGAAAAAGATGACTTATGACCGTTTTTCACACTTACAACTGTTGCAGCATCCCTATGATCATGTGATTAAAATTTGGCAACTGGTTCATATTTATGACATATCCCAGGATGATGTGGTCACCTTTTGAGACCCTCTCAAAAGTCAATGGGGAAGCCAGATTCACTTAACAACTGTGTTACTAACTTAACATCTGTAGTGATTCACTTAACAACTGTGCCAAGAAAGGTCATAAAATAAGGCAAAACTCACTTAACAACCGTCTCGCTTAGCAATATAAATTTTGGGCTCAATTGTGGTTGTAAGTTGCCAACTACCTGTAACATGATGCAGTTTCAAGTCTTTTCCACCATTACAGTCCAGATGCCAGCAAAATTTTTCTGTTCTTGCATTCAAGGTGAAGTTAGGAGGTTTGTGTGAATTACTCAGGGTTTTAG
Organism: Arizona elegans; assembly: GCA_022577455.1. Taxonomy (NCBI): domain Eukaryota; kingdom Metazoa; phylum Chordata; class Lepidosauria; order Squamata; family Colubridae; genus Arizona; species Arizona elegans. Next base: position 219,287,432 of record JAKOOJ010000001.1, read on the forward strand.
GATTAGGAATATATTGAAGGATTGAATGATGAAACCATCAAATCAAAAAGTGATTACTGAACCTCAGCAATAAAGACTAGTGATTAATCTTTATTGTATTATTATAATGATTGTTTGCTGCATTTCAGAATAACACTTTTAACAGGACCTTAATAGTATTATCAAAATATAATATGATTTCTAGTGCATAAAGGTATGTAATGGTGGTGTTATCAAACCTCAATCAGGATGCAGGAAATATCATTGTATTTCCTGCAAAGTTGGATGAGGTTTTTCCCTATAATGATATTTCCTGCATCCAGGATGTGGTTTGATAATGCTACCATTTGAATATCTTTAGATGCTTATCTTAATAAAATTGACAATTCAGCTAGGAACTTTCAAGGTCCATGGTGAGTATTATTATGAAATTTGAAAGTTCTTAGCTGAATTATCAATTTTCTTATTTACATACTGGACTCTAGCAAACAATAGACTCTAGCAACATTAGGAAACACATGCTACAATTTCAAAATGATGTGATGCTGTAATATATATTGAATTACTTACTAATGGCTGTCCATTATCTTGGGTAATTAGTGCCTCTTAAAAATTTCAGCAGTGACAGACATCATGTAATAAGGATATGAAGCTTTCTGCTAGCAATGTCCTGTATCATGGATAGAGATTATAACTTTATATTCCTATTTATTTAGAGGATTGATTTAGATAAGAGATGAGTTCCTATCATTTGTCCCTGGGTGTAATATTTTATTGGGGACAATATCAAGAACAAATAAGATTTTTTCCCCCCGTAGCAGGTTTGTAGACAGGAAATAATTGAAGGATAAGCTGTCTGACGAGTACTCCAAGACATCTTAAAGATGACGTATACTTCTCTTCTTTGCTGATCTCATACTTATACAGCAGGGGTGAAATGCTCCCGGTTCAGACCCAGTAGTGATTGATCCGGTAGTGATTGCAGCGGGTGGTTCAGAGAATCGGTAGCAAAAATCCCTGTGCCCCCCCCCATGCCCAGCTGAGCCGCACAATCATCAGAGGCTTTTTTTTTTTTACTTTTAAAAGCATTTTTTCTACAACCTCTTCTGCCGAAAAAATGCTTTTAAAAGTAAAAAAAAAAAAAGCCTCTGATGATCGCGCGGCTCAGCTGGGATCACCAGAGGCTTTTCAAAGCATTTATTTCCTGTAACCTCTTGGCCAAAGAGGTGGTTAAAAAGTGCTTTGAAAAGCCTCTGACAAGTTGAGTTGTTTGATTGGCAGAGGCTTTTCAAAGCATTTTTTTGCAACCTCTTCAGACGAAGAGGTTGTAGAAAAAATGCTTTGAAAAGTTAAAAAAAAAATGTTGGCCATACCCACCCAGTCACATTCCTCTCCACCCCGCCAAGCCATGCCCACAGAACCGGTAGTAACAAATTTTACATTTCAACTCTGTTATACAGGGAGTCCTTGACTTATAACAGTTCATTTAGTGACTGTTCATAATGACAACAGCACTGAAAAAAGTGACTTATGACCGTTTTTCACACTTAACCACCATTGCAGCATTCCCATGGTCATGTGATCCCAATTCAGATGCTTGACAATTGACTCGTATTTAGGAAAGTTGTGGTATCCTGGGGTGTCGCCATCACCTTTTGTGACCTCTGATAAGCAAAATCCATGGGGAAGCCAGATTCACTTAACAATCACATTACTAACTTAACAACTACAGTGTACAACTGCACTCCTACTCGAAGTGGTCTGATTCCCCACAGAATAAATACTTTGGTGCAACCTTTCTTAGCCAGATAGCAAAGCTGTGCTAACTCCCAGCTACAGGATTTCAATTTCCATAATGAAAAAGAAAAAGGAACTGAAATAATAATGGCAATTTCGCTCTTTCATACATGGTGGTTATGCTCCAAAACAAAAATAATTTGGATGAAATTACAGTTGGATATAGGAAGTAACAGGCTTCCAGATAGAATATACACCAGAATTGTTTCTTCTAGGAATAAGGAAAAAGAAATATGAAAAAATGACAACATATATTATTCTACATATGACAACGGCAATAAGATTGGCATATGCGCAATGTTGGAGAAGTTCGAACACACCCTCTGATGATCTAATAATTAGAAAGATATTAGATTGCGCCGAGATGGATAAAATGACATTGGAACTGAAAGGACAGATGGATTCGGACTTTTACATAATATGGGAGAAATGGTATAATTGGATTGAAGATAGAAAAAAAGGGAAATAACAGATAGTAGATTCTGTAAAATTATATAGAGTGTAGGAGAATATTAGTGTGATATGTAAATAGTCACAGTCATGCACAAGAGCTGAATAAGAATTGTTTAATTGTTAAAACCCAATAAAACTCAACAAAAGAAAAAAAGAAAAAAGAAAAAATAATAATGGCAATTTCCCTTCCCATCTGTATTTGACTCCAGTACCTATAGAATCATACAGATAAAGTTTCTGGAGAGTCCTGGCAAAGTGTTACTCTTGGATTGTATCGGAAAATCCTTTTTTAAAATGGCCAACTGAGATTATTTCCTTCCAGGCTAGATCACTGAGATTAACTCTCAGATGTGTCATAAAGTTGACATGCTTGTCAAAGACTGAGCTGTTCTGCATAAGAAAGAGTTTATTTCTTATGCAACTCTCTTTGTATGAAGCCAAGTATAAACCACATCTCATGTCTTAGACTAAGTGAGGAAGGTAGTATATTTCCTAAAGATTCCCATGAAGGAGGAAAATGGACACTTGATGTCTCAGGGCTATGGCTGCTGCAGTTGAATGGGATTGTTATAGTATAGGAACTATTGATAGTAGATTCTGTCCCACCTATGGGACCACCATAAGGACTATCTGAATCATCTGGTTATAACTTAATTCTGATATTGGAGTATTGAATAGTGGTCAATAGTTTGTGAGACAATAGGAAAATCTCTATCTATTGTGTACCATGGGTGGGTTCTACTTACCTTTACTACCGGTTCACAACGGGGCCGTGCTTACTTGCTTGTTTCACGTGTGCATGCGCTTGCGCTTCTGCGCTTGTGCAGAAGCATCCTGATGATGTTAGTGTTACAATATTTTGAGGATCAGACTCAATGATGAATTCAGAAGCAATTTCTTCAGTTAAAGAAGTGTTTATTCATAATAGGCATTCTACTTATTCTTGTCAGATTTACAGTGAGAAGCAAGCATGAGGTAAAAGCGCTCTCTATTTATATCAAAGGGGAGGAGTCAAGGAAGGGGGTGATTACACATGAATACATTAAAGGAGGAAGAATAAATTAACCCTTTATATCCTGTACATATATACATATCTCTTGTTATAGAATAAGGCATTTATTTATGACAAATCCCCCTCTAAATGCCGATTCGACATATAACAATGATTACATTCGGATTCAGAACTATATAGTACTTGTAATTTTGATGTCAAGTATTTGTGTTGTTTAGAAGGTAAAGGTTTAGTTAATATATCAGCTATTTGTTCTGAGGTTTCGCAGTGGATTGCTTTAATGAATCCATCCTGAGATAATTGTCTCACGTGTTTAAATTTGATATCTATATGTCTGGACCTTTGACCAATGGCGTCAGATCTTGATATTTCTATAGCCGCCTTATTATCTTCATGTATGACAAATGGTAGTATTGGATTCTTCCAAATATCAGATAATAAATCATTAAACCACACTAAATTATTTGAGGCTTTAGATAAACAGACGTATTCTGCCTCTGTTGTGGAAGTCGCTACTAAATCTTGCTTCCCAGTGTACCAGAATATTGGGCAATCATTTAAAAATAATACATAACCTGAGGTGCTCTTTCTACATTTGATGTCACCTGCCCAGTCTGCATCAGCGTAACTGGTGATAATAGGTTCTTTAATATTATTGGGTTCTAAGAGTAGGCAGAAATCCATGCTGTGTTTTAGATATCTTAGTATTCGTTTAACTGCTTCCCAATGATACATAAGTGGTTTACTTACATGTCTAGATAATAAATTAAGTGGCAGAGCTATATCAGGCCTGGTCCAATTAGATATATACAAGAGAGAACCAATAATTGATCTATATAATGTATTGTTCTCGAACTCAGGTGAAGATTCATCCATATTCCTTAGAAAATCAGTCTGCATAGGAGTATCGCAAGGTTTGGCATCTCTTAAATTGCATTTTTCCAGAAGTTCTATAATTTTATCTCTCTGGGATAATTTGAATCCCTTTCTTGTTTTATTGATTTGAACTCCAAGGTATTTGTTTACCCTTCCTAGCGACTTTAAAGAGAAATGTTCACTTAGCTTGGATACAAATAAGTCTTTCTTTTCTTTATGTTTGCCTATATACAAAATATCATCCACATAGATTAACACAAATTCTAATGATTCACCTTCCTTTCTAACAAAAAAGCAATTGTCTGCAGTTGTGGCTTTGAATTCCATATTTTTAAGCACGCTGACTAGACATTCATACCAACGCTTGCCGGATTGTTTTAATCCGTACAAGCTTTTGTTAAGTAACCAGGTCTCATTTCTATTTGTACATTGGCTATGAGGTGCCCTTACATATATCTCTTTGTCGAGCTTTGCATGTAAGTATGCAGTCTGCACATCATATTGAAAGACATCAAGATTGAGTATAGCCGCTATGACTAAAGCTGTCTTAACACTTTCGGTTCTTACAGTGGGAGAGTATGTGTCAGTGTAATCCTCAGGATATTTTTGAGCGTAACCTTGTGCGACTAATCTAGCTTTATATAATTTATTACCCTCTTCTAAATCTTTGATTTTGAATATCCATCTGGTGCCTATAATTGTCTTGTTCTCAGGGGCAGGGACTGGTGTAAATACACCTAATTCACGCAAGCTGTTCATTTCTTTTGTTATGGCTAATTCCCATTTCTCTCTTTCTTCCATGGGAAGTTTCAACACTTCCTCGTATGTGTTAGGTGTTGGTGTCTCGTCATTCACACACATTATATAATCCTTATACTTATTGGGTAATTGTTTTCTGTTACACCTGATTGTTCTTATTGGAATGCTCTCATTATCGTGTAGATACCTTGCTTCCTTTTTGGTTAATGAATCTGTTTTTATCCTGGTATGGTTACCTGTCCATGTTTTGTTTTTGTCATCATGTGTGTTATGTTCATGTTTCTCTCTTTCTATTCTGTCTTGTTGTTCAATATTTGGTTTTGTATTTTGGATTATCTCGTTAAGATGTATCTTAGACCAGTTGGCCTGTTCATGAAATACTGCTGTTCTTGAGACTATGAATTTGTTATTACTGTCAATGAATCTATATCCTTTTGTGCCTGTTTCGTATCCCATGAATCTGAGCCTTCTGGATACGTTATCTCCCTTACGTCTTAATTGTTTTGGTATTTGTACGTCTGCTGTAACTCCAAATATGTGCATGTGTGATATTTTTGGTTTCCTATTGTACATCACTTCGTATGGTGTTTTATTTAGGATGCTAGACCAGGTCCTATTTTGGGTATAGTTTGAATATAGTAATGCTTCTGACCAGAATTGTTTTCCTAAACCAGCATCTTCTAATGTACATCTAATCATGGTTTGCAGTGTCGAGTTCTTTCGTTCTGCTGTACCATTCTGAAAAGCAGAAAATGGGCTAGTCGTGAAGTGTAGCATTCCTTTGTCTTTTATCCATTGTGAGAATTCTTTTGACATGAACTCAGATCCCCTATCTGTCATGATTTGTTTTATTTTGATATTGTGTTGTGTTTCTACACGTTTGTAAAATTCTTTGAATTTTTGGAAAGTTTCATCTTTGTGTTTTAAAGTATAAACAAATCCATAACGGCTATAGTCGTCTACAATAGTTAGGAAATATCTTTTTTTGTATGTGATGGATGGTGTTAATGGACCAACCAGATCCATATGTACCAGATCAAAAATTTGGTTAGAGGTCCTTGTTGCCCTCTTTGGTTTTGGGTTTGTTCTGAGTTTTGAGGATTTACATACTGAGCATTCCAAATAGTTTTTACAATCCTTTATTTTAACGCCATCAGCATGTTCAATCATTTTTTGTATTACAGGGAAACTTGCATGTCCCAATTTTCTATGCAACATGTGTGCACATTCATCATGAATTGGTTTGCCTATATTGGGTCTTTTGTTATTGTGTGTATCACTAGTGGGTGTGTCTTTGTGATTACAGTGTGTATTGGGTTCTTCATTGTCATTGTTGTTACTATGTTCACTGTCTATGTTGATGTCGTCATCAGTGTTTGTATTAATGTTATGCAACCATTTATCTTCTGTTACAAGGAAGGGTAGGCCCCCTTCGATAACTACACTATTCAATTTAGTCCCATCCTTTTCTAGTATTGCTTTTCCCCCAGAGAAGATTATATTTATGTTGGAATCTTGGCTTAATTTCACTGCACTAAGTATGTTATGTGATATTTCTGGTATCAACAATACCCCCTCTACTTTACCTAAACCAGGTATATTTACATCTCCTTTCCCTATGACTTGAACATTTTCTTGATTGGCTACTCTTATCATAAATTTATCATTTGTGAATGAAGACAGTATTTTCTTGTTATTTGTTGTATGATTAGTCGCCCCTGAATCTATGAGCCAAGTATTGTTTTTTGATTTTTGTGTGATGACATCGTTATGTTTATCTAATCCATTTAATGATCCTGATTTTCTGTCCCTTGAATTATCTCTATCCTTTCTGCGTTCTCTGTAGTTTGGGGAGTCTCTATATCTGTATCTATCAATAGATGATTGCCTGTCTTGATATCTACCCCTATAATCATGGTTTTGTCTTTCCCTATGAAACATGGGGCAATCTCCCTTAGAGTGTTTTCTGGATCCACAATTGTAACATTCAATTGTTTTTTGGTGATTCTCTTGGAAGGTTACCCCTTTTGCCTGTCTGTGTTCTGTGTATGCATTGTATCTACTTTTCCTCAAATTATCTTCAGCTATTAACTTATTTGACAGACTTTCTATGGATAAGTATCCTAGATTGATTGAGTCTAAGTGTGATATGTAGTTATCCCATGATGAATCTAATGAGTTAAGGATAACGCTTTTCATTGTCTGTTCTGATATTATTTCTCCTCTTAGATGTAATTCTGCTCTGGTTTTGTTTAAGGATATTAATTGTTCACTTATGGTGGTTCCAGATCTTAATTTGGCTGAAAAGAAATCTTTAGACATTCTAGTGGTTGTTGCTACACTTTCACTATGAAACAATTTAAACATGCATTGAATTATTTCTGAAACAGTAAGATTATGCTTAATACTGTAGTACATGGCAGGTGATATGCTAGAAATTATTAAATAGAATGCTCTGTGATGCAGGCAGTCTATTTTTAGAGTCCAAGGTCTTTTGGGAGGATTGGTTATAAAAAATAATAAATTTTCTTTCATAAAGACAACCTGAATTTGTTGACACCATTCCTGTAAATTGATGCCATCAATTCTAAGTTTTGGGAAATCACTAGGTAGATTCCCAATATTACTATTCCCACTACTTACAACTGTGGGTAGTCCATGGTCCTGTAGATGTTGAAAATTGCAGAATGGTGTGGGTATTCTGCTGATGAGCTTGAAAGGTTCTCCTTCTTCATAAAGTTCATTGTAGTTCTCTGTGTTCATCTGCGCATGCGCGTTGGTCATTTCTTTGCTGAAGCCGCTGGGAGAGGTTCTCTTTGCTGTAGCTCCCTCGTAGTGCTCTCCTTCTGATGATTCGGTCTCCGGCTCGATCTTGGGTGTTCTGCTGGCAGCTGTGGTTCGTCTCTTTTCTTTGGAGCTTTCTTGCTTGGAGTATTTTGTTCTTTGGATTGTTTGTGGTGTGGGGGAAATTTCGCAGGGCCCTCTGGGTTCAGGCATCGTCATCATCGTTGTCCGGATCGAGTCGTGCAGGCTTTGAGGTGTCTGTTTATTTCTTCGTCTCTTTTGTATTTTTGCATTATTGGCTTTTATCGATTCTTTTGAAATTGTTAGACTTGTGCCAAACGTTTTAAATAGTTTTCTCATGGGTGTTTCGATTTCTTGTTCGGTGGATGATTCTTCTGTATCTGTTTCTGACTCTTCAGAAGAATAAATATATTTTTTGCTATTTTTTGTGTTTTTTCGCGCCAGAGTTTTTGAATGGTGCATTCTGATTGGTTCAGCCGTGTTCATTTCTGTGGCCGGTTGAAGAAAAGATGGCTGCCTTTCAAAATTTTGAGCGGGACCTCTGGTCTTGCTTCTGGTTATTTTTTCTTTCGTTGTAGGTTCGCTCACCATTTTTGTATTTTCGGGTTTGGCTTTTTCAATGTCTTTTTCTCTCGCTGCTCCGTTTTCTTCCAAGAAGCCTCGGAGTTCCGCGATGAGTTTGTGGTCATCTTTTTGACTTTTTATTAGCCTCAGTATCTCCAATCTGAGGTCTTTGTCTTTTATTTTGTTCTCTTCTTGGTTGTCGGTTTCATCTGCTGTTTCTTCGATGTCTGTGGTGTTATCTTCAGATTCTTTGATTGTTGTATTTATTGGTTCGTCGATCATTTCTTGATCTGTTTTTGTTTCTTTATCATTTGCCCTGGTATTGGGTCTTTCTTTTTTATTCTTGAGGTTTTCTTTCTTAGGCATGTTGGATTTTATTGAGTCAGTTCAACCATCCTCTGCTACCAATTTGTTACAATATTTTGAGGATCAGACTCAATGATGAATTCAGAAGCAATTTCTTCAGTTAAAGAAGTGTTTATTCATAATAGGCATTCTACTTATTCTTGTCAGATTTACAGTGAGAAGCAAGCATGAGGTAAAAGCACTCTCTATTTATATCAAAGGGGAGGAGTCAAGGAAGGGGGTGATTACACATGAATACATTAAAGGAGGAGGAATAAATTAACCCTTTATATCCTGTACATATATACATATCTCTTGTTATAGAATAAGGCATTTACTTATGACAGTTAGGGTCTGTGGGCGGAGCCTCCTGCCGGTTTTACTACTGGTTCTTGCGAATTGGTCCAAACCGGGGGCAACCCACCACTGTTGTGTATGCTTGATGTCAAGGCACATGCTCTTCAGCATATATGCACTGGGGCTGGGGGCAAAATGTAGATCTGTGGTCAGACATCATTCTAGGTTCAGCCAAAACTCTAAACTCTCTGGACACTTAACAACATACCTAAGAAATTGTTTATAGCAGAAGCCAAGATATTTGGCATTCTCTTCCCACCCTTGTATGTACTCACAATGCATTTGTGTAAAACAATGGCTTATTGTTCATTCTCCTTTCATAATATCTTCCCTTTAAAAACATAGAAATATGTTTATGTCATTTGTTGTTATATTGAGTTGTAACCTTAAATTTACTTACTAGGAAATAACTCCATCAAAGCAGGAACTTATTTCCAAGAAATTGTACAATAGGAAGACAAAATGATGTTATGATTACATTTAAGAATAGAACAACAGGAACCTATTACATTATCCTTTTTTTGTAATGCGTATGTTGATGTAAAGTGGGAAAAGGAGGAAAAACTAGAAGATGAATATTATTGTTTATTTATTTTATTTGCAGCAATTATATACAATAATCAAAAAACCCAAATATATGTTCTTTTTCTCAAAAAGAAAATCTATTTTAGAGACTAAATTTAGATAGGGACATAAAATGGCACATATGTTATTTGAATAGCCTTTATCCCTAATCTTTGTAAATAAGCTGCAGATAACCATAAAACAGCAAGAAAATCTAAGTATGGCTCTTGTCTTATTTGATTCAAGCCAAATCCAAACCATTATCTATTGTATGATTCTAGTTATAGGCAAAACAAGCAAAGCTATTCTGATCACATCCTCTCTTTCCTCCTAACTGTTCAATAATGAAGTATTTTTTACAAGTTCTATACATAATCATTTGACAACAGCTATAGGTCTTCATTTACACAACAGCAGGATTTCATCAAATCAGTTATCCAGTTGTTTCCAAGCAAAGTATATAAAGAAAATTATGTGTATTGTGGCTCTAGATTCTTGTGTCTGCTGTAATCCTATATAAATCCCATTTACTCCTGTGGGATGATATAGGTGTGTACCAGTGGTGGCCGTATTATAGTTTGACAGAAGGTTAAATAGATATGCCATGATCATCTTTGGATAATATTTTAATAATAGCTATTGTCAATCATTGAAAAGATTAAAAATTATGGCTACTGTATCTGAGCCAGACAAGTGAGTGGCAGGACGGAGTTTTATGTCTGTTTGGTTAGATATGGAACCCTGATTAAAAACAAAGTGAAGCCTATACTACTAGGTTTTTAGCAATGAATCTTTCTAATATTTATACACTTCTTCAAAATTTATATGGTGATTCCTGCTTCAGCATATCAATCTTTGCAGTCAAGGAAGCAGAACAAAGCCATTATTTTAAATGGTATAGATCAGCGGTCACCAACCTTTCGGACCTCCGAGACCACTAAATTCATAATTTTAAATCCCGCAGATCACTAATATGATCTGCCTAATGACCAGCCTATTTAATTGCCTATCTACTAGAAATATTCTTTGTTTTTCTTCTGTGTAACCACAACTACTAATTCTGGTTTGCCATGAGATTCTACCTTGCTAGATAGAGTTAGGAATCTCAGCTGTAATAAAACTTTCAACACAGCCATTTGAATTTTATATGTCTATATTTGTGTAGCAGTGGGGAAAAATGAGTTAAATATTGCATATATTATAAGGGGTTACAAGTGCAAAAGAAAAGGGAGGGCTTACCTGACTTAAAATTGTATTTTGCTGCTTGCTGTTTTGTTTGGATGGAAGAGTGGATGTTTTGAATTTAGAAGGCTATGACATGAGATTTGGTTGGCCCTGGACGCTTGTGGTACAATAAAGTCAAGGTTAATGTGGATTTTAAAAATCATTATATTAGACCTGCCATACTGAGAATATGGAATAAATACAGACCCAGAATGTGCCCGAAAACACTTTTGTAGCTCTCAGTATGAGAAGCATTTTATAAATGAGAAATAATAGGCAAATACCAGTGGCTAAGTTATTGTGAGAAGGTAGAACTTTATCAAGGGGAATGTAAAATAAAATCAAAAGAGGAACTGGTGTCAGAGTTACAGTATATAGTTGTCAATGTTGCCTTATTTGCAGTTTTTAGAAAGTTTTAGACAAAATAATTTATTATTTTGAACATTGCAAGACTGAATTTGAAATATAATACACATTTGTACATATAATGCATGTACAAGTGATAAGCATAGAGCTGCCAAAAAATTGAAACAGAAGAACAAATGAAATAAAGCGGGCTAAATTTTTTGGTTATAACATAGAGATGGAACAATGGCAAAATATGTGGCTTAAAGGATTGAAATTCACTTTGTGTTATAATTTTAAAGAGAAGTCTTTTAAAAATATGTGCCATTTGTATATGTCAATAGAGATATTGTTTAGAATGTATAAAGACACTTCAAATTTCGGTTAGAAATGTGAACAACAAGAAGGGACATTTTATCATGTTTAGTGGATGAATAAAAAAGCTAGAAATCCTGGATTCAAATATACTCATTCAGAAGATTTTAAAAATTAATATAGATAGTCCTTGACTTACAACCACAATTGAGCCAAAAATTTTTGTTGCTAAGTGACAATTCACGTTTGTTAAGTGAATTTTGTCCATTTTACAACCTTTCTTGCCATAGTTGTTAACTGAATCACTGCAGTTGTTAAATTAGTAACACAGTTGTTGAGTGAATCTGGCTTCCCCATTGATTTTGCTTGTCAGAAGGTTGCAAAAGGTGATCACATGACCAGTCAGTTGCCATGTGTCTGACATTAGATCATGTAACCATGGGGATGCTGCAACAGTCATCAGTGTGAAAAATGGTCAGAGGTCACTTTTTTCAGTGCTGTTGTAACTTCAAACAGTCACTAAATGAATTGTTGTAAGTCCAAGACTACCTGTCTACGAGTGAAAGCAGAGATTTTCTTTTGGGATTGATGGACGAACAGTTGGGAAAAAATCATGGAATCTTGTTTTTGTACATGATAAAATGAGAGAGATGCTGTGACATTACGGTACTGAATGCACAAAGATGGAAAGATTCGGTACTACCACAATGGAGGAATGGTTGTTGAAGATGATGGAACTTGCTGAGTTGGTGAAATGGTTTTTTTTTTTTGATCAGAGAAAAGACAGTATCTATGTTTATTGCTGAATGGAAACACTTTATAAAACTTTTTTGCATAAAACAGAAAAAAATTGAACATATGATTAATAGGTCTGATGATTAGAAAGGATAGATTATAGAAAGAAGAGCATGATGATGTAGCCACAAGAGTAAAAGGTAAATTTATAATTATGCGTAAAGCAGATATCTTTTTTCTTTCTTTTCTTTTTTCCTCCTTTTTTGCACTTTTAGCTTTCTCTAAGATTTTTCCTTTTCTTTTTCTTACTTTATATTAGATTTTATCAGTTTCTCTTCTTTTTTTTAAAAAAATAATAAAATTATTCTCATGTAAAAAATGAAACATCAATTTGTAACTTTTTAATTGACGGTGAAGGCAGGAAACCTGGTCAACTAGTGTAAATGTGTACAAATGGATTTGTTGAGCACGAATTTCTTAATTCATATTTTATAAAGGCTGCCATGTTTCTCTGAAAATAAGACCCTGTCTTATATTTTTTGAACCCTGAAATAAGCTCTTGGTCTTATTTTCGGGGAGGTCTTATTATTTTGGGGCATGTGGAGCAAGACGGGGCTCCTCTTGCCATCTTACCTGATTTCCAGCTCTGTCTCTCTAATCCTAACCAGAGGAAATGACGGGGACCAGCTGCACATGTGGTTAATTTTTTTTTACAAATAGTTGCTTTCTTACATGGTGGCTGTTAGCAAGTATGTGGGAAAAAACAAATTGATTTTTTTCCCTATCATAAAGCCTGCCATAAGGCCTGCATGAAAAATGCCTGAGAGTTTAAACTAACAAAGAAAACAAATCGCACCTTAAACCTTTGCCTCCAATTTTTCCAGGAGCTATGTACTAAGGGGAAAAAAATCATTCTAGCAATTTAACAATATATACCGTGTTTCCCCGAAAATAAGGCCCTGTCTTATATTTTTTTGAACCCTGAAATAAAGTTTAAAGTTTATTGTCATTTTACATATATACACAGTATACCCATAAAACGAAATTCCCTTGGCCTTATTGCCATGCACATCCCCTTATTATCAGGGGATGCCTTATTTTGGGGGAAACAGGGTAGTTACAGAAGTGTAATTAGTTTACCTTTTAGTAAAAAAATAAAGAAGAAATATTAGCTGAAAACCAAATGACCATAAATATACTTATTTTAGCTGGTGACATTACAGACATAATACAAGCAAATACACCAAGGTTAAGCATTGCACTCTCAACTCCATTAATCTGAAGTCAGGTTTTGTTGTTTGTAAACATGATGTATTTTGGTGTATGATTTCTGTCATGTTATATTGTGTTATAGTGAAGCTTTAACCTCGCCCTCCCCCAACGCCATCAATATAGTCATTTGTCCCTTGCATATATTGTCCCTTGCAATATAGTCACTTGTCCTACATAAATAATGACTTATCGCTCCCAACCAAATTGCAATGTATCAAAACTAATTCGGGCAATCCTGTGCATGCCCAACATATATCACCTAACTATTGAGATGGGAAAGTTGTTGATCTGTCAAAAGTGAAAGATTAAAAGATATTCAGGCACAATTTGTGCATGTCTTGTGCTTCATTTTCCTTCCCAGCTATTGGCAAAGAGAATGTGAAAAGGTAAGGTGGTCACAGGCTGAGAATTAATAATAATAAAAAAGCTCTAGAAAAAGGAGCAAGTAGACAGGATATTATAGGTACTTTAGGAGATTAGTTGAAATCTGTTCTCAAAAGTTCTGGAGAAATGATGGGAGCCTAGAAATACAGAGGCTCCAATATTGAACAATCACAACCTAGGGGTAGGTCATGTGGTATCTGTGGATATTTCTCTAAGTGTCCATCTAACTTAATTTTTCATTAAAAAGAACTTATCAATGTAAACAAGTTACAAAATGGGAATCTGGCATATTTTAAACCAAATGTATAAAGTAGGTAGCTAGGAAACTACCATCTGTGGCATAGTTTTTATTTCCAATGAAACCTTGAGCCTTACATCCTTCCCATATTGTTAAATAACACCACAAATAGAGGCTGTAGTCCAGTGCTTGTTTTTAGAAAGTGCCCACCTACCCAGAAAAGACACCATGGGAAACTGCATTGAAAGGGAATAACCTGATAGGGTAGAGCTGGTGCCAAGGTCATGGTTTGCCACCAAGCTGTTTTGTTCAACAGGCAAACCTTTCCATGAGATACATTTATGGAGAGTCATCTATAAGATGTCGTTTGAAGGTCTCTATTGGGCCCAAATGTCCTTTGCTCCCCATTTATTGATATTTAGTAGAACTGAATTTCCGTGAGAAAGTAAGTAATAAGATCAAATCAACAAATACAAATTTTGTCTTTTTAGGCAAATTCAAGGATGCATTCATGAGTAAATGGTCAATGGATGGCTTTCTAGCTGTTATACATCAATACTGGTAGTCTTTGACTCAAGATCCATAGTAGAACCTGTCCACCACTACAGTTGTATGTTGTGGTTGTAAAGCAGGGGTGTCAAACTCAAGGCCCCCGGGTCAGATCCAGCCTGTGGGGCCAATCTGGAAATAGCAAAGAACTGGACTGTGGAGCCTCTGCTAGCAAAAATGGGCCAAGGGGGACCCCGTGCTGTGTTTTGGCCAGCAGGGTGCTGCAGGAGGCAGCCCAGACTGAAAACAGGGCCTGGGGGGCTGCGTGCAGTCACCTTATGGCCCATTTTGGTCAGCAGGGTGCTGCAGGAGGTGGCTGTCCCATCTCCGTTGCCCCTGGCTGGCCTGCAGAGGACAACTACAATGCTGATCCAGCCCTTGAAGAAATCCGGTTTGACACCCGTCGTAAAGTGAACAACACAGTTGTAAAGCAAACCCGTTGTTCACTATGGGTTGGCTTTGCCAAGAATCAGAAATTAATGCCGTAAATGCAGGCTAGTTGCGGAGTGACCAATATGCAGTCATGTGATCATGGGTATGTGTGTGGCTGTCAAAACTTCAGAACTGTGTCATAAGTATCTTTTGGGAAGGGGTCTATTGTAACTTTGAATGGTTGCTAAGCAATCTTTCATAAGTTGAGGACTACCTTCATGGGCAATATACAAATTATGTACACATGTACAAAAATATAAAAAAAATAAATAAATGAAAATGGAATAATCCTAAATCTTAGCCACTGCAGAATAGTGTTTCACAAACTCAAGCATGACAAGAAAGAACTTACTGCAGGTGTAATTCATCAACATGGGCCTTATGTACAAGAACTAAATGATCAAGAATTTCAGTAGCAAAACTCAAGTTGTACTCATGCATATGAATTTAGAATACATATAATACATGGACATGTAGATATGTAACAAATTATGTCCAATGAAATCTGGCTGAAAATATGTAGCAAGATTTACGATAATCATGCTTAACTATACTTTTGAATACTCTGCCATTGGATAAAAATAATTACTCAATCTGAATTATGACAGAACACTATACCACACCATAATGAAATTATAATATACTAAAAGGACAGAATACATCTAAACAAATTTTACTTTATTTCCTGACACCTACCATATTTTTCAGAGTATAAGACACACCTTTTTCCCACAAAAAAGAGGGTGAAAATCTGGGTGCGTCTTATACTCCGAATGTAGCCCCACCCAGCCTCTCAAACAGAGGTTTCAGAGACTGAAAAAAGCCTCTGAAATGAAGCTTCAGAAAAAAAGCCTCCGAAACAGAGCTTCAGAAAAAAAAGGCCTCTGAAACAAAGTTTCAGAGGCTTTTTTTCTAAAACTCTGATTTGGAGGCTTTCAGAGGGAGAAAAAAAAAGTTTTTTCTGAGACAAGAGTTTCAGAAATTTCAGAGGCTGAAAAAAAAAGCAAGGCACAGAGCTCACAACCAATGAACCTATTTGCTAAAATTCACCTCTGAGAACAGCTGATTGAGGGTATTCTGGGAGGCCAATCTACCCGATAATCAGCTTTTTTCTTATTTTCCTCCCCAAAAACTAAGGTGCGACTTATACTCTGGTGCGTCTTATACTCCGAAAAATACGGTAAGTCTCTCTAGCTAAAATTGGACATCCTACTGATTTCAGTGGAAGGACTAAGGAACTTTAGTGAAGGAACTAAAGAACCAATAAAAACTGTAATGCCCCCTCACTGAAATCAACAGTAATTCAAGTTATTAGTATGTGGTCTCACATCAGTTTAGATCATAGAAGTAAAACTGAATTTATACAGACTTAGTGCAGAGTATGTATGAGACGACTGAAGCTCATCAGTATTTTAATGCTAAATTGGATTACTATGGATACAAGTCTAAAGGTTAATCTGTTACTACCTTCAAAGCCAAGCTATTTACCTAAACATTTAAATTATCTTTAATTTTGAAAAATTTCAAGCCAGAGACATTACGGATATCAAGAAATGTGATTTTGTTTTCCTGTTGTTTATTGTAGACAATACAAGACAGGTAAAATAAAACAGAATATTCTGTGAGCTTCTATCTCAACTAAATAACTTTATTTCCATGATATAAAATATGCTGCTAGAAAGAACTGTTTCTGAAAAATACATGAGGATTGGCTCTTGTATTTAGAACGGAGAAATCTAAAGACCTTCTGGGTGATGCAGCTCTCCCTCCAAGTCACTCCAAGCTGGAGCAAATCATGACTTCTCTCCAAATTGCCCTGGTTGTGCGAATGAAGAGTCATTGTTGAACTTTCTTCATTGTAGTGCAATATAATGTATGCAGTTCATAGTAGAGAAGAGCTTGAGGTACCCTCTCAAACTTTAGAGAGAAGCCACAATGGTGCAGCAGAAGGAATGAGAAGAGCATCCATGGAAATAAGACTTAGAGAAGCTGATATGGAAAGGATAGAATCTTACCAGACCGTCATTGTTCTTGCAGGAATGCGATTGCAAGAACCATCATTACATGCACAGAGCCTGTTTTAAACACATGAGTCTGGAGGTTTTACAGTATCAAAGAGCAAGATTATTGTGTGAATAAACAGTTCACAACAATATAGGTACAGTGCATCTGGTCACGGCATTGAAGTACTTGCTGCCACAATTAAATTCCAGTAAACTGTGGATTTCAAGCCTTCAAATACAAAGTTCTTTATAATTATGAATCTCTCTCCTCTTTATATTGAATTTGTTCCATGGTTAATAAGTAGGCCATCAGCAAAGTAAAAATTGAGTTCTATCCTTGATCCACCCACTATGTACATCCAACCATTCAAAAAGCATCAACCCCATGCATTTCTTGCAATTGAATACAAGAATCGTTAAATATGTTCAAATGTGGTTTTATGCTTGTTAATAAATAGTACATTTTGTTAATGGGAGACAAATGTTTTTTCTAAATAATATATTACGGGCTCCTTATTTCAGAAATGAATATTTAATAGTAGTTGTTATTTTTTTACCAAATAAAGAGGTAGGTGTATTTTCACACAATGAACAACAATGTAACAGACATAAGGGGAAAATTAGAACAACCTAATACAGCAATACTGTATAATTTAGATGAAGAAACTACAAATTATTAAAAAAGAGAGCAAACTTCCCTCTCCATATTTTCATTGAGGGCTTTTTTTTTCTTTTTTCTTTTGCTTAAAACATTGATTAGAAATGGTAGAATTTGTAAGCTCTCTTTTTCGAAAAGATGTCTGTTTCAATAAATCAATTGTATCCATGGTTAATTGCAATTTTAACCACTGGATTGACAGTAAAGAATATTTCAGCAATTCTTTCTTACATTACCAACACCCGCAGTCTAAAAGTTTACATAAAGTTAACGAATCTCAATAATTACATAATTACAATAGGATTTTTGTTGTTAAAACAATCTTCATAAATAATGTTTTCTATCTCTTCAACAACCTAAAGGTCAATTGGTAAAGACAGGACAGTATTTCCTTTTCTTTTATTATCAGATTGAAGAATCCTCACTGCTCGCAATGTTTAAGGCTTGAATCAAGTTACTCTCCTTTGGCTTTCTTCTGCACTTTTCCATTTTCCATAATTGCACCGTTTTCCGGCTTGCTTGTACCATTTGCTATTACGCCGTTGGTGATCTTGCCATTCTTTTCTCTTTGCTTGAGCTCCTTGGGCTGCTTGGGCATCTTGTATGTCCGATAGTAGAAGTTACCAAACAGAACAATAAAAGTGCTGGCATAGAAAATGACACCCCAGTGCATCCATTTAGGAAAGGGACAATCAATATAAATAGACAGGGCGGTGTGGCCAATAGTCACGTGGAACTGAAGCTGAAAGGTAGAATAACAGAAGGTCCATTAATCCTGATTATTAAATTTCTGTTAAGAGTTTATGTGAGCTTTTCCCCCCTTGAAAATGTGTCTGAATATCATTCATACATTTCTTTATTTACTTAAAACCATGATGGGCTCTCTAATTATCTGTGAACTAAAGGAAGGAGGATCATTTTACATTATGTTGCTGAGAATGCAATGAAAGAAGATGCTGTTGAAACAGGGAAATGATTGCCACCATTGCTTCAAAGGGGATGAACATGTGATTCCTGCCTTCCTCTTGAAGTTCCCCAGGAGAAGGAAACATCTGCAAGGTCTCCTCTATCTACAGAGGCTCGCCAGAGTATCTCTGAAAAATCAGACTGATAGAGGTCACCACTCTAGATAGAGCAGGTCTTCTTTGCAGACATGAATCCCCTGAATATGAATTAGAAGTGAGAGGAGGAAGAGGCTAGCAAGCTGACTGAACATGACTTGGAACCCTAAGCTTGCTTTTGTATTGCTGCCAGGAGTGTGGAGTGGGGCTATTGTGCTTTTTTTTATTGTTGTTTTTGTATTGGACTTTTATCCTTGTAAACTGCCCAGAGTCACTGAGAGCAAGCTGAGGGGTCATATAAATTTTCTTAAGTAAGTAAGTAAATAAATAAATAGTTTATTTTCAAGGTCTTGCCCGCTTTTAGAGTGCTGTCCGGGGCCAATATGTATATAGATACACAGATTTGCACATGCATTCATATTTATTGGAGAAAAAAGTCACTAGGATTATTTTTTTACTGAGAATTGAGAGCGTACTAGAGTTGTGTGTGTTATATGAACTGTACTTATGTTTAGCAGATTTAAATGATTATTATGTATAAGCTTTCTCCCATTATTCTTAAGAAATATACTCTGCATACGGCTACTCCTTGTTTAGTGACTATCTTGGTTAGCAATCATTCACAAATACAATGGTAAAAAAAATGATCAGTTTCAGGCAGTAGCACAGTTGGCTGGAGGGTTCTACTCAACTAATTAAAGTCACAGACCTGAGCTTATTAACTTGTGATTAGCATTTTTTAGGGAGGTTCTGCCCTGTGAAGAAAAGCAGCTCAGGAAGAGATAGCTTATTTAAGCAATATCACCACCCTGAAAGGTGGTAGGGAGGAAACAATGGATCAGTCACAGGACTTGTAGGGCAGAATTTTATTTGAATGAAACAGCATCAACTAGTGATCTTTTTCTATCAATACATGCTCACTTAGTGATTATTTTGATTAATGACATGATTATTGGAATGGAGGGCAGTCACTAAATGAGGAGTGATTGTTTGGGAAAAGGGAGAACAGCTATAAGAACTCTAGGTGAGTATTAGTTGCCATTCTTGTAGTTCTCTATGTGCTGATGGCAATAGCGTTTGGTAGGGGGTTTCTTCCTTTATCTATGTGAGTTTCCTCATGTTGGAAAAGACCCTCTCTAAAAGTGGTGTCTATGTGCTTATTACTTTCAAAGTTCTGACACTGAAAAGACCCAATTTAAAAAAGAACTGATAGATTTTTTTTTAAAAAACAAACATTACTTACTAATTGCATTATGGTCAAGTATCGTTTCCACCAAAGGTACTTTTGGAACTTTGGACCACAGGCAGCTAGTCCATAGTACATGTACATGACAACATGAATGAAAGCATTTATATGAGCTCCAAAAAATGCTGTTGGGTAGAAGAAACAAAAGAAGCACATTACGTAAATCATTAAGGTATTCAATATTCAATGATATTTACATTTTTCTCACCAAGGAGAAGAAAGCACAGTGCCTCAATATCAGTTTCCCTCATCATTTCTTCTTATAGTTTTAAAAAGTTATAATTTCTCAGGAGTAGATCAAAGGACAAGAAAAAAAAAAGAGATTCCTCTGTTATTCACATAAAAGCCCACCTAAGGGACTCTATAGGTAGGCACTCTATAGCTTGTATGCATTGCTACAAGTTCATTGCAACCATAAACTGCTACAAATATCGAAAAATGGAATCATATCACTTGTTCTATGTGATATGTATGCCTGAAAAACTTATTTTGTAATTTTACTATACACAGCACAACTAAGAGTAGAAATGTTTGGTGATTACATGTCCATTTTCAGTCCAATAGAGGCTAAGCAATGAATAACTCTTCCACACTCCTAGTTGTACAGATAGTCCTTGACTTACGACCACAATTGAGCCCAGAATTTATGTTGCTAAGCAAAACATTTGTTAAGTGAGTTTTGCCACAAGTGAATCACTGCAATTGTTAAATTAGTAACACAGTTGTTAAGTGAATCTGGATTCCCCATTGACTTTGCATGTTAGAGTCGCAAAAGATGATCACATGACCCTGGGACACATGACATAAATATGAACCAGTTGCCAAGCATCCAAATTTGAATCATGTGACCGTGGGGTTGTTGCAACAGTCCTACGTTGTGAAAAACAGTCCTAAGTCATTTTTTTCAGTGCTGTTGTAACTTTGAACAGTCACTAAATGAATGGTTGTAAGTGGAGAACTAGCTGTACTAATGACTTAGCTAAGAGATAATCTCCACAGCTTTCTTGTGCTGGACTGAACACACAAATGTAAAACTTGATCATGTCAGAAAACTGATATTTGTGATGACTCATTTTTCTAGACTTGTACTGGATGGATTGTTGATTTTGGGTAAATGTACATCCTTTCAAACTGTTATAGTTTACAACTATAAAGTATATAGGGACTGCAGAATCATATGAACGGTTATACTATATAATAGAAATTACGAATGTATTATTTAATAAGAGCATGAAATATCTAATTTATAGGGCAATCTATGGAAATATATACACAGGGAAACATGCATAATTAAAGACAGAAAATGCAAGCTAAGGCCAAGATTCTGATTTCAAGAAAGAGAGTTGTATGACTTAAGGAACCATAAAGAAAAAATGAAAAGAAAGTGTGATAAGTATTACAGCGTGATATAATCTTTATGTACAATTTTTATCCACAGAGTAAAATGAAGCAGTTAAAACTAGTTTTCACAGTGCACAAGAATAAAATAAATACAGATGTTCTAAGCATAAAATGGAAGTCTTATTGAATTTATCATGACTTGGTTGACTAGATTCTTTCATCACCATGCTAAATTAAGCAAGGCACAGTCAAAAAATTTATCTGCCTGTAGTTGCAGAATTTTAGTTAAGCAAGTTAGATCTATCTGTTGCTTCATGCAGTTCACAGACTTAAACACAAGGGGAAGAATATGGATTTAAAATCTGAATCATGCACTTATGCCAGTGTGAAAAGCGTTTCACAAGACTATAGTAATATACTTTTACTCCCCCTCATTTCCCAGACAAGAAAGAATATACCTTTAAACTATTAGCACCACAGAATTAAGACATACTCATTTTTATAACTGTAGTATAGAAAATATTTATATGTTAATACTCTATATGAATATTCATTTTCTTTTCAATATTTACTTTCCACTTAGTAGACAAGTTTACTCACCTTGTCCTCCTGCAACCCATTTGATGCCAACCCACCATAAAGTAAACATAGTGAAATGGTGATAGACATGAAGAAAACTAATTTGATTAAATTTCTTTCTTAGGATGAAGAATATTGTGTCCAGATACTCAATCCCTTTTGATATGTAGTACCACCATAAAGCTCCTGCTATCTGTGAAATGAAAGAAGAATATAAAGACAAGATCAGACCAATGCACCACGTAGCATAGGATGTGGGTCACTATGGAAGTTTTAATTACTTAATTTGATCTTCTGGGTTAAGAAGTTCCTGAACAATTTACACAGTATTTATCTCTTCTCCTTGATTGTTTGTCTCAGTTAGTAGGTATTTAAATGAAGAGTTAAACATTATTTTGTCATGTTAAGACAAGAGATGTGAAACCATTTTGTACTTTATTCTCCTAAAAAAGTCTTTTTAAAAAGATCTCCCACATTCTCCTGATTTTAGCCATTTGAAGTCTTCTTATGGAACAAGCAGTGTGACTTGGAAATTAAGATAAAATTAGATATGCACACAACTTCATCAGGCCTAGCCATCTTATACTACAAGTGCAGAAATATGATTAATATTCTTATTTTCATTTACACATTCTCTCACTCTCTCAAAAGATAATCCTCTGTGTGTATGTGTGTGAGAGAGAGAGAGAAGGGGGGGGGGAAGGGAGGGAGAGGGAGGGAGGGATAATGTGTGTATATAATTTGTTTTTATATTGCTATTTTTATTATTTGTAAGTCACCTGGCATTACTCTGGACAACAAGGTGGGCAGCATATAAATTACATAGTAAATAAAAATAAATAAATAAATAAATAAATAAATAAATAAATAAATAAATAAATAAAGTTATTGAAAGTTTCCAAAACAAGAGAAAAATACAAACAAAAATAGAGTAAAAACCAAAAAGGAAGACATAAAAGAGCCGAAGTTCAAAAAACAAAGAAAAAAGGTAGAAGAAAAATAGAAAAGAAAAAAGATATAAAGGAATGGTTTCTGATCTTCTTTACAGCAGTTATAAGTATAAATGTAGATTTATCTCTTTCTCTAAAGTTACACTATAAATCTATTCTTTCTATAGTCTGTCCTATTTAAACATTAAAAGCATACATTTTTACATACATACATACAAGGTTACAGGCATACAGTAAACAGATACTGTCTTTTCTCTAATGAAATTAAGATACTTCAATGTTCTAATCGTTGTGGTTATAACTTCTTAACTGTTATGAACCAAGATTAACCACTTAAACATTTACTACTTTTCAGTTTCTGCTCAGAATATAATAAATCAGTGCTCTTAATTTATAAATAAAGTGAGTAGGAGTGATGTTTATATGTAACACGGTATCACTATGTGAAACAATATTTTTTTAAAAAAAGAATTCTAGCACACTACACACGTTTAAAACTTTCAGGATCTATAAATATTTCTGAAAAATATGGAGTAAGAGTAGAGAATATAAAGTGTTATTTAAGCAGTATCTCTAAAATGTGAGTCTTTCCACAGTGGAAAATTGATGGCTCTCTTTTTCTTAAAAATATAAAGGTTACAGTTCACGTTGTCCCCATGGAACAACACCTTAACTGGTCTAGATCACTTGATGGTGTCCTTTCAACTCAAGTCATTTGTAACACATGACTAGAAGAAACAACCAGGCTTGGGAACCTACAGGGGACACAAGAAGGGACAAAATGGCAAAATGTGTGCAATAGCATCATTCAAATGTCAGAACTTGTACACCAGCATCAGACGTTGGCATGCAAGTAAGTAATGGCAAAAATCTGTACAATGCTACTGCACCCATGTTGTCATTTTGCTATCATCAAGATGTACAATGGACACTGTTGCAATTACTCTCCCACCTCAAGTTGTGTTTGTAATATTATTCAAATATCATTTAATAGCACAACGAAGACACAGTTAATCCTAATTATGGGATTATGAAAAGTATACTGATAAATGGATGAATCTTTCCTAAGTATTCCATGTCTCAGAAGACAATTCTATTTAATTCTGATTATTTTATTTCAGGAAAACATTATAAACAATTGGTTCCTGCTGCTCCCCGCTCTTTAGAAGCACACTGCATGATTTTGCCTTCAGTCAGTCATGCATTAATACCTTGCCTAGTCATAATACCCTATTATGGTTGAGCTGCTTTGAAAGGCAATTCATGACTTTACACAAATGGCTTCTTGGGCACTTGTCAGGACTACAGGCTTATGACCACAATTAGGACTGAAACTTCCATTGTTCAGGGAGATGATCATTAAGTCAGTCATGATGATTTGATCACATGACCATAGAGGGTCATAATGGAATGCAATGGTCATAAGCACAAAGAGTGGTTGCAAGTCACTTTTTTCAGCACCACTATATCTTTGAACAGCTGGTAAACAAATGGTCATAAGTCAAGGAGTACCTACATGCATTTAGAACAGGTTGTGTTGTACTAGTATAATATTCAGAATAAGATATTCTCTTATTTTGTATTAATTGCAGTAGGATTAATGCATTTCTGGCATAGCTGGGCATTTTATCGCCCCTGTGACATATCTGCCTTTTGACTATCCCCGTCTGGCTCACATGACGTCAATTGGAAATCAGAAATTAAATGTAAATAAGTGTACTGCAGGGGGCAGGAAAAGCATCCGCGTCAGGCCGTACTCTGCGCAATTGCTGTGCACCCCTTCAATCGGCTGGTGGCCATGGGAAGGGGAGGAGAGAGAGAGCCCTTATGCAGGGCTCACCCCTCACGTAGAACAGTTGAGGTGACAAAGTTTGAAGACATCAAATCAGTGTGTACATTGGTTCGGCCCTCCACAACAGTCCCCATGTGGCCCCTTGGGAAAATAAATTGCCCAGCCCTGATCTAAAGGTTTACTACATTTGTATAAACAATTTTTTAAAATTAAGATTGGTATCAGAGACCCTATTTGTTGCTTTGCCTATCATTCACATGTCTAATAATTCCTTAACATTTTTCAGATTTAAGTACTGTAGTTTTTAATTGGGATGATGCTGTTCAACATACTTCAGAGCTTAAAACTTATCATTTACATAATAATTTTATCATTCTCAACTTTTGAATGAATGATTCTATAACAGTGAGCATTGGTTTCAAGTTGATTTTTTTTAAAATACTAAATTTGTTTTATTGTCATACTATTCAGATGTTCATATATCCTTTTTTCTAGGTCGGTTTTATTATTGAACTGAAATAATATTTTTATATGTCTGTAAACTGGCTTGAACTAGGTAGCCTGGAAAGACAGCATGAAAAGCATGTGAATAAACAAATAACGTTTTCCAGTTATTACACAGCAATCTGTGTAATAACTAGACCCAGTTATTACACAGATTATGGGGGCAATAAGGTGACTTTGTATAAATATACAAAAGTATGAAGGCTATTGCTTAACGCATTGTAAGCTGTCCTGAGGCTCCGGAGAAGGGCGGCATATAAATCAAATTAAAAAAAAAAATCTAGAAAGTTGATATTCTGCTGCTATTTGAAAAAGCAGAAGTATAATCTCTCCCTGCTTTCTAAAAGAGTATTTCATAGCTAACAATATTAATACACAAATGTTGCAGGATCCAATCTGGGACGGTCACCGGGACCAATCTTCCAAGCTTTCAGACTCATGCTGGAGCCCACCTTCAGGGTACTTCTTCCTAACAGAATGTATGCTTTGGGCTGTTCTGTGTGTGGTATTTATATGGCGCCTGTTGTTATATGGCTTTTTAGATGTTGATTGGGGTGTTGATGGCTGGCTATGATTGACCACCAGCTAAGGAGGTGAGGGCTTGGCAGCACAAGCAAACAACAGCCAATGATTTAATAGCCAGCCATCAACACCCTAATCAACATCTAAAAAGCCACATACAACAGACAAAACGTCTGGTCTGATGGAGATTGGATCCTGCAATATTAATACATCCCATTTTTTTTTTCAAATGTAAAGAGAGCCATCATTAAATGTTACTGTAAAGCCAACATGTTGGTTCAGATCAAAATCTTCCAGTTCAGCACTCTGTTCCCACAATTGCCAATTCAATGCCTAAGGGAAACAGCCAAGCACAACAGCAGACTCTTTCCATTTGTATTTTTTCATCAACTGGTATTAAAAGGTAGAGTGCATCTGAGACTGGAGGCAAGATACAGCCCACACAAAAAAATAGGTATTTTAGGTGCATTTGCTCACTGCAAAGAATTATGTGGTTGACTGGCTTCTTGCTGTGTTTTTTGTTAGAAGGGCATGATTTCCATCATTGGTTTGTCATTAAAAATACATCAGCAAACCATAGAATATTATTTTTGAAACTGTATATTAGCTCACTGCAAATCCCTTTGAGTTTTATACTGACAACTTGTTTGTTGGGATCAGGGAGAGAAGGCTAGCTTAGAGTCCCATCCCCAAAGGAGGTCGGTCTGCTGGCATCTGCAATAACCCCCACATACTATGCAACAACTCCTGATGATTTTTTTTAGCAGGGTAGTTTGATGGGACATTTGGGGGACATTAACTTTAGGCCTGTTAAAAACAATCACAAAATACAAGGTGACAATAGTGGTACTCTCAGATGAGGAGCATCATCCAATAGTGGTACTCTCAGATGAGGAGCATCATCCCATTGTGTTTTGTTGTTTTAAAGTTCCTGTTTCTGTTTGTATGCTATGCAGAATTGGTAGGCATGGTACCGCATGGCAGAAGGAAGGGAGGGAGGGAGGGAGGGAGGGAGGGAGGGAGGAAGGAAGGAAGGAAGGAAGGAAGGAAGGAAGGAAGGAAGGAAGGAAGGAAGGAAACTGCCATTTACCTTCCTCAGATGAATACATCAGGGAAATCTTTCTCTTTCTCTTCTTCTGTCTCTGCAAATTGTAGTTTGATCAGCCTCTCTTTCAAACACGACTATTAGTTTGCTAACTTTTTTCCCCATATCAAATTGGGCCCTGTATTTTCAAAGTTTATATTTATACTTTGGATGATTCCTGATATCACTGTAAGGAATGCAGTTTTTGATTTTGCTTAAATTATTCTTTCCAACCTAAAAAGTGTTGGAAATAAATTATATAAGGAAGTTCAGGACTTTATCTGTACGTCTGTTCATCAGCAAGGTAACTCTCCAAGAAACACAGCGAACTATGGTTTGGAGAGAGAAGTATGATAAACATTGAGTTAAACAACAACAAACCCAAGAAATTCATTGTGGAGAAAACCACAATTGCTCCCTTTTAAACCCCTCCCTCCTGGTCATGTGATCCAAAGCAAAGCATGCACAGTCTATTTATGCTGTCTAAGGCACACATATCCACAAAACATAAAGATACAACATGAAGGAAAAGCAGAAACACACTGGTTACGTCATTATAAGAGCCTGAGTGGCGCACCAGACTAATGCTACTGTTAAAAGGTAGTATTTAGCTTCCAGCTGTCTACAATTACTGCGAGTTCAATTCTCACTAGGTTCAAGGTTGACTCAGCCTTCCATCCTTTCTAAGGTAGGTAAAATGAGGGCCCGGTTTGTGGGGGCAATAAGCTGACTTTGTATAAAATATACAAAAGTATGAAGGCTATTGCTTAACGCCTTGTAAGCCACCCTGAGTCTCCGGAGAAGGGTGGCATATAAATCAAAATAATAAAAAAAAATTATACAGTAGAAAAGCCAAATACTTCCTTTGACCTCAGCTGTCCTGCCCGGTTTCCCTAATTTATTTTAAATCAGATACTGAATGGTTGCCACTTGTCTTAAATGTCTGTAATACTGATTTTCAAAACTATTGTTAATGCTATATTTGTTCACATTATTCACTATTAGAGAATTCTCCATATAAGAAGAATTGCTCCCTTCTATATAGAGAGTTTTACTAGGGCTAGGGGAACCTAAGTTTAGATCCCACTTAATTATACTGGGCACTCATTATCTTTGGTCCAGCCACCTCTTCCTTCAATTTCACTTCCTCATACATTACTATGAAGATAAGAGGATTGTGAGAAACCATGTGTGAATATTCAGGAATAATGTAATATTGGATTATTTGAAAAATGTTTCTCAACCTCAGTAATTTTAAGATGTGTTTCCAGTGTTTCCCAGGCTGGCCAGGAAATTCTGGAAGTTGAAGTCCATATACCTTAAAGTTGCTCAGATTGAAAAACACTGACACAGAGGCTGTCAAATGCCTTCAGACTCATCTGAAAGTTATGTGATTTAATTTAAAAAATATTTGAGTCCTCATATATACAAGTTATCTTATATTTTAAATAATTATACTACACATTTTTTAAAACTGATAATAAAAAATACAAAATAAAAAATATGGCACAATAAATCTAAAACTGAATAAAGACAACAAACTAAAAAATCAACAAATTTAGAAAACAATGCCTCTACCGATCATAAAGACAGACCCAATTTAATCTTTATGGAGGAGGGAACCTGGAAACCCTCAACAGAGAAATATACTTTATGTGCATCAACTAACCACATCACTAAAGGGAATAGAATACAGAGCATGAATTTATATTCAATTCAACTGTTGCATAACCTCCACTCTCAGTATGGAATATATTTTTAATTTTCAATATGGAGTATATTCAGTATTCATATATTCAATGAGAGCCATGGTGATGCAGTGGTTAGAATGCAGTACTGCAGGCTAACTCTGCCCACTGCCAGGAGTTTGATCCTGACTGGCTCAAGGTTGACTCAGCCTTCCATCAAACTGAGGTTGGTAAAATGAGGATCCACATTGTTGGGGACAATATGTTGACTCTGTAAACTGTTTAGAGAGTGCTGTAAAGCACTATGAAGCGGTATATAAATCTAAGTGCTATTGCTATTCAATATGGAATATATTTTTAGATTGGTGCCTTCATTTTGAAGCTATGAAAAGTATGCTGTTGAAAATAAATTCTACAACCCACAAATGTAAAAATAAAATTTACATTATTATCAATCAATTTATTGTGGAAAGTACTAGCATCTTCTAAAGAACATAATCTGTGTCAAGAATGATTAAGAAAGGACTACCAAGTTTGGTCTGCAAATGTCTGGATAATGATTAGGTGGCAGCAAACAAATAATTTTAGCTTTTTGCTGCCATCTAGTAATGGTACAGATGCAGCCCAGATCGGACTTCCTTAATAAAGTGAGCTTTAGGACATAGAAATTAAAAAAAAAAAACTGAGATATGTATTATCACTATCTGAGATATGTGTTATCACTATCACTATCACTACTATTTATATAAAGGAATTGTCTTATAATATATGTAATGGTGTATCTTGCTCTTTTCTTCAGAGTAAACCTGTCTAAACAAATTCTAACAGAAGAGTAAGATATACAAACAGCCAGGTAAATCTTTGACATAAAGAATTGGCATAGGTGATAAAACTCATCAGATGGGTTAATATCAGACAACATTGCATGCAACTGTTCCCTGAACCCCACATATCTCTGTCCATATACAGGATAAAAGCTGCAACAATGTGAGATTTTGCAAAGGCACAAAGTTCAAAGTATCATCGCACATCATTTGCATCACTTCTCTAAGATGATAATTGATACCAAATGCTTTGAAAAAATCTCAATAAATCAAAGGAAATATGGCGATCTGAAGACAGTTCTGTGAAAGCACAGTCAACAACCATGGTAAAGACCAAAAAACTACGTACTAGTGAGTAGAGAAAGTTCTTGAAAGTTTTCTAGATAAAGAGAGGACAGGAGATCATCCACATGTATTCAGGTTAGCTGCTCAACATGAGACTGTAGGACAGCAGTTTTCTGTGAGTTTGAGTACAGGAAGGTGATGGAACTAGCCATCTTGTTGCAACCATGATAGAGACTTTTGAAGGAACCTAAGTTCACAAACCTCATTTTCTAATCACTTTCAGAAATTGTTCATTAACTATTGCTAAGCTGTTTTAAAGCCCTTCAGAAAGACAAATTTGAATACACTGGCTGAGGCTGCCTTTAATCTTGAACAAAATAAAAATTCAATCGTAGGCATAGGAATTTAAAGAATTTGAAATAAACAGCAAAAAGCTAAATAAGATTTTGAACCTAGAAAGTTATAAATGGACTAAGGGTTCAGATAAAATTGGCATATGAAAACTTTTACAATAAATTTTGGAATTAATTATCAAATACAAACAGCATCTCATGGGAATATAGAATATCAGAATTGGAAGGGACCTTGGAGGTCTTCTAGTCCAACCCCTGTGCAAGCAGGAGCCTCTATACCATTCATGACAAATGGCTATCCAATCTCTTAAAAACATCAAGTGATAGAGCACCATAACTTCTGGAGGCAAGCTATTCCACTAATTAATTGTTGTCACTGCCAGGAAATTTCTCCTTAATTCTAGCTTGTTTCCATTTCATAATTTTTGTCCTGCCTTCAGGTGCTTTAGAAAATAGGTCAATCCCCTCTTGTCTGTGACTGCCCCTCAAATATTGGAAGATTGCTATCATGTTGCCCCTAGTCCTTCTCTTTGTTAGACTAGACATACCCTGTTCCTGCAATTGTTTATCATATGCTTTAGTCTCCAGTCCCATAATTATCTTTGTTGCTCTTCTTTGCACTCTTTCTAGAATCTCAACTTCTTTTTTGTATTGTGGTGACCAAGCTAGACACAGTATTCCAATGCAGTATTAAGCAATAACAGCACTTAATGTGATCTTGATACTATCTCTCTATTGGTGCAGCCTAAAACTCCATGGCTTTTTTGGCAGCTGCAGCACAGTGCGGGCTCATACTTAAGTGGTGATCCACTAGAACTCCTAAATCCCTTCACAGGTACTGTGGTTGAGCCAGATAGGTTGAGCCCATTCTACACCTGTGCATTTGGTTTTTTCCTGAATAAGTGTAAAACCTTGCTTTTCTCACCACTGAATTGCATTTTGTTGGATAGAGCCCAGTCTGTCAAGATCTTCCTGGATCTTGAGTCTGTCTTCTAAAGTGTTGGCTATTCCAGCTTGATGTCATCTCCAAATTTGATGAGTTCCCCTTCTATCGCCTCATCTAAATTGTTTATGAAGATGTTGAAGGGTACTGGGCCTAAGACAGAACCTTTGGGTAACCCACTTCATGCTTCCCTCCATGTCAATGTAGTTCCATTGAGAACTACAGTTGAATGCAGTTGGTCAGCCAGTTACAAATCCATCTGGTGGCGATGCTGTCTATCCCACAGTATCTTACCAAGAAGTAGGCTGTAGTCTACTTTGTCAAATGCCTTGCCAAAGTCCAAATATACTAGTATACTATGTCCACAGCATTTTGTTGATCAAATAATTTAGGCATTTTGTCGAAGAATGCAGTAAGGTTTGTCTAGCATGGTTTGTTTTTGACAAACCAGTGTTGGCTTCTACTAATAGCTTAATTTGTTTCATTCATTCATTCATTCATTCATTCATTCATTCATTCATTCATTTATTCATTCATAAGACATTAGTTTGACTTTGTTTTAGTATGTATGCCTGCATTATGTTGAATTCCAATATGATATCATCACTCTCCCACAAAATCCCCACAATTTCAACTCCTCTATCATTTTACCTCTGTTAGTAATGATTAAATCCAGTATAGTGGACCCTCTAGTTCCCTCCTCCATTTTTTGGGTGACAAAGTTGTCTGCTAGATTTGTCAGAAACTTGTTTGATCTCCCATTTACTACAGACTTAATCTCCCAGTTGATGTCAGGGTAGTGAAAATACCTGTAGGGTGTTTCCTGCATACTCTAGCTAACTAATTAGCAAAAAGTTCATCTATTTCATTTGGTTGGTTGGTCTGTAGTATACACCTTTGGCAATATCATTTCTTTTTTCTTTTATATTAAAAAAGTATAAATCCTTTTTTCTTTTATATTAACTCAAATGAGTTCAAGAAAGTTTTCATTCTGTTTTGCATTTCTATACAGATGTAGTTATTTCTTATCTCTAAGGCAACACCACATCCTCTTTATAGATCCTGTTTTGTTTTTTACAAGACATAAGGTGGATAAAAAAGTTCATGTTTTCAAAAAGTGAACACTAGAGGGGACTAAAGATTTTAGGTACAGGAATCCTATAAAGGTCTGCAAGATTTGTTTATAGATAAGACATAGCATAGGGTATGAAGAAAGAAATGTTTGTAACCTTAGCGAGAGTGAAGAATTACTACATTTGTTTGTACTTATTGTGATGAAAATTGGAAGTACTACTTTATATATTTCTTTATTTTTCTATTACACTATTTTGTTACTTTTTTCCTTGCACTTTTTACCCTTTTCTATTCTATTTTCTTTCTTTTAGATTGTATTAGATTTACACACAAACACACACACAAACAAATGTCATATAAATTATTCAGCTAGGAAATGAGTAAATATCGAAGGATATTGAGTTATTACAAATATATTAAAAGAAATAAAACTGTGACTTATACAAACAACAATTATATATAAAAAACTGAAACATGTAAAACATGTTGTTTTCTTCACATGTGAAACAGGAAGACCCTGTTTCATAGTCAGAAAGAATGAAGCTAATGTCTTACATTAAGAACAAGTTCTGAAAAGTCTTTTTAAAAATCATAAAAATGACTGCATTGACTTTGATGTTACCTCCACTGCTAACATATTATTAGATATAAAATGACATTAACATCTTTCTGCCTAAGAACCTTAAAAATATGCAAAGACTTTAGTGCTCAATTACATATATTTTGTTTTTTATGTACTAGTTGCCCAGAAAATGTCAGTTTTAAAGAGAAATGCAAACAATTCAATTAGCAATATTATAGGTAGACGCTATTATCCTACTGTTATTATCCTACTTTTCATCTGAGAAGAAAATAAATAAAATAATAAATCTCAAAGCACTTCTTAAGCAGTTGCTCAAAGCTACAAAAATAATCAGTGTCACCAATGAGAACAAAGCAATTTACATTTGCCAGGTGTGAATAGATAGTTTGCAATCCCCAGTGGACTCCCTGGGAAAAGTTCACTAAATTGAATACAAGTGGCATGTGGGGAGCCCAGCAGCCAAATGACTCAAAGAGTATAAAGAGATTGGTTAAAGAGGTGGCAGGGAGGAAACCACTATTCCTGGCAGCCAATTAACCCCTATATGGGCAAGGCCACGGGTGAGCAGATGGAGATTCTATCTACTATTGTGTGCTCCTAGTTCTTTTATGTGGCGTCTCCAAGCATGTTGATTGTTAGTTGGATTGTTAGTTATTTATTGCTAAAGCCTATGTGCATAGGCTTTAGTAATAAATCAGTTTAATTGAACTTTCACATGTTGACCTAGTCTTTCATGCCTGACATTACAATAAGTATACTCTGGAATACACAATTTCTGACTGGGATAAATCCATGACTGGGGAAGCAGACATTATACAACCAGTATCGCAGGATATCAATTTTCTCATAATGGACCCAAGAAATACAACCTCAGGTCTTTCCCCTAATTTCGCCTACTAATTGCCCTATCTTGCACCAATTCATTGTATCTCTAATGAGTGAGTAAAATTGTGGCCTCCTCAGACCACAGATTATTGAATAAACATCCACACTAGAAAAAAAATTGAAAGTGCTTATTATATTCTGTTGTTGTCTTCAGTTAAATATAGTATAAACTACTCACAAAGACTGTAAGCATGTCAACATTCTATGTACATAAAACATTCTAAATAACCTAACCAAATAAGAGCAGAAATATGAGACTATTGTCAACAAGCATATATGTACAGTTTGCTAAGACCCCCAAATGATATTTTAATATTTTGTTTACTATGATTAAGAGGCCCATAACCTCTATACTATGTCTGCTAAGGATTTTTTTTTTACATTTAAACTTATTTTAACTAATTAGCTCTTTTTGTCTTTGGGTTCTCTTATTTTATTCTCTTTATGCTAAAAATAAAAAGTTTATTTTGTTTCTGTGTTTATTACTTCTATAGTAGAATTAGTTGCTTGGTGGCTCATGCTCAGACATGTGTGTATGTGTGTGTATAAAATGCATATGCATATGTATATATATATATATATAGGTGTGATGCATCAAACTTGTGTTTCTCTCTCTCTCTCTCTCCACATACAGATACATGCATATATATACATGTTTATGTATGTACAGCACACACATACACAGAGAGAGACAGAGAGATTGCATTGATTATTAGTGTGAGGTATTTTTTAACTGAAAGCCTTCTTTGAAAGCCTACCTTGTTTGTACCAGCAATTTTTAGTGTTGTTAAGCTACTGCAGAAGTGATACAATGTCACAGTGATGGTTGGTGTGATGTTATATATCCCTAATATGTCTGCTATTACTGCTATTACTGTAGCTGATTTAACTAAAGGCTAGAATGATGCTGGAATTTGCAGAGCTTTTTTTTAAAAAAACTATATTTTGTAGAATTTTGCTTCACACATCCCTTTACCTAGTTTCTGAAAAGACAGATGGCTATAAAAACACAACATTTAAACACAACATTGAGGAGAGAGAATTCTTGATCACGGAATATTTCTTATCATCAAGCTTTAGTATTATCTGCCTCAAAAATATTTAAGAAATTGAATAAAAACAAATGCCACCAAATTAATAGTCTCATATTTATATATTCTGTCCTGAAGGCCTTTGTAGCTGATAACAGAGCTCTGGATCGATCCGGAGCTCTGTTATCGGCTATAGAAGCCTTCAGGAAAGCCTTGCTGGCTGCAGAAGAAATGGGCTGAGGTGAGCAAGGCCTGGCTACAACTATCGGAAGCCGAAAAAGTTCTTGAAGGCCTCTGACAGCAAAAAGGAGGCCGGGGGTGTCATGCGCAAGTGAGGTGAGTCAGTGGACGACATCCCTTCCCCCCAAAATAAGACCTGGTACCTTTTTTGGTGGAAAAAAAATATAAGACTGGGTCTTATTTTTGAGGAAACACAGTATTATATTATCAATTGGTAAAGAAGTGATAACAGTTGTGATTGTCATTAATTTCTAGAAAGAAATAAATTATTTTAAAAAATAAAAATAGGCAATATTGAATATGAAGGGCCTGGTGGCTCAGCAGACTGATAGCATTGTGATTAACACCAGCTGTCTGCAATTACTGTAAGTTCGAATCTCACCAGGCTCAAGGTTGACTCAGCCTTCCATCCTTTCTAAGGTAGGTAAATTGAGGACCCAGTTTGTGGGGGCAATAAGCTGACTTTGTATAAATATA
Source organism: Arizona elegans (assembly GCA_022577455.1). Taxonomy (NCBI): domain Eukaryota; kingdom Metazoa; phylum Chordata; class Lepidosauria; order Squamata; family Colubridae; genus Arizona; species Arizona elegans. The sequence goes on from JAKOOJ010000001.1 coordinate 219,322,560, forward strand.
CAAAAGTATGAAGGCTATTGCTTAATGCATTGTAAGCCGCCCTGAGTCTCCGGAGAAGGGCGGCATATAAATCAAATTAAAAAAAAAATTTTTTTAGCCAAAGAAACTTTTAGGATTCTTACAACCTTGCTGCGTGCAGAATAAGCTGGAAGCAGTCATTTTTCATGCATCCAGTAAAAATGCATTCTCTTCCTTTGAAAATATAAGGTTGCCTGCTGTTGATATCCCTTGCTCAGATGATTTTGTAAAATTCAGTGCTTAGAAGCCCTGATTCACACTGGGAGCCTGTAGCTTAGCATGCTAACTAAACTTGGTTCCTGCATGGTTCAGCACACTTTCATCATAAGCCTAAGGAGAAATTGCAAGGATATCATGAAAACTGGCTGAAGCTATCAGTATCTTACTGTAAGATGTGAAACATGATTAGCATATAAATCTGAATCTGAATCTGCATCTTTGGGATAGCTCTCTGAGTTGTCTCTTATTGTTCTCAGAATAATCTCAGATGTCTTCAGATCAGAGGCAGTCCATGAAATTCTACGAAAATCAGTGTGAATTATTATGTGTCTCCATTAATTGAAACAAAGGACTCTGGAAAGCTGTATGAATACAGTATAGATAGTTCTTGATTTTCAGCCAGAATTTCCATTGCTAAGCAAGGCAGCCATTAAGTGAGTCAGGGTTCAATACAGGTAAGTCCTCGATTTACAACAGTTCATTCAATGACTGTTTAAAGTTACATCAGCACTGAAAAAAGTGACTTATGACCATTTTTCACACTTACAACTGTTGCAGCATCCCCATGGTCATGTGATCAAAATACAGATGCTTGGCAACTGGTTGATATTTATGACGGTTGGTGTGTCCCAGGGTCATGTGATCATCTTTTGCGAACTTCTGACAAGCAAAGTCAGTGGGGAAGCCAGGTTCACTTAACCACCAGGTTACTAACTTATTAACTGCAGTGATTCACAACAACTGTGGCAAGAAAGTCGTAAAATGGGGCAAAACTCACTTAACAAATGCCTGACTTAGCAACATAAATTTTGGGCTCCGGACTACCTGTATTGTGATCTTTTTTTTTGCCATAGGTGTTAAGCCAATCCTTGCAGTTGTTAAGCAAATAACACAATTGTTAAGCAAACCTGGCTTCCCCCCATTAACTTCGCTTGTTGAAAACCAGCTGGCACAAATGGTGATTACATCACTCTGGGACACTGCAACTATTGCAAATACATGCTGGTTGACAAGCAACCAAATTTTGGTCACGTGATGTGCTGCAACAGTCGTAAATGTGAGAACTAGTTGTAAAATCACTTTTTTTGGGATGCCATTATGATATTGAATGGTTGCTAAATTAATAACTTAAATTAATGTAAATTAAGGACAACCTGAATTGGCTAAGGCAAATTGCTTTCAATAATAAGAAAATGTGACTTAGTTGCAAAATAAATCACATTAGAGACGTTTCCCATTTTCTTAGTTGATGATATTTAGATGATATACCTTTTAACCTGCACACATTAATTTGCAGTTCTTAAGTATAGGGGATATTATTTGTTCCTAAGCAATAAAAACACATATTTCCAGAAGCAGGACATTTTACCTCTTTCATGGTATTTCTCATATAGTACTTAAACCAATCTGAAGAATATAGAAAAAGTTAGGGAGTATAATTTTAAATTTAAAATTGAGGGGGAGGGGAGAATTGGGAGGAGGTATGGCTGGAAACAAGGGAAAAATCCCAATTTTTATAAGGTCCTGCATGTTTCTTTAAAATAAAGTGATCAGTTTAAACACACTTTAAAAAACTTCTTGAAAGTAACATGTAGCGTAGCTCTTACAAGAGCTCTTACATTATTTGTGTGCTGAAATAGTTTTTCACTAGAAGGACAGGAAGAGACATAGTAATATTAACCTATAAAAATAATTTAAGTGATATAGGAAGAATTGTTATTACTACTCACCCTAACTTCATATTCATTATCTGAGTAATCCACAGACTGGCAGATATAGCTGTACCCTCGAGCTCTTGATGACAAAAACAGCTGAAAGAAGGAATTCAACAAATCAACATTGCAAAAATTCGTCACTTAAAAACAACCTTTCTAAACTAACTAGGATCCTTTAATAAAGCTTTGGTTTCAATTTCTGCTCTCCTTTTCCTCTCAAAGGGGCACTTAAACTCAATGTGCCCTGTAAATCCTAGGCTGCTTCCTTTGATCTGGGGTACCTAATCCCTATGGAGGTACCATGGAGCACCATCATCAAAGCTTTTGGTGTGAGAGAACATGAAACTTATGTTATTTATTCATTTAACTTAGTTCTTGGATTGTTTTTCTATTCCACTGAAGACTTAAGGCATCTTACAATTATGACCACAAAAGAAAGCAAGAACACCTCAAATAAAAGCCTACAAATACCATAAGTGGAAGCATCCAAATGATTGGGGGGGGGGGAAGTGTTCTTGGTGCTTTCTCAGCTTAGTTGTTTTCTTGCAGGTATTTCATTACCCAAACTAGGGAACTAGGTAGCACTGACAGCACTGATGATGTTACCTAGTTTGGGTAATGAAAGTCTGCAAGAAAACAAGCAAGCTCAGAGAACACCAAGGGCCCCTTATTTGAAACCTGAGCTACAAATATTCTCTTTTATTGGATTGGAAAAAGACAGCTATCAGAGGCAAAAGAGACTACTGGCCAAATATAATCCTTATTCTGTTGCAGTTCAGTTTCTAAGCTATTTAAGACTTTCAACACTAACACTTTAACACTAACACTTGTTATTATGCCTTAACCCAACAACTGTATTACTTGAATTTATATATATGAAATTAGATCTGTCTGTCTATACTCAAACCAAATCAAACTTAAGTTTTTGTCCTAAGCATATTCCTTCTCCTGGTCCTTCACGGTTTTTGGAAGTGGCTTTCAGCATAGCATTAAAAAAAACCAAGCATGTCCTTTAGCTTGAAAAATACTGCTAATCCCTGTCTTAACTTCTAGGAAGTTCCTGAATGCTGCTAAAAGGCACCAGGTTGGCAAAGGGTGCTTCACGCAACTTGTTCCTTTGGCAAAGCCCTTCCCCTTATGTCCAGATTACTCAGCAGAAAGAGGATTACTGCTGTAACAGGATCTGAGCAAAAGCAAGCTTCTTAATACTCTGTGATGAAGTGCAGCCCCGCTTTCACATCAATAATTTAGAAGGAGTGTAGTAATAATTACTGCAATAAAACTGGACATTGAACGTATTAGTGAGGGATCATACCTGTCTCATTATACAAGCACAATACCGGACTGTTGCCTTTATGTATGGGTGGGTTCATGCTAAGTTTGGTATAAACTATCAGTGATACAGCTGTCTGGATATCTTACCAAATGACATTATAGACCATGAACAGATACACTTTGATAGCGATTACTCCTCGTATTGGTATTCCAGCCATCTACTATTCCAGCTACTTAGTGCACTATGTTTGTTTGTTTTTGTTTGTTGTTTTTGGATTAAACAACATGATATGATAATGACACCATAACTAGGATATGAGACATTGTGCGCAATGCTATAGAATTCTGAGGCTCTTCCTACTGCCTACACAGTAATTGGCTCTATACATTGTTATGGACGAAACCTCTGTCCCTAAAGCAACCAAATCACTTTGAACTGATTAAGCAGGGATCAGTACAGTGTACACCCAGCTCTCAGCAAAGCAGGACCACAGTTTATATATACCTCTGGCCTACTACATTTCAAAGACAAGACAAAGGAAAATGCAGTGTAAATAACAACATGGCAATGGAATGTTTTTGATAAACCCGTCTGAGTGAACTTCTCATTATTTACTCCTTCGTACTACGTTAGTGTGTTATAGTACCTCTGAAATATGGTCAGAGAATAGCAATTATTTAGTTTACTGAACTACAGGTTTGTGACTGGTTCTTCTCCCTGTTGCTATTCAGAGTCAATTCAGCATGATGTAAATGTTTTCATAAGGGCTCTTTAAGCAATTCACATGTCTTGTGGGGGAAGCATCTCATAGGTCTGGTCCTAAATGCAGCTCATACAGTCTGTTTTATCACCACCACATAAAATGTTTAGAACAAATAAAAACATATCAGGAATCAGGAAAAAAAGAGAAGAAGAAACACACACACACAAAAACCTTCACCAAAAATTGATGCTAACAGTCCAAAATGATTGTTTATCACATCATTTTTTTAAAAAACCCACCAAGATAAACATCTAATTATCTAAACATTTAATTATCTAATGTTTCTTTCAAGAGTCAGGCAAGATTTTTTTTAATGCTGGAGACTAAGAGCAGCCTTAGATTTGCCTGCTCAGCTGGTAGAAGATGGATTGCTGAGACAGCCATAGCCACTTGCTCTTCTGGTGGATGGCTCAGGATGTCTGGTTCCTAGTGGAGGCAAATTTGTTATGCTTTTGCATACTCTGCAAGATGCAATTGCAAGCACTGTCTGCTTATACTGTGCTTTGCTATTGTTGCAGACCTGATACTACCTCTATATTTGTGTTACCTTCAACAAGGGTTTGTTGAAATTAACCTTAGGAAATGAATTCTCACACAATTCTAAACCATAAACCATGGTTTACATAGATTTCATGTAACTATGCTAAGCTAAAACCAAGTAAATCATGTCAGGACTTAACATAATTGGTGGTGCTAAATAATTCATGCATGTTCCTGAGTTTCTAATGGGTGTTATTGAAGGGATTTAATATTGCTTCTTGTCCTGTGCAGTAAGAAGCCAGTTCACAAACTTCGACTCTGCACACTCCTGCATTTCACTCAACAATTTCAATGAAATCAATAACTGAATGCAGAAACATCCACCTTTTAAATGCAAATCAGGCTGGCCAAATATTTGTATTTTCACCTGAAATAATGAGTCACAAGAACAGGTTGTCCTCCAGTTATGACTGCCCATCGCAACCGTAATTCATGACAGGTTGTAAAGTGGGTGAGTCATGTGACTGGTGTGACTTAATTATCTTTTTTGCAGCAATCATTTAAGTGAGAACCAAAGGTTTGCTAAGGCATGGTTTATCCAAAAATGGAAGTAAATGCTGGTTTTCAGCAAAACCATTGTAATATGCAGTCATGTGACTGAGGGATGCTGTAAGTGACTGTAAATGTGGCTTAGTAGCCATTTGCCTGAAGTACAGTAACATGATCGTGTGGGGTGGGCACATTGGAACTTTAAATCCACGTAAGTATCCCCTTACGTCCCCAATGGTACGTCGATTGGAAGTTTGAATGGTGACCAAGCAACAGGTTGTAAATTGAGGCCTACCTATAGCAAATCTGGCTGCAGTCCTAAATAGTACTCTCTTGCAATTATACATATTGTAGTCAATGGCACTGACTTCTGAGAAGACAAGTATAAGACCGGACTTATATGTAGCTATCTTTATATGTGCATTACAGACCTATCTAATGTGTGTCCTTATCCATGTACAGCATGAAAGCAGTCGTACCTCTTTGAAAATATAGAAGTTAAGTAGGACCATTCCAAAGTTGTAAAAAATCAACAAAAAGCGAAACTGGAAAGGCTCTCTTGTCTTCATCCATTTAGGCCCAAGCCAAACAGCGAGGAGGTATAATGTACTTATTATCAAGGTTGGGAAAGGTGTTTGCATCATAGGCCAGTTTTCAACACGTTTATCTGGAAGGAAAACAGAAAGAATATGTCTGAGAATAATTGGCTTTTGCATCCTGTTTTAAAACAAATTCACATACATGGGGAGCCTGGAGTGTAATTGTTTTAGCCAATCAGTGGCATTTTCCCTCTTTCCCCTAGATTTCGGTTTCCTCCCCTTTTTTGATGGGACAATAATTCTGTAGGCTATGTGTCGATTTTTGCTTCCTCTCTGAGGATTTATTTTTCCAAAGATGTTTGATACTCCTGCAAATTCAGGCTGCCTCTCTATGGGTTTTTGTTTTAGTCACAAAACAATGTTGCTTTGGAAAACTGATATTACCATTCCAATGCTAAGTCATATGGACAAAATTGCAAACTAAGAGTTTTATGTTTTTGGTTACATTATAAATGTTACAAATGAGTACCACAAATATTTAAGTGGCTTTACGACTTGTATTCGCAGTCGTTTTTTCATACATTTAAACAAAGGCTTGGTGTGTAACATTTAATCCAAGGACCAATCCTGTGAGTTGGGTTTACATGCATTGATATTTATACATACAGATCATTTTAGAGTATTAACTCTGCTTTTGACATTAGAACTGTCATATTCTGTTGAACTGATGTGAGAGGTAAGAACTTTTGTTTTTCTATCGCATATATAGACCACTTTAAGAATACATATCATGAACTAAACTACATTTTTTCTTCCAACTATGTGAAACCAAGTGACATGGTATTTATAGCCTGAACATGCGTTACCATTTGCATCAGTAAATTATTTGACAAGCTGACTGTCTTTTTAAAAGTCCCATTGGTCAGTACAGAGCACAAGAAGTTCAAAGGACAGAGATCAGTTCATAAAACGTACATGCACATAATACTGAAGAATTTTATCTGAGGATTACTACATGGTGATTGGCGGAGCCCCATCAAAGCTGACACTAGCCTGAACATAAAACAACTCAAAGAAATAGTACAAGATCAAAAAATGTAGAGAGATCTGGCCCACAGAATCGTTAAGAGTCAGACATGAATGAATGGATAATTTCATCATCATCAATTCGTGGAGGGGAAAAATGCTTGGAAGAATAGTCATCCTTCGACATTCCATTGGACTTGCTTAAAGAGGACTTCCTTTGACACATGTTTGAAACTAACTGTAGCAGGAGGGGATGTAAATTCTGAGAGTATCCAGGAAGAAAAAGCTAAGGCATTAATATATATAATCCTAATAGAAAGGGAAAGACATCAATAGCACACCATTAACAGAAACGGTGAAAAAAAAGACGGATTGGGACTCAATAATGCTATACCTGGGTGCCTGTAGTAGTAGGGTTACCTTGCTAATAATCTTCACATGCTTTGATTATGCTATGTGAGGAGGGTGGAGATTTGATAAAACTGATAACAGTTCACACAATCGAATTGGGATACGAGAAATCAAAATTACTGTATTTGAGAAAGAAGAAATGATAGATTGTGCTCAACAAATATTGCTGGAAGAAAATGCTGTAGTCACCTCTCAAACAGAAATTGCTGTCAAATTCCATGCATCTGGGCAAGATCAAGGAATCATGAAAAGCACGGATTGTTAATCTGGAGTCAATGTATAATCCCGGAAACTGTAATAGGAATTCGCAGCCTAATTTATAATGAATTAATTAAGGTGGAGTCTCTTTGAATTCTTTGAAACATTTCTTCCCTTGGGCTGAATTGTCATTCCATAGATAGTGCCTGCTCTGTTTTATGATATTATTTCTGTCTCTTCTCTTCCTTTCCCACCCTCTATTTCTCACATTATGTCACCCATTGATAGATTAAAGAGGAATGGGAGAAAGTTGCAACTTTCTTTGATTCCCCTATGCAGCTGGGACTTTTTTTAGATAAGCCTTTTAGCAGAAAAATCTTGTTACTTGAATATCGACTTTTCAAGTGAAATTTACAAAACAATTCAGGATTATGCTTATTAGGTTTGACTAAAAGTATTTCTATAAACCGAGCTGAAGTCTACATACAAATGTACAACTGTTACATACAGTTTTGATTTGACTCTGTGGAAAATGTAAGTTGTATCCTTTCTTTTAGCTGCAAAAGGGACCTTTTTAAAACTAATTTTGTTCAGCTGACTACATATCTATCCTGATACACCTGATGATATCCAAAAGGAGCTGCTGAGGAAGAGGTATGTAAATATACACGAAGGAATATAAATATGTATGAATGAAACACACAAAATTTCTTTATAATTTGACATACACATTCATTGGGACAGATTCACAGGGAAAATTGCTGGGGGAGGCCAATCTGTGGTTTGAAGTTTACACCAAGGCTCATGTGATGTGATGTACTCAGTTCCAGAATTAGCTGAAGTCTGGTGGCTTCTTTGTTACAGCAACAGTTGTCTCTGCCATAACCAGGGGTGAAATCCAGCAGGTTCTGACAGGTTCTGGAGAACCGGTAGTGGAAATTTTGAGCAGTTCAGCGAACTGGTAGCGGAAATTTTGAGTAGTTCAGAGAACTGGCAAATACCACCTCTGGCTGGCCCCAGAGTGGAGTGGGAATGGAGATTTTGCAGTATCCTTTCCCTGGAATGGGATAGGAATGGAGATTTTGCAGTATCCTTCCCCTGTCACGTCCACCAAGATACACCATGCCCACCAAGCCACACTCACAGAACTGTTAGTAAAAAAAAAATTGGATTTCACCACTGCCCATAACTATTCCCAGGCTCCAAAGATAATAAGGAAAAATTAGGCAGGTTGAAAAAATATCAGCTCTACTATAGGTATTATACAGTAAATTTTTGACCGATTAGAATGGGCCCCATTAGAATTGTTTCCCATTAGAATGAGAAACAAAGACAGTAGTAACAACAACTGGCACTGAAACATAAAAAGAAGAATTATTTGCCTCCTTTGATTTCATCTGAAATAAGTCTGGCAGTTTTCTCATCACAAATTTCTCCCCCTTCTGATCTCCATAGGATCGATCTGTCTAAATATAAGCTTGTCACTTGATATTTTCAGAAACCACAGAAACTGTTTGCTTCCTTTGTTCTGTAACACAATATTAAATATTCCTTTCTTTGGGGAGGCAGCAGAGGTGAAAAAAATGACAGCTTGGGGGAAGTAAAAAGGAAATTGATGAACATAATTTGCACAGGCTGTTTTTCTTCCCTTGAACAGAAGAGCTCAAGTCCAAGGAATTATGTTAAGCAATTATCAACTGCTGCAGGCCTAACATTACATAAGGAATATCCTGTCCACAGGGATTTGACAGATTTTGAGCACCTAAAAGCTACACAGATCCATCCAAAGGTGTATAAGGTGGGGCCACAATATTCTAAGGGAAAAACGGGAACATGATTTAAATTATTAATGTCTCAACTACAAAGGGAAAGAAAATGTACATTGTAATCTATTATTCTGTGTTCACAGGAACTGATAAAAAAATATGTATCAGGTGCTAGTATTCAATCGCATTCATTTTGCGACTTCCTTTGCTGTAACAGATGATGATAAATCTTCTTCCGATCATCACTCAGTCAACAGATGTAGTCAAAACATAATTTTGACCTAGGGAACTCTTATAATGCGGGGGATACATTTGCACTTTACTTTTCTGTTGAGCAAACAAAGCAGCTTGTAAAGTTGAATTGACCTTGTTAGAGTAAAAATGAGAGTTCAGATAGCCTATTCGTTTTGGAACTTAAAGCTTAATTATATAAATATTTACTAAGGAATAAATGCCAAGCTCAGTACTTATTCCAAGTACATGAATAGAGGAATAAAGTCACATTTTGTGAGATGGGTGGCTATATAAATATGATAACTGAATGAATAATGAGCCTTATTTGCTGGAAGTAAAGAACTCCTCTAAGTACATTGATTTATCTTAGACTTTCCAAGTAGGGCTCCTGCTCATTGTTGAACTGCAATAGTCATTACAATTTCTAGGGATTATTTCTGGAACTGCTAAATCAATCAAGAGTTTTCTTCAGTATTAGCTGACAGACACAGAGTTACTCAGTCCAACATGTCAACACTGCATTTTTCTGTGCTTGCTGTTATTTCTTTCAAAGAATAGATTTCAACTGTTTCAAAGAAGTAGCTACATTACTGTCTATTTTAGTATCTTTATCACTTAGTTTCTAGGAAATTTTTCTTATATTTAGCATACCCATTTTAATGTAACAGCAGAGTTGCTCTGTTCATAATTTTTTTTAAAAAAATCTATAAATCTTAACTATAAATACTTTTAAATATAAGAAATATTAAAATAGAATTAACATGGATTCTTCTTGCTCTCATCTGACAGACCTTTTCCCCAGGTATATATCAAACTTTTGTCACTGTTCCAGTTTCCTACAGTTATCCTTTTTCCATAATTTTCCTTACTATATTCCTGTGCTAAAATTTTCTATTTTAGACAAAAATCAGCAGGGTATCACATATGCTGTCATACATGTATTCCTTGATGCATGATTCTAATAGAGCCTGACCATTACTGTCTCATATGTCATTATGGTTGTAAAACAGGTTGGTCACTATTTTTACGTCTTTTGCAAACATTGTTAAGCAAATGCAGTGGTCATTAAGGAAACCAATGGAAGTAAGTGCCAGTTTTTGGCAAAACTATCATAACACACAATCACAAGACACTGCAATAAGTCAAGGACTACCTGTAGAACTCAAGATGAACTAGTATCCTGAATCTCCTCAATGCAATAAGTAAATAGGCCTATAAGCTATAACAAAGCAAACAGACAGGAAGGAATCCCAATCCATTTGGTTTTAGTCTGAGGAATAAAACTGCGACATATCTGATAACAGTTTGCACTATTTTTCAACAGATGGAAAATAGATGGCATCCACTTTTTATAATTCAAATGCAGGTATGAATGTATAGATTTTTATTCTATGTTGCCATCGGAGTTTGGCTTCCTGTAGACTTGGTGGGCATGGCAGGGGAAGGATACTTGGTAGTACAGTGGTTTAATGCATCCTGTTATTAACACAGCTGCCTGCAATTTCTGCAGGTTCAATTCTTATCAGGCTCAAGGTTGACTCAGCCTTCCATCCTTTCTAAGGTAGGTTAAATGAGGACCCAGTTTGTGGGGGTAATAAGCTGACTTTGTATAAATATACAAAAGTATGAAGGCTATTGCTTAACACATTGTAAGCCGCCCTGAGTCTCCGGAGAAGGGCGGCATATAAATCAAATTAAAAAAAAAAATCTCCATTCCCTCCCCATTCCAGGGGAAGGTTACTGCAAAATTCCCATTTCCTCCCGATCAGCTGAGATTCGGGAGGCAGAGAATAGATGGGGGCGGGGCCAGTCAGAGGTGGTATTTACTGGTTCTCCGAACTACTCAAAATTTCCACTACCGGTTCTCCAGAACTGGTCAGAACCTGCTGAAACCCACCTCTGCTCTCACTCCTGATTGCATGATGAGTTATGAATTATGACTAAAGAGTATTTCTATTGTATCCCATGTGAGTGAGTGTCAAATAGTTGCAGTTGGGATGGAAAGTACTTTTTTCAAAAGTACTTTCTCTTTTGATATGATGTATCAAAACTGTGAAAGACTACCTTCTTTTAAAAGTTGTGATACTGAATATGTGCCAAGGAACATTTTGTTTGACTGCCTGAGGAGGATGAAGCATCAATCAACAAATTTTATGCTTAAAACATTTGTGAAATATTATGTTGGAAATAAATTTTTAAATATTAATATTTTAAAATGTCTTTAAACTGGATTGTTTTTTAAACCTAGCATGCTTAATTTTATTGCTTAATTTTATATGCTAAAATTATTTTAACACTAAATACAATAAATAAAATATTGATAAAATATATAACTAAAACTGATTTTGTGGGCACAAGTACGGTAATCATGAGAAAATGAGGATCATTAGGTTTACTTGCCCAATAAATTTCTGAATATAAAATATGTTTACAAAAACTTACAGAAGAACAGAAGCAAAGAGAGCCATGGACTCCTATGGAAACTCCTCTTTATAAACCAAGCAGAAACTCAAACAAGTCAAAATAATATTGGGAAAAGATAAGTAGAAAATATTTTTGTCCCCACAAAAATAGAATCATCTCCAAAAAAGATTTACAAAACCAAACAAATATGAAAAAAAGGGAAAGGATGAGTGTTTAAGCATTAACACATCATTAACTCAGAAGGTGAGTTAATGATTGACAAGCAAAGTCTGATGGACTGTGCCTGCTCAACTCTTGGATAGAATTGGTTGATGTTTCTGGAAAATTGTATAAATTTACAAATTATAAACACACCTTTTGTCATAGCACTCCTCAGTTTGAATAGATAAAACTGCTTGGGATCTTTTAAATTGGATTCGGAAGACTATGGGATGGAAAGACTGGCTTTTTCGAAATGCATGTTGACTATGCCTCACTTCTAACATGGTGGTGGTTAGTCTATAAGGCTTCGTAATATTCAGTCTCTGTACCACAGCTTCTATATGCTAGCCAAATCCTAATCACTTCCAAGCTAATATCTACGTAGGTCTGGAAGTTTGGACATGAATCATGTAACATTCTTTACCTAATTTATCTTAATTCACTTCCCAATGGTTTACCACAACTATTTCTCAACACTAAATTCCAAGTGAAGTATTCCACTGAGCATACTGTACCTAATAGTTACTATAATTGTTTATCTTTTGCATTTTTGTTATCTTTTTATAAAGTAAAATGAAAAATACAGAAAATATATTCTCTGACTTACTTTTAATTTTCCAATTATTACTTTCTTTATGATAAATATCTTTCTCAAGTATACTGAAATTATTTTTTGTTTGAAGCAAACCACTGTGTTCGGATTGCTTATCATGATAAGCAATGTTTCAGACTACACAAACAGGATGAGATTAAATATTATCCCATGGAAAACTCCTATTCAATAATGCCAGCCAGTGGATTTCACTCTTTCCTAAGTAACTTCAACCTATTACACTGGGCAGAACAGTTTTTTTGTATTTACAGTATATAACACCAGAAATATGAGTGCCCCCTAAACCAATAAGATTGTATATTGTAGTAATAATAAATTTAATTGCTTATAACATTCAATTTATATTTTGTTATTCAGTCTTTGTTTATAATCAATTTGTTAAGGAATTCCAAAATCCAGCTGACCTCTTTGAGATAAATGAAAAAAATAAAACTGATAAAACTGAAGGGGTCTTCTCAGTTGTAATCCCCCTGTATTTTTCCACCTTTTTCCCTTTTATCCATTTTAAAAAAGGGCAGAATAGTTAAACAATTTGGTTTGGCTGGTAGTGTTACCAGTTGTTTGGAAGCAGTATAATGAGTCAAACAAAAGAAATAAAAACCTTAAGCTGAGCATTTAAATTTTTACTAGTTTGGGGAAATTTAAGCATGGATATAGTTTTCCTAACCAAAAACTGAGAATTATTTCAACAATTGAGATAGCGTATAAGTTAAATAAATAAGTTAATAAAATACATGCTAAATGTTAAATCAATGTTTGTTGGTTCAATTTTAATTGAAGTAAATAAATTCCTAACCATAAACTTCTACTTGCTAATTCACATGTGGAGCTTTACCAAGTATTAATAGCTATGGCTGCTATTTTTAGCACAAAGACATTTACAGGGCCAATCTAGCACACCTTTTTATTCAATCAGCGTGACCTCTTCTAATGTCTGCAGTTGAATAACTAAGAGGGAAACATTTACTGTAAATACATCTCTAGGTAGAGTTTGCTTTTCTCAGGAACTGCTTTTTTTAAATTGTTGAGTTGCTCTCAGCAGATATTACAGGTCAATGCAGAGGTTCCCTGAGATGGAATACTATACAAATTCTGCTTACATATTTTCCAATTCTTTCCATTAATTTTGTAATTCCACTGGAAATTTGTAATAAAAAGATTATATCCAGATGATTCATGACAGTATTGTATTCATTTCACAGGCAGAAATGAATATTTGCAAACAAAGTTTTACAAGTTTCAACTAGCACCCCCTAAATAATTTTACATGTAATTTATAAGAACATTTTTTTACACTTCTGAACAATTGGGCCTAATATGCAGTAGCAGTAATAAATCTTCACAATAAATTCTACATGATTATTATAACCTAAATTAGCTCATTGGAGAAAAAAAAAACCTCTTAATGATAAACATTTCTGTGATTGCCCCTCATTTTGTTTTTAAAAGAACCAGAAGCACTCATGCCAATAAATACCTGTGATGTAATTTTATCTTGACACAGCTGTTCCCTGATCAATATTTTATTACATATTTTATTTTATTATTTTATTTCGTAAGCGGCTACTTCAGAGAAGGTCTGCTACTGTGTCTACACCCTATGGTACCTCAGAAAGTAGGAACTACTATGTTTACATTCTACGTACCTCAGATAATAGGAGCTCCCTCAGTAGATTATACTGATGATACAGAAGCAGATTCTTTATGGCAAGATATTGCCCAATTAGAATGATATTGCACTGTTTGTGGCATTAAGATGAATAACTAGTATTTTTAATTAGGCCTGGAATTCTACCAGAACCCCAGGCAATGATTTTAAAATAGGATTTCTAAAATAGGATTTCTTGGGATTGACCAGATAGTCTTCTAGTCTGGTGTTTTATACCAGCTACAAGCTTCTAGATTATCCCCAATGGCAGCCCCACACGGAGCATGTTGCAATAATCCAGATGAAAGGTGATTAAGTTTGAATAAGCTTTCATGTACTATTTAAATAGGAAGCCCAAGCTATGACCAGAGGGACCATTGTCCAACTTTGATTGTTGTTCCCTTTAAGATCCTACTTGGATTAGAATGTTCCAAAGACAATGTCTCATACCATACTATTTCAGCAAATATGTATAGGAACAGATGCATTTACAAGAGAAAGTTCATATTTTCTATATCAATCCAGAGTAACTATCCTGTTTCCCCCAAAATAAGGCATCCCCTGATAATAAGCCTAATTGGGCTTTTGAGCGCATGGCAATAAGGCCAAGCACTTATTTCAGGGTTCAAAAAAATATAAACCAGGGTCTTATTTTCGGGGAAACACGGTAGTGTTGTTAGGGTAACCAGAGTTGTTAGAGTGCCACATTATTTATTGATGATTCCTCTATTGTTCTCTTGTTCACCTGTTAATGGACAGCCAGTTCATCATTGAAAGAGTTAATCGAAGCTGTTTTGCTATATCCAGTTCCTCACAGCCTCCAGGAACTGGTTCAGGACTTCCTTAGCATTTCTAGCTCAGCCCAGAGGGAAATCTACTGGTGGATGTTATTAGTATATTGATGACACTCACCTCCACTATTGGTTTCATGTAGATGTTAAAGGGCATAGAAGACAGCTCTGAGTAACCAAGGACATGAGCACTTCTTCCAGCACCACAGGTCAGAATTGCCTGCTCATATAGCAGTGGGATAACTTTACTGTGAGGCTTGTCTACTTACCTCTCTCTGGAACATTCTAATCCAAGTACGACTATACCTGGAGCAGCAGTCAAAGTTGGGCAAAGGTCCCTCCTGGCTGTGGCTTGGCTTCCTACTTAAATAGCAAGTGAAAACAAATGTCCCTTTCCCAATCCTTGAAAGAGACCAGAGGATTCCATGGTTGGTGGTATTAAACACCATGAAGAGTCTAAAAGAATCAGAAGGGACCCACCTAGATCCTGATGTTTATGATAACTACCTAACTGATCAGTACTGTTTCTGCCTCCATAACTTGCTTGGAATTCTGAGTGAAATCCAGATAGGTTGTTTCATGTAGAACTCTCTATAGATGTATCCCAGTTTTACTGCTGAGAAATTCCAGCATCAAACATGCCGAACCATTAAAATAAGCATGTATAGCTTCTATAGGAAATACAAACTTCCTGTAAGTATGCATATATGTTCCAATGCATATTTGCTGAAAATAGATTCTGAATTATTAATAATAATTAGTTAATAATTATTAATACCATTTTAGTGGAGGAATACAGAATTATCCCGAGTGAGTATGCATATACATATTCTCCTCAGAGCAGTTTAGTTTACATAACATATTAAACCAAAAGTAAGAAGGTAGTGAGCGTGTGAACTCAACCTTCTTGCTAGAAATTTCATTCCACTGTAACACAAGACAATGGTGAATAAATCTAGCCCCGTGTGTATATGAACAAATCCTCTGTTCCAACTTGGCCTCAAACAAAAACTCTGAAGCTTTGATTCCATTTTTTTGATAACCCACACTTTGTGAATTATCTCAGTGCAAAATGGTGGTGACCACTCAATATGGTAATAATAGTAAAAAATAAACCGATGGTTACAATGAAATTAGCTTGCTTCTAGTCACCAAACAAAAATAAAATTATTCACATTCTTTTTTTGTGGATGTGCTAGATAATGAAGTATGTTCAGGAGCCTGAGGTTTGCTGCAGCTTGTTTTTAAACATTTAATGTTTAAATCATACCCATCAGTCAGAAATATACATGATATAGTGAGGAAAAACCCATGCATAGCAATTTTGCATGCCAGATGAGTCTGGTTTAAAAAAGAAATTCTACAAAAAATTGGATCAGCTTTAATACAATATATAATAAACTTTTAGATGAATAAATTCAAGAGGTGTGGTTTGCTTCTAATTAACATATTTTGCTATAACTTAATATTTCTTAGCAAACCACAACAAAGACCGAGTCTATGACTGATTTTAATAATAGTTGTAAGATACCTCAGGATGAGGAACCTTATACTATAATTAAAATGTACTACATACAGGTATTATATATTGCTTAGTAGGTATAAATGAGTCATTCATATATCAATCATTTCCTTTATCTAGTTAGTTTCATACTGCTGAATATAGATGTTATCTTCACTGAAAAGATGAGCAGAACGTTAGGTGTGATTTGTTCATTTATCAGATGGTATTCCACATTATCTCTCTAATAAATTGAAACTTGGAAGCCAAGTTGTTGGAGGAGCAAGAAAACAGAGTTGAGTTATCTTATACTAATTTTTGCCTCACCATTTTGTCTCAAGCTTCTTCATTAATATTAAATAAATTCTGGCTTTATGTTTTATGCATGTATATCACAAGCTAAATATAATAAAGTGGCAGAGGGAATATGGAGATTTTATGATGTACCTCTCCATCCATACTTTTTAAATGGGTGGGCAACCCACAGTCATGGACCACATGAAACTCTTAAACATTCTGAGATGAGGATTAGATTCTGCAAGAGCCCTGGTGGTGCAGTGGTTAGAATGCAGAATTACAGGCTAACTCTGCCCACAGCATGGAGTTCGATCCTGATTGGCTCAAGCCTTCCAGCCTTCCAAGGTTGATAAAATGAGGACCCAGATTGTTGGGGGCAATATGCTGATATTGTAAACCGCTCAGCAAGTGCTATAAAGCACTATGGAGGGGTATATAAGTCTAAGTGCTATTGTTATTGCTACTGAATTCTGTTACACAGAATCTGCACAGGTCTTGCATGACCAGACTAGCTCATTGGGTTAAAATAAAGCTGATGTTATACGAATAATATGAACACAACAACACAAGCTTTCAATTATTTATCTTTTATTATTTAGATAATACATAAATTAGCTTTATTTTCCATCTTTTTTTATTTTCCATCTTTGGCCTTTGCTTAGGAATTTGAAAATGGATTGACTTTGTAAAGCCTTGAACTTACTCTTCTCCTTTCCAACTTGTTAAGAAAGAAGACACTCTTTTGTTATCATAGGAATCAAGCAATATTTAAAAATCATAACATTTCATTTGAATTTTCTGTGGCATTCTATACTTCAACAGGCTAATGTAGTACACTAATAAAAAGACATCTGAAAAAACTGAAAAACATTTGAGTACCTAGATAACAATTAGCAAATTATGTTCCACATTAGTTCAGAAGAAGGTCCAGTAAATATAATGGGAACTACTCCTGAGGAAACATGCATAGGACCATTTGATAGTAGGGATGTAAAAGTTGCCTACCCAGGTCTTCATAAAGCCCTTTCAGGGTTCATTGTTGAAAAGTACTTTTTACTGGGACAAAGCAAAAATCATTAAATACTGTGGGCCAATTATATTAACTGCATTTATTAATTGCAATTCAATTTAATTAGATCCAATTAATTGCACATCAATCAAATTAAGTTTAGTATTTGCACTAGCCCCCACCCCCACTTAGTGCAATTTTTAGCATATTCACAAAAGCTAAGAAATTAGCTTACCATTTTTATAAGAAATAATTCATGGTGGCATGATACTAACTCTTGGTTTCCCAAGGCATGCATTTTGTTCAATATTTATAATAGTGGAAATTATTCTCAAGATTTTCAAGTTCTTTCAGCTGCTCTCAGTAGAAATAAAGAGATCCCGAATGCACGTTCTTTCTCTCTATGGAAATAGTTCAGTCTAGGCTCCTTATGTAAAATGTTGCTATTGCATGTTATAGCTGAATGGTTTGAGCTGTTGAGCAGAAACCCAAATTAAAAGAAGACCCAAACCTCTACCCAATTCAAAGAGAACAATAAGAACAAATGATTTCAGCACAGAACAGAAAAGAACAGAGCAATCTTAATAATTCTCAGAAGGGTTATTATCATATGACTCATGGCCAAATACATGTGGTTATAGGTATAATGTGCATATATAAAACCATTTTATAATGGTCAGAAATCAGTATGAGAAGTCATTTAAGTTGTAGCATATTTTGCATGCTTGCTGATGGTCTGCAAAAAAGTATCAATGTCTATGGAGATTCTCAGTCATCCAGGTCATAGTTGTCTCAAAGGTGCTTTTTCAAAAGGCAACTGAACAAAAAAAATGTCTTCAAGGAAAAACAAATAAAGTCCAGTTGCCTTTTGAAAAAGCACCTTTGAGAGACAAAAGTGTCAAGCTTTTTTAGAGAAACCCTTTTTCAAGAGGCAACAGACTTTCTAGACCAGAAAGTCCAGTTGCCTCTTTAAAAAGGCCCTTTGGGACAACCATGACGTGGATGCAGTGGTGGGATTCAAGTAATTTAACAACTGGTTCTCTGCCCTAATAATTTCTTCCAACAACCAGTTTGCCAAACTGCTCAGAAAGTTAACAACCGGTTCTCCCGAAGTGGTGCGAACTGGCTGAATCCCACCACTTGCCTGGATGACTGAGAATCTCCATAGATATTTTGAGAGAAAGATTACTGTATTTTACTGGGTTTTTCCTGAAGTTGGAAACTTAGAAGTGAATTTAAATGAACTTAAGAGTATATTGTCCTTGCAGTAAACAATTTTAAATTAAATATTCAAAATGAGACAATTCTGCAAAATTAGCAGAAATAAATAATCAACATATGCACATTTACAAATATTTTCATGGAGTAATATTCTAAGTACATTAAATAAATGAATAAAATATTATATTTTACAAAGTGCCACAATAATGTTTTGCACAAATTAGCCTCAGACATGCATTTCCCTGAAGAAAAAGCTTCATTCATAAACTACCTTCAAAAGAAAATCAAGAAGAAAGGCATATCTGTCATCACAAAGTATTGTGCAACCTCTTGGATAAAAAATATAGATAATCCACTATTTACTCTGAAAAGTACCAAAAAAAAAAAAAAAAAAAAAAAGAGAGAGAGAGAGAGAGAGAGAGAGAGAGAGAGAGAGAGAGAGAGAGAGAGAGAGAGAGAGATGGGAGGGTAAATTTGCACATCAGTACTAGTTAATCTAGCACTTGGACAATGCCATTAATGCTATTCTTGTTTTCATCTGAAAAAGAAATTGGGCATCCATCCCCAGAGCAATTCTTTGCAAAATGCAACTGATTGAACTCAAAAGGGTAAAGCTGCTGTACACAAAATATATGTACAGAAATGCTTCAGGTATTGTTTTTGGTCCCCAAGCTTTGATCCTCATGCATAGTTTCTCCATGGCAGTAAAAACTGTCTAGAAGTCTCACTGTCATCAAGTGTAACATATACATCTTTTTCATATGTGCCATTCCTTTCATTTTGATGCAGAAAAAGGGAAAGTGACGTTTACAGACAAATGCTTGTGTGTTTTGATTGAAATGAATGGGAAAGGTTCTGCAGCTGGAGTACCACATTAACTTTTAAGTTAGAACTCTCTAACTTTGACCCATACCTAGAGTTTAATAAGAGAAGGGTTCAGAAATATTTTGGGGCAAAATATCCTTAGTGTGGCATTATCTGATGGAGAATAGTTTGAATATTTATGTCCTGCATAACATCAGCCTTATGGTCCTCACTGATAGAAGTTAGACATTTTATTTGCTGTTTATTTATATTATTTACATCCTGCCTTGATTATTTTTATAAACAACACAAGATGGTGAACATATCTAATATTCCTTTCTCCTCCTATTTTGCCCACAATAACAACCCTGTTGTTGCTGAGGTGAGTTGTGCTGAGAGATGGGGGAGAGGAGGGAGGGAGGGGGGGGGGACTGTCTCAAGGTCACCCAGCCAGCTTTCATGCCTAAGGCAGGATTAGAACTCAACAGTGCCCTGGTTTCTACTTTGATAGCCTAACCACATTCTCTCTAATTGTAGTTAGTACCTACATTTTGGATGTTACAATCTTTATGATTTTTAAAATAGAAAACAGGTTAATTTGATATTAGTAATGAGGCAATTAATTGGATGACATTCACCATGAATGTCACTTTTCTTGCAGAACACAGTTTCATTTTTATTGTTAATTTTTTGGAAAAGTCATTTTGACATATTGTTGCCTATAGCTTACTTATTCATTCTTGAAGCTAATTTTAGAATGACTTCTGATATTGCTTAGAATTTTGGTTATCTGGTCTTAATACTACTGAAAGGGATCTTATAAAAAACTCTTAAATGTTTTTATATATTATGTTGTGTCAGTTTTAAACATAGACGACCTATGTTTTTCAAAAGATTTTTTGGGGCCATTTTGAAATACATGAAACAAAATCAATCTGTTGTATCACTTCAATAATGTTACAAATCCACAGGATTACATTACTGACATAATGTGTAAACCATCGAATATTTTCCCCAATACTTTTTGATTATCTGCACCCTGCAAGTTTTTAATTTACAGAAACCCTGGGAAATAAATAAATAAATTTGAAAATTAAAAAAATGAGCTATCTCTAGATTTGGACAAGACGTAAAATTCAGAACTTATATACTAGATTCAGAAGAAGAAAGTTTTCATGTTGGATTCACTTTCATCCCTTCTATTTCGTCATAAAAAGGTTAGGAAGTACAATAATTACTTGAGATGCCATTTTAAGCCTAGACCAAAATCTAAGCATGGAAGATAGGCTGAAATTGCAGGGAAGCGGAATCATGACACATTCTTTGTAACTAACTTCCAATTATTACACCATCACCTCACCCCCACAACTTAGTGAGAGCACAGTTGCATGAATTGGCCCTCCAGCATCTGATTAGAGTTGGGAAGGAATAATTTGAGAATCTGATTTTAGAACTATAAGAATGTTGAAAACAATGGAGAGAAACTGTGTAGGTGTCTTAGTGAGAATACAATTTCTTCATTTGTTGTGCAATGTGGCTGTGCAGGGATATTTGCAATGTGGTGAAATATTCCATGAGTTGAGCAATAGCCAAACATGGCCAGGCCTTTATGATAGGGTGCTGGGCAAGGCCAGAAAAGCGTGGTATAATTTCAAGATGTTGTTGATTGAAAATGCTGTGGTACAGCACTAGGTATACTGATTCATCCATTTGGCAGCACCATTGCTATTATCAGAGAATCCTGCGATCAGGTTCAAAGAACGACACATTACTGTGGTCAGATTCTTTGGGTATTTTGTTTTCAGAAGATTATATGGACTGTGTTTCTTTTCTTTCTTTTTTGGTTAAAAGTAGAAGGTTGGAATCCAAAAAACTGTCTGAAGGACCAAAGCTACCTACCATCTGTCCAACAGAAGCTTAATTCAGATTAGTTTACTTTTCTAAACTCTCTCACAATAAATAAAAAGAACCGTAGGAGCAAATCCATTGTTAGGTTAGAGGAGAGAAGAAATAGAAGCATTTGATCCACTCTTTTTCCAAAAGAAAATTTAGACAAAGCAAAATTGATAACAAAGGATAGCAGTTAAGAAAATGAAATCCTAAATTAAAAAAAAACTCACTGGGAAGAGTTAAGAAAACTATTTGTCCTATCCCCTTTGCCAAGCCCCTTGTTAAAAATATATAACAATGATAATAGGAATAATTAATGGAATTATTGTTAACAATTAAGTAAATGATGCATTTCATGATAATGTCTAAAAGAGTATTAAGAGTATTAAGAGACTGGGCGAAGTTAATAAAGGCCAACATTGTTATTTAGAGTAATAGGAAGCAATCACGTTATTACTGTCAGTGATATAAACAGAAGTCATGTAACACTTCCCATAGCATTATGAAATCATTGTATTTTTCTAACTCTACTGAACAGATCAAATAGTTTTGAATACTAGACACACATACACATCCCTTAATGACTATAGAGACACACATACCCTAATGGCCTGAAACTAATCATATTACTAATATAATTCCTTCATAATGAATCTAGAGTTTTTTTTTCTACCAGCTTTAGACCTGCTCTGCCTGCTTTCACCTTCGGAATGGAAGG
Source organism: Arizona elegans (assembly GCA_022577455.1). Taxonomy (NCBI): domain Eukaryota; kingdom Metazoa; phylum Chordata; class Lepidosauria; order Squamata; family Colubridae; genus Arizona; species Arizona elegans. The sequence goes on from JAKOOJ010000001.1 coordinate 219,344,871, forward strand.
AAAGATTTTTTGTAAATATCCTACCCTCTACAACCATACCACCATTTCCTTTATTTTCTGGAAGCTCTCCAATTCTCTGGAGCAGGCTTTCAGAGGATTGCAAAGGGAAGGAGTAGCTGAATAAGTATGATTACTTGCCCACTTCAAGCAGTGAAAATGTTTTATTGGATCAAAAGTCTTTCATAGACAAAAAAAAAGTTTCTTGCAATAAGGGTTTGCTAGATCCAGCCCATTCCTCTGCCTAGGAATACAATGGAAGTTCTATGCTTTTCTCCATCTAAATTATATCCACCTGATTTCAAGAGCTTCAAGATAACCAATACACTGAGAAATGAGTTTTAATCATTGTAATTAAACATAAAGTTCTTTGGGAACATCAGATAATGCCAGATATACATATACTAGTCTTAGATGTTGCCTTATTACTTAATGTAGTACAAATTAGTCCGCTCAGCACGAGATGTTAGGCAACATTTTCTAATTTATCCAGATGACAGCTAGGCTTTCTAAAGAGAAGGAAGTAATAAAGTGGTTTTTTTTTTTTTTTTTAGCAGAAGTCCAAATTGTACCATTCTTGAAAGTTTAGAATTGTTATAGTTCAGTGAGATTCTGGATATGTAGTATGGAGTACAAAGTAACAATCACGAAGTAAAGCAGTTAATTCCATACAATTAACAATTTGTTTTCAGAAATAACTAATATAGCTGTGCCTTGTAAGAAACAACTCGTTACATAGCTGTGCCTTGTAACAAGAAAGAAAGTGGCTCTGTGTAAACACATTCAATGTTTAAAGTTTTGGATTAGTGTTGATGTTGGATGATTATATCTGAAGTATGACTAAAAGCAAAAGATAATAGAGAATAATTAGGCAGATGGTACACAAAACAAAGTTTCTGAAGTGAGAATGGCATTGTCCAATAAGTACCAGCATTTACCTATGAATTCTCAAAATTTATAACCCACACAGTATGAATTTTATTATTCCCTATAGTGAAATCCATACAGTATGTTGCAGAATCATCCTAGCATTTAAAATTAGGTATTGGCCACTCGAATATAAAATGCAATCCTGGCTCCTGAAGAATATGTATGCATACCATCTGCAGCCATAAGCATGAAAATGTCAAACATCCAGTTATCCATGTACTGTTTCATTTATCATGCATGCAGAACAAAGCTATTTGCTGATGCATAAGACAAGAAGCAATCTAAGGCTGCACTTTAGGTAATTTATCTGGGGTTAAAGCCCACCGAACAAAAAGTTATTCTTCAGAATAAACAAGCCATGTGATCACCTTGTTCTTTTGTCTTCTTGCACTTGCCATGCCAATCCTAAATTATACCTTCTATATCATTAGACACATTTGATATAAATCTATTAGCTAATTTTTATATTTTTCATTCCCTTTTTGAAATAAACTGTTAAGTTTGGGATTAGAACCACACCATAAAACTTGGAATGTATTATCAGGAATGATCTGATTTCCATAAAGAGACAAATAGACAGAAAGAAAAAAAAGAAGGGGGAGGGGGAGAGGAGGGAGAAAGAAGGAAGAAAATCCCTAAAGATTTATTAACGGCACATTCCTTTTACAGTGCAAAGGATGCCACTGGATCATACTTTTAGTCTCATTTCCCCCAATTTGCATTGGCCACCACTTTTCAGATATATTGACTATCCACTTTCAGTCACTCCCAATCAGCGTAACCAGTCAACTTGGCACCTCCATAGACGTGAGATTTGTGACTGGTGGAGTTATGGTAAGCATATTTCAGATGTTACACTTAGAGTAAGCACTTTCCAAACATTTTTTTTTTAATGTAAAGCAGCTTGTGAGCAGCAGCTCGTTTTCCTTGATATGTTCACAGTTAAAAGGGTCAATGTTTTAGAACGGCTCTGCAGCAACCATCCCCAGTCTTGGGCTAACCTGGCTTTGATTTAGCACCAGCTTTCAGAGGAAGAATTCAGAACTCATTCTAAATGCTTGGTAAGCTTCCACTATCTACTCTCATTAGAAGATTGTCTAATATAAAATAAAAAATAAAAAAAAGGAGACGGAATATCATCCCTGGCCACAAACTGAAATGGTAGGGCTGTTTCTTCTCTACTTATGACTTAGGGTTCCCCACCCCCACCCCCACATGTGGGGATGAGGAAAAAGCCTCCCCCACCCCTTCCAATGTCTTGTAAAAGGATTCCGTTTGAGTTAGACAAGATAAGAGAGAGAGAGAGAGAGAGAGAGAGAGAGAGAGAGAGAGAGAGAGAGAGAGAGAGAGAGAGACGGAGCCATTTTGACCGTTGTGTGACAGTGACAAGCCAAGGAGGAATTTGGGGGAATGGGGCAGGGAGGAGTCCCCTCTTGAGAGCCTGGATGGGAAGGTGATGAGGAAGGCAGAGAAGGAGGCAGCAGCAGCAGCAGCCGGGCCGGCGGAAGCGGATTGCAGGAGGTGGAGAAGAGACAAGCAGGTGCTGCATAGCCAGGAGCGCTAACGGGAAAGCAGGCCAAGTGCCGGCGCATCGGGAGGCGGCTGAGAGGAGAGGCTTAACCATAAATAAGAAAAGGGGGGGGGGGATTGGCGCTTGCTTTTACCTCGGATGCTCCAGGTCCAGCGGTAGAACTCCAAGGTGTCGTTCACTACGTTGGCTATGAGGCCCGGCTCTCCGGAGTGACCCATGGCTGGCCAGCTGGCAGGCAGGCAGGCAGGCAGGCAGGCGAGCGAGCGGGCGGGCGGGCGACTTTGCAGCAGTCGTAGCAGCGGCCGGCAGCAGCAGCAGCAGCAGCAAAAAAAAAAGAAGAAGAAGAAGAAGAAGAAGAAACCGGCAGGCTTAGTTTAGGTCAGCTCAGCACAAGCGAGTCTTTGGCTCTCGGCCGGGGCTGCTGCTGCTGCTGCTGCTCCCCTCCTTCCAGGTGGAAATGAAATTTAAATCTCTGTCTCTGGGTGTCTATCTTCAAGCTCCGCCTCTCCAGGGACGACACCCGTGCCCGGGGCAGAGAGATGGCAAAGGCAGAAGAACCGGCGCCGAAGCCAAGCTGCAGCACCTTTGGGCATGGACCGTAAGCGCTTACGCACGTGACGCCTCTCTTTTTTCCCGCCCCCTCTTTCCGGGTGGCATCTCCCGGCGCAGGCGCCCGCCCTGCGCATCTTGGAGAGTCGATTCACGCAAGGGATGCCCGGGTCAATCCCGGCCGTCTTCACTTAGGGTTGGAGGTGGAGCCCCGGGTCCTCAAGGTACTTTGCGGTATCTTGCGAAGGCTCGCGGGATTGCTGAGGCCCAGGCGGCCTTGCCAATCGGGAAACTGAGGCCAGCTGCCCCCCCCCGTGTGGTGGAGGAGAGGGAGGGGGGAACCTTTGGGGGGTTACCGGATCCCCTCTGTATGAATGCTTCACCTCTTCCTCTGATCGTCTCTGATCTTATGAAAGGCAACAGACCATAAAAGATACAATAAAGCAATACAGCACATCTGTGGACAAATACTGTCTTGGCAAAAGCCCTAGAACATCTTCTTAGAAAGGATGTGTTTCATCCTTCCGCCCACTCGCTTTGGCTCCACCTAAACTTAAACCTTTAAAGCCTTTAAATGGCACAGCTCCCAAATATGATACACAGGGCAATGATATACCAGAGTTTAATGCCACCTGGTCCTGTCACTGAGAAAAAGCCAGCTGAAAGGAAGTTCCGTTCCCATTCTGGGGGGGCACGGCACGGAATAGCCTTCCCCCCCCAACACCACTTTATGGAATACTCTTCCCCACAAAGTATATGCAGCCTTCCCCTTCTCCGCAGTTCTCTATAAACAATTAAATCTATTTTATTTCAAGATGCTTTTGGTTCCAAGTGATGGAGGGCGCCAATCTTGCAGTTGATCCTTGTTTTTCTTCGTTGTTGATGGTTTTTTTTTACTGTGAGGCACAGCCAATAGGCCTTTGGGATTTCAGTCATGTAAAATAAATAGAAAAATATAGGCACCCGTCAAAAAATATAGGCACCTTCTCTTTAACATTTATGTGAAGCCGCTGGGTGAGATCATCCGTGGCTTTGGGGTGAAGTGTCAACTGTATGCCGATGACACACGTTGTACACTTCAACCCCAGGCCACCCCAATGATGCCCTTGACGTGATGTCCCACTGCCTGGAGGCCATGCGGATCTGAATGGGGAGGAACAGGCTCAGACTCAACCCCTCCAAGACTGAGTGGCTGTGGCTCCTGACGGCCCGATATAGCCAGCTGACACCATTGCTGGCTATTGGGGATGAGATCTTACTCCCCTCAGAGAGGGCCTGGACTCACGGCTGTCCTTGGATTATCATATGACGGCCGTGGCCAGGGAGGCTTTTTATCAGGTTCACCTGATCTCCCAGTTGCATTCCTTTCTGGATCGGGACACCCTGCGCACAGTTACTCATGCCCTCTGTTAGATCGGCGCAGGAAATGGAAGACGCGACCAGCTCGTTACATAGTAACCTTTATTGAGTATAAGAACAGTAGCAAGACTCCCGTGCGCTGCCGGAGCTCTCCTTATATTCGCTCCGGCAGACGCACCGCCCCCTGACAGGGATTCAAACTTTCCCGCCTGGTGGCTGGCAGCCAATCCGGGCGGATGTCCTTTTAAGGACATAACACTCCTCCCCCCTAGTCCAAAGAAAAAAAAAGTTCAGCGTTCGTCAATAAACGTGACGTAGTCCTGCAGGTACGTAGGACGCCTAGGCACCCTACTTGACCTGCGCAGTCTCATTTCTCCCGTGTCCCCGCCCTGGACGGACGGGGTTCCTGTGGCTCCTGGCTCCTTCCCCGGAACCGGGCTCGGTTCGGCTGGCGAGTGTGCGGGGTCACCCTCAGCGCCTCCGGCCGGACCGCAGACCCTGGATGGCTGGTTCTGGTGGTCTTCCTCCTGGCCTGTGGATCTTTCGCCTCGGCGGTGCTGTTCGGTTCCGACCCGGGAAGAGCGTCTGAGTCTCGGTAAGACCCCGGCTGTCACTTGCTCTTCCTCGGTCTCCCGGTGGCTGCGGTTCTGCTGCGGCCCGGCCCGCTGTGGTCTGGAGGGTGGTTCGGGCCGGTGCCCTTGGGTCCGGTCTGCCCGCTGTGGGTGGTGTTGGCTCGGGTAGCGGTGTCCGACCTTGCGGGGTTGGCGCAGGTCTCCATGGCCGGGCAGGCGTTGGCCTTCCCCGTCGGGTTGGTGGTGGTCGACCTGGTCGGGGTGTCGTTGTGGGGATACCTCCTCGGGTCGGTGGAGGTCTCCCCTGCCGGGGTGGCGCAGACCTCCCTGGCCGGGTTGTTGTCGGCTTTCCCTTCCCCCTAGTCCCTGGTCTACCGCCAGTTGGTGGTTGGGGTCGTCTGGGTTGGGTTGTTGTTGCCGGGTTGTTTCTTGCGTTGGGCGGGGGTCCCTCTCGCCGGGGAGTCGTGTGCCACCCTCGCCCATGTGCTGTGGTGTGCCCATCTGCGATGGTCCCCGGTCTACTCGCCTTGCGTTGAGGTCTCCCTGGTAGGGCTGCCGTGGGTTGCCTTCACTGGTAGGGTGCGGTGCTTCCCTTCTGGGCAGGTCCCGGTCTACCTGCGGGCTGGGTCGGGGGTCCCTGGGCCTGTTGTGCCGGGTGCCCACCTGGCCGGGTTGATGTTGCCATCCCCCGTGCGGTTGGCCCCGGTCTACCTCGCTGCACTGCCGCCGTGACAGTGCCTGGTAGTGTGCTGGGCCGACCTCGTCGGGATGGCGTTGCTCTGCCTCATAGGGGTGTGGTAGGCCTACCTCGTCTGGGTATGGTAGGTCTACCTCGCTGGGGTGTTGTAGGCCTACCCCATCTGGGTGTTGTAGGCCTCCCTTGTCAGGCTGGTTTTCGTGTGCTCCCCCCCCACCTTTTCCGGAGTTGGTCGATGTGACGTCTCACGACCTGTCCATCTTCCAACTCGACGGTGTAGGATTTGGGGCCGGTTGTGCTGGCAATCTTCCCTTTCAGCCACTTAGGAGAGCCGTTGAAATTCAGCGCGAAAACTGAATTTCCTTTGCTGAAGGTGCGAAGCGGCCGGCTGGCGGTTGCGGTCACTTCCGGGCTGTATTGGGGGTGCAGCCGGTCCAAGGGTGACCTCAACCTTCTGCCCATGAGGAGTTCGGCCGGGCTCTTGTGGGTGGTGGCATGCGGCGTGATGTGCTGGGTGAGGAGGAAGTTGTCGATGCGTTCTTGCCAGTCTCCCGGGCCCATCTTGGTGAGGGCTTCTTTTGTGAGCCGGACCATCCGTTCCGCTTGTCCGTTTCCGGCCGGCCTGTACGGAGCGGAGAGGGCATGGCGGATGCCCAGTCCTGCCAGGAAGGACTCCATGGCCAGGGATGTGAGCTGGGGGCCGTTGTCCGAGACCAGCACGTCCGGTAGTCCGTGTGTGGCAAACAGGCGGCGCAGGGCTCGGATCGTTGCTTCTGTTGTGGTAGATGCCATGGGTACCACCTCGAGCCACTTGGAGAAGGCATCTACCACGATGAGGAGGTGTCGCCCCTGCATCGGGCCCGCGAAGTCGATGTGGACCCTCGACCAGGGGTTGCTGGGGGTCTCCCAGTTTGTGACTTCGGATTGCGGTGGCGCGGGGCGGACTTCTTGGCACGGGTCACATCTGGAGACCCATTGTTCGATGTCTCTGTCCAGTGAGGGCCACCAGACGTAACTCCGTGCCAGGGCCTTCATGCGTACGATGCCCGGGTGCCCGTTGTGCAGTGTCTCTAGCGTCCGCCGTTGCAGAGTGCTTGGAATCAGCACCCTGTCTCCCCATAGCAGACAGCCCTTTATGGTGGACAGCTCCTTCTGTTTCCTGGTGAACGGGCTGAACCTCTCTTCCGTCTGTTCCGATGGCCACCCCCTGAGGATCCAGGACCTTACTTGGCGGAGGGTGGGGTCTCTCTGGGTGTGTGCGGCCACATTTGCGGAGGAGACTGGGCAGCTGGCGTCGTCATCTATGTGGAATAGATGGAGCGTGGGGGCTGGGTCTTCCACCGGGTTCTTCGATGGGCATCTACTGAGTGCGTCGGCGTTTCCTATGGCTGTGCCTGGCTGGTGCACGAGCCTATAGGAGTAGCCGGCCAGGAAGATGGCCCATCTCGTCATCCGCGGGGACATGAAGGTTGGGGTGGGTTGGTCGCCTGCGAGTAGTCCCAGGAGTGGCTTGTGGTCGGTGACTATGGTGAAACGTCTTCCGTACAGGTATTCGTGGAAGCGCTTCACTCCTGCCACGATGGCCAGGGCTTCTTTGTCCAGCTGACTGTAGTTCCGCTCTGCGCCGGACATGGTTTTCGAGAAGTAGGCGATGGGGGCTTCCGTGCCGTTGGGCAGCTCGTGGCTGAGAACTGCCCCCACTCCGTATGGCGACGCGTCGCAGGTCAGCTTGATGGGGAGCGTCTCGCTGTATTGGATGAGGACGCTTTTGGACGTCAATAGTCCTTTGATGGCCCGGAACGCTGCTTCCTCTTCCTGGCCCCACTTCCAGGACGCCGATTTCCCCAGCAGGCGGTGGAGTGGCTCAGCAACTGTGGCTTTCTGTTTTAAGAAGATGGCGTAGAAGTTGAGCAACCCAAGGAAAGCCTGAAGCTCCGTTTTGTTTTTTGGGCTCGGCGCTTCATGGATTGCTTCCACTTTTGATTTGGTGGGGTGGATGCCCGTGCTATCAATGAGATAGCCCAGGAACTCGACTTCCTGTACTCCTATGATGCACTTGTCCCGCCTGACTCTCAAACCCTTGGCCTTGAACTGCTGCAGGACAAGCCTGAGCCTTTCAAGGAGTTGGGCTCTTGAGTCCCCGGAGATGAGCACATCGTCGAAGTAAGGCACCACCCCTGGAACGCCTTGGAGCAGGCGTTCCATCATGGATTGGAAGATGCCGAGGGCAGCGCTGACTCCAAATTGGAGGCGGTTGCATTTGAATGCCCCCCTGTGCGTGACAATTGTTTGTGCCTCCGCCGTTTTTTCATCCACTGGCAATTGCTGGTAAGCCTGGGCCAGGTCCAGTTTAGCGAATATTGAGCCAGATCCCAGGGAATGCAGCAGGTGTTGCACTACTGGGACTGGGTATGCGCTCTGTGCCAATGCCTTGTTGATGGTACAACGGTAGTCGGCGCAGATGCGCACAGACCCATCATGCTTCAGTGGGGTCACAATGGGGGTCTCCCATGAGGCATGATCGATCGGTTCCAGGACGCCCTGGGCGATCAGCTTATCCAGCTGTTCGTCTACTTTAGGCCGCAGGGCGAATGGGACTCGGCGGGGCTTGAGCCTAATTGGGGTGACTCCCTTATCCAGATTGAAAGAGATTGGCCTCCCCACAAATTTCCCCATCTTACCATCGAAGACTTCCTTGAACTCTTCGATGAGGTTGTCGAGTTCGTCCCTGCAAATTTGGTTGATGCCTTCGATTGAAAGCCCCAGCGGCTTGAACCACTCCACTCCTAGCAGGTTCGGTCGGCTGTCCTTTACGACGGTGATGGGGAGCTTGCCTTCAAACTGCTTGTAGGTGACTCGGATGTTGGCTCTTCCTAACACTCCGATGGGGTTTCCCCCAAAGTCGACGAGCTTGGAGTGTAATGGCTTCAGCTCTCGCTTGGTGATGCTGGGTTGCAGGCGCTTCAACTGCTGCCAGTCCATGATGGAGTAGACCGAGCCCGAGTCTACCTCCATTTTGCAGGGTGCTCCCTCCACGTGGATGGTCACGTGGAACTTGGTGGCATTGTCTGAGGTCGTGTGTGCGATGGTCGTCTGGTGGACCGCTCCGCTCCGGGGGAATTCGTCGTCTCTGCGTCTGGAAGGGCCAGAGGACCGTTTGGATGATCTCTGGGAATCCTTCCGATTCTCACGGGGACGGTGGCTGGAGGGCTCTGGGGCTGGTTCCTCAGCTCTGCAAGCTTCGGCGATGTGACCCCTTCTGTTGCAGCGTCGGCAGGTCGCATCTCTCCACTTGCAGGTTGCTCTGGCATGGTCCCCTCTGCAGCTGGTGCAGCGCTCCCCCTTGTAGTTCCGTTGGGCGGTTTCCCGCCTTGGGGGTCTGGATACCTTGTGGACGGTGGACTCTCCCTCTGATTCGGATCCAGCTGTGGAATCCTCTGTTGACGATTGCGCTGTGGAGCGAATCTTGTGGATTCCCTTTGCTCTGCTTACTGCGGCGGCTGCTTTCTCCGAGATTTCGGATGCGGTGGCTTCCTCCACCACATCCTTGAGCACGAGTTTCTTTCTGCTCAGGAATTTCTTTTGGAGGCCCCTGTCCCTCATGCCGAAAACCACGCGGTCAGCGATGGCGTTGTCCACGTGGTTAAACTCACAGCTGGCTGCGATCTGGCGTAGGGCGGCCACGAATTCTTTGATGGTCTCACCTTCCTTCTGATCCCTCTGATGGAAGGTGAAACGGTTCGCCACTGGTGTTCCCGTTGGGGCATAGTGGTCTTCCAGGATCTGCAGCAGGTCTGCCCATGGCACTTCCTCGATGTCTCGTGGTGCTCCAAGATCGATTGCCATGTCGAGGACTTCGGAACCGCAGTTGGCCAGGAAGATGCCCTTCTTTCGGTCATCGTCGGCGTCCCTGATGTTGTTGCCTCTCAGGTATTGCCGAAATTTGACCACGTAGGATTTCCACTTGTCCTTCCCTGGGCGGAAAGGAGCAAGGGCTGGCAAAGTGACTTCAGCGGATGCCATGCCTTTGGAAATGCCTACTGTGGTTCCAGGTGCCGGAGTCTTGGTCTTGTTGGCTTGGTGCCACGAGGTTCGTCTCTTCTCTCTAGTCCTTCGTCGCCAGTGTTAGATCGGCGCAGGAAATGGAAGACGCGACCAGCTCGTTACATAGTAACCTTTATTGAGTATAAGAACAGTAGCAAGACTCCCGTGCGCTGCCGGAGCTCTCCTTATATTTGCTCCGGCAGACGCACCGCCCCCTGACAGGGATTCAAACTTTCCCGCCCGGTGGCTGGCAGCCAATCCGGGCGGATGTCCTTATAAGGACATAACACCCTCGTCACTTCCCGGCTGGACTATTGTAATGCTCTCTACATGGGGCTCCCCTTGAGGAGCACCCGGAGGCTCCAACTGGTCCAGAATGCAGCCGTGCGAGTAATAATGGGGGCAACTCGTCGCTCCCATGTAACACCCATCTTGCGCGAGCTGCACTGGCTCCCAGTGGTCTTCTGGGTGCGCTTCAAGGTGTTGGTTACCACCTTTAAAGCGCTCCATGGCTTAGGACCTGGTTACCTACAGGACCGCATTCTGCCACCGATTGCCTCCCACCGACCAATACGCTCCCACAGAGAGGGCCTCTTCAGGGTGCCATCAGCCAAACAGTGCAGGCTGGCGACCCCCAGGGGAAGAGCCTTCTCTGTGGGGGCCCTGGCCCTATGGAATGAACTGCCCCCGGACATACAAAGGATCCCCGACCTCCGTGCCTTCTGTCACGCTCTGAAGACCCTATTATTCCAGCAAGCTGGTCTGACAGGATAAAGGTTTTTAAATTGGGTTTTGATAGGGGTTTTAAAATGATTTTAGTTGGATGTTTTAAATTTGGCCGAATGATTGAACTATTTTAATAAGCTTTTAATTTTTGTTGTACATTGTTTTTACCATGGCTGTTCAATGCCCTGAGTCCCTCGGGAGAAGGGTGGTATATAAATATAATTAAACTAAACTAAAATCCTTGCCTTGGTGTCTTAAAGGGGCTCATTTAGGTACCCCGAGCTGTTTAGGACTTTAAACATTAATAACAATACCTTTAATTTGAGATAGGAAGAGAATAGACAGCCCACCTTTATTCATCAAAATTGGTGTAATGTAGGACTAGTGAAACATGCTTGAATTTGTGCCCTGTTTTGAAACTTGCTGGCCTGGCAAAGAAGCAATGGAGCAGTTTGCCAGGATTATTTAATCTCTGCATTTTTGCCTCTCGCCAGTGTTTATTGGTGGAAAGAAGTACACCTGGCCCATCAGAACGGTTGAGGAAGAGGAAGCTGGTAATGGCTGTTTATGATTCTTTTGCGAAGCATTTGCTTCAACCTTAAATCAATTTTATTCCGCTTTACTTTGAGCAGCTTTCTTCTTGACTTGGGCCTCTCAGAATCTAGTCCCTCTGCAAAAATCTAGTAGGGGGACCACTATGTTGATATAATTCTTGATTCTTAAGAAATCAATATCATGTAGTTAGGACTACAGTCTAAGACATTAATTATTTTCATATCTTAAAGCAATAAATTCCATTAAATATGCAATGTAATTTGGATTATTTGGATGATGCTGCTCAGTTACATGGCGTGTCCATATAAGCCTTTAAGATGTAAAACCATTCAATCATGACAGTATAGTAATACTTCAATCAACATAACAATCATAAACAGGTTCATGATTAGATCCTGTGTGTGTTTGTGTATGCATTTTCTACACACACACACATACAACAACATTGTGCAAATAAACACTGGGTTTTTAATCACCAGAATAGTGCTATATATATATATCTTGATATGTGGGGGTTTTGCCTTTATCTAAACTGGGCAGATACACAATACAATGTCGAATTCCAATTGCACAGCAGCAGAAGCATATTAAATAGTGTAATCAGATATTGGTTTAGTTTGTCTAATGTTCCTTTAAATTAAAAGGTTTAATAGTAACCATATTAGATTTCTATATTCTTATGGAAATAATTCTGGTTTCTAGTATATCTTCTCATGGATACATATGATCTTTCCACATTTATTCTAGTCTAGTGATATTTAGGTAATATCAATGTTATCACTAAAAATTTCAGATGGTTCAGATTTCAGCCAAAATACACTATTCAAAGTACATTTTTTGCTCTGATAACGTCAATTAAACTAAATGTATATGAACAAGAACAGGGGTCTGCAACCTTTAACACTCAAAGAGCCATTTGGACCCATTTCCCACAGAAAAGAAAACACCGGGAGCCACAAAACCCTTCCCATGCCTGACTATTTCTTGAGCGGTCACAAAACAAGCATATGTAGTTGAAATTAAATGTTCTGCTTTCTTCTGAAACTTTTCTTGGATTTAGCCTACCGGGGGTTGAAAAGCTCAATAAATCTCATGCCGGCAGGTGTCGCACATTGGTGGTTGTGATGCATATTTTGAGTGACAGGGAGCCGCAGCAGAGGGGTGAAAGAGCCACATGCGGCTCCAGAGCTGCAGGTTGCTGACCCCTGGACTAGAATATATCAAGGTCATTCTCAAATATAAACCTGCCTAACTTTAAAATCTGCTTCCAGGTCCATATTCTTGATCTTTTTTCCTTTAAAATATTATGCAGAGGGAAAACCTGCCCCTCCATTTTTTGAAATATCTTCCTAAGATATATTTGTATAACCTCAAGAATTGCAGTCTTTTAAGTTACAGGTTAAAATTGTTTTTATTTGTTTTGCTAAACTAGATATTTCTGGTTAAGCTGTGTGCAGTGTGATTAGTAGTTTATAAGATAATAAATGAGGACTGGAAAATTTTAGATTCATACAGGCCTAAATATTAACTCTCAGCTCAACCTATCTTATAAATGATTGATGTGACAACAAATAAATTGGAGGAAGAAAAGTTATGTATACAGCTTTGAGCTCCTGAAGGTAAGATGGGATATAAATATAATGAATGCATAAATAAAATCAGTTAAGAAGATTGCAACAAAGAGGCCTAGGCAGAAACATACGGAAATTATTTTGTCCATGAGGAGAGCAGCATTGTTGCATTAATGCTCCCCATAAATACTCCTGGTATTTAGATGTGTACTGCCTCAGCCACAGTTATAATTTATAATCATATAATCAGTAATAGCCCTCTTGACATAAGAAGTTAACAATCTCCTGGTTTCACTTATCCTGTTGCTATAGAAGCCAAAGCTTGAGTATTGCTGTGTACCACTGCCTAGAATGGAAGGACACAAAAGACTTAAAGCACACAGTGAGTGAAGCCCAAGGACTGTAGTAGAACTGGACACTGATACACCAGAGTATCATTCGATACCTGAGCTGTTATTTCAGTTGAACGACCAGTCCAAAATCCTGGTTGATATGGTTTGGAAAAGCTATAGAATTTAAACCGGAAACAAATTGTGAGAGGGCAATTCTGTCAAAGATTTTAAATAAATAAATAAAAAAGAAGCAGAGAGACAGGCCAGTAATGGAAATAAAAAGAGAGATCTAAGGAGGGTTTCCTTGACAAATTTGCCAGTACTTAATGTAGGACATAAGACAGGAAAAGAGTAAGAAAGAAAATAAAAAAGGAAAGGGATTAGTGAGGGATATACTGTATAGTGAGGCTCCTCCATAACACAAAGATGAATTCAAATGCAAAGGAAGTTGTAGAAGATAAGACAAATAAGGAAGGAGAGGTAGTGGAATGGAATGGAATGGAATTCTTTATTGGCCAAATGTGATTAGACACACAAGGAATTCGTCTCCCATGCATAAGCTCTCAGTGTACATGCAAAACAACAAAGTAATAATAATCATATGACCAGATGATGGTGATGATACTTATTCTCTATTGGTATCATTATTCTCTATAATAATGAATATTTTTCATTATTCTCTATTGGTATCATTCTCTATTGGTATCATTATTATGATTCGCTCCTTTCCTTCCTGTAGAAGGAAAGGAATAAATAGTGTTCAACCCTTTATTAAAGAACTTATTCCAAGTTGCATTGAAAGAAGACCTGGGAGAAAACACATTCCTCACTTCAGTGATAAATAGCGCTAATAAAAAAAGGAAAGGTACAGAAAAGATTATGATGAGTCCCTGATCTAAAAACTAATGGTAGTCTGAGTAAAAGTTTCCTTTGCTTATTGCCAATAATAAAAATACCTATCCAAAGCTATCCTATGTGTGTCTACAGCTTGTGAGGTGGGAGCTCCATCTAAATGTTTTCCTTTATGACTGAGTATCATGGACACTGATGTATCTTAAGTACCTAAGACAGCAATAAGGACTGATGCATTTTTACACTGAAACTAAGTTTTAGTATAAAATTATCAATTAAGAATGCAATGGAAATATATTTTCTTGGCCATCCCATAACTGCATAATGAAGTTGCATGTAGTTGACTGTAGAGTTTATGACCAGGATAGATGGACTATATGGAGCTATCTTGTACAATAGCCCAATTTGGGCAATATTGTTTCTCCAGATACCCATTTACAGCTTACTTCAACCTTATCATAGTCATCACTACCATTGCAATCACCTCCTCCTTCTGTCCTGAATGTTCTGAGTTTTATAATCCTTGCCTATGTTGCTGTCATAAAAGGCCACCAATCCCACAAGCTCTTCCCACAGCTACTCCTAATCATAGGTGATAAAGACTTGCCATTGCCAATTAGTTACCCTAATCCATACGGCTATATTGCATAAAGCTTGACAAGTAATTCAACTGGCAGCAAGCGATGATCCTAATGTTTTCCCTCCCCTGTTGTAACATTCACTATACCTTAATTAAGATGGCCACGAATGTCTCCATCTCAAGACCAAATCAAGGCTATAAACATAGGCAAATTATTGGCAGCACTTCAAATAGTTCTCTCAAAATAATTTTCTTAAGAGTGTTAAAGACACAGGAATAGTCTAAAAAATACTAGTCTATTAAAAGATGAAAGAAAAAGGTGTTTGAAAAAGAAACCCAAAACCAACCCACAACATACCAGGAAATAAACACAGTGAGGTGGGGTACTTTAGTAAGAATGTGTAAACCAACGCTTCCCATTTTTTCCCCCTTCGTTACCCAAACCTGCTTATCAGAAAATATTTTATTTAAATGTCCCTGTTGGGTAATGGGTTTCTATGTCATTAACCAAAGAAAAACACTTTTACTCAATTTACCCCAATGTTGGAAGCATGGTATGAAATATCTACTATCTATATTGAATGCCTTGAAATTCCCAGGCCCTGGGGAAATGCAGTCTAGAATACTGAAGGAAGTGGTTGGGACCTCTGCCATATGTCTGTCAGAAGAATTTGGAACTGGAGAGGATTACAGAAAAGCAAATACAGTCCCCTCTTTTCAAGAAAGGAAAGAAAGATGATCTCTGCAATGATTGATAAGTGAGCCTAACTTCATTATCTGGAAAGATGTCTGACAGGAATACAGAACAAGAGTGCCATCCCATCTGGACATGTTTCTGTCTACGTGGTTGTTAAGAGTAGACACCACTTTGATGAGACATAGTCAATCATACTTGGATTATTCTCATTGTCTCCTGATTTTAGTCCAGACCAGTGCATCTGGACCATTTTGGATCTTCCAGGTTAGTGTTATGTTTAAGTACACTTAAGGGCTCTTTACTAGCACTCTATTTGATCCAGAACTGAGTTTTCATAGAATCATAGGGCTGGAAGGGAGCTTGGAGGCCTTTAGTCCAACACCCTGCCCGAGAACAGGAGTCCTTATACCATTGCGGACAAATGGTTCTCCAATCTTTTCTTGAAAATCTCCAGGGATGGAGCACCCACAACTCCAAGAGATAAGCTGTTCCACTGATTCATCATTTTTACTGTCACGAAATTTGTCCTTATTTCCAGGTTGAATCTCCCTCTAATAAGTTTCTACTCATTGCTTCTTATCTTTCCCTAAGATGCTATGGAGAATAAATTGACATTTTCCCTGTGACAGTCCTTCAAGTATTGGAAGACTGCTATATGTCTTCCCTGAGCCTTCTCTTTATTAGGCTAAACACACCTGGTTCTCTTTTCTGTTCCTCATATGATTCAGCCTCTAGATTCCTTATCTTTGTTGCTCTTTGTTGCTTTGTTGCTCTTCTGTGCACTTTCTAGGGCCTCCACATCTTTTTTTGAATTGTGGTGACCAGAACTGGACAAAGTATTCCAAACTGGTACTATCATTTCATGTGATCTTGATGCTGTCTCTGTTGTTGTAGCCTAAGACTGCATTAGTTTTTTTGGCAACTGCAGCACACTGCTGGCTCATACTTAAGCAGTGATCCACCAGGACATCTACCAGTAAATCCCTCTCACTGTTACTACCGTTGAGCCAGGTATCTCCTACTCTATACCTGTGCATTTCGTTTTTCCTGCCTAAGTGCAGGATCTCACTTTTCTCATCACTAAACTGCATCTTGCTGGATAGGGCCCAATACTCAAGTCTGACAAGATCTCACTGAATTTCAAGTTTACCTTCCAATTGTTGCCAAGTGTTGGCAACTTTTCCCTAGTTTCCCTTGTTGTCCGCAAATCTGATGAGTTTCCCTTCATCTAGATATTTATGAAGATGTTGAAGAGCACCAGGGCTTGAGACAGAACCTTGAGGTTACCCCACTGCATGCTTCCCTTCATGTAGATGTACAGTAGCTCTGTTGAGGACTACATGCTGAGTGTGGTTGTTGAGCAACTGTGAATCTATCTGGTGGTGGTTCTGTCTATCCAATACTGTTCTATCTTATCAAGACATAGGTTGTGGTCTACCTTGTCAAATGCCTTACTGAAGTCCTAAGAATACTATATCCACAGGATTTCCCTGATCCACTAGTTCAGTCAGTTAGGCATGGACTCTTGGCCGCACCTCCTTCACCCCCAGCCACCCACCCCATCCCATTTACAGGCAGCTTCCTTCCTCCATTGGCCCTCCCCTGGCCATTCTCCATGGCCAATGGTCCCCTGGCCCTCCGCCCCTGTCCATTCATCGAGATATTGTTTGACCAAGGCCTTTGGCTGTGCAGGACAATTAAGCTCCAGCCAATCAGGTGGCAGGCAGAAGCAATGCTGCTGCGGGGCAGTGTACTATTGGCGATGGGAGAATGCGGGGGGGGGGGGGGCAGTGTGCGATGCAAGAGTTTTTATAAAAACACTGGCTTCTCCACAAGTCTGCAATTGCAGAGGGCTGGGGGGTGGGGATGGGCTGGCATGGCTTCTGTGATTGCAGGGTGCATGAGGGAGCTTCAGCAGGTGAATGGAGGTGGTGCATGGCTTGGGGGAACCCTGCCATTGCCACTCTGGTCTGAGGCCTAATAGACAGTTCAGCTGCCCCCAAGCCATGTGCTCCATTCACCTGCTGTGCCCCCCCCAGCTCCCTGCAATGCCAGAGGCTGCGCCGGCCTTGCTGTTTGCCTACACCCTCCCCGCATACCCCCTGCAAAGCCAGAAGCTGTGCTGGCCTTGCTCCTCCTTCCCTCTTTCGTTGGAGCTGAGTGAGTTGCAAGCCAAGATGTCTTTGTGAAGCCCTCTTGAGCCCTCCCTCCCTTCCTGGTCCCTCTCAACACACTGTCTGTCCTCTCCCCCCAGCGGCCCTGGCGGTTGCTACTCTCACTCCCTCTCTTTGCAGTCCTGTTGACAAATCTGCAAGGCCCCAAAACTTGCAGAGCAGCCACAGTTCTTAAAAAAAAAAAAAAAATTGCATCGCACACTGCCCCCACCAGCCCTTGCGATCGCACACTGCCAATCATACACTGCCCCCTCAGCACCATTGCTTCTGCCTGCCACCTGATTGGCTGGGAGCTATTTGTCCTGTGCAGCCAAAGGCACAGTCAAATGGTGTCTGGCTGAATGGGCAGGGACAAAGGGCAAGGGGTGGAAGGCCAGGGGCCCATTGGCTGTGGAGAATGGCAAGGGGAGGGCCAGCAGAGGAGGAAAGCTTACTGTAAATGGGCTGAGGCAGGTGGCTGGTGGGAAAGGAGGAGTGACCAAGGGTCCCTGCCTTAATGTTCTAAGTCCAGTTCAGTCACTTTATCAAAGAAGGCAATATGGTTTGTCTGGCATGATCTTTTTTAACAAACCAATGCTGGTTTCCAGTAATGCCTTGTTCAGTTCTAGATGCACATAAATCTGCTGCTTGATTATCTTTTCCAAGATTTTCCCAGGTATTGATGGCAAGCTGATTGGTCTGTAATTTCCGGGATCCACTTTCTTTCTTTCTTTCTTTTTTTTTTTGGCAATTGTTACAATCCTTAGTTCATTCTGAGCTTCCTGACTCCATCTTTGGGGCTATTTGCTGGTATACTGCTCTAATAATATACCCCTCTTTTCATTTTTTTATACTTGTCCTTTCTTGTTCCTCACTTATATTTGTCATTCAGTTTGTCAGAGAGCTCTTTGGGCAGCCATGCTGGTCTCATTTAGAGTCTCTTGTTGTCCCTTTTCTGTGGTATTGCTTTGTTTATCTCATTTTTCAGAGTATCCCAAGCATCCTGTACTGTTTTTCCCTTTAAGATTTCAAACCATGGAATCCTTCCTATTCTCTCTCTTAGTTCGTTGAAATTTGTTCTCTTAAAGGCTAATATACTATTCTGCCTTTGTGCCTGCATTATGGTGAATTCTACTATGACATGGTCACTCTCCTAAAATTCCTACAACTTCCACTACTTCAACAATTTTGTCTCTATTAGTAAGAAGTGTAGCTAAGTTCCTTTCTGCACCTTTTGGCAGATAAAGTTGTCAACTGGGCATGTCAGGAACCTCTTTGATCTCCCACTCCCTGTAGTGTTTGCTTCCCAGTTGATGTCAGGGTGGTTAAAATCCTCCATTATTACAGTGGTGTTTTTCCTGCACACCTCAGTTAACTGATTGGTGAAAATTTTGTCTATTTCCTCAGCTTGGTTGGATGGCCTGTAGTAAACACCTAGAGCAGTGATGGCTAACCTTTTTGTGGGCCTGTTTTTTGCCTCCCAAATTTCCCTACGCGTCACGTTTTTGCCCTCCCCAGCTCCTATGAGCACTCTGCAGGCCTCCCAAACCCTCTGTGCGCCCCGTGTTTGGCCTCCCAACCCCCCTCCCCACATCATGTTTTTGCCCTCCCCAGCCCCCAGGTCTCCCAAACCCTCTGCGTGTCCTGTTTATGTGAAAAATTGGCCCTTTTTTTTTTGCAAAAATGGAATGTGCAGAGAGTTTGGGAAGCCTGCAGAGTGTTCCTGGGGGCTGAGGAGGCCAAAAACATTTTTCCCCTTGTTTTCCTCTTTCCTCCTGCATCTTATACTCCAGTATGTTTTAGAGTCTGAAAAATATGGTAATAACCAAAAGCCAACATAGGTTTGTCAAAAACAGATCCTGCCAGACTAATATTATTGCATTCTTTGACAAAGTGACAAAACTAGTGGACAGAGGAATGCTGTTGAAATAATTTACTTGGACTTCAGTAAGGCATTTGACAAAGTAGACCATAACCTACTACTTTATAAAATAGAAAAATGTGAGTTAGACAGCATCACCACCAGATGGATTTGTACTGGCTGACCAACCGCACTCAACATGTAGTCCTCAATGGAACTGCATCTACATGGAGGGAGGTATGCAGTGGGATACTCCAGAGCTCTGTTTTAGGCCCAGTACTCTTCAATGTATTCATCAATGATTTGGACAAGGGGATATATGGGGAACTCATCAAATTTGCAAAGGTAGCAGGAATAATTAACACTCCAGAAGATAGGCTTAAGATACAGAAGGATCTTGACAGACTTGAACATTGGGTGCTATCCAACAAAATGAAATTAAATTGTGAAAAAAGTAAGGTTCTACATTTAGGCAAGAAAAACAAAATGCACAGGTACGGTATATGTGGTACCTTGCTTAATAGTGGTGATTGTGAGGGGGATCTTGGAGTCCTAGTGGATAATCACTTAAATATGAGCCAGCAGTGTGCTGCAGCTGCCAAAAAAGCCAACATAATTCTAAGCTGCATAAACAGAGGGATAGAATCAAGATCACGTGAAGCGTTCATATACTTTATAATGCCTTGAGAAGGCCACACTTGGAATACTGCATCCAGTTTTGGTCGCCACAATGTAAAAAAGATGTTGAGACTCTAGAAAGAGTGCAGAGAAGAGCAACAAAGATGATTAGGGGTCTGGAGGATAAAACATATAAGGAATGGTTGCTAGAACTGGATATGTCTAGTCTTATGAAAAGAAGGACTAGGGGTGACATGATAGCAGTATTCCGATATCTAAGGGTTGCCACAAAGAAGAGGCAGTCAAACTATACTCCAAAGCACCTGAGGGTAGAACAAGAAACAATGGGTGGAAACTAATCAAGGAGATAAGCAATTTAGAACTAAGGAGAAATTTCCTGACAGTTAGAACAATTGATCAGTGGAACAACTTGCCTCCAGAAGTTGTAAATGCTCCAACACTGGAAGTTTTAAAGAAGAGATTAGATAACCATTTGTCTGAAGTGGTGTAAGGTTTCCTGCCTAAGCAGGGGGTTGGACTAGAAGACCTCCAAAGTCCCTTCCAACTCTGTTATTCTATTCTATTCTATTCTATTCTATTCTATTCTATTCTATTCTATTCTATTCTATTCTATTCTATTCTAGGCTAGGCTAGGCTAGGCTAGGCTAGGCTAGGCTAGGCTAGGCTAGGCTAGGCTAATTCTATATGGAATTGAACACACTCAAAATCGTAGAAAGGGTGGTAGACTTTAGGAGAAACCCTCCCATACTACCACCTCTTACAATGCTAGACAACACAGTATCAACAGTAGAGACCTTCACATTTCTAGGTTCTATCATATCTCAAGACCTAAAACAGACCTAACATAAAAAAAACATCATCAAAAAAGCACAACAAAGAATGTTCTTTCTGCGCCATCTCAGAAAGCTCAAACTGCCCAAGGAGCTGCTGATACAGTTCTACAGAGGAATTATTGAGTCTGTCATCTGCATTTCTATAACTGTCTGGTTTGGTTCTGCAACCCAACAAGACAGACACAGACTTCAGAGGATAATTAGAACTGCAGAAAAAACAATTACTACCAACCTGCCTTCCATTGAAGACCTGTATACTGCACGAGTCAAAAAGGGGGCTGTGAAAATATTTACAGACCCCTCACATCCTGGACATAAACTGTTTCAACTCCTACCCTCAAAACAATGCTGTAGAGCACTGCACACCAGAACAACTAGACACAAGAACAGTTTTTTCCCGAACACTATCACCCTGCTAAACAAATAATTCCCTCAACGGTATCAAACTATTCACTAAGTCTGCAATACTATTAATCTTCTCATCATTCCTATCACCCATCTCTTCCCACGTATGACTGTATGACTGTAACTTTGTTGCCTGTATTCTTACGATTTATATTGATTGTTTCCTAGTATGATTTGATTGCTTTTTTGTATCCTATGACTATCATTAAGTGGTGTACCTTATGATTCTTGACGAATGTATCTTTTCTTTTTATGTTCCCTGAGAGCATATGCACTGAAGACAAATTCCTTGTGTGTCCAATCACACTTGGCCAATAAAGAATTCTAATTCTAATATGATTCCATTGCAAAACATTTATTTAGAGACTTTTTCTTCCTTTAAGGTAGAAGCAGATCTCTTCCTGTGGCCTAAGACCCTTTGAATAAGTGGACCCAGAGGTCATGGCAGTATCTCCAGAGGGGCTACAGTTTTCAGTCCTTGTATATCAAACACACCCACTCAACCACCATTATTTTCAGAATTTGTTTTGTTAAAAATAAAGTAGACATGACAAATCTTTTGTAGGCTTATTTTAATAATAACGATTTCACTGGGAGATTGGCAAGAAGGAACTGGATAGCAATGTTTACATGGTAGATAAAACTTTTTATTGCCATGAAATGGTTGAGTATATAATACAGGATTGAACAAGCATGTATTTTTAGTCATTAGAGGATTACAATCTGTTTTGTCCCGTCCTTGATATGGAACACTTGTGTACAATAGGATGATCTTTCCCATCCTCAGTCTAAAACCTTAGAATACTCTTATTCCACATACACACACCCACACAATATAAATAAATACTTTTTAACTTTCTGATGTTCTAATCCTTGTGAAGGCATGGTCAAGGCATTCCAAGAATAAGATAATAGAATAACCGAGTCAGACGGGACCTTGGAGGTCTTCTAGTCCAACTCTCTGCTCAGTCAGGAAATCCTATACTATTTCAGACAAATGATTGTCCAATCTCTTCTTAAAAACTTGCCGTGTTGGAGCACCCACAACTTTTGAAGGCAAGCCGTTCCAGGTATTAATTGTTGTCACTGTCAGGAAATTTCTCCTTAGTTTTAGATTGCTTATTGCTTGATTAGTTTCCATCCATTGCTTTTTGTCCTGCCTTTGGGTGCTTTGGAGAATAAGTTGAACCTCTCTTCTTTATGGCAACCCTTTAGATATTGGAACACTGCCATCATGTCACCCCTAGTCCTTCTTTTCATTAAATAGACATATCAAATTTCTTCAGCTGTCTTCTTTGTTGATCTTCTCTGTACTCCCAACATCTTTTTTCTATCATGCCGATCACAACTGGATGCAACATTCCAATTTATATTATGGCAGGGAATAAACATGACAGGATTGAAGGCAAACACGTGTGTCCCAGGATAATATTGCAGGAGCCAATCTGGATCGGTCAATGGAACCAGAGTTTTACTCTTCTGAGCTTTCAGACTCATGCAGGCTCCAACGTGAGACCAAAAGCTCAGAAGACTAAACCTCTGGTCCCGGCGACCAATCCAGATTGGATATTGACATGATTTGTCACCACTATTACTGCCAAACTGGAGAAATGAATTCTAGATTTGCCTGTTTTGGATTATTTGGGCTGACATGTTATCTGATGGCATTCAGATGGATCATCGTCTATCCTTGTGACTTCCTAAAATGGAGGCAGAAGAGAAGGTATTGTAACAATGTGCTTGATGCCCTACTCTGCAGCTTGCACAATGATTTTTAGGTAATTTACAAAAAAGAGCTCCCCTTCAAGTGAATGCTTGAAGTACAAGAATATTTAAACCTCCCATCTTCTATTTCACTATTTGGATTCAAGTCATCTGCTTATTGTCCAAACAAAGGCTTCAAATCTAGTCTTGAGAAAAATTCTCCCCTGGACAATCGGTGACTTGAATAAAGATCTAGAACAAAAGATGTCTTGCACTCTTTGTTCTAGATCATAGTAAATGTTTACATAGATTTGTTCTAGATCAGGGGTGTCAAACTCAACCGGTAGTAAAAATTTTTAGAACCAACCCCTGGGCTGCCCATCTTAAACAACTCTGGGTGGCTGACAACAACAATAAAACCAATAAATAAAAACAGTAAAACAATAAAACAAACCTAGCTATCAAATTTCCTGATATCCTTTTCTGAAAAATGGCTATTTTGCCACTTACGCCTTGCCTCCTGCTTCGGTCAGGAAAAACAGAAAATTTAATCCTCCAACACTCAACACAATAATCACCCAATGAGGTTGGTTGGGTCATGAGGACATACCCTTAGCTTTGATGGTGTTACTGTAGCACTCTGTGCCCTGCATATACATTTCCACCCCAGACCATCCCAATGATGCCTTGGAAGTGATGTCCCAGTGCCTGGAGGCTGTGCGGGTCTGGATGGGGAGAAACAGGCTTCGACTCAATCCTTCCAAGACCGAGTGGCTGTGGCTGCCGGTGTCCCGGTATAGCCAGCTGACGCCATCGCTGGTTATTGGGGGCGAATCATTGGCCCCCACGGAGAGAGCCTGCAACTTGGGTGTCCTCCTGGATGCGCGGCTGTCTTTAGAAGGGCATATGACAGCCGTGGCCAGGGGGGCTTTTTGTCAGGTTCGCCTGATTCGCCAGTTGTGCCCCTTTCTGGACCGGGACTCCCTATGCACGGTCATTCAAGCACTCGTCACTTCTTGTCTGGACTATTGTAATGCTCTCTATATGGGGCTCCCCTTGGGGTACACCCGGAGGCTCCAACTGGTGCAGAATGCGGCTGCGCGGGGGATTATGGGAGCGACGGGGCGCTCCCATGTGACTCCTCTCCTGCGTGAGCTGCTTTGGCTTCCGGTGGACTTCCGGGTGCGCTTCAAGGTGTTGGTGATCACCTTTAAAGCGCTCCATGGCTTAGGGCCAGGGTACTTACGGGACCGCCTTCTGCCACCAATAGCCTCCCACCGGCCGGTTCGCTCCCACAGAGAGGGCCTCCTCAGGGTGCCGTCCGCCAGACAATGCCGGCTGACGACCCCCAGGAGGAGAGCCTTCTCTGTGGTGGCACCTACCCTATGGAACAATCTACCCCCAGAGATACGAGTGATCTCCGACCTTCGGATTTTTCGTCGGGCCCTAAAAACTTATTTTTTTCAGTTAGCCGGTCTGTCTTGATTTTAGGGTTAGTTTTAATATTTTAATATTGATTTTAATTGACAAGTTTTAAATTATGGGCCAAATTTATAAATTATTTTAACTTTTTTTTAACTATGATGTTTGTATAGATGTTTTTATCTTGGCTGTTCACCGCCCTGAGTCCGAAAGGAGAAGGGCGGTATAGAAATTTGAATAATAAATAAATAAATAAATATGGGCACACCCAGGTTTTTGAAACATTTGCTAGCAGCTCATACACCTGTCTGTTTGATCTAAGCATCTGACCAAGGTCAAGCATATGTATTAAGCATATATGCTCATTTTAAAGTTTAAAAAAGCACAAATTCAGCTCCTTACTCAATAAAACTGATTTAAATTATGGTCATTGTATAGAAATTGTCATTACTGTCAGTTTAGAAATTGCTAATTATACAGGTGAAACTCAAAAAATTAGAATATCATGCAAAGGTTCATTTATTTCAGTAATGCAACTTAAAAGGTGAAACTAATATATGAGATAGATTCATTACATGCAAAGCGAGATAGTTCAAGCCTTGATTTGTCATACTTTTGATGATTATGGTTTACAGCTCATGAAAACCCCAAATTCCCAATCTCAGAAAATTAGAATATTGTGAAAAGGTACCATATTCTAGGCTCAAAGTGTCCCACTCTAATCAGTTAATTAAGCCATAACACCTGCAAAGGGTTCCTGAGCCTTTAAATTGTCTCTCAGTCTGGTTCAGTAGCAATCACAATCATGGGAAAGACTACTGACCTGACAGTTGTGCAGAAAACCATCATTGACATCCTCCATAAGGAGGGAAAGTCTCAAAAGGTAATTGCAAAAGAAGCTGGATGTTCCCAAAGGGCTGTATCAAAGCACATTAATAGAAAGTTATGTGGAAGGGAAAAGTGTGGAAGAAAAAGGTGCACAAGCAGCAGGGATGACCGCAGCCTGGAGAGGATTGAAAAGGCCATTCAAAAGTGTTGGAGACTGTCACAAGGAGTGGACTGAGGCTGGAGTTAGTGCATCAAGAGCCACCACACACAGACGGATCCTGGACATGGGCTTCAAATGTCGTATTCCTCCTGTCAAGCCGCTCCTGAACAACAAACAACGTCAGAAGCATCTTACCTGGGCTAAAGACAAAAAGAACTGGTCTGTTGCTCAGTGGTCCAAAGTCCTTTTTTCTGATGAGAGCAACTTTTGCATCTCATTTGGAAACCAAGGACCCAGAGTCTGGAGGAAGAATGGAGAGGCACACACTGCAAGATGCTTGAAGTCCAGTGTGAAGTTTCCACAGTCGGTATTGATTTGGGGAGCCATGTCATCTGCTGGTGTTGGTCCACTGTGCTTCATTAAGTCCAGGGTCAATGCAGCCATCTACCAGGAGATTTTAGAGCACTTCATGCTTCTTTCCACAGATGGGTTTTATGGGGATGCTGACTTCATTTTCCAGACTTGGCACCTGCCCACACTGCCAAAAGTACCAAAACCTGGTTCAATGACCATGGGATTACTGTGCTTGATTGGCCAGCAAATTCACCTGACCTGAACCCCATAGAGAATCTATGGGGCATTGCCAAATGAAAGATGAGAGACATGAGACCAAACAATGCAGAAGAGCTGAAGGTCGCTATTGAAGCATCCTGGTCTTCCATAATACCTCAGCAGTACCACAGGCTGATAGCATCCATGCCACGCGACATTGAGGCAGTAACTGATGCAAAAAGGGCCCAAACCAAGTACTGAGTACATATGCATGCTTACACTTTTCAGAGGTCCGATATTGTTCTATGTACAATCCTTGTTTTATTGATTTCATGTAATATTCTAATTTTCTGAGATTGTGAATTTGGGGTTTTCATGAGCTGTAAGCCATAATCATCAAACTTATGACAAATCAAGGCTTGAACTATCTTGCTTTGCATATAATGAGTCTATCTCATATATTAGTTTCACCTTTTAAGTTGCATTACTGAAATAAATGAACTTTTGCACAATATTCTAATTTTTCGAGTTTCACATGTATATTATTTTATTCATTTAAAACATTTATGTACCTGCCCACCTTCTAACCAACTCTACGAAGGTCCCGATCAAACAGTAAAACAGCATATAAAATATGTTAAAACTACAAAATGGAAAAAGATATATCTTTCATATCATATAATTTGATATTATAATTAAATTATTATTATTTCAATTGTTATTTTAATCTATATTTGTGTTCCACTTGCTTATTAGTGCCTAAGAGAATTACTACTGCTACTGTTACGATTATGATTGTGTGGAGTAGACCAGGTTTTTCAAGGGCAGTTAAGGGCAAAAGATACCACTTTTTTAAAAAAAAGACATATATGATATACTAGGAATATATGTATAAGAGATAGATTAACATAAGAAAGACAAAATGTATAAATATAGATTACCGATGCGAAGATGTTGAAAAGAAAATGTAAATATCTATTTTTGTTTGGGTTTTTTTGGTTTGTAGGTTTGTTTGTTTGTTTGTTTGTTTGTTTGTATTAATAATTTTTTTTTTAAAAAAAAGACAGTATGTATCATAATTTTGGAATCTTTCAAGCTGTGAAAAACAATGGTTACATCATGTTTGGATGGTGGCAAAGAATTAATGATGTATTTGTGGGAGAATATTTATATCCCTGACTCTAAATGTTGGTTTAATGAGATTTATCTATTCTCGACCTTTTGAATCAACAGAGAATCAAGGCTGGACAGTATAATTCTATGTGATATAGAATCAATTGAACTCAGTTACAACTTTGAAAAATGGAAGAAAGTCATGTAGAAACTCAGGGTCCTTCTAAGAGGGAGGTCAATGGTTTCTAAATATGATAAACAAATAAAAAGTAATTTTAATAGTTTGATTTTTTTCTTTTATAAACACATACATTAGATACTTAGGTGCTTTGTGTTTTTTTTTTTTTTTAATTTGATTTATATGCCGCCCTTCTCCGGAGACTCGGGGTGGCTTACAATGCGTTAAGCAATAGCCTTCATTTTTTTGTATATTTTATACAAAGTCAGCTTATTGCCCCCACAAACTGGGCCCTCATTTAACTTACCTTAGAAAGGATGGAAGGCTGAGTCAACCTTGAGCCTTGGAGAGATTCGAACCAGCAGAAATTGCAGGCAGCTGTGTTAATAACAAGGTGCATTAAACCACTGTACTATCAAGGCTCTTTTTTTTTTTTACTTTAGTGTAAGATTTCCTCCCCCCATTTTTGGAAAGTATTTTTTTTATTCTTTTTGTTTTTGCTTATATAGTAGAACCTCTGGTCACGACCATAATTCGTTCCATAACTTTGGTCGCAAACTGATTTGGTTGTGACCCAAACCTAATTTTGGAAATTTGGCGCTTACAAAAAAAAATTGGTGAGAAAGGGGAAATTGGCTGCCAAAAAAAAAAAAAAAAGTGAATTTTTTGGTCAGAACCCAATTTAGTCATGGTCAGAAGCGTTCATGATCAGAGTTTCTACTGTATAGGTACAGGTATATATTACACAATGGTATAATATATGGTAGATATTTTACCACTATTTGCCTTTTTTGTAAAACCGTAATTGATTTTTAAAAATAAGTTTTATTGTAATGCTTCTGGAGTTTTAATAAATAAATAACACTATTATTACTTCTACTGTTCAGCATGCACACCTGCAATAGCAGCTAGACACATAAGTTCGGATTCAGCTCAGTAGTGGATTTCAATTTAGTTTGCTATCGGTTTGCTCATGTGTGCGATCCTTCTACGCATGCACAGAAGTGTCCAGGTGGGTCGGTGGGTGGAGCCTCCTGCCACCACCGCTACTGGGGCGAACCAGTACCAACCCACCATTGGTTCAGATGCATAACCTCCAAAATTTAACCCCCCCCCTTTTTTTGATAATGGGGAAAACTGTACCACTACAACCAACGACTCATTCCTTTTTCCTTAAACAAAATTTTTTTGAAAGTCTTTCGCATTTATCTACCAGATCCACCAATATTTCTCACAATAGCCTGGTGTGAGATGATCCTTGTCTCACCCAAGCAAGTGATAAATCTCTTTAAAGAGGGCCGCTGAGCAACAATGTGTAGATACAATAACAGTGGAGAAATAACTATGTTTTACTACTGTTATTGCAATGCAGACTCATTCCTGCTTGGTTAGATTTACTTTTCATCTTCCACCAACAGTGCTTTAGGTGTCCTGGACATTTCATTTTCCCAAATTACTCAGAGTATTTTGGGATTTGTCTATGGAGATTCTCAGTCATCCAGGTCATCGTTGTCCTAAGATGCTTTTTTAAAAGGCAACTGGACTTTGTTTTTCCTAATGCACTACAATACAGTGAGACATGTACAGTTCTGTACATTGGAGAACCAAAACAACCACTTCACAAATGCATGGCATAATATATGCGAACAAACCCATCAGGACAAGATTCAGCATCCATCTGCATTTAAAAGACAAAGGCCATTCTTTTGAAGACAGCAAAGTCCACATTCTGAACAGAGAGGACCACTGTTTGAAAGGGGGGGGTCAAAGAGGCCATCTACATTAAGACTGAACAGCCCTCTCTCAACAGAGGGGGGAAGGATATGGCACCACCTATCTCCTGTTTGCAACAGAATCCTTTCAGCATTTCCAAGAAGGTTCCACACCCACTTGCACTATTCAGGTGACCCCATGGACACAGATAAACCACAGAGTGGCCTCAACAACTCTCAGAAAGAGTGCTAGCGACCAAGGAATATAAAAATTTCCATCTTCCACCTTTCAGTCTGAACTGAAGAAGCTTCTTGGATGAGAAGCAAAACATCTTCAAGGATAAACAAAGTCCAGTTGCCTTTTGAAAAAGCACCTTGGGACAACTTTGGGATTCGTTAACAATGAAAGTCCTCATAGGAAAAATCCAATGCAAGGACTTGGTTATATGCCAATTGTAGGCTGTAACCAAGACCTCACTGAAACCCATCAGAGCCTCAGGAAAAGCCAAGCTGCTTCTGGAACTTTAAAGGGTATCATTAGGCAGTAAAGGTGTGTTATCCTTTTAATGGAGTTCAGTATACTATGAGTGAGCAGATTTATAAAATAGATAAATGCATAAATACATACACACACTCACATATTGCAATGATTGCAGCTCTGGTCTCTCTGTTCCCTTGCTAATCTCCCTCCCACCTTTCTCTCATTACAGTACTTCATATATGCCATTCCTCACTGCAGATAGTCAAAACATGATATCAGAAGTTGGAGCTTCTACACACCTCCTAGAAATTTAATATTGGTTTTGTTATCATGGATTTCCTTAGGTGCCCAACATTAGAAGGGAATTTGTCTCAGAACCAGAATTGTTAGAAACAGATCGCATAAATGCAAAGCATAGAATAGCCCAAAGCACATATTCCAGTAGAGAGAAGTTCCCTGAAGATTGGCTCCAGCATGAGACCCAAAGCTCGAAAGACTAAATCTCTGGTCCAAGTGACCGACCCAGATTGGATCTTGCAACATTATCATGGGACATTTATATTTGTGTTAGAAACAGTTTTTATTTTGTATTTCATTGCGATTGGGACACAGGATGTTTCTAAGAAACAGCATTGAATACATTGCATAAGGGATGAGGCATTAGCTGCTTGTAATATTTTTGATTTCTCATGTACTACAGGCCACGGAAACATTTAAGAAATTCTTTTGAAGTTAAGAACATATTCCACTGTTCATTGGAATCTTTGTTTGGAATTATTCCCAAACATATGGAGATACTATTGAAAATATGATTTCACAACTTAAATTACAGGTAGCGTTCAATTTATGACCCTTTAGGAGCCCTGGTAGGACAGTAGTTAGAATACAATATTGCAGGCTAACTCTGCCAACAGTCTGGAGTTCAATCCTGATGGGCTCATAGTTGACTCAGCCTTCCATTCTTCCAAGGTTGGTAAAATGAGGACTCAGATTGTTGGGGACAATATGTTGACATTGTAAAAAGCCATAGAGTGTTGTAAAGCACAATGGGATGGTGTTAGATCGGTGCAGGAATGGAAGACGCGACCAGCTCGTTACATTTGTAACTTTATTAAACAGGAAAACCAGACTGCTGCGCGCTGCCGGAGCTCTCTTTATATTCGCTCCGGCAGTCGCACTGCCCCTGACAGTGATTCAAACTTTCCCGCCCGATGGCTGGCAGCCAATCCGGGCGGATGTCCTTATAAGGACATAACACTCCTCCCCTCTTAGTCTGCAAATAGTCAATGTTCATTTATAAAAGTCACGTAATCACGCAGGTACTTAGGACGCCTCGGCACCCTAGTTGACCTGCGCAGTCTCATTTCCTCCTCGTCCCCGACCTGGACGGACGGGGCTCCTTTGTCTCCTGGTTCCCTCCCCGGAACCGGGCTCGGTTCGGCTGGCGAGTGTGCGGGGTCACCCTCAGCGCCTCCGGCCGGACCGCCAACCTTGGATTGCTGGTTCTGGTGGTCTTCCTCCTGGCCCATGGATCTCTCGCCTCATCGGGGGTGCTCGGTTCTGACCCGGGAAGAGCGTCTGAGTTTCGGTAAGTCCCAGGCTGTCACTTGCTCTTCCCTGGTCTCCCGGGCGCCGCGGTTCGGCTGCGGTTCGGCTCGCTGTTGTCTGGGGGGTGGTTCGGATCGGTGCCCTCGGGTCCGGTCTGCCAGCGGTGGATGGTGTTGGCTCGGGTCGTGATGTCCGACCTCGCGGGGTGGCGCTGGTCTCCTTGGTCGGGCTGGCGTTGGCCTACCCCGTCTGGTCGGTGGTGGACGACCTGGTCGGGATGTCGTTGTGGGGCTACCTCCGCGGGTCGGTGGAGGTCTCCCCTGCCGGGGTGGCGCAGGCCTCCCTGGCCGGGTTGTTGTCGGCTTTCCCTTTGACCTAGTCCCTGGTCTACTGCCGGTTGATGTCTGGGGTCATCTGGGCTGGGCTGTTGTTGCCGGGTTGATCTCTGTGCTGGGCGGGGGTCCCCCTCGCTGGGGTGTCATGTGCCACCCTCACCCATGCGCTGCGGTGTGCCCCTCTCGGATGGTCCCCGGTCTACTTGCCTGGAGTGGAGGTCTCCCTGGCAGGGCTGTTGTGGGTTGCCTTCGCTGGAGGGTTGTGGTGCTTCCACCCTGGGCAGGTCCCGGTCTACTCGTGGGCTGGTTTGGTAGTCTCTCACCCTGTCGTGCCGGGTGCCCACCTTGCTGGGTTGGTGTTGCCATCCCCCAAGCGGCTGGCCCCAGTCTACCGCTCTGGACTGTCGGTGTGTCAGCGCCTGGTAGTGGGCTTGGCCGGCCTCGTCGGGGTGGCGGTGGTTTGCCTCGCAGGGGTGTTGTAGGCCTACCTCGCAGGGGTGTTGTAGGCCTCCCTCGTCAGGCTGGTTTTCTTGCGCTCCCCCCCACCTTTTCCGGAGCTGGTCGATGTGACTTCTACAGACCTGTCCATCTTCCAGCTCCACGGTGTAGGATTTCGGGCCGGTTGTGCTGTCTATCTTCCCCTTCAGCCACTTAGGAGAGCCGCTGAAATTCAGCACGAAAACCAAATCTCCCTTGCTGAAGGCGCGAAGCAGGCGGCTGGCCGTTGCGGTCACTTCTGGGCTGTATTGGGGGTGCAGCCGGTCCAATGGTGACCTCAACCTTTTGCCCATCAACAGTTCGGCCGGGCTCTTGTGGGTGGTGGCATGCGGCGTGATGTGCTGGGTGAGGAGGAAGTTGTCTATTCTTTCCTGCCAGTCGCCCGTGCCCATCTTGGTGAGTGCCTCCTTGGTGAGCCTCACCATTCGTTCCGCTTGTCCATTCCCAGCTGGCCTGTACAGGGCAGACAGGGCATGGCGGATGCCCAGTCCTGCCAGGAATGCCTCCATGGCCAGGGATGTGAGTTGGGGGCTGTTGTCGGAGACCAGCACATCCGGTAGGCCATGGGTGGCGAAAAGGCGGCGCAGGGCCCGGATCGTTGCTTCCGTTGTGGTAGATGCCATGGGTACCACCTCGAGCCACTTGGAGAAGGCACCTACGACGATGAGGAGGTGGCGCCCTTGCATCGGGCCCGCGAAGTCGATATGGATCCTCGACCAGGGGTTGCTGGGGGTCTCCCACTTCGCTGTTTTAGTTTGTGGCGGTGCTGGGCGTACTTCTTGGCACGGGTCACATCTGGAGACCCATTCTTCGATGTCTCTGTCCAGTGAGGGCCACCAGACGTAACTCCGTGCCAGGGCCTTCATGCGGACGATGCCTGGGTGCCCTTTATGCAAGGTCTCTAGCGTCCGCCGTTGCAGAGTGCTTGGAATCAGCACCCTGTCTCCCCATAGTAAACAGCCCTTCATGGTGGACAGCTCCTTCTGCTTCCTGGCGAACGGGCTGAACTTCTCCTCCGTCTTCTCAGATGGCCACCCACTGAGGATCCAGGACTTCACTTGGCGGAGTGTGGGGTCCTTCTGGGTATGGACGGCCACATCTGCGGATGAGACTGGACAGCTGGCGTCGTCATCTATGTGGAAGAGGTGGAGTGTGGGGGCTGGGTCTTCCACTGGATCCTTCAATGGGCATCTGCTTAGCACGTCGGCGTTTCCTATGGCTGTGCCTGGCTGGTGCACGAGCCTGTAGGAGTAGCCGGCTAAGAAGATGGCCCATCTCGTCATCCGCGGGGACATGAAGGTCGGGGTGAGTTGGTCGCCTGTGAGGAGCCCCAGGAGTGGCTTGTGGTCGGTTACTATGGTGAAGTGTCTCCCGTAGAGGTATTCATGGAAGCGTTTCACTCCTGCCACGATGGCCAGAGCTTCTTTGTCCAGCTGGCTGTAGTTGCGTTCTGCGCCGGACATGGTCTTCGAGAAGTATGCTATGGGGGCTTCTGAGCCGTTGGGCAGTTCGTGGCTGAGGACTGCCCCCACCCCGTAGGGCGACGCATCTCAGGTTAGTTTGATGAGGAGCATCTCATTGTACTGGATGAGGACGCTTTTTGAAGTTAAAAGTCCTTTTACGGCTCGGAATGCTGCTTCCTCTTCTTGGCCCCACTTCCAGGAAACTGCTTTCCCCAGCAGGCGGTGGAGTGGCTCAGCAACTGTGGCTTTCTGTTTAAGAAACATTGCATAGAAGTTGAGCAACCCAAGGAATGCCTGAAGTTCCGTTTTGTTTTTGGGGCTCGGAGCTTCATGGATTGCTTTCACTTTTGATTTGGTGGGGTGGATGCCAGTGCTATCAATGAGATAGCCCAGGAACTCGACTTCCTGTACTCATAGGATGCATTTGTCTCTCCTGACTCTCAAGCCCTTGGCCTTGAAATGCTGCAGGACAAGCCTGAGCCTTTCAAGGAGTTGTGCCAGTGAATCTCCGGAGATTAGTACATCGTCGAAGTATGGCACCACCCCTGGAACACCTTGGAGAAGGCGTTCCATCATTGATTGGAAGATGCCGGGGGCAGCGCTGACTCCAAACTGGAGGCGGTTGCATTTGAATGCCCCCCTGTGTGTGACTATTGTTTGTGCCTCCGCCGTTTTTTCGTCCACTGGCAGTTGCTGGTAAGCCTGGGCCAGGTCCAGTTTAGCAAAAATTGTGCCAGTTCCCAGGGAATGCAACAGATGTTGCACTACTGGGACTGGGTATGCGCTCTGTGCCAACGCCTTGTTGATGGTACAACGATAGTCGGCGCAGATGCGCACAGACCCATCATGCTTCAGTGGGGTCACAATGGGGGTCTCCCATGAGGCATGATCGATCGGTTCCAGGACGCCCTGGGTGATCAGCTTATCCAGCTGCTCGTCTACTTTTGGCCGCAGGGCAAACGGAACCCGACGGGGCTTTAGCCTAATTGGGGTGATTCCCTTGTCCAGATTAAATGAGATTGGCCTTCCCACAAATTTCCCCAGCTTACCATCGAAGACTTCCTTGAACTCTTCGATGAGGTTGTCGAGTTCATCCCTGCGAATTTGGTGGATGCCTTCGATTGATAGCCCTAGCGGCTTAAACCACTCCACTCCAAGCAGGTTCGGTCGGCTGTTCTCCACAACTGTGATGGGAAGCTTGCCTTTGAACTCATTGTAGGAGACTCGGATGTTGGCTCTTCCTAAGACTCCGATGGGGTTTCCCCCAAAGTCGACGAGCTTGGAGTGTAATGGCTTCAGGTCTCGCTTGGTGATGCTGGGTTGCAGGCGCTTCAGTTGTTGCCAATCCATAATGGAGTAGACCGAGCCCGAGTCTACCTCCATTGAGCAGGGTGCTCCCTCCACGTGGATGGTCACGTGGAACTTGGTGGCATTGTCTGAGTTTGTGTGTGCGATGGTCGTCTGGTGGACCGCTCCGCTCCGGGGAAAATCATAGTCTCTGCGTCTGGATGGGCCAGAGGACCGTTTGGATGATCTCTGGTAATCCTTCCGATTCTCGCGGGGACAGTGGCTGGAAGGCTCTGGGGCTGGCTCCTCGGCTCTGCAAGCTTCGGCGATGTGACCCCTTCTGTTGCAGCGTCTGCAGGTCGCATCTCTCCACTTGCAGGTTACCCTGGCATGGTCCCCTCTGCAGCTGGCACAGCGCTCCCCCTTGTAGCTTCTTTGTGTGGTTTCCCGCCTTGGGGGTCTGGATACCTTGTGGACGGTGGACTCCTCCTCCGACTCGGATCCAGCTGTGGAGTCCTCGGTTGATGATTGTGCCGTTGAGCGAATCTTGTGGATTCCCTTCGCTCTGCTTACTGCGGCAGCCGCTTTCTCCGGGATTTCGGATGCGGTGGCTTCCTCCACCACATCCTTGAGCACGAGTTTTTTCCTGCTCAGGAATTTCTTTTGCAGGCCTCTGTCCCTCATGCCGAAGACCATGCGGTCATTGATGGCGTTGTCCACATGGTCAAACTCACAGCTGGCTGCAATCTGGCGCAGGGCTGCCACGAATTCTTTGATGGTTTCACCTTCCTTCTGGTCCCTCTGATGGAAGGTGAAACGGTTCGCCACTGGTGTTCCAGTTGGGGCATAGTAGTCTTCCAGGATCTGCAGCAGGTCCGTCCATGGCACTTCTTCGATGTCTCGTGGTGCTACGAGATTGATTGCCATATCGAGGACTTCGGAGCCACAGTTGGCCAAGAAGATGCCCTTTTTTCGGTCATCATCGGCATCCCTGATGTTGTTGCCTCTCAGGTATTGCCGAAATTTGACCACGTAGGATTTCCACTTGTCCTTCCCTGGGCGGAATGGAGCAAGGGCTGGCAAAGTGACTTCAGCGGATGCCATGCCTTCGGAAATGCCTACTGTGGTTTCAGGTGCCGGAGTTTTGGTCTTGTTGGCTTGGCGCCATGAGGTTCGTCTCTTTCTCTAGTCCTTCGTCGCCAGTGTTAGATCGGCGCAGGAATGGAAGACGCGACCAGCTCGTTACATTTGTAACTTTATTAAACAGGAAAACCAGACTGCTGCGCGCTGCCGGAGCTCTCCTTATATTCGCTCCGGCAGTCGCACCGCCCCTGACAGTGATTCAAACTTTCCCGCCTGATGGCTGGCAGCCAATCCGGGCGGATGTCCTTATAAGGACATAACAGATGGTATATAACTCTAAGTGCTATTGGTAATGCTATTTGTTCAATGAATGTTCAAAGTTGCAATGGCACTGAAAAAAGTGGCTCACAATTGCTCCACATACTTACGACCATCTCAGTGTCTCTGTGGTCACGCGATAAAAATTTGAGCACTTGCAACTGGCATGTATTTATTTATTAATTTATTTAAGAGAATTTATATGGCCACCCACTCACTCTCAGTGACTCTGAGTAGCTTACGAAAATAAAAACCCAATACATACAAACAATGCACAAAAACAAAAATTATGATAGTTGCAGCCTCCTGAAGTTCTCTACCCCTGAGTTATAGGCAGCAGCTGCAAGCCAGCTATCCTAGCATTGGGGTGAGCTTTCCAAATGCTGAGGGAATGGGGAAAAGGAAAGTACAATCACAGTCATATGATTTACCATTTAGCAACTCCTTCAGTTAACGACAGAGCTGCCACTCCTAATTATGGTTGCTAAATGAGAATTACCTATACTACCAAAAAAGAATGTGATAAAGCTTTTTGACATATTGGTGTCACCACTCTCTGCAGGGAGACGGGCCCTGTTCAATTAGCCTATCCCAGGAGACTTATGGATCCTATGGGGTCCAGAGAGAACTTGGGGTTTTCTTTAAGGTTCTGGTGAGCAGTTTGGCTGAGAGTTTTGTAGTTTCCTGAAGTGGGCAGATGGCTGGTGCCTTGGATTATATCATTTGTATGTGGCCTCTCCCTAGGCACTGATTCCAGGATGCACCTTAGTTTACTGAGAAATTCTGGGAGATGGAGTTCCAGAAGAAAACCTGGAGCACCGGTGCAGGAAGAGTTAAAATTAGTCTGACCGGATTAACCCTGTGGTTCAGGGCCGGTGAAACATAAGTACCTCCCTGCCCTTATTTATCTGCTGATAACTGTCCACCCATCTTGTTTAGAATGACCCAGTCCCTATTTTTCTATTTAAAAGACTTTTAATTTTAAAAAGTGCACATATATTTCTCCCCCCCCCACACACACAATTTTTATTGAACATTTTAATTACAATAGGAAAAGAAAATACAAATTAAATACAAAAAAAAGAATAAGAAGTGGGGGAAAAAAGACACATTTTATAAGAAATATCTCTTCTTCCCATAACCCATGCCTTATCTGTATACAAATCCATACATCATCAATTTTTCAACAAAAAGTCCATCAAGTGTTATTAAAGGTTTATAAAAACATATTGTTTTAATTGACATCAAACAAATTAACTTCATATTCCATCCTTTTACTTCTGATAATCTTGGTCTTTAATTCATTCAGATATTGTATGATATGGCTTCCCAT
Organism: Arizona elegans; assembly: GCA_022577455.1. Classification (NCBI taxonomy): domain Eukaryota; kingdom Metazoa; phylum Chordata; class Lepidosauria; order Squamata; family Colubridae; genus Arizona; species Arizona elegans. Next base: position 219,381,769 of record JAKOOJ010000001.1, read on the forward strand.
TAATTTTTCAACTTTGAAATTGCTGAGAGAGATGTTTTGGTTTTGGAGACATTGACTCCACCCCCACCCCCAAATCTTTATATTTATAATTTGTAATTTATAATTTATATAAAAGCAATTGGTATGAAAAATGCTTTAGATCATCTTTAACTACTTTCTCTTTCAGATGCACAGAAGCATAAATACTGTAGTCTTTATAGAAAGAATCCATCTATTATTCCTAAATTGACAAAACGTTTTCAAGAATAAACATATGTTATACTTTCAGTTCATTATTGATCAAGGTTACAGAGGTAGATGTCATCTTTCATGACTTCTGGAGATTATAATATGTAACTGCAAGTATAAGACTGTATAGCAGGATTGTCAAACTCAAGGCCCATGGGCCATATTTGGCCTATGATGTGGTCGCATCCTGCCTGCAGGACTGCCCTGGAAAATGTAAGGGGCTGGCCCGTGTCACTTTGGCCCAATCTACCCATGTCGCTTCAGCCCAGTCTACCCAGTACAAAGAGGAAACATGCCAGCAGTTTGGGGAGCATGCTGACCATGTCCACCTAGCTGGCTACGCCCACCCAGTTGGCCACGCCCAGTGAGTGGCATCAAGCTGTCCATGTCCACCCAGTCAGCCCCACCCACCTGCCCCCCCAAGGTCAACCACAGCCCTGATGTGGCCCTGAATGAAGTTGAGTTTGACACCCCTGCTGTATAGTGAAAGCTTTAGACCAAAATAATGGAGACTGAGATGCCTATTATTACTGCAAACAGATATCAACACAAAGTGTCAATGTACACCCAGATGTAGGATTTGGACTCTGACTCCAAAGAAATTACTGTAGTTGAACCAATAGAATATCACCCTCAGGAGACACCAAGCTAGGAATCACTTGAGGCTGATCAAACACAGGTGCCATTGGAACAGCTGGAGTAATCAGGTGAATAATAGCCTCCAAGGGCTTGGGCTAGGTGACTAGAGTAGAGCAAAGACACTCAGAGAGGCTCCTTTTCAAGAAGGGAATAGCTATCTTAATAAAAGATCAAAGTCTACGTAAGTACAACAGATCATTATATTTGTAGACTAATAAAAGGAAGCTCTTAATAAAAGCAAAAGGAGTAATACTGAAACTGAAGAAATCCCCAGAATTTTTTCTGAAATAATATCTTTCAAAAAACATTGATTAAACCATTCAATTAGATAATGAATGAGACATTACAAGTGGGAAGTACTTCCTCGTGGTGTGACACTATCTTTCTATTCTGTTCTATGCAAACTACAGTATTATAAAGTTTTTATACTAACACCCTGTTTCCCCAAAATAAGACATCCCCTGATAATAAGACCAATCGGGCTTTTGAGCGCATGCCAATAAGGCAATAAGGCATAATACAATAAGGCATGGCAATAAGGCATAATACTAATGATTGTGCCACTATATGCTATGTTTTGGTTGGGTTCCCATGATTTTCCTAATCAAGTTGTTCCCGGTTTTCAATTTATGTCCGATTACTTGAAGGTGTTTTCCAAATATAAGGAATCAAGCAAAGGTTATTCCACCATTCCAACAAAAGTTAAAGATATTTTTTTAAAAAAGTTTCTTCCAACATATAAATAACAAGAAAAAAATCAAGGAAACAGTTGGTCCACCAAAGAGAGAAGATGCCAAGGAAGTAACAGGCAGCAAAGAGAAAGCAGAACTGCTTAACTCATTCTTTGGATCGGTCTTCATGCAAAAAGAAACTATAGCCCAACCTAACAAAAACACAACTGTAAAAAACAGACTAGAAATAAAAGTTAAAATAAGCCAAAAAAAAAAAAAAAGGGTAAGAGAATACTTGTCTGATCTTGATGAATACAAATCACTGGGACCTGATGGATTACATCCCAGAGTTCTAATGGAGCTGGCAGATGTCATCTCAGAATCACTATACCGCATCTTTCAAAAATCCTGGAGGACTGGAAAAGAGCTGATGTGGTTCCCATCTTCAAAAAAGGGGAAAAAATAGACCCAGGAACTATAGACCAATCAGCCTAACATCAATACCCAGGAAGATACTGGAAAAGATAATAAAAAAACAGGTCTGCCAACATCTAGAAATGAGTAAAGTAATAACTAGAAGTCAGCATGAGTTTGTTAAAAACAGATCATGGCAAACCAATCTTATTTTATCCTTCAACATAGTGACTAAATTAGTAGACCAGCAAAATACTGTGGACATAATATACTTAGACTTCAGCAAGGCATTTGACAAAGTAGACCACAACCTACTTCTTGGTAAGCTAGAAAAAAATGGATAGAAAGCATCACCATCGGATGGATTTGTAACTGGCTGACAAACTGTTCTCAATGAGTAGTCCTTAATGGTACTATGTCTACATGAAGGGAAGTAAGCAGTGGGGTACCACAATGTTCTGTCTTAGGTCCAGTACTCTTCAACATCTTCATAAATGACTTAGATGAGGGAATAGAAGGGGAACTTATCAAATTTGAAGATGACATTAAGTTGGCAGGAATAGCCAACACCCTAGATGATAGGCTCAAGATCCAGATGGATCTTGACAGACTTGAACACTGGGCCTACATTAAATCACAAAATGTGATTTAATGTAGAGAAAAGTAAAGTCTTACATTTAGGCAAGACAAACGAAAACTACACATATAGACTGAGTGAAACCAGGCTTAGCAGTAACTGTGGGAGGGAACTTGGGGTCTTAGTGGACAACCAATCAAATATGAGTCAACAGTGTGCAGCAGCAGCCAAAAAAGCCAATGCAATCCTAAATTGTATTAACAGAGGAATACAATCAAGATCAAACAAGGTACTAATACCACTCTATAAAACCTTAGTAAGACCCCACTTAGAATACTGCATCCAATTTTGGTCACCATACTATAAAAAAGATGTTGAGACTCTAGGAAAAGTGCAGAGAAGAGCAACCAAGAGGATTAGGGGACTGGAGGCTAAAACATACAATGAATGGTTGTAAGTACTCGGCATGGCTAGTCTAGTGAAGAAAAGGACCAGGGGAGACATGATAGCAGTGTTCCAATATTTGAGAGGTTGCCACAGAGAGGAGGGGGTCAACCTATTTTCCAAAGCACCGGCCCATGGGCTGCCAGTTTGACACCCCTGGACTAGAAGACCTACAAAGTTCCTTCCAACTCTGTTAATCTGTTAATACATATTTTGGGTGATAGTTCTGTTTTATCCTCTTTTCACCAAAAGCTACATTTTACTTTTTCTTTGCTGTCAATTGCTTGAATGGAATGTGCATACTTCAGTTTTAATGTTAGGGCATAGCTTTCCACTTCTCATAACATTGACTTAGTGACTTCAGATCTTTAATAAGGATGTATTCCTGCTTCCTCAAAATCCTCAATTTGGATAGCTATATCATCAGCATAGCAAAATTTTTTAGAGTTGGTTTCTGGCAAATCATAAGTATATCAAATAAATAGAAGTGGGGCTAGAACTGATCCCTTCCATTCTTAATGGAAAAGAATTTGCTAGTGGTGTCTCCTACAGTAACCTTGAAGTATCAGTTTTCTAACATGTTTTCCAGAAGGCTTGTGGCTTTAAGACATGGAATAGTTTCCTTCAGTTTGAGCATCAAACCATCAAGCCATGTCATGTCATAACTGCAGTCAAATCAATAAAAGCCATGTACATTTTTAGTCTTTTTGGAAAACCAGTTTTGATAAATGAAGTAAGAGCCAGCTTCTCTTGGTGTGGAACCCAGCCTGAAATGAAGGGACAACCCAATCAACATCAACATCTTGGTACATTCTGTTATAAAGTAATTGTTCCAGAAGTCTATAGCAAATAGGGCTATAGGGCCGTAGCTTGCTGAATCATTGTGTGGCTTTCTGGGTTTGCAATATTTTGAATTGACTGGGGATTTTTCCAGTGTTCAAAGCATCTGTATAAAATTGTTGTAACCATCTTCTAGTATGAGGTCCTAAATATTTAATAAATTCTGGGAACATCCCATCAGGCCCAATGGCCTTCCTTTCTTGCAGTAGGTGAAAGTTGCATTCATTAAGGGAACCTGTTATTACCACATCAATCTTTACTATGACTCATGCCAATCGTATGCATCTAGTGGTGCAACTTGCAATAAGGCAGGAAAATTGATCAAGGAAGCCTGTACCATATGTTATCCTGTCACTTTCTTCACTGGAGTGGAGATATTCAAAGAACGATCATGAACCAGTCATACACATCTTTTATTTGAAAGGACTTGGCGTCATGTCTCATGGTCTCATCACCACATATTTTGATTTAAAGGTAGTCTGATGGAGAATACATTTCAATAAAGATCACCTGGAATTTTCAGTTGGTGCAAAATATAGCAGCCAGATTATCACAGAAGTTGACTACAAGGAACATGTTACATATGTTTTGAGGACTCTGCATTGGCTTTCCAAGGACAATTTAAAGTGCTGTTATTAATCTATCAAGTTTATGTCTTGGTGCTTGTTATCTGCAGGACCAGATCTCCCCATTAGGATCAGTCCAATCACACCAGGAGAAGCAGCTAGTTGTCCCTCCTTTTGGGGAGGTGGGGAGGGCATGGAAGTGGAACTGGCCCGCTGGAATAACCTCCCATTGGAGATTTGTTTGCCTCTAGTACTGTCTACCTTCTAGAAAAAGTACAAGATGGAGCTTTTCTGGAGGGCTTTTGGCACCGAGTGCATATAATAATCAAATATATGCCAATGTTAATCAGTATAGAGTTATTCGCATATGAATCAAATCAATAATATAACTTTGCAACATCTTAAGCACTCCTTACAATAGAACACAGGAATGAAGAACAGAACAAATGGATGGGAGTGAAATTGAATGAATTTAAATCACCAGGGCAAGATAAATTATACCCTAAGGTAGTGATCCCAATGAATTATAATCCAGATGGATTTTTTCCCTCTGTTATCTGTAAAAATCCCAAAGAGCACTTCTCTGGGATATCTCGGTATCGAAAAAGCAGAAAAGAAATAGCCAGGTGACTATAGTGCAGCTGTTTTGACACTGATACCAAAGAAAATTATAGAGTAGATCATAAAGAACATGTTTGCAAAGTACTTCTAGATCAATGTGATAACTCTAATGGTGATCATCCCATGTTATTATTTCTTACAAAGAGTTCATCAAACTAACATTATCTTGTTTTTGATCTACTCTACTCTACACATGGACATTTCCAAATGGTTAGCATTACATTTATTTATTTATTGGTTCAATTTATATACCGCCCTTCTCCGGAGACTCAGGGCGGCTTACAATGCATTAAGCAATAGCCTTCATACTTTTGTTTATACCTGCTTAGTAGGGCTTCCTTTGGGCCACCCAAGCGGTTCTTTTTTATACAAAGACAGCTTATTGCCCCCACAATCCGGGGCCTCATTTTACCTACCTCGGAAGGATGGAAGGCTGAGTCAACCTTGAGCCTGGTAAGATTTGAACTTGCAATAATTGCAGGTAGCTGGTGCTACTTAATAGCACTTTAGTCTACTACGCCACCAAGGCTCTTATAAATTGAACTAACTACTATGCAGTCTAAAATGGAGTTACCTCTATTCAGTCAGCAAAAACAAACCTGGGTGATAACTCATTCCCAGATAATGAATTCCTTTAAAAATTACAATTTAAACTAAAAAATAATAATAATCAGATCATCAAGATATGAAGGCAGCCATATTAGATGTGGTTATACAGCTACGGTAAAGAAAAGTTTTAAAGAATTAGATTGGATCAGTAGAGAAACTGAAGAATTCTAGACTAAAATTCATGATATTGTTAATGATGAAGGAAATAAACATTTTGAAGTGCAAAATGGGCTTTGTATAGATTCATTGATAATAGCTAAATGAAGGAGAAAGGAAAAAGCAACATTTATTTTATTTTATTTTATTTTATTTTGAATTTGTATACCGCCCTTCTCCCTGAGGACTCAGGGTGGTGAACAGCCAAATAAAAACATCAAGTACAAATATTAAAATACAGTTAAAAATATACATATATAAATTTGGCCCCGTTAATTAAAAACAATAAACAAAACACTTAAAAACACTTTAAAAAAATTAGGCCAGCCCGGCTTGCTGGAAAAGGAAGGTTTTAAGGGCACAGCAGAAGGCACTGAGGTCTTGGATTCTCCTTATCTCTGGAGGCAGTTGGTTCCAGAGGGTAGGTGCCCCCACAGAGAAGGCCCTCCCCCTGGGAGTCACCAGCCTACACTGTTTGGCTGATGGCACCCCGAGGAGGCCCTCTCTGTGGGAGCGCATGGGTCGATGGGAGGTCGTCGGTGGCAGCAGGCGATCTCGAAGATAGCTAGGCCCTATGCCATGGAGCGCTTTAAAGGTGATAACCAACACCTTGAAGCGCACCCGGAAGACCACTGGGAGCCAGTGCAGCTCACGCAGGAGCGGTGTTACATGGGAGCGCCAAGCTGCTCCCATCACTACCCGCGCTGCTGCGTTCTGGACCAGTTGGAGCCTCCGGGTGCTCTTCAAGGGGAGCCCCATGTAGAGAGTGTTGCAGTAGTCAAGGCGAGAGGTGACGAGGGCATGAGTGACTGTGCACAGGGAATCCCAATCAAGAAAGGGCCGCAACTGGCGAATCAGGCGAACCTGACAAAAGGTCCCCCTGGTTACAGCCGTCAGATGTTCCTCCAAGGACAGCTGCGTATCCAGGAGGACTCCCAGATTGCGAGCCCTCTCAGTGGGGGCCAACGACTTGCCCCCAATAGTCAGTGATGGAGTCAACTGACTATATCGGGATGCCGGGAGCCACAGCCACTCAGTCTTGGAAGGGTTGAGCCTGAGCTTGTTCTTCCCCATCCAGATCCGCACAGCCTCCAGGCACTGGGACATCACTTCAAGGGCATCGTTGGGGTGGCCTGGGGTGGAGATGTACAGCTGGGTGTTATCAGCGTACTGGTGGTATCTCACCCCAAAGCCACGGATGATCTCGCCCAGCGGCTTCACATAAATGTTGAACAGGAGGGGTGAGAGGACTGACCCCTGAGGCACTCCACATATAAGAGGCCTTGATGTCGACCTCTGCCCCCCTGCCAACACGAACTGCGACCGGTCGGAGAGAAGGAGGAGAACCACCATAATACGGTGCCCCCCGTCCCCAACTCTTCCAACCGGTGCAGCATGATACCATGGTCGATGGTATCAAAAGCCGCTGAGAGGTCTAACAGGACCAGAACAGAGGAGCAACCCCTGTCCCGATCCCTCCAGAGATCATCAACCAACACGACCAATGCCGTTTCCGTGCTGTGCCCAGGCCTGAAACCCGACTGGAACGGATCTAGATAGGATGTTTCCTCCAGGAATTGTGGAAACTGTCACGCGACCACACTCTCAACAACCTTCGCCAGGAAGCGAAGGTTGGAGACAGGACGATAGTTGGCCAATATTGCCGGATCCAGGGACGGCTTCTTGAGGAGAGGCCTCACCACCGCCTCTTTCAAGGCGGCGGGGAAGTGACCCTCACTTCCAACATAGTTGGTGGTGGTGGGGAATTCCCCTACTAAATGCACTGGGCCCTATCTAACAAAGAAAAACATAGCTCAACAGAAGTAACTGCAAAAGGGATCTGGGAGTCTTGGTAGACAATCACTGAAATATAAGCCAGCAATGTGCTGCAGCTGTCAAAAAAGCCAACATATCCTAGACTGTATTAACAGTGGGATAGAATCAAGATCATGAGAAGTGATACTACTACTTTATGATGATTTGATAAAACCACACTTGGAATGTGTAGAGTATTTGGTCACCACAATATATATAAAAAAAACATGTTGAGGCTCTGGAAAGATGCAGAAAAGAGCCTCAAAGATGAATGGGTAAAACATGTGAAGAATGTTTGAAGGAATTGGGTATGTCTAGTCTAGCAAAAAGAAGAACTAGGGATGGCATGATAGTAGTGTTCCATTATCTGAGGGGCTGCCACAAAGAAGAGGGAGTCAACCTATTTTCCAAAGCACCAGAAGGCAAGACAAGAAAGCAATGGATAGAAACTGAACAAAGAGAGAAGCAACCTAGAACAAAGGGAAAACCTCCTGACAATGAGAACAATTAACCAGTGGAATGGCTTGCATTCAGAAGTTGTGAGCTTCAACACTGCAGGCTTTTAAGAAGAGACTGGACAGCCACTTGTCTGAAATGGTACAGGGTCTCCTGCTTGAGTAGGGGGTTGGACTAGAAGACCTCCAAGATCACTTCCAGCTCTGTTATTGCAAGAATACCAGCTGAACTGTTTACAAGATACAATAAAATTGCTATATATCTGGAATCCCCAACTCCCAGCCACGGACCAGTACTGGTTTGTGGCCTGTTAAGAATCAGACCACAGAAGTGAGCTAAGCTGCATCAGTGCATGCACCAGGATCTAGGTAATGTGTAAAGCCATTCCCCTCCTCCCTGCCCAGTTCATGGAAAAAATGGTCTTTTCCATAAACCAGTCCCTGCTGTAAAAAAGATTGGGGACTGCTGCTGTATATAATTTGTAAGCAGGTATAGGAAACACAGCAATGGCCAAGGAAAGGTGAACTAATATTCTTAGGTTTAAAAAAGGGCAGTGCTAAGAAACGCTCAAGGTACCAAACAGGTGCACTAATCTCATATGCTCATAGTAAGGTGATGGTGGTGATTTGCATCACCACCACCTCGAGTAGCTTGGCCCAATGATAAGTAATCCTTTCTTAAGGATGCTGTATGAGAGAGACAACAAGGTAATTTTTATAGAAATATCCCCCACAAAGACACACAGTCACACAGACACTCATGGATCACCCCCACATGCCTCCATACTTATGTGCACATAATGTAATATGCATAATTATATACTTAGAATGTGAAATCTTGGAATATTAATTTGATTAAAAACTGAATATGAGCAAGTATTACGATGTGGCTGAAAAAATGCAGTTTCAGGTTCCAGTTAATAGTTGTATAATTTCTCAATCTTGGGAAATAATAGTTCCAATTTATTCTACATTGATAAGAGCCCTGCTTGAGCACTGGATCCAGTTATGGGCACCATACTTGGGGAAGAAATGAAATGGAACAATGTCATAGTAGGACAGAGGCCTTTCACAACTGGGGCAGCCTATCTCTCAGGCACTGAAATGAGTCATCTGCACATCTCATGATATGAAATCATATTATGAAATGTGAATAACATAGAATTAGAAATTAGTAGCAGGATCAATGTCCACAGTATCCACCAATTATCTTACAAAACCTTTAAGGCTCTTATATGCAATGTCACACCATGTAATAGTGAAGGTTCCACATAATATGCCCGAAGCACAATCAATTTCTAATTTCTTTCTGTAGAATATATTTATGAACGTTCTCACACTCATTACTACTATACCAATATGGAGGAAGGAAGGAAGGAAGGAAGGAAAGAAGGAAAGAAGCAAGTTCTTTCATTTATTGGCCAGGTAGATAAAAGTGACTCAAGAGATTCCAAAGAGCTCTTTATAGATGAATCTCAGCTTACTGACACTATAGTTCCATGACAGTTAGAACAATTAATCAGTGAACCGGCTTGCCTTCAGAATTTGTGGGTGCTCCATGACTGGAGGTCTTTTAAAAGAGATTGGAGAAACATTTGTCTGAAATGATATAGAGTCCCCTGTTTGAGCGAGGGTTGGATTAGAAGATCTTCAAAGTCTGTTAGAAGAATAACAAATAGAATAACAAATTCTGTTATTCTGTTATCTGAGGGAGATAGGCAATTTAAAAAATGTGAAATGCAAATAAATAAACACTGTGCATCAAGTCATATGCAAAATCCTGCAGCAAAGATAGCGTCCTATTTTTATTGTGCTAATAAATTTGATAAAATGAACTGATATTCTGAAACAAACTGAAGAAGAACAGTTTGTTTCATCTGAAAGGAAAAATATACAAGGCAGCAAATGGAGGGATGATGCAAGAAAACCATGTAAAAGGACTAATCACAACTATAAATAACTTTCTAGGAAAGCAAAGCCAGTTGGGTAAAATATCACCTTCAGTTGTGCCATAATCAGAGACATTTAATGCAAATCAAGGAAAATGTCCTGCTTGCTTGGTTTACAACACTTTGTTTATGCAGACTTTTAATGCTGGGGTCAATGGACATTTTCCTAATTAGTTTGTTCCTTATGCCTAGGAAAGCTTAATAAATCTTATTTATTAGTGGATGTATTATGAAACACAATGTGCCTTTAGTTATAATCCCATGTTAGGATCACTTAAGTGCAGAACTAGATCTCTCCATTAAGGCCAGTCCAACCAAATCATTCATATCAGGAGAAGCAGCTACTTGTTGCCATTTGGGTGGGTGGGTGGGAATGGAAGGGCTGTCTTTGGGAACTGGACCTCTGGAACGACCTCCCCCTGGAGAAATGTTTTCCTGTAATACTGCCTACTTTCTAAAACAGCAGCCCCCAAACTTTTGGGCACTGGGGACCAGTTCCATGGAGAGAGGTTTTTCTGAGAGGCGTGGTTTCACATGCTGCCTGCATTGTGTGGCTGGAGCTTTACTTGTTTGTGCAGACTGGTTTCTGGCATGTTGCGGACTGGTGCTGGTCCAAGGACTGGGGTTGAGGAACCCTGTTCTAGAAAAAAGCAGGCAGTGAAGTTTTCTAGAATGCTTTTAGGGTCTGATGCCATATTTTTGGTTTAGGTTTCATCCAAACCTCAGGACGCCTCTATAGAGCATTGCATGCCAAAACAACTAGACATAAAGATAGGGTGGTTTTTTTTGCCCCCATGCCATCATTCTGCTGAGCACTTAATTCCCATAGCACTGTCTCATTTCTCATCTTTTCTCATCTTACCTACTACCTTGTCCTATTGGTTTCTTATGATTTAGCAATTGTTGTTTGCAATTTATGATGAATGATTGTAACTATGATTTATGACCTATGGTCTATTACTTGCTGTTGATGTCACGCTGTGAACTTATGCACTGGAGACCAAATTCCTTGGGTGTTCAATCACACTTGACTAATAAAGAATTTCATTCCATTCCATTCCACTCCACTCCACTCTATTCTACCTTCAGCTTTAGCATGATATTACATTTTTATATCTTATATCTTATATCAGTCATGTGACTGTGGTGATGTACAAATGTAACTAATAATAAGCGAACAAATATAATCCACCGTAAAGCAGTTAGTGGCATATAGATCAAATCAATAAATAAAATGACTGTGCTATAACTTTCACTGAATTTTATGTTAAGCACTATTTAGGGCAAAACACAAAAATGAATAGGCAGGAAGAAAACTTAAAATTGATAGTAAAATGACAAGGAAATGCCTCTAGCTTTGAATAAATTTAAATCTTCAGGGTAAGATAAATAGTATCCTAGGTTACTGAACCAAGTAGAATATGATCCAGCTAGATTTATTTTAGAAAAATCCCAAAGAGCAATTTCTGTGACAAATTAGTGTAGTAAGGCAAGTGTCTGGGTGAAAAAAGAGAAAAGAAGTAGCCAGATACTGACAGTACAGCTGTTTTGGCACTGATAGCAGGGAAAATTATATAATAGATCATAAAAGAATTTACTTAGTAAGGTACTTTTGAATCAATGTGATAATCTTAAGGATTATCATCCCATGTTGTTATTTGTTATGGATATCTCATCAAATAAACATTATCTTGTTTTTGATCTAGTACTCTATGCATGGACATTTCCAAATGGACAAGATTAAAACAATCAGATGATTTCATACTCTGCAAATTAAGATGGAGTACCTCTGTTCAGTCAGGAAAATAAAAAAGCCTGGTGATAACTATTGCTCAAATTGTAGATTTCTTGTAAAATTACAATTTAAAGGAAACAAAATAATCAGATCACCGAGATATGCACACAGCCCTATTTGCTGTGATTACCATATTTTACAGACTATAAAACGCTCCGGATTATAAAACGCACTGGATTATAAAAGGCACAAAAGCTAATTTGGGGAGGAAAACAAGAAAAAAAATCTGCCTCGCCTCTGTCTTCCAACAATTTGCCTCCTTGCAGCAAACAGCCTGGTCAGCTAATTTAGCATGAGCAGGTGATTGGCAGTTGGATCTGCCTCCCAGAATACTGATGATCAGCTGTTCTAGGCTGTGGGGATCGCACCTGTCCATTGGCGCTGCCCATTACCACTGCCACCTATTGCCACCTCTGCACACCCCATTTTTGGCTTCCACATGCCCCATTTTTGGCCTCAGTGCACCCATTTTTGGCCTTTTCCAGGCAGTGGCAGCAATTCCTGCCGCCTGGAAAGGGCCAAAATGGGGTGTGTGGAGGCAGAAAACGGGACGCGCGGAGGCGTGGATAGGTGGCAGCGGCTGGGAGGCAGATCCAACTGCCAATCAGCTGTTCATCCTAAATCAGGCTATGCTGAAGCTGACCAGGCTGTTTTCTGTTTGTTGCAAGGAGGCAAATTGCTGGGAGGCAGAAGCCAAAGGGTGGGGGCCGGTGGGTGGGTGGGGCTTCGGCAACATACAGTCTATAAGTTGCACAGACATTTCCACCCACTTTTTTGGGGGGAGAAGTGCATCTTATACTCCAAAAAATACGGTATATAGATAAAGAAAAATGAGGTGGGATGTGAAGTGGGACCCCAAAACAAGCTCTTTTTTATCAAATGTAGAGTGGAAGGAATAATTACCAAATTTGCATATGCCACAAAACTGAATGAGATAGCTCATGTTCCTTTAAAGTAAGAGAATAAAATGAAAAATGATTTTCATAGGTTAAACAGATGGGCTGAAAATAATAGTGAAATGTAATTGAGAAAAATGTGAAATTCTTTAGTTAGGAAACTGACATCAAATGCATATGTATACTAGGTAGGGAGCTACATGGCCTAATAATAGAACTTAGAATATGGAATCTTGAAATATTAATTGATTACATATTGAATATGAACAGTCATTGTGATGTGGCTGAAAAAATGCAGGTTCCAGTTAATAGATGTATGGTTTCCCAGTCTTGGGAGAAATAATAGTTCCAAATTATTCTGTACTGATGAGAGCCCTGCTTGAGCATTAGATTCACTTATGGGTACCATACTTGGAGAAGAAATGAAATGGAACAATGTCATAGTAGGACAGAGGCCTTTCACAACTGGCACTGAGTCTCTCAGGCGCTGAAATGAAATGTATCATCTGTCAACTCAGGTCGAATTGAAATCATATTATGAAATATGAATAACATTGAGTTAGAAATTGGTAGCAGGATCAATGCACACATTATCCACCAATTATATTACAAAACTTTTATATGCAATGTTACAACATGCAATAGTGAATGTTTCACATAATATGACCACAGTACAATTTCTTTCTAATTTATTTGTATCACATATACTTTATAAATACTCACGCTCATTCCTACTGTGCCAGCAGGGAGGATGGGAAGAAGAAAGGAAAGAAGGAAGGAAGCCTTTTCAACTACTGCCCAGGTACATACAAGTGACTCAGGAGATTCCAAAGAGCTCTTTGTAAATGAATCTCAGCTTACTGACACCACAGTTCCATATTTTATACTCTTAGCCTATTTTAGCATTCATTCTTTAATCTATTTCTTCCTGTTTTAAATGTTTTAAATCTCTACAAGAGTTCATACATTCTAGCAATTATATGTTCAATATCAATACACAACTGAACTTCAAATTTTGTTTTATTTTTTTCCCTGTCATAAATCTTTTTTATCCATTTTGAATCTTTTTAATAATTGTAAACGGGAAGACCATTGACAACAATATTCTTCTGCCACTAATTGTTCCCTTCATTTAATTTTATTTTACCCTTGATGGTTTTCCATTAATTCTTGTTATATTAACCATTTGTTTTTGCCTGCTCTTTCACTTCTATGGAATGCTTCTTGTGCTGAGTTTCACAAATGTATTTTTGGTCACAACCTTGGTTTATTCCACATTCTCAGTATGGCACATCTAATAAAATGATTTTTAAAATCCACATTCATTTTAACTTTATTGTATCCTAAATATCTATGCCATCCAAACCAAAGTGACCTTTTAACTTCAAAAGTCCCTTGTGGGTTTTTTGTTTTTTTTTGGCAAATCCATTGTTTTAACCCAGACCAAACTGCAATCAGATAAACTGAGTTCACCTCTTACCTTTGCATCTTTTAACACTTTATATTTAACTCATTGTTCTTTACCTTGCCATTAAAAAATACACATATTTTGCCATTGGTTGAATAAAGCATCATAATAATGATTTGTCTGAAACAAAAACACCATTCTAGGCAAAACATTCATTTTTATCACGGAAATATACCTTAAAAGCGACAATGTTAATTTCTCCCATTTTAGCATGCATATCTTTCTTGATTTCATCCCATGTCTTAACATAGTTATTTTGAAATAACATACAATTCATATTTGCCATAGTAATACCAAAGTATTTTAATTTTTTCTCAGTCTTAATATCAGTTTTTTTTCATCAGTTCTAATTGGTTTTTATAAATTTCATACTTTTAACACCTTCATTTCCTGATTGTTAATCTTAAAACCTGTGAACATACCAAAGTCTTTTAATTTTCTTATTGATGTTTTTACTCCCTCTAGTGGATCTTCCAATACTAACAGCAAGTCATCCTCAAATGCCCTTAACTTATAAGTTTCTTTTTAAATCTTTACTCCCTTAATTCTCTGACTGTGTATTATGTCTCTATTATGTACTTTAAAATGAACAAGAGTGGAGTTGGTAAACATCCTTGTCTTGTCCTTTTTTCAATCTCACAAGGTTTTGGTAGTTCTTTGTTAACAATTATTTGTGTTTTCATTGAAGTATCAGTGGATCTTACCAGAGGTGAGCTTCACATAATTTAACAACTGGTTTACCCCGCGCCAAAAATGTGAGCGTGCGTGCGTGCACACAAGCTTCACTCACTCGTGCACCTTCTGCACATGCATACAGCCTTCTGTGCATGCACTTTGCTCACGCACACGCTTGCACACATGCGCACTGCTTAAAAAACACAGCTAAATAGGATAGCATAGCGCCTAAGCGGGTGGGTGGGCCAACCTGCAGGTCACAACTACCAGTTTGCCTGAACCGGTACGAACTGGCTGAATCCCACCCCTGGATCTTACCCATTTAATTGTCAGACCTGGAAGCCATTTTTCTACCTTTGTGCCTTCAGGGTTCAGGCCTGTCACAAATTTTACTGTGGGAAATTGGGAGGGGGAATTGCATAGAGGGAAGAAGATATGTAGTTAAATAAAATTCTTTATAGAAAGTCAAGGCCAAGGTGCCCTGCAGCTGTGTTGAGAAGAATGAGGAGGTATCCTCTGTTCCGGACGGTACCTGATTGGATGTGTGATGGACATGTGATTGTCTTTGGGTGTGGAAAACCTGGAAGCTCTCAGATTTGGGTTTTCCTAGATGTGCCAATATGACATCTCTAATAAAAGTTAGCTTTGAGGAACTTCAAGCCTCGAAGTTTGATTTCATTGGGGGTGTTACTTGGATCCCTGACATTAATAACATTATCTTGAAGGTTCATATATTCCAAAATTCTTAACAAGAAAATACTATTCAAATTGTCACAGACCTTTTCTGTATAAAAATTTCAATGCAACTTATTTTTCATTATGTTGCTCCAAATATTGCAAAATATCCAACATATTTCTAATATCTAATAATTGTCTTTTATGTAAAAATCTATATTGATCTTCATAAATAAAGATTGGTAAAATTATTTTCAAACATTACGTGAAAATCATAGTCATTAATACATTGTCATTATTCCTTATTATCGGCATTGATCAATAGTTTCTTGTTAAAGTCAAATCTTTATGTGTAATGTTATATTAGCATCTTATTAGCTATTTCCAGTTTTTAGAATAATATTCATTGTTGTAAAGTTTGTAAAAGCTTTTTACCTCAAAACATAAATAGTAAAAAGCCGACAGCCCATTGGACCAGGTGTCTTTATTGTTTTAGTATTGCTTTTGATAGCTTCACACAATTAATTTATTGTTATAGGTCTGTTCTAAATTTCTCTGTAATTTCTCTGTAATCTTTGGTAAATTCTGTTTATATAAATATTTATCCACTTTTTCTGTGGTAAGTTTTTGACCTTTGTATAAAATAATATAATACCTATGAAGCACTTTTTGCATATTTGATTTATATTTTATTACAGTTTTACCTTCTTGTAATTTTAATATTACTTTCTTTTCTTTTTATATGCCATTTTTCTGGCTTATTTGCAAGTTCAAAATTTCTTTGTTTTGCATAGATCATCTTCATTTGCATCTGTCTCATTCTTACCACAGATAGTCGCCTCTGAAAAAGCTTAATTTGTTGAGTAATAGTTGTCATTCCTGGTTTGTTTTTTGTTTTTTAAAATTTTCTCCCTTTTTAAAAAAATCTCATTCCATCTCATTTTTGTAATCTGTCATTTTAAAATCTACCTTCAGATTAGCCTCACACTTTTCTGGCATAACTTGTTTCATTTCCAAGGGACTTTGTCCTTTTTTGAATATGTATGGTAAGGGCAAAACACAGGTAATACTCTTGCTTCCTATTTTCTTCATGGCAACAGCCCTGTGTGGTGGGTCGGACTTAGAAGTATCTGGCACTAAATAACTCCCCAGTTTTCATGCCTAAAGCAGATCTAGAACTCAGCGTCTCCTGGTTTCTAGCCCGGCACCTTCACCATCATGCCAAACTGGCTTTCTTTTATAGTGACATGGCAAAGAAAACAGAAAATTAGGCAAGAAATCTGGGATTCACAGAAAAGACTCATGTGGATGTAGAAAGAAAAGCTGAGGTAGTATAAAAAGAAAGTGCTCCCTCAGCATTAAAACATGAAGGAGACAGTAATTCTTCTTAACCTTAATTATACCAATATCTGTGGTGTTAGAATTATCATGGTGTTGAACTCATAGTTCTTAAGGCTGATGGTCCTTCACTTCCTTCATTCCTGCTTCTTTATATTAGTTAATGAGGAATGGATTGCTGCCTACCAAGTATGCTGGGTTCAACAATGCTTTTAACCAGTGAAGGCAGACCACGTACCACTATATCAAGCTAATGATCATACCTCACTACCACTCTGAACCAATGAGGGCCACATGCTGCTGACCGCAAACTTGAACAATTCTCAGTTAATTACAACAACAATTGTTCCCCAAAGAGAGGAGATCTTAACAGCAGAAGTTGAACAACTAGTATTTCAGTCACAACACTGCCTTGTTATCTGCTCCTTCAGGTCCTTGGGAAACTTATTACAAGGCTACAAAAAAGGGTGATGAATGATGATGCTATCATATTAAACTCTGCCTCAGTTGATGGCAAGAAAGAGAGAAGTCACTGCTATTGCTTTCCTGCCTGTGATAGTCTTCTCCTCGCTAAGGCGGATAATGCTCAGTTTTTATGTCTCAACAACAGAATGATGAATTGGATTATCTTGTATTACCTCTGTATAATATTACTGTAAAGATTCCGTTAGGGCCAGGAAAGGAGAAGGAGAAAGAATCCTTGCTCAGTAATAAAACACACATTTGTGCATCTACCCAAACAACCAATTGGGTGTCTTAGATCTGATTCTAGAACATTCTTCACACTACAAGTGCAGGAGTGAAATGCTACCGGTTCACACCAGTTCGGGCAAACCGGTAGTGATAAAAACTGGTAGTTAAAAAAAGCTACCAGTTCGTCTGAACCGGTAATTCTGATGATCAGCTGTGCCACACGGTTTATGTTCTTTAGAAAGCAGGAAATCTTACTTTCTAGCAAAGCTAAATCACGCGGCACAGCTGTTTCCCCCTCTCACTGTTCTACTTACCTTCCCAAGCCTCCTTTTTCCACGTGAAGCACTTGTTTGGTGCGCACTGCGCATGCATGTGTAGTGTGCTTTTGACGCACACCGTGTATGCATGCACGCAGCACGTGTTTGACGCGCACCACATATGCACGGGCAGCGAACCAGTGGCAATCCGCAGAGGATTTCATCGCTGTGCAAGTGGTATAAAATATATTTTTATTTTTTATCTTTACAAAGGCAATGTAAAAGATGCAGGATCAACAATACTGTACTGATTGGCTTAATTTATTTATTTATTAAATTTATACGCTTGCCCATCTCAACAGAGACGATTCTGGGCAGCTTACAAACATTAAAACTAGTACATATTAAAATAAATAAAAGAAAGAAGCGCCTTGGTAGTACAGTGGTTTAAAGCACCCTGTTATTAACACAGCTGCCTGCAATTACTGCAGGTTCGAATCTTACCAGGCTCAAGGTTGACTCAGCCTTCCATCCTTTCTAAAGTAGGTTAAATGAGGACCCAGTTTGTGGGGGCAATAAGCTGACTTTGTATAAAATATACAAAAGAATGAAGGCTATTGCTTAACGCATTGTAAGCCGCCCTGAGTCTCCGGAGAAGGGTGGCATATAAATCAAATTTAAAAAAAAAAGAATAACAGCAATACTAAATACTAACACTCTGGCTTCATGTATAAAAATGGTATTGCCTGTGAGAGATCCTGCTATTATCTGTCAAAATGATAAGAAAATATGCAAATAGATTAAGCAATATGTGTCATTGCAAGATTATATTCAGGTCATAGTCCAGTGATGTATCCACCAATAGGAGGAACAGGAGAAATCTGAGGACTAGATCACTGCATTGGTGATGGGTGGAACCATTTAAATTCTAGAACATCTACAAACAAGTTCAGCCTCTCAGGTAGCCAGTTATACAGCTACAGCATAGACTATTTTATTTTGAACAATAAATAAATATGACAGAACAGATAAAAACGTAAGCTGGAAAGGGAAATTAGAGTATCAGATCTTTCAAAAACTTGAGTTTTATTCAAACAGCAATATTAGGTTATAACTTAATACTATTAATATTAACATTAGCAGTCTGTTGTAATAACTAAAGTGGTGGCCTAGAAACCAGGAGACTATAAATTCTAGTCCCACCTTAGACATGAAAGCCAGCTGGCTTTCGGCCAGTCACTTTCGGCCAGTCACTTTCTCTCAGCCCAATTCACCTCACAGGGCTGCTGTTGTGGGGACAATAGGAGGAAGGAGTATTATGTATGTTTGTCACCTTGAATTACTTATAAAATAATAAAGCTGAGATAAAACTTTAAAAATAATAAATAAATTAGTCATTTGTTTAGAATGCATATTGTTGAAATGTGGGAAATACAGGAGAGAAGGGGGGGAAAGGTCATTTTTCACTGAGCACATACATAAAATTCACTCCTAAAAAAGATTGGGAATGGGAATTTAGAACTTTACAAAAGAACATTTGTATTCCGAATTCTTAAAAAAATGTTATCATCTTCCACATCAAGAATAGTCAGCCTTTGAATAGTAAGAATTGGATCTTATGCATGAGCAGGATTTTTCCTGCTTATGGGAAGAGCTGGTTGGCCATTTCTTCCTGACTACTAGATCAGAAAGTCTTTTTTGAACAAATCCAGCCAGGCTTTATGTTAAAATAAACAACCCCAGCAGAAAATGGAATGAGTGGTACACCTTGAATACTTAATGATAAGTTCCTTGAATGAAAAAAAACAATCAGACTGGAATGATTAGCAATACTGTCAGCCAAACTTCTCTTTTCCTCCTGAGCTGTGGGAGCTTTGCTTGGGAAAAGAAAATTATACAGTTGAAGATGATGAATGATCAAAAATCATCTCAGGTCTTTCTTGGATTCTTCACCGTCATAGATGTAGATCAGGGGTGTCAAACTCAAGGCCCGGGGGCTGGATCCAGCCCGCGGGGTGCTTAGATCTGGGCCATGGGGCTATCCTGGAAACAGTGAAAGACCAGCTTGTGGTGCCTCTGCCAGCGAAAATGGAGCTATGGAGGGCCATGGGGGATGCTCCTGAGCACTGTTTTTGCTAACAGAGGGTTGTAGGAGGCCATCACAGCCAAAAACGGATCTCGGGAGCCTGTTTTCACTGGCAGAGTACTCGGGCCACCACAGGCATCCTAACATCCCATGCCCTTCCCAGGGGCCCGAGGTCAAACATAACTCTGATGCTGTCCTCAATGAAATCAAGTTTGACACCCCTGACGTAGATTGATAAAAGTATTACAGGCAGTCCTTGACTTACAATTGCAATTGCACCTGGAATTTTGATAGTAAGCTGTGATGGTTATAAATTGAGGCACTCATGTGACCAGATCTGATTTTGCAACTGTTTTTATGGCAGTCATTAGGCAAATCATGCAGTGGTAGATCCAAATCACTCTGTTGTAAATCAGAATGCATTCTCTCAAATGGGCATTTTTTTGTTGGAAACCAGAAAAAAAGTCACAAATTTCAGTCATGTACTACAGGACGCTGCAACCAGTCATAAATGTGAACTGGTTGCCTAGTGCCTGAAATGATGTCATGTGATTGGGGGGGGGGAGGAAATGTTATATTTTACAATGGCTGGAAGTGCTTCCTAGCCATAAATCACATCTTCTGAAACTGTTCTAACTCCAACTAGCTGTTAAATGACCAGTTGTAATTTGAGGACTATCTGTACTAACAATATATATGGACATACATTGCTTTAGAGTATTATGGATTTGCATCTTACAAATTTCATTGCGTTAATCTGAATATCTTTTGAGTAATAAGTTAAAATTGTGTTATCATACTATCTAGTGTATATTAGGTGTGGTGAATTTTTGCAATATTGTATATTGTATTGACTTTGAGGCAAGAATATGCCAAACTGGGAGTTTTATGTTGAAATTATAGTCTCAAGTATGATCAGATTTAAAGTATGTCACTTAGCTGGTCCATACTCCGCAGGTGTATGCTATGGTTACAACATCCACCTCAGTGGGTGTATCACCTAGTTGAAGGTGTGTATCTGTTCACAAGAATAATTTTGCATCATGACTTCTGCATTAATATTCAAACTAATCTTCAGTGGCTTGTGGCAACATAGTGGAAAGTAGGGAGACTGGATGTTGATTGTGCAATATATATACATTTACTGGGTTTTGATTTTGAAATGACATAAGAGTTGCAATATACTTTTATGTGATAGGCACAAATTTATGAGATCATCTGTCAGCCATGAGTTATACTTGAATGGCCTGCATTTTTACTCTACAGGAATTATTTATACTTCCTATTATTCATATATGTGTGTGTATATGTACACGTTTGTGTGTGTGTGTACACACACATCAGAGGTGGGTTTCAGCAGGTTCTAACCAGTTCTGGAGAATCGGTAGTGGAAATTTTGAATAGTTTGGAGAACCGATAGTAAAAATTCTGATGGCCCCGCCCCCATCTATTCTCTGCCTCCCAAGATCCAGCTGATTGGGAGCAAATGGGGATTTTATAGTATCCTTCCTCTGGAGTGGGGAGGGAATGGGGATTTTGCAGTAAGCTTCCCCTGGAGTGGGGTGGGAATGGAGATTTTACAGTATCCTTCTCCTGCCACGCCCACCAAGCCACGCCCACAGAACCAGTAGTAAAAATTTTTGAAACCACCACTGACACACATATATATTTACGAAAGTTATTTAAGTCAAGTTACTTTTGCACATTGAGACATATTTCAGAGCACATCCTAGGGAAATACAAAGATATACAAATATATCTAGTTAAAACGCTAGCTATATCAAGATATTCCTATTAATATGAAGATCATGTCACTCTGACACATATGAACTGTATGTTATTTCAAAATAACTATGTTAAGACCTGGTATGAAATTAAGAAGGGTATGTTAAAATGGGAGAAATTACAAGTTGTCTTTGCTGGAGAGAATTTCTGTGATAAAAAAATCAATGTCTCGCCCAGAATGATGTTTTAGTTTCAGACAATACCTGTTTTGACAATTAATGCACTATTCAGGCAAGATATATATATTTAAATTTGTGTGGCAGAAGAAAAAAACCATCAGTTAAATATAAGTTGTCACAGATGCAAAGGAAGGAGGATTGGGTTTACCTGATTTGAAATTATATTTTGCAGTTTGTTCAGTTTGAATAAATGGATAATAAGTGGATATTGCTGACAAATAAATCCTTTAGAGTTAGAAGGACATGACCTGAAATTTGTGGGGCATGGATAATAGTGATATGGTAAAGTCAAGGTTAATATGGATTTTAAAAATCATTATATTAGACATGTGATATTGAGAATATCGGAATAGATACAAATCCAGGTTATGCCTAAAACGAGCTTTGTATATCTCAACATGAAGCATTTATGGACAAGAAATATAGGCAAACACAAATACAAAGCCTGTCATAGAATAATAGAATTTTGTCAAGTGGAAATCTAAAATAAAATCAGGAGAAGAACTTATGGCCAAAGAATATAGTTGTCAATGGTTCTCTTATTTACATTTTTTAAAAAAAATATTCCATTTATTAATATCTGATTCTTAGAGACTGCCTGGATAAGTCTATGCAGTTTTCTTGGTGAGGTTTTTTAGAAGTGGTTTGTCATTGCCTTCTTCCTAGGGCTGAGAGAAAGTGACTGGCACAAGGTCACTCAAAGTGGCTGCGCGTCTAAAGCAGGAATAGAATCCACTGTCTCCTAGTTTTTAGCCTGGTGCCTTAAGCACTTCACGAAATGTCCTTTCCTACAATTGTTATAAAGAATTACTGTATACTTGACAAAAGAACTTACGTTTTTGAACACTGTTAGATAGGTTTGAAATAGAATTGTGTACATGTATTAATAAAGTTAATAAATGTATTAACCTTTATTGACATTTGAAACAGATGAACATGTGGAGTGTATGATAAACCAAGCGAAAACTTTTGGTTATGATATACTGATGGAACAATGGGAAAATTGCAAAGCTTTTTGGGATTTGCGAATACCGCCAGTTCATCCCGTCCTTTGACCGTGTGACTCTGCCGTTAACGGATCTGCTACGGACCAAACAGTTGGTTGGGAAGCCATGTCCAGGTCACCCCATACAGTGGACAGTAGCTTGTCAGCAAGTGTTCGAACATCTAAAAGCGTTGTTTGCAAGAGAACATCCAGACCCTGCCAAGCCTTTCGTCATGCAGGCTGACGCCAGCGACATAGCAGTCGACGTTCTGGAACCTGACATTGTGGCTGAAAGGATTGAAATTTACATTGTGTTATACTCTTAAAGAGAAGTTTTTTTAAAAAAATTATGTACCATTGGTATATGTAATCAGAAAATTGTCTAGAACAGGGGTGTCAAACTAGTGGCCCACAGGCCAGATGTGCCACGTGCAGGGCACATCCACCCCAGCTCCGCAAAGGGGAAAAAATGTCACGAAACATCATGTGATGGCAACATGACACATGAGTTTGACACTTGTGGTCTAGAATGTATAAGGGCACTTCAAACGTATGTTGTAAATGTGAACAAAAAGAAAGGACATTTTATCATGTTTGCCATATGTGTAAAAAAGTAGAAAATTCTGGATTTTAATACAGTGATTCAGAAGATTTTAAAGATTAATATACAATTGAAACAAAAGTTTTTCTTTTGGGATTGATGGACAAACAGTTGGGAAAAGTTCATGGAACTTTATTTTTGTGCCTGATAAACACAGCAAGATTATTTAATGCACAAAGATAGAAAGGTTCTATTTCTATTTTATTCCCCCCCTTTTTAAAAGGATGTCATTATTAAAATGGTACTCCACCCAATGCATTGAAAAGTTGTGTCTTTTTCCAAAACACAAACTGAGATGGATAATGTTGATCTCCACTAAGAGAATATTTATCTCACAGTAATGACAGGCCTATTTTCTGCATTCATCCTATCCTACCCCCATTTCTTGAGAGTGGTCAGATACGTAGTAGAGCCAATAGAATAGATTTAGCATTAAGGCAATGAATAGAGAAAGCTGCTGTAGTAGGCTGTAAGAATGAAAAGCAGCTTTACAGTTAAACCTGGAGATAGATTGGAAACAAAGCAAATGCCATAACATTTGAAGTTTATAATCTGCAAGCTCCAGTTAACACCTTGTCAGCTTCATTTCTCATTTATTGATGTTTCCAAATAAACTTCACCTTAATATACACATTATAATAATCTAATCTGAATATAATGAGCCAAGAATGAACAAAACAAGAAAAGATCCAGCTACAATCAATGAGAGAGAAAGGTATTCCTAACTAATCTAAATTTCCAGAAATACAGGGAGGTCTTGATTGGTGCTGTTAATGAATCCCAGATTCACACTTTTCAAAGTCAGGGGTGAAATCTACTTACCTTCCCTACCGGTTCGGAAGTGCACGCATCACATGCGGACACTCACTCCGCTTACGCATGTGCGTCATGTGCGCCCATGGACCCTCTGAGCATGTGCAAACCCTTCTGTGCATGCGCAGAGGGTAAAAAACAGGTTACTTCCTGGTTAAAACCAGGAAGTAATGATGACTGGGCGAGTGGGTGGAGTTTTGTGCTGTTGTTGCTACCAGTTCTCCGAACCACCCGCCATCGCTACCAGTTTGGCAGAACCAGTCTGAACCGGTAGCATTTCACCCCTGTTCAAAGTGAAATTTCTATGGAAAATATGGTAATTGGTTCTGGCTCGAAATATAGTTCTGGAAATAGGCAAGAAACTTTTTAAACCTATATTTGTATATTAATGAAATATTACAGTAAATTATAAAAATATAATTTAAATTTATGATTAACAAAGTCACAGAGTACTTATAGCAAGCAAACAAAAACAAAAATGCTACCACAGATTAAAATATTCCAACATCTTGTCCTAGTTTAGCATTACTATGACCATGTTCGTTGCATTCAATTACATCAGGTTTCTATCCATTTGTAATAATGAGCCTGTTCTTTTAAAAACATCTATTGCTTTTCTCTGATGGAATCTTTCTTTTCTCCATTTTGCCCATACAAAGATTAGCAGGCAGGGGTGGGTTCTAAATTTTTTTACTACCGGTTCTGTGGGTGTGGCTTATTTTGTTGGGGTGGCTTGTGGGGGGTTAATGTGATGGTGGGCGTGGCCAACTTTTTTTTTTTTTACTTTTAAAAGCATTTTTTCTACAACCTTAAGAGGTTGCAGAAAAAAATACTTTTAGAAGCCTCTGACGATCAGGCAAGTCAGCTGGGATCGCCAGAGGCTCTTAAAGGCATTTTTTCCCCCTACAACCTCTTCTGCTGAAGAGGTTGCAGAAAAGAATGCTTTTAGAAGCTTCTGATGATCAGGCAAGTCAGCTGGGATCACCAGAGGCTCTTAAAGACATTTTTCCCCTACAACCTCTTCGGCTGAAGAGGTTGCAGAAAAAAATGCTTTTAGAAGCTTCTGAGATCCCAGCTGAGCTGCGCAAACAGGCTGTTTACTATTTGCTGCAAGGAGGCAAATTGCTGGGAGGCAGAGGCAGAGGCAAATTTTTTTCCTCTTGTTTTCCTCCCCAAAAAAGGTAGGTGCGTCTTATAGTCCGGAGCATCTTATACTCCAAAAAATACGGTAGGTGCAGTATCCTTTAAGAAGACTTCTAGAATCTTGTTCAAAATACCATTGTTTGCAGGTCAGAGGTTCATAGAAGGTGACTGCTCTGTCCTACTTACTTTAATGTTTTTTATTGTCCCTGTAATATGTCTTACAAAAAGTCAGCAGGATCAGGGCCGATATGATCTCCATGGGAGGAGAGGGCGGGGAATGGAGTTCCACAGTCTGAAAGCCATGACAGAAAAGACTGTCTTCCAAATAATACTGACTAGCAAATCAGTAGATCCCTTACATGCCTCTCCTGTCGGGTAGGTGAACTGGGGATAGATAGTCTCTCATATAACTCTGTCCTATGCCATGCATTAGCAGCACCATGAATTTAATCTGGAAACAAACTGGCAACTAAACTGGAGTAGAGCAGAAGTATAATGTGCGCCAATCAAGGGGTACTCAGAACTGATCTATATTTTGTACCAGCTGAAATGTCCAACTACTCTCCAAGGGCAGTCCCAGGTGGATCACATTGTAGTAAAGTATATTTCTATTTTTGATTTTTAAATATATGCAGGTATATGAAATGACAAATGTGTTAAAACAGGCAAGGCACCACTTTCCAAGTCCTGCCTCTTAATCATGATGTTATCCATTGAGTCATGTCCGACGTTTGGTAATTCTATGTGCCAGGTCTTTCCACATTTTCCAATCTTGGCCTACTTCTTTGAGTTTTTGTATGTTCTGGGTAGCGTCATCTTTGATCGTGTCCAGCCACCCTGTTCTTTGGTTCCCTGGTTTTCTTTTGCCTCCAGCTTTTCCAAGTATAATAGATTTCTCTAGTGAATTCCCCCATTATGATATGGCCAAAGTAAATGAGATGCAGTTTCATGGTTTTGCCTTTTAGTGACGTGTCTGGTGTTATGCACTCCAGTACTTGCTTGTTAGTCACCTTTGTTGTCCAAGGAATATGCAAGAGGCTTCTCCAGTCCCACAGCTCAAATGAGTTGATTTTCTTCCTATCTTGCTTAATCCACCCAATATATGGAATTTACTGATAGATTATAAACCTGTTGAAAACATTAAAAGGGAAAGCTCCTCTCCCAATTATTAGTAAATAGATCAGAATAGCTATAAGAACAAATCCATGGAAAAGCTACCATCAAAATTAATGTAAACAATTTAAAATAAAAGATTAACTATGTAAATGTCTGGGAGAAGATGAATGATGAATGATGGTGTGGGTACTCTAGGGTTAGCATTTCACAAAGGCAGCCCCACAGCAAAGAAACTGTGTGGCAGGCCTAAAGATCCAACGAAAAAGATGGCACCAAGATAATTTTACTTGATGGTCACATGGAATAAAGCCACCAGGAATGATGAACAATTATTGAGTTGGTATGTATATGGGAGAAGATGTCCCTTAATAATTTTTTTCTCTAGATTATTCAAGACTTTAAAAAGCAATATCAGAACATAAGGAGGAGGTTTTGAAGTATTTTAGTAGGACTATCAGATTCTGTAACAGCTTTGTTCCCTATGCCATCTGTCTGGTAAACTCCCAAGATTCACAAGTTTTTCTCAGCTGTACATGTATACATCCAAACTAGATGTTTCTTTGTGTCATATAATAATATATGTGGGTATATGCATATTTATTTATTTATTTGTCATGTTTATGTAGTGTATATTGAAGGTGGTCACCCTTTGACTGTATGCAATGAAATTTCATTTTAATGTATACTGATTAGTGTACATTTAAAGTGACAATAAAGTTATTCTAAGTTTAAGTCTTTGAAATTCAATGAACCTACATTAAATATGCATAAGACTGCACGTTAAATATCCATAATAGTAAATATTCGTAAATATTTTGTTTATTACATAAAAAGATCCTGTCAAAATTAATTCATTTTCTGGTATCAGCCCCAGGGTTGCTTTAGCCAGCAATAAACACTTACTGCATAAGAGACCACCTTGAATTTAATTTTCGGGATAGATTGTGTAGTTTGCTTATTATTTTATGTGTATCCTGCCTTTATTATTTTTATTTCAAGGCAGAAAACATACAGAATACAGGTAGTCCTCGACTTATATCCATTCATTTAGTGACTTATGAAGTTACAATGATACTGACAAAAGGGACGTACGACTGGTCCACACATCCTGACAGCCACATGATCAAAATTCAGGTGCTAAACCTTCCCAGCTGACTTCTGAGCAAGCAGTCAATGGGGGAAGCCAAATTTGCTCAATGACAGTGTAATTCATTTAATGACTATAGCAAAAAGGTCATAAAATTGGACACTACTCATCTAACAATTGCCTTGCTTAGCAACATAAATTCTGGCCCCAATAAGTCAACAACTACCTGTACTTCCTTCTCCTACTCTTTCCCAGCACAACAAACCTGTGAGGTGAGTTGGCCTGACAGAGAATGACTGCCCCTAGGTCACTCAGCCAGCTTTTAAGCTTAAGGCAGGACTAGAATTCACAGTCTCCTGGCATCTTGACCACTAGATCCATCAGTTTCCCCATTCATCTCTTATAGGACTTACACAATGTTTTGAACTACTTCAGGAATTAGTTCTGAATGATCCGGGATGATTTTCATAATGTTGTTTATTTGGGGAAATTAGCATTTTATTTCCTATTCTGTTCGAGTGAAAATTGTGGCAAGAGCAACAATCTCTTCTAAATCTCCTCTTATGGTCAGTGTTTTCCAGTTGGTTAAGAATTATTTTGTCTTCTGCCTCTTGAGCCAGAACAAATATAACTTTTTGCACAGCCATTTAGATTTCTGTGTTTCTATCTTCTTTTCTATATGCATGATTTAAGAATTTATTTTCCTTCATCTCTGTACTCCCCATATCAACATGCAACTATGACTGTGGGTTATGTTGATAGAAACACGAGAGAGCGAGAGTAAGAGGGTGGGGGAGGTAGAGAGAGAGAGAGAGAGAGAGATTTAAAATGAAAAACATGGATAGTGGTACACAATTTTATTTTATTTTTCATCCATGATGAATGCAGGAGATACTTCAACTGTCTTGTCTGTACTCAAAACTTTAGCAGCATTTGGATTGGAACTATTGGAGCCAAGCTATACTATGATGTCAATAAACTGTATATATATACCAGGAGGCTACAGCAGTTCATTTTTGTATCATTCACACAGACATGTCTAGAGTCATCAAGTTCTAGTGGACAGAAGTTATTATAACTAAGGAAATAGAACACTGGCCAGATGTTATTTAATATTGTTCAGATGGGTTGGAAGGATGGAAAGGAATTGAACTCCGATTGGCTCATGATATGAGTGCTGGACTTGCAAATATTTAGTCCATATAACAGTACTCAGTTCATGTTGTAGTAAGGAGAGAAGCAACCTAGAACCAAGGAGAAATTTCCTGGCGGTTAGAACAATGAATCAGTGGAAAGACTTGCCTCCAGAAGTTGTGAATGCTCCAACACTGGAAGTGTTTAAGATGAGATTGCACAGCCACTTGTTTGAAATGATACAGGGTCTCCTGCCGGAGCAGGGGGTTGGACTAGAAGACCTCCAAGATCTCTTCCAACTCTGTTATTGTTGTCGACAAACAATAAAAATGCTCAAGGCTCGGCTAGGTGCAGCTCCTGGATAAAACCTCTGCCAGCTTGCACTGATTTTAATTATACCCAGCCCCCCCCCCCCCCCCCCGTCGTTCTATGAACAAGATGGGCAGTCTCTAAATTGGATATATAAATACAAAACCTCAGGTTTGGGGTTCGCTTTTGGAAAAGAAGGAGGCCAAGTCTGCTGAACATTTGAATTCTCCTAAGCATGCCGAAGAACTTCTTTGAATCACAACTTTTAATCACGGCCATCTTTTACTGTTCAGTGCATTTCCTTCTCCATTCTCTTAGTATGTTCCAAAATCTCTCTTACTTATTGGTATATATGGAGAAATGGGAGGAAGGAGGGACACAGAAACTTCCAATTATTTCATTAGAGCAACCTTAAAATGTTCATCCCTGAAAGATCAAGGAGAGATTCAACCTAGGAATAAGGAGAAATTTTCTGACATGGAGAATGATCAACAGTCAACAATCAAAAGTTTTCTCCCAAAGGTGCTTTTTCAAGAGGCAACTGGACTTTCTGGTTTTTTTCATTGAAGATGTTTTGCTTTGCATCCAAGACGCTTCTTTAGTTTCTTAGTGAAGAAATGGCTTGGATGAGAAGTGAAATGCCTTCAAAGAAAAAAACAGAAACTCCAGTTGCCTCTTGAGACAGCACCTTTGGGACAACCATGAGTTGGATGACTGAGAATCTCCATAGACAATCAAAAGCCCTAGTAAGACCATACCTAGAATACTGCATCCAGTTTTGGTCACCACACTATAAAAAATAAGCTGAGGCTCTAGAAAAAGTGCAGAGAAGAGCAACAAAGATGATTACGGGATAAAACATATGAAGAATGGTTACAGGAACTGGGCATGGCTAGTCTAGTGAAGAGAGGGACCAGGGAAGACATGATAGCAGTGTTTGAGGGGCTGCCACAGAGAGGAAGGGGACAAGCTATTTTCCAAAGCACCTGAAGGCCAGACAAGGAATAATGGATGGAAACTGATCAAGGAGAGATTCAACCTAGAAATAAGGAGAAATTTTCTGACAGTGAGAACAATCAACCAATGGAACAGCTTGCCTTCAGACGTTGTGGGAGCTTCATCACTGGAGGCTTTCAAGAAGAGACTGACTGCCATTTGTCAGAAATGGTGTAGGGTCTCCTGCTTGGGCGTGTGCGTGTGTATATGTGTATGTATGTATGTATGTGTGTGTATTTGTGTGTGTTGTTGGACTAGATAACCTACAACATGGGTATTCAACCTTAGCAACTTTTAAGACTTGTGGACTTCAACTCCCAGAATTCCTCAGCCAGCTTAGTTTAGAGTAGTTTAGCTGGCTGAGGAATTCTGGGAGTTGAAGTCCACAAGTCTTAAAGTTGCCAAAGTTGGAGACCCCTGACCTACAATGTCCCTTCCAACTCTGTTGTTTCTGAACGGCACGATCGAAGAACCTTGAGGCGACCGCAGCCTGAGCTGAACTGACCGCGGCCTCCAAGCGGTTAAGAATAGGTTGAGCCGTCAGTTTATCCTCTCCGCGCGGCCGAAGCTTCGCGGGCGACCGATTCGCCCGGCTTAAAACGTGTCTCTTCAAGCAATCGGAACCGGCCGTCCATCCTCCACCCCACTTTTTTTTTCCCCCGTCAAGAAATGGCCCGGCCTGCTTGCCAATCAAACGACGAGCCAATCAGAAGCGACCCAAGACCGCTCGCCGATCCAATCCGAAACGGCGTCAGCTTCCGCCGGTGCAGTTAGCCAATCGCCTGACAAGCTGTTCCTTGGTGACGAGATTCAAACGGTGGGAAGGCGGCACCTCCACCTCCGCTCCCCCCTCCCCCCCCACCGTCATCCCTCCACGAAGAGTGTTAATAACACGAACGCGGTGAGTTGCTCCGTAACGGCGCTCTTCCCTTCGGGCCTCGGTGGAG
Organism: Arizona elegans; assembly: GCA_022577455.1. NCBI lineage: Eukaryota > Metazoa > Chordata > Lepidosauria > Squamata > Colubridae > Arizona > Arizona elegans. The sequence goes on from JAKOOJ010000001.1 coordinate 219,412,731, forward strand.
TTTTGCTCCATTAGAGGAGAGGCCTTTCCCTCCAGGCTTTCCCAGTTACGGGGGGGGGGGGGGGGGGGGCTTTTTTCGCGGGCCGTTATGCTGCTGCTTTCCCACCCACCCGTTCCCCTCTTTGAGTCGCTGCCTTCCTCGGTATATTCGTTTCATTTCCTCCCGGGTTTTGGTTTTGAAGGAAAGCCGAGCCTCCCTACTCGCCATTTGATCGGAGCAAGAGCCTGATTTCCAAATCCTCGCCGTAAAAGCAAAAAGAAAAAAAAAGAAAAAAAGAAAAAAAAAGTGGTGTCTGTGTGTGTTTGGTTGACCCAGACAAGGCCAAGAACGTATTTCAAAGGGTTCGGGGGAAACCAGAACGAGGCATATGAAGTGCTGCTCTCAGACGTCCAGTATTTTTTTTTGGGGGGGGGGAAGGGGGAGGTGCTTCTGAAATATCCCATGGCTTTCTGTAGGGTTAGGGTGGCTTTGAATGTACAGATGTTTTCCTCTTTCCCATGATAAGTTCTCAACTTTGGGGTGCTGCAACTCTCACCCCCTTTTACCAACATGTATGACTGCTATTATAGCCCTGAACAAAACCCAAGGATTTAATTGGGGCTAGATTTTTTTTTAAAAAAAGGAACACACTCTTGGGAACCAAATTTAAATCTATGTATTCGGTCAGGGGTGGGCAAATGTGGCCCTTTTACAACCTGTGGACTTCAACTCCCAGAATTCCTGAGACAGCTTGGCTGTCTCAGGAATTCTGGGAGTTGAAGTCCACAGGTTGTAAAAGGGCCACATTTGCCTACCCCTGTATTAGGTATTAGGCAAAACAATGATAGAAACCTCTTATTTTCCAAAAACGAGATCTTTCAACTGGAAACAAGCGGGAAAGCAGCCAAATTCAAATCTGCTTCTCAAAAGGAAAGGATTACTGTACAGCCCCTCAGGGGACTGCTTTTACTCAATCCCTTGATCCACTTTCAATCAGGGGTTGATTCTTGCTTCCCCTCAACAGCAGTGCTGAGAAACTGGACTGGGCTACCATCCCTCTGGGCAGAGTTGGGAGCAAATATCCGAACAGTGATCCAGCCAGGAGCTGACACATCACTGATGCCTGCAGCTGAACCCTTGGAAAGAAAAGAAGCAAGCAAGCGCTTCCAGTTTGGCCTAGGAAGGTAATTGTTGCCTTGTCCAAATCACTTGCTGGAGGAAAAAAAAAAAAGGTATCCATTTAGGTTGCCTAATAGGTGTGTGTTTGCATTTTCCATTTTTTCATTCTGCTACTCAGAATAAATATTCCAGATGTTGCCAGTCAGAACAGGCTCGTTTTGTACGAGATGGGCAACATAAAGCTTTAACAAATAATTATATCAGAAACATTGTGCAATTAAAACTTTCTGAAGGAAAAGTCGTTTTATTCATGACTTATCTACCTCAGTTATTGGAATTTGGATAGGAGCAATCAATCACATTTCTGATTTATTATAGCTCTGAGGGCAGATACAAACAAAATATTGAATAAAAGAAATATTACATCCTTCTATGTATATATACATGTGTATAAAAGAAAATAAGTATATGGAGTCTAACAAAAATTAAGAACTTGATCTAAAATAAATCCAAATAAAATAGTATAAAAGATTTCAATCTTAACTATGGTGTATCATACAAACGGTAGCACAGAACTGTGCAATTTGAGAGATTATTTTGAGTCCTTGTTTGAAAGTGGTAGAATTAAATAGAAATTGCACTCCCTACCTGGAAATTTCTTCAAGACAGGATATATAAGAGTCTGACTAGAATATAGGGAACAGTATAAGAGCATATGGCCTAGAGTTTCTGTTTCTGTTGAACCACCACTACATGGAAATAACCAAAGATATATAGGATATGTATATATATATATATATATATATATATATATATATATATATATATATATATATGGAAACCAAAGATATTTAAAACGTCCAAGAAGGACTGCTAAGGATATAGTATCCAACCTGGCTAAAGTGAAGGCCTTATGAAACTTTAAAATTGGAATGGATAATAAATATCTGGCTGGAAGGGTAGTGTATGATACCTTACTTAGGCTTATTTGGAAATCTGTATCGCAGATTCGTTGCTTTCTAGCATTATCAAAGCCTAATGTTCACAGACTTCCCATGGAGAAGTCCAGCAACTGAGCTTTATCTAAGGCTTTTTAAAGCCATGATGATTTAGGCAGGAGCAGTCTCTTGCAGTATTAACAGCAGACCTAGGCCAGGGCCAGGGCCACTCCTAGCTGTTTTTTGTGTTGTTGTTTTGTTACCCTCTATGTAGCTTTTTCTCTCTCCTGTCAAAATCATGCCATCTTCCCATCACAAAGTACTCCTTACTACTTGCTTAGCTCTTTCACTTCTACCACTCATCCAGTTATCTTTTGCTGCATTCTAATAGTGCCCCAATTTAAGTGCTCCACACAGTTATTTTTTTCTTGGAAGGTGAAAAGGGAATGCTTTCCATAACTGATGAAGTTTATAATTAACTACCTTTTGTTCAATAAACTCAATGTAGCATTCCCACTTTTCTACATCATGCATCTTCTCTGAACTTTATAAAAAGTGAAGTTATTGACTTCGGAGGTAGAATCAGGTTGGGAGAAAGTGACTGAACAAAACTTCATGACTGGGTTTAGAAGTTGGGTTTCCATAGTCATACCCTATTTCTCTGTGTGTGTTGTAGTCTAACAATCCAAAAAGTTCTGTGTTCCTTACAACTGCAGGGGCACTTTATCTCAGTTAGAGTTTGATATGGGATAGAAATAGTGTTGGATTGGTGGCGGCGGGGGAGTGTTGAAGCTTCCTGGTCCTGTTAGACTTCTTGGTGGCCTTTGATACCAATCATTATTCAATCTTACAGAACCCACTCATCAGAGTTGAGGATTGGGGGCACTGTTTTGCAGTAGTTCTATTCCTCTTCAGTGGGCAGTTTTAGTTCTAAAGGGATAAGAAAGTAGAAGTTTGGTGATACCCTGATGTCTAATACGTGCAGTGCTTCAAAGGTTGGTCTTCTCTTCTCTTTAACATCTATGTGAAACTCCTAGGAGAGGTTAGTGATGATATCAAACTCCACTGTGGCTATAGGGGAGATTCTCTTTACATCCTATCCTAGTGCCTAGAGGCTGCAAGGATCTGGATGGGAAGGAACAAACAGATGGAAGTGCAATTTGTATAGAAGGTTTCTCTGTTGACAAGCAATCACTATCTTTGATATTATATTTGGTATTTCTGGACTCGAAGATTCTGTATGAATTGTAGGTGGAAATAATGGCTAGAGGGACCTTTGCTTAGTTCAGCTGGTATGCCTATTGTATATTTACCTACTGCAGGGGGACTTAGTTTTAATCAAATTTGCATCACCACCTAATTGCACCATTACAGCACATTTTACAGGGAGTCCTCAAATTATGACCACAATTGAGCCCAAAATTTCCATTGCTAAGTGAGACAGTTGTTAATTGAGTTTTGCTCCATTTTATAACCTTTCTTGCCACAATTGTTAAGTGAATCACTGAGGTTGTTAAATTAGTAACATGGTTGGTAAGCGAATCTGTCTTCCCCATTGACTTTGCTTATAGGAAGGTCGCAAAAGGTGATCATAAATATGTGTCAGTTGCTGAGCATCCAGATTTTGATCATGTGACCAAGGGGATGCTGCAACAGTCATGTGAAAAATGGTCATAAGTCATTTTTTTCAGAACCATTGCAACTTTGAACATTCTCTAAACGAATGGTTGGAAGTTTAGGACTACCTATATATTGGGTTGCTTTTAAAGAAAGTTTAAAAACTATAATTGGTTCATAATACAGTGACTTGTGTACTTTGATTCTTAGCAATGGCAACAGCTGATATTTGAAGAAATTAAAACAAATGGAGAAATATATCATGAGGACAGGCTGTAGAGTATAGTTAGATGAAGATTTATATTCCATAGAATATTTGCATTGAAGAAAAGAATTAAATTGGAACTTTTTGCAGTTCTCCTTTCTAGTGAATTAGGTGTCTGTCAGAAAACATATCACAGGTAATATTAAGAACTGCAAGTCCAAGAAAATTCACTATATTGTTCTGTTCTTCCTAGGAAGCTTTGATTGGTCCTGGTTACTTTAAAAATGATAGAAGTGCTTCTCAACCAACCCCTGAGAATTGGGTGACATGTTCTGAGAACATTGAGGGTCATATATTGATATGTGGTATGATATCATCATATGCATCAGTTAGATAAACAGCAGGGAGAAAGTGATTGTTTTGTTTGGTATGATTCTATTTCAAGTAGTTGTAGAGGTGAACATTTCTCAAAGCCTTTTTCCCATGGAGTCAGTTGATGAATACTGTAAGTGGTTGATTCATTTTAGGTAAAAGATAAGGTACTGAGAGAAGATGTAAAGTATTATTTGAGTTGAATCATTCATAGGCTGTTATTACAGTAATAAACATCTCTTATAATTATTACAGGTTTTGAAGAAAACTGAAACAATAATGGGTGAGAAAATTGGTTTTATTAGGTTCACAGTATTGCTATCATCACTATTTCATAATGGTTTATAGTGCATCTTTGAGTGTGGTATCAGTGTATAGAGATTTATTCCTAGAGAAAATGATATTGGTGATTGTTAGAGGACAATATATTTAAGGTTTGTGTACTAAGGCCAAAACAATGGCAATTTAATTTGAATATTTTAAATAATGCACAGAGATCCAAAATCAAGACTTCTAGTATATATTGAGAAACATTCAGTTCTACACACATACAGCAAATTTCCTTTATGGGTTAATTTAATTAATTCCAATGTTTCTTAATGGAATTTATTAGATTCATATCCTTTTTTTTTTCTTTAAAAGCTCGTCAGTGTAGCATTCCTCCAATTTATATCCACAACAACAAACCTGTGAGTTGGTTTGTGCTAAGAGAATGATAGACTCAGAGACATCAAGTAAACTTTTGTAATCCTGGGTCTTTCCATTGCCTGCCCAACACTTTTAAGACAAATTCCTGGCTCGCTCAGGAATTCTGGGAGTTAAAGTTCACAAGTCATAAAGGGACTATAAGTTCCCACCCCTGCTTTAAGTACTGCATCATGCTGGCTCTTTGGTAAGAGAAACAGCTGTTTTATCTATAGAGCATATCTATAGGATATCTATAAGGCTCTTATTGATTAAATGTTTGATTTGGATATACTTCATTAGCGTATCTAATTGAGTGATCTAAGAACATTCTTACTGGGTGAAAATAAGGACATAGATTTAATAATGGTTTCTATGGTTATCCTCAGATTTTGCATAGCTGGGACCATTACAAATCATGTTAGATTGATGTCAGTATTGCACTTGAGTTAGTGATAGAAACATTTAAAATCTAAATTTGATAGTTGCAATGACAGAAAGGTGTTGGTGGTTTATGGAAATAAGTCTTGTAATAAACATAGATGATATGTCATAGTCCTTACACCTTTTATTTTTCAGCCTATTCTGCAGTCTGTTCTCCCCTTCTGCATTCTTACATGTGTGCCAACTGAGAAAAATATTTGATCTACCTATTAAAATCGGCTTTCGTCCATGCAGGTTTTTGCCACAATATATATACGACCTCATTTATGTATTTGTTGCAGCATTCTAAATGTATCTACCTCTCTAGAAAGAACACTACAGTGTGTCATCAGGAAGTGTGCCAATTGAGATCAAAAAAGCGTTTGCTTGTTTCCAAACTCTTGCAAGTCCATATTTGTTCAAGATGCTAGGATCAGTTAAGGCAAGGGAGTGATTTGTTTGTTGAAAAAAAATCAGTTCAATCAGAGAAAGAAACTGAGCAAAATCTTGTATTGCCAATGGGAAAAGTTGCCTAACACTGTGGTGGTGTAAATGCAAATTATGCTTCCTCTCGCCTCCACATGAGTGAGATTTGGGGCATTAGGTCTGGTGTTGGTATAAAACTGTGTTTCTTAATTCTTGTCGTGAGTGTGTGGGAATGCTTTGTTGAGAGCAAGATTCTAAAGTAACAATCTTGCTTAATTTTAAAGGATTATTTAAGATAGACTATAAGATTTTGTGTCTTCATGTGCATATGTTAGAAAATGAATGTGAGATTACTGTTGACATTTGCTTTCCAAATTGTTTTCATTTCAACTTACAGTGGTGGAGTTCTTTATAGGATTATGTTATGCTTATTGTCATTGCCCAGTATGAGTAACAGAGAAGTGTTTTCTTAGCCAATATGCTAAGCTTCAAGTCACTTTAAAATTATATTAAACAAAAGAATTAATTGGCTAAATAGCAGAGTAGTGGGTAATGATAAAGTATTGTTGATACTTGAAAGATATAATCTAAAAATATATCCCATCTTTTCCTTTAAACTATGGATTTCCCTGATGATAAGCCACCAAGCTAACGATCAATAGAGCTTGATAAACTTTGAATCTACAAAACCAAAGGTGATTGTCAAGCATCTATCCCAATGCATACTGTGGGTTGCATTTCACTTTTGTAGATGGGAAGGTGAATAGATCTGATTTCTTGTAAGACTTTTATGGATGTATTTGAAAGTATCATCACTGTAGTCCTGGTTCTTACAGTCATATTACAATAAATAACATAAATTAGTACTCATCTGAATCAAGATTAAGAGCTAAGTACATAATGTACCCTAATTATGGGAGCGTCATGGCGCTCTCATGTAACGCCTCTCTTGCGCGAGCTGCACTAGCTTCCGGTGGTCCTCCGGGTTCGATTCAAGATGTTGGTGACCACCTTTAGAACGCTCCATGGTTTAGGACCTGGATATCTACAAGACCGCCTTCTGCCACTGAGAGGCTCCCACCGGCCAGTACACTCCCACAGAGAGGGGCTCCTCGGGGTGCTGTCAGTCAAACAATGTCGACTGGCGGCCCCCAGGGGGAGAGCTTTCTCTGTGGGAGCACCTGCCCTTTGGAACGAGCTCCCCCTGGAGATACGGACGATTCTGGATTTACGTACTTTCCGCCGGGCCCTCAAAACTTTTTTATTTCAACAAGCTGGGCTGGCCTAACTTTTTTAATTATTTAATTTTAATTTTAATTTTAATTTTAAATGGGGTATTTTAATTGTTGGGCCAAATTGTTTAATATATTTTAAATTGCTTTAAAATTTTTGTATTCTATGTTTTTTACCTTTGGCTGTTCACTGCCCTGAGTCCTTCGGGAGAAGGGCGGTATATAAATTTAAATTTAAATAAATAAAAATAAAATAATGATTTCCACAGTATACAAAAATATCTGAACCATAACAAAATCCATATGACTAAGTCTTTCTTATAATAATTCAATCTTACTGCTTTATTAATATTTTTTTTGGCAGCCTGGTACCATTTTCCTCATTCACTTATATTTTCTGCCCCAGCTTCTTAAGAACTGTCGACATTATGGAAGGGCCTACTGAGGAATTTTATGTATGCATAAAAGGATCCACAAAATAAAAATCCATTTTATCCAACACTAGATAAATTTCAAACTAAAGCAATTCATAACAAAACATTAGCTTCAACATTTCTTTTTAAATTCTTTATGCAATGATATTTTTTCCTGTTTTGATCAAGTCTGGTATTTTAGTTACTATAGTTCTTAGTTTTATGATTCTACACTGTGTGGAAGCAAAGACATCAATCCTCTGTTATCAGAAAATTGAATATGTTTGTGTGTATTAAGAATGCAACAGTGGCTGGTTCTGCATATGAATTAATTTTATGCAAGGGGAATCATATCGTGTATCTACTATATATTCTGATAGATTAACAGAAACTGGTCTTCATTATTCAATATTTTCAAGAAGGAAAAAGAGTCAAGATTTTTAGGAAAAAAACCTAGGAAAAATATTGAGAAGTACAAATGACTATTAAGATGTGTGCTTTATTTTTTTTCCCAAGAAGTAGGGAAAGTGTACTAGCAGTGAAGAGAATTGTTTGAGTGAATGAAAAAAATAGAAAAGAGGTTGAACAAGAAAGAGCTTTAGCAATTAATGAAGGAAAACAAATCTCAACCACAGATTAAACAGAAGAGTCAGTCATTCCCAATTTATAGATAATGTCTACTATCTGACTTCAGACTGTAAGAAGTTGGAGAAAATCAGGTTTCCCAAGTGAAAGTAAATCGCCAAACAGTCTAGAAAAGATGATTAAGCAAGAATGACTAAAGAACAAGTGACCACCTTTGTCAGCTCTTCAAAGTAGACAAGGTCAAGAAACAGGTAGTATTTAGGAGTCTTTAATACACTTTAATGAGGTTTAGATTATTGCAACAGACTCTTCTCCCACTTACATACCTTCAGGTCCAGCAGGATCAGTGAAAAAAATGTGCTCAGAGATAAATGGACTTCATTTAAAAGGATGAAAATTTGAGCTGTCTATTAAACAGAGCCCCTCTCCTCTCCCTTCAGAGCAAATAGCTATACATCTATAAAAAGGAAAAGGGGCACTAGAAACAATTGATTTTTGAGAGCAGAATTATTTCCATTTCCATTAATGTGGTTCACAGAAGTATTACAAAGAAGTAGAAATAAAGGAAGATTTGAATGTTTTTTTCCTAGCAAAACATCACTGATACATTTAGTAGTAGATTTTTTAAAAATGACATAATTTTTTATCTCACATCCTAAATTGTATACTTTTAATTTAAACTCCGACTGAGGATGCACTGGGGAGAGGCAAATGTGGCAATTCTGTGAGGTGGCTTTATACTGCTTCAACTGGTTGCTTTTGCAACTTCGTTAATGTGCTCCGTTGCCAGAAAACCTGAATGTGTATGCTACACATGATTATGCCACATTCTCAGAAAAGTTGCTTGGCTAGCTTTGTGGGAACACAGAAAATATTGCATTGAAAACTAAGCTAGGCAAATGCAAATGTTTCCTACCAAGTTACTTATTTTTTAATGTACAAATTAATATGATTTAAATTGCATTTAACTAAATTCTTAGTATATGTGCTGAATAAAGCAGAATTTGATAGACCTAAATTATTATATTTTACTGAAATGTATAGCATTACAATGTTTTTGCGATTAATTATTCCTGTAAAATACTGGTTATAAAGTTATCCCAGTTTCTTTTGAACGCTAAAGTTAAACATTCAGATATTTAGAAAGCTCTATATTTAATATGACTTTCCATTTTCTAGAGATGCAGGAAGACGATTTGAGTGAAAAAGGTCTGTTTGTTGCATCTATTATGAGTAGAGTTAGAGACCTAAAAAACAAATGTAAAAATGAAGATAATGTTACAGATGAATTTAACTTTACTAAAGTATCAACTGATACAACAGGTATGTCACATTTAATGATCAACTGAATAGAAGAATTCCTTCTCCACAAAAAATGTGTTTTCTTTAATTTTTTTAACAAATTATGTTCAGTGGACATGTATTAAATTTCTTCTGACAGAAAAGAATAAATGTAGTTTCTCTTCTATAACTACTACTTTCTATTTTCCCTGCAACATTTTTCTAAGGTAGCTACCCGTGTTTCCCTGAAAATAAGACCCTGTCTTATATTTTTTTGAACCCCGAAATAAGCTCTTGGCCTTATTTCCGGGAGGTCTTATTATTTTGGGTCACATGGGGCAAGATGGGGCTCCTCTTGCCATCTTACCTGATTTCCAGCTCTGCGTTTAAATATTTTGGGGGGGGGCTTATTTTCAGGGGGGAGGCTTATTTTAGCGCATGCACTCAAAAGCCCTATTCGGCTTATTATCAGAGGATGTCTTATTTTCAGGGAAACGGTATATGTTTTTGTATTGACAATTGTTTAATTTTGTTCCTCAACTCTTAAAGATTTATGTAATCTTAAAGATATAAATAATACTTATTTTTTAATAGCCAATATAAGGAACATTTGTTTATTTGTCAGATAATGACCTCAGTTGGAATGGCCTATTTTGAAATATGTTGCCTACTCATTCTCTCTGTATTATTGTGCATACATGAACACATGCGCGCACGCGCGCGCGCACACACACACACACACACACACACAAAGAACTTCCGGTGGTCACTTGATATTTTGAGTTTCTTTTAACTAAATGTTTGTCGTTTGATTACCAAACGTCTACATTTCTAGGTGTAATGCATCTTTGTATTTAATAAGAAATAATTCCATTCAAAAAGCATTAAAAGAAAATATTTAAGTGTCTTGCAGTATTTGATGCTGTTATGTAATGCACACAAGCCACCAGTCCCTCTTCACAATTACTGCATTACAAATTAAAATAATAACCTGGATGTTATAATGGGGATTGTTGTATTTAGTCAGACACACATACGCACATCTGTTTGTAGACTTGATTACTATTTTGTGAGGAATAATTTCCTATATTAATTTTGAAGATGGATTTGTTTCTTTTTAACAGTGCCTTAAAGACACTTTTTGTTTGTGTGTTTTAGATAATTCTGGAACTGTTAATCAGATTATGATGACTGCTAATAATCCTGAGGATTGGTTGAGTTTCTTACTCAAAATGGAGAAAAGGGGCACTTTTCAGACTGACACAAGCTTACTAAATAGATTGATTGGTCGTTACAGCCAAGCAGTTGCAGCACTGTCAGCAGAAAAATATAGCCAGAATGAAAACTATGCTCATATTCTGGTTAGATTTGCGGAACTGAAAGCGTAAGTATTTGCAATCTGGGAAAAAATTCAAATGGACTCACTTTGATAGCGTTGTACACAAAACCATGCTTATTTTAACTATGTTTTGTTAAAGTCATAAAAAAGAAAAACAATCCTAAAATTTCAATTTTAATTGCTTCCTTTTTGTTGCTTTTGCCCTTGCATTTCTGGATTAAAGGCTTTGACTTTACACAGACCCCATCTAGAACATAAACTAGTCCTGTTAGATCAAGCCCATCTTAACTCAACATTTTATTTTACACATCCAGCCTCTGAGGTAGTCTTGAGGAGGTGGAGACAATCTTACGTTTCCATTGTTCAACTATAACTGGTGTTTAGAGGCATCTTTCTGTCAGCCTGGAAATGACATTAAGCCATCAAGACTAATAGACCTTGATAGGCTTGTCTTTCATGAATTGATCCAGTTTTCTTTTAAAACCATCCACATACGTGGCTATCATCACGGTAATTGATTTTACAACTGTTTTTTATCTTTATTTGTCAAATTTATATGGCTTCCCGTCTAACCCAAATTGACTCGTGTGTGTGTGTGTGTGTGTGTGTGTGTGTGTGTGTACAATAAAACCAAAAATTAAAATACTTCTATACTGTAAAATCCATCTTCCACAAACCTTCTAATATAGAAACACATCAGTAATGTCTGACTTACATTCTTATGAAAAGGCAAGCAATATCCCTATGAACGAATCACTGATTGTCTTCAATCAGTTTATCAACCTTCCTGATATGACACTTGTCTGCTGCTGTCACCAACCTCCACTTTGTATGTGATTACACAGCTCTTCTTGGTTCACCACCTTCACATTGTTTGGACCAACAACCTAGAATACTCACAAAAATTCAACAGGAAAGGGTACTTACTGCAGGCTTCTACTTCCAAACAATAGCAACACAAGCCTATTCTTCCCATTCAATGAAGTGACAGTGCCATGCTAAAGAACATGACAGATATTCTGCCACACCAGTACTGCCATCTGTGGACAATTTATAACATTGGAGGCATTTGTCATTCAACTTTTGCATGTGTAAAATTATGTAGTTATTCTGCCATAATTTCTATTGTTTAATCTTTACATAACCTGGATTGCATTTGCTTTTTGACTGATCATTCACCCTGTTCAAAATGATCCTTCTGAAGCTCTTCAGAATCACATTAATTTTCGCCAACTCCAAAGAGATGGTGTCATTTGCATATTTGGCCAATTCACTGTTTACCTTTAAATCATAATTAAAAGCTGTTTAAAAACTAAAACAGGTTCTTAAGTGACTCCATTTAATCACGTTCATTAATATTTTCTGACAGTTTATTTGTATTTTTGTGTTATGTACTGTATATACAAATTCTTAGAAGATCTGTACCTTCTATCCCTTAACCACTAATTCAAATGCTTTTGAAAATTCTAGTAAGCAAAACTGATAGGGTGATCCCCAGCATTACATTTATTGAAGCTCTCAGAAAGTCTCCAAAAGTCTGAGGAGGCAGGAATTACAAAAGTTCATATCCTTCACTCCTTTCTCATTTAATTGCCCAAAAGTCTGATTTCATGGAGGGAGATTATTCGACAGGGTTCTTTTCAAAAGGAAAAAAACCCTATTTCCTGGCCTTCCCTCCTTCCCTTCATGGAAGTAGAAAAGACTTAGTAGGTTATCACAGGAAGCAGGCATTCAATAGGTTGTTATTGGAAGAGGTAGTCTTGACAATACCCAGTATCAAATTTTAAAGATTCGACATTAGCAATTCTTATTGATCATTTTGTTGTTTTTGCTACCTGTTTCTCAATTCCTTACACATTTTCAGCTCCTTTTGTTTTCCTCATTAGGATAGAGTATCCATTTTGTGGCGGCTTCCTGAACACTACGGTACTAGAAATCCATGGTAGCTCATGCTTGGATTTGGTTGGTCATGTGGAATTGTTGTGGAATATATTCTATTGAGCCTCAGTTGCTACTTTAAATAACATTTGCTGGCTTTGACTAAGCAGAACGGGATATGATACTTCTGTTAGAGACCACTGTGCTAGGGATATAGGCAAGAATGTAAGGTGAAAAAATTCCAGAGAAAAAGTAATAGTGAAACAGTTCTGTACTGTTTCCAAGAAACCCAGATGGATGTGTCCGATGACACCCAAAGTTAAGTTTGATCTGAAGAGTATACTTTTATAGTATGAAAAAGATAGTTTTGTATAAATGTTATAGCTTCTGCAATCCTGTAAGGGTTTTATTTATTGTTTAAAACCCTATGTAACATTTTTCTCTCTGAATTAATCCGTGTTGTATTGGTTTTTTTTTTATTTGCAGTATTGAAGAACCAGAAGACGCACGTGATCAATTCCATCTTGCTAGGCTGAACTGCAAGAAATTTGCTTTTGTCCATGTAGCTTTTGCACAATTTGAACTCTCACAAGGTTTGTAGAAACAGGTTTATAGTTAAATGTAGATTTGCTGCTATTTAGCTTATCTTAGCCATGTAGAGAGATTCAACTGTGCAGTTACAGTCAATGTTTTTTTCTTCTAAGGATACAATTATTTGGTTAGGTAGGAGAACACATTGATTACAGAATGATTAAATGGTTCTTTTCTTTTTAAAGGTAGTGTCCAACAAATTTTACACCAAAGAAGACAAAATTAGAATACATCATTTCTTTACTGTAATTTGAACATCATCTTGTCCTGTTCTAACTCTGTATTTTTTCACTTCACTACTTCTCCAATGCACTGAAAGTTCAACTGGTCAAAAGTAAACTATTTTTAATTGCGGTGTAAAGATATTTTTGCTGTGCAGTGCTTGGGTAGCTGTAAATTGAAATAGCGAATAGAAATAAACTAAGGTGGTATTTCTATGTAATAGTGATTGTTATATAAAATATTTAGTAATGTATTTAATATAATTCTTTAAATTGTATTTATTTCATTACAGGATGTATATCCCATCTTTATTTTATATAATTCAAAATGGTATACATAATCCTCCCATGTCCTATTTTCTCCACCAGAGCAACCCAATTAGGCAGGTTGGACTAAGAGAATAACTGGCCCAAAATCACTGCATTGACTTTCATGCGTAAGGGAGGGAGGACTAGAACTCAAGCCTTCAAATTTTTATCTCGGCCCTTAACCACTTGTCAAACTGGCACTCATATTTAAATAATTTAATATTAAACTTTCAAAACAACTACATTAAGATCTTAGAAAAATACTGATATATATATAAATTTTAAATCTTAAATAAAGGAAATACAGGTAATCCTCACTTAATTATTGAAGATGGGACCAGCAACTCTGTTGCTAAGTGATGCGGTCATTACATAGAATGTCATGTGACTACTCTGTTTAGCGACAGCAGTTCTGGCAATCCCAGTGGCTGTTGTTGAGTGAATCTCACATGGTTGTTAGGTGAGGACTCACCTGCATCCAATCCATTCTTGGAAGAAGATAAGGGGCTGCCTCCACTTCATCTTCCCCCATCCACCTATCCCTTTCCGCTGATTCTCCCCGCTGGTCAACCTTTCCTACAGTACCCTCAACATTGCATGCCACCACTGTACTGATTGACTTTTTCTATGCCCCATTCTTTTGTGCCAGTGCTGGGGAGACTTCTTGGATGCTGACCTTATCCTCCATCCGCAAAAGAAACCCCTAGCCAAAGTGCAAGAGAAGCCCCAGCCGGTGTGTAAGGGGAAGGCCCTACCTTCACTGGCACAAAAAGAACACCCCCAGTCTGTACAATGGTGGAAAACAGTGAGGTGGCATGATAGTGGCAGGCAAGGCCAGACTGGGAGCAGCTAAAGGCAGCAATAGATGGGCAGCCAAAAGAGGATTATTATAAATGCGGGTAATCCAGAATTTTGGTCCGTTGACCGCAGGGGTGCTACAATGGCTGGAATTTAAAGAACCAGTCATAAATTCCTTCATTAGCACCATTATAGCTTAGAAAGATAGCTGAACAAATGAACATTAAGCAAGGACTATGTTTACTTATCTCAGTCTATAATAAATAATAAAAGACATCTACATCTTACATTGTTTTCCCTTAGCTTGATAATGTCAAATGTTAAATAGAGAAAATGCATTGACCATTGATTTGTTTTAACTACCTGTGTGACATTGAAAATTGTCTCAAGTAAATTTAATTTATTTGCCTAATTATGTCTCAAGTAAATTTAATTTATTTGCCTAATTATGGATTATTTCTTTTGATAAAAGCTATTATATTAATTCTGTATAAAAGGTTCTCTGTGATACTTTTGAAATTAATGTTTCACAAGAAACAAAAAGAAAAGCTAGATGTGCTGTAAAGGAAAAATAATTCAGCAGAACGCTTTGAGAAATAATCCTTTTGAAAATAATTGCAACAAGTAGTAGTTCTTTGTTAAATACTTTGCGCTTGGGAGCCAGATGGGATTGTTTCTGATTAGATGAAGATTTCTAGGGAATTCTGTTCCTTTAGGATAGATTGAGACATCAAAGGGTACTTTGGAAGATGATTTGGTGTTGCGAAGAAAGTTGCATTGGTATATCCACATAATCGCACAATAGGAACTCAACACAGGACATTACTTTCTTTATTATTTTCAAAAATATGCAATTCTTTTTTCTTGGAAAAATAAAAGGACTGTTATCTTTTACTAGGAAATATCAAGAAAGCGAAACAGCTGCTCGAAAAAGGTGTAGAATCAAGAGCAGTTCCAGCAGAAATGTTAGAAATTGCTCTACGAAACTTAAACTTACAAAAAACACAACTACTTTCTGTTGAAGAAAAAGAAAATTTGTCAGGTGAGCCATAAACTTTTGATCATTTTTAATTAAAAGGATTATAACTTGGGTAAGTAACCTCACTCTGTTATAAGCTACTCCTGTAGACTTTAGAATTTTCATATAAACTTAAAGTTTGGAGTTCACTTCACTGGGAAATTAAACACTAATATATACTATAGCTATTTAGAAAATAACTATTTTATTTTTGAAAAAAAATGGCTCACAATTTTAATTTATTCATTCAAATGTATCAATCATAATTCCTGTCAGGGTAATGATGATTTAATAGCTGACCAGCTGCTGTAATGCTGTAAACCTGTAATAATGATGCAATGGTAGTAATGAGTCAGCAGGGTTATTTGACTGTTACCACTTTAAGAGTCTGTATTATAAGAGAGGCCCTATTGGGGCATATCTCTCTCTCCATATGTGCTTCCGTGCTATAGTTGATGATTGATTGCCTGACTTTGCCGAGTACGTGTATGTATATATTCGTTGTAGATAAACCACTATTTGAAAGACAAATCTCTGATTACTGTATTTGCTCCTGGGTTGTCCCAAAATAATCACACTGTGTGCACTCTGACAATTCCAGCTTTCATTTTATTGCCTACAATGCTTGTGACTTGGTTAGCTCTAATTAAATTGGATGTTTAGTATGCACAAAACTATCAATTATAGATAGGGAGAATTTTACTTTAGAAAAATCTATACAGGTGGTCCTTAGCTTATGTTTATTCGTTCAGTGAAGTTAGGACAGCAGTGGGAAAAAATGGACATACAACCAGTCCTCAAAGTTCTGACTATTGCAACATCCCCATGATCACATGATCACAAACCCGATGTTCGGGTGTCTGGATCGCAATTATGATATCACAGCAAGCCACATCACATGATTGCCAGTTGTGACTTTCCCTGCTGGCTTCCCACAAAGTCAATGGGAATGTTGACAGAGAAAGTTGTATGTAACCTCAGTAAGTTGTTCCCGGTATTTTTTTTCCCTGAGGAGTCCACCACTGAGTATGAGATCCCAGATATCAGTATCAACACCAATTATATCTTTCAACTCCAGGGCTGGCCAAGTGATGCTGTCGAGGTTATGTTCCAATGCCTGGAGCTACCATTTTTACCATTTTACCAAATTTGATGTACAATTTGGGGTTCTCACTGGACTCTCAGCTCCTGCTTGATAAGCAGGTAGAAACTATAGCCAAGAAGACCTTCGCTTCATCTAGTATGTCACTTGTGCTTTTTGCTAGATCACGGGATCCCTTTAGCAGTTATTCATGCCTTAGACATCTCACCTTTCAACATAGGGCTGCCCTTGAAGACCACCCAGAATCTTCAACTTTAAATTGTTTTTAGCATTTTATAAATTGTCCAGAGTTACTGGGAATTGGGAAGCACATACATTTAATAAATGAATAGATACATATGTTTAATTTTCCTCATTTTCTGTATTCTTCTGCATCATTTTTTTATTATTTTAGTAAGGGGAAGGAGTAAGAAGTATGGAAGCATTGAAAGCCTGCTCCCAAGCACTGGATATTTTTATTTGGTTAGATGTTATCACGTATTATATATGTGTTTTAGATTCTGTACAAATGGACATGCACATAACACTTCATTCCTGCATTAAACCAAATGCGTATTTTTTGGATATCATGCATCAGCCATGGAATATAAATGTGCCAAGATGCAATTGCTTTAAGGTGTTCCTGATATATGCTGTATGCCAGTCCACATTCACTTTGAAATATGTTTTGCCCTTTGAATTCCATCACTGCATAGCTCTAATAGGTAATATGAATTTTAGAAGAATGAGGATAATGTTGATTGATTTAGAGTGATCTAAGTGTAATTATGAATCATGATGTGACATTAATTCAAATCCTAAAATGTTATTCAACATACCTTACTTGCTAGAAAAAGATGAGTAAACTTCTTAAAGTTCTTCATGGTGCTATGATAAAATAATTGAATTTTATTGTATTGTTTAAATATACAGTATTCAGCAGAGATTGGCTCAAATATTTTAATTTTGTATTTGCATATTTACAGGACCTAACTTGCACAATATAACTGAGAACTTGCAGAATAAGAAAAAAAATACTGATTTTAATGAAATCACTACCAGTATGCCCAGTTTTTTCCCAGGGTAAGTGGATTAAAATATTACACAACATTCTTTTTGTTCTAGCTTCAGTCGGCTTGATACAACTGTATGTCTCATGTTTTCATTTTAGAGAGAAAAATGATTCCTCGAGAGAAACTGAATTGGTTTTTGGTGGACGCAAACCATTAACACAATTAAATAAGTCTAATCAGGTAGAAAGCTTTATGTTTCTATAAATATTCTGCAAATACAACATATTCTTTATGCTTCTATTATATTTATTTATTGATTTCCATCTGATCAGTTCCATTGTATTTTATTATTTAGAAATGTATGTTTGGGAGAGTTCCTCTTCAATTAACAAATGAAAGTGAGAGTAATGCAAATGAATCATTGAAGGTGGAAATTCCTACTGTTGCAAAGAGGTATGAAACAATTAAACTGGCTATAGAGAAGGATTTTGGGATTTTGACAGGAAAGAGTATCCTGTGTGTAAGTTGACGTTGAAAGGGCAGAGTCCTCAATATGTTGACTTGGAAGGTAGTCTCCAGACTTGAGTTCCTACATTGTACAGAATAGCATGAGCAACCTATGTTGCATTTGTGGCTTGCTAGCCAAAATAGGAGAAAATTTAAGGCCAGTAGTTTAATCTACACCTCTTCCTTATTTTATTAACTAAGTGTTACTTGAAAAACCTTGATTGACCGAATAAATGATGGGCAGCAGAAGCCAAATATCTGTGGTCAAATTTCTGATGGTGACCAGACCGCATGGAAGATTTGTTCTTGTACTGAAGTGCAAAGAGCATGAATTAATTAAGGAATGAAAGAAAAAACGGCTGGGTGATTTTGGGCCAGTCACTTTTTCTTAGCCCAATTCACCCCACAGGGTTATTGTGGGGAAAATGAGGAAGAAGGAGTATTGGTACAGTATGTTCACCCCCTTGAGTTGTAGATGAAGCAAGGCGGAATAAAAAAATTAAAAAATAGATTTTGAGATATCTGCAAAATTAGTTACATATGTGTTTGTGGAAGAGGAAGGATGTAATAGATTTACTTTTAATTTCTTTTCCTCTCATGCTTTCTAATATTTTTGGCTTACTATTTCTTGCTGCTTTTTTTGTGGCTTGTATAACATTACTTATCCTGAAAGGGAATAGTGTGACAGATGTGTATGTAAGCAGCAATTAAGTTTTCTTTGGGATAATGTATCAGGTGTTAAATGCTTATGGTGAGTAAGATAAAATACCAGAACAATCGAGTCTGTTTTTTCAGTTTCTTCACCATATGTAGTAGACAGGGAAGGAGCAGGTAACTTTCCAGACCTCTGAATAGCTTTATAAAATTTGCTTAGGTGTACCATAAGCAGGGGTGAAATGCTCCCGGTTTGGATAGGATCGCTCGATTCGTTAGCGATGGCGGCGAGTGGTTCGGAGAACCGGTAGTGAAAATCTCTGCCCCCCCCCCCCACCATGCCCAGCTGAGCCGAAGGATCATCAGAGGCTTTTTTTTTTTACTTTTAAAAGCATTTTTTCTACAACCTCTTCCAATGAAAAAATGCTTTTAAAAGTAAGGAAAAAAGCCTTTGATGATCGTGTGGCTCAGCTGGGATAGTCAGAGGCTTTTCAAAGCATTTTTTTCTGCAACCTCTTGGCCGAAGAGGTGGTAAAAAAAATGCTTTGAAAAATCTCTGACGATTCCAGCTGAGTTGCCTGATTGGCAGAGAGGTATTTTTTAAAAAGCCTCTCTGACGATCCCAGCTGAGTTTCCTGATAGGCAGAGGCTTTTCAAAGCATTAGAAAAAATGCTTTGAAAAGTTAAAAAAAAAAAAAAGTTGGCCACGCCCACCCAGTCACATTACCCCCCAAGCCACACCCACAGAACCGGTAGTAACAAATTTTACATTTCACCCCTGACCATAAGTATAACTATGAGGCACAAGCTGGTCATCCCTATTACAGAGTAATGTTTCAAACTCATTTGCTTCTAAAAGACAATTTTGAATTACTGTAGGATTGATAAGGGAAAGACAAACCCAAGGCCACAGGGTTTGGAAAATTTCTATTGAAGTCTGTTTTAAAGTGTTTGAGTTTATTTATCAAGAAAAAGTGCCAAATTGAGAGAGTTTTGATATCTTGCTTTTTTTTTTAAAAAAAATAGTTATATTAGCTTGTGCTCCTTGCTAATTTTTGAGTACTGTTGCTTCTTATGTCTGGAACCTTATAACTAAATTTTAATATTCTGGGAAACTAGGCAAACATCTGGAACCAATCTGATCCAGCTACTACAGCCTGAATCAAAACTTAACCAAAGTGGTCCTTATCTGCCCAGAGACTTGAAGGTAATAGAATACTCTGTTTCATGTCTGTTGTTATTGTTTATAAAGTTGTAGGAGGAGGAATAAGAGAAATGGAATTTATTTGAGTAAATTATGGGAAACTGCATCTAGAAATTACAGATACAAATAAGAGACCTGGTGGGGGGTGGGCAGATACCAGAGTTCTAATTCTGGAGGGAAAATCTGCTTCTTGATGTCCTTTCTTGTCCTTTCTCAGGAACATGGGGAAAGCGTTTCCTGCTGCTGGCTCCTACACAGAGAATTTTTTTTCCCTGTGTAGCACCAACTGGGACAATTCATTTAATATTGCAGAGAAAATAGCAGAGCTGTATTTGCAGTGCTCCAAATAAAATGTCTAGCAAATGTGGGCCTTGATAATATCAATCGCCTCTTCCCTTAATCAAAGAAAATAGATTGGTAACTGAAGGAAAGTCTCTCTTGCAGATGTTCTTGCTGGAGTACTTGTTAATTGTGTCTTGCACTGCAAATAAAGAGCTCTGCTTCAGCCACCCTTGACTGAGGGCAGACCAGTTGGCCCACAGAATGGAGATCTCTATTCTGCATACAGTATAGATCAGTGGTGTCAAACTCTATTTCATTGAGGGCTGCATCAGGGTTGTGTTTGACCTTGGGGGGCCCGGGGAAGGGGTGGCCAGGGTGGGCGTGGCCTGCTTGACATCATTCATTGAGGCTCCATTTTAAGCTACAATGGCTTCCTGCAGCCCTCTGCCAGCGAAAATGGAGCCTGGGCACACTGTGTGCGGCCTGCCCAAGCTCCGTTTTCGCTAACAGAGACACTGCAGGCCAGTCCTTTGCTGTTTCCAGGGTGGGCCTGTGGGCCAGATCTAAGCACCCTGCAGGCCAGATCTGGCCCGTGGGCATTGAGTTTGACACTTGTGGTATAGATCATTTATTTTCTTCTGTTCAATCGTGTCTGACTCCTGGAGACTGCCTAGACAAGTCCCTGCAGTTTTTTTGACAAGGTTTTTCAGAAGTGGTTTGCCATTGTCTCCTTATTAGGGGTGAGAGAAAGTGACTGGCTCAGGGTCACCCAGCTGGCTTTGTGCATAAAGCAGGACTAGAACTTACCTTCGCCTGATTTCTAGCCTGATACCTTAACAACTACACCAAACTGGCTCTCATAGGGAAAAAAAAATAGGAATTTGGTAATAGAGTCATACCAATAGAGGTGGGAGGAACTTTCCTAAGCAGATTTTGGGATGGGATTCAAATGAAGAAGATAATCCTGTTACATAAACAGGTCCTGTTATAAGATGACTCAGCCTTCAATCCTTCCGAGGTGAGTAAAATGAGGACCCAGGTTGTTGGGGGCAATATACTGACTCTGTAAATCGCTTAGAGAGGGGTGTAAAATGAGGACCCAGGTTGTTGGGGGCAATATACTGACTCTGTAAATCGCTTAGAGAGGGGTGTAAAATGAGGACCCAGGTTGTTGGGGGCAATATACTGACTCTGTAAATCGCTTAGAGAGGGGTGTAAAGTGGTATATAATTTTCCCCTATTTTAAAAACATAGTCATTTATATCTTGCAAAATAAAACGGTGTAGACAAATGTGGGTGAGCTGAACGTTCGTCCCTCCCTCTTTTCCCTTGAATGCAATCAAAAAGTAAAGGTTAGATATTCAGCCTTAACAACACAGCAGTTGATGAAATAAGAGAACATCTGAATCAAGTGATATATTGTGACACTAAACGGAATATTTATGACATGCTTGAAATTTCTACTCATTAGACCCTTTGATTTAGGTGAGACTGGATTGTGATGCTGTAAGTTTTTCAGGAGAGTTTTTGCCAGGAATCGCTGTGTCTCATTTTGCATTGTTCAGGAGAGTCTTTAAACTCGGTAGGCCAGTGGTAGCTTGCCTAGAGGAGAGATTGGGAAACTGTTCTCTGTACCATAAATTCTCTTTGAAGGGTACATCTGCTTAACATGGTTCAGATCCCCTTGATGTGCTGCACATTTTCATCTGTGGATTTTGGGCAAGTGGAAATGGGGAAAGGAATGAGTGGTCATGCAGCCATTAACTGGAGCCTTATTTTTCTTCCTCTTTTATTTAGCCTTTGCCAGTTAGAAATCTTATACACTCAGATGAAGAACATTCAGAAGTTGCTATGAATTCAACTCTAACGTTAAAGGAGAAAAATGATCCCGTTAATGTTAAAAAAAGAGGTTTGTTTTAATGGATGTGGAATTATGATAACTTTGTTATTTTTATAATTTATTAGCATTGTTCAGTGCTCTGGGTTCAAAAGAAACAAGGTGGGATTTCAATGCATCTGTGGAGCGCACAGCCTTTGTAAAGATGCAACTGCTTTAAGGAGTTTGAAAGGTGTTCCTTAACTGGCTCCATATGCTCCAAAGTAACTCTTTCCCTTTGAATTCAAGGAACCGCAAAGGCTTATGATTTATACTTTGAATATTGTGTGTCAAATTTGATTTTGCATTTTGTATTGAAAATTTAATTCTGAAAAGGAAGCAATGTTCTGTGCTGGTTTAAGATATGCTTTCTGTAGGCAATTAAGTTGGTACGCATAGATTTCTTTGTTCAAATAGAGCATAGACATAGACATAGCACAATCTTCTTTATGAATTATAGAAAGAGGAAAAAGAGGAAACCACTGGTTGAGTCAAATCAAAATATAGCAATATAGATTCTTATTGATTTCTCCAGAAACTACAGGTAGCCCTTGACTTACAACCATAATTGGTAAGGAGGACAGGCAGTTTCTCTCTGTGCACAGAAGAGAACCCCTGCAACGGGCTGCAGAAATGAAACTCAGATCTTCGAGATCCTCTCCTTTTCCACCACAGGAGGGAATTCCTGTGCTGCGCTGGAGAAATGAAGCAGGGATTGCAAAGATCCTAGCTTCATTTCTGCAACCTGATGAAGGATTTCTGCCCCTCTGTGCACGGAGAGGAGGGGAAAGAGAGGAATCCTTCGGCAGGTTGGCAGCAGCTTGCAATCTTCCCTGCCAACTTCCCCATTGACTTTCTGGGGAAGCCAACAAAGAAGATTGGAAATGGTGATCCCATAATTGTGGGGTGCTTAGCAACCGGTCGTAAGTGTAAACAGGTTGCCAAGTACCCTGATCATGCTTAGGTGCCCATCAGGGTTGGTGGCGCAATATTTTATGACAGCTGGAAGTGCTTTACAGACTGTGAAACACTTTCTGAGCTATCATCACTTCGAATGGTCATTAACTGGGTTGTAAGTTGAGGGTGACCTGTATCTGCAATGTTCTGTCTAAATATTCTGAACTGGCTATATTCTGCTGAAGCAAAATTCAAGGGAACACACACATTCCATTTTCTGTTTCAAATCTCTTCAGATGTTTCCGCCATAGAAAACAATAGAAATTGGCAAATAGATTACTTTTAAAAATATTTTTATTTCCTATATGATTTGTCCTTTTCTTGACTGGCTGTTTATTTAGATATTCAACTGGAATCTCTGTCATATTCATTTTAAAAACTAGATTATTTGTTTCAGAAACCGAAATACTGCAGGAGGAACCAAGAATAATAGAATCCGCCTGTCTGGAAGGACAACAGCAGCCCCTTCTTTCTCTTGGAAGTTATCAAAAGGAGCAGGAGCAGTTCAAATTAAATTGTCTTGCATCTAAAAATAAATGGTCCCACCTTGAAACACAGCATAAAAGAAACTCAGAGGTAAATCTGTCAATGCAAATTATTAATTTAGTCAATGTAAAAATTGATCTTGAGCTTACCTGGCTTTTGAGATTGTACACTTGCTGGAATTATAATATAGTGATGTTCTGTGTCTTTTTCATTTAACTCCATCTTTTCCTGTCCAGGAAAAATCTCATTACTTCAAAGTGAGGGTATGCAGTCTAGTGCCTGGGATCATATTAGTATGATCCCAGGTATGTGCATGGCGCAGTGGTTAGAGTGCAGTACTGCAGGTTATTTCTGCTGCCTGCTGGCTGCCTGCAATTTAGCAGTTCGAATCTCACCAGGCTCAAGATTGACTCAGCCTTTCATCCTTCTGAAGTTGGTAAAATGAGGACCTAGATTGTTGGAGGCAATAGGATGACTCTGTAAACTACTTAGAGAGGGCTGTAAAGCACTGTGAAGTGTTATATAAGTCTAAGTGCTATTGCTATTGCTATCTCATTTAGTTCCCACCAGACTCCTTGTTCTACCTGATATTTATCTTGACTTTATTTTAATTTCTTTTCTGATTCTTGTGAGCTATCCAGAGTCATTGAGAGTCAATCAGCGTACAAATTTGATAAAGTATTATTACTATTATTAAAAAGAAAAGTAAAGGGGAATCTGGAAAGTACTAGTTTTTAGTGTAACATTTATACATAGGCATACTCAGGTAGGCACTAAGATGACAGAGAGCACCCGGGAGAAAAATTACAGTCCACCTTCTGATAAATGGCTGTTTTGTGATTGATCATGGTAACCATAGCAGCAACACATTTTGTAAAGGTGTTCATCACGTGTCAACATTCCAAATGTGCTAGAGAACAGAGGACTCTGAATTCAAGTCTCACCTTAGACATGAAAACTGGCTGGGTGACTTTGATTCAGTCATTCTCTCTCAACCCATGATGTTAGATTCGAGGGACAAGCTGATTAGTCAATTCCAGTTATAACCAATGGATCAACACCTGATTGGTCCAAATAAGTGGACCTTTGACTTGCAGAAAAAAACACTGGGAAGGAAAAAAAAAGATTTTTCCTACAAAGGAGGTTGCTGTAGACTAAAAACTAAGTTTAGCCTTTATTTTAATAAACAACATGTTTGTTAAAAGTAGATGTTAATCTGTAGTTTTTAGTCTAGAGCGGCGTCCTTTGTAGGAATTTTTTTTTCTTTTGCGCTTTTATATACCTTTCCCACTAGGGAAGGGAATTGACCATGTTCCTTATAAAAACATGCTAACTAGAAACACAAATAGTTTTAAGTAAAGCTATACAATGGATAATTCTGGAGCTGTTACTCTTATGATGACTGCTAATAAGACTAAAGATTGGTTGAGTTTCTACTCAAAATGAAGAACAGGGGCACTTTTCAAACTGACACAAGCTTACTAGATAGATTGATTAGTTATTACAGCCAAGCATTTGCAGCAGTGTCGGCAGAAAAATACAGCCAGAATAAAAATTATACACACATTCTGATTCTGGGGGAAAAAATTCAAGTGGACTGGCTTAGATTGCATATTACACAATTCCATGTTTATTTTAACCTTATTCATTGAAGTCACAAAAATGCATATCATCATCTAGAAAAGCAAAATAAATCTGTGATTTCAATTTACTTTTGCTTCCATCACTGGGAGTTTTCAAGAAAAGACTGGACAATCATTTGCCTGGGATGGAATAAGGAGTCCTGCCTTGGGCAGGATATTGGACTAGAAGACCTCCAAGGCCCTTTCCAGCCCTATGATTCTATTATTTCTCCAATGACTTTTTTCCCCCAATAGTGTTAAGATCATAGTACTCATTATAGAGAGTAAGTAATATCCATTTCTGCTGTCCAGTTCAATTTATATTGTCAACTATGAATCAATGGAAGTGGACATATACTATCTTCTTCTTAAGAACCAGTCATATAAAAGTCTTCCCCATTTTGCAGGGAAAAAACTCAAGCCTTGAACATGCTGCCTTTCCAGTTCCTAAAAGATGTTCACCATCAGAGCAAGTTTCACGTACCATTTCACCAGAGACTGCTTCAGAGAGAAAGAGTCAAGCTTTTGTTGGTGGAACACCTCGCAACAACATGGTTCATGATTATGTGGCCTGGTAATTTCATTTGAGGCTGGGTTTTTTAATATTCAAATTTATTTATACCTTATTTGAATTTGCTTTTGGACAGTTTAAGAAAATAGACACATGAATGAAGAGTTGAAATATATATATTTTTTGAATATGTTTTTAGTAGGGTATAAAGTTTTATAGAATACAAAATACAAAAGCAAGTAAGAGGACAGGGAGAGAGAAGGGGAAAGGGCAAAGAAAAGTGAGGAAGGGTAGGGAAAGAAAAAAAAGCATTGACTTCTGACTCTGTTACAGTAGAATAAGGCTGTAACAACAAATCACAACTTTTTGTTTTATCATAATAGTGTGAACCAGTCATTTCTACAAGAGTTGAAATAAGTTCTGTGGGATTCATGTGAAGTTGAAAGTGAAAAAGTAATTCTGGAAATTTATTTCATGTTGGCCTAGCCTACTTCTTAAAATATTGAAATGGCATATACTCCACAATAGTCCAATAAAACAAACTTTATATCTTCAAGTCTTAGAGAAAAAAAACCCAGGTGATTCATTATTTGCAGATATGATTGTTAGGAAATACAGTATTTTGTGCATGGATTATAATTATATTTTTTCTTTCCATTTCAGTACGCCAGTTGTAAGAAATAATTTTCTTCCTATGGATAGGGCAACCACACCATATAACCAGTTTTCATATTTGCAACATTGTACTCCAACAACTCCATTCCATCTACAGAGTGGATTACAGGTATCAGCTATTTCTAAATTGTATAAAATAATGCAAAAGAAGTATTGAGTTCTAAATAATGTTTCATTCATTTGAGCAAGGAGTTAAGCAAGAATTTTGCTGGTGATTTCATATTAACATTAATTATTTTAAATTTAATTTTTATTGAGTAAAACAATACAAATTTGTAGGAAAAAAAGATAAATGAATAATTAACGAACAAAAGAATAAGAAAGTAAGTTAGTTAATAAGTAAGAAAGAAAAGAAATATAAAAAGCAGCTTCCAATCTTCTTTACTGCAGTTATGAATGCAATAAAAAATCTCGCCCCTTCTGTTCAACATTTATGTAAAGCCGCTGGGTGAGATCATCCGTGGCTTCGGGGTGGAGTTCCATCAGTACGCTGATGACACCCAGCTGTACATCTCCACCCCAGGCCACCCCAACGATGCCCTTGAAGTAATGTCCCAGTGCCTGGAGGCCGTGCGGGCCTGGATGGGGAGAAACAGGCTCCGACTCAATCCCTCCAAGACCGAGTGGCTGTGGCTTCCGGCGTCCCGATATAGCCAGCTGACGCCATTGCTGGCTATTGGGGGCGAATCACTCGCCCCCACGGAGAGGGCTCGTAAGTTGGGCGTCCTCCTGGACGCACGGCTGTCTTTAGAAGATCATTTGACGGCCGTGGCCAGGGGGGCTTTTTATCAGGTCCGCCTGATACTCCAGTTACACCCCTTTCTAGATCGGGACTCCCTACGCACAGTCACTCAGGCACTCGTCACTTCCCGCCTGGACTACTGCAACGCTCTCTACATGGGGCTCCCCCTGGGGTGCACCCGGAGGCTCCAGCTGGTCCAGAACGCGGCCGCGCGGGCGATTATGGGGGCGACGAGGCGCTCCCATGTAACACCTCTCCTGCGCGAGCTGCACTGGCTCCCGGTGGTCTTCCGGGTGCGCTTCAAGGTGTTGGTGACCACCTTTAAAGCGCTCCATGGCTTAGGGCCGGGGTACTTACGAGACCGCCTTCTGCCACCAGTAGCCTCCCACCGGCCAGTACGCTCGCACAGAGTGGGCCTCCTCAGGGTGCTGTCCGCCAGACAATGTCGGCTGACGACTCCCAGGGGGAGAGCCTTCTCTGTGGCGGCGCCCACCCTCTGGAACAACCTCCCCCCAGAGATACGTACAATAACAGACCTCCGGATTTTTCGTCGGGCCCTGAAAACCCATTTATTTCAACTAGCTGGGCTGGCTTGAGTTAAATTTTAAATTGATTTTAAATTGGGTTGTTTTAATTTACGGCCAAAATATTTAATTATTTTAAATTGCTTTTAAATTTTGTATGTATTGTTTTTTACTTTGGCTGTTCACCGCCCTGAGTCCTATTTGGAGAAGGGCGGTATAGAAATAAGAACAAATAAATAAATAAATAAAATGCAGTTATATATTATCCTCAGTCTGTATAATTACACTAGTTTCCTTCTTTCCATATTTTACCCTTTCTAATCGTCAAACCTTCACCAACCATTCCTCCATTGTGGGTATTTCAGAGCCTTCCAGCTTTGCGCATATACCATGTGGAAAAATTATCCACCTTGCTGCAGATACCATGTGCAAAAAATACCTTTCATAGGCCTTTCTAGTTGGGTGTTCATTAGTCCCAACAAAAAAGTTCTGGTTTTAATTGAATATTACTCTTTGTATCATTGTATGTAATTGAAACCAATTTTTCTAGCTTTTTTAGAACTCCACAGGCTTGATAAAACAACCCTTCATGTTTTCCACATTTCCAAAAGTTGGAAGCATCTTTCTACATTCTAGAAAGTTTTGTTGGTGTCATACCAATGGTACATCATTTTATAAAAAATATTTTTTACAATCACATATATACTCATTAATCCATCTGTATATTATACCCAAAGCTCTTAACCAATTTTATCATACACTCTTTAATTTGTTCTTCCAATTTTAGTAAAAGCTTGAACATTTTAGCAATTACATGTTCACAATTTGCAGGTAATTCAGTTTCAAATGCTGACTCATGTTCAGTTCCAAGGGTCTTTTTGTCCACTTTAAATTGTTCTCTTAATTGTACATAAATCATTGGAAACTTGGGAGCTCATTTTTGGTGGCAGACCACTCGGGCCACCAAAGGCACAAATGATGTCATGCTGGCCATGCCCACCCTGGCCACACCTACCTCAGCTCCCCAAGGTTAAACATAACCCTGATACGGCCCTCAATGAAATCGAATTTGACACTCCTGATTTATACTGTATGCCATCCAACTCTTACTCTGGGTATAAATAAACCAATAAAATACAAATAGTAAAAATAAAATAAAATACACTAAATGCAACGAAGCCAGAAATTTCACTTGATTCTTTCTATGTACATTTCTTTTCACACTACAAACTTTTTTATTCAGGTTTCATCTTCTGTATCACCAAATGAATGCATACTTGTTAAAGGAAAATTGTACTCTGTGTTAAAACAAATAGGCAGAGGAGGATCTAGTAAGGTAAGATAATATTGTAATATAAATTTGTTTGATTTGATGAAAGCTGTTATTTGTGAGAAATGGTTTGTTGTGAAAAAAACACATATATCTACTTTAAACTTTTATTGCATTAAGATCATAAACATACAATTTTATGTTTTATGTTTCCCTTCTTCATTATATAGTTTCTCAATCATCCTCAAATTGTTCATACCATTTATCATAGAATTCAGTTGAAACCTCAAATTAGTATAGAAAAAAGGAATGAATACTAAAGTGCAAAATCCATTAATTGGGTGAATTAGGATCAATCAAAATTACACAAAATGTACAAATTTGCCAGATCATCAAAATTTGTTAAGCAGTATTTTCCCCCCCTCATTTCCATATTCTAATGATTCAGTTTGGAAAAAGGGTAAGTAAATCTTAGCAGCTACCATATTTTTCGGAGTATAAGATGCAGCTTAGTTTTTGGGGAGGAAAAAAAAATCTGCCTGTCAGATATTCACCTGGCTAACATCCTTAGTCTGGTCAGCTTCAGCACATTAGTTTGCTGGTTTTGAGCACATGTATTCACGCTTTTTATCCCCTGCTTGGGGATAAAAAAACAGCTTCTAAAGCACAGTTGACCTTTGGAGAGAGAAGCAATGAGAAAAGCAGGTGAAGAGCGGAAGATTGCTTCATTTGCTAGCACCTCGTTAGGGCTGAAAAATAGCTTCTAAAGCATAGCTGAGAGAGAGCAGCAATGAGAAAAGCAGGCAAAGCACGGAGATCGCTTCACTCACTAGCGCCTTGTTAGGGCTGAAAAAAAGCTTCGAAAAAGATACATTCGGAGTATAAGACGCACCCAAATTTTCAGCCTCTTTTATGGGGGGGGGGGGAAGTGTGTCTTATACTCTGAAAAATATGGTTCTTTTGAGCACAATAGTGCCTGCTTTTGAACAGATCAGCATAAGACTCCATTATTCAATACTTCATTTTTTTGGCCAGCAGAATCCAATTTATTCATTAATTCAGCACGTTAACACATACAACACATATAACAGTGGTATATACCTGTGTTTTTTTTAATAAAGTGACTAAGATAGTATGTGAAAAATAAAATATCAATAGATTACATCAGAGGTTCCCAAAGCTCAGTTCACCGCGCCCTTGGTGTTGCAAAAATATGACATTGCAAATGGATCTCAAAAATTTAAAATATCTCATAGTACTTTGGGGAGTTCACTGTAGCACCTTAAGGTGCAACAGTTCACAGCTTGGAATTTATTTTATCCGTTATTTGAAAACAGATCATAATTATTCTTGAGACTAAAACATTCTGTGTTGAAAAGATACTTGTTTCATGTGTATAACCATGAAAATACATTTTTATATTTGATTATATAAAACCACAGAGTAGACTGTTCTACTGTGGTATTCCAACCACAGAGTAGACTGTTCTAGCAGCTCATATCTTTTCCTTGAAAAAAATGCCGGATCTATTTTAGAAAGCATGGTTTGGACACCTCTACTCCAATTCAGAGTATGCACAGGTAGTGGATATCAACAAAAGTTCCAAATATGATCATAACATTGGATGTAATCCTAAAACTGCAATCCTATGTATGCAAGGCTAATACTTTGTGTGATTTCAGTGGCTGAGATTTCTGTATACAGATTTCTACCATCAAATCTATATATATTTGCATAATGCATAATGCTATTTATCTACCTCCCTCTCCCTCCCCCCCCCCCCATAGCCTACCCAGCTGGGTTTTGTACCATATGGAACTTCTGGACAGCCTTCAAAGCTAGCTTATTTGGAACACATCATATGGAACACATCCAATTAGGAGTTTATTAGGTGTGAGTCATGGAAAACTATTTTAATTCAAAAACAGTTACCATCAGCCAAAATTAATCTAGAATTTTATTCTTCTCTTAGAGCTCAAAAAGTTCAGATCTCTAAATATATAAATTAATAAAAAGCTAGTTGAAAAGTACATTATATAAGGATTTTTAATTAAAAAATTGACATACTTTTTCAGCAAATGCTTTTAAACCAACAATAACAATGCTAAATGGTTATACATATTAATTGTCCTTAACATTGCTCCACAAATATGCAAATATGTGGATAATCTTGAGTCGGTGATAAATACTTGACTCTCCTAGTGATAAGAATGCATATATTTAATGCCATAAATAAGTTAGTTTTGAGACTTTGAAAGTAATGCAGGAATAATCATATACTGTTTAAAGGCTCAAAACAAGATTGTGGATAGTGGTGAAGCTGTGAAAATAAAACATTGGTTCATTGGTTTTAATATAGTGTATTAAATGGGAAATGGACCTCAGCCAAGCCTGTTGTATTTATTATTTAATATATGATTGAGGATTCTGCTTTTTAAAAAAATATAGAGTATTTTTTATTATACTGTATGTTGAAATTCATAGCCTTGTGCTGGTTAATGAGTGCAGTGAAGTTATGTATCTATCCAAAATAAAATGATAGAGTAAATAACAGCAATATATTAAAAAGAATCTAGTTATGTTTTTTTTAATTGGTTTTTAAAGGTATTTCAAGTACTTGATGAAAAGAAACAGCTTTTTGCCATCAAACATGTTAATCTAGAAGAAGCAGATCAACAGACCATAGAAAGCTATAAAAATGAGATTGCTCACTTAAACAAACTTCAGCAACATAGTGATAAGATCATCCGACTTTATGACTAGTAAGTAAGCTTTTGTAAAATCAGTTTAATCCCTCTTTCTGCCTCCATACATACACGCTCAGATTAACTTTTATTTTTGCAACTATTTTAGTGAAATCAGTGAGAAGAATGTCTATATGGTGATGGAATGTGGAAATATTGATCTTAATAGCTGGCTTAAAAAGAAAAAAACAATTAATCCATGGGAACGGAAAAGTTATTGGAAAAACATGCTGGAAGCTGTCCATACAATTCACCAACATGGTAACTACTGTTTGCATGTTTGAACTCTGTTCTTTAGAATAGCTTCTCTCAGGAACAACTTCAAGGAATACAGTTAGAATAGTATAACTGAAGTCAGAGAAAATAAAATGGCACAACAATAGATGCATGATATGGTAGGAGTAAAATGCACATTCAAAGAGTTTCTAAAAAGAAAAATTCCTGTTAAGCCCACTTTCACCCATATGTATGATATGATCCTTTCAACTTTGCCTTAGTTACAAGGATATTGTTGGTTACTACAGTATCACGAAAAAGTTTGCTCATCCAGGTCTTAAGATAAACTAGATATAAGAGAAAGTGTTATAATTCATTGTTACAGTCATTAATATTCAGCTATGCAAACAAAGAAAAATGATAGTTAAGAATAAAGATACTTCTTGGAAGATTTGAGGCACTTCAACAGTATTCTATCTCTGAAGATGAAGGGAGAAAGAAAACAATTCGTCAGCATATGGGCATGAAATTTTGCCTGAAAAGCAATTCATACTTCTCTCTGATTAAAAAAAAAGGGTTTCCCAGAGCTAGCTGTGATAAAAAAATTGTAAAAATATATTATTATTAAATATTAAATAATGCTACATTTCAGTTAGATATATTTATACGCCAACGCACTAAAGATAGGATATTTTTTCTATCAGCTCTGACAGGAATTACTTATATAGGTACACACATTTCTAATAAGTAATTTTACTCTAGAAAGTCTGAGAAACCCTTGCAAAAGAATTCAGTGACTGCTACTATATAGAAAAAATCCTGTTGTGAAGTTTAATTTATGGGCTTCTTTTCCAAGTTGAGCTATAGAATAAGGTAGGTGGCCTTATTTTGGGTGGGAGACTTGGAATCTTGCTTTGAGAACAGACAGATTTGCTATAAAATTGTTTTCCTCTGGCCATGTGTGAGCGGTCAGACTGCGTTTTGCTGTTGACACAATACTGTACACAATACCAAATGCATGTGTAGGTTTCATTGAAATTAATAAGATAATTGTGTCAGGTGTGAAAATATTTCTTAGTCAGCAAACTCCTCAGCTGCTTATTGCTTATAAATCTATTTCTGTATTCTATAATTGAACTAGGTATTACGATACAGGTAGCCTTTGACTTATGACCACAATTGAGTCCAGAATTGATGTTGCTAAGTGAGAAATTTGTTGAGTTTTGCCCCATTGTATGACTTTTCTTGCCACAGTTGTTAAGTGAATCACTGCAGTTGTTAAGTTAGTATCACAATTGTTAAGTGAATCTGGATTTCCTGTTGATTTTGCTTGTCAGAAGATTGCAAAAGGGGACCACATGATTCTGGGACACTGCAACCGTCATAAATATGAGCCAGTTGTCAAGCATCTGAATGTAAAGCATGGGACCAGGGGGATGCTGCAAGGGTCATAAGTGTGAAAAGGATCATAAGTCACTTTTTTTCAGTGCTGTTGTAACTTTGGTCACTAAATGAACTATTGTAAGTCGGGGACTACCTGTATTTAAGAGGTTCATACACATTTTCTCATAAAAAAGGAGTGTAGTTTACAAATTAGCATAGAGACATTCTATTTAAAATAACTTAAACACAAGTACAGCAAGTAAAAAGGGAAAAACCAAAACTAATGATAATGATAGTTAAATAACAGGCAAATAAATTATTATTATTGTAAACTTCATTATTAATTATCGTGTTTCCCCAAAAATGGGAAGACCCTGCCTTATATTTTTTTGGAACCCTGAAATAAGCGCTTGACCTTATTGCCATGTGCTCAAAAGCCCGATTGGGCTTATTATCAGGGGATGTCTTATTTTGGGGGAAACAGGGTATATTAACTTCATTATTGATATAATTAATTGTATTAATTATTATTATTTACCAAAGGCTGGTACAAAACCAAACCAAACAACATTTCCCCCAATAGTTACAAATCAATCCTATCAAATTATTTTAGAACTTAACAGCAACCCTACTTAGCAAATATTAACACTAAAACAACCATCATAACAGCAGTACATTTAAAACAATGCCTTGGAATTGGGCAAAATATTTATATATCCATAATAATGTAAAGAGGTGTTTAATTAGAACTGTCGGCTAAATAAGATTTGGGTGGAAAAAACTCTATAGACTTTACACTAACCAACTACTAAAAAAAAACAAAACAGCCCCCTTTTAGCCCCCTTTAAAACCAATCAGATTTTCACAGAAACCAAAGGAACAAGGAAGCTGATTATAGGCTCTTGAGGCAGCAAATTGCACTTCAGGATGAGGCCGTCAGAATTGCTTTCTTATGAATTGCTATCACCGGGCTCTAAAGACATCAGCATGGAAAAGTAGCAATGAATCTTAAATGAGGGACAGGTTGAAATAGATGCAGTCTCCCAAGTAGCTATATCCCAATTTACAGACTATTTAAAATTCTAAAAATAAAAGGCAGGATTTCAAACTGCAATTAATTAATTAATTGATTGATTGATTGATTGATTGATTGATTCGATTTATATGCTGCCCTTCTCTGGAGACTCAGGGCGGCTTACAATGTGTTAAGCAATAGCCTTCATACTTTTGTATATACCTGCCTAGTAGGGCTTTTGTCCCCCCCCAAGCGGTGTTCTTTTTTAGACAAAGTCAGCTTATTGCCCCCACAATCCAGGTCCTCATTTTACCTACCTCGAAAGGATGGAAGGCTGAATCAACCTTGAGCCTGGTGAGATTTGAACTTGGCAGTAATTGCAGGCAGTTGGTGCTATTTAACAGCACTTTAGTCGCTGCGCCACCAAGGCTCTTAATTGGAATTACACAGTGTAATAGAAATATTCTGTACTATTTGAGGATTCCAGATGTTTTCAGAGGCAATCAATAGAGAAGTCGATGATGTTCTGATGTGTCATTTATGCAGTGGGCAAACTAGGAAAAAAAAATATAATTCAAAATTGCACATGTGTCTCCAGAGAGTTTTCTAAACCAGGTGTTCTACAATATCATATAGCAGAAAAGGTCCAGTGATATCAGGGACAAATAAACCCTCCACTCCTGATTGCCTAGATACTTTACATATGATTTTCATTTTTTTTCTACCTTGTGTTTTTGTATGTGGGTAAATAATAATTCTTGACACACTTTGAATTAATTGAACAAATTTTAATTTGCAGGTATTGTTCATAGTGATCTGAAACCAGCAAACTTTCTATTAGTAGATGGAATGCTGAAACTAATAGATTTTGGCATTGCAAATCAGATGCAGCCAGATGTGACTAGCATTGTTAAAGATTCCCAGGTGAGACAATTGTGAACTACTAAACATAAAAGAAGCAATTATCTTAAATAATTACTTGTTGTTTGATAATGGAGTATGATAAGAACATGTTGTAATCAGGAAACATTTAGCAACATACACGTTGCATTTTTGTGTTTCATTTACTTTTTTTCTTGGTACGCTTGGTCAGAGTCAAATCTTATTTTTCCAAACATTTAGGTTGAAGGATTCATAATGAGAGAGAAAAGTGAATTGTCCTAGCTCTTAAGGTTCCAGTTATTTCACTTTGTTGCTGACAACTTTAAGGAGAGTCTTCTATATGTAAATGTATGGGACTATGAAGTGTATTAAACATCTATCTAAGGTTTTAAAAACATAAGACAATAGCCTGGTCTCTAATGTGGCTTTAGCTCTCATTATTCCATAATTAAAGCTATTCTGATTAAAGCTGATGAGAAGCTAGAATCCAACAAGTCTAATATTTAAATGGCCATCTTTAAATTTAAAAGTGGAGTATCTGCTGCCCCTTCACTGCAATATGGTTAATTCACTGCAATACACTGTTACTTGTAGAACTGTTCCACTTTTAAAGTAAGGTTAAGCAATTGTGAATGGGTTGTATGACTGCACTGGTTTCTCAGTAAAACAAGTTTCTCTTGTTATGACAATAGCTAAATTAGTGTAGTTATTATTGATTCTAGAGTGAATTAGGATTCTTATTTTACTAAAATTCTTAACCAGAGAACCTAATTATCCTTTAGCATGGTTAATATTAGTATCCATTAACATCTTATCAGGGATTCCTGACATGATGTAAAAAATATTAGAGCAGGGTACATAGCATCCCTAGACATATATTAGAATTAAAATGGCTGAATTCTTATGAGGTGTCGGAGTTCTATTGAAATGTTCAGTAAAACAGTCAAAAGCCTGTAAGAGCTTTGGGATTAAATTGCTAAAATCTCATGCTATTTTTTTTGGGGGGGGGGGGGAGTTTGATTTGTAGCATCCATGAGTATTCTTAAAACCCAAAAAGGAACTAAATCTCTAATATTATATTTTAAATTTTAAATCAGTTATACAAATGTTAAATGTAACTATTATTTAAATGTACATAATCCTATTTTTTATGTTAAAAGGTCGGCACCATTAATTACATGCCACCAGAGGCGATCAAAGATATGTCTTCCAGTGCAGAAAATGGCAAGTCAAGATCAAAGGTAATATATTCTTCCTATAGTTCAAAGGATAAAGTATTCATATTGTTTCCTAAATTGGAGAAAATTTTATTTGAACAAGGAGATAGAAATAAATTATAAGGAAGCTTGAGAAGAAAGCTGAGGCAAACTCCTTATTCCTATCATCACTCCTTTCTTCTGAAACAAAATGGAAGAAAAAGTTCATCTTAAATGTGGCCAACTGCTGATTTTGCCCATGGGATTTATTTATGCAGCACAAAATTGTGAGGGCTGTGCATGTTTTAATAGCAATAGCATTTAGACTTATATACCGCTTCACAGTGCTTTACAGCCCTCTCTAAGTGGTTTACAGAGTCAGCATGTTGGTCATTGTGTCATTCTCCAGATTTGTTAACATAGTTTGGGTAGAACCTTTATTGATTCTTCTTTTGTTGCTTGCCATATTATTTTAGATAAAAGCCTTTCAGAGGTTTTTTTTCCCTGAAGCTTCATTTCTGGGGCTTGTTTTCCGAAGCTTCTTTCAGAGGCTTCTTTCAGCCTCTGAAATCTCCATTTGCGAGGCTGGGCGGGGCTACATTCGGAGTATAAGATGCACCCAGATTTTCAACCTCTTTGGGATGAAAAAGGTGTGTCTTATACTTCAAAAAATACGGTAATATTAATAGAAGATGACTTGCTTAGAGAGTAAGGGGCATTATTCCCTTAGGCATCTGCAACAAGTTGATGACATCAAAATGATGACATCTGTGTTGAAATATTATGCAAATGATGAAGTTATGTAATCTGCATCTGAGAGTACAACTTGTCATCCACTGACCTCTGGTTAGTGCAATGGCGTCGGCCATTGCTTTCTTTTGTCCTCATATTTATGTTCTTCCATGCCTGGCCTTCTATAGTGAATTGCCTTTGCTTCTTGATGTCAGGAAATTGACAGGGACTCCTCCCCCTCCAATGTTTGGTTTGAACTATTTGGTCCTTGATGCCAAAATTTAGCCCACAGCAACCTCAAGTAATGTTGCTTTCAAGTTCAAAAATAAAATTGGGGTGATATAGTGCCTGATTTCTTCGCCCTGGCCTTATCTTTACTGTACATTTCTACTGATACATAGGCAAGTTGCATGATGTAGAACTACTGCCACCTCCATACGATTTCACATTATGCTGTGCTGTTGCTGATACAGTTGTTCAGAACCACTTCCTCAAGTGTGGATGTTCTGCTTTCCTGTCCAGTTTCCTTTGTCTACTCTCACCTATTTTTTTGTCATCCCTGAGATTCAGCTGAATCTGTTGTTAAGGAGGTTAGAATCTGTTGTTAAGGAGGTTAGATCATACAAAGCATCATACATGCAGATGCTTTGGTATTTAATTTGTGATTTAACGGATGCAAATTTTTAGCATTCCTTTATCATATTCCTGAAAGCTTGACCTGTTAATGCCACTTAGATTGTTTACCTTGAAAGTGTTCACTTTTGGTTAATTATCTTTCACTTTCATTGATTTGACTGTGAATTAACGACATGTACAGCTGTTAATGTACACCACTTTGGTGGTGTGCAGAATCACAATGTATGATTGTATAAAATAAATGGTTCCCCTTACTGCGTAATCAGTTGTATCAGATAGGGTTATGTTAAGAATGACAAGAATGTCAAAATAATGGTGTGATTGAGTGAACCTGTTTTTCTTTCTACTTTTTAGATTAGTCCAAAAAGTGATGTATGGTCATTGGGTTGTATTTTATATTGCATGACTTATGGAAAAACTCCATTTCAGAACATAACGAATTATATAACAAAACTTCATGCCATAATTGACCCTAATTATGAAATAATGTTTCCTGATATTGCAGAAAAGGATCTTCTAGATGTCTTAAAGGTAATATTTTGTATCTCTTTTTTATTTCATGCTCTGAGTTCTGCTTTATAGATAATTTTCCAAGTCATGATTTATTTTAATTATGTTTAAATATCCCAGAATATGGAGGCATGATAAGTTTCTTGATTTTATATTTCTTGATTTTATGTATATATCCTTTAGAATAATTGGTTTTATTTTCAATTATTTCCTAACTTTGTCTCCCCCCTCCCCAGAATTGTTTAATTAGGAATCCCAAGCAAAGAATATCTATCTCTGAACTCTTGATTCATCCTTATGTACATATACAGTCCAATTCACAAACAGGTAATTCAACTTTTCTAATAGATATTACTATTGTGTTTATTTTACCAAAATTCTTTTGTTTAAAAGTGATTTTAAAAAAACTATTTGCAGATTAAATTATGTATGCTATCTTAAGTTAGTTTACCAAAATTTTCAAACAGTTTTAAATCAAATCAGGGCATACATCTCAAACAGAATTTAATTTTAAATTCTCCTAGGACATCAAAATGCAAAAGGAACATCAGAAGAAATGAAGCATATTCTTGGTCAACTTATTGGCTTGAATTCTCCTAACTCTATTTCTAAAGCTGCTAGAGTAAGTATATAAGTAATATCACTGCTAGTATAATTAAAATGAAAATAAAATCATGTTCGAACTATATAATTCTCGCTCAGTTTCTTTGGGGGAGAGAGAAATAGGCTGATAAGAGTCGTGAATGTGTAATGAGAAATAGTTTCAAGAGTTAGTGAGTAAATGATAAGGAATTATGTTGTTAATGAAATAGAAGTTCTTATAAAGTAGACAAGGGATGCAGTGGCTCAGTGGCTAAGATGCTGAGCTTGTCAATTCTAAAGGTCGGCAGTTCAGCGGTTCGAATCCCTAGTGCCACATAATGGGGTAAGCTCCCGTTACTCGTCCCAGCTTCTGCCAACCTAGCAGTTCGAAAACACGTAAAAAATGCAAGTAGAAAAATAGGGACCACCTTTGGTGGTAAGGTAACAGTTTTCTGTGCGCCTTTGGCGTTTAGTCATTCTGGCCACATGACCACGGAGATGTCTTCGGACAGCGCTGGCTCTTTGGCTTTGAAACTGAGATGAGCACCACAACTAGCACATGTGCGAGGAGAACCTTTACCTTTACTATAAAGTAGACAATGATCAATAGTTTGAGTTTGATGAAGTGGGGCACTCTTCTACACAACTAGTCCTTGCTTAACATCTGTTCTTTCAGCAACTGTTCAAAATTACGACTGTGCTAAACAAAAGGACTTAACACCAGTCCTCACATTTCTGGCTGTTTCATTACTCGCATGGTCACATGAACAAAATTCAGGCTTACTTGAGCCTACTGTATTTATGATTGCCTATTGGCCAGTTGCTCCCACCTCCCAGCCCTGTCCACTGCCCACTGCCACGCTGTGTGCCACTACTGTACTGGGGGAGCCTTTGTGCCACCTTTCATGCTGGTGCTGCCCAGGCTTCTCTCATGCTGCGATCAGGGGCTCTTTGTGCCGTGGCCAAGGCCTGTATTTGCATAGAAGACTCTAAAAGGGTCCTCTTTTCCCACCCAGCACAGCAAGAAAAGATAAAATGAGCTGTGGATAATTGAGAAAACTTAATTTTCTTCCAAGAAATTGTCGGTGGGGGTGGGGAGTATTTACAATTTACACTGTGTTCTAATCTTGAGGGGATCAGTATTATGAGTATAGTTATATTTCTGAATGTCTGTAATTCCAGCTCATTCATTAAGTGTGCTTTGAAATGTCAAGTTATTTTAAATGAAAAAATTTAGAAATGTGGAAATAGCCATTTGATTTCTCATGGATTTCCCTGATTTTTTTAAAAGAAAAATTTCATCATGCCAATTTGAGTTTAGATACAGAAATTAAAATACAATTTAATTCAACAATGTGCTTCTAATTTGTTTGATCAAAATAAGCAATATATACTGTGGGGCTTTCTAACGACTCATATTTATAGACATGATTTCCAATTCCTTTTGAAAACAATTACAGAAAAATACATTAATCCTTTGTCTTAATAAAACATTTAAATAATTTTTTAATTAAAATTGATGTTTTTACTAAAATGGTAGAGAAGTCTTATAAGAAAGTATGAATATACTCTAAATTATTAATTATTAAACCTGCCGCTCCTGAGCTTGGCCAAAATAAATTCCAGAAGATTATTTGCAATATGTGTTGGGAAGAGTAAGGAAAATGTGTCTTTCCAAAGCTATGTAAACTAATGAGATTCAACTGTAAATCAGCAGGTACTACAGAACCCTTATTTTTATACATGCACAAACACTTTAGTCAAGCCTCAGAAATACAACTTTCTCACTAGCTGCTTTTGATCCTGCTAAGAAAATTATTTTGCTATGTTTTGCTGTATTTGTAACATCAAGCAGGTTTCCTTGATCGTTATTTCTTTTTCTCCTCCAAAAGAATAAAAAAGTATGCTAAGTAGAAAACAAGAAGAGAAAAATAAGGGCTGCACCAAATTATGTTACAAATTCTGTTATTTGCAGGATGTGTGTAACATTGGAACTCCTTTTGTATGCTTTCACTGTGCTTGTGTATATACTGAACTGACACTCACATGCCACTGCTGCAGAAGTTTTAGAAAAAAAATCGTCTCCTAAGTGGCTGAAAGAATGGAAGAAAAATGGAAGCAAAAATAAAAACTTGGGGTGGGAAGAAGAGTAAATATTTATTAAGGATTTGTTTTAGTTAGAAATGACAACAAAAAAGGATTAAACTCAATGTTCCGTGGGGGTGGGGGTGGGGGAGAAAGTAAGGGGATTTGAAAATAAAGAGGAAAGATTTAATAATTTGTCTTGTCTTTTTAAATTTCAGACTTTATATGAGCAGTGCAACAAAGGCGAAGGTTTAGATGTGTCTGCTTTTTCAAAATCTGACAGTCGGACAACCTGGAAAACAAAGTAATAAGGCCTGATTTACAAAAGATATTAATGAAAAGATATTCTAAGCAAAGGCTGGTCCCATCTGGATATATTTGTCTTGCCACTTACAAATACTTTTCATCATTTGTTCATCTAGTATTTGCATATGAATATTATGGAGCACCCCTGCTATATAACATGCTGGTCTGCTGTATATTTGAATAGCAAATACTTGTGGATTAGTTGAGTAAAAGCTTAGCTGCAATTCTGAATCTTGAGAGAAATATTTTGACTTGTTTTAAGATGAACTAAGGAACTCTAGTTCTGGGCAACTATCTTTAAGAATCAAGTCAATTAATTATCAGATTCAGCTGCCATTTTTTCATGTTTTGCTGTGGTAGATACTATAAAAGCAGTACTTCAAATTATGCTGCTTTTATCCATTATTTTATTCTGTACATATTCCTATGGAAAGATTTTGATGTATAGGTGATACAGTCTACTGATACTGATGTTCAACTTTGTAAATAAAAAGATATTCATCCTGCGTTAATCTTCTTGCAGTTTCTAAGTAAGCAGAACATCCTATAAAAATCAAATATTCTGATTTGAAAAGCTTAACAAATTAGTGATCCTGAAATTGAAATTGTAATCTATTAATTCTGATTCTATAAATTGGTTCCTCTTTACTGTTAAGTTTGGAGGTTTTCTTTTAATTTTTGATTTAACTATGTTATTGCTTAGACAAACCTTTTGTGATGAGAAATTTACATTGCAGTTTAATAATTTTTAGGTCAGCTCCTATTTCCTATGGGAAATATTTCCTGTGTCCTAAAAAAGACAAAAACAAAAAACAAAACAAAAACAAAAATAAAAAATAAGAACAATTTCCTGTGCAGAGACATTTCCTGGACTCACTCAATTAATTCTTTCCTAACAATCACAATGGACAAATGCCTAAAACACAAATAAATGTCCTAATCCTCACAAGTTCTGATTTAACTCCTTAGGTCCCCAGAAGTAACATGGATTACCTTTTCACTCTGAAATATAACACTACTTAATCACAGCTGATTCCTCTTAGATATTTTATGGTCTCGAAAATCCTTGGAGATGCCACTCCCTTCCCAAGGAATGGGTGTAGAAGAAGACAGGCAGAATCCTCCAGCTCTGAAGCATCACAGGAGGAGGGATGGGTTGGGAACTGGATAAGCACTTACGCAAATATGAGATGGTAGATTGACAAAACTAGTCTAGCCTCTTCTACAGTTTCTCTTTTTTTAAGCAGATTTGATCTGTTGCCTTCATTTAAAAAAATTCTCCTTTCAGGCTGTTTTGACTTGGTAATTTCATGGACATCTTGGAAATATAGAACAGTTTGCCATTATCTTTTTTCTATAATTATGTGAGGGCCCCCATGTTCCCAGCCCAATCTACAACCATGGATTTTTTTTAGTGATTTCACATCTAAGTACTAAGCAGGACTAGTTACTTCTGAAGTTACCGTGTTTCCCTGAAAATAAGACCCTGTCTTATATTTTTTTGAACCCTGAAATAAGCGCTTGGCCTTATTTTCGGGGAGGTCTTATTATTCTGGAGCACGTGGAGCAAGATGGGGCTCCTCTTGCCGTCTTACCTGATTTCCAGCTTGTTTAAATATTTTCGGGGGGGGAGGCTTATTTTAGCGCATGTGCTCAAAAGCTCGATTGGGCTTATTATCAGGGGATGTCTTATTTTTGGGGAAACAGGGTAGACAAAGTTGGGCAAGAGAGTCTAATGATGACATTTAATTCACTGGTGGTGTGCCCTCGTGTAAATTATTTGATTGTAATTTATTCAGTAAACTATGATTAAATAAATGTTTTAGCGCGAGGTATGAATAACAGCAATTTTTTAGAGTTTTTAGGCAACACGCCCCAGTTTATTTCTGGAAATGTTGGTATTTCAACATAGAACATCAACTCATGCTTGCTTTAGACAGGTTCTTTTCTGAATTCATAATAGTTACATTCCAACATTCCAAATTTGTTGCCCATCAAATCAAACAATTAGCCAGTTATTTGTCAGATCTTTTCAGATATGCTGTAAGTTAACCTACATATGAATGTAGCTTATTAGGCCTATGTTAAGATGTCATTTATGAAGTTTAACTGATGGACAAAACTCTGGATACAGCCTTAGATTATTTTTATGGAAATATTTTATGAGGTATCCTCATAAAATTCATGTTATAATTCACATCGTGGTAAAATATGTGCAGTGTGACTGTGCATTTAGATTAGTGTGACTTCCCTATCACGGAATTCAATGGGACATGCTTCCAATGTGCATAGGTTGAGTATTAACAGCATTTTTTTCTGAAAGCCTGCAAATATTTTTAATAAGTTTGACTTTTAATTTAAAAATGCTCCAAATGATGATGAATACTCAGACATAGTAGTACAAGTGAGTCTTGACTTACAAT
Source organism: Arizona elegans (assembly GCA_022577455.1). NCBI lineage: Eukaryota > Metazoa > Chordata > Lepidosauria > Squamata > Colubridae > Arizona > Arizona elegans. The sequence continues at coordinate 219,456,273 of JAKOOJ010000001.1, forward strand.
TGGTTACGTTGTGACCATTCAAAGTTATGATGCCCCCCGCCCCCCCCCCCCCCAAGCTACTTACAAAGTGGTTTTGAATTTCTAACATTAGGGCCTCACTTAGAGTACTCAGCTACTGACTGCATTTGGAGTGCTTGACAACTGACCTACAACTATCTATCTGTAGTGCCTCATAGTGATGTGACTATGGTTTACAACAGTTTGGCTGGAAACCTGCATTTACTTCTCGTTTCTGGCAAAAACCAGCTTGTAGCAAACAATGGATTCGCTTAACAACTGCCACAAATGAGATCATAAAGCCGGATCCAATTGCGTGGCGATTCACTTTATGATTATCATGACTTAGGACCATAATTGCCAGGCTCAATTATTGAGGACTATCTCTACTATATGCATAATAGTTTCACATTATTTAGTGAATGAGGTAAGAACACGGTTAGCCTAGATGTGCTGTTTTCCAGTTTTGTACAAGGAGTGCATGTTCCTTTATGGTAAACAAAGTGATGCAAATATTAAACAGAAAACATCACCATCACTTTCTCATGTCCTCCAAGGGAAAAAACTTACCTTTTTTGTGTGTGTACAAGTTATAGTTGGAGTGTACAGAAGACTTATGAGATCCCACAGGGACTAGTAGGCTTCCAATTCAAAATAAGCTAGTGAATAGTTTACGTCACTGTTTCTCAACCTTGCAACTTGGGGGGCGGGAGGGAGTTGAGGTTCACATATCTTAAAAGTTGCCAAAGTTGAGAGACACTGGTCTACGTAATGTATTTTTCTGATATTTAAATCACAAGTCACATAATGAGAAATTGTTTACTGAAGGAGCAAACACAAAGGAGATTTTCTCTCATGTTCAATCACATAGGCACACAGCTAGGATGGGGTCCTTAGTGCTCTCTGAGCTTGCTTGTTTTCTTGCAGACATTTCATTACGCAAACTGGGTAACGCCATCAGTGGTACCAGCAAGAAAACAACCAAACTCAAGAGAGCACCAAGCATCCCTCATTTCAACCCTAAGATACAAATATTCTCCTTTATTAATGAAAATGTAAATTTGAACCCCAAATGCTAAGAGGCAATGGAAGCAGACTTCTGTCAGGGACAGAAGGGACTTGTCAGGGACTTCTTGGGAAGGACTGCACCTGATCTACAATCTGACTCTTCACCTCAATACCTCCTGCTGGCTGAGAGAACAGTGAGAATGCTGCAATCATGATATGCTGATTCTAATCGGGTGGATTACTAAAATCAGGGTGGCTCTTATGCTAGAAGAGGTGCCCTGTTTAAAAGTGTGTGGCAGTTGAGTCAATGACCCAAACACTTGGCTTTGTTCACTTTCTTGAAATAAATTATTTTCTAGGTCCACACATTAGGTAACACCATATTTTACTTAACCATAGTGTGCTGAATAAATGAAAGATAAATGGTAGGCATGAACCATGGTTTTAATATAATGATGGGTTCATATCAGGGGTGAAATGCTCCCGGTTCGGAACGGATCATGTGATCCAGTAGTGATGGCGACGGGAGGTTCGGAAAACCGGTAGCAAAAATCCCTGCCCCACCCCCAAGCCCAGCTGAGCCACACGATCATCAGAGGCTTTTTTTTTCTTTTACTTTTAAAAGCAATTTTTCTACAACCTCTTCCGATGAAAAAATGCTTTTAAAAGTAAAAAAAAAAAGCCTCCGATGATCGCGCAGCTCAGCTGGGATCATCAGAGGCTTTTCAAAGCATTTTTTTCTGCAACCTCTTGGCCGAAGAGGTGGTAAAAAAAATGCTTTGAAAAGTCTCTGACGATTCCAGCTGAGTTGCCTGATCAGCAGAGAGGTATTTTTTAAAAAATACCTCTCTGCTGATCAGGCAACTCAGCTGGGATCGTCAGAGAGGCTTTTTAAAAAATACCTCTCTGCCTATCAGGCAACTCAGCTGGGATGGTCAGGTATTTTTTAAAAACCTTATCTGAATATCCCAGCTGAGTTGCCTGATTGGCAGAGGCTTTTCAAAGCATTAGAAAAAATGCTTTGAAAAGTTAAAAAAAAAAAAGTTGGCCACGCCCACCCAGTCACATTACCCCCTCCCCACCAAGCCACGCCCACAGAACCGGTAGTAACAAATTTTACATTTCATCCTGGTTCATATCATAAATTCATATCATTTTGTATTTATTGCCATGTTTATGTGGTATATATTGGAGGTGGTACTCTTTGAGAGCTGTATGCAATGAAATTTCATTTTAATGTATGATTGTAATGTATGATTAGTGTACATTCAAAGTGACAATAAAGTTATTCAAAGTCTAAGTCATAAAATGTACAGTCTGTTTTGGGTCAGGGGTGCATCCTCGTGGCCACATGGCCAGATGCACTGTTTTGGCTACAAAGCGGGCACCAGTAGTAACTGCTTTCTTCCAAGACAATTCTCCAAATTTCCAAGTTAAGCTCCAGCTCTGCTATTCCTTTGATCTCCCACCCATACACTAAGTAGGTTTACCCTGTCTAGCCTTTTCAGCCAAAACAAAACAAGGCTTAGTGCAATGTGTGAGCCTAGCTAATTGTATCTATGGATAGATAAGAGAGCCAGTTTGGCATAGTGGTTAAAGCACCAAGATAGAAACTGAGGCTGTGACTTTTAATCCTTCCTTAGGCACGAAGCCAGCTGGGTGACCTGGGGACAGTCACTTCCTCTCAGCCCTAGGAAGAAGTGGGCAGTGGGCAAACCACTTCTGAAAGATCTTGCCAAGGAAACGGCAAGGACCTATCCAGGCCGTTTCCGAAAATTGGACATGACTGAACAGGGAAAAAAAAAGCATAGGATTGTGCAGTTAACATCCTCTTGAAAATGTCTTTGAATATCAGTTTCTTCATCTGTGGAGTCTAATTTTGCTCCATTTGAATATACAATGAAACAAACCGTAAAGGAAATATGCATAGATGCATATATTAAGGGTGTGCATCTACTTTAGTTAAATCTCGCCCCAAAATTCCCTAGGCTTTGAAAAGTCTTGGATTTGTTTAAAGAAAAACAAGTTTCTTTAATCCCAGAATGTCAAGGTCCATTTTAGAAATATAACCAGGTTTCTATTTAAATTATACACTACATGTATACAATATGCGACCCTAAGAGAGTTTGTTTGATTCTGCCGTAACATAAATACCCTAGTATTTTTAAAAATTTCCTCCCAAACCTATACAATATATGTACTGTATATACTTTAGACAAATTGTACTCTCTTATCACTCTTTTCTGGGGAGAGATGTGATAAGTTAGAAGTCTCCCTAATGGTGTCTACTTGATCTTCCTAAACAACCAAGAAGGAAGCAACCGCCAGCTATGCAACAAAAGGACACGTGTCTGTACCTCCACATGTGCATCTATCTGCTTTAGGGAAAAGGCAGCAGAAAGGAAAGGCAGTTTTTGTACATACCCTGTTTCCCTCAAAATAAGACATCCCCTGATAATAAGCCCAATCGGGCTTTTGAACGCATGGCAATAAGGCCAAGCGCTTATTTCAGGGTTTAAAAGAAATATAAGGCAGGGTCTTATTTTCGGGGAAACATGGTAGTCTATGCCCAAACAAAAGACTGAAAGAGAAAATCCAGTGATGCACACAAAAGCATATCTTAATATAAATCTCCCACCTGTAGTAGCTCATTCTTTTAAAGGATTGCATCACAACAGGGAACAACAACTGTGTCTCTTTTCCCTCATTCAGTAAATGAAATCAACTTAATCTGTAAAATTATTGTTCGTTGTGTTAGTATTGTATCAAACGGGCAAGGAAGATAGTTGGATCAACATGCTTCAGACAACATGCTGAAAACTATTTCCAATCTAGCCACCATGCAACTTAATTCTATCAAGCATTAGGTAAACTTTCCTGTATGAGTCTGTTTTCTATTCAGGTCTGATTGGTGGCATTTTTCTCCTCAATTTTACCTTAAGGGTATTTTTTGATTAGATGTAAGTATAGGTTTAGTTTCTCCACAAACTAAGTGTTGATAATTCTATTACTATAATCATACCGATTGCTAAAATTGATACTCTTTACTAGTGAAAGTGAAAAATATGGCCCAATAAATATGTTTGTTAATCACTCTATCTTGACATCAGAGCTGATCTGCCAAGTCTCAGGGTTCCTGGCAGGGCCGGATTTTCCTATAGGCTAACTAGGCTTCAGCCTAGGGCCTCAAGATCAAGAGGAGCCTACACAATGGTGGGATTCTGGGGGTTCTAGGGGGTTCGGCCGAGCCCTTTGTTAAATTGCTGGCTCGCCCGCCCCTCGCCTCCCACCCGTGCGGCGCCAGCCTACCGTAGCCAGGGGTGGGCAATTGTGGCTCTTTTACAACCTGTGGACTTCAACTTCCAGAATTCCTGATGCAGCTTGGCTGTCTGAGGAATTCTGGGAGTTGAAGGCCACAGATTGTAAAAGAGCCACAATTGCCCACCCCTTCCCTAGCCTGAGTTCCGCTGCCTGGGATCCACGTGGGCTCCGGATGCAAGAGAGCAGGATGGAGAAAACAGCTTCCCCACCTTCACTCACCCTCCCTCTGCCGTTCGCTTACCCCACCCACTCCCCATCTATTGCTGCCTCCGATGGCTGGAGGAAAAAAAACCTTCAAATTCTTGCCGCGGGGCTTCAAAGGGCCGCCCTAGAGCCAGTGCTGCAGCCGAACCCTTTGTTAAATTGCTGGCTTGCCCCGCCCCTCCGCACCACTATTTATTGCCAATAAATAGTGGTGGGCGAGGGGCGGGGGAGCCAGCAATTTAACAAAGGGTTTGGTGTTTTTTTTGTAATTTTATTGGCTCCCGGAGCTTCAGCATAGGCTAATTAGCCCTTGCTTAGATCGGCTCCCGACCCCCAGCTGATTTGCTCTCAGCTGTTTTGCTCACGGATCTGCTCCTTGCTTGCAAAGAGTGCTGATTTTTCCCCCCTAGCTATACTGAAAAACGAAAGAGAAAGTAAAGCAGGCTGTTGGCTTTGCACGTTGGAAAATTAGGCAGGCAGATTTCTTTTTCCTCACCAAAAAAGGTAGGTGCAAACAACAGGAAATTTAGGGAAAAAGAGGAGATTTTAAAACACAAAAGAAAAAAAGCTCTATTTAACTAGGGAATTGTAATAATTGAGATACTATTAATTGTATATTGTGTTGAAAGCAGAAATGGTTAAGTTGTGGTTTGGAGGAATATATGGGGGAAATTATTTGGTTTATTATTATTGGTAAATATAATTAATTGATTTGTAAGAAATTGGATTGCATGGAAATAATTGGAATATTCATGTTCATATTGATTAATATACAAAAAAGGTAGTTATATAACTAATTGATTTATATTAAAATGTTGAATTCATATTAAACAACTGTAATATTACATAATTAACCAATGTGGGGATGGATATAAAAATAGATGACAATGGGAAGGGGTATAATATAGAATAGAAGGGAAAATTTGAATTTGATTAAGATTAGAGATGAGGATGAGGGTAATATTGGTTTTTTACAAAAATAGATGAAGAATAAATATGGCAAAAAGGAAATATAGAAATTGTAAATTTAATTGAAATGACTAAACACTGTTTAAATTTGTGAACCGGCCAAATACTCTGTTCAAAGAAAATACATTGTATGTTTGTATGTGTGTTTCTAATTATTGTTATTTATTCATATTTGTTCTCTTTTATTCTTTAAAGTTTAACAATTCATTCTTTATCTTAATATCTTTATATTTTTGGGGGGTTGGCTTTCTTCCCTTTCATCTTTTTTATTGTACAGCAATCCTTCTCCTCAAACCTACCACCTCTCTTTTCTTTCCTTCTTACTTTCTCTTCCTCCCCCTCTTCTCCTCCTCCCTACTTCCTCTTCCTTTCTCCTTCTCCTCCTCTCTTCCTCCCTCTCTCTCCTACTCTAATTTCCCTTCCCTTCCTTCATCCCTCTCTATTGCTGTATCCTTTTATGCATATGGACTACTCAGAGGGCTGAAAAAGTTATTTCTGACTGGTCCTCGCACTTTTGACCAGTCCTTGAACTTACGACTGTTCTCACATTTTACATTTTTGCCCTATCTTGTCACCATGGTGAAGAGAAGCAGTTGTGAAATGAGTGACATGGTTGTTAAGAAAGCTGCAAGGGCATAAATGTGAGGATGGTCATAAGTGTGAGGACCGGTCAAAAGTGCGAGGCCCAGTCAGAAATGACTTTTTTCAGCCCTCTGAAAAAAGTCTATGCACACAGACACGCCCACCCGGTCACATGACGAGCTACCCACGCCTACACAGTCATGTGACCAGCTAGCCACGCCCACCCAGTCACATGATTGCCAAGCCACACCCCCAACTAAGCCACGCCCACAGAACCTGTTGTTAAAAAATTGAATCCCACCACTGGTGAAAGGGCCTCATAAGTGGAATAGCCTAGGGCCTCTTCCAATCTAAATCCGGCCCTGGTTCCTGGACAAAATGCAGCAAAACACAAACACCACTCCTTTCAGCTCTTTAAGGTAATGCTGGTTTATTGCGCGCTAGCTCCAGGCACACGCTGCGATCTCTCAATGAGTCGAATTTGGCGCTACATCCATCTGGCTTGAAGCGTTTAAATAACCCTCCCCTTACACGTCATGCTTATTAACACGCCCATGCTTATTAACACGCCCATGCGGAATAACAAACAGTTCCGGTGTAAGGGATCTGGCTCAAAACCGGCGTCCTTCTCCCAGCGCAACGTTGTTTCCACTGCCTCGCAATGCCACCATCGTGTCCACAGCCAGCAGCGACGTAGCAGCCACAGGTAACATTCCTAAGTCCGCCGTATCCGCCACCTCCCCGCACTCCACACACAACCGCCTAACACTCAGTGCCACCACCACCTTCTGTGTAGGTAGGTTCATTCCCTTCTTCCTTTTCATTGCGTGTCAGTGTTGTCAAGCGTGTAGCTGGGCTCGCCACTAAGCCTTTCTTTACAATACACTTGATTGCTATATTGAATGAAACCATTTTCAGAACTGCTACAGCCAGCTGCAAAACCAAAAAAAGACCGTTTTGGGCTACCTTTTACAGGTAATCCTTGATTTATAACAGTTTTGAACAGTGGCTGTTCAAAATTATAACAGAACTGAAAAAAGTGACTTATGACGATTTTTCACACACACGACTCTTGCAGCATCCCTGGTCCCATGATCATCTAATCAAAATTCAGATGCTTGGCAATTGGCATGTATTTATGATGGTTGCAGTGTCCCGGGGTCATGTGATCAGCTTTTGTGACCTGTCAATGTGGGAAGCCAGATTCATTTAACAACCATGTTACTAACTTGACAACTGCATTGATTCACTTAACTGTGGCAAGAAAGGTTGTAAAATGGGGCAAAACTCACTTAATAACAGAAGTCTTGGGCTCAACTGCAGTTGTAAGTAAAAAGACATAATGATATGGAAATGCAAGGGAAAAATTAAAGAAAAATACAAAATAGACTGACCTGTCTGTTTAGTTGCTGGAGCTTTTGGAGGCAGAAAAAGTAGTTACCCTTCTTTTTTATAAGTCATTTTTGTAGGGGAATGGAAACCGGTTGTGATATAACGGGTTTATAAGGGGAAGAAGGGAAAAGAACTTCCAGTTCAGCTGATGGAAAACATTTCACTAGGAAAAGAGGAATATTGTTTTCATACACACAAGTGCAGAGAATTAAATTTGTCTCAGCTGCTATAAGGTTAAGAGAACAGCAGCTCAACATTCGCTCTGAAAGTGCAGAGATGAGTGAATTGACCATTAAATATCCCTGTAGATACTTTGTGAGTTGGGTGCATCAACAATGTGATTTGTTTTTTAATTTTTTGAAAATTAAAAATTAAGGCCCAAACCAAGAGAGAGTGACACTGACTACAGATTGTAATGAGAAGGTGTAGCAAGTTGACTGTGAAACCAGTTTATGAACTCTGCTTGGTGCAGAGAAGATGTGCACCAAGCTGTGTTTGAGCCACAAAGAGGTCAACTGTGTCCTTTCATGTGATATGTGGGAACAAGCATATCGAATGAGATGTGTGTATTATCAAAGCCAAGCAAATTTTACAGTTTGATTGAGTTTTGATTCAATTATAAGCTACTGCCATTTACAGCAGATATGGGCAGAAGGCAGATTAATATCACTGTTATATCTTGGGTTATTTTCTTAGATCTGAGATCTACCAGTATTTTTGACTTGATATGCCAGCAACATATCTCTCCCCTTCTTCGATACATTAATGAAGAAAGCTTGGGGATAAAATGATGTATATTTTTGTGCAAAGCGAGTTGATCTAGGTTTAGGTTTAGGTTTAGGTTTAGGTTTATTTGATTTGTATACCGCCCTACTCCCGAAGGACTCAGAGCGGTGAACAGCCAAACAATAAAATACATAAATACAAAAAATTTAAAAAACCAGTTAAAATCAAATTAAATCATTTTGGCCCAGACAAATTAAAACACCCCAATAATTTAAAAACAGATTAAAATTTACATATTAAAAGAGGGAGGAGATTAGGCCAAGCCTGCTTGATGGAATAAAAAAAGTCTTCACAGCACGGCGGAAGGTGCGCAGATCCGGGATCCTCCGTATCTCTGGGAGGAGCTCATTCCAGATGGTAGGTGCCCCTACAGAGAAGGCTCTCCCCCTAGGGGTCGCCAGCCGACATTGTTTGGCTGATGGCACCCGGAGGAGTCCCTCTCTATGAGAGCGTACTGGCCGGTGGGAGGCTATTGGTGGTAGTAGGCGGTCCTGTAGATCTAGCTTTGATGTTGAAAAGAAATTCCGAATCAGCATTATATATTCAGAGGTAGTCCTGTTCCTTAATCTCGTTCTGTATCTAGACTTTTATTTTGTATTCGATCATTACTTCAGTTCAAACTGGAAATAAATGCAGGTTTTGGCAAAAATGAAAATTGTAGTAATGTGATCGTAGTATGCTGTAAAATGTGATCAAGAGACCACAAGGAGAAGGGGAGCCATTGTAACCTCAGAACTGGGTCATAAATACCTTTGGTAGGTCTGTTGTAACTTTGAACAGTTGGTAAACAATTGGTCGTAAGGTGAGGACTACCTGTGGTTCTACTCTTTTCTTCCTTCCTCCCATGCTTCAATTACTCTTAATTTCAGTGTTACAATTGTGATTTACTTGCCTCCCTCTCCTATGAAAGGAGACAACATCATCTTTACCGTATTTTTTTGGAGTATAAGACACACTGGACTATAAGATGCACCTACTTTTTTGGGGGAGGAAAACAAGAAAAAAAATCTGCCTGTGCCTCTGCCTCCCAGCAATTTATCTCCTTGCAGCAAACAGCAAACAGCAAACAGCCTGTTTCATTTTCATTTTCATCACAGCCTGATTAGCACAAGAAAAAAAAATCTGCCTCTGCCTGCCAGCAATTTGCCTCCTTGGAGCAAACAGAAAACAGCGGAGGCCGAAAATGGGGCGCGTGGAGGTGGCAATAGGCAATGGCAATCCCTGCAGCCTGAAACAGCTGATGGTCGGGAAGCCGATCCAACTGACAATCAGCTTATGCTAATCAGGCTGTGCTGAAGCTGAAACGGGCTTTTGCTGTAAAGAGGCAAATTGTTGGGAGGCAGAGGCCAAAGGGTGGGGGCGGGCGGGGCTACCTGGTGTATAAGACACACCCAAATTTTCCCCCTCTTTTGGGGGGGAAAAAGTGTATCTTATACTCTGAAAAATATGGTAAATTTATTTGAAAGGCAGTCTATAGCCATCGTTTTTTAATGCATATTTATTTTATTTTATTTATTTATTAAATTTATATCCCGCCCTTCTCCCCAAAGGGACTCAGGGCGGTGAACAGCCAAGAATTAAAATAACATACAATATAAAAGTTAAGATAATTAAAAATAAATTAAATTAAATGGCCACCCCAATTTAAAATCCCTAGCTATACAATTAAAAAACTAACCCATAAAACCTATTCAGGCCAGGCCGGCTTGCTGAAATAAAAACGTCTTCAGGGCCTTACGGAAAGTGCGGAGATCTGGAATCAGCCGTATTCTGGGAGGTAGCTTGTTCCAGAGGGTGGGTGCTCCCACAGAGAAGGCTCTCCCCCTGGGGGCCGCCAACCGACATTGCTTGACCGACGGTACCCTGAGGAGGCCCTCTGTGAGAGCGTATTGGCTGGTGGGAGGTTATCAGTAGCAGAAGGCGGTCTCGTAAATACCCTGGCCCTAAGCCATGGAGCGCTTTAAAGGTGAGAACCAACACCTTGAAGCGCACCTGGAAGACCACCGGAGCCAGTGCAGCTCGCGCAGGAGAGGTGTTATATGGGAGCGCCATGTGGCTCCCATAATCACCCGAGCGGCCGCATTCTGGACCAGTTGGAGCCTCTGGGTGATCCTCAAGGGGAGCCCCATATAGAGAGTGTTGGCGTATCCAGGTGAGAAGTGACGAGAGCATGAGTGACTGTGCATAAGGAATCCCGACTCAGAAAGGGGCGCAACTGACGTATCAGGCGAACCTGATAAAAAGTCCCCCTGGCCACGGCCGTCATATGCTCTTCTAAAGACAGCCGTGTGTCCAGGAGGACGCCCAAGTTGCGAGCCCCCTCTGTGGGGGTCAATGACTTGCCCCCAATAGCCAGCGATGGCACCAGCTGGCTATATCGGGATCCTGGCATCCACATCTTGGTCTTGGAAGGGTTGAGTCGAAGCCTGTTCCTCCCCATCCAGACCCGCACGGCCTCCAGACACTGGGACATCACTTCAAGGGCATCGTTGGGGTGGTTTGGGGTGGAGATGTACAGAGATGTACATGGGGCTCCCCTTGAAGAGCACTCGGAGGCTCCAACTGGTCCAGAATGCGGCCGCGCGGGTGGTTATGGGTGCAACCCGTTGCGCCCACGTGACACCCCTCCTGCGCGAGCTGCACTGGCTCCCAGTGGTCTTCCGGGTGCGATTCAAGGTGTTGGTCACCACCTTTAAAGCGCTCCATGGCATAGGACCCGGGTACCTTCGAGACCGTCTTCTGCCACCAATAGCCTCCCACAGGCCAGTCCGCTCCCACAGAGAGGGTCTCCTCAGGGTGCCATCGGCCAAGTCATGTCGGCTGGCGACACCCAGGGGGAGGGCCTTCTCTGTGGGAGCCCCAGCCCTGTGGAATGAACTGCCCCCGGAAATTCGTAAGATTTCTGACCTCCGGGTATTTCGCTGCGCACTCAAGACCCTATTGTTCCGCCAGGCTGGGTTAGCAACATAATTTTTAATTGGATGTTTTAAATTTTTGGGGTTTTAAATTAAGCCAATTATTTAATATTTTTAATTATTTTAATTCGATGTCTATTCTGTTTTTAAATAGGCTGTACACTGCCCTGAGTCCTTCGGGAGAAGGGCGGTATAGAAATAAAATTATTATTATTATTATTATTATTATTATTATTATTATTATTATTATTATTATTATTATTATTATTATTATTATTATTATCAGCGTACAGATGGCATTGCACCCCAAATGCACTCCAGCCGGTGCAGCATGATACTATGGTCGATGGTATCAGAGCCGCTGAGAGATCTAATAGGACCAGAACAGAGGAGCAACCCCTGTCCCGAGCCCTCCAGAGATCATCAATCAACGCGACCAATGTCGTTTTCGTGCTGTACCCAGACCTGAAGCCGGACTGGCACGGGTCTAGATAGATGGTTTCATTCAGGTACTGCGGGAGCTGTTGCGCAACCACACTCTCAACAACAACCACAGATGGAATTCTGTCTGTATTCAGAACAATAACATCAAAGTTTTCTTGGCTTTGATGTAATAGGAACGATAGTTTTCCTGTGTGGTTAGAACCCCTTGTAACTTTCTGCAACTATTCATTCATTGATGTAAATACAAACAGGGCTCTATTGGCAGTGAATAAGTGATGATTTACTTAACCACGACATGTTGATTAAACCTTGATGTATCCAATTTGCAAAGCTAATCTAAGGCCTTAGTAAGCTATTACTGCAATGAGCTAAGCAAGTAATTACACTGTTATGAGAACATTTTTTTTTTTAAAAAAAAAGGAATATGGAAAAAAAAATCCTCAGGCATTTGACTGGCATTCTTATCCAAGAATCTTAGAAGCAAAGGATAAGAAATGAAACTTTTTCAAAGAAAACCCCGCAAGGAAGTCCAGTTGCCTTTTGGAACTTCTGGCTGCAACTGGTATTAGCCCTCCTGACTTTTTCCCCTGACTACCTGATCATCTTCACTGTGTTTTTTCTGGAACTCATATGTGATGGCAGAGCTGATCATTCTGTTTGCCTTCTTAGTTGTTTGAATTTCAATCCCATCATTAAATCAGTTGTATCTTGCTACTATGAAATTAATCAGTCTGAAACAGGACAAGTAGCTTTCATCATTGCAGGTAGGTCAGTATTTTAATGGTTGCCATTTATGTAACATATTAAAACATATGTATTTATTCTGCATCACTTTGAAGCTGAGAATGCTTTCATATTTTAAGAATTTACAATGCTTCAATTTAGAAATTTAATGTGAAAACAGTTTGATAAATTCCACAAATAGACTTGATATTCTGACAACAAATTCAAACCAAAATGTTGGATCAAAGAGATATGATAATACTTTTGAACTTTTTTAGTAGTCATATGTAGAAACAGGCTTTTCTTTTGGAAATCCAGACTAAGTTGATCCAATTTGGCAATTCATATTGATTTTCTAAATGGGTTTAAATAATCAAGCTGAATCAATTTTCCAAACCAAATCTGCAATTTGCATTAAAGCTTCTCTGCAACCATTACTAAATTTCAAAGTAGCCTGAAATTATTTTGAAAGAGATCCAAAGGAATCCTGTCAGCCTTTTTATATGACTTGGACTGATCTCATAAAAAGGCTGCAATATTAAGCTGACTTCTTGAGGACGCCTTAGATAAAGTGGAATTTATTTTTGAGGTAACTCATCTAGATAGTTTGTAATATCAGAAACAATATATCAAGAATCCACATTGACTTCTGAGGCTAATTCACTTTCAGGCCAGGTTCTTATTGAAAGGGGCAAGGGATTTTAAGAGTCAAGCAATGCTGAAGAGAAGATATCACACTGAGCTTATAAACTGTATAAAATTATAGATATTTGTAATTATATGTATGAGTCAGGAAGTTTTAACATTACATCTAGTATTCCAGATAAGCACAACTAGTATTAGCTCTATCTTTATTGCAAGGTTATATTAACAGAATCTTGTAAGTCTGAAAGTTCCTTACTTTTACTCTCCCAAAATCTAGGGAGGATACGTTCCGAGAGGCTTTTGCTACCTGTCCTCCTTAGGACAAATTTTCATTCTGAATCCTAACAAATCAAAATTGTCTGAGCTGCAGCTTTTCCTCTCCTGTCTAGCATCTTTTCTGACTAACAGACAAGCATACTTTTTCATGAGCTGCAGCTTCCTTCATCAGATGCATAGTGTTTCAACCAATCAGTTAAGTATTAACATACTCCCTCTGATGTTTTCATTGAGAATCTGTGTTTTCACAACACAGCGTACATTTGACTTGCTTCACCTAGGACTTAGCAAGGCACTGACAAATGATAGCCTTTTGACAGAGGCAGGATTAAAGGCCACTGAAAGTCACTGGAGATCAAAGGTTATAACTGGCATTATGAAGAAATTTCAAGAACCCTTAAACATGATCTGCATGCAATTCAAACATGGTGTTCTGTTCCCAAGCATCTTTTACTCTGGGTATTACTTCAAACCCCCTAATCTACTTTAGCATAGCATTGCCCCATTTTATACAACTGTCAATTACTGGTCCACATAATTGCTGGTTGCATCTTAATCCTTTGGCAATCAACTAAGCCTGAGAATAGTGATCCTTTTAAGATCTCAGCTACTGTGTATAAAGAAATGAGGAAGGAATAATTGAACTGTTAAAGGGAGACCTGCACTGTTTGAGCCTTATTAGTTTAAATATTATTTGCTATCAGGTCAGTGTTGAATTTAGGGACCGCATAGTAATGTGCAGGATAATTTCTCTTCAGTTTGGTCCTTCAAATCTTTCAAACAGTGCACTAAATTCATCCACCATGCTGATGGTTGTCATCATACTCTCCTTCCTTTCACTTTTCTCAGCATTATGGATTTCTCAATGGAATTTAAACTTCTCATATCCAAAATGTGACAATTTGAGTCATTTGTACCTGGCTGTGTAAAAGAAAAGGTATGTTCACGAGTCATGGATAGATTTTTGTTCACTACTTGATACTAAAGTAATTTACATTTAGTACTTGGATGGGAGACTGGAAACACAACAACAGGATATCTCAAAGTTCTAGACTAGATAACTTCGTAAAGAATCATTGTAAAAGGTCATTTTTTGTAAAACAACATTTGTAAAGAATCATTATGAAAAAAGACAATGACACACACCTTTATTTTTGTTTATCACCTTGACATTTAACGATACCAAGATGTTGCTGGATACATTTTTAGATCCTCCACAATTCTATTCTTCAGAAGAGGGGGAAAAGCATAAGATATCTATTTCATTGGCAATGATTCCCTGAAGCCAATACTCTTTTTTTTAATACTTAAAATTGTTAGACCTGTTTGTTCCATTCCAGGTTATCATCAGCATTATTTTGTGTACACAGCAGAAATATGATGTTGTATGATGCTATACAACAGTCATTCGTGCAGTGCCCCTTACAGGGGTAATCCCTTTGGTGTCACCTCAGTGGTGCTGGCCTGCTTCCAGCTTCAAACCTGGAGGAATTTAACATCACAGAAATCGAGACCATGATCAATGGGTCCCATAATGAAGAAAGAAAGAATAACATTTTCAACATTGCATAAACATCACTCTCATCTAAGTTCCTCCCAGAAGCTGAGGGAGGCAATCCAACCCAATTAATCTAAGGATGTATCTGCTCAATATCTATAACACCCATAGTAATAGCCCATCATAAATCTGAGGAGCAGAGATACCAAACACACAGCTCTTTGAGAGCTGTATGCAAGGGAAAAAAACAACATTCTTTTCTGAAAGATGTACAACAATATGACTATACAAGTACATTGCAAATTCAATGCAAAGAGCAATATATTACAAGTTCACATATTTCTTACTTAATGTAGAGAAACCAGAAAGTATAATTCAGTATTCAACATGCTTGCTTAAAAGTTGGCAGCATTTTTCAGAAGTGGCTTGCCTTTTCTCCATTCTAAGGTTGAAAGAGACTGACTGGTCCAAGGTCATCCAGCTGGCTTTGTGCCTCAGATGGGACTGGCACTGGCAGTCTCCTGGTTTCTAGCCAATTGTCTTAGCCACTACCCCATACTGACTCTACACACACATGTACTCACAGATTATCATATAAATTCCTTAATCACGAATAACAGATAATTGCAATCAATATTTTGTAAGCATTTTTATTTTTTCTAGTATGCGCTACTGTAATGAAATAAAAACATTAAGCAGAAAAGTAGTCTACAACATGCATTTAGATAGCCCCCTCTCTTTCATTTCGTCCCCCTTCTTCTCAGCGTGTATTTTGAACTTACCGTAATTATTAATTTAAAAACTGACTTTTTAAAATGAAGTTAACAGCAACCATGTGTGATCCAGTTTACCAGATATTAAGCAAGCCTTTTTTTTGGAAGAGGAGGGAAATAAATCTATTTTGGAGGGTAAAGGGAAATGTATTAAATCTTTTTTAGAGGAAGGTGCTTTTTTGTGTCCTCTTGTATCCTGCAGCAACGAAGATTACTTGGTGCCCAGGGCACCGACTGAGTGGGAAGTCTTGTCACTATTTGTTGACAAAAATGTGAAGTCAGCGATTCCAGTTCTTTAGCTGGTGTTAGCCTTCGTACGTAACGAGTTCTTCCCAAGAACCTACAATGTTGTAACATATCGGTGCAGTATATGTGCAAATCCAAACGGTTTAGCCTTTTGTAATTCACAGATGGAAATTTTGTCAATGCGCAGATTTTCTAAGTGCTGCCCAAGAAACCAATAGCTGGCTTTTATATTACCTTTCAGTTTTGAATTTTAGATTTTGATAGTTTGTGATCTTTCCCAATTCTTTGTCTTTTATTCATCTATCCCCTGGTATTGCCACATCACTTATCCACAATTACTTCTTTTCAACCTGAGTTATATCTGGTGTTATGAGTCAAGAAGTTATTAGTTTATTTTCAGAAATCCAACAATATTTTTACTTGCTTCTTGCATGAGCTCAGTATATGATTTACTGTTTCTTCTACTTCTTTGCACAATCTGCATTTTGAATCATTTGATTGTTTTTTAAATTCTGCCTTGATTGCCTTAGTTTGAATAGCTTGCTCTTGGGCAGCCAAAATCAAGCCTTCAGGGTTTTTTCCTTTTTAATGTTCTAGTTCAGTGATGGTTAACCTTTTTGGTGCCGAGTGCCGAAAGCACACACGTGCACGTGTGAATGCATGTGTGCATGCCAGAACTCCCAAAATGCAATGCGAGCGCCCCATGCATGTGCCCCACCCCCGCATGTGCGTATGTCCCCCACACATGCGTCCCAACCCTGTGCCCCATTTTGGCTTCCAGGTTGGTGCAGGCGGCTTTACAGGTCCAAAATAGGGCACGGGGAGGGGGGCTTGTGCAGCCCCCCCATGCCCCATTTTGGCTTCCAGGTTGGTGGAGGCTTTCCAGGCCCAAAATGGGGGGCCTGTGCCCCGTTTTGGGCCTGGAAAGCCTCCTGCACCAACCTCCACCCCCCACATGTACCCCCCACATGCATGCATGGCAGAGACCCAAAGACCAGCTGGCCGGCGGAAGGCAGTGGAACTGGGCTGGGGAGACAGCTGGCATGCCAGCAGAGAGGGCTCTGCATGCCACCTGTGGCAGGTGTGCCATAGGTTCGCCATCACGGCTCTAGTTGTAAGCCATTGCCAAGTTTTATCTTTATCAACTTTCCCCTCAATCTTTTGTAGAAATTGACCAAATACTGGCTTTTCCATGCCAGTATTCTGTTTGTATTTTTATTATATTATTTTGGTATTAAATGTATAGGAAGTAAAAGATGAATCAGTTCCAATGTTTAACTTGCAAATGGTTTTTCACATAATCATCCAATACACACTTTTCTTCTTCAACATTTTGTTTGACTTGAAGTAAACCTTCATTTCTGCGGGGTAGGTATAATTGCACTCAACAATGAACTAAAGGGCTGCCATCAGTGAGCTGTTGGACAGCATTATTTGGTCTGTTGTGTGGATGTTTGGGTGGTTTAGGGGTGGGGAATTTGTGATGGGTGGGAGTGTGTTTGGGGATTGTTATGTGTGTTGGACCTGGTCTTTGGGTGTTAAGTGAATTTCATTATATGGGTATACTGTGTATACATGTACTATGACAATAAAGTTATTATTATAATATATTAATATCAATATGGGGATTATTGAAAAGTGAATCAAGTGTGCTGATATCTCACTGCAAGCTGATGTATGATCTCTTCTGGAGGTTTCATATAGAGGTAAATAGCATGGAGAAGCGAATGGTTGAGATATTTCTTTAGTATGGAATAACACTGGATAACAAAAGTGGTCTGGACTATGATCTTACCACAAGAAATAATCTCTGCAATGGAAGAATAATGGCATTCCTGTATCTGTGGGCTTACCATCTTTGTTCTTGAATGGAGTTGTACTTCCCAGATGAACCTGATGTGTAATCTGGAGTCCTCATGGACTCACAACTCCTGCTGGAGAAGGTGGCAATCATGGCTAAGAGGGCCTTTGTTCAATTTCATGTTGCGTGCCAGTTACACCCTTCTCAGAAGAAGCCCTTCTTTCACTCACTCATGCCCTCGCCATCTTCTGTATGGATAATTGGAATACGCTCTACATGGGGCAATCCTTGAAGAGTATCTGGGAACTGCAACCGGTATAGAATGTGGTGACATAAGCACTTTTGAGTCGCCTGGGGTTGTGCATATAACATCTCTGCTGCATGAACTGCATTAAGTGCCAGTCACGATGTTGATTATTACCTTTATGATACGGGTCTAGGTTATCTGAGGAACCATCTTGTCCCAATTACATTGACACATCCCATCTAGTCAATTACATTGACCCGCCCCAGGTGGGATGCATCAATGTAATTGGGACAAGATGTTTCCCAATGTGATTGGGACAATCCCAATGTGATTGGGACAATCCCAATCCCAAGTGGACTTCCCAATTGGCATGGGAAGTCTAGGAATGATATGCAACCCTTGGGGAGGTGATTGGTCCCTGGAGTGCATTCCCTCTGACTCTTTAACATTTTTACCCTCTTAATTTTTTAACTTTGTTTTTGTTTTTATTTATAAACCAGTCACTCAGGTGAGATGGGCAGTGTAGAAATTTGATAATTAATCTAGATTTTTTAAATCAATAATGCAATCCTGATCCCCATCTTCCAAAATTACTACATTACTTTGGGCTAGGTGTTATGCATATATTCTTATCAGCCTCTGTAGCAATTAATAATTACTCTATTTACTTCTCCAACAATTACATGCTTTGCAGATTAACCATGCCCTGCTTTAATTTAGAGCATCGTTCAAACCCATGGACAAGGGGGATAAGAAAAGACATTCTTATATAAATGCCGTGATTTATGTAAGATATTAGACCACAAGTACCGTATGTAAAGGTGGCATTTGCCCCATGAAAACATTGCACATATATTTCTGGCATCACTGCAGTTTGTTGTAGATGTTGCTATATGTAACTAGTTTATGGCTTGATATGCAGTGTGAACCCAGTTGTAAACCATGGGTAACTTAGTCATGGGAACATGTTTTTTTAAAGTACACCATATACTTTCCAATTAAAATATATATAGCCAAGCAAATGGGGCCAGCGTCTAAGATCTGCACCGACATATTGCCTGGATTATATTGCACAACACACATACTTGGCATCGTGGCAATGTGAATCTACACATTGCAGTAACCCAAACGCAGCTCACCGAATTGACCGAGCCATGACTTGGCCATCCACGTTTTCAGCAGGACCCCCGTTTTCTCGAGTGTCTGACATCTTTTGCACAAAAAGCACATGCTCCGCTGAGAAGATTCGCTCTTTTTTTGGGCTTTACTTGATATGCCGCCCTTCTCCGGAGACTCAGGGCGGCATACAATGTGTTAAGCAATAGCCTTCATACTTTTGTATATTTATACAAAGTCAACTTATTGCCCCCACAATCTGGGTCCTCATTTCACCTACCTTAGAAAGGATGGAAGGTTGAGTCAACCTTGAGCCTGGTGAGATTCGAACTTGCAGTAATTGCAAGCAGCAGATGTTAATAACAGTGCTTCAGTCCACTGTACTACAGGCTCTTACTTTGTATTCGAAAGATTCTTTTCCATGCACGGTACAATTAAATCACCCCCCCCCTTTTTTTTGTGTGTGTGTGTGTGTGTGTGCTTTTAAGACCAAGACAATTCGTGAAGATCAATTTTGCCTTCCCTTTCGGCTAGGGTGATTGGAAAGCCACCATCGTTGCTACCATAGTGCGAACCCCACAACATCGGAGTATGAGGCTTGCTTTTTCCGTAGTCTCCCGGCAAAGGAAAGCATGCCGCCTAAAGGATCTTATACTAGCGCAACCACTACCTATCAAACGAGAACCCGAAGTGTAAATGTACAACAAATTCTCTTGACCCCTATACAAGACGCTCCACACAAACACTCTCCTCTCTCACCATCTGGGTTTTACCCCATCGGGCGTATCAACGCTCGCCCTCTGCGCACGCGTAAAGCAAACCCAGCTTCGCTCGTTCTTAAAGGAAGGCCCCGCTCCTTAAAAAAAAAAAAAATCACACCACGCACCGCCCCAGCTGGCAGGGCTCCGATTGGTTTGTTTACCATCGGCGCCGCTTACCCAATGAGAGGAACAGGCGCGGGTCCCCGCCTCCCCCGCAACGTGCTCGCGCTCGTCCCAGGGACAAGACCCCCGCGGTGGTCGAGATGGCGCTCGCCGGTCTCGGGTTCCGGAGAGCGGCGATCTCCACTCTTCGGCTCCGTCTCGCTACGGGGTCTCCACCCCGCAGGCGCGCGGCCCATTTCGCTTTCCAGCCGGACCCGGAGCCCACCCAGTATGGTGAGCGCTTTAATCGGCCCCGGGTCCGCGCTACCGTCGTAGGGATCGGACGCCGCTCCCTTGCTTCCCGACCTCTTTGCGGTCCCTTGCCGAGTGGAGGGGAAGCGAGTCAGTCGGAGGGAGGCCGTTCCACCCCACCCCCCACACCCTTTGCTCCGGCTCCCCCCCCCCCCCCGTGTCCAGCTGGCTGAGATGGTGGGATGGGGAAAGTGGCATCTCTGCAAACGGGAGGCTGGCTTTTTGGAAAGCCTTTGGGGCGCAATAGGCTAAGCCAGGCTCTTATGAAAACGGCGACCCCGCTGTGTTGGTTTGTGCCTGTAAAAAAGTCCTGCAGGCGAGTCAGAAAGCACTTGCAGCCTAAAACGAAGTTTCCACCACTTGGGTAGATGCAGCCACTGATTGGATATAGTACATACGAGCTATGATTAGGAAATCGTGTGGGATGACAATACACCAAAGGCGATGGCAATTTACCAAGTGCCTGGATATGATGCAGGTTGTCCCTTACCCTTATTTAAAGTAAAGAGATAGATAGATAAAGCCAGTGGTGGGATTCAGACGGTTCGCACCACTTCAGGAGAACCAGTTGTTAACTTTCTGAGCAGTTTGGCAAACTGGTTGTTGGAAGAAATCATTAGGGCAGAGAACTGGTTGTTACATTACTTGAATCCCACCACTGGATAAAGGACTTCCGTGAAGAATTTTATAGAAGAGTGCAGGTAGTAATCTTCAAGGACCACTAGTTTGCGTTGTTAAGTGAGAATTTTCTTAAGCGAGTTTTGCCCCATTTGATGACTTTTCTCCCCACAGTTGTTAAGTGAATCCCTGCAGCTGTTAAATTAGTAACACCGTTGTTAAGTAAATCTGGTTTCCCCATTGACTTTGCTTGTCAGAAGGGGATCATGTTTCTCCGGGACACTGCAACCGTCATAAATGTGGCTCGGTTGTCAAGCATCTGAATGTAAATCAGGTGACCATGGGGATGTTGCAACAGTTGTTAAGTGTGAAAAATGGTCTTAAGTCACTTTTTTTTGGTGATGATATAACTTCAAATGGTCACTAAATGAACTGTTGTAAATTGAGGACCACCTGTAGGTGTACTTTCTCATTCATAGCTGAGGCCTAGCACCTTCTGCAGAGTGTTTGCCTTTGTAAATACACTCTTGTGCCCTTCTATCTTCATTTTCTGTCCTCATCATGGCATGTTGATGTTTCATTTTGACAAAAGATCTGCCCTTCATTGTCCCTTTGAATACGGAAAGAGCATGAGTGATATTGAAAAGCCCACTTTAGGTAGGAGTGAAAGTAATATCTTGTGCCAGACATATATATGATATGTACTAATTGAGGTCACCTTTAAAATGTCATAATTCCTGTTCTGGGACTAATCTATTACTGGTCCCTCCATGTTAAGATTGTGTGTTGCAGAGGGCTGCTTAGTTCTGAGGAAATTCCCTTTCATCTCCTAACTAAAGTATAAACCATAACTTTGACCAATCTTCTTGTGTTAACCAAACCATGGAGATGAGAATTCTGTGATTGACGGAACTTGAGATATCTATTAAAGGATTAAATCATAATTATAATATAATTTTGTAAATGTAGGCAGCAGGTAAACCAGCAAGATCTTTTAACAAATGGAAAGGGTCTTTTAAAAAAATTAATCTGGGAGAACTTTTATTTATGGCTAACCAACCAAGAGGATGATATTTGCTCAAATTGTTACTCATTGAATAAACACAATCACTGAGTACATACATTAGTGATACCTACATTGGAAAACAGATGGGAATATTGGATTCTGACAAGTCTTAAAGCTTTCCAAATGGATCTTGGTATTTTATATGATGCTATTTAGCAATTTATATGGTGCTATTTAGCAATCAGTTTAATAATTGGCCTTGTTTAACCAAATAATCTCTTCACAGGCCAGACACAAAAAATGAACCTTTTCCAGTCTATAACAAGTGCCTTGGATAATGCCTTATCTAGAGATCCAACTGCAGGTAAATTTTTATGCTTTGCTGTTTAAGAGAAACTTTTACTTAGCCTCTTCAATTGAGGATACTAATTACTACACAATTCACTCACTACTACACAAGGCAAACACAATTACGTTACTCTGAAGATGCTTAATCAGCATATTTTCTCCCTCATCATTTTTGGATGGTAAAATTATTATCTAGGCTTTGAATTTGCTCCTAAGTAAAATTTCTGTTTGAAATTTGAAGCTTATGTCAGTGTTGTATACTGCTAAATTAATATAATTTTATTTGCTGGGAAAAAAATTGAAGATAGCCTTTGTTGCTAAAAATTAGGAAACGAAGTAAATTGAAAAAGTACAGCTTTAATGGAAAGACATTTCTTTCATGGTTTGTGTAAATTGGCTAATCCTTGTCATTTCCAGGAT
Organism: Arizona elegans; assembly: GCA_022577455.1. Classification (NCBI taxonomy): domain Eukaryota; kingdom Metazoa; phylum Chordata; class Lepidosauria; order Squamata; family Colubridae; genus Arizona; species Arizona elegans. The sequence goes on from JAKOOJ010000001.1 coordinate 219,478,783, forward strand.
TGTTTATGAAAGGTCTTGGTTCTTATCACTCATCAAATTAATGTTATGTAAAGAAAAGCACGTACAGCAGATAGAAAAAAAAGTTAGATGAAGGTGACTTTCAATTTCAACAATTCAGTTTCCTTTTTGAACAACTATTTCTTTGATTTCTAAAATACACAGTAATATTTGGTGAAGATGTATCCTTTGGTGGAGTTTTCAGATGTACCGTTGGCTTGAGAGATAAATTTGGTAAGTTCACAATTTAATAATTCATCATATCTCATGTTACATTATTATTTTTATAAAACTGTTTTTCATTTTGATAAAGGTCTCACTATTGTACAATAAACATAATTAATTAAATTTAATAACTAAATATTGAGATCATTGGTTAAAACCATAATTTTATATAACTTTAGAGAAATTACTGACATAAATTAGGGAAAATGTCCTGGCAAATAGATAATGATTAAATAAATAATTGATAAATGTTCTAATTATTGATGAAAACAATTACAAACCTAGATTGGGAGTTCACCTGATCTAAGTGGGGAGATCATTACATATAATGGGTGTTGACACCGAAGTATGTGAGGTGTTCTCAGAAGAATATAACAACTTATATGGAAAATAGTATGGTGTCAAGTTTAAGATCTTCTAAATGATACATTGCTCATACATGCGTAGTATGGAGTTCTACTGAGGAATCTAGCTGCACAGGCATAGTTTTACATAAATTAGAGCGGTCTAGTCTTGATATTACTATTGCATAGATTATTGAGGAAAATTTAGAAAGTTAGAAGAATAGTTACAAACTGGGAATGGTTAGCCATGGGAGAACATTGAAGGGAAATATGACCATACTCTTAAAATGCCTGAAGTACATGGAATCCAGTGTGTATAACATGGACTAAAGATTTTGAGTAACAGGAGGACAGATTTTAGCAGAATGCTAGAAAAAGCGTTGAGAGACTACAGAGCAGTTTAGGGGTGATGCCAATTACCCAGAAAAGTAATGGACTTCCAATCTGTCTCCAGTGTTTTAATTCTGATTCCTCTATAGAGAAGAGGATTGGAGATACTGGGCAAAATGGGCCTTTTCAACACTATTTTTTAGTTCTACTTTTAATTAAAGGCTAATTAAAAAAAACAAATAGTGTAAGCCCTTTATATTCCACCAGATACCATGTATTAAAATATTTTTTCCTGGTTTATATACATTCATTTAAAAGTTATTAATAAAAATCTCTTATAGGTAAAGACAGAGTTTTCAATACTCCTTTATGTGAACAAGGAATTGTGGGATTTGGCATTGGAGTTGCAGTCACTGGTGCTACAGCTATCGCCGAAATCCAGTTTGCTGACTATATTTACCCCGCCTTTGATCAGGTTAGAGCATATTTTAAGACGACGAAAATTAGAAGGAAATTTAGAGATATATTACATTAATTTTTTTAAACAATGAAAATGCAACTGGAGAGAGATTAGGCGTGACGGTTGAAAGGAGCTTCATGAATATGATTTACAATTGTGAAGAATCTCTGCCATTTTGAATGTTACAAAAGGAACAAAAATTGTTGTGAGAATATGTTGATAAAAGCTTGCTGTTTCAATTAACGTGCAAAAAGAGAATCGGCACTTCTGCTTTGGACCGTTGAAAGTTCTACATGTGTTCCTCTTGAGGAAAATGCATGTATTCTTTTATGGAAGCAGGGTGGATTTGATTTAAATCAAGTCGATTTAAATCGTGATTTAAATCAGTAAAAAGGCTTGATTTAAATCGACTCGATTTAAATCATAATTTTTAAGGAGCAACTGTCATCTCTCTCTCTCGCAGCGGCTCCTCCTCTAATCTGTTGTTGACTCAGTGACAGTCCCATTCACTTTAATGGGATGGCTGGTGATACGGCAGTGACACAACAAGGGATGTGGGGGATGTGGCAGGCAGCAGGTGATTAACCCTAACCTGATGAATCTGAAATGACAGGTGCTCTTTAAATGTAAGGATTCATTCTTGCTTATAGAATCTTTAGAATCTAGTTAGAATCTTTATTATTAGAATCTTTATTATTATAATAATAAGGCTGTGTGTAATTTTGTGATAGTTGGAATTGCTTTAAAAGCTGTAAAGCACCCTTTCTGAGTGGCTGTTGTAAATTTGAATCGTCATTAAGCAACTGGTCAAAAGTCGAGGACTGTCTGTAGATATTCTTCATGATGATCTGTCCCTGACCTGATCTTTCATATCTTCCAACAATGCTTGCATTGCCACTATAACTAAGCAAATCTACCTGGCTGCTAGTCATCCTCTTCTTTCCTTCTACATTTCCCAGCCTTACATAACCCCAATAATTTAAAAACAAATTTAAAATTTCCATTTAAAAAGGGGAAAGACTTAGGTCAGGCCAGCTTGATGAAATAAGAAAGTCTTGAGCGCGCGACGGAAGGTGCGCAGATCCGGGATCCTCTGTATCTCTTGGGGGAGCTCGTTCCAGATAGTAAGTGCCCCCACAGAGAAGGCTCTCCCCCTGGGAGCTGCCAGTTGACATTGTTTGGCCAACGGCACCCAGAGGAGCCCCTCTCTATGGGAGCGTACTGGTCGGTGGGAGGCTATTGGTGGTAGCAGGTGGTCCCGTAGATTGGACCATGTGATGGATATGTGGATGCTGGGCAGGGACTTGGACTTTCTTCTGGGTGGGGAAAACCTGGAAGCTTTCAGATTCGTGTTTTCCCAGATGTGCCAATATGATATCTCTAATAAAATGGAACTTTGAGGAACTTCAATCCTCGGAGTTTTCTTTCGTTGGGGGTGTTACTTGGAACCCTGACAGCGCCACTACGGTTCTAGTAGAACATGAATGTGCTTTAACTGCATGAATATGTCTTGATAACCACATGTAATGTTAAATATATCTCTCTATTTCTTCAGATTGTTAATGAGGCAGCAAAATATCGATACCGTTCTGGAGATCTCTTTAACTGTGGAAGCCTTACAATAAGAGCGCCGTGGGGATGTGTGGGTCATGGTGCATTGTACCACTCTCAGTCCCCAGAATCCTTTTTTGCTCACTGTCCAGGATTGAAGGTATAATCATTTATTAGATAGTCTTTTAGAGTGTTCTAATAATTCTTTTTAAATATAAAAGGTTACATATAAAAAGTTTTTTATATTAAAAAAGATACAAGGAAATTATGGAATACAAATACCACACAGGAAAATTTGCAGAATAATACACCACAAGGTAAAATTAAACGTTATGTATTTATAAAATAATCCCCTTGGAAGAAAAACAATCTTGGTTTTATGCTTGCTTATCAACTTGGATTACAACAAATATAATTTTGTGTCACTTTAATACCTTCAAAGCTATTTTTAAAATCATATGTTAAAGAATAGCTAAGTAGTGAATGACTCTGGTTAAAGAGATTAAACATCTTATTTTAAGGAAATTCAAATCTTGCATGTGGTAGCAAGCTATGTACAGAATTATTCATAAATGATTTCTGGGTTAAATTGAAATTACCATCACTTGGTTTTTTTTTCATATATGAAGTTATTTTTCATATTGATTAGTGTTCCCATAGTTTCAGCTGTCATTCCTCTAATGAAAGAGTAGATGTGATTTCCAGTAAGAAGTATAAAGTATTCTGATACCAGTTTTCATATATAAAATCAGAGTGTATTTTGTAAGTATATAATGTTTGCTAATAATGAAAAAATGACCAATGGAAAAGGAAAACCAACATTTAAAACTTGTTGCATCCGATAGTAGTTTATTTTCCAGTGCCAACTGAGTTTTTTGACTTTGCCACTAGATACGATTTATGATTCCATCTTGATTTTGATATTTTGATATTTTATTTCAATATTTGTTATCTATTTTAGTAATCATCATTGGAACAATAGAACATTTTGTACCCATTTTCTCTAAGTATATTATTCACCCCAAAGTTGATATTCATTTTTATTGATATTCCCATTTTTGCATGTCAGTTACACTGCTTTAATTCTGCATCTATTTAATCATACAGACATTGACATGTTTGATCTCTGAATCATATTTTAATAGGAGCTGATTGATATGATAGATAGATAGATAGATAGATAGATAGATAGATAGATAGATAGATATGCACATACTACTTCTTCCATAGATGTAATCCATGTGTATAGTGCTAACTGAATCTGTGATCCAGGTTGAATAATTATCCTGATAGTATAATTTGGTGCCACCAATCTCCCTTTTTCTTATTCAGTTTAAAAACTCTTTAATGCCTAGTCATTTATTTAACTAGATAAAATTATTTGTCCTTGCCATTCATTTAGCATCTTTTCACTGTCATAATGGGATAATTTGAAATAGGAAATTATCCCTTGGAACAATGTTTATTTTTTACTTTTGATATTTTTCCTAGTCAAGATACTCTCTAACTTGTTTATGTATTCATTTTCTTGAAGATTGTTGTTCCAAGAGGACCTATTGAAGCGAAGGGACTGTTATTGTCATGTATAGAAGATAAAAACCCTTGCATATTCTTTGAACCTAAAATAATGTACAGAGCAGCAGGTAATTTTTTTCTCATTGTATTCAAGGTAAAAAAATATAACCTACACCTTATTTATTCACATGATGGTAGAAACATAGGATACATGAGTTGAACAGACAGTGTATCATCTAATTCAATCATAAATTGCTCACTGCAGAATTACTAACCATATCTAATAATTGACCATCCTGTTGATTGAAGAGTTCTTCTCACTATATTTAGTGTTGGTCAAATATTGCAGTGCATTTTCTAGCACTATAAAGTCATCGTTGTACTGTGGGCTACAAAGAAGCATGGAATCTCAATTCAGATATGAACTGTCCCCTGCCTCCCTTCAGTGTCCAGTGCAGTTTATCCCACCAACTCCCCAGCCTTATAAGCAACTTCCCTTTCTCCTGTGTCTCCTTTCAACTTCTGATGACTTTGTTGTTTTTTCCTTGTCTTCTTTTTCCCCATACCATTGCTACCAAAATGAAAATAGTTTTGTTCAATGCATGAACAAACCATTCCACTCCAATTTTGGTTTGATCATTGACTACCGAAAAATAGCTATTCTGTGCATGGAAAGATTCATTTTTTGAATATTCTTCATATCCCTAACTTCTGTCAAATGAAAGAAGAAAATAAAACTGAATCCCCCCCAAAGTTATAATAGCTCATGTAGTCATAACTGATAATTTATAGTTGGTTTCATTGAGTTAAGCTGAATCTACATTCAACCAAAATTCTTTCCCTAGCTTGTGAGATGTAGAAATTATGGCAAGGTGCATATATTTCTGACCTCCTTAAATAGCTGTGGGATTTTATTGTTGAACAGTACTGATTTATGTAAGACAGGTAACTTACATTATAAGGACATTCTTATGATTTTAGCACAAATTTAGGGTATTGAGAAACTGTTCTATTCAAACAAGACCGTTGTTTTTCAGAAATTAAACTTTAAATAATAGAGGGTTTTCAAATGAACTGTTCAATGATTCAAAAGTAAATAGTGGTACTTAGAGGAAAAAATGAGTCATCTTGACATTATCAGGTTTAAATTTCTTGCGGAGAATTTGTTCTTATGACCTTTTCAGCTTCATTTAATTCCACCTTTTATGACATAAATAGTATAGAAATAAATGATTTGCATCAGTGGTTGTTATAGTGACATGGCAAGTAAGATTAAAAACAACCAGTTTTTCAATCAGTGTTCAAAATATCCTGTCACAAGATATACACATGTTTTTCTACTACAATTAAGGTTTAATAGAATTAAAACTCGTATACTGCAACATGCATGAATTAGCAGTTGTCTTTATCTAAGTATCTGTGAATGAATATCTTGCAATTGCAGCATAGTTAACGTATCAGGATAAAGATTTATGTATCCGAATAATAACATTTATTAGTATAAATGAAATATAAAATATTTCCTGTTTCCTATATTTCCTATATTTATATGCCTATATATCTATATAATTGTAGCTATATATCTATATTTATAGTTAAGCGTTCACAAAATATTTAAAGACCTGAATGAAAATGACAATTATAAATGCAAGCCTTTATAATGTTTCCAAATGGTGAGAATGTTAGTATAAATAGAAGATACACAAAATATGCAAAGCAAACAAGTTTAAAAAAAATAGCAACTGTAAAAACAATTGAAAACACTTAAGGTAAATTATGTGAAAGTTAGAAAAAAGTAACTTTTTCTAAACATTCTACAATTAGCAAACAAACTAGTGCATTTACTAACAGCTTTTCATAGTAAGAACTAGAATCTTGCAATGGTTGCTTTTTATAATATTTGCCAATTTAATATTTTTTAAACAGGACATTTTCTTCAATATATGAATAGGCTCTTTCCCAAAGATTATTAGATTGTCTCCTATAGCTTTACTGTATCAAGAGACTGAGTGACAATTACATTCTTAATGTTTACAACGAAGAAATAGGTTGTCTACGGATTTACCATGATAGCAGAAATGTTAGTACATTGGGATATACATCAGTATGCTTCATAGTGACCTTATACTATATGAAGTCAGTATGGTTAAGGTAGGGATGAATTGTGGATGATTTGTACAAGTATAGGGAGTGGAGTTTTAAATGCCAACTCTTGTGCGCTTTCATAAAATGCAGTTATGCAATAAGGCATAATCTCATCAGGGAATTCTATCAAGGGATTTGGGAAATTCACTTCTTGAAGTTTGACTGGATATGTCCCTCCAAGCCCAAGATTGACTTGAAAGAAGGATGCAGATTGTGAGTACAGGGACTTCAATTTGTAAACTTATGACATACAAAGAATAAACACAATCTTTGTAGACTGTACTAAATAAAATATAAGATCTTGATCTCATTTCCCATTTCCTCGATTTCTGAAGAGTGGAAACTGAAATAATTTTGTACTTTAACCCATGCTAAACTAGTTTTGGTTCCTGAATAGTAAATAGAGTATGGCGGTTCAGTGAAAATTTGATCCAAACATTGCATCCTTGAAAAGGAAATTAGGAGATTGCTGTAAAATGTTTTGACTGAGAAAGTTTAGTACGTGAGCCCCAAGAAACAACTGGTTGGAGGAATACCTCTTCTATAGTAGAATGACGTTGAGAGGAAGGGAAGCATATAATTCAGTTGACAGTTGGTACTGGCTTTTAAAAACTATCAAATTGGAGGAAGTTGTTTCTATGGATACATTTTTGTAGATACATTTCTGTATCCATCTCTTGCATGTACATAAATGTTCAGCAGATAACTAATCAGAAATAGGGCACTATGTTAGACAGCTTTCCCATCACTGCTGGCCTTCTGCCATTGCTGTTAGATCTGTACCCCCATTCATAAATTGTCATATTAGTATATATCATGCATATGCTTAATTTCTTGTTATTGTGACACCCTTATTCAGGCTGAACTATAATACAGTCATAGAGAAGGCCAATTGTGCTTGCGAAAATGGGATTTTGTTGGATTATCTGTATATTTAATTTTGTTTGGTTTTTACTGCAATATATCCGAATAATTGTGAATACAGATTTTTTTTGGTTTATAAGAGCACTTGTCAGCTAGCTAAATTTGTAGCGAGTTTTAGTTATTGCTTCCTTTTCCCCAAAACTTGGATTTCATCCAACTTTTAATTGTGGTTTAAGTTTTTCAGTAAATCATATGTTGTTCTGCTAGAAGTAGTTTTCTGATTCAAAAGAAATTCCTAAATTATGTCTCCAGGATTTATTTTTTATTTTCTGCACTCATAGCTTCAACTAATAATAAATTGCACATTGACACAAGTGAATTAATTTTTATCTTCATATGTTGCCACTGGATTTCTGATTCTTCAGAATGGAACTTCCCTTGTGAGTTCTGTTACAGCTATGGCTTTAAATTTAGATACCTTCCAGAAGAAATGGATAACATGCTGTCCCTTCAGGTTTTGCCAGCATCCTTCAACTACATACACGCTAATTGGGGCTGCTAGAAGTTGTAGTTCCGTATTTCTGTTCTAGATACTCAAATTATAAACTTCATTGCTTTCTTTTTATTCAGTGGAACAAGTCCCTGTGGAGCCTTACTCCATCCCTTTGTCTCAAGCAGAAGTGCTTCAGGATGGAAGCGATGTAACTTTAGTGGCTTGGGGTACTCAGGTGAGTAAGATTTGTTAGGATTTGATACTTCTTAGTAGTTCCTACTATTACTTCCTAATACTTATTTTACCATTATCACTTTATTGCCATGTTCATCTGGATCATGTTGCTATCTGAAGTGATCACTTCATCAGATATTTCTGTTTTGTTCGGTCCTCCATTATGCATCCATGTAAATATTCTAGAATATTCTTCTAACGAAAGTGATGGAAATTAAATAAGACCCAAATAGATAGGATTAGAACCAGAATGTTAATGAGACTTAAATTTTGTTGAAATTTATGAGATTTAAAAGTTCATTGCATGCTTTCTCCTAATGTTTAGGTTCATGTCATAAAAGAGGTAGCAGTTATGGCACAAGAAAAATTAGGAGTCTCTTGTGAAATAATTGATTTGAAGACGATTTTGCCTTGGGATGCAGAGACTGTGTGCAAGGTAAGTGCACATATCGTGTCCACATATCCATTTAATCAAACTCTGTTACAATGATCTAATTATAGTAATATATAAGATTGATAACAAGATATGCTGAACAAACCTTTGTTGTTTGTATATGGAAATCTATGGTCTAAGGAAGTGTTTCTCAACCTTGGTAGCTTGAAGATGGGTGGACTTCAACTCCCAGAATCCCCCAGCCAGCGCTGCTTAGGAAACCAAATGCTTAGGAAAAATATTGAATGTAGATTTTGAAGAGGGATTGGAAGAAGCGAAACATCTTCAAAGAAAAAGCAGAAAGTCCAGATGCCTCTTGAAAAAAACACCTTTGGGAGAACCCTAGACATTTGTTACAGTGTTGTTTTTTCTAAAATTACAAATAGTATAATCATGTTCCTACCACTAGAGGTCTCTGTTAGATCAATTAAATCTGAGTTTTACATGTTTTACTGACTTATTTTCTAAAAGCTGATTCTATTTTTTTCCCCAAAAATAATTTGAGTGTTTAATTTCCGTTTCATAATTTGAACTGTTTTTGCAATAATTTGATGTTAGTAATATATTATCAAATCTCAAGATAATAATGACTAGGACATCTGTAGATCATGAGTATACTTTTCAAACTGATAGCTATCTGTGTATACTGAGTATTAATTCAAACAAAGTTATATTAAAAAAAACCAGAATACATTTTACCATCTATTGCATTTTATTTCAGTGAATTTAAATTTTATTGTATTCTGTACCATAACAGATTGCTTCCACATATCTTCCTATCTAAGAAAGGTTGTTTGAAATTCTTTGTAATAAGAAATGTCCTTGTCAGATGAAATAAGTCAGTACTGTTGATTTAGAAATGTGCTTTATTTTTCAATAGAGATAAATCAGGGGCTGGATCCAGTTGTAGTGCTAACCATGATTTCCTTAATTATGATTAAGTAAATATGGAATCCAATTCCAAACTCAACAGGTAATTCTTGAATTTGTTCAGCAACTGTTTGAAGTTATGATGGCATGGAACAAAGGGATTGACAACTGGTTCTCAAAGTTCTAGCCCGCAGCAACATGACCAAAATCCGTTTACTTGGCAACCAGCCCACACTTTTATTTATTTATTTATTTATATGCCACCCTTCTCTGGAGACTCAGGGTGGCTTACAAGGCGTTAAGCAATAGCCTTCATACTTTTGTATATTTCTCTGCTTGCTTCCTGCAGGCACTCTCTTTCACGCACATACACCCACCAGCATCCTCTTTCCTTGGGCCTTCCTCCACTTGCACAAATATATGCACCCACCAGCACCTTCACGCTTGACCTCCCTGCACTCATGCACATGCATACCATGCCCTCTTTTCCAGGCTCCCCTGCATTTCCACACATAAACCCATGCAGCCTACACTCTTTTCCCCCAGTCTTTCTGAACTTGTGCTAAACCTGTATCGCCCCCACCCTCAATTTACACATAGCGTATGCTGGGCCTCCCAGAGCCTCCCCCACCTCCCAGTTGCAATGGGGATGGGGGGGGGGGCTTCTTACCTGAGATTCCCTTTCCTTCCCACTTAATGACCTATGTGTCCTGGAGTTAGAATAACAACTGGGACTGCCTGGATTGACTTTGCTAAGCCATTCAATACCTTGCTTTACAACTACAATATTTAGTGATAATAATCTGGGCCCAAGGTGCTGTTGTACCCGAGGACTACCTGTATATAATGCTAATCTACAGCCATGGCTCACAAACAAGACTGGCTGAGCTCACAGAATGCACTAATGAAAAGTCAGGATTTCATATTTTGGCTTAGAATAGGAATAAACATGATATTAGGGAGAACAGTATTGCCCCAAAAGGAAGAAAGTGGTTGAGAGGGCTTGTCCCTGTGTTCCCTAAGGTGATGTAGAACTTCATCACTTGATGAGCCATTGCATTTTAGACTAGGTAAGGTTTTTGTAAGAGCTTTGTGGTACTAATCCTAACGAGCTGATTAAATCATTTGTGGCTATAAGCAGATAGAAAAGGCTCTTAACTAGAGCAGAAGGTGAAGATTTTCCCAAGTCACAACTGCCACCTGCTCTTCAAGTTGGTCCTGTGAGCCCAGAGGATCCCTCAAGTTATAAACCTCTTCTGCATGGGGAAGTGTCACATTGTCTGGACTCAAAAGGTGGAGCATCTCTGACATCAAAAGGCTTCCAAACCCATAGCTCAACATTACTCAGAGTATATTAGTTGAAATTCTTAGCCTGTTTTGTAGTTATAATTATATTCTTAATTCTAGGTTTCTCCAAAGAATGAAAAGGGAAAACACTGGGTAATTCTATAATTTAGTTCTATAAAAGTATGTCTGCATTCATCTCAAGTTGTCATTTTCTTCCAGATTTTTCTACAGAAGTTGTTTTTTTTTAAATTTGATAGAGATACATGTAACAGTCAGTCAAATGTTGGTTTATGGTGAACAAAAATTGGCAGGTGCCTGCTACAATTTAGTCATGTGCCTAAGTTTGCTGTATTCCAGAAACATTAGATGATGGAAGCTTCCTAAAGCCCTTTAAAAATGTATGATTACGGGTAGGAAAAGGTTCTTTGCTTTTTTTTTTATTTTTGACATGGGATGATATTTATATTTGAGACTTTTTTTTCTCTGTAAATGATGACAGTGAAACCAACTTTTTCTTGTTCCCTATTCTCCATTTCAGCTTGTGATTCCATTGGCACGAATTATTCTTTTTTATAAGAGAATTCATGGACATAAGTAAGCTAAACACAATTTAAGCTTTGCTGAGTCTATGTTGATTTGTGGGAATTGGAAAACGTATTGCAGAATGAAGTGTTATTTTAACTCTTATGGTTCAGGGCATGAATAACTCTCTACAAAATCACAAATGTAAATTTGCAAATTTTTTCTGGTATATTTTTGAATTGTAAATGTGATGATAGCATTTGTGTTTTACTTGTTTTATTTTAGAGAGCAAATTTCAATTTTTGAGAGAATATTAATGATCTTAAAGTGTAGTATTTGCTAGGCATACATACAGTATAAATAAGATAAGTATTGTAACAACTTATGTATGAGAAAGTAAGATAATTATTGTGACATTTTTTTCTACCAATATTATTCATATTGGGGTTTTTTTTGTGGAAAGAGTTGAGGTTTTCCCCTAAATCTAGACATATATAAAACTATAGAAAGGGAGAAGAATTTGTGTAGTTAAAAGTAATGTGGCAATTTTCTATGTATTTGTTGTACATTCTCTTAACACTTTTTAAATTAATTATCCCAAAAATCAATGTGTAATGGAAGATTAATTGCTTAATTGTGTTCTCTCTTCTAGCAATGCAAAATCAAATTTTTGTTTTTCTTTCCTTTGGAAACCTCTAGTACTCAGACTGAAAAAATGAGATGTAAATTAATTGAGAAATATAGAATTGTGTACTATAGTTTCTATTCTTTTTCATTTATAATTTCATATATCAACACCTTTTTTTATTCTCGAAGCAAAGGAACTGTTCTTAAACAGTTTAGGTGTGCATCAGTTTATATATTACCTAAATTTATATAGCCACCCATCTCAGCTTACAGTGGACAGCTTACAAAAAATTGAAACAAAAACGAAAGCAACAAAAAGAACAATACAATTTAAAAATGAGGAAAAAAACATAAAAGCATATTAAAAACATAAGATCTATAAAACAGCTAAAATAAACTCATTCTTCATAACAACCACTGTACTGACTCCATTACACTCCTGAATCCCAATGCCTGTCTTCAGAGCCTTAGAATAAACCAACAGACTCAAGGCCAATCTCATCTCCAGGGAATCATGTTCCACAAAGCAGGTGGCACAGCAGAATCGGCTCTCTATCACAAAATACATTTTTTCATCAGCCTGCATTTTTAAGGAATTTGAACATCAATCTCGGATCTCTTGTTGACATTTGAGATTTTGAAATTCACTGTTCAGTTGAGTCTGTTGTGATCAGACTCAAAGTTTCTGTGATTATGATCTGAAAACATGTCCTACATTTGCTAAATATAGTTGCTTTCAACTGCAGATCACAGATTTATCACTACCTTCATCACCACCACCACCACTACCACCACCGTCATGGGGCTACCATTTTTCTGGCAAAAGAGTCACAACACAGACCTCTTTGCTTCTTCCTATTGGTTGCCCGGATATTTGCAGTCACATATCTTTGTCCTACATTAGAGGTCCCCAAACTCCAGTCTCTGGACCAGCACTGGTCCATGGCATGCCAGAAACTGGGTTGCGCAAACAAACGAAGCCCCTATCCGTGGGATTCAGGCAGCACATGAAACCACGCCCCCTCCGGTCCGTGGAAAAACCTCTCTCCAGGGAACCAGTCCCTGGTGTTCAAAAGGTTGGGGGCTGCTGTTCTAGATGATGTGGTTCTTTTTTTTTTTAAGATAAGTTGTCTGTCATGCCAAGGAATTAAGTTATAACCCATATCTTTTTAGTCTTGTATATACTTGAATAAAATATTTTGGGGTCATTATCCATTGTGAAATAACTGATTCTTCAAGAAGTACATAAAGGAAGTACATAAATCAGATGAACTAGTACTAATATATTGGTTTATAGTTCATTATGTTGATAGACAAAATGTAGGCGTACTATTTAAGTTAGATTTGCAGTGCTTGGGTTAAAATAATAAAACAATAAAAAAAAGTTAAGTGAGAGCCTGATTCTCACAGAGGTTGCCAACAAAAAATGAGAGGAGTTGGATAATCAAAAGGAAAATTAAGTGAATGGAAGACATTAGAACGTGAGAGACACTTTTAAGAAAATTGAATTTCTCTGGAGGAAGAAAAATAAAATAACTATCCAGTATCAATAAACACTATTTAAAAAAAAGAAGAAAGGAACAATTAAGGAGAAAAGTGTTTAACCACAGTAAAATTTTACATTTACAGAAAGGAATTTGAAAAGGGAGAGGTAGGAATGACTACAATTAAGAATAGTGTAAAAGAGAATGGAAATTGTGAGGACAACGATTGTGCCTAAAATATAAAGGAAATAGTAGTTCCTATCCTTTTTTGACCTATAGCAGAAGCATTTAAACGAGGAATGGTAACATGGTGGAGGAAGAAGAGGGTAAAGTGAAGCCCCCAAAGCCTTATAGGGAAAACAAAAACAGAATAGGAATGTTTCAAGATTTAACAAGAGAGTGTGAGAGAATAGGCCTTGGATATTGGAATAAAACCAGTAAGCCTTGTTTTATTTTTAATGTAAACCTCTTTTCTAGTCAACTGCTCATAATAAACTTTAGGTTATCAAAATACAATACTGAAAATCATTCTGGACATACTGAAAATCATTCTGTAAAGCATAACAAATAAGAGTAACAATTTTATAAATATATACATTCATTATTTACTGTGAAATGATTAAGACTGTGTAAAGATGAAATAAAACGGACACCTATAATTTGAGGCAGATAAAACCGAACCATAATTATTAACCATAACCATATCCAGGCTACTACTGAACCCTGGCAAGGATAAGTGGCTTTGGGTGCATGGAGCTTCAAGATACAGATCTTTCTCATCTTTAGTTCTGGATAGGGTGGTCCTAAGATGTTCAGATTGAGTTTGCAATTTAGGGGATCTCCTGTACTTGTGATTCCTGCTTGAAGCTGACAGTCATGGGTAGGAGAGCTTTTGTACAACTTGGGTTTGTATATCAACTGCAGCCTTTCCTGGATCAAAGCTCCCTGCGTTCAGTCACTCAAACCCTAATCATCTCTTGTCTGGACTACTGCAACGTGCTGTACATCGGATTATCCCTGAAATGCATCCAGAAGCTTCAGCTAGTGCAGAATGTGGCAGCACAAGCAGTCTTTGGGGCCCCTAGAATGGTCCATGTTACACCGCTGCTTCGCAAGCTACACTGGCTCCTGATTTGCTTCCATGTGCAAGTTCAAAGCCTTTAAAGCTCTCTGTGGCATGAGACAATATTTAAATGGCTCAGCACCTTTTCTTTTTAATCTGTTCCTTAATTCTTGAATCTTAGGAAAAGGCATTTTTTAAAAGCAAATACCCTGGTCCTTCCAAGTTAATTTATACAGTACTGGATTTTTTTTATTTTTTTTTACAGAATGGCATACAAATAATTAGCTCTATTCAGTAATAAGTAGGATATGAAGAAGGAATAACTATCCATATTAATAATTAGCCTTCCTTAATGATCACTCAAGAATATGAGGCCTCACTCAGAGAATAGCCATGATATTATTGCCGAATTGACAGCTAATGATTTCTTTTACTTCATCCTAGATAGTGTTAAAATGAAGTTGCGGGCAGAGAGAATGGCTGCCTCCTTGTATTTGTCTTTCATATTTCTTTGGGCTAAGAATTTCTAGAACTTCAAAGGATTGGATTATATTCCAATTCATGAGTTATGAGTGCAATTTTTTTTCCTTAAAATATCTTTCTGTGTACATTACTACTTAGAATCATAATCACTGTGGAAATATGGGTGCTGGGATTCCTTATGGAATGGGTGGGTGGATGGGTGGGTGGTTTGATATTAAGGAATAGTATTAATGAAATTAACTTGCACCTCTGTTCTGGTTGTCCATTGATTCCTGGCTATATTTAAATCATATATATAATTTAACTCTTTGGGCGTGCTTTTCAAGTCTCTGACAAACCACTGTTATCTGTGCTTTTCAGAAGTAAACTCTAGAGTTCATTGGAAGTTAATCTCAAGTGAATGTGTTAAGAATTGCAGCATAAGGACTAGTCTCAGATTGCTCTAGGCCAGCGGTTCTCAACCTGGGGGTCGCGACCCCTTTGGGGGTCGAACGGCCATTTCACAGGGGTCGCCAAAGCCCTCTCTCGCCCCCCCACGCCTTCACTCACCCTCACTCTCTGCTCTGTTGAATCATCGACCGTTCGCTTACCCCGCCCACTCCCAATCTATTGCTGCCTCCGGAGTCTGATGGCTAGAGGGAAAAAAACTGTTTAAATTCTTGCCGCGGGGCTTCAAAGGGGCGCCCTACAGCTGATCAGTGTTAAAAGAAAACAAATGAGTAGATCGGTGCCTGCAAATATAAATGGGTAGACCCAGTGGTGGGATTCTACTTAGTAGAACCGGTTGTTAAGTAGTTAAGCCAGTGGTTGCCAAAGTGGGCGGTACCGCCCCCTGGGGGGCGGTGGGATGCCTTAGGGGGAGGTTAGTGGCAAAGGGGGCGGCAGAGGGACGCTAGAGGCAAAGGGAGGCGACGGGGGCTAAGTGCAAGGAGGGTGGCCTCCCCTTTGACCTGTGCCTCGCAGCACTTACCTCCATGCAAGCAAACAGCAAGAAAAAAACAGCCTCTTTCAGCTTCAGCATAGGTTAATTAGTATGATTAGATCGGCCTCCAACTCTCAGCTGATTCGCTCTCAGCTATTTTGCAGGCTCGTTTGCAAGCTCTTGTTTTGCAAGCTCTTTGCTTGCTGCAAAGAGTGCTGGAGCAGATTTTTTTTTTCCCTCGCTAGAAGGAAACTGAAAGTAAAGCAGGCTCTGCTGCAACATGACAAAATGAGGCAGGAAGAGAGATTTCTTTTTCTTTCTCCTCACCAAAAAAGGTAGGTGCAAACAATGGGAAATTTAGGGAAAAAGAGGAGAGTTCAAGATTTTAAAACACAAAAGAAAAAAAGCTCTATTTAACTAGGGAATTGTAATAATTGAGATACTATTGATTGTATATTGTGTTGAAAGCAGAAATGGTTAAGTTGTGGTTTGGAGGAATATATGGGTGAAATTATTTTGTTTATTATTATTGGTAAATATAATTAATTGATTTGTAAGAAATTGGATTGCATGGAAATAATTGGAATATTCATGTTCATATTGATTAATATACAAAAAAGATAGTTATGTAACTAATTGATCTATATTAAAATGTTGAATTTGTATTAAACAACTGTATTACATAATTACATAATTAACCAATGTGAGGATGGATATAAAAAATAGATGACAATGGGAAGGGGTATAAAATTGAATTTGATTAAGAATAGAGATGAGGATGAAGGGTAATATTGGTTTTTTTAAAAACATAGATGAGGAATAAATATGGCAAAAAGGAAATATAGAAAGTGTAAATTTAATTGAAATGACTAAACACTGTTTAAATTTGTGAACCGGCCAAATACTCTGTTCAAAGAAAATACATTGTATGTTTGTATGTGTGTTTCTAACTATTGCTACTTATTCATATTTGTTCTTTTTTATTCTTTAAAGTTTAACAATTCATTCTTTATCTTAATATCTTTATATTTGTTTGGGGTTGGCTTTCTTCCCATTCATCTTTTTTATTGTACAGCAATCTTTCTCCTCAAACCTACCACCTCTCTCTTTTCTTTCCTTTCCCCCCTCTTCTTCTCCTCCCTACTTCCTCTTCCTTTCTCCTTCTCCTCCTCTCTTCCTCCCTCTCTTACCCTCACTCCTACTCTAATTTCCCTTCCCTTCCTTCATCCATCTCTATTGCTGTATCCTTTTATGCATATGGACTACTCAGAGGGCTGAAAAAGTTATTTTTGACTGGTCCTCGCACTTTTGACCAGTTCTCGAATTTACGACTGTCCTCACATTTTACGTTTTTTGCCCTATCTTATCACCATGATGAAAAGAAGCAGTTGTGAAATGAGTAACATGGTTATTAAGAATGCTGCACGGGCATAAATGTGAGGATGGTCATAAGTGTGAGGACCAGTCAAAAGTGCGAGGACCTGTCAGAAATGACTTTTTTCAGCCCTCTGAGTAGCCCCTATACACATAGCCATGCCCACCTAGTCACATGACCTCCAAGCCACACCCACAAAACAAGCCACGCCCACAGAACCGGTAGTAAAAAAATTTAGAACCCACTCCTGGTTGGGGGTCACCACAACATGAGGAACTGTATTAAAGGGTCGCGGCATTAGGAAGGTTGAGAACCACTGCTCTAGGCAATTATTTTAATACCTTGTTTGGGGACAATTTTTACATTTTTATTGAATAAATTATACTGTTTCACTCCCTCGAACAAGTTATAGATGTAGACTTTCTTTTTAGAATAGAATAGAATTCTTTATTGGCCAAGTGTGATTGGACACACAAGGAATTTGTCTTGGTGCATATGCTCTCGGTGTACATAAAAGAAAAGATACATTCGTCAAGAATCATAAGGTACAATACTTAATGATAGTCATAGGGAACAAATAAGCTATCAAAACATATTAGGAAACAGTCAATATGAATCTTAAGGATACCAGCAACAAGGTTACAGTCATATAGTCATAAGTGGGAGGAGATGGGTGATAGGAACGATGAGAAGATTAATAGTAATGCAGACTTAGTAACTAGTTTGACAGTGTTGAGGGAATTATTTGTTTAGCAGAGTGATGGCGTTCGGGAAAAAATTGTTTTATAAACATAATTTGAGAGACCTGTGTGAGTATTTAAAACAAACTCTATAAATGCCAGTCTGTGATGAAGGTAAAGTATGATGGAGGAATTACTGAGTCTTATGAAGAAGTCTAGGTTAGGTTCCCCCTCCCCACTTACACACAATTTCCATGCTGTTTTTTAATGACTTGGAAAGGTATTTTTCCTCTAGAGGACAAGAATGTTTTATCATTCATAAACTGCCCATAAGTTGGGGAGTTACCACACTCTGACAATTATATGTTTAAATCTGTTAAATCTATCAAGACATGTTGAGTAAGGCAAAATTAGTAAAAGCAAAATCTGTAGTTACCACATTCTGAATCTTGCTTTGTGAAACAATAAATTTAAGTTTCCCAACTTTCCAGAAGGTAGCTCTACATAGCTTCTAACTTCCATCCATTCCTTTCATCAGGAGGAAAATTACCAGTTGCTTGGCTGACTAGGTTACCAAATAAAACATAAAACAGAAGACTAATTCTTTTATCTTCTGGTCCAGCCAGTTTATTGCCAGTCAGAGCTTTGAACTTGTCAATGCTCCAACTTGAGGATAAGATTAATGTGTTGTATATGCACTCAACAGGAGTTGAATTTGACTTGAGGGAGTCTTTACCTTTGCAATATACACTTTATTATTTTGTAGTCAGTTGAAATGAGATGCTCGGTCTTCCAGATATGCTATTTCTAGCCATACGTATGGGTTAGGGAGAAATTTGATATGTTCAAATGAATCTGAAGAAAAGGTTGTAACTATTTCAGAATATTTGAACTCTTCTAAAATGAAATATATAAGGTGTCACTTTAGTTCTTGCACACACAAAATTGCTTAATGCAATAATGAGTAACTAGAATTAATTTGCTTAGCTTAATCTTGAGCAGTAGAATCATCTATATGTTGTTGAACATCTGATAAGGAAATCACATGATAAGGCCCATCTATTCCATTGTAAAAAGCCAGGTAAAACACGTTTGGGTGTTTTTGTTGCTTTTTTTGTTAAAACAAACATTGAGACATGTTCAAACATGGCCAATTTTAGATTCTGCTTCTTATGAATTACTTAACTAGAACTGGATATTGTGAATATATTACTCTATTCTTGTACATTCTTCATTGGCTTCTATTTCATTTCTGGATTTTGTTAGGGTGGTTGTATTAATTTATAAAGTCCTTCACTGCTTAGGACTACTATAATATTTGACATTGTGTTCTTCTCTGCAATCTAACATAATCTTCACCTTCTCGGTGGAGGGGCGGGGGGTTACCTATGCTGAGATGAGGCAAGCAGCTATCAGAGAATGGACTTTTCCTGTAGCATCTGCCAGCCTCTGAAATGCCCTTTACTGACAAAAGCTTTTCCCCCCCTCTGTAAGCATTTAAATCATTGTGTTGATTTTTAACACACTGTTGTCTAGAAATATTCATTTTGGCTGTTATTTTTATTGTTTTATTGTCCTGTACTGTATATTCGTACTGTTTCAATGTTTTATGTGGTTTAGTTTGTTGTACGTTGCCATGGAAAATTGCTTTTTTTAAAAAAAAGTAAATATTATAGAGCCTTTGGGCTTTAGTTTTAAGAGCTTTAGAGCACTTTAAAAATAATATTTGATTATGATGTGAAAATAAATATTAGCATTGGGCAAATTGTGTTGATCAAGTTCTTTATATAAGTAGTATATAATGTAAACATGAGTTTTCAGAGTCTAAAAGTATTTGATATATATTAATATTCTAATTTTTCTTATCTTTTATTTGGCATTAGAAACTTGTTTAATGCATTAGTATTTTCAAAATATAAACAACATAACACAGAACTCAAAAAATGTTGCACACATTGCTTCTGAAACATTGAATAGTTATTAAATAATATCTTATTTATCTCAATATATTAATAGAGTGGCTATAACTTGTTTCATAGCTTGTTAAACAATTTGTTTCCAACCCAGATGCTTTCTGTAGTTACTGTCATCGACATGGATTGCCAGGATTTCAAAATAACTTATGTGTGCCTTTAAGAGGCAATACAGGTAATCCTCGAGTTACAAATGTAATGGAGCCTACCAATTACATTCGTAACCTGAGGATTCATTGGTGTAAATCACATGAAATGAATGTGATCATTCCATGCTTTTGCTCACACATTTGCTAACCGAATGCTCAGGTCATTAAGTGCAAATCAGGGTGGGGAAGGAACCCTGAGCGATGGAACAGGCCACCTGCTTCAGACCACCCAAGGCCTCCTCCGACCCACTGAGATACTTTATGCTCCCTCCCCTGGGATCCCCACAATGACTCTCCCCATCCTGCCTCACCGGGTCACTTGTGAAGATCTAATGAGCTGTCTCCTCTCCAGCCTCTCTGCTGCGGTTTCTTTGCCTGCTTGCAGTCTCAGCGCGAAAAGTGTTTGCAAGCCAATGAGATTTTGGGGCAGCAAAATCACCTCCCTTTGGCTTGCAAACACTTTTTGTGCCAAGACTGGAAGCTTCTGGGGGGCTATGATATCGTGCTACTGATCTTGCATGATCTCGCACTACAGTACTTTGTTCTCTGCGAACTGAGGCCTGTACCAGATTTATGACAAAAGGCTTTGCAAACGGAGGGAAAGCCTCTCCGTTTGCAAAGCCTTTTGCCATGGATTTCATGCAGGCCTTGGTTTGCAGAGAAAAGAGGTCTAAATAATAATAATAATAATAATAATAATAATAATAATAATAATAATAATAATAATAATAATAATAATAATAATAATTTTATTTCTATACTGCCCTTCTCCCGAAGGACTCAGGGCGGTGTACAGCCTATTTAAAAACAGAATAGACATCGAATTAAAATAATTAAAAAATATTAAATAATTGGCTTAATTTAAAACCCCAAAAATTTAAAACATCCAATTAAAAATTATGTTGCTAACCCAGCCTGGCGGAACAATAGGGTCTTGAGTGCGCAGCGAAATACCCGGAGGTCAGAAATCTTACGAATTTCCGGGGGCAGTTCATTCCACAGGGCTGGGGCTCCCACAGAGAAGGCCCTCCCCCTGGGTGTCGCCAGCCTACATGACTTGGCCGATGGCACCCTGAGGAGACCCTCTCTGTGGGAGCGGACTGGCCTGTGGGAGGCTATTGGTGGCAGAAGACGGTCTCGAAGGTACCCGGGTCCTATGCCATGGAGTGCTTTAAAGGTGGTGACCAACACCTTGAATCGCACCCGGAAGACCACTGGGAGCCAGTGCAGCTCGCGCAGGAGGGGTGTCACGTGGGCGCAACGGGTTGCACCCATAACCACCCGCGCGGCCGCATTCTGGACTAGTTGGAGCCTCCGAGTGCTCTTCAAGGGGAGCCCCATGTAGAGAGCATTGCAATAGTCCAACCGGGAGGTGACAAGGGCGTGAGTGACTGTGCGCAGGGCGTCCCGGTCCAGAAAGGGCTGCAACTGGTGAATCAGGCGGACCTGATAAAAGGCCCCCCTGGCCACGGCCGTCATATGTTCTTCTAAAGACAGCTGTGCGTCCAGGAGGACGCCCAGATTGCGAGCCCTCTCTGTGGGGGGCAAAGATTCACCCCCAATAGTCAGCGATGGCACCTGCTGACTATATCGGGATGCCGGGAGCCACAGCCACTCGGTCTTGGAAGGGTTGAGTCTGAGCCTGTTCCTCCCCATCCAGACCCGCACGGCCTCCAGGCAGCGAGACATCACATCAAGGGCATCGTTGGGGTGGTCTGGGGTGGAGATGTACAGCTGAGTGTCGTCAGCGTACAGGTGACACTTCACCCCAAAACCATGGATGATCTCACCCAGCGGCTTCACATAAATGTTGAACAGGAGGGGCGAGAGGACCAACCCTTGCGGCACTCCCCATGCGAGATGCCTCGAGGTCGACCTCTGTCCCCCTGCCAACACAAACTGCGAGCGGTCGGAGAGGAAGGAGGAGAACCACCGCAGAATGGTGCCCCCTATTCCTAACCCCCTCAACCGCCGCAGCATGATACCATGGTCGATGGTATCAAAAGCCGCTGAGAGATCTAATAGGACTAGGACAGAGGAACAACCCCTGTCCCAAGCCCTCCAGAGATCATCCACCAACGCGACCAATGCCGTTTCTGTGCTGTGCCCCTGCCTGAAGCCCGACTGGCACGGGTCCAGATAGATAGCTTCATCCAGGTGTCGGGGAAGCTGTCGTGCCACCACGCTCTCAACAACCTTCGCCACAAAACGAAGGTTGGAGACCGGACGATAGTTGGCTAATTCAGCCGGGTCCAGGGAAGGCTTCTTGAGGAGGGGCCTCACTACCGCCTCTTTCAAGGCGGCAGGAAAGGCACCCTCGCTCAGAGAAGCAGTTATAATCCCCTGGAGCCAGCCTCGTGTAACCTCCCGGGAGGCCAGTACCAACCAGGAGGGACACGGGTCCAATAAACACGTGGCGGCACTAATCTTACCCAAAACCCTGTCCACATCCTCAGGAGCCACAGGATCAAACTCCTCCCAGATAACATTCTCAAGACCTGCCCTCGTCTCCTCCCGTGGACTCATCCAATCGGAGTCCAAGCCATCCCGAATCCGAGCGACTTTATCGTGTAGGAATTGCACAAAATCCTCAGCACGACCCTGCAAGGGATCTTCCCGCACTCCCCCCCGAAGAAGGGAGTGGGTCACCCTAAACAGGGCGGCTGGGCGGTTCTCTGCAGATGCGATAAGAGCGGAAAAATGGTTAGATTTTGCCGCTTTTATTGCCACTAGGTAGGTATTGATATAAGACCTCACCTGTGTCCGGTCGGAATCGGATTGACTAGTCCTCCAAATGCTCTCTAGGCGTCTTTTCTGACGCTTCATCTCTCTCAGCTCCTCAGAGAACCAAGGAGCCAATTGAGATCGGCATCGGGTCAGAGGCCGCAAAGGCACGACGCGGTCCAAAGCTCCAGCGGCCGCCCTTTCCCAGGCGGCCACCAGCTCTTCAGTCGAGTCGTGTAGTGTGAGATCAGCAGCGTGAGATCTTGTGCTACTGATCTTGCGTGACCTCGCACTACTTTAGGCTTCTGTTCTCTGTGAATGCATCGAAGTAGAAAAGGAAGAGACAGCTTGCTAGATTGCCGCAAGGTAAGTGAGTCTCCACAGGCCCAGTGCCTGTGGAGACCCAGCCGGTGGTGGGGAATAAGCAGGGCAAACATTGCAATGTCTCTGCAGTCGTTCGTATGTGTGAATGACTGCCATGGTGCTGCAGCATTTGTAACTTCAGGACTGCATTATAAGTACTTAGAGGTTATGTCATAACTTTGAACAGTTGGTAAGTGAACTTTCATAACTGAAGGATTACCTGCATTATGCCACTTTTTAGTTATAGAAAGTGTCTTTATAAATAAATCTTAAAAGTCTTTCTTTCCTCCCCTCTTTTTTTAGTCAGTGGCAAAGACTGGACGATTGCTCATCACTCATGAAGCCCCTGTTACTGGAGGTTTTGCATCAGAAATTAGCTCCACGGTGCAGGTAATTCCTGACGTACTAAATTTGTTGAGCTCTTTTCAGAAGAACCTCAATTTGGTTATGGAGTGGGATTTTCACAAGTGAAAAGAATATGTGTAAAGATACAAATTTATGGGGAGGGAAATGATATTTCATCCCCAAGATCTACAACGTTGCTTCATTTTGATGAAATGAAAATATTCCTGGAAGAAAGAACGAAGAAAGCCAGTATATTAAGAGTAAATACTCCCCATAGATTCGGCCAAGACATGGAAGTAATCTCAGCTACCCAGCTAAAGCAAGCAGGTGCCTGTATCAGGCAGCAGTGATATATAACTAAACTGGAAGCAGATGAACATTTGAATGACAAGGCTAAAGACATCATTTTATAGTGCGTGGGATAAAGCAGCAAAACCCACATGGGTAGACAAGATAAAGTGATCAATGACGTAGTGTCAGATGATGGGATTCTTTGGTTGAATAGCACTCAACATGCTACTGAGGTAGAGTTGAGGATCTTCCCACAGTATCAATGGCATTTATGATATGACTTGATTAAATATCTTTGGCATATAGCTGCTAATATTGCCATGCTGGAAATGAAAATCCAAGCTGCAAAGCTAGAATCACAGCAGGAACACAGAGTGTAGGAAGCACGAGCACAGGAAAGCTCAGCAGAGTGAAAGATGAAATAAATCAACTACATACAGTATTGATACATCTTCAGTATCAGCAGATTGAATTGTACTGGTGTTAGACACTATTAGAAATTAATATTGTTGACTGTTTAGGAGATAAACAATAGATAGTGTTGCTCCCATGGTGAAGAGGAAAATAGTAATATTGGGTTGAATGCAGTCAATGAACAAACATTATCAGTGAGACTTTGCGGGTGGTTATTGATTGAACACATTGTAACTGTTTTAAAAGCAAAAGATGGAAGGAGTATAGTGAAATGCTGCATGGTGAAAATGGCAACATCCAAGATACCTTCTTATCCAAAGTATTTCCTTACAAGCATTCTTGTTACTAGAACTTAAAAGTAGATCATGATAGTTATTGGCAAGTTGGAAAGCTACAGGAATTGATGGAATATCTATAGAGTAAAGGGAAGCAGCAGGAGAAAAACCAGTCAAGGTTCTAACCAGCAAATCTGTGACTTGAAAGTGATCAGTTTATATATTAATGCCAAAGAAAGGAGGCTTAACAGAATGTGCAAACTATTGCACAGTACTTTCATATCGCATTGTAGCAAAATACAGGTAGGCCTTGACTTATGATCACAATTGACCCCAAAATTTCTGTTGTTCACTCAGACATTTGCTAAGTGAATTTTGCCCCATTTTACAAGTTTTCTTGCGACAGTTGTGTAAGTGAATCACGGCAGTTGATAAAGTTGGTAACCTGGCTGTTAAGTGAATCTCGCTTCCCCATTGACTTTGATTGTCAGAAGGTCACAAAAGGGGATCACATGACCTTGGGACACAACAAAGGTCAGTGCTATGGTAACTTTGAATGGTCACTTAATGAACTGTTGTAAGTTGAGGACTACTTGTAATGCTTAAGATCATCCAGTGCAAATTACAGTCATACATGGAAAGAGCAATGGCAGATGCTCAAGTTGGTTTTACAAGAGACTGAGTAACACTGTGCTGCTGTATACTGAATAATTGAGAAAGCCAAAGAATAGTTTGTCTTTTGTTCAGTGTAGCATAGACTAAAAGTCTTTTATCATTTAACTGTAAACTTACTTTTATATCATAATATAAATTATGTATTATTTATATAAACTTACATGCAAACATCATAGATCTTAAAAGTAAAATAGAGAAGACTAATGGCTAGTCCTGCCCTGACTCTTATTAACCTTTCATAACACTCTGAAGGCCTGGCAAGCTCTGTTTTAGCTGGGATTTTAGGACTAGAAAATATCATTTACCTTGGGTGTCATGAGCTATCGTTTTTAATTTTTTAAAATATCTTGGCACACCACCTGCAGTCATTTCTGTGAGATGGGTAGTCATATAGATTAATTAAATAAATAGATAGATATTTGTAAGTGGTTGCTACACAACTTGTATTTGGAAGATGGGGATTAATTCTTCAGTGTCATTCTGTATCCAACAATGTTGGCAAATAGAGAAGTTGGAGAACTTCCTCAAAAAGTGACAGAGAAAAGCTTGGTGTATTGAAATTATCTCTAAATCATCTTGTATTTCGTTTTACTTGTGGCATTGTATTTTTAAAATCTGTGTGATCTTTCAAAGTTATTTTTGCTACTTTTTTTTACTGAATGATTATATCGGTCATGATTGCTTTTCAAGATCACCTCATCCTATAGAAAAAAAATAACACTGTTCTGCTCTAATAATTATGAAACAAAGTTCTTGAGAACTTACTGTGCACTTGGCTTCATAGTGTTTATAAGGTTTAGGTTACAATCCTAAATTTACTACATCTGTTCTTTATAGCATTCTGTGGTAGTGGTAGAAAACCATTGAAAACTGTAGATATGCTGTTCTGTGAAAAATGTCTGGGGAGGGAGGGGGCTCTACCAAATGCAGTGGCAGAAGTCCTGCAGATTTCCTTTCCCAGGCCACAGTGAGGTTAGGAATCATGTGGTCCAGGAGTTTCTGGGAACCATGATTCTTTACTCCCTGCCTTGGCCCAATAAGGGCCAGGAACAATACCAGCTCTGCAGGGGTGTTTCCCCCCCCCCACTTATGTCAAATGGTCAAGAGGTAGAATACCAGGAAAAATATCCACTCGTCTTGTTTGTTTCTTGGTGTCAAGTTCAGAGTAGTTTTTTTGGAAATCCTTTAGACAAGATGCTTTGATAAAAAAAAAAAGCAGAACAGAGTGTTTATAATAATACTTAAAAGATAAGTGCTTTGCTGAAAAAAATGCAAAATGGAGTGGCCATTCGTGTTCAAATTTCTAAAGACAGCTGAAAGCAGTTCCGAAAGTTGCTATGGAAGTCTGGATAAAGAGGTCCCTGGAATGTATGGCTATACATTATGAAACATCTTTTTTAAAAAATTAAAAGATTTACAAAGTCTTAAATCATAAGAGTTTAGGAAATTGTGTTTCCTGTTTCAAATTTTATTTGTTTCATCTTATAGTTTCTCCTCTCTCCTGTAGATAAATCATTGTCACTTTTCATATAGTATATAAAAATAAGATATATTTGATGTGCAATTTATTAAGTGTATTCACAGAGGAATGTTGCTTTAGGCAGGCAGAAGAACTGATCTTATTAATTTCTAACATATATTTATTTGCTTGACTGTGAAAGTAAGGTTTCAGTGTTAGACATGTTGTGTCATGAATATAAAAGAAAAACAGTTATAAAAACCATTTTTCTGGATGAAATGTGTAATAAGAAAGCCAGGAAGTCTCTGAAATTGAAGCTGTTCTTTCTTTTTCTTTTCTTTTTTTGCACATGGAATTAATAAAACTTATTTCAAGTCCAGTTAAAATAAATTACACATTTTCATATCATTATGTTGTCCAGAGTGTGAGGAAGAAATAAGGCATCCTTATTTTGAAGGATGAAACTAAATTACAATTCTTGTAGTTTACCATATGGATATTGTTTTGTATTTTATATACATGTTTGTGCTGAATATCACCATATAATCAATGTGATTCTTGTCTGACCAAAGACACTGTCCATTTTATCTTTATTTCAAAATGACTAACTACTCCTAGGTTAAATGATATAAGCATTGAGGTAAATTTATAGTCTTTTCTGTTTTATCTTTTCTGTCAATATAATTCATGGAAGAAGTTTTTGTTCAAGGTTGTAGTTGTTTGAAACAAGGAGAATTATGTTTTATTTGTCTTCTAATTGTTTTGTTCTTAAGTAATACGAAAAAGAAGCAATTTTGTCTGATACTTTGGTGTCGTGTTTTAGTTTTGAGCGCACTGTGCATGAATTTAAGCAGTGGGATCTCATTATATTTGTGAAATTGCATGTGACTTAACATTTTCTTATTGGCTGAGACATTTTTCTCTTGCCTTGTCACAATTCTTTCCATATTGATTAGATGGTTCATACTTATCATGCTTCTACAACCTATAACAAAGGCTGAAATTACCATGCTGTAAAAAAAGTTAACTTGGGTACAGATATGATGCATGCTTGCATGTATCTTGTATGCTTGTGCAGTAGAGCAAGAAATATTAGCTAATAAATACTCATGCGTTCACACAACATTCACAGGTGCTAGATGTCAGCCACAGTTCTTGATTTCTTTTTATGTGGAGTTCTCTTTTATGTGGAGAAAATTAAAGCCTGAAGCAGTTGAATGCAGATAGGACTGACATATTGATTGTTAATTATACAGTTTGAATGACACAGAGTTTAAAGCATGAAATTTGAGATGCACTAGTTTCCAAATCTTCATGTTTCGTTATAGATAAGCAGCCAGTATTAAAGTGCTCAGTAATAATAAGTTACATTTATTATGTGCATGCAAGAATCTAGGCTTATGGGCTAAACCTGTAGATAATGATAAGACTCTTTTCCCAAATTATCATTTAAGTTCTTGGAAAACCAGTCAGACAAGCAGAGAAAGACTAGAAGTTAATTTGATTAAGGATGGGTGTAAGCTCAGCTTTGAGTCTACATTGTAATGGTAGTGAAGGAAAATCACTCTTTTCCCTTATTGTGTTGGGTTTTTGGCTGTTTGCCTTGTTTGGGTAACCCCCTCCTAATTAAAAAAAGAACAGAATAACAGAGTTGAAAGGAACCTTGGAGGTCTTCTAGTCCAACCTCATGCTCAAGCAGGAAGCCCTATATCATTTCAGATAAATTGTTGTCCAATCTTGTCTTAAAAGCCTCTAGTATTGAAGCACCCACAACTTGTGGAGTCAAGTTATTCTAACTGTCAGGAAATTTCTCCTTAGTTCTAGGTTGGTTCTCTCCTTGATTAGTATGGATTAATTGGGAAGAGAATTGTTGGTAGATCTACTGCTTGGCAACTCTGATCGTTTTACAAAGTATGTTGTGTGGTGGTCTTGTTGTCTTGACACTATCCCTCTATTGATACAGCCCAGGACTGCATTGACAACTGCAGCACACTACTGGCTCATACTTAAGTGGTAGTCCACTAGGACACCTAGAGCCCTCTCACAGTTTCTACTGTTGAGCCAGGTGCCACCAATTCTATACTTGTGCATTTATGTTTTTTTTTTCTAAGTTCAGAACCTTCCTTTTTCCACCATTGAAATATATCTTGTTGGATAGGACCCAATTTGTAAGTCTATTGAGATCCTTCCGAATCTTGTGCCTGTCTTCTAAAGTGTTGGCTATTCCCCTCAGCTTGGTGTTATCTGCAAATTTGATGAGTTTCCCTTCTGTTTCATGTAGATCATTTATGAAGGTATTGAAGAGACCAAACCTGGAGGCACCGCACTGCATGCTTCCCTCCATGTAGATGTAGTTCCATTGAGGACTATCTTCTGAATACTTGATGCGATTACTTAGCCATCTACTCATTCTGTCAGTGGTGGTGGTTAAATACTTACTTTGTATTTAGAAATACTTACAAATAACATTATTTGTAAGCCACCTAAGGAGTTGGGCAGTCTTGAAATGGGATAACTAATTAAATAAACATACGGCTGTCAGCAAGAACAATTTTAACCTCTTTTTTTCCTTATGGATTTTCCTTATTTTATGTAGAGCACTGGTCTACAAACTTTTAAACCTGTATAGTCTTTCCATTTTTCAGCCCTTTCCCCCTCAACATTTAGAGGTATCTGTATGCCAGAGAGGGCAGGCCAGTTGATTTCTGATAAAGTGTTTATCTCTAAATCTCTCAAATAAAATGATATATACGAGTGCATTCAAACTTGTAAGAAATATCTTCAGCCATTTCTTTAGTTATCTTTTAGTATTCCTTTCACAGCATCATTCTAAAAAGGAATTGGAGGGAACTTAACTGTCTCCAATGGAAGATAATTGTTGAAAGATACAATTCAGTGTAATAATAATGACATTTTGAATAAATGCATGAACCTATTGATAATTTAACTTCAAGGTGATCTCTGCCCTGATGTGTCAGCTTGAATTTCAATTTTTGTTGATTTCAGACTAGTTGTAGGTATGGCTTTATTTACTATTTTTATCACCATCACATTACCTCTAATTTAAACATTATTACCTTATCAGTTTGGAAAGTTAACCCTATTAGTTTATTACATGTAAACAGTTAGCTGTAATGTTTGGTAACAAAATTTTTATTTGTAGGGAATTTCAGAGAGGTTTATCCCTGGGAAAAGTTTGCTGTTGGGAACAAATATACAAACATATATACAAAAAAATACAAATTTGTTAGGGTTGGAGGAGGTGAGTAAATGAAGGAAACTAACTAAATTTATTTCAGCCAGAATAAAAGCTTGGAAATGTTTGTTAATATTTATATTAATGGTAATATTTGCCAAATGACAAAGATTTAAATATAGTACACACTCATTATATAAAAGTAATTGATTTTTAAAAGAAAAAAAGAGTATTTTTCTTCTTTAAAGAGAGCTTTCAAAGAATTCAAAAGCATATCTGAGTATGGAAAGCTTCAGTAATGTTTAGTTCATGGAAAAGATACATTGTTTTTAGGCCAATAAAAGGAATGAGTAAAATGTGAATAATGATTTTTTACTTCAATTAATCTCTTAGAGCTGTAATCCTAGTAGATTTAAGATCTTCAAGTGGTTTGAAATATATAGGTTTATAGTGTGAAGAACCAAATCATACGGACTATTACGAAGCTTTTGTTCACTCTAAAATATTCACCGGAGCTAGTCTATACTGTTTTTTAAAATGTGATTTTATATAGCTGCTCAGTTGTTATAGAATAGTATTCTAAACTTTGTGGAAATGTATAAGTTTAAATTGTTACATCTTATTTTCACCAATTTGCTGAAATATTTAAGTTCCTGCAGTGTTACAAATAACTGAAATAGTAATTTAAAGCTGTTGGTGTAGGTTCTATATTGTTAGAAACCAGTGTGTCACTCATTTCATTTTTAGACATTTAAATAGTGTTTTGGCCATTTCTTCTACACCCTACCAACTCTGTTATTCTGTTAGTGATACACTTTTGAACTGATACTATACACCTGTGATTCCCTGGCAAGCTGACATTAACTGTTCATAGCTAGAAATGTTTTGCATAAAACTTGCAAAAATCCAACTATATTTGAACTGCATAAGCCTGTAATTAGAGTGTTGAGAGGAAATAATTTGTGAAACATACAATATTTTAGAACATCCTGGGAATTGAATTATTTCACACATTAAAAATATGATATTTTTCATTCAAAAATGAAATTATATTTTCCCCAAAGTATGGAAGCATGATAAAAATAGCAACAGCTTCCAAGATTATTTTTTTGAAAATATGCATTTTATTGGATTTGATTTTTAAAACTGATATATACTAAGTATATTAGTATATTAAATATAGTATTTTATATTCTTGTCTGCTGTATTTTAAGATAACTGCTCTTTTAACTTTATTAAAAGGTAAGTTGTTAATTAATTAATTAAGCAAAAATAAAAATCTAAACGTTAACATTCCATTTTACCTGTACTTATTGAAAGCTAAATTAGTACTACATTTTGCTAATGGGGACTGAAGGAGAATGACTATGATACACCACAGAAACTCATATATTTGGATATAGAGCTTTGGTGGCTCAGCAGACTAATTAACATCCACTTACATCTGCTGCCTGCAATTAGTGCAAGTTCAAATCTCACCAGGCTCAAGGTTGACTCAGCCTTCCATCCTTTCTAAGGTAGGTAAAATGAGGACCCAGATTGTGGGGGCAATAAGCTTTTGTATAAATATACAAAAGTATGAAGACTATTGCTTAACGCATTGTAAGCCGCCCTGAGTCTCCGGAGAAGGGCGGCATATAAACCAAATTTAAAAAAAACAAAAAACTTCTCAGTTGTTATAGAATAGTATTCTAAACTTTGTGGAAATCTGTAAGTTTAAATTGTTATATCTTATTTTCATCAACTTGCTGAATTATTTAAGTTCCTGCAATGTTACAAATAACTGAATCAGTAATTTGAAGCTATTAGTATATGTTCTATATTACTAGAAATATAACAATTTTGCATCAATATCCTAATGCTTAGTAAAGCAAATATGCTGGTAATAATAATCAGTAGTAATATGCATATCTATTTATATGGAA
Source organism: Arizona elegans (assembly GCA_022577455.1). Taxonomy (NCBI): domain Eukaryota; kingdom Metazoa; phylum Chordata; class Lepidosauria; order Squamata; family Colubridae; genus Arizona; species Arizona elegans. Next base: position 219,510,476 of record JAKOOJ010000001.1, read on the forward strand.
GTAGTACCTTTGTTTAATAATTGCTCTGACTTTAACCTTAACTGCAGATTTAGTAAAAATTTTAAATGTATTAAAATGGTCCCATCCTAACAAACAGTAGATGCAAATTCTACCTTTGTCACGGAGAACTTTGTTAGAAGTTTTACAGAAATGAAATCCTTCTTCTCCACCAATTTACCTTGTTTCCCCCAAAATTAGACATCCCCTGATAATAAGCCCCATCGGGCTTTTGAGCGCATGGCAATAAGGCCAAGTGCTTATTTCAGGATTCCAAAAAATATAAGACAGAGTCTTATTTTTGGGGAAACACGGTAGTAGTTTATGTGATGCATTAGCACACATGTGCAAAGCATCTTTATGAAGCCAGGCTCTAAACATTACACACACACACACACACACACACACACACCGATGGCTTTGCCAGATAATTTAAATTCAACACTTAGATTCATTTTAGTGAGAGTAAGAATCTACGTTTTGACTTTGAAAACATTAATAGCTATTAAATTAAATTTGCTTTTGCACTGAAGCATGTTGTATTCTTTAAACACATTTTTTAAAAAAATACAGTCTAGACTTTTCCTTTGTTATGAGTTTCTGTTTAGTTAATATTAAATCATCTTATACTGCCCTTGGCTATGTTGTATGCTTGCATTAGTTTTATGGTAAATAACAAACTTTTTTTATATTGGTTCAAATTTGTACTTAAGATTTTCAAACATTTTTCATAGTCGGTATTTGTAAACAGTTTGAAAATCAAGTTCTTAAAATCAGTTCTATACATTTTAAGAAAGCACATTTGAAAAGGGTAAGTTTTCTTATTAAAGATCATTTTTGCCAATGTAGCTTACTGATATTACTGGTTGCTGTATAGTACAGTTCAAAAGAAGTGAAGTGGGGAAGAAGCTAAGTGGAGAAAACTAATTAATGACAATATAAATTAAGTCTAAATAAATATGGTTTTAAGTTCATATGTAGGCTAATACTTCAATATGTTCTAAAGAGATTTTTCAGTGTTTTTTCTCCTTTATTTACACTTTTTGTATATGTAATGTCCCAGGCCTTTAATTAATAGGAAAGTAAGGCTTTACCATTTATAGATCCTTTTGAAGGTCATTGCATTAATACCAGTGCTGTTTCACTAATTACCATAAACTAAACCATCTAAAATAGTGTTTGATGATTCTATAGATGCAAATAGAACAGTATTATTGATCATTGCTAGCTGAACAAACCATGTGTTATTTTTGTACTTGTTCTTATCCAGTACAAACTGCCACTAACCTAGCTTCTAAAGTATCTGCAGCAATCAGATATTGTCTTCATGAAAAGAATTACAATCTGCTACAATTTGAGGTTGTCATGTTTTTAAGCCCTAATGGGGTATTTCCGGTATATTTGACTGTGAATTAAATGCATCAAACCTGAAACGATGTGCCCAGAGGATTTCAGAAATTATTTTGTATTTACAGTATTCCTGTTACCCTATTTGGTTTGTCTGAATCTGTAGTAGGAAACACATTTAATGTAGGATTTTACTTTTCACCTCATGTTAATAAAAAGGGAATCATTAGTCCTGGAAGGGTTCGTAATTCGGTGCTAGCTGTATAAGCACAGATGTTTTTCTTTTTCCTTTCTTATTCCCCCATTGCATTCTTTTAAAAATAATCTCACCGTTAAGGATAGATTTACGCTACGTTTGGAATATAAGAAGGATAATTTTTTTTTCATGTGCAGTCAACTATTATCACAGTTTCAAATTATAACAGTAAGACAATATCAAATATTTATTAAAATTTAAACCATCTTCAAATTTAAATAACATGTGCTAAGAATTAAGTGTATTAAATCAAGTGCTTTGTAATAAACGCTATAGATATAAATAATTCCTAAAGGGATTATCACTTTTTCTTTAAGCATTTCTTTTCTGCTTCTGGAAACTAGCACAGCAAAATGTTATTCTATATTTTGAAACTCATACATTTGAGCGGAAACTGTTCACCGTTTTACCAAAGATTCAATATATATTATCAGTTGAAATTGCTATTCTATAATTACGTATATGAAATGGAATATTTACCTATGGAGAGAATATAGATTTGTCTCCCTAGGCTCATTAAACACAAATACATATTTAATTCTCCTTTATTGATACATATTTAATTTTACATCATCTGTATTTTTCTCATCTTAAGAAATTGCAACAGTTTTACAAATGAACTCAGACAATTAACGCATATATAAAATTGTAGATATTTAAAAATATCTCTTCTAGAAAAATAAATGTAGGATATGCTAAAGAAAAAAATTAAGCAAAAGAAAAAATCTGAATGCACGTCATTATGGAATGAGGAATTTAAAAATTTACTGAAAGCAATAAAAATGTACTTGAATAGTATAAGTAAACCATTTTAAAGTTTTCATTTTATTTTAATTGTTCACCTTAATTCAAATGGGAAGAATTATAATTTATTAGATCAGGAAAGCTAAAATAGTTTGAGTGCAGTCCAAATAGAATACAAGAAACAGCTTGCGTATATGATAATCCAAGGACAACTCAGATGGTGAACTTGAAAAAAAGAAAATAATTTGAAAGCTCCATGCTTTTATTGGAAAGCTAAAATGTATGAATCCTAAATATGTAAAGTTTGGCTGCTCATCCACATGCAACCAAACTTTTCCTGTTCGGTATTGTCACACAAAGGAGCTATCTAAAAGCCCAAGTTTCTGCATTTCATTCCTGGAAGGCCCCTTGGGTGGCTAGCACTGAATGGTGTATTATTAAAAAGAGGCTAGTATCACGTTTCATTTTTAAAATGTGCATGTTAGAATGCTGTGTGTGTATAATATATAGAAAAAAGAACCTTTCTTTTAAGTGCACTTGGGTTTAAAATGCATTTGGAAAAAAAATGTCAAATATTTATGCCACTGTCTGCAGTTTAAACTGACAAGCCTGTTGCAGTGTGCCTGTAAACTGTACTCTTCTATTGACGTTTCACTGTAAGTCTGTGTTTAGTTTGTAAAATATATAGCCAGTTTTCAGCTGGCTAATTTGTCCTGCAATGGTTACAATGATGTTATATGAGAAAAGCAGATAAGCAGAAATAGCATATCTGTTAGCATAGGATTTTGTTGGAATTATACTAGGCTCTTTGTGGCCTCATACAATACAAATTCACTCTTGACCTTTAAGCCTTAATTGTTTTATGTTTTATACTCTCTACCCATATTGTGCAATGGCATGAAAAGCTTTATAAGCTTTTCCTTATAAGTGTTACTCCTCCTTATAAGTGTTGGACACAGGCATCGCATAAGTTGATTTCTATTTATAAGAAAACCTACCAATGAAATTTGCAGAGACAATTTAGACTGATCTGTCCTTTCCCCCTGTGTTTCCTGCAAAACTCTTCCAAAGGAAATCTTTTTATTCATGAGTGGGCATGTTTAGGAACCAGCCTATGCTCTGAAATATCTGAAATACTGAGGAGTATTTCATTTAATTCAGTTTGTTTTGTGTTATCCCAACTTTATTAAATTTATAAATAACTCAAAAATGGTGAACGTGTCTAATATTCCTTCCTCCTGCTTTCTTCACAGCACCTGTGTTGTGAATCAGGCTGAGGGAGAGTTATTTGAAACCCCGCAATACAAAGGGATCATATTTACAATATTATTTCATTTAGCCTTCTTTGTTCTAAGTGGGGGGGTGGGGGTCTGACTTTGAGAAGTGGTCTCATTTCTAAGATTGACATTTTTGAAGAAGCTCGATTGGAATCAGAAAATTGTTGTGGTTCTCCTAGCTGGATCATTGTAAATTAGATGCTATCTTTGGTACTATTCGAGGTTTCAAACATGTTTGGTACTAGCAGAACAAATGCTGGAGAATTTACTGCCAAAATACTAAATAGTTTTGGAAACAGCTGTCTGAAAGTTCTTGTATACATGTATGCACTGCAATCTTTCAGGCAGACAACAATTCAGGCTTTTTTATGCATTTACTTTTTTCTGGGTTTAAAATTTTGAGTAATATTTTTATTTCCAATCATCTATTTGTCAGCAGGACTGCGGTTTTATGCTGAGTTTCTTAGATTACAATTCCAGAACCAAAAGTAGTGTTTTATATGCGTTGATTGTATTCAGAAATTTAAAAAGAAGCTAATAAATAGCATATAACATTATACTTGCATTGATTGGTAAAAAAATAACCATGAAAATCTTAAATCTGTTTTTGAAATAGATATGTTAATGGTAAGTCTAAAAGGTTTTAATTTTAAAGAAATTCATTTTTCAGTAGGTATAAAACAGAATACAAGGTTTGCCTTATTTGAATCAAGTGATCTTCCTATAATGTGAAACTAATTTGCAGACTCATTCCTGCTGATCCTGCATAGGTGGTCCTTCCAAGGTTGAGTATTCTGTTTGTAGGACTGTATGATCAGATAACTCTGTTCTTGCTGATTATTTTGAATCCTCTATGCTTGCAGTTTCTCAAAGAAAACAAATTAATTATGAGATGACTATTTAACAGATCTACAGTTAGCCTGAGAAACATTAATGTAAATAGCTGAGTCGTAACACATTCTTAACATGATTACATTGAGACACTTACATAATTTTTAGTTCAAAGTTTGCCATAACTTTTTAATGAATTTCAATTTCAAAGATATATAATCCCATAAGGACACTTAGATAATAATTTTTTAGTTAGAAGTTTGCCATAACTTTTAAACAAACTTTAATTTCAAAGATATATAATTGGGTAGGACTGGCTTCGAATTTATGCCAGCTCTGTATTTGCTACACATGTATAGTTTTATGTAGGAAACAGGACAAGATTTATCAGTGCTATAAGGAGAGGGGCAGTATACACTATTTATTCTGCTTCACTATTGAAATATAATTTAGCATTGTACATGCTAAATGCTAATATGATACATTTTTTTAAAAAAAACACCTCACTATTTTCTCATGAATAGTGGATAAGTAATTAACAAAAGATTAAATAAAACTAAAAAGGAAATTGAAAAATTGCACTGCAATTAATATACAGAGACCCAGCTCAAATCTATGAGCTAAGATGTTCCCTGAGTAGCTTTGCCCCAGAGGCTCTCTTGGAGCCCAAGCTACTTTCCAGGGATGGCGTTTGAGGGATAAAATGAGAGGCAGGAACCCTCCGTTGCATTAAGCTCCTGAAAGAAAGTCAAGATTACATTTTTGTTGTTTTTAATGCTTTAATCTTTTTATATTTATAATTTTAATATGATTTTAGATGTTGTTTTAACCCTTGATTGGAACTGCCCAGAGTTGGTTAGAAGATGAGCAACTAATGTTATAAATGCATTTCCCTTCCAAACTGAAAAACAAATAGTTAAAGAAAACTTTGATTCTTTTATTCACAACATTTGTGTATGCCACTTTAATGATTAGTCTTGGATCATAAATAAACATACGGTACCCATGTGACAAACCAGCGCACACATCAAAAGCATGTGTGAATAAAGATTTGACATGAGATTTAAATGATTAGCAAGTCAGATTTGTGTGGGTCTTAGTCTTCTTATTGTACATTTCTCTGATCTCCGAAATGAAATGCTCTCCTAAAATGTAGGCATTAGACATATTTATCTACGTTCACAGAGACCGAGACCAACAAAGCACTTAAACATCTATAACATATAGTTAAAATATCCTGACCCCATTGCATCTTTTGCCATTGTATCTTCTGTCCTTATTGATAGTGTTCCTCAGTACCTGACCCAATCTTAAAAAGCAATCTGACTTGAAAATTCTCATAAGGAAAGCCTCATTTTAAAGTTGAAAGAGCTTCTGGTAGTCTTCCAGAACTTCTTTAGGAATTTTACCTTAGCATAGGTGTCCAAGATCAAACAAATGTTTGGGACTGGAACATTTCAGCCCTGGAGCGGTTTGCCCACCTCTAATACATTCACAGAGAGAAAATAGATACTATAATAAAAATATTGGTGTTTTCTGGGAGTATAACCTGCTGTTTCTGCGCTTATTCTATATACTTACAATTGTTTGATAATAAGCACATCAGAATAATTTGTAAGGTACCTAACCATAAAATGAGTATAACTCTACAGTTTAGTTAATGTTAAGATTCTGCAGAAATTCATATTGATCTAAACTAATGAAAAGACATACAACATTATGAAAGTATTGAAATTAAATTTGAGTATTTCTTATATGAACTAGGAAAAAAATGGATTGTTGAATTTGATAGTACATTTACGATGCTCAAAAAAGAATTAGGTTTAAATAATAAGATTTAGATTTTAAGCACTTGTTTCTGTTTATTGAAAGAAAAAAACAAAAGAAAACAAATACTTTTATGAACATATTTAATTTATATCCCTTCATTTATCCAGAGACATTAGGTCAGTTTCCCATCTTAATGATGACTAGTTTAGCTATCAGAGACAGGAATGCACAGGGCAATTTGAGATGAGATCCTGGATATTCCACATGTGAATTTTAATCAAGGCAATTGTTTAACTCGGGCAGTAGAAAAACGAAACATATTCATAATTAGAACAAGATTTAACATCTTCTGTTCAAACTCATTTTGAATTAGCAAATTAGTAGAATAATAAATTAATCTTTAGTGCATGCATTTAGATGAAATTGAGCATCCTATAATTGAAAATTACTTGTACAACTGCATTTTCACTCCTTTGCTTCCACTACCTGAAGTTCTGTTCTCTATAATCTGTGCAGATTTCACATTGGCTTCTCATATATTATTTGATTTATTGTATATATGTCACGTAAGCAATGTAAACTATTCCTAAAATTTGTTTCATGACAGGTAATTTATTTCTGTTTTCCAAATAAAATTCAATATGGTATAGATCAAATGAAGAATGTGAAATTGTACTTCTAGGAAAAAAATATTTGCTGCTGTTGAGCAGTTTGTCTTTAGCAAAACCTTTTTCATATGTCCTTAGAAAACACATCAGCTACTGTCGTTCTGTTTGTTTTTAATAATCTCTCTCTATATATATATTGCTTTCCATATGCATGTTCTGTTTTTAGATAACTTCAATGGATTTTCCATTAAGATTTAATTTTCTCCTAGGGTTAGATTTTGAATTTCAGGAATGTCAATGTGGTATATTTTAGTAAGTATTAAACTGTGAAGAATGATCTTATAGACATCACTCATTTTCTTACTGTTTTATTTTAACAGGAGGAATGTTTCTTGAATCTAGAAGCTCCTATTACAAGAGTATGTGGTTATGACACCCCATTTCCTCACATCTTTGAACCATTCTATATCCCAGACAAATGGAAGTGCTATGATGCAGTTCGGAAAATGATTAATTATTGATGTCCAGGTGAGAAAAACTTCCCAAAGTAATTTAAGTCTAAAATATTAGAATAACATGCTAATCTAGAAATATCACAATGCTTTCTGTGGAATAAATCCCACTAATGTGGTGGCTGAACTATGTATAGGAAAAATGGTAAGATTTTGATTATTAATTTAGAGCAGGGCTGTCAAACTCTCAGTCCGTGCCCTGTTTAGTGAAAGGAAAGAAAGTCCCAATATGTCACATGACACCTCTGATGATGATGTGAGTTTGACACCCCTGATTTAGAGAGTAAATTGTAAGCACAATTGATAGGTTTACAATCAACACTTAGAACAAGATCGAACAATTTCTCCAAGATTGATGGCTACAACTTGTTCCTCCAAAGGTCTGGAAAGTCTGTAACCATGTCACCAAAAAGATGATGATGACTGAGGGGGGCATTGGAGTGTTTTTGGAGGGGAATTTTAAGAGTGGAAATAGGACTGAAAGATCCAGAGCACCATTTCAGGTGGTCGTTTGGATGCAGAAAGATTTGGGGTGTTATTTTACTTTCCATTTTCACCCTTAGTTTTAGCAGGGGAAAATGCAGTGAGATCTCAGGTTACAAACTTAAACCTTGATTTGAGCTGTTTGTGTTATTAGACTCGCATTAGAACTGCAGTATACACAGTTTTACCAGTAGATGCTATGTTGTTTACCAAATATCGGAAGAAATAAAGCTGGAAGTGCCTTATTTATATGAAAAGTAAGTGAATTTCAGCTTTCCAGATATCTCTGATAGAGGTCTTAGCATACTTCATCATTGAACATATGACAGACTATCTTGGAATTGGTCAATACAGCAACATCTGAACTACCACAGGTTGCCTATCTCTCTTTAATAAAAATATATAATTACTTATCTCCTTGTTGAAAATAATGTGTAGAGGTTGGTATATAAGAACCTTTCTAGAAAGAAAAAGCATCTTTATTCCTAGATTGGCTTTTATAGCCTAAGTGGAATCTGGTGGAAAGCAAGCAGCAGTCATAAATCAGGAAAACCACTCAACAGTTATTCTTGCTCATAAAACCATAAATCAGGATCTAATTCTTCATATTGGTTACAAGAGGTCAGGCTGTAGCACAGGCAAAGCTCCCCCCAAAAAAACACAGTCTTGAGTACAGTAGTCACGTTTCACAGTAGACTTAGTCATAATTGTTGGGTTTATTCTGGGGATCAATAATTCTTGCAGCATTTTCAAGATAAAGCTGTCATAGAAATAGTTTCAGTGGAGAATCTCCCATGTGAGTTGGTCTTAAGTACCCAAGCCTGGATTTAATGGGTTCAGCAAAGCTTTGGTTCCTCTTAAGTACCTTTCCCTGAAAGTAACCATTACTTAGCCTTGCTTTCTTCTGCTTTTTCTCATGCCACCCCTTTTGCTTTCTTTTGTAGCAGGGCAATATGCTTCATATTAAAATTAAGAATGGTATGGCTTATTTCTGTTTTTTTTTATATTTCTTAACATGACCTGGGTGTCCTTGGTTTCTGAGTTGACAATTTCATCAGCTAGCTTATTTTCTAAGGAAGAAGGTGAATCCACTTGGGCCCACCCTTGCGAACAGAGTGGTTGGGGTAAATGTCAATGGAGATTCTCAGTCATCCAGGTCACAGTTGTCCAAAAGGTGCTTTTTCAAGAGGCAACTGGACTTTCTGGTTTTTCTTTGAAGACATTTCACTTTTCATCCAAGAAGCTTCTTCAGTTCTGACTGGATGGTGGGGAATGGAAGGATTTATACTCCTTGCAGACAGCTGGTCATTTTCATTCTTTTAGCGAGATAAACTTCCACGTGACCTTAACAAAAGAAGGCCAGTGGCCAGCCATCTGCATGGAATATAAATCCTTCCATTCCTCATCATCCAGTTATAGCTGAAAAAGCTGCTTGGATGAGAAGTCCAATGAGAAATGTTTTCAAAGAAAAAACCAGAAAGTCCAGCTGCCTCTTGAAGAAGCACCTTTGGGACAAATGGTTGGGATAATTTAGAATTTCCCAAAGGACCAATCCTATTCTTTCTCTCTCTGTCTCTCCCTCCCTCCCTCCCTTTCTATTCTGTCTCTTCAATTTAACTTAATTATTTGTCTTACGTTTTTAACCATTACCGCTCCTTTACTTCCAACTTCCATAATATTATGAAGAAAGGGTCACCAGAATCATGCACTACAGACCCTTTAGACTGAAGGGTTATTTGAACTCAATAAACAGATCCCCCCCCAAAAAAAACCCCCATGGTGGTACTTTGGTTATGAAGCACCAGAGTAATAAACAATTGCATGAAGCATTGCGATGAAGTAAAAAGAGACCTCAGACATCACATATCTTCAGTTATTCCCAGTTATATTGTAGATTGTTTTCTCAACTGTCATGAGTACACAGTGCAGGGAAAGGATGCATTCTCCATTGCCACAGCCAACATGTTGAATAGTGGCATAAAGAATGAGAAATAATTGAACTATTCAATGAGGCACAGGAGAAAAGTAGAATTATTCACTGAAGTGTCTGGTTTAACATCTGTAAATGTCATGGAGAGGATTCAGCCTGCCTGTTTCTTTCAGAATTGTTCTTGCAGAATAAATATTTTGGGTCTACCTTGTGATCTCCTTCCCTGAACCTATTAAAAGCTACAGTACAAATATGAATTTATAATGTTTTCAAAATATGCACAAACTTTTGTGATAAATAGTAATACAGTGAATTCCCCATTTGTGGGTGCCAAGGAATACCTTACAGTTTCTACAGATTGTTTGAATATTATTAGAATTATTAGAATGAGTTAAAGTTTATATATATATGTGTGTGTGTTTATATGCATATGCACACAGACATGCCAGTTACGAGAAAAGCAATTGTGTCTCAACATAAAACCATTTGCAATGTGTTTGAACTTGTTTTGTGTAATTGTCATTAAGAGCCTTGCTAGAAAAAAGATTATTAAATATTTTAGAACGTTATTCCGGCATTTGTGATATATGTAAAGATAATCTGCGATATTAAAAAAAAAATTGCATTCTGAATTTTTGTCAATGTTTTTTTTCCCATTTCTTCAACAAAAAGAAATAACACCCACACACCCACACAGAAATTTATCTTTAAGGAAATATTGCAAAGTAATGTTTAGCAGGCCCAGCCAAGGGACAGTAGTAGAAACTTAAGAATTCTAATATTATAAAAAAGGATAAAATATTTGCTAAGGCAGATTATCTACCAAGTAGGCATGGCTACTTTCCCTCCTTATAATTAAACCTAAATTTGGATTGATGTGACTCTCTACTCCAGGGTTTCTTCAGAACAAATGCCATTTACTGTGGAGATCCAGAAAAACTCTGGAATTGAAATGTCTTTATTTACTTTGCCATTTTTAAAGCTTGGACAAGGCGTGAAAAGATACAAAAATTGTAATAGCAGGATTTATTTTTGATATGAGTAATACTTACCTGCTCCTGAGGTAAACATTGCTAGCTTGCTTTATGTGCTTTTTTTTTTTTTTTTTTTTGAGCTCAAAGACCTTGATTTCGGGAGGGGGGGCACAGAATGTCATAGTTTAGTTCTTTGATCATAGAAGGCTTATTTTAAAAAAATTGTTATGTAGTTTACAGTTGTGTGCTTGATCACTTTACAGGAAGATGAACCCATAATAACCAGAACCTTTGTAACTAAGCTTGAGGATATAATGTTCTTATTTGTTCCCCATATTATTAAGAATATGTCAGAAAACAATGCATCTTCATTTAGATAAGGGCCTGGTGGCTCAGCAGACTGATAGCATTGTGATTAACACCAGCTGTCTGCAATTACTGTAAGTTCGAATCTCAACAGGCTCAAGGTTGACTCAGCCTTCCATCCTTTCTAAGGTAGGTAAATTGAGGACCCAGTTTGTGGGGGCAATAAACTGACTTTGTATAAATATACAAAAGTATGAAGGCTATTGCTTAATGCATTATAAGCCGCCCTGAGTCTCCGGAGAAGGGCGGCATATAAATCAAATTAAAAAAAAAAGTGTAAACATCCTTATAAAGTAAATAGCCAGTAGAAGAGAATATTCATAGCTCAGGGTTAAAATGTGGCATCCAAGACGTTCTTTGAGTTTGTCTGTTTTCTCGCAGACATTTCATTACCCAGCTAGATAACATCATCAGATCTAGAAGTCCATCTAGGTGTCCCTTACAAAGCATTGTATACAGATAAACATGCTTTTGGATTTTGGCAGTGGTAAATATGAAATGTAGAGTATACAAGTCAGTCCTATAGGTTTATATAAATTTACTGTATAGCTGTAGGTACAAGTTTAAGCATCTCCAATGAAATTATATATTTCAGTAAATCCCTCACTCAAATCAAAGTTAACACAGGTTCTGTATGGTACAAAGTTAAACTGCACGTAGAATATACACAAATTCGACAGTTTCTGCAAAGTTGTTTGTATACTTATTGATTATAGTTAATTGATCTCAGAACCAAATAAGAAAATGTGGTTATTACTTTGCAAAATTATTACTTTGCAATAAAAAAACTATAACACTGAAAGTTTGGGAAAATGTCCAAACTTTTGCTTCTGCACTAATTCACTGTTACTACTTGTAATGTGTAAACAGCTGTGCACTGATATTCAGGCTTGTGCACAAGCATTCAAAGTTGCAGGAAGTTGTTGTGTTTAACTTTCTACCACATAGACATTGTTTCAGATTCTGTTCACTGAAGGATTTAAACTTACAGTATGATTAGGGATGTTTAAACTTTTGCATGTTAACTTTATTTAATAGCACTTATTCTTAAACAAGAATGCTTGGGAAAGCAAACTAAATAGTTCAAAGTGTTTACTTACCGTAAATGATATTTAAACAAAATCTATAACATATTTTATTTCTGTTCTTTTAAAGGTGAACAAAGAAAGAAAATTCAACTGCTATCTACAGAATGGTTGCAATTAAACTTGGGCTTATTTTGTTTTATCTTTATCGGGAATAACCATTCAAGATTTTTTTCTGGATACTCACCTGACTAGTCATCGCCAAAATTCTGTCAGGTGTGGAGTTTAATATGGCCATGTGATTGTTGTAAAATATTTATTTTGATTCTTTCCCAATTTTGCACATGAGACTGCTAAGTTGTTTTATCATGCAAATCAAGGCTCAGGTTGAATTTAATAAATTGTAATCAAGAGACCTGTGGTCTACTTTTTTGCCTTAATTGACAAATGTATGTTACAGTTTTTACAGTAGACTTGTTATATATGTATTGATCCTAAATACAGTAGATTGTATATATCATCATTGGTTATTGTATTCATGCAGATTGTCTGGGGTTCTCCAAAAATCACTTGGACCCTCAAGGATCCTCTAGTATAGATTGACAATACATTATCAATCATTATGCATTATGCATTAATAAGGAGAGTAAGAAAAATTCTTTCATGTAAACTGGGGTGTCAAACTCAATTTCATTGATGGCTGCATCAGGACTGTGGTTGACCTTGGGGGGCCAATTGGGTGGGTGTAGCCAACTGGGTGGGCGTAGCCAGCTTGACACCATTCTCCAAACTGCTGGCATGTTTCCTCTTCGCACTGGGTAGACAGGACTGAAGCCACACTGGCCTAATCTTTCCTCTTTGCATTGGATAGACCAGGACAGCCCCACGGGCCGGATCATGGGTTAGATTCAGCCCACGGGCTTTGAGTTTGACACCCCTGATGTAAACAGATGGCTTGCTTGAGAGGCTGAATGTGATCATTTCAATAATTTGTAATAAAAAACCCAGACATACTTGATTTGGGCTAATCTGATCCCTTTTATAAGAAATGTGGCATTCTCCAAGACATTTTTGATAGAAAATTTAAATATCAGAGGACTATGTTTATTAATAAGAACAATTATAAATTTAATATTTACATATATAGAGAGATATTTGAAGCATTTACCCAAATTCTCCATCACTGACAGGCAGTTGGAACCTCTAATATTATGTTGCTATGTGAAAATTAAACTGATTCATTAGATTTATTCTGGCTGGCTTTATCAGCAATTTGGGAAGCAGTCAGGTCAAACCGCTTCAGAGGCTACCTCATTTGATTTGGTTTGTAACTAGCAGCCTAAAACTTCCTCCCCTGTTGATTATCATTGCAAAATTAAGAAATGGTGATAAATTAGTAAGCCTTTTGACAGAATGGAATGAAATCTGCATGCATAATAACCCTTGTTAGCAAAGAAAGCATTTGGCATTTCAGACACATAGATCACTCATAGGGGAGACATATCCATCTGGTTCTTTTTTCCATTGTTTGTAGTAAAAACTACATGATGATGAGAGATTATCATTCTGCCCCTAGAAACCTGTAAATGCAAACACTTCCTTATGTAAGTAATGTACCCTATTTCAAAAAGAAGTCTGTAGTGGTTAGGTAATTTTTGTAAATTAAATAAAGTTTGCATTATTTAATAAGTATTTAATAAGTCCTAGGAATATTATTTAATGAACCTAGTATGTTGTAAAGTGGGATAGACAATGGGGACATTCTAGAGCAGGGTTTCTTAACCTTGGCAACATTCTGGCTGGGGAATTCTGGGAAATGAAGCCCATGTGTCTTAAAATCGTCCCAAAGGTCTTTTTCAGGAGGCAACTGGAATTCCTTGTTTTTGCTTTTGAAGACATTTTGCTTTTCATCCAAGAAGCTTCTTCAGCTCTGACAGGATAGTGGGGAATGGAAGGATGTGTCTTAAAAGTTACCAAGATTGAGAGACCCTGTTCCAGAGGTTAATGAAACTAGGACTCGCAGCATTCTTAGGAATTGGGGCCAATGTTGACAGATGCTGAAAGTTAGTATTCAACACCTGGAACAGCATAAATCACTATGCCAGTCTGGAACAGAAAATTGATATCAAATTGAAATGATATCTATGTAACTATAACTAAAATAGTATGGGACAGATAAGGGAGAATGGAAGATGACATTTCTGAGGTAAAACTACATTTAATAAGAAATATAGACTGAAGCAAAAGCTAAATAAACAAGCAAACTAAGAAAAAGATTTTAGGAAAATTGACAGGAAAAGGTTGAATGGAAAAGAAGGAAACTATCCTAGGAAGACGTGAGAAAGATAATACATTCCCAAATTGATGGCTATTGTAATCCTTTTTAAAATACTTTAAGAAGAGTATTAAGGAGAGAAGTAAGAACAAGCAGGCATCATCATGACATCTCTTATAAAATAATTCCCTGCAGTTAGAACTAGAGCTGTCACGCATAATACGCAATTTCTTTTATCTTTCCTTATTTCAGTACTTTTCTTACATAGAAAACCTGAGGGGAATTTTTGTGTTTTTCTAGACATTTCATCATCCTCTACTTTTCCAAATTGCCTGAAAATTATGACAAGGCCTGAATGTGCTTACAGCAGTTCAGAGTACTATTTTATTGCTAGATAAGAATTTTAAATCTATCCAGAACAGCTCAGTCTGACATACCAAAAACGTGAATACAAAATTAATGGATTCTAGCCAATTCAGATGTTAACCTGGCAGTGTTGATGTGTACTTGTGAGAATATATAGAATAAAATATATGTGAAAGCATAGCTACGTTTTTCAAACTTGTAAAATGGAAACCACGATTGTTTTGAGAGATTTGAAACTTGCAATGTATGCAGTATATCCTTATGGAATTAAAAAGAGCTGGGTTCATTGGGTTGAAAACAGAAGCATTAATAGAATAATTTCCATTTTGATCCAGTTATTACTGGGTGAAAAAGTTCTCGGCTAGATCTTGACTAGAAAATTGAGATAACACATTTTATTCCTTTCCTGAACGTTTTGAAATAAAATTACATTATTACTATTTTTTCCTAAGATCAAATAAATTATGTGCAACTGTTTTTCATTTGATGATATTCAAGTGGGTATATTATATTATATTATAATATTATATTAGGGTTATATTAGGGTAATGCTAACAGTAACCAAGATAAGGCCAGCAAGTTTAAAATAAAGGATCATTAGAGTAGCTAGAAAAATAAATAGAAAGTTGGGTGATTTAAAAAAAAAATTTTTTTTGACAAAGCATTCCAGTATGAAAACTTCTCTAATCTCCAGATGAGGATTGTTCCATAATGTTTCAACACTATTACCAAAAAATTGCCTCCTTACTACAGCTTGTTCCTATTCATAAACTGAAATATATTTAGCTATTATATCCTAATAGCAACACTACCTATATAAAAGTAGGCAGTGAAATATGCAGTTGAGCCCTAATTTGGATCAAATTTTTGAAAAGTTCAGTGTTGGGAAAGTGAACAATTTGGAGCATCCAATAATTTTCTTGAGCTTAAATCTCTGAATCAAATCTTCATACAACACTATATTGTTCCTTAAAATGAAAGTGTTTCATTGTATTCTTGAAATTGCTATTAGACAGTTTATGAGATATTTTAAATGTGGGGAATTTAAAAAGTATTTTTTAAAAAATTCTCTTTAAGCAGCAGGTCTGAATATTTTTATTAAACAGTATTTTTGTTTTTAAATTATGTAAATGTATCTTCAGATAAATCTGAAGTTAATTCATTAGGATTTGTCATGCAAAAAGTTACCTTGGACAATTAATGATTCTATTTAACACATACTGTACATTAATTACCTTGTACATTACAGCAATTACATTGGATGAAATACTCCTTTTAAACAGATACAATTCTGATATCTACAATTCAGCAGCCCTATGCTTCTCTGAAACTTGGTTAAATGAATCAATTGATGATAGCAGCCTGCATACCCCAGGGTTTCAGATTCAATGATCAGACAGAATTGCAGAAACATCTGATAAAAAGAAGAGAGGAGGCTTATGGTTAAATATCAACAACAGCTGGTCTCAGGATATAACTATAATATATCAATTCTGTGACGAAAACTTTTACTTATCAACTGTAAACCAATTTATTCTCCACATGAATTCTCACTTCTACTAATTTCTGTGTATATTCCACCACAAGCCTGTGTAAGCAAGGCATTACGAACTCTAGCTGACCAAATTATGGAGGCTGAAGCCAAATACCCCGATTCACTGGCCATTATTTTGGGAGATCTAAACAAGGCAAACTTAAGGAAAGAGCTACCAAAATACTCTGCATTCCAAGTGTCCCACTAGAGGCAAGAATACTTTAGACCATTGCTACACAACACTAAAAGATGCCACGAGCATTTACCACGAGCAGCTGTGGGACACTCTGATCATTGCATGATTCACCTTGTACCTGCTTACAGGCAAAGACTTAAAACCACAAAACCAACAATTAAATCAGTGAAGACTTGAACTGAGGAGGCAAAGTTAAAGCTACAGGCTTGCTTTGACTGTACTGATTGGAATATTTTTGAAGATACCTCTGCAGACCTGGATGAACTCACAGATACTGTAACATCATATGTCAGCTTCTGTGATGACCTATGTGTACTGGCCATGGAACTTGCGAATATATAGTAACAACAAACCTTGTTCACAGCTAAACTTAAACAGCTATGTCATTCCAAAGAGGAAACCAAGAGACAAGGTGATAGAATGCTGTACAATCAGACCAGAAATGTATTAACAAGGGATATCAGAGCAGCAAAAAGAAACTACTCTGAAAAGCTAAGAATCAGTTCTCAACAAATGAACCAGCAAGCATGTGGAAAACTCTTTAAAAATATCACCGGCTACCGCAAACCACCTTCCCAGGCCAAAGGAAATCAACAACTGGCAGATGACCTGAACATGTTTTACTGCAGATTTGAAAGGAAACTACAGCCACCTATCTCCACAACCCCCAACTCAGACACACCAACAACAGCCAAGCTTCCTACAACTGACCCCATCCCATTGGCTTCGCAACCCCTAGTGATCACAGAAAAGGAAGTGCAAGACCTATTTCACAGACAAAAGCCAGGAAAAGCTCCAGGCCCAGACAAAATAATTCCTTGCTTAAAAGTGTGCTGACCAATTGGCCCCCATCTTCACCCGAATCTTCAATAAATCGCTAGAGATGTGCTATGTTCCTTCTTGCTTCAAACGGTCTACTATCATCCCAGTGCCGAAGAAGCCCACCATCAAGGAACTGAATGACTACATACCAGTTGCTCTAACATCTATAGCCATGAAAACCTTTGAAAGGCTAGTACTTTTCCACTTGAAAACCATCACAGATCTGCTTGCAATTTGCATACCAAGAAAATAGATCAACAGATGATCTTAGATCCCTTGCAATTTGCATACCGAGCAAATAGATCAACAGATGATGCTGTTAATGTGGCTCTGCACTACATCCTACAACATCTTGAATCTCCAAAGACCTATGCAAGGGTCCTCTTTGTAGACTTTAGTTCAGCATTCAATACCATCATTCCAGACACTCTTCTAACTAAGCTAAACCAGCTAGAGGTACCAGAACACACTTGTAAGTAGATCATAAACTTCTAACAAACAGGAAGCAGCAGGTGAAGCTAAGCAGAATCACATCAGTTACCTGTACAGCCCCCCCCCTCCCTGGCTGTGTGCTATCTCCACTTCTCCTCTCTCTCTGTACCAATGACTGCATCTTTAATGATCCATCTGTTAAACTACTGAAGTTTGCAGATGACACAACAGTGATCAATCTCATTCAAGACAATGATGAATCCGCATACAGATGGGAGGTTGAACAATTAGCCTCATGGTGCAACCAGAACAATCTGGAATTGAACACACTCAAAACAGTAGAAATGGTGGTAGACTTTAGGAGAAACCCTTCCATACTTCCACCTCTTACAATACTAGACAACACAGTATCAACAGTAGAGACCTTCAAATTTCTAGGTTCTACCATATCACAAGATCCAAAATGGACACCCAACATCAAAAACATTATCAAAAAAGCACAACAAAGAATGTTCTTTCTGCGCCATCTCAGAAAGCTCAAACTGCCCAAGGAGCTGCTGATACAGTTCTACAGAGGAATTATTGAGTCTGTCATCTGCACCTCTATAACTGTCTGGTTTGGTTCTGCAACCCAACAAGACAGACACAGACTTCAGAGGATAATTAGAACAGCAGAAAAAACAATTACTACCAACCTGCCTTCCATTGAGGACCTGTATACTGCGCGAGTCAAAAAGAGGGCTGTGAAAATATTTACAGACCCCTCACATCCTGGACATAAACTGTTTCAACTCCTACCCTCAGAACAATGCTATAGAGCACTGCACACCAGAACAATTAGACACAACAGTTTTTCCCCAAACACTTATCACTCTGCTAAACAAATAATTCCCTCAACACTGTCAAACTATTCACTAAGTCTGCGTTACTATTAATCTTCTCATCATTCCTATCACCCATCTCCTCCCACGTATGACTAAAACTTGGTTGCTTGTATTCTTATATTGATTGTTTCCTAGTATGATTTGATTGCTTATTTGTATCTTATGACTATCATTAAGTGTTGTACCTTATGATTCTTGATGAATGTCTTTTCTTTTATGTACACTGAGAGCATATGCACCAAGACAAATTTCTTGTTTGTCCAATCACACTTGGCCAATAAAATTCTATTCTATTCTATTCTATTCTATTCTATTCTATTCTATTCTATTCTATTCTATTCTATTCTATTCTATTCTATTCTATTCTATTCCATTCCATTCCATTCCATTCCATTCCATTCCATTCCATTCATAAAATAACTAGAGAAAAATATGATTTTTTTTCTGCATAGATTTATCTCTACTCTCTAAAATATTGAAAGTTACTATACTCTTTCTGTTCAGAGAACATACATTACTATGTTTTAATGCATTTATAATAACAGGAATTGGATGCACTACTTTGATTATTGCAACTTATTCACAGGAGGACTGCTGCTCTCTAAATATTGTCTAGATGGCACTGTACATCTATTTGACCTGTATTTATGGATAAATGCCTTTGCTGTGCAGGATAAATGCCTGAGTTTATTGTGCAAAAAAAGTTATTTGTGAATGTAAAAATGATACATTGCTTTCCAGGAGATATGGAACCACAAGCAAAACATAGTTTAATATTGCATTTCTCTAAAATAAAACTTGTCAGCTTTTTAATATAACTAAACCGAAGAACAAATACTAATTTTAACATTCTGTGTTAAAAGCTAACAATCATTATAGTTTATGTGTTTTCATTTGATAAAAGTGTTACAGATTTGTTACTTGGAAAGTATAAAAACCAATTCAGTGACATAACTAATTCTGGTAGTGGACCAACATTGAACAGTATGTTCAAATATATACATTCTACTCTGAATTTTGAATTGACTATATTATGTCTACATATAGCTGGCTAAGAATTCAATTTTTAAGAATATTCTTCCTTTTTAATAATTTGCTGTGTAAGAGCAAAGCTATTTGTGAAAATATGAATTCAGCTTAGGTCCACTTTAGTTGTGTCTATATGGTATAAGTGGGAACTGTTAAAGAAAACTTCCATATGGATTGAAGCAGTGGTTGGATTTAAATTTTTTTACTACTGGTTCTGTGGATGTAGCTTGGTGGGCATGGCAGGGAAAGGATACTGTAAAATCTCCATTCCCACCCCACTCCAGGGGAAGGTTACTGCAAAATCCCCATTTCCTCCCGATCAGCTGGGACTCGGGAGGCAGAGAATAGATGGGGAGGGGCCAGTCAGAAGTGGTATTTACCGGTTCTCCGAACTACTCAAAATTTCCGCTACTGGTTCTCCAGTATTGGTCAGAACCTGATGAATACCACCTCTGGATTGAAGGTACTGTGGATCTATTGTTTCGTTAGGTTGTCTTGTGTATAATATGATTGATTATTTAATTATAGATCAGAATTTTAAAGCCCAAATTCCTCCCCATGATTTTATATGTTCATGAGGTGGAATCTTTGGTTTGGAGTACAACCAACACCTTAAAAGTTATCTCCCTGCAACTCATAAGTCAAGAGAATATGGAGCAGTGATCACCATATACATTTTTAAAATAGGGATATAAATAGATTATATGGATGAAATTTTGGACTCAGTCTCAAACTTTAATCATCAGTAATTTATTCACTTTAAATCAAGAAAAAAAAGCCTTTCATAGTTACTGAGTGACTAAATACAGCATAATATTTTTTTAATTGCTATAGAATTGACATATTTACATGATGGTTTTATATTCTGGTCTGCCTATTTATCTGTCTTTTTAAAGATGGATGTAAATGAAAATTTTATGTCATTGCAGTTTTTTTAATTGAAAATCTACTCCATTATTTTCTTCTTTATAGAAGCATGTTTTCTCTGTGTTAGGGCATACAAAGAGATTTTAAAAATAGTGAAACTATTTCTACAATCCAAAAGATTGGACTAATCTGGTTCTTCTTGAATATGTTACAGTTAGGGAGATAGTTTAGAGGAAGAAAAGAGCAAAGGATCGTTACCTTCATAATTAAAGAAATGCCACATTTTCTGTTTATACATGTTTTTTTCTAACAGAAATTTTGCTCATATTATACTTAAAGTGCAGGGGCTCCTCTAACATTAATGTTTCTCTGAGACCAAAATATGGAAGTTTCTCAAATATGACTTTTAAAATACCCTATTTTTTTGGACTATAAGACACACTGGAGTATAAGATGCACCTAGATTTCGAAGAGGAAAACAAGAAAAAAAATACCTTTTGGCCTCCATATGTGTGGTTTTTGCCCTCCCCAGCCCCCAGGAGCACTCTCTGAGTCCCGTTTTTGTGAAAAATGGGCCCATTTTTGTGAAAAAGGCCGGGTTTTGGCCTCCTGAACCCCACACCCATCCCATTTTTGCCCCCCTCAGCCCCCAGGAGCATTCTGCATGCCTCCCAAACCCCCGTTTTCAGGCACGTTTTTGGCCTCCCAAACCCCCCATGCATCCCATTTTTGCTGTGCCCCAGCCCTCAGGAGCACTCTGCAGGCGTCCCAAACCCTCTGCGTGTCCCGTTTTTGCAAAAAACAGGCCCATTTTTGCAAAAAACGGGCCCATTTTTGGCAAAAACAACACGCGGGATTGTGTGTTTCATGAGGCCAAAAAAGACACGCCGACATTTCCACCCACTTTTTTTGGGGGGAAAATGTGTCTTATAGTCTGAAAAATACAGTAATATTTGCAACTAAGTATGTTGACAACTCATACATAACATCTAACTGTCTGATTGCCATAAATCAAATGTTTTACAGTTCTACTCTATATTAATATTATTTAATATCTGTATTTAATATTATTTGTGGTAGTTTTTCCATTTCACTATTTCATTTTCTATCTTGTGTATGGCATCAATTCCCAAATAGCTTCTGTTTTGCAAAAGATTTCACCTCCAACATAATGAACATTTTCTGTTTTTTTAAAAAGATACCGTCTTTCGGCTAGCAAAGAAGATGAATGAGGATGTGGAAGGATTGCAAAGTGGAATTTTAGATAGGCACAAATCACAATTGCTAAAGTAGTTATGAAAATATTTTTCCTGATACACAATCCAGTGGTCGGCAAATGATTTAAGAGAAAAATAATATACTTTTTTGTTCTTAATGTTTTATGGCCAATTTATAAGTATGCTCTTTCCTATGCTATTATTGGAAAAATGTCTGGATTTGGTGATTTCCTAATATGTATCAGTGATTGTTTGATTTTATTAGTATAGTTATAGCTTCTAACAACTCCAACCATTTGCTATATAACTTGAAAGCTTTAATGAGTTTTCAAAATGAATTTGAAGTTTTTATTTTCTGTATTAGGGGCAATGAAGTATATTTGTGTTATAGTTTATCTCTTGATTAATGCCTGTGATTTATGGCAAGAGAAGTTTCTTGTAATAGGAAAATTTTCAGTCAGCCAATGTCAAAATGATACTCATTCATGCATATAATCATTCTAAGTTTTTCAAATTAAATGACTCGGTACTGGTATCCCCTCATATAAAATCAATTTGAGGAAGATTTGTTTTTTCATCTGTGCTAGGAGTTCTGTGACTAAATGTTAACACTCTAGTTTGAGTTTTGCTATAATGTACTATATTTAGAATAATTTTGAGTATAGTTTTTACATGCTCAGCTTAAGCCTAATAGATCATTTGTTGTTGAGAACTGTATGCCAGTAATTAGTGATACCTAAAAGACCAAGCAAACTGACACAAAAAAGCCTTTATTAAATAAAAAGAATTCACCTCAAGTTTGTAGAAATAAATGTTCATAGGTAGAGTTGCTTCAGAAAAAATGTCCTATGCTTTGTGTCCAGCAATATGGATAGCGAATACTGAACAAGAAGTCTACAAAGCAGATTTTAAATTGCAGAATAATATAAATTGGAAGATGTGATTTTTCAAAAATGAAACTAGTTAAAATTCTATAGAAAATAAGTTGTCTCTGGAACTGCTGGCAGCCAGGGCAATTGATAACATTGTCTTTGGATCAGGGAACAGTTTGCTAAATACTTTGAGGAATTTTGAACTGAATACACAATTAATAGTTTCATTAAAAAGACAAAAGTACCATCTTATGAGGTCATCTGGGACTCTCAAATCTGTGACACTGAGGAAATTGACAGAGTTCTCCAGAATGAACTCAATTTTAAATAGGCCTTTTCCTTTCTTGAATAATAAGGGTGGCCAGAAAAATATTGGCATGGGTATTGGAAATGGTAATGATGCCTGTCTTGAAGGACTCAGCAGTGTACACCCTCCTTAAGCCATCTCTGGACATAGCCTTGTCTACTCCCCAACCGCATTTCTTGGAAAGATTATTGAGAAGGTGGTTGAACAGGTTGATGAATAAAATAGACCACATTGATTACTCTTCCGGATGACCTATGATCGGACTTGAAGGAAGGTAGCTACCACTTTTCATCCTCTGAGATCTCTTGGTGGCATTTAATATCATTTTGGAGTGTCTGAAAAGGTTGCCAGTTGGAGGCACTGTCCTTTATGGAAGACCACTCCATGTAGTTTTGCTGCAGGAGGAGAGGTCAAATCCTCGAGGGTCAGAGTTCAGTTGTCTTCTCCTCCCCCCAATTTATTTAACTACATGAAACTCCTGGGGCCACCCATCAGTTGTCTGATATGTCTGAGAGTAAGCAGTACAAAAAGAAGAGCTGTGGCTCTTGAGTTCCAGAATTTCTGAGCTGCCACTTGATGCAAAGGTGCCAGACAATTTTTAAAATCCCAATAGCCAAGCTTAGCCAGAATACTTTGGACACAGCACTAACTTCCCTCACGGCATTACATTTTGTTTTCTATCTGCTTGCTACACTTTTATTTTGCCTTCTCTTTTTTTGGTACGTGGAATTTATGGTATTTAAAATTGTGCCGGAAAGGAAAAAATACAAGCAAGCCATTATGAATTATGAGTGCCATGATATCTGCTTACTATAATTTTGAGATAATTCAATGATCATTCTGTATCTTCTAGTCACGCATCTTTGCTTCTTTCTTCTTTAATATTAAAGAAGAAGAATAAAAGCAGTAACATATAAGATACAATTCAATTTTAGAAGGCTGCAAATTGCATTAAAAAGCCAATTTGCTAAAATAAGAATTTTGGAAGCAATTGTTTTGTCATATATGATATTTACCCTCTTTTTTTTTAATTTGATTTATATGCCGCCCTTCTACGGAGACTCAGGGCGGCTTACAATGCGTTAAGCAATAGCCTTCATACTTTTGTATATTTATACAAAGTCAGCTTATTACCCCCACAAACTGGGTCCTCATTTAACCTACCTTAGAAAGGATGGAAGGCTGAGTCAACCTTGAGCCTGGTAAGATTTGAACCTGCAGTAATTGCAGGCAGCTGTGTTAATAACAGGGTGCTTTAAACCACTGTACTACCAAGGCTCTTATATATTTTTATTGGGAGAATATAATTTAAAAAAACAACAGTTATATGTATATGGCCGCCCAGCTTGCAATGTGACTTTGGGTGGCATACAAACAACTATAAAAAATTTAAAAACATTTGAAACTACAAAAAGTGAAGATTATAATAAAAGACTAAGAGCATCAGATGATCAGCTATGGAATTACTAATCAAATTTAATCAAATTACTATTTCCTTGTGATGCTCAGGCTTCTTGACACAACCAAGTTTTAAGGGATTTCCACACGGTTGGCAGAGATGGGACCCATCTCAACTCAGTATGAATGCCACAGCAGATGTACAGTAACTCTTTCACAAATGGGACCCACAATATACTTCTGCTGGATTTGATAGTACAAGCAGATACAATTGGGAAATAAGCCCCTCAAATAACTTGGCCTCCTGCCATGAATGACTTTAACCCTAACCCTAACCTAACCAGCTCTTTGAATTGCATCCAGAGCAATCTGGTAATCAATGCAACTTACAAAGCGAAGGTATGTGTGCCATCCTAGGGGCACACATAAACTGCGCCACTGCATTGTGCACAAGCTGAAGCTTCTGGATACTTTTCAAGAGTAGACCCATATGGAGTGTTTTATAGTAGTCCAATCGGGAAGTGATCGAAAAATGAGTGAGCAGTGCCTTCTGATCTAGGAACAGGTACAACTGATGTCCAACACAAAACTGTTTTGTGTTGCTCTTCAAGCAGGAGTCATGAGTCCAGGAGGACCCCCACCAGATCTCTGTAATCCACTTTGTATCTATAGCCATACAGTATATATACAACAAAGAGAATGAATTAAACTTTGGTTCATATTTTGCTCTTATAGATCCTACTGGTAGAATACCTCTTTAGAGGTATTCCTGTTTACTCAAAATGAGTAAACACCTGCAACTTAGAATTCTAAGGAAGCAGGTCACATAGCAAGCACAAATCTATTTCAGATTTCAGATCATATTTCAAGTGCACATATATTCTGTTTTGAAGAAAGTTTTGGAACAGCACTTAAATTAGGCGTTCTTGACCTGTGTTCCATGGACCCATGAGCTCTGTAGTTAGATTTATGGGGTCTGAATTTAAGTAGGGGGGGAATTACAGTTTTATTTTCACTAACCTCTAACAGAAGTGTAGCTTTTCAGTCAATAATGTCCAAAGTAATTTATGGCCTGTAGACCAAAAATGTTTGCTAAGCTAATAAATCTATTTAAAATTATTGTACCCTTGTACCCTTAAAAACCTTACTGTCTTATTATATCTGCTCAAATAATAATAAAGTGTATGTATTCTATTTTATGCATTTAAATACAGTTTTTCTGAAAAAGAGTTTGATAGGTTTCAGCAGAGTGTGAAAGGGATCCACAGCACAAAAAGTTTAAAAAGCACAGATCTAAATGGATAGCAGTCGTTGAATGCTGCCTCTAATCAAATCCAGCAAATTTTACAAGATTTGAGCAATAGTTATATGAATATTAGCAAATAATTTTTCAAAAACACTGTTAAGCACATTCCATTTAATCATTTTTGGGCCCACTTAAAGACAAGCACTTTCTCTTCTACTTCCAAGATAAAACAGTAGATAACCAAAAATTAGGATAATCTTCAAAGACAGTCCTGTGAAATGTATATTAAAATTGCAGGTGGTCAAATGGGTAGTAATTAAGTTTGTCTCAGGTTTTAGTTATTTTTATTTCTTTTTATAATAATGGGAATGCAATCTTATGATACTGGAAAGAAGATAGCAAAAAAAAAAAAACTGGTTATTGTTGATGTTTTGATGTCTGTCTGGTTTAATTAAATTAAGGATACATTTGAAGGTAAAGTTAAACCTACTTTTATACATTCCATGATTTAAGTTTATTTGACCGCTTTTTGCCTGGTTAAGACTACAGTAATTCAGCCCTACATCCTATAATCATTCTGCAACAAAGAAGGAGCAAAACACAAATTAGTGAGTCATTTTGAAGTTTCCAATGATCAGACAGAAATTTGATTGATTCCCTGGCCTTCAGCAAACAATGTTTCATTCAGAAAAAGAAGGCATAATTTTAAATCAGGGACTTCAGAGGCAACCTCTGAAATTATATAGAACTTGACCTAATCAAATAGCCGTTTCATTGTCCTACAATCTATTGATTTGCCTTTTATGTCTACAACTTTGATGTTCCTCGAGAATGTGATTGGTTTATGTCAAATGTTGGTCCATTTGGTTCATTTTCCATTTATAGATTGCAATTATTTTCATTCTTTTTTCCCTCCACAAACCATGCAAACTCTTTTTTTTTATTAAAGAGTTTTACAGCAAGAAAAGAAAAACAAAATTTTTTTAACAAGTATTTCCCCATCCTCCCTCCCTTCCTTACCCCCCCCCCCCACCTCCCGAACTTCCCAGAACAAAATACAGGGTATAACAATTAACAATCATATGCTAAACTAAGCTAATTAACTAAGGATTCCTATCCCCCCCTTCACACTTTAACGCCCCTTTTACTAACTAAACATAAATACTCTTAATTTTTCTATTCATTCATAAGCTATTTGATACTTTTAGTCCGATATTTGTTTTGAATATAATCAATCCATCTTCTCCATTCCAATATATATCTTTCTTGTGAGTGATCTTTCAAATATGCTGAAATCTTCGCCATTTCTGCCAGATTTGCTACTTTTAACGTCCATTCTTCAATAGTAGGCAAATCTTCCTTTTTCCAATATTGGAAGTCTAGCTGCAGTTATTAAATTTAAAATCAATTTAGTCTCTATAACCGTACAATCTGTAATTATACCCAACAAAAACAATTGTGGAGTAAACTTTATCTTCTTTTTAAGAATATTTTGGATAATCCACCATATTTTAATCCAAAATGCTTTAACTTTTTTACAAGTCCACCATATATGATAATAAGTGGCATCATCACAATCACATCTCCAACACTTAGATTGTCAATTCGGATACATACAAGCCAACTTTTTAGGATCTAAATGCCATCTATAGAACATTTTATAAAAATTTTCTCTTAAATTTTGTGCTTGCGTAACCCTAATTCTGTTTCTGAATCTATTTCTATCAATACATTGTATAATCTTTTTATATGCATTTGACCTTGGTCTCTAATTTGTTTTACCAAATTTTCCTCGTTCTGCATGATACCAATTCTCTGATCTTCTTTCCATCTAGCTTGCAACTGACCATACTGAAACCAAGTTTGAATTATTCTTTCTTCTTTTAATACGTTTAAAGATTTTAACTGCAATACCCCCCCTTCTATTTTAAGAATCTCTTTATAAGTAATCACCTCTTGCTTTTGTTCTACACTTATATTCTCTATCGCATGTCTGGGTATTGTCCATATAGGTATCTTATAATTTAACTTATATTGATACTTTTTCCAAACTCGTAACAAAGCATTCCTTAATATATGGCTTTTAAAGGTCTTATCCACCTTTTTATCATATAATAAATAAGCATGCCAGCCATATAACAAATCATATCCTTCAATGTTCAATATTCTTTCTTCTGTTGAGTTAATCCAATCACTAATTATTGTTAGGACAGCTGCTTCATAGTATAATCTTAAATTAGGCATTTTAAGACCTCCTCTTTCACGTATATCTTACATTATTTTTAACTTTATTCTCGGTCTTTTCCCTGCCCAAACAAAATTATTAATACCCTTCTGCCATTCCCTCAGATTTTCATCTTTCTTGAGTATTGGTATCATTTGGAACAAAAATAGAAACCTAGGTAGAACATTCATTTTTATTGCTGCTATTCTTCCCAACAGAGATAATTGTAGTTTTCCCCAATTCTCCATCTCTTTCTGTATTTTTTGCCATAACATTTCATAATTATTTTGATATAATTTTACATTTGAGGCTGTGATATATACCCCTAGATATTTAACCTTTTTTACTATTTCAAATCCTGTTAGTCTTTCTAATTCTTCTTTTTGCTTTGCCGTCATGTTTTTAGTTATTATCTTTGTTTTTTGTTTATTTATTTTAAATCCAGACATTTCTCCATATTGGCTAATTATATCCATTAAACCTGTAGCTGATTGTACTGGTTGAGTTAAAGTAACAACCAAGTCATCTGCAAATGCTCTTAATCTATAATCATGATGTCTAATTTTAATTCCCTTTATTTTATTTGACCCTCGTATTTTATTCAATAAAGGTTCCAAAGTTAAAATAAACAATAACAGTGATAGAGGGCATCCTGTCTTGTTCCTTTTTCAATTTTAAAAGTTTCTGTTAAACCACCATTAATTATTATTTGTGCTGTTTGTCTCTGATATATTGCTCTAATAGATTGTGTAAAGTATTCTCCAAACTGCATCTTTTCTATTATTTTCAATAAAAATTGCCAATTCAATCAATCAAATGCCTTCTCCGCATCCAAAAAGATAAGCGCTGTAGGGACTTGGTTGTTCCTTTCCAAGTATTCCAATAAGTTTACAATTTGTCTTACATTACCTTTCATTTGTCTCCCACTTATAAATCCAGATTGGTCATTATGAATCATTTGTTGCATGATTACCATTAACCTATTTGCTAATATTTTAGCAAAAATATTGTAATCAGTATTTAAAAGCGATATTGGCCTATAATTCTTAGGTTGACTACGGTCTTGATCCTCCTTTGGAATCAATGAAATAAAAGCTGTTCTCCATGAAGGGGGTACATCTCCTCCGGCTTGAATCTTGCAAAATAGTTCCTATATCGGTTCTACCATTTCTAACTGCAAATTTTTATAATAAACAGCTGTCAGTCCATCTGTGCCTGGACCTTTACCCTCCTTTAACTGTTTAATTGCTAAGATAATTTCTTCCGAAGTTATTGGTTGGTTCAGTCCTTCCCTTTGGTCTGGTGTAATTACTGGAATATTCTCCTCCTGTAAATATCTGTCTATATCTTTGCCTTGAATTGTATCACTAGCATATAACTTTGTATAAAATTCTAAAAAGGCTTTTTTAATCATATTTTGCTGATATACCTCTTTACCTTTGTATTCTATTTTTTCTATAGTATGTAGCTTTTGTTTTTTCCTTAACAAGTAGGCTAACCATCTACCTAGTTTATTTGCATTACAAAAAGTGTTATGTTTAGCATATTGTAAGTTAGTTGCCACTTGGTCTGCCATCAACATATTAAACTGCCCTTGCAACAAATTTATTGTTTCCTTTATTTTCTTATCTGTTGGATTTAATATAAGTGTCTGCTCTTTCTTTTTTATTTCCTCTTCTAAGTCCCTCCGTTTCTTCCATGCAAAATCTTATAGGTTGTCAATTTGGTTATAGTTAGCAAAGTGGCACTTAATCCAGACACTGGATATGACTAACAGGAGAAACTAAGTCACGATGCTTATAATCTAGTAATATTGTTAGTTTTTGTAATATTACCTGTATATCTGGAAGCAGAAAAATAAAAAGAAAGCTACAATAAAATAATGCTGCAATCCAAAGTCTGTAGTATTTACTACAGAGAATATGTAATATAAAAGAATTCTGTTTAAATCCCCCAGACTACTAATCTAACATGAGTTTAAGTTACTTTCCAATATAATGCTATGTTTTTTTCCCTTTAATTGTGACCAATTCTTGGATACTGCCTAGACATGTCCCTGCCATTTTCTTGACAAGATTTCATAAATGGTTTGCCCCAGCTTCCTTCCTAGGGCTAAGAGTGAGTGCTTAGAGTGATTTTTTAAAAATAAAAAATGGAGCATGTGAAATTAAGAAGTGATATGGGTAAAATTCTTCTGGCTGTTTTCTCTTTGCAATTTAATTTGCTCCAGTGGGCATGTCTACAGATTGACCACCAAGCCAGAATCAAACAAGAAACAAGCAATTTATTCTGTTTTGAATTGAGTCAAATGTAAATGTGGGAAAGCATAGGGAAAACAGTAAAAATATGGCAGAAGATGATACATTGCATTTTAAAATAGATTAAAGTATGGCAACTGAAGTTTTTACATGTAACTATAACAAAAGTAGCGATAAAGAAAGGCTTTAGAAAATGCAATTTTCTAGAAAATGCTATATTTCATTTAATGAAATATACCATTTATGAACTCTTTGAAAGATAATAGATGGCAAATAGAATTCAAGCAAGACAGCTGACTGAAGCCTTCCAAATTCACAGCTATTAAGAGAAATGCATTATTTATTTCTCTAATGGAGCAATCAAGATTCCAAAGTTCCAAATAGTGTTTAAATATTGCTGTTCAGCTGCATTTAAAATTAAAAACAGTCCAGGAAGGTTAAGAAAAATGACAAAATGAATAGCGAATAACAAGGCTTTTTTGTTTCTTTGTTTTTTTAAAAAAAGAAGAGCATTTTTATTTTTATTTTTTTTCCTGTTTAAAACAAACTTTATTCAGTATAAAAAGATAAAAATTGTACAAAAAATTCTTAACTCTAAAAATACATTCAAAACTACTTACAAACAAAACTAACAAACAGGATTACCTATCTATAATATATAAGCATACAAATATATACATTAACCTTTGCTTCTTTTATCTTAATCACAGTGTATATTTATTACCTTTGATTTCTTACTATATTTGACATTACCTATTTTCCATTGATTAATCCATTCATACCATCTGTCCCATACTTTGAAATACTGTGAGTCTTCCTTATCAATTAATTTTAAAGTTAATCTATCCATTTCTGTGCATATGAATATCTTTTGAATTATTTGCTGGTCTGTTGGCAATTGTTCTGATTTCCAGAATTGAGCTAGGGTAAATCTAGCCGCCATGATTATATGTAGCGTAACATACTTTATTTCCTTTCTACTACTTTTTTTGAGTATAACTAACAGAAAAATTTCAGGTTTTAAATAATATCTTCTTCCGTTATTTCTATTATCTAGGTTCTAATTTTGATCCAAAATTTCTTAATTTTTAGGCAAAGCCACCAGAGATGATAAAAGGTTCCCTGTATTTGTTTACATTTCCAGCATATCGGGTTGAAATTTGCATACATCTTTGCCAATCTCGCAGGGGCTAAGTACCATCTGTACCACATCTTATAATGGTTCTCTTTGTATGTTGTTGCTTTTGTTATTCTATAGTTATTTTCCCATATCATTTCCCACTCTTCCAATTGTATGTTTCTTCCAATATTCCTAGCCCAAGCTATCATTTGACCTTTAACTATGTTTTCTGTTAAAGTAGTATTTAGCTGCCAGCTGCCTGCAATTACTGCAAGTTCAAATCTCACCAGGCTCAAAGTTGACTCAGCCTTCCATCCTTTCGAGGTAGGTATAATGAGGACCCGGATTGTGGGGGCAATAAGCTGACTTTGTATAAATATACAAAAGTATGAGGGCTATTGCTTAACACATTGTAAGCCGGCCTGAGTCTCCGGAGAAGGACGGCATATAAATCAAATAAAAAAAAAAGGGAGATACATATTTTTTTCACTAAAGAGAGTAAATGAGAGTAACAAGAAAGCCATTGGTATAAGATCTAATTACTTGTGCTCCCTTATTGGAAGAAGGCAAAAGAAATGCAGCTAGAAGCAAGAGAACGAAGCAACAACGGAAACAATTAAAAGCAAATTTAAAACAAAACAAAAATGACTTGCTTCTAGAAACACATTGGAATTGTCTATATTTCCATTGGTTGTTTCTTATTAAAATCCCAAATCCTATTGAGTATGGGTCTGTATGGAGTCTATATGGATTAATATCTGTGTACCAGTAAAGGAGAATATTTATAAGCACCAAGGATTCCTTTGAAATGAAGGAAGCCCCTTGGTATTCTCTGAGCTTGGTTGTTTTCTTGCTTTATGTTCACTACCCAAACTAGGTAACATTGTCAGCGCTGGTCAATATTTGTGTAAAAAGACCTTGGTTTGTCCTTTTAATTTAAAAGCTTGGTATATACACCTTCCCTAGAACAGCCTAAAAAGTGAATTTGGTAGCCATAGGACACTGATTGAAGGGAGGCAGGAGAAAACCAAGAATGAAACTAGAATGGAAATAGGTGTTGCAGGAGAGGTAAGCAGGATGTCTAAACTGCAACATATTGTGCAGCATTTATTTTCATAGTCACCCTACATTTTTTTTTAAAAGAACAGAGAAATAACAATAATCAGGGAAGTTAAAATAAATGTTTGTTTTGTCTTAAAAGAAACCATATCTTTCCTCTCTTTTCAATGAAGCTGAATATTTGAACAGAGTCACGCATATTTCAAGCGCAGGAAATAAAACAGAAGGTGGCTTTGGTGACATGATCTAATATTTTAGCTATGTGCTAGAGCGCTCCCTCTTTTTGGAGACTTTATGTTATTTATCTATCTATCTATCTATCTATCTATCTATCTATCTATCTATCTATCTATCTTTCCTCCCTGTAATCGGGATTAAAACTGAACAGGGCACTCTCTGTCTGCAAAGGAAACTTGAGAGCGGAGCATCTCTTGAAAAGACAGGGCTTTTCAAGGCTCCGTTTATTAAAATGGTTTGCAGCACACTGAGAGGAATGGCCACTTCCTGCTTTCTCTTCTATGGGAAGACCTTGATTCCAATCTGCAAATGGCAAGTTAATTGTGAGGGTTGTGAACTGCAAGCGTGAGTTGCACGGTTAAACGTTAACCTTGCCACCACAACCAAACATTTGCTTTTTATCTTAACGTGTCAGGCACGCTTTCCTGGTCCCTTTGTTGTAAGATTGGGAACAGCTAGCTGCTTCAGGTTTAGATGACCTTTGCTCTGATGGCTAATATTTCATTTAATGGCTTTTGAGAAAAAAACAACAACAACAGCAGAGCTTTATTGAAGGTACGATGGAATACTGTGATTCTCGGCTCCGTCTCTCATCCGGTCCAAATAGCGAAAGAAAAATAACTCAAACCACGAAAGAACGTGCCTGTAGCTCATTGTCAGGGCTCCCACCAATCCACAGGTTAGATGCCTGGTCGACGGGGCTCCAACCTTCCACACACACACACACACACACACCCATCGATGGCAAGTCCCAGCCGGGCTCAACAGGGATTGGGTTTGGCAATCTTCAGTCCCTGGTTTTTGTAAGGGTTGTGCTCTTACCAGAAGGTTCAGTTCAGAATTTTCTTCACTGATGAGAAAGCAGACATGTTTGCCTTGGTCTAAAGGCAAGGTCGTGGAGAAAAATAAACGTTGCCTCCTCAGCCCTTTAAATACATTTTTTTATTATTATTATTATTATTATTATTATTATTATTATTATTATTATTTCAATTTATATGCCACCTTTCTCCGGAGACTCAGGGCGGCTTACAATAATAGCAATAGCAATAGCACTTAGACTTATATATTGCTTCACAGTGCTTTACAACCCTCTCTAAGCAGTTTACAGAGTCAGCATATTGTCCCCAACAATTTGGGTCCACATTTTACCCACCTTGGAAGGATGGAAGGCTGAGTCAACCTTGAGCCTGGTGAGATTTGAACTGTGAAATTGCAGGAAGCTAGCAGGCAGCAGAATTAGTTGCACTACTGCATTCTAACCGCTGTGCCACCACGCCTCTTGATTAAGGAACATTAATAAAAAGATGACGCTCTTCAATGGCAGGTTGGCGATAAATGCCACTGAATTTCAGCAAATTGTAGAGGAACTTGAAGCCTGTGAAGTGCAAGTAGGGGACTTCACATCAGATGTGTGAGCTCTGGTGGGTTACCGCTGGATATGGTAGCAGTAGCAAGCATGACTTGAAGGACATTTTACCTCTTATCTGTTTGGGATGCTTTCTTTGAACAATGTCACCTGCACATTTGCTTCGTTTTTCACATCCGCGCTACTTTTTTGGGGGGTTATGTTTGATTTTATTTAAACTTCAAAGAGGATCTGGGGCAATTTTGTAGGGCAATAAATAGAGATTTGATCTATACATTATGCAAATATAAGGGTACCTAGCAAGAGGGATGCTAATATTACTTTACCCCACCTTCTGCATCCTGTTGTGTTATGAAAGTATTTCATGTTCTCTGGATAAAATATTGGCTGCTGACAAACACTGGCATTAAGATCTGTTAGGTTGCTTCCAATATCAGAACAAATGATATTGGGAGTATGAAGGATGGAGTAAACAAACTGAGCAACACTGCCAACTCAGATATGACCTGTCTGCTGTGTAGCTGGAACATAGCAAATTCAGGGACCCTGAAGTGTTGATAATGTTTTACAATTCTGTTAATTGCTTACAGTGGAAAATAATGTTTTTTTGGTTTCAGGTACCTTTTACCTAGAAGTATTGTGAATGTGAAGAAGTTCTAAACATGTCCCTTTTAATCTCATAACTATATAATAAACTATCTAGCATACACATAATTCCCTTCATTATTTTCCTACATCTATAACCCATGTAAGCTATTTCACAGTAGATGAGACTCTCAAAAAGAACGAGGTTCTGAAAGAATTAATTTTAATTTACTTTTAGTCTCTCTTTGCTGCATTCAAGGTAATGCAGTACTTGAAAGTATTACATTAGAGGCATTCTTTGTTCCTGAAGGAGGTCAGACAATAAACAACTCTGACCTCGCTCCAAATGATTGCCTTGCTCTAAACAGGAAGGAAAAGTGAGACTGTGTGTTTATGTCTTGGCAATTGTTGTAAGCCTCTTGAAAGAACGGAGACACACCACAGAGGGTACCAGAAAGATGATTGAATGGTTTAAATACTTAAGTATAGTAGCGGAAGGATTTATAATAACCTCTATTTTTACGATGCATCTCCTAGCTACTGACACATACCACAAAAACTAAAAAATGGGTGGCTGATAGTTAAAATTATGTCTCAGCTAAGAGGGAGACAAATTTATTTGCAGCAATGCATCTTTTCGTGGAATTTTGGAAAATGGGAAAGATAATGTTGATCTTGACAGCACTGCCCTTATCTTAACTGGCTTCCAGGCATTACCATGTACTGACTGACTACAGAAAGTCAGGCTAATATCAGGCTCCCTGAACCCTGTTTAAGATTTAAGATGCTCCCATTCAACCAGATGTTCAAAATGATTACAGGGAGAAAAACTGTATACCTATTAGTATAGGCAGGGGGCTTTGGCTTCTGCAGATATCATGGAATTGACATCAAGGGAGGGGGATTATCTGAAAATTGGAAGAAATTAGGAATATTTAGCTCTAGCTCTGGACAACAACTGCCTTGAGTCAGCAGTCACAATGGCTGAATAACTATTTATGTCAGTAATAACAGGAGGCAGATAATTTGAAATTATCTATTCTAGAATAGATCTAGAATATATTTTTCCTTGAGATAATTATTCTAAGATGTTTAAAAGTAATTGAAAAAACGTGCTCATTTTTTTACACATTTCAATAGGTACATTAGAGCCAATGAGGAGCATACAAGGCTTGCCCCATTGAATAACCTGATTATTTATTTGTTGGTTTGTTTAATTCAATTTATGTTCAAGTTCAATTTACCAATTTTACTTTATTAATACATATTAATATAGAACTTTCACAATTTTCAGTAATATAGAACATATCACCAACATATAAAAACTAAATATTCAAATATTTATACTCATGATGGCAAACTTATGGCACGTGCACGCCGGAGTGCTGGAAACCTACCGCATAACTCCCAGCGACTGGTAAGATCCCACAGAGTTGGTCTCCTCCGGGTCCCGTCAGCTAAACAATGCCGGCTGGCGGGCCCACAGGGGAGGGCCTTCTCTGTGGCTGCCCCAGCTCTCTGGAACCAGTTACCTCCTGAAGTCCAGACCATCCCCACCCTATTGGCCTTCTGAAAAGCGGTGAAGACCTGGCTTTTCCGGCAGGCCTGGGGCCATTGATCTCACTTTGCGATCTGATGAGATCTGGCCATGAATGGTTGAATGGGTTTTAACGTCTTTAACGTCTTTAATTTTTAAGTGTTTTTATAGTGATTTTTTGAGTGTATTGTGAGCCGCCCTGGGTCTTCGGAGAGGGGCGGCATATAAATTAAATAAATAAATAAATAAACAAATAAATAAATAAATAAACCTGAAGACCAGCTGGCCGGTGCACATGCGTGCACTGGAAACCTGAAGGCAAGCTGGCCGGCATGCATATGCAGCTGGACTTTGGGTTTCCGGCGCTCCAGCACATGCAAAGATCAGCTGGCTGGCACACATGCACGTCCTGGAGACCAGGTGGTGATGGTGTGCGTGTCCATAGAGAAGGCTTTGCGTGCCACCTCTGGCACACGTGCCATAAGTTCGCCATCACAGGTATAAAATATTCTAAATACACCATTTTGGCACTAACTGGTGAAAAGCTAGTACTGAAGTTCTCGGGCTTTTCACCCCAATATAACTTTCAGTTTCTCAAGTTCCCAAAACAAACTGTCACATTGTCCAAGATGGGAGCTGGTTGCTTGGTGACTTCTCTCCTCCTCCTCCAATCAAACAGCCCTTGGAATGTGGTTGACTCATCCGCTAGGAATAATGTTTCGACTGAAGGCTCTATCCTCCTTCAGCTTCAAAATGTGTCAAACTGAATTCATGTCAGAATACCCAATGATACAAACAATCCCACACCCCAATCAAATTTAGGCTTGACAAATGAAAGATTTTATACAACAAAAGAAAAAAATTCAAAGCAAAACCTAAAAGAGAATCGTCAAATCATAACAAAATTAATTCTCCAGGGATTTCTAGAAAATAATGTGTTGGAAATGCAGCTTAGGAACTCATCGCTTCTCAGAAACAGTATTATACAGCTTTAGTTACTATAAGAAAGACTATTCTGTTTGTTGCAAGTTGTGTTTCTGTTTTGGGACAAACACAGGAAGACTATATGCAACTAATGGTCTTGGGGCAGCAATATTGGGTTTTTTGGGGGGTGTCTGTAATATATTTAAGTATTGTTCACTAGTAGTATCTTGTTTCTCTGTAGTGTTTCTTTGTGCCAGCATGCTTATTGACTGTGTAGCCAGGGATGAAATGTAAAATTTGTTACTACCGGTTCTGTGGGCGTGGCTTGGTGATGGTGGTGGTAATGTGACTGGGTGGGTGTGGCCAACTTTTTTTTTTAACTTTTCAAAGCATTTTTTCTAATGCTTTGAAAAGCTGCTGCTGATCAGGCAACTCAGCTGGGATTGTGAGAGAGGCTTTTTAAAAAATGCTTTGAAAAGCCTCTCTGACAATCAGGCAACTCAGCTGGGATCGTCAGAGAGGCTTTAAAACAAAATGCTTTGAAGAGTCTCTCTGACGATCAGGCAACTCAGCTGGGATCGTCAGAGACTTTTCAAAGTATTTTTTTAACTACCTCTTCGGTCAAGAAGTTGCAGAAAAAATGCTTTGAAAAGCATCTGATGATCCCAGCTGAGCCGCGCGATCATCAGAGGCTTTTTTTTTAACTTTTAAAAGCATTTTTTCGTTGGAAGAGGTTGTAGAAAAAATGCTTTTAAAAGTAAAAAAAAAAAAAGCCTCTCATGATCGTGCAGCTCAGCTGGGCATGGTGGGGGGGGGGGGCCGCAGGGATTTTTGCTACTGGTTCTCCGAACCACTGCCGCCATTGCTACCGGATCAGGCGATGCGGTCTGAACCGGAAGCATTTCACCCCTGTGTGTAGCTCGTTTTTAATATGCATACTAAAATAAGGAACATATTATAAGTTAAAAATTGTGTGAAAAAAATTGCTTGACTCATATACAAGCTATTAACTGTGCCCATTCTTTTATAGAAATGCGCTCTTCATTAGCTCCTGAGATTTGAGTGTGTACCTCTGGTTGTAAACCATCCTATTGCTTAACTATATTCTCAGGTAAACTATAGAGGTTGTTAGATAGTGGTAGCTTCTTATACTGATTGCTTTCTGTATTTCATCAATCATATTAGAACAGCTTGACTTTGCACAGCTTTGGATTTCATGCCCTTCTTGTTTGCCATGGAATCTTAATGTGATTTAGATGGGGTGAATTAAGGTGAATGATTGTGATAAATGATCATCTGGACCATTATCTGGACCAACACGACAAAGAAACAAGGAAATAATTTTGCTTTTGTTTTTGCTAATTAGGATGGAACTTATCTGTACATTTGGGGTGTATAATTTACCTTGCTGGAGTGGTGAATCTGTTAAATTAGTTTGCTTTGAAATGCTGATGAATCCTGAAGGATAACATTGGCTTTTCCCCTTCCTTAAAATTATGAGCAATGTTGGTACTCTGGTTGATCTGTGCAATTCAGGTGGCTGACATAGCCATCCTAAGGATCCTCTGTTGGTTTGAATTTTATTTGCAAATATAAGATGATGAAGTGCCTCAGTGATAATTGAGGAAAACCTACTCAAAAACTAATAAAATATGCAGTCCATAAGTATGCCATGATGGATCAATGGATGGATAAATAGACAGACAGACAGATGGATGGACGGACGGATGGATGGACGGACAGATGGATGGATGGACAATAGATGTCATTTATAGAAATTAGAGCTCATGTTAAAGTTGAATGCATGGCAATAAGATTCACAAACAAATATTTCTACTTTAACTGTACCATCCAGATTGCTTATTTCGATCTACAAGGTCCTATTATATTTTGAGGTTAGAATGTCTAAAGATCCACTTCCTTCCATTTGAATTTACTCTACAATTTAAAGTTATGATTTAAAGCCACATTTCATGTCCCATTAGATAAAACAGCTGGTGTTTTGTTGGTGGTTACAAGAAAGAGGACCTTTGGGCCAGATTCTCTGCCCCAAGGAGGTGAGAGGGGCCCCCTACTCGCTTTGCTAGATACATGAAATCTTCTATGTTTAAAAAAGTCCAAAGAACCCCAAGGTGAGAGGGAAGAATTAGAATTTTATGTAACTTTCTGTTCCAGCTAGCAGTCATCTGGATTTTTTCAGCCCAGATAAAGTAATCCAACCATGGATTTCACTCACTAAAATTGCATATATAATCTAATTTGTTATAATCTTATAACCTTAGAGATAAAAACATTCAAAAACTTGGTATAGTTACCAAATCACATTTTCATTTTCTTTTGGTTATTCATTGTTCATTGATTTCTTACTTATTTTAACTGTCCAAACTAGAATGATAGCCAGATTAGATGTTTGCTTTTGTTGATATTTATAGAAATATATATTTTCTACTATGTTCTCTTTATAAGAGGTGGCTGACACGGGAACAATTGCAAAAAAAAAAAAAAAAAGGTTACACAACCACATGGTTACACAACCATGACCTGGATGACTGAGAATCTCCATAGACACAAAGGTTACACAGGTTATTTTTGTATGGAAAATAATTAATAATTATTGCATAAGGGTATGCATGGCACATTAGTTGATTCAAATCATCTGCGAACACAGACATACTAATGAGGAATTACTGATAGGTCTCCCAGTTCTACAATTAGTATTTTTCTTTCAACAAAGCTCTGCAGGCAGTCAAATAGAAATGTCTAATTATCCTGCTTAGAATTCAACAGACATCCACATCCAACATTTATACTAATGACCACATTCCCAACATTTATCTATGATGCTGTTTGTTCCAATTAAAGGTTAAAGATCCTGCAAAGTAGTATTAACAAAAGGTAAAGAGGAAGCTGATGAAAACTTGTACCAAGTTAGAATAATACTGGGTTATTATACTGTATATCTCATGATCATGATGCCCTCCCCCGCCCCCTTGATTATTTGGTTTTGCTGTATGAAGAAAGGAATCAACATGAGCCCTGGATAGATGGCAGAGACTATGATTCAGAGATGGGAGAAGGATGGTCAGAAAGGAAGCACGTGGGGAGAACACAACTAGAAATGTATCCAGATGAGGGGGCCGACATATTTTTGCCTTTCTGCTAGTTGTGAGCGATAAATTGATCAGTATAAAGGATTGTGGGATTGTCCCTGAAATTGTGGTCACCTAAAAATTTCATTATTCAGCATGTTTAGCAACCACTACTGCTAAGATTGTGTGCACGATTGTATTACTTTGCAATATATCAGTTATATGATGGACCAGTTATATACTAATGCCCACTTCTGTTTTACGTACATGCTTTATTGATTCCTAAGGATAGTCAAATCTGTTAATGAAATCTGTTTATCCACAGAGCACACTTGCATTTGTGACATCACAGGGAGCTTGTTCTTTCCCACTCAAATTATATGAAAAGGTAGAATCAAATAAGGAAAATCAGCTGCTTTGACTGTTCCAGTGAGCATGATAAGGACTTTCTTTTCATTTTCTATCTGTGACAGTAGCAATGTGTCTGCAGAAACTTTTAAAATTGTTACTGGGCAGGGTGATTTCCCTAAAATTTACCATTGCTTTGAGATCTCTCTCTCTCTTCCCCTCCCTCCCTCTCTCTCCCCCTCTCCCTCTCCCCCCTGTCTCTCTCTCTCTCTCTCTCTCTCTCTCTCTCACACACACACACACACACACACACATCACACCACACCACACCACACCACACCACACCACACCACACCACACCACATCACACAAACAAAATTGACAAATAGTCCAAGTCCAGTCAAAAATGCTAAATAATTCCTGGAAGCCAAATCAACTATTATCAGGCAAATTGAGCTAAACAACATATGCATACAGTATATCATGCCACCATCTTACTTAAATGAGGAATGATGGTTTTCTAATGGGAATAAGAATCTAATTCTCTATATTACCACCCCATGATGGGTGCCTTGCTGGGACTAGAGATGGTTTCTCAAGGAAATGTTTGGCAGAAATCTGTTTCAGAAGAGCCAGCCATTCCGTATCCTAAAACACATAAGCAGCTGTTTCTGTTGGAAATTGTCAGGACAAAGCAGACATTTGTCCTCAATTTACACAGATTAGATTTTGTCTCCTCAAGCTACCTTCATCGTCTCAGGCATGGTGGAGAAAATGGGTTTCACCAACACCAGTTTTGGAGCAGGATGGAATAAGGGAAGGTATCCTCTTATTTTGTCTCTCACTGTCCGAAACAAGGATTCTGATCGCTACCTCTCACATCCATTCCAATTCTGTATTTTATTTATGTATTTAATTTATATCCCACCTTTATTATTTTTGCAAATAACTCAGGGTGGCAAACGTTTCCAAACACATCTTCCTCCTCCTATTTTCCTCACAACAACAGCCCTGTGAGGTGGGCTGGATTGAGAGAGTGTGACTGGCCCAAAATCACCCCACCGGCTTTGAGGGATAGGCAGGGCTAGAACTCACGGTTTCCTGCTTTCTAGCCTGATGCCTTAACCTCTAGACTAAACTAGCTGTGATTGTATCGGATACATATGATTTTATGATCTCTTGCTATTCTTTACATGTCATCTGTAATGGCATCCTTCTCTGGGTGATTTGAGGTGAATTTGCAGGGTAGTTTATTCAGTAATAAGAAACTTTTCTTCTTTGTCAAGCTGCTGGAAGAAAAAGGAAGAAAAATCACCGGGACAAAAGGATGACGTAAGGACAAAAGGATGTTCGCCTCAGTCTGATATTGCAAACACATTTTTGGATTGACCAGATTCTTGACCCTTATTCTGGCTGGCTGATTAAAGCAGCCAAACTGGAACTGGCCTCAGATTCAAGATGAATTTTTCCCCAAGACTAGGACAAGGTTCTGTATGTCTTAAGAAGGCAATTATAAAACTTTTATGAAAAGAAAGCCCTACCTTCACCTACAAAAAGTTAGTCTCATGTAACCCATTCATGTCATTTTATGAAAGTAGTAACAGCAGTGATGTGCACCTATTTTACAGCATGTCCTGACTTGAAAACGTTACCCTGCTACAAAATGTAGCAGTTGGGCCACTGATCAATGCATGGTACATGGGTCATAAAATTTCTGAACTGAAATATTCATATAGTCTGCTTGTTCACTATTGGACACAATTCAATATGAGTGTTTGCATACACTCATAAAGCCATAAACAGCTTGGAGACACAGTTTCTGTGGGGCAGCTTTTCTCACAATGAACCTAATTGCTCAGTTTCATAGGAGAGGCCCTTCTGAAGTAACTCCCACTGCTGACTCTGACATACAGAAAAGCTTTTAATCCTTGGCTCTTTTAATATTTAGCTTTTATCCAAACTTTAATTTGGGTTATTGCTATTTTGTTTATAGTTCATATTCCTTATTGTTGGTAGCCACTTCAATTATCAGATAGATCGAAACTGATTGATTACATGCCATCAAGTTGTCACTGTTTATTCCTAACAATCGTCAAGATCAGGGGTGAGCAATTAATTTTCCCACAGGTTTACATAGGAAACTGGGACTTTTGTGGAGGACTGAACTAACAGGGCTGCTGCCACATAAAAACAGCTAAAGGGCTGCATGTGGTCTGCGGGCAGTTGAATGTCCAGGTCTGACTTAGATAGATTTTCTCCATGATGATCTTTCCCTATTGCTGATCCTTCAGCAATTCCAATGGTTGACTGATGGCTACTGTAAGTGCCTAGCCAGACAGCTAGCAAGGGAAATTTCCCAATCTAAGCCCGGAGACAACACCCCTATTTATTTATTTATTTATTTATATATGCCGCCCTTCTCCGGAGACTCAGGGCGGCTTACAATGCGTTAAGGAATAGCCTTCATACTTTTGTATATTTTATACAAAGTCAGCTTATTGCCCCCACAAACCGGGTCCTCATTTTACCCACCTTAGAAAGGATGGAAGGCTGAGTCGACCTTGAGCCTGGTGATAATTGAACTCGCAATAATTGCAGGCAGCTGGATGTTAAATGCTGCCTTAGTAGGAGGCATTAGGCTCCTACGCCCCTCAGGCCCCAATACCAGCTTATATAAGAGCTAACTTCTACTCTTAAGAACTTAATGATCCAGAATGATAGCAAAGTAGATGGGATCTCTAGAAAGTGGTTTGATGACGATTGCCATAGGTTGAGGGCAAATCTAAGAGCCGCAGTTAGGAAAGTTAACTGGTCCAGACAGGATGGTGATTATTCAAATATGGTTCAACTCAGGAGAGCATACAAATCCCTCCTGAAAAACAAGAAAAGTAGCTATAACACCAGGATATGGAAAGAGGTAGAAATGGCAGCAA
Organism: Arizona elegans; assembly: GCA_022577455.1. Taxonomy (NCBI): domain Eukaryota; kingdom Metazoa; phylum Chordata; class Lepidosauria; order Squamata; family Colubridae; genus Arizona; species Arizona elegans. The sequence continues at coordinate 219,553,724 of JAKOOJ010000001.1, forward strand.
AATCCCAATTCCCTACAATCTTTTGGCACAAGATAGCCGGTATATTAAAACAACGTTCCCCATTCATGGACACTGATATATCAGCAGTAAAATGGGAGAAGCACAATCTTGCTTTATTTGATGGTAGCTATACAATGAATGTCTTGCAACTGGATATTCTCCAGTAGGAATTAAGGAAATGTCCGGAATGGACACCAGTTACCTCTACTGAAGTTAAACATATAATACAATCCTTAAAGGCTGGGAAGGCCCCCGGAGAGGACTTGCTGCCTCCCGAACTCTTTAAGTCCAACATTGATTTCTGGGTACTAGTGCTGGCAGCACTGTTTACTTATATTGATAAAGTAGGGATAATCCCTGAAGGGTGGATGTTAGCTATAGTTTTTCCAATTTTCAAGAAAGGTGACAGAGCCGCCCCATTTAACTATCGACCCATCAGCCTTCTCAATATCAAAAATGTATACGAAGCATCTGCTAAATAAAATAGAGGATGGTGCTTGGATAAGGAAATTCTGTAAGTGCCATAGCCTTGCAGTATAGCTTGGTTAAGATTCATCTCAGTGGTGAAATCCAATTTTTTTTACTACCGGTTCTGTGGGTGTGGCTTGGTGGGCATGGTATGGCTTGGTGGACGTGGTTTGGTGGGCATGGCAGGGGAAGGATACTGCAAAATCCCTATTCCCTCCCCACTCTGGGGCCAGCCAGAGGTGGTATTTGCCGGTTCTCTGAACTACTCAAAATTTCCGTTACCAGTTCTCCGAACTGCTCAAAATTTCTGCTACCGGTTCTCCAGAACCTGTTAGAACCTGCTGTATTTCACTCCTGGTTCATCTTCTATTGCGTGCCATATTTCAGTAGGTATTCCATCTGTAACTTGGTAAACAACAGGTATTGATCTAATTTGATTTCCTAGCATTAAAGGTTCCTATATGTTGGGGAAATCTTAGGTATTTTAAATATTAACATCTCTATTTTACAGAATTTCAATATACTTCTTCCTTTGCTTGATTTCTTTGTTACTATCTGTCCATTGGAAACTTTTAGCATACCAGTTCGAGGTTGGATAGATATTCGAGGGCAAATATCTAAAGACTTAATAATTGCATAATCTCCCCATATTTCTGAATTTGTTTTTTAATCTACATTTGCTAAAAGGAAGAAGACTAGTTATGTTTCTGGGCAGCAAAACTATTATATGATTTAGGAACAAAAACTCCACAATCGTGAATAAAAGCGGCTGAAATAGCAATAGCAATAGCACTTAGACTTAGATTTATATACCACTTCATAATGCTTTACAGCCCTCTCTAAGCAGTTTACAGAGTCAGAGTCAGCAGAGTCAAAAATCTGGGTCGTCATTTTACCAACCTTGGAAGGATGGAAGGCTGAGTCAATCTTGAGCCGGTCAGGATCGAACTCCTGACAGTGGGCACAGTTAGCATGCAATGCTACATTCTAGCCACTGCGCCATGAAATCTTGCTCATGAAAACACAGATATTATTTGAGTTATTTTTTATTTTGAAAAAAAAATGGAGAAGTAGAATCCTGTGTGCACTGGGAAAGCAACGTAGCATTGTTTCACTTTTGAAAATATTCCTTGGTTCAAAATAATAGTTTTGTAGAACAGCCCTCTTTATTTGAATTTATTATTAAGGTTGTTGTTGTTGTCAATAATAAATAAATAAATAAATAAATAAATAAATAAATAAATAAATAAATAGCCTGTAGTACAGTGGGCTAAAGCACTGTTATTAACATCTGCTGCTTGCAATTACTGAAAGTTCAAATCTCACCAGGCTCAAGGTTGACTCAGTCTTCCATCCTTTCAAAGGTAGGTGAAATGAGGACCCAGATTGTGGGGGCAATAAGCTGACTTTGTATAAATATACAAAAGTATGAAGGCTATTGCTTAACGCATTGTAAGCCGCCCTGAGTCTCCGGAGAAGGGCAGCATATAAATTAAAGCAATAATAATAATAATAATAATAATAATAATAATAATAACAACAACAACAACAACAAGAATTAGTAATCTTTTTGGGGATAATTCCGTACAGTGGATTATAGCCTACAGTAAAGTTCAAAATTAGTAATCAAACAGCAACTAATAACAAATACAATAATTAGCCATAAATAATATCTGAAAGATTATAAAAATAGTAGATAAAAATATTAGAAACATAACAGATTAATTACATTCAGACTTATTATTAGTTTTTTAAAAGTCTTTTTATCTTCCTGAAGGATAACAGAGAAAGAGGCTGTGGACAAGACCAGTTATTCTGTGAAAAGAGGAATCTTTTATTTTTCTCTGTTAATGTTGGCCTGCTTTGAAAAGTCTCTCTTCTGGGTTGTTGTTTGGCTCCCATTTAGAAAAACAAAAGTATAACTGTATTATTTTATTTTATTTTCAATTTGTATAGCTGCTCATCACACTTATGTGATTCTGGGTGACTCACAGAATTAAAAACAACGAAATAGCACAGCCAATAAAAAAAATATCCAAAAATCAGTAAAAGTAGGTTAAGATGACCAAAAAACATACAGATGGTCAATATGAACCCAAAGGATCTTCAGGACCAAAACTCTTAGCACTCAAATCTCAGCTGCAAATAATTACTTTTCTCTACATTGGTTCTGCTCTTCCTGTCTTTCAGGAGTGACAACAAATTATAATAAGATACTGATGAATATCTGGCATGCTTGATAAATAGCATTTTAACCAGAGCAATGCTGATGAGGCAAGAGATATTAATCTATACTTAAATTCCATGGATTGCTTAGACCAGCACCCACACAATTCTCCTTTAATCTTGCAGATGTTGGACAAAGGCAACAGTGACTTGCTAGTGCTGTCCAAATTTGAGAACGTTTTTTGTTGAGCCAGACAAGCACATCTGTGTCAGTCCATTAGCACCCAGACATCTGTTATACAGAGTGAACAAGTGCTTAAATTAATGCATCCTTCGATGACATAAAGTTGCAGCGCCCAAGTTTTGCTTGCTGTTATCACCTCTCATTCCTTTTGATCAAAATTTTACCATATGCTTTCCCAGGCACTGTTGACAAAGTAAATCTCCTTATGGTTTTTTGGAGATTTTTTTTTTTTGCACTATTTCTTATTGTTTTACCCCTTGTATAAGGGAACAATGATAGCATTCCAGCCAAAGATGCAGTCTTATTACATAAATTAATCAAGCTGAATGCGGTGAGTAAACCATATTTATATTTTAATTTACCCCATCTACATCTGCATTCTTCTGTTTTTCAACATTGTCATAGCATAAGTAATATCATTTTCATCCTTCTGGTTTTTGAACGTCAAAATGTATGGTGTCCATTTAATTTTACTCTTCAATATATTATTTTTCCCTCACAAATCTCTGAAATACTTTCAACATTCTCTCATTTTAGTTTCATCCCAAATCATGCCATTAGTTTTTGTTTTGGGTTCTGTCCACCCTGCTAGAATCTCTTTGTTTCTTTTCACTTCCTTGCAAAATACTTTTTTGTTCCCAGCGAAATCACTCTTTTTAATCTTAACTGTAACTTGTTCTCTTTGATTACTTTGCTTTCTAAACATTTTGTGCAAAATCTCTCATCACATTTATTTGGAGTTTTTGTGCAAGCATAACCTCCTTTCCTTTATCATTCCACCAAGCATCTTTTCCCATATCATTTTATGTCACTTGATAACATACAAATAATTCTTTACAAGCAATTACTGCATTGTCTTTCCTTATGTTCGCTTTCTGTTCATTCTATTTGGCGATTAAGTTCTCTTCTAATATTTTTATACACAGAGGTTGTAGATTTATTGGAGTCATTCTCCATTCTTTATAGTTCTTTCACTAACTTTTTTTTCATGTTCATTGACTTGCCAGGTCAATCTGCAATAAGGCCTTCCTTATTGCTGATTTGACCATTGCAGAGAAGACGGACTTGACATGTATCATAAAGGCCTGGCTGGGGCCAGAGGGACAGGTTCCTCTCTCAGAAATGTGCCCGGCTGGGTATCGGTGTGGCACCAGCCTAGACTGCAGGGCAAGGGATGTGGTGTGGCCATTGTTATCCAACAGTCTCTGACCACTATCAGGGGTGCACCTCCACAAGTGCTCTGATGTGAGATCCTTTTTCTTAGAGTGATTTCCAGGGACCATTTGGGATTACTGCTATTGTATCATATAGCAGTGGTGAAATGTAAAATTTGTTACTACCAGTTCTGTGGCCGTGGCTTGGTGGGTGGGTAATGTCACTGGGTGGGCGTGGCCAACTTTTTTTAACTTTTAAAAGCATTGTAAAAAAAATGCTTTTAAAAGGCTCTGATGATCCCAGCTGAGTTGCCTGATTGTCAGAGGCTTTTGTTTCCTTTAAAAGCTTTTTTTTTTTGTTTTTAAAAGAAAAAAAAAGCCTCTGATGATCAGGCAACTCAGCTGGGATCATCAGAGCCTTTTAAAAGCATTTTTTCTACAACCTCTTTGGCCGAAGAGGTTGTAGAAAAAATGCTTTTAAATGTAAACAAAAAAGCCACTGATCGCACGGCTCAGCTGGGCATGGGGGAGGGCAGGGATTTTTGCTACCGGTTTTCCGAACCACCTGCCGCCATTGCTACTGGACTGGGTGATTTGGTCTGAACTGGAAGCATTTCACTCATCATATAGTCTACCTACTACTTCCTTAGTTCCTGGACTATAGGGTTGGCAGTGGAATTTCCCAGAATTATGATTCTGGGGGACTTCAACTTGCCTTCCCTAGAAGTGGGGTTGGAGGTAGCTTGGGAGATCATGGAAACCATGACTTCCATGGTCTGTCCCAGGACTGGGAATAGTGGTCAAACACCTGATTTGGTGTTCTCGTTAGAGTGGTGCCTTTGTGATCTGGAATTGATGGACCTATTTTTGGTATACTCTGGGAGTATCTTAACTCTCTTTCTCTGTGTCCTGTTCAGCTTTGGGCTGTGTTGTCTCTTGTTTCACCACTCTTCTTGGAATGTTCTCCCTCTCTTCTGGGAAGCTGCCACCTCACTGTAGTCCATTACACTCTCTCCTTTATTAACCGAGGTGTTATGTATTAAATGTATATAGTTGTGCTAAAGGGGAATAACCTTTAAATAACCCTAACTATTAATCTGGTCTAAAGTGAAACTAACCTTTACATGACTCCAACTGTTGGAAGGAAGTTCAGCACAATTATATGTGGGCGGGTTTTTTCTAGTTTATGATTGGTTAAGTCACTGTGGGCCTAGACTGTATAAATCGCAGGCTATCGCCTGCAGTTCCTCAGTTTCATTTTTTGAGTCAATCAGTAGCTATGCTGATCTGGTTCTTGCCTACTAAAGCCCACTACACAATACGAGGAAAATTTAAAACATGTTTTATTTGACCAAACTTAGATCCTTTCCACTAAAAAATTAGCAAGGAGTTTCCTTCCCATTATTAGTCAGACAAATGGAGATAAAAGTGTCACTTTCTCCACAAAAACACACACTAGACTGGAGGATATTTTATAACCATTCTACTGCAAGGACATAGAAGAAAAAAAATGGTTTTATGCAATGCTAAATGTCACAGTGTGATGGAGCTACTTTTTAACTGGAGGTGTATTTTGTTTTGCAAGAGTAGCAACTGAGACAAAAACCTATACAGTAGATTTTTAAAACTATCTACAGAAAAGTGATTTATAAAAACACAATTCTAGTGTCAGGTTTTCTCCCAATTCTCCCTATTTATTAACACTTCCAGCTCTCCTTGGTCCTCCCATTGTACTCTGACTTCCTCCCTGTTTCTGGCTTGTCTAGAGAGAATGAATGAAAAGAATGCTTGGATTTACTGTAGTTTGGTCAGCCTAACTTTACTTTCTCCTGGATCTGTTCAGCTGAAAGCTTCTCTGTTGGAGGAAGAACCTCCTTCAGGGTCTTTTGCCCAATCTTTCCCCAGAGACCAGGGCTTTGCCGATGACCAATGATTCCCTACTTCCCATTTTGGATCTTTGTGAAGATGACCTCTGCAGCCAGAACGTTCCTCCTTCCTGTTTTGGGTCATGGATAAAAAACCTGTCTCTCTAGATCTTCAGTTTCGTTCTTCAATGGAAGCCACTGATGGATCTTTCTTTTCCCTTCCTGACCAGGAAGCAGCAACTGCTCTGCAGGCTTAGGGAACTTCACAAACCAACTTTTCTCTCTAGCCACTTTGTTTTGTAAGTCTTTTTCTCTTCTCTCTTTCTCCCCTCTCTTTCTCTGTCTCCAGTTTTGGTCAGATTGGCATCATCTTTGATGATGGGGGCGTGCATAAGTGCACCAGCATGCCTACCATCCCTGTCTTACTGTCCCCATTTATCTGTATTTACTTCCTTTGTTCATGTTTATGTTCATACTTATACTTGCTACCTTGTACATGTTTGACAAACACATAAAATAAAATAAATAAATCTTCACCATCAGCTGAGGAGGTGTGTGTGTGTGTGTGTGTGTGTGTGTGAGGGGTTGGTTCTACTTACCTTTACTACCAGTTTGCAGTGGGGCTGTATGCGCGTGAAGTGAGCAAGTATGTGCACTCTTCTGTGCATGCGCAGAAACGTTTTGATGACATCGGGGTCGGCGGGCAAAGCCTCCCGCCAGTTTTACTACCGGTTCTCTAGAACTGGTGCGAACCGGGGGCAACCCACCACTGGTGTGTGTCCCTCAAGTTCTCATCCTCAGGATTTGTATACCAGTCTGAGCAATGGGATTGCTCTCTCAACATCTCACCTTGCAGTGAGATGGGCAGGAAACACATTTAATAAATCAGCAAATTAAAAAAAATCTTCCCACAAGAGCTCCAGCTAGCAGCCAAGTCAGTACATCAGCCCTCTTAACTGCACAACTGCTCTTCAAGTCCAGAACTTGTGAAGCTGCTCACTCTATGTGCCACAAGAACAGCAGTCATGCCTGGTCACCAAAATCCATGTGTTACAGTAAAATGTGTGGGTGGCTAGTTGTATTTCAGTCCCAGTCTTGCTCTTAACTTAAATAACTTATAAGTCCAGGTTAATGCAGCCCTCTGAGTTCCAGGTTTATGGCCATGTAAACAGTAGTGTACGAACTACTAAATTCATCTAAATTGTAATAATTCAAATCTACTAATAAAACAATCCTATGGATGAATTGAACATCCTATTGCTTTAGGTGCACACCTAGTCTGGTTTTCTCATAAGTGTAGACAATTACAAGAGAAAAACACATAATAGTAACATTCCAGTTCTGAAGAGTACGAAAAAAAATATCTATCTTTGGAAAATAGTATCAAAGCATGTAATTTCTATAATTTATACTAGTTCTGTGGATAGTATCATTACATAATTTAGCCCCTAGGAGGCACTTAACAAAATAAAGGTCTTTCTGCGGCTTTTGCTGTTCTCCCCCCCCCTTTTTTTTTATAGAGCAACAAAAATAAAGTTAAGTTTCATGTCCTGACTGATTTGTCTCCAGTGCCTTCTCAGATACTACTTAAGGTATATCAGCTTTCTAGTCTGGCTAAAAATGATTAGTACTATACTTCTCCTCAAATGTTCAGTCTCCATGGCAGCTGGGCAATCTGGAAGGAGTCATCCCAAAACATCTGGAGAGCAGCTTGGAGAAAGAAGACTGAGGCATCCCACCATGAATGTTCTGATTTTTTTTTTACATCTTGTTTTTCTTAAGATAATTTACATTATACCAGTTATTTTGGTGAGACCTTGGCCCAAAATACCAGCAGCAATCAACGATCTTGTGATCCGTGCCACAGAGAGCACTCTTACAGAGTCAATGGTATAGTCTTCTCCTGCGGAGGGAGAAAAAAAAAAGTGAAATTAAGCCTTTTCTGGGTGTGGACAGTGTCTTAGGAGTCTGTTCAGGCTATACTTTTGTGACTAGCTTGGAATTTAAATCCTTTTATAAACATCTACTTAACTCCTAACCTTTCAATGTCATAATTACATGTCACTACTTATATTCATTTTGCTTTGTTTTGCTTTGCTTTTATAGCAGCACCATAGAATCATACCATAATATGAATATTAAACCCAAGGGAACTTAAAAAAGAAGCATTTTTTCCTAACAAGTTTATCCAGTTTATTTTTGGAAAAGCAGCACATTTCTGAAGAATAGCTATTGCACTTTCCATGTAATCACTGTCTAGAGTATTGTTCTACAACGGCTGCCAGTTTGAATTACAATAATGACAAGTAATTTGCTGTTCTAATTGCTGACAAAGGTGACAAAAATGCATTTTTGGCCTTTTCTCAAACTTCAATGCGCATTCTTTCCAGCCATGGTGCATCCTAGAATGATCACATGCTAGATGAAGCAAGTTGTAGAAGAGAGAAAAATAACAAAAGCAGGCCCAGATATTTAATGACTAATCTGGTGCTCTTTTCTTCACTTGCAATCTAAAAAAATGAATCAATAATTAATATTTGGTGCTTTGTTCATGGTATTCCCCAAACCCATAAGATGAAATAAAATGCAGGGATTTTTTTTGCTCATAAGCAGCTTTCCCTTCCTGAATTATAAGCCCAAACAACAAAAAATATTTTAGTTTCCAGTGTGACAAATCAGAGCATTAAAATAAGATGGTGTGTATCATTGAGGGTATGCTTTTGCTGTGAATTATGAGCAATTTTAAGGGGAAAGTTTGATTCTAGTTGCAGAAGGTAGTCCTTAAAGTAGGTTGACATCTGATTTATCTTAACCTAATTTTAAATATGCTCTGCTCATTTTCTTCCGTTAGGAATAGTGTCTGCAGCTGTAATTACTCACATTTAAGCTTATGAATTACTGATAGTCATAATCCACAAAGAACAGTGCTGGCCTGAGAGACATTTTTGCCTGAAAGGAGGGTAGGGTGGAGGTGAGTAAAAATCTTTTTGTGCCACAGATCCTTGGCTTTCATCAGTCCCTTCTAGGATACCGTCAAAAGGAAATGGCCATTCATGGGTATATTTTCCCATTCCAAATCTATTTATTTAGTCATATGATTTATATAGCTACCTATCTCCCACAAGAGACTCTGGTTGAATTATAAAGATTAAAGCAGAGAAAAAAAAGATGAATCAGAATAGAGCTGGAAGAGACCTTGGAGGTCTTCTAGTCCAGCCCCTTGCTTGAGCAGGAAACCCTATACTATTTCAGACAAGTGATTGTCCAGTCTCTTCTTAAAAACTTCCAGTGATGAAGTCCACAACTTCTGAAGGCAAGCTGTTCCCCTGGTTACTTGTCCTCACTATTAGGAAGTTTCTCAATTCTAGGTTATAACCTTGATCAAGATAAACAATAACCCCACTTGTAGAAAAACACTAGCAGAGGTCATCTTCCCATTGACTCCAATGCTTGGGGAACAGCCAGATCTTCAATGCCCTATAAAAGACTAACAGGGGTTGGGGTCATCTGAAACTCGGGGAGTGGGGGAGGTGGGATGCTTCTGGCTTCTTCATTTTTCTTTTCTTTTTTATTGTAATTTTATTAAAGACTATAATTACAACAATAAAAACTAATACAATAAAAAATAGAAGAGCACAGAGAACGAACAGGAGATGCAGAAAATAAGGAAGAAAAGGGGGAAAGTAGAAAAAGAAAAATAGAAATACAGTAAAGAAAAAGAAATTGTCCCCCTCAGAACGGGCTTGCAATTTGGGTGTCCTCCTAGACTCACAGCTAAGATTAGAGCAACATCTGACAGCTGTGGCTAAGGGGACCTTTGCACAGGTTCGCCTGGTGCACCAATTGCGAACCTACTTGGATCAGGAGGCTCTCCTCATAGTAACTCATGCCCTTGTCACCTCACAGTTAGATTATTGCAACATGCTCTATATGGGGCTACCCTTGAAAAGTGTTCGGAGACTACAGTTGATCCAAAACGCAGTCGCGTGAGCTGTCGTGGGTGCACCTAGGTACACCCACATTACACCAATTCTCCGCGAGCTGCACTGGCTCCCTATTGGTCTCTGGGCACAATTCAAGGTGTTGGTTATTACCTTTAAAGCCCTACATGGCTCAGGGCCAGGTTATCTTCGAGACCGCCTTCTGCCGCATAGCTCCCAGCGACCGGTAAGATCCCACAGAGTTGGTCTCCTCCGGATCCCGTCAACTAAACAATGCCGGCTGGTGGGCCTGCGGGGGAGGGCCTTCTCTGTGGTGGTACCTGCTCTCTGGAACCAGTTACCTCCTGAGGTCTGGACCATCCCCACCCTATTGGCCTTCTGGAAAGCGGTGAAGACCTGGCTTTTCCAGCAGGCCTGGGGCCGTTGATCTCGCTCTTGTGATCTGGCGAGATCCAGCCATGAATGGTGTGAATGAGTTTTTAATGTTTCTAATGTTTTTAATTTTTTAATGTTTTTTATAATGATTTTTTAAAATGTATTGTGAGCTGCCCTGAGTCTTCGGAGAGGGGAGGCATATAAATTGAATTAATTAAATTAAATTAAATTAAATTAAATTAAATCTATAAAGGTGTGATTTCCCACCTTCATCCAAACAAGTATAAACAGTTTTAGTAATCTATCACCTGCTGAAAGAAACAAATGCAATGCACAAAGGGAAGGTTATCTTGCTTCTTCTTCTTAAAGCATATTTCTGAGTTGACCATACTCCCAGAAATATTTGAGTATTTCTCCCAATGCTCACTGGAGAGAGAGGGGGGGAGGAGTGAGGGAGGGAGGGAGGGAGAGAGCGAGAGAGAGCACCTTTTTCTACCTGTTGTTGTCAAAACTTCATCTAAAACAACCAAATCACTCGAAAGAGACAACATAATTTTATTTGCATGCATTCAGTTAATGCAATTCATACTGCACACCCAGGAAAGGTTTGATACTTTGCTGAGCAATGTGAGAAAACACAGAACCAGGGCTCATATACTGACTTGGCTTACTACATTGCAAAGGCAAGACAATGAAAAAGACAGATAGAGTGGAAATTAAGGCACAATATCAGAATATTTTAAATAAACCCATCTGTATGACCTTTATTATTATCATTACTTGTCCCTTCCTACTAGGTCAGCATGTCAGCTATACTATCTCTGAGATAAGGCTAATGAATAGAAACAATTTGGTCCACTGGGCCACAGGTCCCTGATTGAGTCTTGTCCTTGTCACCACTCAGGGTCACTGAAGCTTGTTGTGAATGTTTTCTTACAAGAACACTTTAAGGATTTCCCATGTATTGGAGCGGGGCATCCCATACGTTTAGTAGTAATGCAGCTTATGGGGGATTTGGGGACATATGTTTTACTACCACACAGCTCTATCTGATACGGGACAGAGAGGTTCACTAAAACCGTAGTGGTTTTAGTGAAAAACTAAAGAGGTCTTAGCCCATAAGATTGAAATCTGCCAGCTGTAATGTTCTGGACAACCATACACCAATTTTTCCTACCAAAGCTGTTGAATCAGTGGTGAAATGCAGCTGGTTCTATCCAGCTTGGGTGAATCGGTAGCGCTGGCAGGGGGAGGCTCCATCCACCCACCTGGACATCATCACGTCCCATTTTTGATGCTCTGCACATGCGCAGAAGGTCCTGCGCATGCGCAGAGGTGTTGCGCGCAAGTGTTCCCATTTGCGAACCGGAAGTGAAGGTAAGTGGATTTCACCCCTGTGTTGAATGTATACTTAGCCTGGCCCTCATTTTTTTCCTCTGGTGCTATTTTTATTTTTTAAATTTCATATTCTGTAGCCAGAAGATAGAACATTATTTTTGCCTGAGAGAAGCACCACACAAAGGAATAAGAAGCCTTAAAAGGATCCTAGCAGAATGCATAGGGTTTTTTTTACTTATGGAATTAGAGCTTTTGCTTAGGTAGGGGGATCCTATCTCCAATTGTTATTTTTGTTTTTCCTTTTAGATTTCAAACTCAACCATCCCAACTTTCCTATCTTGGGCATTCTATTTTTGACATCTGCATCTGTTGTGCAACCCTTTCTCTTAAATCTGTTCATATTTGTTTCCACACTCTCGTCCTACTTTTGTTCTGGTGTTTGAAACTCCTGTATCCTTTTCCTCAGCTAAATCCAACATAAACAGTTGCCTTTCAACACTTATATTCTTTAGTCCATTTGCTTAAGGTTGAAACAAGGCAAGGTTGTAAGTTATTGTTTCCCCGGTATTTTAGAGTGTACATAAAGCTCAAGTTAGATAGAAACTAGAGGAAGGCATTTCACAGAGCAAATTGGCCTAGTCTAAGGGCACATTTTAATAAAATTTAACAGTATGTTTGACAAAGGAATGTTGATCACAAACAAGCAGGATGAGGTTATAATACAATCTTTGAGCGAAAAGGACTTTTAATTAATGGAATGCATTGTTCTTGGCAGGAAACCTTTCCCCCATTGTTGAAGGAATGAAGGAAGATAAGCAGTTAAAGATGTTGCTGATTGCTAAGGCTCTTGCTAATACCACCGAAGGTCGAAGTCCTTCAAACTGAATTTAATATGACTGGAATAAAAAGACTGTTCAGTGATACAGTTAGATAATTTTAGATTCTGGACAGAAGCTAGTCTTGCTACACTAATGTGCCTCCGTCCCCCACCGCCCAAATGTAGCAATGCCACCAACCACAAAGAGAACCCAGAAGGTTTATAACAAAGCAGATCAAAAAGGGATCATGTTCCAAACTGTTGCAAAAATATGTGATCTTGAAGTATTTTGGCTAGAAAGATTTTTAGAAGCTCCAGAAGCTTCTAAAACACATATTTTTGTAGCTGTTGAAGCTACACTATTTTATGGCATCACGCCATGCTATTTTTCTTTATGGAGTAAGATGTGGTAAGCTGACAATGCCTTCAGGATTTGAGGAATCTCCTCCTCATTATCATGAATGGAGCAATGTAGCTCTGCCCTAAAGTCTCCGTAGGATGGCACCAAATTACATAAATGTAGCTAATTGACAACAGTAGAGGTCTAGTCTTTCCCTTATCTGCACCATAGTTTGATGCAAATTAGAGGAAGTTATTTTATTCAGCTTGTGTAAAATCAGTTTCCAATCCTTTGCTTCTAAATGTGATGGTTTGAAAGAGAAAATCAAAGAGAATCACAGAGGGGGAAACGGCTCCACAATTAGTTATCTATATATTGCGGCCATTTCTCATGTTATACTGGTGACTTATAACAATAACTCTGTAGTCAAAAGTAAATTTATTGGTGGCATGATCAATCACTTCTGGGATCATGAATGCTTAAACTCCTGCTTAGGTAATCACACTGTCTTCTGATTTAAGAAGTTTAAAGTGTTTATTTGCTTCACACAGCTACTTGTTTAGCAAACATAAACCTGGGGATATTAATTAAAAAAATTGCAACTTTCATATATGAACCCCCTAAATTGATTTCTCCGTATAATTTAATACTCACAGCTGAATGTGTGAAGCAACCCCAAGGAATAGTATTATCCCTCAGGTTATATGAGTAGAGTAAACCCCTGATTTAAAGGTCCATTCAGTGAACTTGGTGTCAATTATATTTGAATGCAGCCTTTTCTAACCACATGAAACACTCTCCTCTATGCCAAAGCCAAATTTATTGATACAATGCACACGAAATACAGTAGCGTGTAATTCAGTATTTGTGTTTGATCACTGATGGTTCGTTACCACTTAATGCAGAATGAGTGAGATTTTGGCAGTGACGTAAAATGAATTTGGGTTTTTTCCCCCTGAGATTTTATTTCTGCTGGGGTAATACACTATGGGGACGTGGTGGCTCAGTGGATAAGACACTGAGCTTGTCGATCGAAAAGTCAGCAGTTCAGCAGTTCGAATCCCTAGTGCTGTGTAATGGGGTGAGCTTCCATTACTTGCCCAGCTTCTGCCAACCTAGCAGTTCGTAAGGATGTAAAAAATGCAACTAGAAAAATAGGGACCACCTTTGGTGGGAAGGTAACAGCGTTCCGTGCACCTTTGGCGTTTAATCATGCCGGCCACATGACCACAGTGACGTCTTCAGACAGTGCTGGCTCTTTGGCTTTGAAATGGAGATGAGCACCGCCCCCTAGAATCGGGAACGACTAGCACATATGTGTGAACGGAACTTTTACCTTTATCTTAATACACCATAACAACACTTACATAGCACCTCCGCCATCAGCCCTGAGCATATAAAGCCTATTTCTGGCATCTGCTATAGTTTTAATATATTTCCCACCTCAGAATGTTGGCAAATGCTGACATTAAATCAGCACCATTGGACTAGTAATCTGTGGACAACATTGGCCTGGTGGTTTTAAGACATACCATATGTGGAGTGTAAGTGTTGTGTTCTGAGCATGCTCAAGAGAATTGGCCCCTGTTGGGATCCTTTGTAATGTGGAATGTTCCTATTGGTTAAGCCATCTGACAGTTGGTATAAAAGAGCTGTCAGGCTGAGTTCGAGGTTCTTCGTATTGTACTTCTTCTGAATTGTGTTAGAGCTGTAGCTATGAGGTAAATAAATACTTACTGTTATAATCCACCTCTGTAATTCATCATCTGCTCGAGAACACACCACTGGCGACGAAGGTGGGATATTGAATTTGCCAAATTAACAATAGTAGGTGTGAGTTGAGCCTGAAGTGAACTGACAGCCTGAGGTGAGGAGAGGCGTGAGTTTAAGACACAACGTAATGGCGTCCTCACAGACATTTCCTCCATTCAATCCGGCTACTGAGACTTGGGAGGCATATGTGGCCCGTTTTGACTGTTTTTTAATCACAAATGACTACACGAACTTGTCTGCTGAGCGCAAACGTGCATATTTCCTCAGTTTCTGTGGGCCTGAAATGTTCGATACTGCTATGACATTGATGGCCCCTCAATCCATACATGCTGGAATGTGGGAGGCTTTTATGAATAAATTGAAACGCCATTACGCCCCTGCGCCTTCTAGGATTGCCCACAGACAGCAATTCTACCATAGGGATCAAGCCCCTGGGAAGATAATAAACCAATATGTCGCCGCGTTAAGGAAGCTTGCACGCCATTGCGAGTTCGTGAACCTGGATGACTATCTCTTAGACAGGCTAGTGAGCGGAGTGAGAGATCAGAACCTTAAAAGGCGTTTAATTGTGAACCATGAACTGATGTTCCAAATGGCATTTGATGAGGCCTGCGCGGCAGAATTGGCTAATCTATCAATTGCGGAGCTGCCCTGGGGACAAAGCCCACCCAAGCCGAATAGGGAAGCTTTATTAGTGAATGAGACAGGTGAGGGCGACCTATCCGACTCAGATGGCGAGCTGGATGTCTGCAGAGTACATGAAGCGAGAGCTAAAACATTCATGGCTAAGTCACCGAGAGGAGCAGTCACTGAGTGTTATAGTTGCGGAGGGGACCATCTACGTGCCTCGTGCAGGTTTAAAGACGCTGTCTGCCACCGCTGTGGCCGGCAAGGCCACATAGCAAGAGCCTGCCGGTCCGCGCAGCCGCAGTCTAGAGCGAGGGTTCCTAGTAACCAGGAAGGACAACGGCGATTCCGTCCGACAACAGAGCGCAGCCACAATGCCCGGAGCTTCTCCACAATCCATATGGTCGTTCCAGATGAAGGGCTCATTAAAAATAAAATCCACCTCACTGTGTACATCGAGGGAAGGCCGTGCCGCATGGAGGTGGACACAGGATCAGCCACCTCCATCATATCCTGGGCCACCATAAAACGTCTTGTTCCGAAGATTTCAAAAAGGAGGCTAGACCCTTGCAATGTGATTCTGCGAGATTACCAAGAGGGGGCAATTCCCGTGGTGGGCTCTGGTTCTTTCAGGGTTCGTTTTAAGGGATTTGCTGGATATTTATCATTGGTGGTTGTGGATGGGCCCCTACCAAGCCTCCGAGGGCTTAATTGGTTCGATGCCTTAGGTCTCACCATTCAGGGCGTAAATACCATTAGGTCTACTGAACTTGACGAATTATGTAAGGAATTCCCAGGGGTATTTGATGACCAGTTGGGAAAATATACAGGCACCCCTGTTTCTTTTAGTTTGGATCCCCAGGTCCAACCGCGAAGACTAAAACCACGCCGTGTTCCCTTGGCGTTGCGTTCAAACGTGGACGCAGAATTGGACAAACTCATTGCACAGGGGGTCCTAGAACCTGTTGATTACGCCCCCTGGGAGACCCCAACCATCATCGCCATTAAGGCAGATGGTTCAATCCGAATCTGTGCAGACTACCAGGCTACTATTAATCAGGCATTGTTGTCACATGCTTATCCCGTTCCGGTAGTGCAGCATTTGCTACATTCCTTGGGAAGCGGGTCAGTCTTTGCCAAGTTAGATTTAGTACAAGCATACCAGCAGTTGCCTGTGGATGATGAGACGGCCACTGCACAGACCATTGTCACGCATCGGGGAGCCTTCAGATGCCGCCGCTTGCAATTCGGCGTGAGCGTAGCCCCGGGAATTTTCCAAAGTTTGATGGAGAGGCTCCTCCATGGAATTCCCAGAGTGCTACAGTATTTTGACGATGTGCTGGTCTCTGCAACCAGCACATCTCAGCTGATGGACCGCCTTCGTTGTGTCCTGTCCAAATTTAGGAGTGTAGGACTCAAAGTTAAGAAGTTTAAGTGTAGCATTGCTGTACCTCAAGTTGAATTTTTGGGGTTCTTAATTGATAGCAAAGGAATTCATCCTACGGAAGCGAAAACTAAAGCTATCCTGGACGCTCCCATTCCTATGTGCAAATCTGAACTTCAAGCCTTCCTCGGCCTGTTAAACTTTTATGCTGTTTTTCTACCCCATAAGGCATCCGTGGCAGAGCCCCTCCACCGGCTGTTGGACCGAGGTGCTCCATGGAACTGGACCGCGAAAGCCGCTGCTGCTTTTCGAGCGGTCAAACAATTGCTTGTGTCAAATTCTGTTCTAACTCAGTATTGTGAAAATCTTCCACTTATTCTAGCTTGTGATGCCTCCCCGTATGGAGTTGGCACAGTCCTTAGCCACGGGTTTCCGAACGGGTTCGGAACCCAGTTGGTCACATAGCTATTAAACGAATCCAGCTTCCCCATTGAGTGTGCAACCGTCATAAATGCACACCAGTTGCCAAGCGTCTGAATTTTGATCACATGATCTGCAACAGTTCTAAGAGTGAGGATTAGTTCTTAGTTGCTTTTTTCAGTGCTGTTGTAACTTTGAACAGTCACTAAATGAATGGTTGTAAGTTCGAGGGCTGCATGTATATCACCGACTGAAATATACACAAATTAATTACTTTGGAGAGACGTACCATTTTAGCTCATGCCAAAGCAGGGTGTTCAGTGCAAATCTACCTTTAAGCAATTTACACTTTATTCACTGACCATCATTTCTAAAATAAATTCTTTTTTATGTTGTGATTTTTCTTTATTTTGGGATCTAGGGATATCTAGAATTGTTCTTTAAATGCTGGTTAAAGTTCTACGTAAAGCAAACTAAAGTCCTAAGTAAAGCAAACTAAATCCAAACTAATATTCCTTTACTCATCTTCCACTAAGAGACAGTGTGCTACATGGAAAGTGTCTTGAGTATGTCAAAAACACTCGTCATTCTAAGTATATTGATAGTTTACAAAGAAATTATTTGGAAGGTGTGCCATTAGAAACTAAAGCTCAGGAGTTGCTTGAATTTTATCTTAACTTTCCCAATACATAGCATTTATTTATGTTTTTAAGGGTTTTTTTTTCCATCTTGTTTTTTTTTATTTTGTTTTCTTGTATCATTTGTTTTTAACACTTTTATCAATTTCTAAACCACTCGGAGATGCTGGGAGTCTGGTAGCATATAAATTTAACAAATTATTATTATTATTATTTATTGTAACTTCTTTGATTGTTGTGAGCCACCCAGAGTCTCTGAGAATTGGGCAGCACAAAAGTTTAATAAATTATTATTATTGTTGTTGTTATGCAAATTGAGTTTTTTCTCTTATCCTTCCAGCTAGTAATCTTGAAGAAGTTTGGGGTTCTATGTTACTGTTTTTGAATAGGCAGCATGGAAAAGCATGATAAAACAGAATAAGGATAAATAAACATATTTGAGAAGGAAAGAGCCTTGATAGTACAGTGGTTTAGTGCACCCTGTTATTAACACAGCTGCCTGCAATTTCTGCTGGTTCGAATCTCTCCAAGGCTCAAGGTTGACTCAGCCTTCCATCCTTTCTAAGGTAGGTGAAATGAGGACCCAGTTTGTGGGGGCAATAAGCTGACTTTGTATAAAATATACAAAAGAATGAAGGCTATTGCTTAACGCATTGTAAGCCGCCCTGAGTCTCCGGAGAAGGGCAGCATATAAATCAAATTAAAAAAAAAAAAAGCTCTTAATATAAAAATACCAGAGTAAATTGGGATTAGAAGGATTTTATTAATTTTTGTTTTTTATCTGAATTAGAAACTATAATTCATTTTTTTTGCAAAGAATGTAATAGTGCAAAAGAGTGCAAGGAAAAAATTCTTTAGAAATAGAGTTGGGGAGGTTTGTAAATTTTGCTCTCTCTTTTGATTATTAGCTAGATTAAAGCTATTAACAACTATTAATACCATAATTCTGGAATCCCACTTTTCTGAATGCTGTAAAGCTCTGTCTTTTTAGTTATTATGATTTGGGGTTTTCCCCACGAATGGATGAAAACATAATATTGGACGAACGTGCAATATTTCCACATTTGTGTCTGTATCGAAGTCAGATGTCTTCAAGTTGGCATATAGCACCACAGAAATTTCATCCGCTGAGAGTGTGATTGTGCTGTGCCATCATATTGGAACCAGTCTCACTTTGACCTAACATACTATCCTATTCCTTGGAGTCAGTGTTTTCAAATCTTGTTATTTACACAGCAATTTGGAACGTGTTTTGGTCATGATGTCAATTTTTGAAGCCATAACATGGATGAGTCATGCAAAACATAATTTTATTTTTTTCATTTTGGGAAAATGCAGAGAAGAATTTCCAAAACTCTAGCCACTAATATAACGTAATTGACAAGGGGAAACTGTTCTATTTCTAGAACTAAAATGCATTTTAAGTGGTAAGGGAGAGCAAGATTGAGTTGATGGCCAAATTATCTTTCATTTCTTTGAGATTTTACATATTTTTACCATTACTTCAAAACAGTCTGGACCTCTCATGTATTTAGTGTTTAAACAACCTTCACAAAACCATCCCATCTTTTCAATAACAGGCTGTTGGGGAGGGGAAAGAAAAGACTGTTTTTAATAGCTTTCTCCTTGGTACCTGACAGACTTGGTGACCAAAAGAAAAAAGCACAATAATCTCTTGTAGTTGCCATATAAATGTCAAATCTACATTAATAATAACCTTAAATGACTACTTGTTAGCTCATCCAAGCAGACCTTCAGAGTGAAGCACCCTTTTCTCAAAATCACAAATGGATGAAGTTGAGACTTAAATATGATCCAATTACAAAGATGGTACATCATTCAAAAATTTGATATAAATAGAAGGGAAGATTATGAAGGATATGAACTGACAATAAAAAGAGCAATAAAAAGAGGAACTGAAGAAAAGAAGAATAAATGAAGGAAAGCTTATGCTGTCTTTTAGAGTTAGTTAAATGTTCCTGTTTATTCATTATTGTTCTAAATCTTCTCCATTTTAAGACCATATCTCTTTTAACTAGAGACACAATGGACCCTCAGAACTTTAAAAATTATTTTGTAATCAGTCCAGGATGAAAGCTATCAGTGATATGCTTTTTAAACAGAAATTTTCAGAAATTTATTTTTGAATGAGCTATGCTATACTTATAGAATCTGTGTGGTGAAAAGAAATTTTTGATGAAGGAAGTTAAATTTAGAGGTTTATAGAGGGCAAGGCAAGGCCCAATTATCTCGGAACGACATATTCATATCACTGGCCTTGTTACTATGGTCCTTTAAGTCAATCCTGACTCTGGATGACTATAGAAATAAGCCCAGGTAATTTTCTTGGAAATATTTTCTGAATGTGACATGCCAGTACCTTGTTCCTGTGGTGGGAAAGAATCACTGGCCCATATAGGGGAAGATTAGAACTCACAGTTTCCCAGCTTCAAATCCAGTGCTTTTAACCACTATACCATATTGACAATATGGGTTTTACTTCTGTACTATTGGCTGCTGTAGCATTCTCTCCATATCTGGGAAGCTCATTCCATGCTCTTAAACTTTGACAGTAGCAAATATAAGGTACCCACTGTAGCTTTCATAGAGATTTGTGGTTCCACCATATCCAAGTTCACATAAATACAAACACACACAAATAACTTTCCCCCCCTCCAGTTCTACCTAGACGCATATATAGAAAGGCTCAATTGAGAGGCAGCTTAAACAGTAAGCAGCACTGACCCAAATGGGAAGAAGTTCTTCATGTGAGATTTCTTTCTGGCTTTATCCAGTATTGCCATGGCATCTAGGTTGCCTTCAGTTGGGGCACATATCAAAAGCAGCTCGTTCTTTTCTTTGCCAGGCAGTTCTTTTACCAGCCCTGGCAAAAGAAACCAAAGGGAAAAGAGTGGTTTAGTTGACAGTTTTCTGATTCCACAGATCATCTTTGTGGGATCAGAGAACTAGCATTAAATGAACCATTTCTCTCCACTCCTTCTTGGACCAAGGACTGAATTCCCAGTGATTCTTCAAACATCAACTGGAAGAGAAAGAATTTGGAAATTATGGTAGAAGGATGTATCAGAGTTAAGGAGTGTGTCTTTATCCTTGCATCCAGAGGTGGTACTCAGCTGGTTTGTACCAGTTCGGGCAAACTGGTAGCAGCGGCTGTGCCGACCCCGTCCACCCACCCTGGCGTAATGCCGTCCTATTTAGCTACATTTTCAAGTCCGGGCGAATGCGTGGAAGGTGTGCGCCAGTGGTGGGTTGCCCCCGGTTCGCACCGGTTCTATAGAACCGGTAGTAAAACCGGCGAGAGGCTCCGCCCACTGACCCCGACCTCATCAAAACGCTTCTGCGCATGCGCAGAAGAGCACACACAAGAGCAAGCGAGCGCGTGTGTACAGCCCCGTTGTGAACCGGTAGTAAAGGTAAGTAGAACCCACCCCTGGTGCGCGCGCACGTGAAGCAAGCGTGCACGCGTGGGTGGTGGTGGTGAACCAGTGGTAAGAATATTTGAAACCCACTGCTGCTTGCATCTCTTCTAGACGTCAAAGGCATAGGTTCAAATAACTGCAACCTAGACCTTTCTGCTGTGTGTGGGAGAAAATTACTTAGAATGCAAGAAGAACAAATCATTTAAAACTAGATGATGGTTCACTGGAAGCATTCACAACAAAACTAAAACTGAAATATTTTGGACATTTAACAAGAAGGCAGGAGTCACTGGAGAAGACCTGATGCTTGGAAAAATTGAAGGCAATCAGTAAGCGGCTGACAGAAGGCAAGCTGACTAGATACCGTCACACATGATCATAAGAACTCAAAGAAACAATTATTGACAAACAATCTTTGCAAAATGGTGCATCTGAAGAATCTGAAGTGACTATAAGACTGCACTCTTAAAGTTTAGCTAAGAAAAATTACGGTTACTAACAAAAGGCTAATCTTGAGTGGTTAAGTTACTAAATAACAAATAGCTAGTTAAGCCATGACAGGGGTGTCAAACTCGATTTCATTGAGGGCTGCATCAAGGTTGTGTTTGACCTCAGAGGGATGGGGTGTGTGTGGCGGGGATGGATATGGCCGTAGTGGGCATTTCACACAGGCTCAAGATGCATTTTTCCCCCTTCCCTTCTTTCTTTCCATAGTTCTTTACTATAATCATTTTCCTATCTCTTGTACCAGATATTATGGGCAAACATTGATTACTTATTCTTCATACTCCACTAAACTTTTTATTTCTAAATTTATATCCTATTGTTTAATAGTAAATGGCTTTTCCAGAGAGAAAAGCTATCTATACTATTGCATTTTTATTATTCAATTAATAATAAAAATACAATAGCATGAATAACATGATAATATAAGATCTAACAGTAGAGGTAAATTTCCAGGATAGTAAATAGAGATGGCTACCAATTATAGAGGGTTGATTGTAGATTAAATGGACCTACAGTATGTAAAATCTGGCATTAAACTGTAGTATTAATGTAGGATGTTGCTTGTTTCCTATCCAGATCAGGCACTTACTTGAGGCCACATAATTGTAATCCAGTCCAATCCAGTCCTCTGGCAGCACCCAGGACGCCCTTGTGTGGCCCATTTTGGCTTCCCCAGCCTCCAGCAGCACTCTGTTGGCTGAAAACGGGCCCTGTGGAGGCCCCATGAGGCCTTCCCCATTTTCGGCTGGCAGGGTGCTGCTGTTATTATAGCCAATCCCAATGAAAATAGTTCTATTTGGTGGAGCTGATATGCTGGTATGGACTGCCTAGTGGGGCTGCCATTAAGGGTAGGTCTGGCCTTGCAATTGGACATGGAGCTGTACAGTTTAAGGCCTAGTTCTGTGTTAATTTAACCAGTGTAGGAAAAAAATCCTAAAATTTAAGAACAGAACTATACAGAGGAAGCAATCAAAACATGCATATATTCCTTCATGATTAACTTTTTGAGATATGTATAAAATTAGAATGTCACCTCTTTGGGATAGAATTTTTTGCATTATGCCTAATTGTTCTGCACATGTATTGTGGATAGTTAATAAAATGAATTATAAATATACTTAATAAGAAATAATGGGTTTTCTTGCCTATAGTTTTCTGTTAAGAAGATGTAGAGACAATAGCATAAACAGAGTGCATATTTCCTAAAATAGGCTTTGTTTTTATTGGATGGTTAATTTCCAGGAAGTCTAGAGCAGCAGAATGATATGAATTTGAGTTTAATGTATTTATGGTATTAGTTACAAATCAGACTTTGGCATCTCAAGTTTAGTATTTTTTGTGCATTTTTCCTCACCTACTTAATTGCCTTTTCATTCAAGTGTGCACAGCTGAAATCATAAGATTAAAAATTATAGCCAGACTTGCAACAAGGCGAATAACTCCTGAAATTAGAAGGACAAACAAATCTGCACCAAGAATGCATGTTCAATGCCAGAGGGAAAAAAAAAGTGATGAATCATAGATTTTGTATTACTGCTTAAATAGTTGGACTTTATTGAAAACAAATCGTTATCTCCTATACATCAGTGCACAGGGGAGACTGCGCCATTAAAATATGCTATACCAACTGTTAAAACATAACAATTTTAACAGGTTTACATACATGCTGTAGCCAAATCTACAGCAAATATATATGTATATACATGAACATCAGCTCATTACTAAACATCTGATGATATTAAGATAACAATGTGAGCTGAGCTTTTTGTATACCATTTTGTCTGAGTTCATAGCTAAGAATATAAATAGTCTGCTTTTGAGACCTCTCTGTAATGGCTCATTCACACATGTGTGAACATATTTGCTGTTATAGTCAGTAAATGCTAAATGCCAACAGAATGACAGAAATCTTTAACCTATTTATATATAACAAGAGCTGAACAGGAGGAGATCTGCTAGCATGTGTATAATAAATATACTTAACAGAACACTTAGTTCTGGAATTATCGCTCACTTTTCACTATAAACACACTGTAACAAATTTCATAACAGTTAAACATGAAGACTGTTCTCAAATATTATTTGAATGCTTTGGAGTATTCCAAATTATTTCAGTACATTATCTTCTTTCAGTGTTAATAGTCTTTCTCTTTACAGCCTGTTATTCACATTCTATCTACCATCACTCATAAAATTAATTCATCATGGAAAGCAAAATTGTAAGTTCAGTCTCTTGGATTGCCATCCTAATTATCTAGAAATATGCCATATGGAACTTCATCTGCTAGTTGTGCGCTAAATGTACCTAAATGTGTGGAATTCTAATTCTGTAGCATATAAAAGTGAACTATTGTTTTTAAATATACGTAAGTGTAACTATTTTGTTTTGATGAACCCAAATACGGTAACTATGCTGCAGGATTAATGGTCGATAAGTTTATATGACCATGGGATTTATACAGAGGTGGGATTCACTTACTTTCCCTACCGGTTCACAAATGTGAGCGCTAGCTACGCTCGCATGCGCCACCTTCTGCACATGCTCGGCCTTCTGTGCATGCTCTTTGCTTGTGTGCGCGCCTTCCGCGCATGCACCCAGCCTCAAAAACATGGCAAAATAGGACATCATTATGTCCAGGTGGGCGGGCGGGGCCTACTGCAATTGCTGCTACTGGTTCGCCCGAACCAGACAGAACCGGCTGAATCCCACCTCTGGATTTATACAAATCCTTCTATATACAGTGAAAATATGTGTTTTGATATTCCTGAATAATGAACCTAGTTATATTGGGTATAGATCACTGGTTAGAATGCAGTACTGCAGGTTACTTCTGATGACTGCCAGCTGCCAGCAGTTCGGCAGTTCGATTCCCACTGGCTCAAGGTTGACTCAGCCTTCTATCCTTCCGAGGTGGGTAAAATGAGGACCCAGATTGTTGTGGGCAATATGCTGACTCTGTAAACCACTTAGAGAAGGCTGTAAAGCACTGTGAAGTGGTATATAAGTCTAAGTGCTATTGCTATTGCTCTTATAGGGCTAATAGACTTTTTCTCAACTGGGTACCAGCCAAAATTAACAATGTAGGCATTTGGAGGCTCCAAGTTGGGGAACCCTCATCAAATAGAATATTCCCTACTCCTTAACCTCTAGTTTAAGAGAAGAAGAAGGAAAATTCATCACAGCTTTCCATCTGTGGGTGCACTTTGATCTTAATCTTCAAGAGTGTTTCTTGTCCTTCTTCCTGGCCAACTTTTCACCAAGTATAGTTCATATAATTTCTGCAATATGTCATTGTAGCCCAGCTGGGTATAGTTAGATCAATTGATTCCCCCCCCCCACCCTCCACTTCTCTATAACTAGAATCTTCCTGTTGTCAAGACACCCAACAATAATTCTCTGCCGTCAAGATGTTTTAAGGATTTGTGTTAGGACAGCTTCTATTGAATTACTTGGATGTGGTTATTGCACACAGAGATACTTTGAAGAAATACAATTTAATTATTTGCACCTAGGTAGTTTCCTATCTATAATTTTAGTTATATGTTGATCGATCTAGGGTTTTTTATTTGACAATGTTATGATTTCATTATTGATCCTGATGCAGCCCAAGTGTTACGGGTTTTTTACTAATCCAGCATTCCATATTCAGAATGATCATTTATTGATGGTTCCTCATTATTGAATATCACAAAACATTCCTCTGAAAACAACTAAAGGCTCAGTTTGGGATTACATTTTGGTTCAACTTTAAATCCCAAAGGTACTTTTTGGACAACCATGACCTGGATGACTGAGAATCTCCATAGACATTCAACTTTAAATGGTTTTTCATCAGCATGGCTGGTGGACATTCCAGGACATTTCCTTACTATGGAGCAAATGAGGATATGGCCTCCTCTATTCTATTTTCACATTTTTATGAGAATATTTTTAACTGAATACTAAAATACTAAATACTAAAAATGAATAAAAATAAAATGAAATAAATAGTGGAGGCATCTATTGATATCATATGTCCTGTATTCTTCTCATTAGTAATTGACAATTCAGTGTGGAATTCAGTCTATGAAAATATCTTTCTCTTCTGATAGACTTACTAAAGAATGTTGGACCTAAGACAGATAGAGAAGCATTGCTAGAACTACAGGGACAAAGTTTAATCACAATTTAAAAGTATGCTGCCATAGCTACCATTCCAAGAGCCCACATTTTTGTGTTTGATATTTGCATGATGAAACAGTCATTGGGATGAATCATTACGCATAACCTTTTGCACTAAGATCCCTGGTTCAACTCACACTGAATGTAAGAATAGAAGCTTATTTTTAGAATGTAAAAAGTTCTAAATCAGATGTTCCTCTCTGCTATTTTTTTCTAAATTAGATCTAAGTCTGCAATTCTATGCATTCTCACTCAGAAGCATATGTAATTAATTGCAGAAAATCAGCTTACAAATATGCTTGAATCCCAATGGACTGGTTATTTTATATCCTATTAATATTATTTAGATTACTGAACAAAATAAGGTTACATAGCTTAAGAATTAAGCAGAAATGTGTAAAAACTGTCCCCAGGATTATCAGAAATTGTTTGGTATATTAAATATGAAAGTATAGTTTAGCCAGATAGCAATTACATTTATTAATTCTTTTAATTATTATTTTTAAAAGTATTTTATTGAAATTTATTATCATATTAATTTAATATGTCTTTAAACCTTTGGTGGTCCTTTCAGCTTCTTCTGTTATTCTGAGGCCTAGTCAAGAGTTGATGCACTAATCTGTATAGATAAAAAGCTACAGTGAAAGCCAGCATCAAATCATCTTTCCTTAGTTGGTTAAAATGGTACTACCCTAGGAGGCAGAAATGCATTGGAATATGACAACTCACCATGGCTTACTTGCCATGGGACAACTCACCACAGGACAAACCAATGTGGGATAACTCAAGAGAGACACAAGTAGAATTGTAGCTAATGCAAGCCTCGATGATGTCTAATTTTAGAAGGTTCAAGCTTAAAGAAAAATAAGACCCACTGCAATTCACTTGTCTCTCTCTTGATTTACCGAGTTGGCCTGGAAAAAGGGTGAGTTGGCCAGCATGAGTCAGCCGGGACAAGACAACTGGAGTGAGTTGGCCATGGTGAGTTGTCCTAGACTAGAGATGGCTAACCTTTTCCAGACTGAGTGCCCAAAGCACGCACCTGAATGCCCAAACCCCCAAAATGCAAGTGCGACTAGCCCCTGTGTGCACAGCCCACCCCCGCACATGTGTGCAATGCCCCCTGCATGTGCCCCATCCCCCCATGCATGTGTGGTGGAGACCCGAAGATCAGCTGGCTGGTGGGAGCCGTGCACACATGCGCGGCAGAGTTGAACTGGGGCAAAGGCTCGCGTGACCACAGAGAGGGCGCTGCGTGCCACCTCTGGCACATGTGCCATAGGTTCACTAACACGGTTTACTAACACACCATTGCACAGTGTATCCTCTAGGTACTTAGTGTAAAATATTAAATCATATTGTGCAACTTATCCAAACTATTTGCATCGAAAATAACAGATTTTATTTCACCTCAAAATTCAGTATTTGAAATCTGGCAACAGAAATTTGACAGTTGTGAACTTTTCTATTTAGTTTAATGACTGTTGGTATCTGTTATAAAGTTTATTAATTATTATACATCCTATAAAGGTAGGTTACTACTAAAATCACAGCTAATGATGAATAGAAGCTTCAATAAAAAGAGAAGTTCATTGTGAACTTCAAAACATTGTGGATGATAGCTGTACTTACTTACTTACTTACTTACTTACTTATTTATTTTTGAAGCTATCTGAATCCATAGTGACTAGAAGAAAACAAAATACAGCAAGGGGAAAAAAAGACCAGAGTGACCAGAGACAGAAACCCCCAAAGCCCAAAAGCATTCAATCACCATCCCACCACCATCACCACCTTTCTAGGAAAACAACCAGATCTGAAGTAGCCGACATAAATTCTAAAAGATCAAAGGGTGGGAGCAGTAGGAATCCCTGGAAAGATTCTACAGGGATGGTATCTTCCCAGGGAACCTTATGGCACCTTGGAATATGACTACACTAGCTCACCTTACTGGATGGATAGAAGCCTACAGAGACATGTGGTTTCTCAAATAACTAGGCCAGTGGTGGGTTGCCCGCGGTTCGCACCAGTTCTGTAGAACCGGTAGTAAAACCGGCAGGAGGCTCCGCCCACCAACCCCGACGTCATCAAAACGCTTCTGCACATGTGCGGCCCCGCTGCGAACTGGTAGTAAAGGTAAGTAGAACCCACCCCTGAACTAGGCCCTATGCCACGAAGGGCTTCATAGGTTATAATCCACACTTTGAATTGCATCCAGAAGCATATTGGCAGCCAGCGTGGTTCACAAAGCAGTGGGGATACATGCATATACTGTAACACTATCTGTTCCATTGTATTCTGGACAAACCATAGTTTCTGAGTGGTCTACAAGGGCAACCCCATGTAGAATGCGTTAAAGTAATCCAATCTAAAGGAGACCAAGACATGACTGTCTCAAAGCCCTTCTGATTCTGGAACGGATAAATTTGCACAAAGGGCTTCTTGGCCATGGCTGCCTCCTAGTCTTCTCTTTTATGCTCCCATGACCTTGTTCTGAAGAAAACCAAACATTGTCTTTAGAATCCCCAAATTCATTAGGATTGCTGATGCATTTTGAAAAGGGCTTGAACATGTTTCTTCTTCATGAAACAGTGAATATGAGAAAGCATTGAAATAAATATCTTCTGACTGCATGTGTCCTGCTTGCAGCTATGGTTCATTTGCAAAAAAATTTGGAATTGACAATGGAATATATACCCTATCAAGATATGTATACAGATTGCAGTGAGCTAGGGGCAAAACATTAACACAACAATAGAAACAAAACAAAACATAAGCAGCAAAGACAGAACAATTGTTAGGAAAGGCTGGAGAATTCCAAGCTTGGAGCATTCAAGCACATTTGCTTGCCTTTCACTATGGACTGCCAAGGAGAAGATGTGGATGGAAACATGCTTGCATTTTTTTTCCTGTTGTTAAAAGTGATTATGTACCATTGTATGCAGAAGTAGAAGGAAAATTATTCAGATCCGCCAAAGAACTTGCCTAAATATTGACAAAAGGCTAGTAGCAGGGATTCATAGAAATGTAACTGAGCAACATTTGGAAGGCCACATGTTTCCCCATTCCTGGTTTACTGTTATTAGAAAGACCATACATTTGTTCTAGAATATAATTCACCCATGTCAGAAAAATTCATGCAATATAGTTCTCTGGGATGAAGATCCTGTACAAGACCATCAGCTTTCAAAACCTTATGTGTGCTGGATTCTGCTCTTAAAGACCAAAGGAGATCTCCCCCAGCATTTGAGCACTCTAAAAATGCTCTGTTAGATTGTGTCTGTACTTGAGAAATACAATTGATAGGAGTACATAGATCTTTGCAATGAATCCTGGCTGAACAGAAAATCTATTCGCTCCTCTCAAATTCCTCTGCTCAGTTTGTAGAAGGAACAAGTGATGTTGTAACTTTGAGATTGTTCTACTTCAAGTAAATAATTGTGCCTGTTATTTCAATCCCGGAATATTATTGACCCACAATGATATTTTAGAGATACACATTGTATGTTACAAAGTAAGAATGAAGGTACTTCTTGGTAAAATCTTTTTAGTCGGTTGAAGCATTGGATATTAGTGAAATGTAACAGAGGTGATTAATAGCCACAAGGAGTACCTTGTGTGTCAAAAGAGATTACTGTGGAGAAGGTGATGTTTTAGAAAGTGTTTGTCTTGGTACAGACCTACAGTTTGTCAAAGTTGTGTGACTGATTCATATGATTTATAATTATAGTGCGTTAACACATTTTTTTTTTTACAGATGGGTGGCAAGCAGAAATGTAATAGTTGAAGCTTTTCCCATCACATAGATATATATGTGGGGAAATCTTGCATTTTGACTTGGGAAGCGTGGACTGGAAAGGAAAGGATTGCTAGCCTTTCTGGGACAGTATTATTTTTTCCTTCACTTCAGGCTCATAACTCTTTTTATTTTATGGTCAAGAAAAATATCATCCTGGCCTTTACCATACTTGATATTTGAGGGCCACAAATCTGGTTCTCTGAGATACAGAGCCATATGTCATAATCTTTCTTAGTTTGGTGAACAATGTGTCACAACAGCTATAATGCAATACATTCTGAGAACAGCACATTTTCATCCAATCATCTGTGGACAAATGGCAGGCTGCTCCAGCCATACATAGTTTTTTTTTTTCTTTTCTGACTGGATTAGCCCCCTGCTAGCTCACGTTTTTCATATATTCTTCTAGTTGAAAATTGTGAGAGGAGCTAATAGATTATGATAATTAAAAGAACAGAATATATGTTGCTCAGGTTTGAACTGTGGAGTCCATTTAGCTGGCTTTCATGTTTAAGGCAGGACTAGAACTCACAGTTTCCTGGTTTTTTAACCTGTAACTTTAACCACTACACTGTATGTTGTAGATCAGCAGTGTCAAACTCACATCGTCATGGCGGCGTCACATGGCATATTGGGACTTCCCCCCCCCCTTTGTTAAACCAGCCTTGGGCATGGCCAGCACGTGACGGATCTGGCCTACAGGCCAGGAGTTTGACAGCTCTGTTGTAGATGATTCATTTTTTTTTTCTGGGCCTACTGGGTCTTTTGGTTCGTTTGAGATATTTTGAAAGACTTTAGCTGGTTTGTGTGCTATGGTAATGCCATGTGGTTGTAATCAGTGGTGGGTTTCAATTTTTTTTTACTACCGGTTCTGTGGGCATGGCTTGGTGGGCGTGGCAGGGGAAGGATACTGCAAAATCTCCATTCCCACCCCACTCTAGGGGAAGGATACTGTAAAATCTCCATTCCCTCCCCAATCCCGGGGAAGGTTGCTGCAAAATCCCTATTTCCTCCCAATCAGCTGGGACTTGGGAGGCAGAGAATAGATGGGGGAGGGGCAAGTCAGAATTTTTATTACCGGTTCTCCGAACTACTCAAAATTTCTGCTACCCGTTCTCCAGAACTGATTAGAACCTGCTGAAACCCACCTCTGGTTGTAATACTCTGTTGGTTGTTTCTGAGATGTTTTTTATAGTTTGTGTTGGTTGTGCCATAATGGGTTGAGTGGGTATCCATTTTATTGGAAAACGTTATATAAGAAGTCTGTTTCCTTTTTCTGGTGTTCCTGGTTGCTACAGTGCATTTGTATTCAACTAAACAATGTCCCTTTCTTGTGGGTGGTTGGGTTGTTACTTTAGTTATGGAGTTCTTGGTTAATGTGGGTCATTTTTCAATAAATTTGCATTTCTTATTTGCCATTGTTGCCTCTGCTAATGAAGATATCCAGGAAGATTAGAATTTTCTATGGAATTCCTCTGATTTGTTGATGTATTTGTCCAGTAAACTAAAAGTAGGTATTGAGACAGAGATTAATGAGGTTCATGGTTCTGTGTATTTTGATCTAAGTGTATTTGGCTAGGCTGTGTAATACTGCTACTATGTAATACTGTGTAATACTGCTACTATGGATTTGTTATGAGAAGTCAAAATCTAGCAGCCTTAACTTTAAATCTCTTTGTAATAATTACTTTGATCCTCTAGTAAAACCTGTTGCCACACATTAATCTTTCAACTAGATGCACAGTAACTCTTTTCTAAGGAACTCCAACAGCCATTTGTGGTTGGGACAATTTTATCCAAATGTTCCTTTAAAAAAAAGAAGTAGAAATAACAGTGCTATTTTCCACAGCAAACTCTATGGATCCACAACGTGCCAAAAACATATTGAAAGTTTCAAAAGCATAAGAATACATGGCCCTAGAGAACACAAATAGCAATAAAAGCAAAGCAAGATCACAAGAATCCAACATTCCAGTAGCTTAAAAGGTTTTCCCCAAATTAATTCCATAATAAGGCCCTCATTATGCATTGAATTCTGTAATCCCTTTCTGTTTCACTGCTATCACAATCGTACTAATGGTGTTTTTTTTTTTAAAAAGGGTAAAACAAGAGAGGCTCTTCATCTTACTATTGGCACTAATCCTGTGCCACTCTTGAAGGGTCTTCTCTCTGATGGGGAGAGACATAGGCAGGAACCTTATTTTCCCTCCTTGTTGCAGATACTAGCAGGTTTGACCCATAAGGTAAAGGTAAAGATTCCCCTCGCACATATGTGCTAGTTGTTTCCGACTCTAGGGGGCGGTTCTCCATTTCAAAGCCGAAGAGATGTCCGAAGACATCTCTGTGGTCATGTGGCCAGCATGACTAAATGGCAAAGGCGCATGGAACGCTGTTACCTTCCCACCAAAGGTGGTCCCTATTTTTCTACTTGTATTTTTATGTGCTTTTGAACTGTTAGGTTGGCAGAAGCTGGGACAAGCAATGGGAGCTCACCCCATTATGCAGCACTAGGGATTCGAACCACTGAACTGTCAACCTTTCGATCGACAAGCTCAGCATCTTAGCTACTGAGCCACCGCGTCCCTCTGGTAAATCTTAAATAATTGGGTAATGAAATATCAGCAAGATAGCAACCAAGCTTAGAGAGCACCAAGGACTCCACATAGCAGTTGTTCCACCTGCCATCACAAGATATCATATAATAGTCAAATGCAACAGAGTGTTAAAGATAGTATGGAGCTAAATCTTATGAACAATGATTAAAAGAGGGACTCCTCAGGGTGCCGTCGGCCAAACAATGTCGACTGACGGCCCCCAGGGGGAGAGCCTTTTCTGTGGGGGCACCTACCATCTGGAACGGGCTTCCCCCGGAGTTACGAAACATCCAAGACTTACGCATATTCCGCCGTGCCCTGAAAACATTTCTATTCCAACAAGCTGGTCTGGCCTAACTCTCCCTTTTTAATTGGCTTTTAAACTGGCTTTTAAATTGGGTTTTAAACCTCTTTAGATAAATTTGGATGTTCTTAATCTTTGAGCCTAAATTACTTAATCTGTTTCTTAATAGTTTTTAACTTCTATATGTATTTGTATTTATTATGGCTGTTCACCGCCCTGAGTCCTTCGGGAGTAGGGCGGTATACAAATATGAAAAATAAATAAATAAATAAATAAAAAAAAAAGGACTGGATATATTTAGCCTAAAAAAAAGAAGGCTAAGGGGAGGCATGATAGCATTTCCATTACTTGATGAGCTTTCATAGGGAAGAAGATACAGATGTATTTACAAAGCTCCAAGGGTAGAACAGGAATGAATAGTCAAAAGCTTTTTTTCCCATAGAGGGAAATTCAAACTTGAAATAAGGAGGAAATTCCTGACTATGAGGCTTATTGACCAGTGATTAGCCTGATTACTGGAGTTGTGGGTGTTTCAACACTACAGATTTTCAAGCAAAGGGTGGATAACCATTCATCTGGGATGATATGAAGGACTAGAAGCCCTTCAAGGTCTCTTCCATCCCTGCACATCTATGATATCATATTCATATTCTAGCATAGTACATCAGATCATATGTAAGGTCATATGATACTGTTGGTCAGACTTTTCTAGGAATGAAATTCTATGCTGATCTGATTTTTGATGGATGTCCAAAGTTTTTCCAATCATCCTTTATCTCTTCCCCCTTCCTTATTTTATACATTATCACTTCCTTCTGCAAGTTGCTAGTGCCTAGCGAGTAGGATAGGATAGGATTGTGCTCCAGGCATTTTCCCATACAGATTAAATTGTACAATCTGTACATATATGGTGTTTGCCATATGCCCTGGCTTGGAGAGGTTTATTTGGTAATTATGTGCTTGGCTATGTGCCTGTAGTGCGTACAAGATGAAGATCAGTATAAGTTACAGGAGATGAGCCAGAAACAACATATTTAATTGGAATTAAATACAGTGAGAAGGATGACATGGTGTTTAAAGTGCCAGGAAAGAATGCATGTGTTTTCCTGCTGCATATTTCATAATGTTCAAATATACAATTCGTTTCAGTGGTGGGTTGCCCCCAGTTCGGACCGGTTTGCAAGAACCAGTAGTAAGTCCGGCACCCATCCCTGATTTGTTTGATTACCCCTATGGTATTATCATATTAAAACAGCTTTGGAAATTAATGTTCTCATATTGCCTGTTGTATATCTCCAGCATCACGTTGAACATTTTAATTCTTCCAAAGTATCAGCCCTACACACAGTGGTGTTATTCAGAACCTCGTAGTTTGTTTCCAGTGGCCTGCAGACATACTTCAAATTGTTAAATACACTTTCCAGTTTTTCTATTTATCCGTGTGACTAGAAGCTTTGCAGTCTTCTGCAGTCAGGTAAACACAGAAAGAGCAATATTGATACAAGGCTTTTACAGGACAATTAAACAAGTCATGAAAGAACTTTAGTTCCTAAAGCTACTATGAGTAGAAGAAGTTAGTCAGTACCCCTTATTCCTGAGCATGCCTCAGTTTTGCCTTGAAGGATTTTTTTAACATTGGTAGCAATGCCATAATTTCCACAGCTTACCTTATTTTTAGTACTCCTGTTTTGGTAAGATACACCTTTGGTCCAATTAGCTTGGAACTGGGTTACAGTAGAGATTTTAAGTTGCTAAACAACAGTTATAGTCTCTCAGTGCACGGTTTCTCTCCAATAGGATGTTAGGACTCATATCTGCTGGGAAATAAGTAATCCTTGCACTTTTTAATCACATCTCTAGACACCTTTTTCCTAATGATTTCTTCATATTTAAAACAGGACAAATGTTTCTTGCACTGATTGCTAGACATTGTCATCTCTTCTTGCTTCTTCATCATGGAAACAGAAGTTAGGACTGCAAAACAATACCTACATCTGAGCCAGCAACTTAAAAATGAGCCCTAACAAGAATTAAACCCAATTTGGATGAAAACGACCTCAAGTAATGTTTTAGTGCAGGAGTAGGCAACTATGGCCCTTTTATGACTTGTGGACTTCAACTCCCAGAATTCCTGAGCCAGCCATGTTAGCTCAGGAATTCTTGGAACTGAAGTCCACAAGTCATAAAAGGGCCATAGTTGCCCACTTCTGTTTTAGTGGGCAGCACACACCCTTCTGAAAATTAATTAATTAAATTAGAAGAAAGGGACGAACAAATCTCATCCTTTTATTTGATTCTCTCTGAAGGAGAAATTATTTCAGCACCAAAATGATACTTTGAGGTTCAGAATATGTGCATATAATGGTACATTGCCTATGTGTTTCTGATTCCTTCCTACAACTCTGCCCAATCTGCAGAAAGGAAACAATGGACAGAAACTTTTATTATTTATCTTCCTTTCAGGTTGATAGGAGGCATTTATTTCTTCAGGGTCCAGCATTGCTCGTGGGAAGCCAGAAATACAAAGTCCACATTTTGGATAGAGAGGACCATTGGTTTGAAAGAGGAGTAAAAGAGTCGATCTATGTGACAGATTTTATTTTCCTGAGCTCCAAGATCACCACAGATGGGGACTGCAGCCAAGAAATTAAAAGACACTTGCTCCTGGGGAGGAAAGCTATGGCAAATCTGGACAGCATACAAAAAAGCAGAGTCATCACCCTGCCAACAAAAGTGCGTATAGTCAAAGCTATGGTTTTCCCAGTTGCAATGTATGGCTGTGAAAGTTGGACCATAAGAAAGGCTGAGTGCCAAAGAATTGAGGCCTTTGAACTGTGGTGCTGGAGAAGACTCCTGCGAGTCCTTTGGACTGCAAGGCGATCAAATTGGTCAGTCCTAGAGGAGATCAACCCTGAATGCTCTTTAGAAGGCCAGGTCCTGAAGACGAAACTCAGTACTTTGGTCACCTAATGAGAAGGAAGGACTCACTGGAGAAGAGCCTAATGCTGGGAAAGATTGAGGACAAAAGAAGAAGGGGACGACAGAGAATGAGGTGGCTGGATGGAGTCACTGAAGCAGTCGGTGTGAGCTTAAATGGACTCCAGAGGATGGTAGAGGACAGGAAGGCCTGGAGAAACATTGTCCATGGGGTCACGATGGGTTGGACATGACTTCGCAACTAACAACAACAACATGTTTAAACTGAGCAGTCCTCTCTCAACACAGAGAGGGATGCAGCACCACCTATCCCTTGTCTACAACACAGTCCTTTCAGCAGTTCCAAGACCAGTTCCATTTGCACTGGATAAACCCCCAAGTGGCTTCAACAGAAAGAATGCTAACAAGCAGATGACTGCAAAGAAATACAATCTTTCCATTCCCCCTATCCTGTCAAAACCTATCCTTCCATCACCCCTCACCATCCTATCACACCTGATGAGGCTGTTTCTTCTTCTTCCTCCCCCCCCCCAAAAAAAAGTCCAGTTGCCTTTTGAAAAAGCACCTTTGAGACAACTATGACCTGGATGACTGAGAATCTCAGGACTTAATTCTGTTCCAAACTCTTCTCCATCTTTTACCATGTACTTCTTAAGTGCATTCTCTGTACATGCTCAGTTTTCATTTACAATAAATCTGCAACGAACACAGCTTTTATTAATTAATAGAAGTAATAACAATGTTTGGTGGTCCAAGATCTGGTGAATATTCTTCCAAAAAAGTGCATCAGCCTTTCCAGTCTTTTGAACTATTAAAAAAAAAAACAACTAAGGATAGAGGCTTGTACTTGTTCTCACATCTTGAAGCACTCAGCAAAATCCAATCCTTGACATTCTGTGCAGGGGGAAAACAAGCCACCACCATTCCACTTTCAGCTTGAATATTATTCCCCAGCATTTTTCTTTCCATGTATTTTGAGGAGCTTTTCCTGTCCCCAACAGTTTTATGCGAGGAGGCAAAATGTGTTTTGTCTTCTGCTTTCATGGTTGTAGAATTTTCTGCTTAGCACTTGCTGCCAAGGAATACAAGAGTCAAAGCTTGACTTGGCAAACTCTTTGCCTGGCATTGTTAGACTAACAATTCCCCAAAAGAGCTTGGGCATGTTTGATATTCAGTTTTATTTCTAGGGAATATTGTGTGTCTCAGGAGTTGGCTCAAGATATCTAGACAGGATATTTTTAGTCAGGCTACTTTCCTTGTGCTTGTTATTTGATTTGAACCTATGGACATGTCTGCATTTTGCTTACTTTAGGTTTTGGATCACCCTTCTGCTACACGAATAGTCTCAAGTTCACATGGATTGCTATGATCATGGCAACTAGAAAAATGGAAGTGCAGTTACAGCAATAGCACTTCGACTTATATACTGTTTCACGGTGCTTTCCAGCCCTCTCTAAGCGGTTTACAGAGTCAGCATGTTGCCCCCAACAATCTCGGTCCTCATTTTACTGACCTCAGAAAGATGGAAGGCTGAGTCAAACATGAGCCAGTGAGAATCGAACTGCTGGCAATTGGCAGAATTAGGCTGCAATACTGCATTCTAACCGCTCTGCCACCAAGTCATAAAATGATTTTAGGGACACACAAGTGTATGACAGTCTATGATTTAATCTAAAACTGTCTTAAATTGGACTGTAGGATTGATTCATCTACTATGCAGTCTTTGCTCTGATTGGAAGCAATAACACAAGATAGCAATTGCTGGGGATCTTTTAAATGTGACAAATATCCTCTGCCACTGAGCTTTGTTCTACTAATCCACACTTCTCTAAGAAATGACAGATGCATGAATAAACAGAAGAAAAGTCAGCAGCAGAAGACTTGTATCTCAAAGATGGAGCATATCCCTGGTTCCATTCCTAATATCATCAGGTATCTACTACTTCCTAAAACCCTGAAGAGCTATGCTTCAAAGTGCACAGGAGTACTTCTATAACATCCATCTGCTATTCCTTTGAGCAACAGTTTCTGGATTTGCAGGGTTGCCTTCAGCTTCCAGGCTCTCCTTGAAAAGACTTGGTTTAAGAAGTTGTAGACAGTTGATTGGGGATGCGGTGGCTCAGTGGCTAAGACACTGAGCTTGTCGATCGAAAGGTTGGCAGTTCAGTGGTTTGAATCCTTAGTGTTGCATGACAGGGTGAGCTCCCATTACTTGTCCCAGCTTCTGCCAATCTAGCAGTTCGAAAGCACGTAAAAATGCAAGTAGAAAAATAGGGACCACCTTTGGTGGGAAGGTAATAGTGTTCTGTGCACTTTTGGCATTTAGTTAGGCTGGTCACATGACCATGGAAACGTCTTTGGACAGCGCTGGCTCTTCGGCTTTGAAATGGAGATGAGCACCACCCCCTAGAGTCAGGAATGACTAGCACATATGTGCGAGGGGAACCTTTACCTTTTAAACAGTTGATGTGTTGACATCGATGTGCTCTCCAAAGCATCTTTTTGCTTTTGATTATGAAGCACTGCACAGCCCTAATGAAAAGTTGCTACTTGTATGTGTCAACAATACTGGGCTAGACAGATGACTGGTTTGACTCAACAGGAAGCAAATTTCAAGCGTTTCTTTTCTGAAGAGGAAAACAAACAGGCACACAAAACTGACTCTCAAGAACGGATGTAATAATCTCTTCAACGAAATGTCATCCTTTCTTTTCCAAGCATTCGTCATGATTCAACTTGTGATCAGGTATTTTATTACTCTGAAATTCATAATTTGCGGGGCAATGTTTTTCATATATTTGTTACAAATTTCATTTGCAATTTTGAAAGATTTGTTAAAAGATTTCCATTAGGAAAAAACGGTTGTTACGTTTTCCAAGACTTTGAGATTCGTAGCCCTGAACAGATGATGCACAATATAGTTTGGGGGAAAAAAATGACTTCAGCATTTATGAGGGTTCAGGTCACATAAAAGGAATGGGAAATCTTGAGTTAATTCCAGTAGTATTTTTTTAAAAAAAAAGATAGTTTATCCCTAAGGAACAAATCTAATACGATGGACTGAAGCATTAATATACAACTTAATTTGCAAGAGCATGTCTTTAAAACTCTGGGTTAAAAGAAATAATATTCAGACTTAATTTACCAATTATATTTTAAATTACGTAATTTGCTTCCATCAATTCATCAACATCCTAGTGCAGCACATGTCTCACTATGGAGAGTCAATCTTCCATTTTCAAGTAACCCAGTTAAGGACACGGTGGCTCATGTGGTTAGGATGTTGGGTTGGAGGTAATGTAAGCCCGTGTTTGAGACCTGAGTGCTGCCATGGGTTTGGGTGAGCTCTCGTCCTTCACTGCAGCTCCTGCCAGGGACATGAAAGGAGCCCCCAACTGGGCGTCCCCTAGACAATGGTAATGTCACCAACTAATTATTTCAAACTGAAAGCACCTTGGTGCTTCTGACATGAATGCAATGCGAAGTGACCCAGTCTAACTTATGTTTAAAGATAAAGTCTAAGAAATAAGAGGAAAAATATTGCTTGTCAAGTCTGAGTGGCTGAATAACAGATCCAGCAAGCCCCCAGATCAGTGATGAAATTCAATTTTTTTTACTACTGGTTCTGTGGGTGTGCCTTGGTTGGCATGGTGTGCCTTGGTGGGGCATGGCTTGGTGGGTGTGACAGAGGAAGGATACTGCAAAATCTCCATTCCCACCCCACTCTGGGGCCAGCCAGAGATGGTATTTGCCGGTTGTCCGAACTACTCAAAATTTCTGCTACCGGTTCTCCAGAACCTGTCAGAACCTGCTGAATTTCACCCCTGCCCAAGATCACTTGGTCTTAATCTAGTCCTTCTATTCTGCAGTGCCATTGATAGAGTTGATTTTCATAGTTGAACTAATCGAGACTTAAACATTTTGAAATTTTATATGGATTTTTCACCTGTGTTGTCTCTGGTGCTTGTTTGGGTTTGGGGTTTTGATGTTATGTTTCCTCTGCTTTGACAGCATATAAAGGGTCATATGGATGTGTTCTGTAGTGCCTGAATCTTCCAATGGTCATTTAGAGCAGCCCCTGACAGAACAAACTAAATGCAATTAACTACGAAGTTATAATGAAAAGAAGGCGGCCTTCTGTTTATTTCTTTTTTGGTTTACTATGCTACCTATTCTGCAGGGGATCAAGGCGGCTTATATAGAGATGATTATTATAACTTTCAACAATTACTCTGTGAGGATGAATAGGTTAGCCCCAAAGCCACCCATTGTTTCTAGTCTGAGAGGGACTTGAACCCAG
Organism: Arizona elegans; assembly: GCA_022577455.1. Taxonomy (NCBI): domain Eukaryota; kingdom Metazoa; phylum Chordata; class Lepidosauria; order Squamata; family Colubridae; genus Arizona; species Arizona elegans. Next base: position 219,593,317 of record JAKOOJ010000001.1, read on the forward strand.
GTTTATTATGATTTTCCATTTTCTTTTTCTTTTGCTAGTTATTTTTTTATTAAATTTGCTCTATTTATCTATTTTTCCTTTGATTAATAGACTGTAAAGTGTGTGTCTCTCTTTATATGTACATGTATAAGTATATGTATATACACACATACACATATACATATATGTATATGCAGTACACTATATATATGTGTGTGTGTATGCATATGTGTGTATACCTATACATACCCCCCGCCCCCACACACACATATGGGAAAGAGAGAGAGCGAGAGCAGCACACTAAGCAATAATGCAATACTGTACAAGAGGGACTTTAATAAGTAAACAGTTTAATTTTGAAACCTCTAGTATAACAATTACTTTGATGTCAGTTGCAATGTTTTTTTAATGTTATATTCAGCTTCGAATGAAAACAAACCCTAAATAAATTTAGGCTGTATTATTGCCATCTTGGCAAAATCACGAAACTGTGTTTCACTTACTTTGGCCATGCCAAAGTCATGCGGGGGAATTCAATGGAGAAAGCAATTATGTTTGGAAGAGTTAGTGGTAAAAGGAAACCATGCTGTCAAAGAACAGGATGGCTGGACACCATCAGAGCTGACACCAGCCAGAACATAGAAAAACTCAGGGAAGTAGTGCAAGATTGGAAGATGTGGAGAGAATTTGCCTATAGAATCACCAAGAGTCATACATGACTGAATTGACATCATCATCATCATCATCATCATCATCATCGTCATCATCGTTGTTGTTGTCTTAAATTATAATTAAAATTGATAGAATATTCTTTCTCCTTTCCATTCTCAATGTTCCTAGATATTTAAATAATAGAAGACTAATGGTTTTAACACATATTATATAACCAACAGTGTATAGAAACAACACAATGTACTAAGATTGGGAAGAAGAAAGTAGAAAGGAAAGAAGGGAGGGAGAGATTGAGAAGAAAGATTGCTGTACAATAAAAAAGATAAAATGGAAGAAAGGCAACCCCAAACATGCATAAATGTACTAGGGTAAAGAATGAGTTATTAAAAAATAAAAGAGAATAAATATGAGTTAAAACAGAAAAATTAGAATTTGAGGGCGAATTAAGATGTTGTTTATATAAATAAGCATAGAAATTTTAAGACACGATTAAAAAATGGAAAAGGAAATTTTGGCAAAAATTGTAACTGAGTAAAATGTACTTGAATATATTAAATTGTATAAGTGATGATATGGCCAATACTCTGTTCATAAAATATGCGGGTGAAAATGGGGGAAAAAAATAAAATAAAACTTGATTAAAAAAATGTATTAAGACTGAGTAAGAAACATTCATAACTACATTATTAGTACATAATATGCTAATATTAAGGGGAAAAGGAGAATAAAATTGCCTTTTCCAGAGCACTGTTTGTGGAAAGTTAATTCTGTTGTTGGGAGTATTACATCTAAATCAGAATAGATACAATCTAATAATTTTTCCACATTATCTAATTAATCAAAGGCATAACATGCCTAATTTTAGGGTAATACTTCACACAACACTATTTTTCCCTCCAAATTTCTTATCAGTTTGTATATGACTATGAAGTATATACTTACTAAGCAGGTATATACAAAAGTATGAAGGCTATTGCTTAATGCATTGTAAGCCGCCCTGAGTCTCCGGAGAAGGGCGGCATATATAAATCGAACTAATAAATAAATAAAATTTCAATCGATCTTTTCCTCATTTGTGAAATAGCTGATGAAATGGCTCCCATTCATTGTCAAAGTGTGGACAAGGGCATGTTCTCAGTCCTGTTGTGGTGAGGGATTTTTTTTTACTTGTGCCCTAGTCTCCTGATTGTTAATTCATTTTGTCTAAATATATGATTCCAGAATTTTTATATCTGGAGAAGACCTGGGCATAGTAGAGCACTACATATACTGTACCTTGGCCAACAGATCTTAATAGAAGGTGATACGATAAAGGAAATTGAACGGAGTGTTAAATGTGGTTGGCAGGCTTTGAGCAAGCTAAGCATAATTTTCAAGAACAACCTCCCCCTATGCCTGAAGAGAAAAGTTTTCAATCAGTGTGTGCTACCTGCTCTAAGATATGCCGGTGAAGCATGGGCACTAAGCTCACAATCGATACAAAAGCTACGAAGGTTGCAAAGAGCATCACAAGACAAGATAGAAAGACCTGCACATGGTTTAAAGAACAAATAAAAGTATACAATATCATTAAGAGACTAAAAGAATTGAAATGGAAATGGGCTGGTCACATAGCAAGAAGAACTGATGGCAAGTGGACTAAGGCAGTCATAGAATGAATCCCATTTGATAAAAAGCATCCATGAAAGAGACCTAGAACAAGATGGATTGACGACATCGGCAAATATTGCAGGCCCAATTGGCAAAAGAAAGCTCAGGACTATATTGGCTGGAAATATGCGGAAGGAGGCCTTCATCCTGCAGTGGATAGACAATGGCTAAAATAATGATCATCATTATCATCATTATCATTATGATAATGATCATCATCATTATCTCAACCTTCCTAATGCCACGACCCTTTAATGCAGTTCCTCATGTTGTGGTGACCCCCAACCAGGGGTGGGTTCTAAATATTTTTACTACCGGTTCTGTGGGTGTGGCTTATTTTATGGGCGTGGCTTGGAGGTCATGTGACTGAGTGGGCATGGCTAGCTGGTCATGTGACCAGGTGGCCATGGCTATGTGTATAGGGACTACTCAGAGGGCTGAAAAAAGTCATTTCTGATAGGTCCTCGCACTTATGACTGGTCCTCACACTTATGACCATCCTCACATTTATGCCTGTGCAGCATTCTTAACAACCATGTCACTCGTTTCACAACTGCTTCTCTTCAACATGGTATAAGGTAGGGCAAAAAACGTAAAATGTGAGGACAGTCGTAAATTTGAGGACTGGTCAAAAGTGCGAGGACCAGTCAAAAATAACTTTCTCAGCCCTCTGAGTAGTCCCTGTGCACAAAAGGACTACCCAGAGGGCTGAAAAATGTGATTTCTGACAGGTCCTCGCACTTTTGACCGGTCTTCGCAGTTATCATCATTTATGCCCGTTGTACCATTCTTAACAACCGTGTCACTCATTTCACAACTGCTTCTCTTCACCATGGTGACAAGATAGGGCAAAAACATAAATTGTGAGGACAGTCGTAAGTTCGAGGACTGGTCAAAAGTGCGAGGACCAGTCAAAAATAACTTTTTCAGCCCTCTGAGTAGTCCATATGCATAAAAGGATACAGCAATAGAAAGGGATGAAAGAAGGGAAGGGAAATTAGAGTAGGAGTGAAGTTAAGAGAGGGAGGAAGAGAGGAGGAGAAGGAGAAAGAAAGAGGAAGTAGGGAGAAGAAGAAGAGGGGTGGGGAAGAGAAAGTAAGTAAGTAAGAAAAGATAGAGGTGGTAGGTTTGAGGAGAAAGATTGCTGTACAATAAAAAAGATGAAAGGGAAGAAAGCCAACCCCAAACAAATATTAAGATATTAAGATAAAGAATGAATTGTTAAACTTTAAAGAATAAAAGAGAACAAATAGCAATAAATAGCAATAATTAGAAACACACATACAAACATATAACGTATTTTCTTTGAACAGAGTATTTGGCCGGTTCACAAATTTAAACAGTTGTAGAAGAATGAAATATGGTTTCCTAGAAGAATGAAATATTTTGGGAAATATTAAAAAGGCAGAATATTATATTTTCCTGTATGAGAAATGGAGAAGCATATTTTACAGACAAAGCAACTCCCACCTTCCTGCCCACCACCCTTTGTTAATGGGCCAGAGGCAGAAAGTCAATCCTTTGTCAAAGGACATTTACAACACAATAGCAACAGAAACTGACACAATGGGCCCCATCAAGCCATGTGATCCTGTCCACCATTAAACCATCTTTCCAAGCAGTCTCCATGTTTCCAGTGTCTTTTTCCCCACTTGGAGCAGAACCCAGAAGGATATTTCTTCCAACACAGTATTTAGTCATTTCAATTAAATTTACAATTTCTATATTTCCTTTTTACCATATTTATTCCTCATCTATTTTTTTAAAAAACCAATATTACCCTTCATCCTCATCTCTAATCTTAATCAAATTCAATTTTTCCCTTCTATTCTATATTATACCCCTTCCCATTGTCATCTATTTTTATATCCATCCTCACATTGGTTAATTATGTAATACAGTTGTTTAATACAAATTCAACATTTTAATATAAATCAATTAGTTATATAACTACCTTTTTTGTATATTAATCAATATGTACATGAATATTCAAATTATTTCCATGCAATCCAATTTCTTACAAATCAATTAATTATATTTACCAATAATAATAAACCAAATAATTTCCCCCATATTCCTCCAAACCACAACTTAACCATTTCTGCTTTCAACACAATATGCAATTAATAGTATCTCAATTATTACAATTCCCTAGTTAAATAGAGCTTTTTTTCTTCTGTGTTTTAAAATCTTGAACCTCCTCTTGCCCTAAATTTCCCATTGTTTGCAGTTTTCACCTACCTTTTTTGGTGAGGAAAAAGAAAAAGAAATCTCTCTGCCGCATTTTGTCACGTTGCAGCCAAGACCCTGCTTACTTTCAATTTTGCTTTTTCAGCATAGCTAGGGGGAAAAAAATCTGCTCCAGGAATTTACCTCTTTGCAACTAGCTAGCAACAGAGCCCTTCGCAAAACAGCTGAGAGTAGGGCGGCTCTTTGAAGCCCCGCGGCAAGAATTTAAAGTTTTTTTCCCCTCTAGCCATCAGCTGGCACTTCGGAGGCAGCAATAGATTGGGAGTGGGCGGGGTAAGCTAACGGCGACCGGGCGATCCAGCAGAGGCAGAGGGTGAGGGTGAGTGAAGGCGTGGGGGAGGGGCGAGAGAGGGCTTTGGCGACCCCTGTGAAATGGCCGTTCAACCCCCAAAGGGGTCATGACCCCCAGGTTGAGAACCGCTGTGATATATGATTTGAAGTAGGCGTTTTCTGTAAAAGCCCCTTTCCTCCATGGTAAAACTCACTTAAAATTGACTGATAGTTGAACATCATAGATCCTGGGTCATTGTTGTACTTGATCACTGAGGAGGCATTGCCGTGTTATTAGACAACCACGGGATGAGTTAATGGTAGCACATATCTACCTAAAATCAGGTAGAAATCAGGTAGACTAAAATGTTCTACCCTTAACTTACCCCATTTTGAGGTAGTTTATCTTTTGGCTTTTTAGAAATTAACAAATGAATATGTTTATTTATTTAGCGTAAGGTTGGTCACACACAGTATTAAAACACTTCATTTTTACAGGTTAAAAACATTTAAAACAATAAAAAAGCAGTAAGAAAACCTAAAAGGAAAAACAGAAATAACATTTCAAAGTTTAATGTCGAGTTTGGAGATCCAGTCAGTAGCTGCCGTTGTTATGCAGAGGAAGTCCCTAGAATCTCCTGGATACCTTCTGTTAGGGCATTCCCTCACTATACGCTGGATAGTCTGTTGAGGGGCCCCGCAATCACATTGTGCTGAAGGTGTCTTTCCCCATTTATACAGGGGGTCAGCACACACCCCATGAGTTGTTCTAATTCTATTATATGTCACCCATATGTGTCGGGGTAGGCTAAATCCTGGAGGTATACTACTAGGACTGATATGCTCGAAGACATCTTGGAGGGGAACAGCTATTCCACGCCTCCATTCACTTTTGTGTGGTGTTCTGATGATCAGCCATCAACTTAATCGCTGTCAAGATTGGTGGATTTCTTGACTTTAATCGGCATCTTAAGAGATCAGGAATGAATATGTAATTTGCTGTGACATTTAATATTCTTCTGTTGAAACAAGGCTTTATTGCAAACAATACAATAAATGATACAGAGAATTTTTTTCTCCTGTTATTTTTATATCAGTTCCAAGAGTTTGCAGTGGTTGAATAGATGGGGGAAGCCTTCATATTTCATTCTGTGATCATTTGAAATAAGGTTCAGCACAGGGTCACTTCACTTTTACCTTCATTTTTCAGATGGGTTTCTGGATGATCCTGCCAGTTCAAACATTGGATGACAGGGGAACGAAGGACTTTTAACTACTGTTAGTCTTCAAAGAAAATACGCAACAATACTAAGAAAATTTTCATGGCAAAGAAATCAAGGGAGTGCTCTGTAATTTTAAAGACCAATCCACAATCTGTTTTATCCATACCAATTTAGTATAGATACAGCTGATTTACTACTCATATGCCTGACAAACCTTATTAAATTGACTTCAGCTTTAGAGTGGAATAGGACCACGTGATGGATCCATCTCTTCCTGCCACAATGGTATGGAAATAATCTTTTCTCTATTATGTTCTTCATTTCTGTGAACTTACTCCTTTGGAATAAATTCTGGTTATTTCTGGCAGCAGCTGGGGTGACCGTCTGCGCTCAAGAGCTAAGAAGGGTTAGTCCAGGTTAATACTTGGATGGGACATTGCATGGCTTTAGGTAGGCGAGAAACTTGAAATAACATTTTAGGAGGTGCAGAAAACCCATTTTCTCTTCCGGAGTCAGAAACAAAATTTCATATTATATATTTCATTTTATTATTAAATTTGATATTAAATTATATATGAACCTTTTGTTCATTACTCCTTATGTGTTAAAAAGCTATATTTCTAAATAAGCATGCAGAATGTCAACTACTCCATAAGAAAGGTTTTCTCTATCTTTTCAATTCATAACATCTCTCTATTGAAGGTGCAATAGGCCAAATATGTCTTGCATCGGTATATAACCTGATTGTGTTCAAATGATTTTTCACCCAAGGGCACTAGAGAAGATATTGGAAGTGGTTCACATTTAATTCTCTGATATATCACGGCCAAGATGGTAGTAACCAAATGCAAAAGTGGTGAGAGAACAAATATACCAGGAAAAGTTTGTCAAACAAGATGAGGAAGTCACATTGAACTGCTAGTGGTTTTCTATTCAGTGGTCTGATTTGCACTTCCTTCTTGTCCAGCAGATGAGCCACCTACCATTTTGGAACAATGGGAATGGAGGACATTGTCCTCAGCCTAGTCCTAGGCTGATGAGAAGGTGGCCTCCACCCAGGGTTTCTTGCTCTTTAGCAAAAGTAGCATTTCACCCACCTTCCAGTGTAAATAGAGTGGTCCAATCTGATTGCTGTGTTTTATTTTCTCTTGCACAAAAGCTTCTGTTTGTTTTATTCAACTGGTATGTGTTTTGGTGGGCACCTCCCCTGGCTACTTCGTACATTTATTTTTATGGGTTCTTTGTCGAAATGGTGAAATGTTGAAATGTTGGCTATTAATATATATTGTATATATTATTATACAATAAAATATATATTATATATATAAATATATATATTATAATTCCTTTTACCAGGTTCGGCAGAGGAAAGATGAAACACTGACTTTTTTAGTTGAGCAAAATCGATGAAAATTCTGTCACGTTTCCCTTTCTAGCCAAAGTGAATCTGTCCCCCCTCTGCCTGTCAGTGCTCAAAAGACTCACCCAAGCAAGGAAAAATAATTGGTGTTTACTTTCCTGAGTGGGCCAGAAAAAGAAGCAGGAGAAACCATTCCTTGGGGGGAGCATGTTATCATTGTCCAGATGAAACACTCATTAAATTAGCACAATTAATTACAATATAGTATATATACATATTTATGAAACAAAGTTATAGTAAAAACCATCAGCCCTTTGAAATTTCCAAGTATATCTAATGCCAATGTGCCATTCTGTTCTTCAAAAATACATGTTAACAAGATCAGGGAAATAAAAATGCCCAAACAACAGAATTTATTTATTAATTGGAATCTTTTGAAACTAATAAAGTAATCCTGGGGCCCTTACACAGTGCAATTCAGTTAATTTTTTTTCTATGTTTTATTTATATCAATGAGAAGGGTAGTGTAGCGGATGAAGCATCAGGCTAGATACCAGGCAACTGTGAGTTCTAGCAAAACCAGCTGAGTGACTTTGGGCCAGTCACTCTTTCTCAGGCCTAGGAAGCAGGCAAGGGCAAACCGCTATGGAAATTTTGCCAGGAAAACTGCAAGGCAATCAGGTCATTATCTCTATTTCAACATAGGCTTCACCACATTTTAAAGGTATAATAGTTTGCCAATGTTTGGATTTCTTTATAATATAATTTGATATTATCTATAAAAATATGCAGGCTGAGTATTCGTAGAAGCAGATACCTTACATAGTCTGACATTTTCAACCCTAATCCTAGATCTCATTCTAGATCTCCAGGGAGCAGCTGGAGTTTGAAGTATTTTTTAGCTCGTGAGGTTTTCAAAAACTCTGTCTGGTTCAGCAGTTGAAAACTGCAGCTTCAAGCTGGGCTAAAATTTCAATTATGTGTTTTCTCATACACAGAGAAAAGAACCGTTTTGTCTTTGAGAGAAAACGACTAAGAGAAGTCTTTGAAAGAAGAGTCTTCAGGCCCTCTTGCACCTCCAACGATGCTCAGAATGGGGCATGAAGTGCCAGCATGTCCAAGTCAGGCTGCCATTCCACTTTCATGAACCTCAAAAAGCAAACACAATAGAACAAACCCTCCACAAAGCATGAAACAGATCTCCTCAGGCTCCTGTGAAATGTGCTGTGTGCTCAAGAAAGTATATTGCAATTTCATTGCCTTCCTTTGTCTCTCACAAGGAGGACACATAATTATGGAAAACTATTTGTGCACTACAGTACATTGAGAAAGGGGAAGTGGTTTCCATCATCACTCCATTTTTCTCTCTGCCATTCTCTCTCTCTCTCTCTCTCTCTCTCTCTCTCTCTCTCTCTCTCTCATATCAGTTGAATATCTAATATTAGGAACAATCTTTTAATGAAATACAAGACTTTATTTATAAAAACTGATTAGAAAAACCCAAATTCATCCTGTCTTCCTCCTCCCTCCCTCTCTCTCCCACCCTCCCTCCCTCTCCCACCCCCTTCTCTCACACACAGCCATTTGCCATTTAACTTCTAGGAAGTAAGTCTTTCAAAGTATCTTAGGAGTTTGAAAGAAAAGTCAGGAAAATCTCACACCAAGAAGACTCCTTAAATGTGTTCCAGAGTCTTAGAATTAGAAGCTGTAAGCAGGATGACCTGAAGAGACTTGCATGGTAACACTCTCTACAAAGGACAACATATTTTGATGTGCCCATCTGCCTAAGCTTTAAGCATTAGAGCTCATACTGTAGGCTTATTCTCCCTCCCCCGCATCCCACCTCCAAATGGGAACTCTAAGTATCTTAATGTTACTTATGCAAAGATCTAAGTCTAGGCAACTGGGCACCTAGAGCTTTTCAGCAGTATAACTTACATGAGTGTGCATATCTCCCATGAAAATGTCCTGCATCTCTCTGTAGGTAAGCTCTCATGTTTGGACAACATGGGAAGAAGGCGGGGTGAAATGCTACCGGTTCAAACCGGTTTAGGCGAACTGGTAGTAATAAAAACTACCAGTTTGGGCGAACCTGTAGTAAAAAAAATGCTACCGATTCGGATGAACTGGTATTTCAGACGATCAGCTGTGCTGCATGATTTATATTCGCTAGAAAACAGTAAAGAGCCTTGATAGTACAGTGGTTTAAGCACCCTGTTATTAACACAGCTGCCTGCAATTTACTGCTGGTTCGAATCTTACCAGGCTCAAGGTTGACTCAGCCTTCCATCCTTTCTAAGGTAGGTGAAATGAGGACCCAGTTTGTGGGGGCAATAAGCTGACTTTGTATAAATATACAAAAGTATGAAGGCTATTGCTTAACGCACTGTAAGCCGCCCTGAGTCTCCGGAGAAGGGCGGCATATAAATCAAATTAAAAAAAAAATCCTGCTTACCAGTGAATCTAAATCACATGACACAGCTGTTCCCCCTGCTCGCTGTTCTACTTACCTTAGAAAAGGCTTCTTAATCTTCCTTTTTCAGTGCTGCATGGTAGCACCTGCGGTGCACCTGTGTGCAAAGTGTGCGTTTGAGGCGCACTGTGCATGTGCATGTGCAGCAAACTGGTAGCGCAGCAAACCGGTAGTAGACTTCAGAGCATTTCACCCCTGGGAGAAGGATATGTAGGGCAATGATCTGGACATGTAACGGGCAGAAGGAATCACTCTGAGAATAGGAGGGCTGCAATGAAGATAATGGTTAGATAAAAGAAATTTGAGTCTGGGCCAAATTGGTAACCCAAAGTAAGCGCCTCAGACAGACCATCCCTAGTTCTTATAAACATAAAGGAAGGGAAGTACATTCAGACTTGTAAGATTATATTACTATAACCTTATAATAAACATATTATAACCTTATAATAAAGGTAGCATAGCATGTATGGTTTCGATTTCCTATTTTAGTCTACCTTGGAGGGCTGTCAACACCTGAAGCAGGTTCTAAGTGTTAATGAAATACTTGGCAAATTATCTCCTTGCCTTCCCCATAAATATTTCCATACATCCCCAAGGCATATTGCATTTGGCAAGGATAGGAACTTGAACCAGAAGTCATTGTAAGCAATATCAGAATAAAAGCAAAGTGGTTTTCATCATGTGAAACCCCTATGCCTCAACCTCAAAAATAATACTTTTTGACAGACTCAACAAGAAATTTCCATTTGGAATGTCTTTTTAGTAACTTTGGCCAGATATCAGTAGTTTGTAGGCCATTCTGGGCCAACAACTGTTACTGCTCAAGCTTCACAAAATTAGGGTTAGACTAAATTGGCTCAGGACTTCCACTTTCAATAATTTGGGATTGATGAACTCTTTACTGATTCTGTGAGGAGCAAAACTCGCATTCTACTTATAAAGATAATGCTGAGGGGAACATCTTTTTCTGTTTTTTTGCTTTTAGCATGTGTCATATTTTTGTAAACCTAATAGACTCACCATAGAGGCATTCGTAAGAGTCCACGTTTGTGAAGAAGGTTTCATCTGGACAGGCTGACCAATTAATCCTAGTGGTCTCTGTGCAGAAGTAAAATTTTACTTAACTAAATGTATATGTTATCTATAACCTACCCCAGAATTCTCCAAGTGGTAAATAGTATTTATTAAATTATTTTCATAGAATAAATGTTTAGGGTTGATGAACAACCTGAAAGTACATGAAGGGATCAATAAATTGAAATCTTTGATCTAGATGGGAAAATGGATAGGGTAGGATGATTTGGCAAGATCAGTGGTGGGTTTAAATTTTTTTTTACTACCGGTTCTATGGGCGTGGCTTGGTGGGTGTGGCAGGGGAAGGATGCTGTAAAATTTCCATTCCCACCCCACTCCAGGGGAAGGATACTGTAAAATCTCCATTCCCTCCCCACTCCAGGGGAAGGATACTGCAAAATCCCCATTCTCTCCCGATCAGCTGGGACTTGGGAGGCAGAGAATAGATGGAGGCAGGGCAGTCAGAATTTTTACTACTGGTTCTCCGAACTACTTAAAATTTCTGCTACTGGTTCTCCAGAACTGGTCAGAACCTGTTGAAACCCACCACTGGGCAAGATAGAAAGTAATCTTTTGTTGTTTTTTAAACACAGATCATGATCAATTCTGTCACAAGCATCAAGGAGACTGATAGAAAACAAAGTGATGGATTGTGTCCCATTAAATCCTCTGATTTATAGAATAATTATTATCAGTGAAAAGTAGAGACGCTGGCTCCCCAGTAACTCAGTATCTGTTCTGGAGCAAAGTATGAGGGTTTAGGGGCAGGAGGGAAGAGAGAATGACCTATATGCAAAAGTCTGTTCATGCAAAGTGGGATACTTTCAGTGGTGGGCTGCAACTGGTTTAACAACCGGTTTGGTGATCGCACGCTTTGTGCACATGTGCACCTAACACGCTTGTGTGCAGCATTCAAAATACAGCAATTTGAAGCTCAGCTGCTTACCTGGTAAGCAGCTGGCATTCCCGGTAAGTAGAACAGCAGAGGCGTGGAAATCAGCTGTACCGTGTGAATCAGCTGAGCCAGAAAGAAGGAAATATAGGACTGGTGGGCGGAGCCAGCTGATAGTCGGAACTACCAGTTCGCCTGAACCAGTCTGAACCGGCAGTAGCCCACCACTGGATACTTTCCAACTGAAAATTACTGCTTGGCTATCACTTCTTATGGAAGAAAAATGGTACAGTATAGAAAAATATACATTATTATGAATACATTCATAAACAGCTTTTGGTTTAGTTTTCAAAAACCAGATTAAGAATGAAATATTTGAATGCTGAGCCAGAAATTTTAGAAACATTCAAGAGGCCTCCCCTCGTTGCCTTCTTAAGCAGTAGAATTTCAAGGTAACTGAAATATGCTTTTGCTGAAAACTTGAGTGTTCTCAAGGAATGGGAGATCGAGAATATGAAGAATAGCAGAAAGAACTTTTTTGTAAATTTGGCATGGCATCCAGGCCAGAGAAAACATAATGGAAAGTGGAAGGAAAGAGAAATTTGAAATTGGAGATATTTTCATAGATATTTCCATTAGTTCACTCAGTTCAGGAGGGTTCCTACATCCTTGGAATTTGCCAGGAAAACTGGAGTGTATTGGAAGGGATTGGGACAAAATAAATCAGAAATTATAGCAGGGGTGCCATTATTTATATAAAGAAGTAAGTCAATGGTAACATGAAAGGTCAGTGGGAGAAGTATTTGAAATTAGACTCACTTAATGAAGGAATTATAGATGATTGGAAATATTATTGCTCTGCTTCATTAATCTGTCAAAAATATCTTCTGTGGGAGAATTTGCTAGGGTGAAAAGTAGAATAGATAATTTAATATCCATAATGGATTTGGCAGAGACTGGCTATGTCTGAGCACTAAATTTTAGTTTATAGTGATCTGTTTTATGGAGTGGCAATAAAATTTGTCCCCTGGCTTGGTTTACAGTTTTTTAAAAACTACCTTCTGAAAGAAATAACAAACACAAAATGTATTCAGTTCTCAAAGTTATATGCTTCCCTTCATCTGCAGTTAATTTATGTGTAACCAAACATGCCTAGGCTGAAATTATAATCAAAATGGCATACTTTAATCTTAAAATAATAACAATGTCAGCAGCAGGATAGAATAATATGGACCAAAAAGCTGTGTTAGGAAGGTTTCTGGGACAGAGCATGTCCTAGCTATGTTAAAAAACCATGATGGCATTGAAAATACTCCTGTCTTTCATTGCCAGTAAAACTATGCTAGAAGAACCAATGTCTCACCCAGAAAACAGCAGCTTCTGATGTCCTTAGGGGTTATGAGCTAGGTGTTCAGAGAAGACTTGGAAGAAAATCAAAGATTCGGCCTATGATCTGGGACAATTTCTTCAGAAAGTCATATTTCATAGAGATGGCAGCTAGTGATCTTTTAAATAGTACTTTTCATGCAAACAATCTTGCAGGAAAGCAAGATTGAATCAAGGCTCTTCTTTCTTTGATCTTGTGGATACAAGGCTGCTACATGTTTTCCATTTCCTTCCAAAGATCTGTTGTGGTCCACCCGCAGCCTCCAGAGCTGGCAGCAGAGTCGGACAGTGAGGAGGCTGGGGAGGAACATGGGCCAGTCCAGGATTCTGGGGAAGGCTCAGATGAGGGCTCTGCGTCGGAGGCAGAGATGGGGCCAGGGCTATCTGGGAGTTATATGCGGACTCTGGAGCCTCCAGAGTAGGACATCAGAGAGGCAGAGGAACAGGGGGAGCCTGTTCCTAGTGCGCACATGCGCAGAGCTGCCAGAAGGCAAGAACAGTTAAAACAAAAGGGATGACTCGGGAGTAAGGCTTGGCGATGATTGGCCCCTCCCATAAGACATAAAGGAAGAGCAAAGGCACGTGGGCCTTTGCAGGAAGCAATGTTGTACTTTGAAGCTCTGTTTTTGACTCTGTGTTTCCGTGTGGCCTTGCCAAGATAATTGCCAATTAGGTCTTTGGCAGCATGTCAAAGAAGATAAAGGTGGGTGTTTACCAGCCTTATCCGAAGGACTGTGGCAGACTTCTGTTGGACTATTTATAAACTCTGTGTGATTCAGCATGTGCTGTGAATGAAAGGAATTCACAGCCGTTAAAATAATAAAAAAAAGGGTTTTGGGACTAATCGTGTGCTTTTTACTATATCAGGAAGCCTAGGTCAGAACAAGATCTAGAGAATTTATCTAGCACCAAGTTGAAGAGGGCAACTTGGCAGCCACGGAGAGTCAACCATGTTTGTAAAATTTCCATGGGGTGGGATTAGAATGTCTCTTCATCTTCTATCCTGTGCCAGAAAGTAAGCGCCTTTCTGGGACTTCAATATGTGTTTAGTGAATGCCATTGTGTTCCGCCTCCAAGTTATATTTACATGGAAACTTTTGAAAATGTATGCAAGGACTTGATCCTTAACATTGCTGGCTGCATCCTTCACTCCCTGGGCACCTGGCTATTGTTGTCTTGTGAGTTTAGCATCCATGCAAGAAGTTTTCTTTGCCTGATATGTTCTGAGACCATGGTCAAGGCTTAGAAAAGTCTGATTGTTAGTGACAAAGTGAACTGTGCGTGCTGATTGACAGCATATGTCTGGAAATGAACTTGCGCCGAGTGCCAAGGGAAAGAGACTGGAAAAGGGGAAAGCCTTTATTTTTCTCTAGAAATGGAAAATATGCATGAGATATACATTTTGCGGGGCCATTGAAAATATTCTTTGTCATGGAATGTTAATCATATATGCTCACATACCATGCCAACCCACTTTCCTACTTCAAATCTTTTCACAAGTCTAATTATTTCCAGTCATTTTCCATTACTAATGTTCCCACCTAGCCCCCATTTCAAAAGCATTTAATCCACCCATTATATTTAAAGGCTGAAGTGAAAATCTAAGTAATAAAACTAACACAATACGAAAAGAATGCTTTCCTTGCTTTTTCTTTTCTTGAATATGACTTTTGCAATATACAGTTAAGCTACCACAAAGTAGCTTAAAAAAACCCACCAAATTGTACATTTTTTTTGCTTGCTGCTTGATTGGAATGAATAGTATAGTACAGTCATGTGGAACATAGGAAAAAAATCCATGCCTCTGGCGATGCCCATTTATTCTTATTTCCAGTTTGTTTAGATCCGTGATGGCGAACCTATTGCATGTTTGTCAGAGATGGCATGCAGCACCCTTTCTGTGGGCATGTGAGCCGTCGCCCCAGCTCAGCTTTGTGCGCGTGCACCTCCCGCTGGCCAGCTGGTCTTCAGGTCTCTGCTGCATATGTGTGTGTGTGTGGGGTGCACATGGGGGGCATGCGTGCATGCACTGGGGAGACCACACATGGGAGGCGTGCACATGCACAGGGGCAGGGCACATGCACGGGGCTGCAAGTGCATGCATGGGGGATGGGCACACATGGGGGCCATGCGTGCATGCACCAGGGAGGCCACACATGGGGGGCCTGCACATGCACAGGGGCAGGGTGCATGCACGGGGCTGCATGTGCATGCATGATCTGTCCCCGTCCCCACACACACACAAACACAGCCAGCCGAGGGTTAAGGAAACACTTTGGAATGCACCCAGGTCTTATCTCCCACTTGGCAGCAATAGACACACCGTCTGCCAAGTGACTTTATTTTCACAAACAGAAAGATAAGATACTAACGTACAAAAAAGTCCAAGCAGAAATAATATTCCTCCCAGCAGTTCCAGACGAGGCTTTAGTGACTATCCAAGGTTTACTTTTGTTCGTCACAAGGATCCCTGACCACTACCCTCTATTATATAGTCTCTGTGGTGTGGTCCAGTGACTCAGTTCTAATCCCTAGCACGCCTCCTAAGATGCTGCAATCGTTTATCACACCTTCGGAGGCGTGTGTCCAGGAATGATGTTTCTTCATCACTCTGAGACGAACCAGCTGTCTCCCTGCTGATCTCCTCTCCCTCGGCCGGCACCTGAGACAATGCCAGAGGGGAGGGGCCTGGAGAGGGAGGCCTGGCTGACTCCTCTTCCTCATGCTCGGAGCTTTCTTCCTCCGATGGGACAGGCTCAGAGGGCGGGGCCACAACACATGCATGGGGGTGGGGTGCATGTGTGGGGATGGGATGCATGCACGGGGGGGCAGGGCACATGCGCGGGGCCATGCATGCATTGCATTTTGGGGGTTTGGGCACGTGCACACTTTGGGCACTTGGTCTGAAAAACGTTAGCCATCACTGGTTTAGATTGTTTAAGTGGTAGCCTGGCCCAGGAAGGGAACGAAATAAAATCATCCTAGGGATAGTCTGGTAGGATGACTGAACCTAGAATAGAACTGTTATAGTGTAGAGCTGGAATGGGCAAACTCTTTGCATCCTTCCAGACCCCTTTCTCAGTTTTAGGAGCCTTAGCAAATTGCACAGTTGAAACTTGTTGATACACCTCTGTAAAACAAAAGAAAATCCAATAATTAAGTTTGTGGTGCCTTTTTTTTCCTTTGCCCCCATTCCACAAAGGAAATGAAATAGCAATAGCAATAGCACTTAGACTTATACAGCTCCATAGTGCTTTACAGTACTCTCTGAGTGGTTTACAATCTCAGCATATTGTACCCCAACAATCTGGGTCCTCATTTTACTAACCTCAGAAGGATGGAAGGCTGAGTCAACCTTGAGCCAGTCAGGAACAAACTCCTGACAATGGGCAGAGTTTGCCTGAAATACTGCATTCTAACCACTGTGCCACCATGCCTAAATGGGCTAAAACACTGCTTCTACCATCTCTTGGGATGCCACTGGACTGGGTGTAGTTCTTGATGGCAAAATTTAGTATTAGTAGCTGCAATTTAAGGGTTTGTAGCACAAAGACCAAAATGTTTCTGGAATGGAGAAACTTTCCTTTATGGCCACAAATCATTCTAAAAATGATGAAGCAAGTGTCTGGGGAAAGAGTTGATGGCATCTTGGGGATTTCACAAATTAAATTTGTGGCAGGAATAAATCTTATGGAGACAATAAAAACTTTCTGAATATTGGATATAAATAAATTGGAATAGGATTGAAGAAAGAAACTGCTCTGAGGTTGATTTAGTAATCACCAAAGGGTGGGAAAAATTAATAGAGCCAGGCAACTTAATTCTTCTTTTATCCAAAGTATCTAATAAAAAACTGGGGGAGGAGGGAAATCAGAAAATGTGTGAATGAGAAATGAGATATAAATGTGAAATCATTCAGGGCTGTTGGCAGTTGGCCAACATATCGCATATGGCTATGACTAATGGCAAGATGCAAGGATGGCTGTCTCAAGAGAACCTCTGTGGGTGCCTTGGGCATTGTTTCAACAAATGTTTAAACCAAGCACCTCTGGGAAGATGATTGTGAAACAATGGGACTCCTTGCTTTCAAGAGCAAAGTGGTTTTGCAAGTGTGTAAGAAAATCAAGAATGGTAGCAGACATGTTCTTCACACTGGAAAGTAAAAGATAAGTCGTCTTCTCCATCTTTTAAGTGGGGAGATCAGGCTGAAGAATCTCTAATCATGAATGTTGTGCAGTTCTGAAAATTCTATCAAGAACAGCTAAGGTGACTCTTTTTTCCATCTGGCTCCAGGTCCAAAGAAGATATGTGTCAATAAATACCAAGCAACAAATCCAACATGTATTTACCGTTCCCTTTTACCATATCCAGAGCACCAAAAGCATGGATAGATGTTGCATAGAACAAAAAATATATATAGTTTCAATGTGATTACAGGTTTTTATATAGTTACTGCTATAATTATACAGCAGCATCATATCTTAGATGGCATGTGCTCCCAAATGCAGGGACTTGGAGATCCCAAGCTAGATGCTGAAAGTGACGCTTGATTAATGTTTTATTTTAGCATTAATTGAAGTAAATCACAGGTTACTTGAATTTTTAAGGGAAGTAATACATAGTTGTATCTTTAATGTATCCAAAGTTTCTCAGTTAATTGCTTCTTATTGTGTCAGTTAAAAAAAAGGGTCGTCCTCATTTCTATGTCTTGTAAAAGATTTCTACTGAGAAAAAAAGTAGATGGTGAAACATATTTTTGTTCTATTTAAGGTTACAAGTTAATTGGATATCATCTACAGAAAATCTTTCTTGTGTGTTTGGGTTTTTTAACATTTTTATTTTAAGAAAATAAAATCTATAGAGCCTGATAATAATAGGAAAAGGTTACATTTGTCCCCAAGAATAAAATAAATATAGAACTCTGCATCAAAGCAAACGCTTCATTTTCTCAGTTTCCTTTTGGTTAAGCACAGTCCAAAGATAACATAGATTGGACTATAAATATAAGATTGGCCAAGAGAGTGCCCTGGCCTGTGATTTAAGCAAGAATAGCAGGATATTTAGAGAATCTTTGGTGATAGCTGTTCACGACTCTAAAAATGTGCAAAATGGAGTATTTTATCCTACAGAACAGTTTTAATGATTAAACCAGCTTATTTTTTGTTTAAACATTTAAATAATTGTATCTATCTTGGAGCATATTATTAGAATAAGAAAAGTGAAATAAATATAAATGAGCCAGTATTATAATGTCAGGGAAGTTGGTGTTTCCATAGATTATCTGATTCACCAAAGTTCAAGCCCAGCATTGAATAATGAATTGATCTTTTTTTTATTATCTTACTTTATTACCTATCACATATGTAGTTATGGGGAATTAGGACCCCTTAAGGTTGCATGGCATTCATATAGAAAATGTGACTTTGTTCTCTTATCCAGATAATTGATCAGTATATGAAGAGAATGTAGGCTCTGCTTCATATAATCTTATTGTAGATAAGTAAGCAACTTTCTTTACTTTCTTTACTGTTGTTATTTTACAAATGTATACACTAGCCATTCTCAAATGTTTCTGGATGGCTAACAAAATTACAAGCAACAATATTAGTATCACAGCTATGATTAAATTCCACAGATATTCATTTAGGGCACCATTTAACTCTACTATCAGAAATAAGATTGTCATTTCACGTTTACTGAAAAATCAGACATTTAATTTAATTTAATTAATTCAATTTATATGCCGCCCCTCTCCGAAGACTCAGGGCAGCTCACAATACATTTAAAAAAATCATTATAAAAAACATTTTAAAATTAAAAACATTAAAAAACATTAAAAACTCATTCACGCCATTCATGGCCGGATCTCGCCAGATCACAAGAGCGAGATCAACAGCCCCAGGCCTGCCGGAAAAACCAGGTCTTCACCGCTTTTCGGAAGGCCAATAGGGTGGGGATGGTCCGGACATTAAGGTTTCTTTTCTACAATTTTGTTCCAAACCCCTTTTGAATGTTGTGTAACATCTGAAATATTCTTCCATGTTCTCTCTAGAATGCAACAAGACAGCTGGTGGATCTTGGAACCACAAAGAGAGAGGTCAAAGAGCTTAGTGGAACCTCAATTAAGTCTTCGTACAAATCTGTCATTTAATCTGTTTTGATCTTCATTTCAACTAGGTTTCACATTGTCCTCAAGTTAAATAGAAGACAACTTTATTGGTAATCCTTTAGCAAACATTCTATCTGGCATTTGTGGTGAAATACCGTATCTGGTCAAAAGACTCACTTGGTCTCTGCTTGTATACCCTGTCTTTTATTCTTTTGCCAGTTAAAGAAATCAACTGTTGGACTTGTTTGTTAGAGGCTGCTGAAAATCTTAAATGGATATATTTTTTTATTAGTAGAGACACAAATGTTATGTTGAAATCATCTGTAGACACATTTTAAATTGATATAAGATCTCTCTCTCTCTCTCTCTCTCTCTGTCTCTCTGCTCTCTCTCTCTGTCTCTGTCTCTCTCTCTCTCTCTGTGTGTCTCTCTCTGTCTCTCTCACTCTCTGCCTCTGCCTCTTTCTCTCTCGCTGTCTCTGTCTCTCTCACTCTCTGTGTGTGTGTCTCTCTCTCTCTGTCTCTCTCACTCTCTGCCTCTGCCTCTCTCTCTCTCTCTCTCTCTGTCTCTCTCTCTCTGCCTCTGTCTTTGTCTCTGTCTCTGTCTCTGTCTCTCTTCCTCTTTTCCTAAGATATCATATGCACCAAAGTAAATTTGGATTTTCTCAGAGGAAAGCTTGCATCAAAATCATTATGCAGAAATATACATCATTTATCTGATATTTATATGAAATATGGAAATACTCCTTGGGTGATTCTGCCAAACAGTCAGCAAGATGTTTAACTATTGGTTCTTGTAAATTTATAAACAGCTGGTACACCTGCTCAGGCTAGAATAATGTGAGAAAATCTTTCCACATAATGTGAAAACGCAGCATGTTGACATATGGTCTAATCCTATTTGGTGCCATTCTGAGAAATAAGCGTACGAGATTAGGAATTTGCAGCAGAAAATCATAAACAACTTATGGCATTGCAAGATGATTCACCATGTATGGGTAAATGGGTGCTACTTTATTAACACAGGCATGATTATCAATGATGTTCTACAGATGGCAGGTCTGCAGAGAATAGGCTAAGAGCTCATAAAAAGTGCTAAATGGTAAGCATATCGAGGAATACCGTTAGTGCAAAGTACCAGAAGAGATATTTAGAGGTTCCTTTGCTTGTTCTTAATTCATTACATCATAGTTTTGTCTACTTCTTCTTTATAAAGCTCCTAAAACCGTGGAAAATTGTGCTAACATTAGCTCCCGAGGCCATACGCTTGATTTTTCCAGGATCTATTTCTAGGAAATATGACAAAAGGTAGAAGTCTACTGGATTTCTCTTACTTTTTCTAATACACTTTCAGGCAGTGTTTACTTAGCAACTGCTCATTTAGTGACTATTTGCACTCATGATAGTGATGAAAAAAAAATAGGTTTGCGACCATTCATCCCATGTTCAATCTTTGGAGGACTGTAAAGCAAAAGAAAGCTGAAGTAAGGTTGTGAGTACACTTGTGGTTTCACTCAGTGACTGCTTCACTTAATGGCTGAGTTGCTGGTCCCAATTATGATAAGTAAAGGAGGGCTACTTGTATGCTTTGGTGGGGCTTCCTGTGTCTGCCTTTATTGTAAATAAATAAAAAGTAAATCTACGAAGTGGATGGGTCAGACCTATAGAAGAGGATTGAAACCTGGGATGTAAAGAAGGAATATGTGAACCATTAATAAGGGGGACCTGCAGATAAGGTTAGACCATCCTGGGAAAGATGAAAGTGGGAGAAAGAAATTCAAAATAACTCTGCTTTTTCTTAGTACAAAATGGGATAGAGAGAAGTTTGGACAAGTTTTGATGATTGTGCTATTTTACCATATTACAATAAAGAGCATCCGTGAAAACCGTGCCATTTTTGGTGCTTGACCTGGCCTACCTCAAAGGGCCAACATCAATCAATCCTCCAAGTTTCTCTTTGTCCCATCTTATTTATTTATTAGGTTGATATGGCTGCCCATCTCAAATACATAACTCTGGGTGGTTAGTAATACAAAAATAGTAAAACCCTCCTTGAGAGATGGCAGGACCAACCCTCTCTTAAATATGGATGAACTATCACAAGGGCCTAGCCACATGTCTCTTCCTGAGTGAACCTGACCACTCATAGAGGACATGAGTTTAACCCAGAGGCTGCTCAGTTAACAGCCAGCCCAATGTACGTTCCAGCAGCAGCAACAAGTTCAACAAACATAGCTGCCTACTTCTCACAGTGGCCCTACATCTAGCAGATTTTCCAATTCTATTGTCTTCCAATAAAAGGACGGTGTCTCATTATTGCTCATCTCCCAGTACAATTTCCAGAGGTGGCTGCCATGCTACCTGCTCATCCTC
Organism: Arizona elegans; assembly: GCA_022577455.1. Classification (NCBI taxonomy): domain Eukaryota; kingdom Metazoa; phylum Chordata; class Lepidosauria; order Squamata; family Colubridae; genus Arizona; species Arizona elegans. Next base: position 219,615,027 of record JAKOOJ010000001.1, read on the forward strand.
TAGTACCAGGGCACCACAGAAGTCCACATTTTCACACCTGTCCCTGCTCTGCTGCAATGTTCTCTTTCATTCAGTTTTCCAGATCATCCTTTCAGTTGGCCTTTCTCTCATTCTCTACTCTTCTCAGTTCATCTTCCCAGTTTTCTCAATACACCCTGTCCTTCTCCACATTTACCTTGATTACTTTCAACCTTCCTCCTAGCTTCTTCCTGATTTTTAATCTCAATCTATCTATATGTAACCCTAATGCTGCCTTCAAATATGCCACTTCCTCTCCTACATGCCCAAATATAGGGCATGTAGGAGAGGTAGCGGGACCCTTAACCCACCAATGTAATGTTCTCTGCAACAAATAAACCAATCAACTGCATATCTTTGGACTTCAGCCTTGGGGAAAACCCAACTGCTCCAGATACCAAATTAATTTAGCTCCTTCTTCTTCTATAAAATGTCATGGTGAATGTTTTTCCAGATTTCTGTAGAGGAAAGATCATTTTAAATTTAGAAGCATCTTCCTTTGGGGTTAATGTGGAAGTTGAAAGAAGTGATGAAAGGTAATACCTTTATACTTCGATTTGTCAATGAGTGACAGTAAAAAGAAGTGACTTTTTATTTAGTAATGATGAAGGGAGCAAGTAAGCCAGTGGTGAAATTCAAGTTTTTTTTACTACCGGTTCTGTGGGCGTGACTTGGTGGGTGTGGTTTGATGGGCATGGCAAGGTGGGATACCAAATCTCCATTCCTACCCCACTCCAGGGGAAGGATACTGCAAAATCCCCATTCCCTCCCCACTCCTGGGGGAAGGATATTGCAAAATCTCCATTCCCACCCACTCTGGGGCCAGACAGAGATGGTATTTGCCAGTTCTGAACTACTGAAAACTTCCGCTACTGGTTCTCCAGAACCTGTCAGAACCTGCTGGATTTCACCCCTGAAGTAAGCCCTTTGCTCTTTATGTTTTGGCTTTTATCGCCTGATTATGTGTTTCTGTCATTTGCTTACATTGCTTGTTAAAGCACAATAAAGTTAGTCTGTTAGGTTAGGTGCCTAACCTAACCTAAGTTAGGTGCTTCTTTTCTGACAACTAAACAGTAAATGGAAAATTCTTCCTGGCCAGGAAGAAAGGTTAGTGATCAAACAATCAAATTATTCCCTATTAAACTAGGATTAGTTCCATAGCTAATTAATCTTTTCTCAATAGTGGGCAGTTCTGTTTGCTCAACTGCTGAAGTTTGCTATGGGGATCATATTGGATTACTCTCTTATGCTCACTTTTAATTAACATTTGGAGGAAATATGATAGCAATGGAAGAAAAAGCTGCTATTATAGGAACTACTAAGCTGTGTTTAGATTCAGTTAATATAGGTGGATGGATAGATGCTGGAAGGAGACAAACACATTTGTCTTATCATAAAATGAGAGAGGAAAACAGATTTGTCCTTTGATTAAATATGGGCAAATTTAGGAATTTAAGGAGTGAGGTCTGATTGTAGTTTCACAGTCACATTTGTCTTTAAGGTAACTTAACACAGAGGTACAAAATCCTACTCTTTTATTAGGCTTAGCAGCTCTCCCAGAATATTGATGAGTATTAAACTTTGAGCCAATGTTAATCACCATTTTTGGATTCATTCTCATTAAGTTAGTAACTTACCCTAAAAGAAGCACTTCTAACTTATCTGGATTAAATATTAATTTTTTTACTACATCCAGCTGATCATTAATACCAGACAATTTTGTAGGAACTGAACAAATTCTTCAGAATTCATCTCTTGAGGGTTTTTTTTTTGTCACAGCAGAAACCAATTGCATTGTAAATTTACTAGCTGAAAAAGGAGAGGAGGCTTATGGTTCTTTGTTGACCTGCTTCCTTAAACTTTCCTTAGTGACAGAACAACACGAAATGACACACCTGTTCTTGAATCTGATGATGCCTTTCTTAATGTTCAACTAAGCACAAAATCTGCACTTTTAGGGGTGAACTTGAAGTTCCAAGAATGATGCAGTATAAAATTCAAGTTATGTCATGTTCATGAGGAAAACAGTGGCTGATCAACAATGTGAAAGGTCAAGTGAACTTCAAATCCTGACTAATTTTGTATTCATAATGAGGGTAGACAAATGGCTTAGATTTCACAATAACTCTTTACAGAATGCTTATCTATGTCTTCAGGATGAAGGAAAGGCCGATATTTCAGTAGTAGATCCTCCTATTTGAGTATAATCAGTCTGAGATTTAGTTTGTGCATACATCAACATATTTCAGCTTTAATTCCAGCTATGGCAGGATATGACCAGTCATACCCCCTTGAATTCTGTTGCCCTTCAGAATGGAAAATACTGAGCTAGGCAGACCAAAATTCTGCCTAGAATTCTGAATCAGGATTAAGCAGCTTTTTATGTCCCTATTTCATGAAACCTGGCACATCATGCGAAGCTGTTAAATTTAAGGAGAAGCTGACGTTGCCAAAAAAATAAAACAAAAAAGTGATTCATTCTTAAAACTGTTGTACTGTAATTTCAGTTATGAATGATTACTGCATGTAACAAAGCTTACAGAGGAGAAGGAAGTATGTGTGTTGCAAAGATGTACACTAAGTGTGCAAATTATAATTACATCCTATATTAGCATTGTCCTCCTTCTCCTACCTATTAAAAGCATAGTTTGAGTGAGCTCTTAGAGGAAGGATATTCTAAACTTCAGATGTGAAGAGTTTCTAATATTTTGTAAATCTATTTAGTTATACAAAATTATAGAACTTTCCAATTAAAGATCTTTTGGGGTGGTGGAAGTCTTCACTCTTGTGGAAGGTTGAAAAAGTTGTAGAAAGGTTGCTTTTTGGACCTGATATGATCTCTTCATCCATGAGCGGCATGGTGGTCTAGTGGTGAAGATGCTCACCCCCACTCAGAAGAGTTCAAACCTAGGCAGCAACAGATGTTACTCTATCAGGGTGCAAAGAAAAAAAAAACTCTGCATGGCATCAGGAAGGGTATCCGGCCAAGTAAATGTCCAGCTCCATCGAGACTCTACCCTGAATTAAGGGATTACAGGGTTGAAAAAAGGGAGTTATATGATTTTTCCATCCCACTCCCCCCATCCTAAGGTGAATGAAAAAAAAAAGTAAGACATGCATAGCATTCAAGTGATGCCTATGAATGAAGGGCTGTAGCAGACCTCTGCTTTACTCTGGCTAGTCCTGCCTTAGCAGGTGCCAAAAAGAGCCATAGAACTCATATTTGAGTAAGCTGGAAAGAAAAAGTCCCATCCAAGACAAGTATACCTCATTCTTTATTTATTATTTCTCTATGCTGGTCCACCTCTTTAGTCAACACATAATGGCCAAGTCTAACAAGGGCAGTCTGCATTCTAATACATTTACAGAGGACTGGCTGCCGATTCAACACTACTATCAAGAGGAGACAAAACGTTTGACTAGGGCATAGTACCCAGTTGAAAACAGTCAGCGTTAACTGGGCAGTGGGCATCAGGCTTATAGTCTTCCAGACAAATAACAGACAAGATACACCTTCTTATGCTGCTGCCTATAGTGAGCTAAATTCATAAATGAATTCCAGTTGAATTGTCTGTGGTAAAAACAGTCTTTAGGCAGAAGTGGCCAATGTTCATAAGTCCGAGAACCTACCACTTGATTTATGAATGTGATTAGACTACTATTGAGGCCCATTTATTTCAAAAGGAAAGAGAATCTTACCAGTCTTGTGGAAATTAATGGCCTTAAATATGGTAGTTTTGGCTTAATAATGGTCTGAATCCAAGAAACATTCTTTCTTCCTAGATCTTTTCAGCTGATGCCTCTCCCATGCCTCTTTCCATCTCCTCCTTTTTTCTCTCCTGCTCCTACCAGGAAGGATGCTGACTACATTAAAATAAATGTGTACACAGTAATCCAATTTTAAAAAAAAATCCATTTTTTTTCTTTTACATTTGAAATCTGAATTTTGGGTTCAAATATTCTACACTTGCTGTATCTTGCTAGTGGATTATTCATATTGTTCATTGTGTGAGCAGCATCTTCAAAGAATGTTCATCTGTATCATCTATATTAATTTTGTCACTATAGTTTATTAGAGCTTGAGATTTTTGTAGTGTTTATCTATTTTTGCATATATATATATATATATACCATGTTTTCCCAAAAATAAGCCCTCCCCAAAAATAAGCCCTTCCCGAAAATATTTAAACATACACAGTCAGTCTGGTTAGGGTTAGAGAGACAGAGCTGGAAATCAGGTAAGGCAGCAAGATGAGCCCTGTCTTGCTCCACGCACCCCAAAATAATAAGACCTTCCCCAAAATAAGGCCACGGGCTTATTTTGGGGCTCAAAAAATATAAAACAGGGTCTTATTTTCAGGGAAACATGGTATATGCAAAATCTAGGGAAATGAATCTTTTGTCATGCACTTGTACTTAGCTTCATCAATAAGAAAACAGGCTCAAAAAGCAGACAATGCTTAAAATACTGACAAAAATAATTAAATATCTAATAAGGATTGTAAAACAGAGCAAAACAGGATATAGACGATTGGAAACAGAATTGAAAAGAGCTACTTAAGTCAAGAGCTTCTGTTACATAAAGAATCCATATTTAGGCATTTTTGACTGACCCAATAGCTTGAATAGTCGTTCCTGGTCTGTTTTCATATTTTCAAAGAGAACTTCATTGGCAAAAATATCAAGAATTTTTTGGGTAAGAGAATACTAAATGTCTTCAATCTGTTTTCTTGCTTAGTACAGATTTGTCACACTCTCACTCACCCTAAGCAGAAAAAGATGAACCAAAAGTAGTGACATAATTCCTGAAGAGTAAATGTTGGAAATTTCTATGAAATTGAGAAGTATTGAGAAGTATGCAGCATTTTCAACCCTGAAGACCACATCTGATGTAGAAGGTCTAGATCTCATTCATCACAGTATTTAGATTTGCAAAGATGTTACAAATGAACGATTTTAAAGGAACTTAACTAACATTATTTAATGCTATGGAAGAACCCTTTGTTCCCACTTCCCTGTTTACTCTTTTTGTAGAGTCCATTTGGTTTTCCACGTACTCAAAGCTCCCTATCAGATATGCTTGATGGAACCTTTGAAAGATTGGCCAGGGATGGGTGGGTGGAAGGAGGCAGTAGAATAACATTTGATAGTATACGATTTTGGGCATAAGAGTTTCACAATGCAAACATATCTGAATTAAGCTTCCTAAAACTATATACAGGAATTGGAAGATTTTTTTAAAAAAATTGCATACTTCTTCTTAGTAATAGGTAATGCACATTGGAAGTAACAAGTTTCTACATTCAGACTATAAATTCATACGTATGGACTTGGATTCTCTCCTTGCAGATGTTGGAAGCTGCCAATCATCCTGAATTAGATAGTCTAAATTAACATTATTGGCACTGACTCTTACCAATTCTTCATGGAAATGCCAGGGATTGAATCTTTGACACCCAAAGCAGATGTCCTAGTGCTAAGATATGCCTCCATTATTGCTGCTAACATCTATACTCTCTTATGTCTTGTGATTTTTAATTGCTATAAATAATGAGCATTTTTTATATGTTTACCTGTTTTATAACTTGGTTGTACAGTGCCTAGAGTCACTTTTTGTGAGAGGGATCAGTGGTGGGTTGCCCCTGGTTCGGACCGGTTCGCAAGAACTGGTAGTAAAACTGGCAGGAAGCCCCGCCCACTGCCCCGGATGTCGTCATCAGCGATCTGCGCATGCGCAGAAGCTTCTGCGCATGTGCAGAAGCAAGGCGCGCACGCGATCACGTTGCGAACTGGTAGTAAAGATAAGTAGAACCCCCCCATCCCTGAGAGGGATGGCTATATACGTTAAATATATATGACCTTCCCTCCCTAAAACCTGTATTGCTGGAAACTGTGAGCTATATAAGCCATCTAATGTTATCCGGTTGCTTAGAACATTTCAGAAAACCCAACAACTTAATTTTACAGATGACTGAAATACCATTGATAGATAATAGGTAGGTGTATAACTAGCTAGTAAGTAAGGAAATACTTAGCTAAAAATCAAAGGGAGCACTTTTTCTAACTTTCCAATAAAAATTTCCAATTTTATTGCTACAAGATCTCTTCTGATTTTTAGCTATGATAGACAAACATATAGTCTATGTTTAATATAGACTGTATATTAAACATACTATAAAGTCTGTATACAGCTGTTATAAGTACTTCCTGTCATATTAAAGGCACATGGGTTGTAAGTATCTAATAAATACCATTTCTGCTTTCTCCAAAGGAAGAGTTATATTTGGTTTAAAAACTGATCATAGCAATGATCTGTTCTGTACACATTGTTAATATGTGATCCTAGGTTTGCTTTTATATCTCTCTTTATAAATCTCCTTTAATCCTCACATATGTGAAGGGGGAAAAAAAACCCCATCAGCAAACAGTTTGATGCAACTCTAAATGATTGATTGGTAATCCTGAGCTATAGAGGAAGGAAATAGATGAGGACAAGGATGACAGCAGTGTGTGGGCGGAAGATTATAACAAGCACCTGCCCATAATAGGGTTTAAATCGATGCAGCACTCATCTCAACTATCCCGGTTATAATACAACTTGGTAAATTAAATAACACTTGGTTGTTTTATAGCAAACAACCTCCAGCGACACAAGAGATCACTTATTAGACCCTGTTCTGCACCGAATAGCTTCCTTCCAAATGTCAGTCAGGTCATTCTTTCAAAGGTGTCATATTAAGTCAGGTCTAAAGGAGGAAAGACATGTGTTCATATCACAGCCCTTTGTCATTAATATTGGATTGGTACCACTGCCAATTGCAACAACAAAAACACTCTCCTTCCATGCAAATAACATTCATCAAATGCTAGAACCACTCATGTTTATATATCTGATGTAATTCTGGCATGTCGTAGATTTCCTGGAATTAACCTTTTCGGTAAAAATGCCTAAAGCCATTAGAGTTAGCTGGTGTGTTTGTGTATGTGGCTTATCTTCTTGATCTCATGCAGTGCTTTGCTAAATTTGCACTTTAATATACATATTTTTAAGTACTAAAACAAGAGCACTCCAACCAGTGGTGGGTTTCAAATTTTTTTACTACCGGTTGGTTCTGTGGGTGTGGCATGGTGGGCATGGCATGGCTTGGTGGGCGTGGCTTGGGCATGGCAAGGGAAGGATACTGCAAAATCCCCATTCCCTCCCGATCAGCTGGGATTTGGGAAACAAAGAATAGATGGGGGTGGGTCCAGTCAGAATTTTTACTACCGGTTCTCCAAACTACTCAAAAGTTCCATTACCGGTTCTCCAGAACTGGTCAGAACCTGCTGAAACCCACCTCTGACTCCAACCCTAATTTTCTTGGTTGTTGAGTTTGGGTAAGCAAGTAAATGACATGCATGCAGTGGTAGATATCCGGATAAAGATTATTTTCACCTTTGTTAATAAAAAGCCAAAGTTAAGGAAACGTGTCTGACATTTTTATAATTTAACGATGAGCAGGTTGATCCTCATATGGTCACCATGCTCCTTTTTTTTTAATTTGTTTGTTTGCAGCCAGGACGCACGTACAATCAAATTTCAATTCAATCAAGTCTGTTTCGTGTACAAGATGAAAGGGGTTAACCTCTGCAGTCAGCATATCAGCCGCTGTCCTTGAGTCCTTGAAAGTGATTCTTTCACTACTGTTTGTGACACAGTCTACGTATCCACAAGAGCATCTGGAGCATGTTCTGGAGAGAAGCATCACCTCTAGGTCAGGCTGTGAACTGGATGTGGAAAGTCAGCTAGAAGCATGTTGCTCATTTTTTAACATTTTGTGCAATTCTCCCTTCTGCCCTAAATTGTGTATAAACCCAAGTTGCTGAAACGGATTACCATTGGTTTAAACTGTTCATATCACCCTAAATTTTATATCTATTTATCTGCCTGCTTATCTTTCTTCCCCAAATGTTTTAAGCTGTTGCATCTATAACGGTTTCATAAACACATGCATCATTACTGGATCCAAGCATGGTCCTCTGGCAACACATTAAATCATTAGTTTTATGAACAGCTAGAGCATTGACAGTGCAAAGATATTCTCAAAAGAAAAGCAACAGAATTACCATCGCCTCTTTTCTCTTTTTTCATTCAATGATCTCATTCCACCAACATTATTTTAGTGAGTCTCTCTCTTGTTGGGGAGCTGAGACCAAATAGTTTCTCAGTTGCACGGCTGGTTTCTAAGAACAGTTAATATTCAATTATAACGCAAAATGTCCTAGGGGTATGAATTTGGACCCTGCATGGTATGGTGCTGATGTGATCATGTCCTGCTTGTTAACTTTCCATAGGCATCTGTTTGGCAGATATATATATACACCATGTTTCTCCAAAAAGAAGGCCGGGTCTTAATTTCTTTTAACCCCTCCAAAAACTTTTCTAATTATTCTAATTATTAGTTCTAATTATTGACTCACCTTGCAGCGGTGGCACCAACAGCTCCACCCAGCAGGAGCCCACTGCTGGCCCACTTCTTCTGCTGCTTGCTGCCACTCACACATATCGCCCTGGCTTCTGTTTTGCCTTCAGATGCCTGCCAAAAGGCATCTGCAGCCGATAATAGAACTCTGGATTGATCTGGAGTTCTGTTATCGGCTGCAGATGCCTTCCAGCAGGCATCTGAAGGCGAAACAGAGGCCAGGGTGATGCGTGTGAGTGGCAGCAAGCATCCGCAGAAGAAGGCGAGGGAGGCGTCAGGGTGTGCATGGCCTGGTAAGTAGGGCAGCTCCACCCCACCCATCCCCATCTTGGCTTATTTTTTATCTGTGTGCCTCGCCCCACCTCCTGTACCCCGGGGTGGGTGGAGTCTTAATTAGGGCTAATTTTGTGGGTGGGGCTTAAGTTGATCACATGCGCTCAAAAACATGATAAGGCTTCTTTTCAAGGTGGGTCATCTTTTTGGAGAGACACGGTATATGTAACTTAACCAACTTCCCATTCTATTTATTTATTTACTTTGGAAATTTTTGCTAGACTTTTAATCAACAGATACACTAAATCCCATCATGCTCAGCCAGCCATGCTGCAGAGCACAAGAGAACCGATTAGCATATTTTACATCAAGCCTTGTTCTGATTTCCATCTTCATCAAACATTCATGATGAAAAATTGCTTTCTACAGGGTATCCATTAGCTACCAACACGGAGACTAATAAACAAAGCATGAGTGCTTTAGATAGCAAATTGAAATGAGTCACAAAATATACATAATATGCCTTTCCTGTTTGGTGCGTCACAAAGAGAATGCTTTTTCCTTAACAACAAGCTTATGAAGACTGGAAGGGCAACCTATTTTTTTTTAATAAAACCTTGGTTAACAGGAGCTCAGTTAGCAATGCTAGCTACTTTGTTTGCTTTCCAATGAATTATATCAGGAAAAAGTAATATGCGAAATGACCTTTATAGCCCAAGATATTTTTTAATCTACATTTAATACATATATATCTGGGGGTAACAAAGCTCTGTAAATATGTGTATTATGTAGTTACTTGATTGGCGAGCTCTGAGTACAAATCCAGCATCACATCGGAGGAAACTGTTTCGTAATGGACTCATTAACCTAAATGCCATGATCCTAGATAGAGAGTTGAGAAGGAAAGAATATCAGAATCAATTGAGTACATGCTTGAGATTAGCTTGAAAAATAGAACTATCCCTCTCATTAGGGAAAAAGATGCATTTTCCTTGGGCAGTAGATTTTTTTTGTGGGGGGAGAAGCAAAAAAATAATAATCTGGCTATGGACATTTCAAATCCTGCTTTCACCTCTTGAGCTTTCTTGCAGTCCCATGAGCAGGTTCAAAGTGAAGGTCAAAAGCAGGGGTGAAATCCAGCAGGTTCTAACAGGTTCTGGAGAACCAGTAGCGGAAATTTTGAGTAGTTCGGAGAACCGGCAAATACCACCTCTGGCTGGCCCCAGAGTGGGGTGGGAATGGAGATTTTGCAATATCCTTTCCCCAGGAGTGGGGAGGGAATGGGGATTTTGCAATATCCTTCCCCTGCCACGCCCACCAAGCCATGCCCACAGAACCTGTAGGGAAAAATTTTGGATTTCACCCCTGGTCAAAAGTCTTCTCAGTTTCAATAATATGTAAAAATGTTATTGCAGGGATGCCAGGAGCAAACAAAAATTGTCTTGGTTTGGTCATATTGAAAAGCAACTCAAAATTAATACTAGATGGAAGGCTTCAAGCATCATTGCACCTTATTTGAAATCTTGAATAAGCCTTTTACATTTAAAATCATATCACACCTCCTAATTAAATAAATGCCAAATTACATGCTGTCAGCCTTATGAAGTAGTCAAGACAGAAAACATGCCCAGATGCACTAATTCTACTTCATTCTAATTTTACATTAATAGAATCTTGCAAATCTTGCAAAGTGCATCTGTCCCACATTGCTTTTAGAATAGAATAGAGTTCTTTATTGGCCAAGTGTGATTGGACACACAAGGAATTTATCTTTGGTGCATATGCTTTCAGTGTACATAAAAAATAAAATATATTCATCAAGAATCATAAGCTACAACACTTAGTGATAGTCATAGGATACTAATAAGCAAGCAAATCATACTAGGAAACAATAAAAACAATATAAGTTGTAAAGATACAAGCAATATGGATATAGCCATAAGTGAGAAGAGATAGGTACTAGAAAGGATGAGAAGAAGAACAGTAATACAGTCTTAGTAAATAATTTGACAGTGTTGTGGGAACTAGTTGTTTAGCAGAGTGATGGCATTCGGGAAAAAACTGTCCTTGTGTCTAGTTGTTCTGGTGTGCAGAGCCCTATAGCGTTGTTTTGAGGATAGAAGTTGAAACAATTTATGTCCAGGGTGTGAGGGATCTTTTTAATTCATGCAGTATACAAGTCCTCAATGGAAGGCAGGTTGGTAGCAATTGTTTTTTCTGCAGTTCTAATTATCCTCTGACGTCTGTATCTGTCTTGTTGGGTTGCAGAGCCAAATCAGACAGTTACAGAGGTGCAGATGACAGACTCAATAATTCCTCTGTAGAACTGAATCAGCAGCTCCCTGGGCAGTTTCAGCTTTCTGAGTTTGCACAGAAAGAACATTTTTTGTTGTGCTTTTTTGATGATGTTTTTGATGTTAGGTGTCCATTTTAAGTCTTGAGATATGATAGAACCTAGAAACTTGAAGAACTCTACAGTTGATACTGTGTTGTCTAGTATTGTAAGAGGTGGTAGTATAGGAGGGTTTCTCCTAAAATCTACCACCAGTTCTATGGTTTTACATGTGTTCAATTCCACATTGTTCCGGTCGCACCACGAGGCTAGTTGTTCAATCTCCCGTCTGTATGCGGATTCATCATTGTCTCAAATGAGACCAATCACTGTTGTATCATCTGCAAACTTCAGTACTTTAACAGATGGATCGTTACAGATGCAGTCATTGGTGTATAGAGAGAAGAGAAGTGGAGAGAACGTACATCCCTGGAGAGCTCCTGTGCTAATTGTACAGGTATCCGATGTGATTTTGCCAGCTTCACCTGCTGCTTCCTGTCTGTTAGGAAGCTTATGATCCATTTACAAGTGTGGTCAGGTACAGCTAGCTGATTTAGTTTAGTTAGAAGAGTGTCTGGAATGATGGTATTGAATGTTGAGTGAAGTCTACAAAGAGGACCCTTGCATAGGTCTTTGGAGATTCAAGATGTTGTAGGATGTAGTGCAGAGTCATATTAACAGCATCATCTGTCGATCTATTTGCTTGGTAGTCAAATTGCAAGGGGTCTAACAGCAGATCCCTGATGTTTTCAGGTGGGCCAGCACTAGCCTTTCAAAGGTCTGTTAGAGCAACCGGTCTGAAATCATTCAGTTCCTTGATGAAGAGTTTCTTCGACACTGGGATAATAGTAGAGTGTTTGAAGCAAGAAGGAACATAGCACATCTCTAGTGATTTATTAAAGATCCGGGTGAAGATGGGGGCCAGTTGGTCAGCACCAGCTTTTATGCAAGAAGGAGTTAACAGCCCAAGAAACTAGAAACTAGTTTAGTGTTTAGTGTTTAATTTAATTAGTGTTTAATTTAAACTAATTCTAGTTTGAACTAAAAACTAGTTTAACAGCCCAAGAAACCAGAAAAGGTCTCTTCTGGGATGTTGGCCTCGTCCACATTCCTTCTGAAGGCCAAACTGCCTCTTATTCAACCATTCCCTTGCCTGTAGCTCAGCCCCTTGTCTCCCAAACTTATTCCCACATACCCTTACACCAGTGGTGGGTTTCAAATTTTGTTACTACCGGTTCTGTGGGTGTAGCTTGGTGGGCGTGGCAGGGGAAGGATACTGTAAAATCTCCATTCCCACCCCACTCCAGGGGAAGGATACTGTAAAATCACCATTCCCTCCCCAATCCAGGGGAAGATTACTGCAAAATCCCCATTTCTTCCCGATCAGCTGGGACTTGGGAGGCAGAGAATAGATGGGGGCAGGGCCAGTCAGAATTTTTACTACCGGTTCTCCGAACTACTCAGAATTTCCGCTACCGGTTCTCCAGAATTGGTCAGAACCTGCTGAAACCCATCTCTGCCTCACACATGCCACTTCTCGTTGTACATTTGGAAAAGGTCATTTAGTACTCTGAGTATAGGACTCCAAATTCAAACTTGTCAGATGGTTGCATAGCTTTTGCTTGAACACATCTAATAAAGGGAAGGCCTGAGTAATAGGCTTCACGAATTACTCATAGGATGATTCTTTTAAAATCAGTTGGGCATTACCTTCCTATAATTTAAATCTTTATGCACGGAGAGAAAACAGGTCTGGCCATTCTTCTATGCGTCATTGTGTCATCTTATTATTCCATATTCTGCAGTTGGAATTAATAGACAACAGTTCTTGACCTTCCCCATGACATCCTTATATCTTCCCTGCTCAAGGCTTCCAGCTCCTGCAATATCTTTTCATAAGACATGGTAATCTCCTTATCATTCTTCCTGACCTTATCTGAACTTGTTTCACTTTATCTTCTGAATCTTCATGTTCCCCTTTAGCAACTGTGGTGATCTATGCACCTTAACCTATAAAATTGGGTTGGATTTGCCTTTTTCTTAAAAAAAAATGTGTGTGTGAATTTGATTAGTCAACTTTTTGGGCAATATTTTCAGAAGCAGTTTGCCATTAGCTTCTTTCTAAATCTGAGCAAGATGCTCAAATCATTCCAGCAGGTTTCTCTGCCTAAGGCAGGATTATGATTTAGTCTCTGGGCTTCCAATCCAATGCCTTTATCCTACCTCACTAAACTGGCTTTCCTTAAAGTAATTGCCATGCATTAAACGAGGATGCTCAAGTGCCACCTGGTGAACATTTCAAATATTTAAACCCTATTAGAACTGAAATACATAATTGAGATCTTGAGTCAGTTTCAATCAGATGCAAGCAGAAGCATCCTTCATCCTTCCTATAAGTATCTCTGTGTCACTAGAGTTCAATTCTGACAATGTTTATTTAGAGCTGCAGCTTTAGTAAGCTGTCAACCTGCTTACCTGTATCTTTAAGATGCAGAATCATGCTTCCTGTCACCAGAATCATTGATTTATAACAAGTAGATGCTGCACAGAGTAGTGTTTGTTCTTTTGCCTTTGCTTCATGTTAATTGTAGCAGAAACTGGAGCAAAGAGCATTTGCCTTGTTTTATCACAGCAATGGCTAGGTGTAGCCTCTTAATATTCAGCAAGGGACAGATGGAGGAAGCCAAATGTACTGATTAGTATCTCACGAAAAGAAGATCCATGTTCCTACAGGAAGCCAAACACTGTCTCAATGTGCCATTTGTCTAATGTCAATTTGGAAGAAGCCAGGAGGTTTAAGAAAATGAACAGAACCTGGATTGTGATTTTAATAGTGATCAAGACAAAAAAAATCGTACTTGTCACCTATTATTATGTGAATTTTATTGACGCAAAGGATGTTGCAATGGGTAGCATCCAACTACTGTAGTTTCCATCCACCAATTGAAAATTGCCCATTTAATTGATGGAAACCTTAAATGAGTTTAAAAAAAAAAAAGAACCTCACACAAATTGAATTTAGCCCTTAATTCTAAAATTTCCAAGTTCGGCCAAACCTGTAGGAGAATCGTTCCATCATTTGGAATGATGGATTGTACACAGTGCATAAAGCATCACTTCTTCCACTCCGCCTTAACAATAGCATCGGCAACGTTTACAGAAATCTGAGTATTCCTTCACTGAAAATCATTCTTAAAACAACAGTCAAGACTTAGAACCACAAAATTGGCATATCCATGTATGTCTATTATTTCTGCCCCATAGAGATCTGGAAAAAGCACCTTCCTGACCTCTGTTCTTTCTGTATTCGATTAAGTGCAGAGTATGCTGCCAACCAGAAATACACAGTGGAAGAGACTTACCTCCAAGACTTGTCAGTAAATTAACTACGGCTTTAGCTGTTTCACCGGGGAAGGAAAATCAGTTGCAAACATTTCATGCAATTTAAGGTCTTTTGTAACAAGGTTAGAATTATGAAGAGGACCGTGGCAATAAAGAATGGTAGCTTTTAGTTATTAATTTCAGCAAAGCAGTGAACAAAGTCTTCCATCCAATTTTGTTTGGTTTTTCTTTGTTTAATATAGAACACAGAAAAAAAGGACTAAAAAGGTTAAAAAAAACCCTTTTGCATTTACAAATGTGTGTGTGTGTCTGTGTATTTACATATATAAAAATTGTATATGGGTATGTGTGCACCTATAGATAGGGTCTCACACCCACACTTATATGTGAAATGTCTTACAATATAGTTTCAGTAAAAGATAATCATATTTAATTGTTATAGTCCATACATAATTGATGTCTATTGGCAATTTATTCATAGAATGCAAGAAATATCCATTCAGTAATTGGGGCCTTTAATTTGTCTTTCCAGTGTTGAAGAACTAATCCCCTGGCAATAATAAGGGCATGGAAAAACCATTTCTGATATCCAGCTGTCAGTTTCTGTGCAGTAGTTCATCAGAATGTGTTTATTCAAAAATATTAAATTTATTTTAAAATCAAATTAGCATATGTAATTACTTCTTTCCCGAACCTGTAACAATGTGACATTGTGAAATGTATACTTTAATGAAACATTACTCTTGTTGCATCTTGGGCAACACATTGATTTATTATTTCCTTTCCTGTACAAATCTAATGGGGTCCAATAAGTTTGAAATATAATTTTTATTGCACAAGCCGTACTCTAATATCTAAGGATGATTTTGGTACTGATTGTTTAGGTAGAACAGAAGCTTCCAATTCTTTATCCCATTTAGTCTTTAAAGTTTGCATAGCAAAAGACCTATTGTGTGCTTTGGTCTCATAGGACTTAACTCTGTTTAGTAACACAGGTGTCTCTAAGGTTGAAAATATCACTGGCCCAAATGCTGTAATTGTACATTCTACCAGTGGGTGGCAACTGTCAAACAGTATTTATCTTTTAAAGTAGAAATAATAAGAACATGTTATCATCTACTGTATTAGTTGAACTAATATAAGGATCTCAACATCCATCCAGATATTCTATAAAACCATTTTTAAATTAATTTGGAGATAAAAACTATCCCATATCATCAATAGAAGAATGAGCAAAACACATTCCCCATGGAAATTATATACTACAATTTTCAAATCAATATGATGGTGACAGGTGTTCTCATCCCTTCCCCTGGCCAACGTCCCTGTAGCAGCCATTTTTCAAATTAACAATTTATCAAACATTATGAAGGAGAGAAGCAACCTGGAATTAAGGAGAAATTTCCTGACGGTGAGGACAATTCACCAGTGAAACACCTTGCCACTAGAAGTTGTAGGTGTTCCATCAATGGGCGTTTTCCAGAAGAGATTGGACAGCCATTTGTCTCGAATGGGATATAGGATTTCCTGCTTGAGCAGGGGGTTGGACTGGAAGACCTCCAAGGTTCCTTCCAACTCTGTTATTCTGTTAAAGAAGAGGTGATAAAGCTAATTTTTAACTGACAGTTTCAAGTTTTTCAAAGTTATTTTTTGGAATTTGGAAAGAGAAATGTACAAAAGCTTTTGACTTTTTGAAAATGTTTTTCAAAAATGGATATGTCTGTTTCACAAATAGTTCATCCTATATTAGACTGTAAGGTTTAATAACACTTATCTGTCAACACTTGGAAAGAGAAGCTTCCATTGAGGAATGACAAATTGATATCCTGTAGTTACTGGGAGAAACAGTGGCCAAAAATGCAACTGGATGCTGGACCTTGAGCATCAGAAGTCTCTCTGGAGAAAGGAGAGCTCTTGAGATCACCCTATACTCCTGATAGCTGTTTTCCTATTGGAGTAGAAGGCAGAAGTGGATGTTTTGGCAGTCTCTTGCAAAGAGCTGGGAGTTGTGGAATTCTACAGAGCTCAGAGCTATTAATGTAGCCTTTTAAGGTTTGACTAAACCTGTTTTTTTTTTCATCAGTTTGGAGTTTACTTTTTTTTTAAACTGCTTGTTAAATATTTAAAACTCACAAATATTTAAAACCTCCAAACCATATTCCCTGGATAAGTTTTCCTCCAATCGTTTAATTAACAAAATTTAGAATTTAACGGTTTTTTTTTTTTGTATATATTTTCAGTATATATAGGAAAAAACAAACAAACAAATACCAGGGTATCATCAAATTTAATTTATCTGTATATGATTTAACTATGGTTGTTACTAATCATTGTCTTTTATGGGTGGGTGCATTCCTATCTAATTTAGAATCTAATATCTCATTAAAACCTGTCACTACAATAACGACGCTATAGAGCACTGCACACCAGAACAACTAGACACAAGAACAGTTTTTTCCCGAATGCCATCACTCTGCTAAACAAATAATTCCCTCAATACTGTCAAACTATTTACTAAGTCTGCACTATTAATCTTCTTATCGTTCCCATCACCCATCTCCTTTCACTTATGACTGTATGACTGTAACTTTGTTGCTTGTATCCTTACGATTTATATTGACATTGTTTCCTGATTGCTTATTTGTACCCTATGACTATCATTAAGCGTTGTACCTTATGATTCTTGATGAACGTATCTTTTCTTTTATGTACACTGAGAGCATATGTACCAAGACAAATTCCTTGTGTGTCCAATCACACTTGGCCAATAAAAATTCTATTCTATTCTATTCTATTCTATTCTATTCTATTCTATTCTATTCTATTCTATTCTGTGATACGAAATATCATTTAAATGAAAAAAGCATTCATGAAACAGAGTGGGAGACGAAATCAAGACAAAAGTGTAGACATTAATCATAGCTGTAGAAACGTTACCAAGAAGAATTACCAAATGATCTTTTTTATCTGTTATAATTGATTGAACCTATAAAGGAAAGTTAGTATGAATAGGAATAGCTTTCTGTTTGCCATTTGGTTGAGGTGGTAATCAATTACACCTTCCCAACCCAGTCTAACAGAGAACGTCTCAACATAGGGGCAGGAATATCATGTGTATCTATCTAATGAGGGCCTGACTCTTCTACTTTGGCTGCTCTGTTTTCATACAAGTAACTTATAACAATATGGTGCCCCAGTGGGCAGTAAGCAAAATTTTGCAGCATTTCACTTCTCTCCAAATTGATCACAATAATCGCTGAGATTAAGACAGTAATGAGAAATCTCTTTTGATGCACTTTGGAAGGTATGTATAGCATTTTTCATATAGCCCTATGCTTTTTTCTTTTTACATTTTAGATATTTGGCCATGTTGTGAGTAATCAAGAGAAAATGCATTGTGCCCTGAACACAAAAAATCTGATGAATATGAACATGTACAAAAAAATTTCATCAAGCAGTTTTCAAGCACGTAAACATGTGTTTTATCAAGCAGTTTTCAAGCACGTTTATGTGTTATGAATTGAGCGTGTTTTTATTTTAGTCAACATGTATTCACCTTTGCCAGATGACCACGTGTTCACCATGTGTTAGCAATGGTTGCCAGGGAATTTTCATGCAAGGTATCATTGGCAGCCAAATCAATTTTAACAATGTTCTTATCCTTTCGAACTTCTTGGTCAGGCGATGTCATTGGACAGAAAGAGAAAACTGGATGATACCTGCTGGAGACCTATATCCAAGGTTCCTAACAATATTGCCAATGGGATTCCCAATTATGAATAGTAGCAGCAAAATTAAAACATTGACTTTTATTTTAAACATGGGATTCCCTTTTACCCATCACAATTCAAGGGAGCTCACAACTTATTAAAGGTAAAAGTTTTTTTTAAAAAAAATTTGATTTATATGCCGCCCTTCTCCGGAGACTCAGGGCGGCTTACAATGCGTTAAGCAATAGCCTTCATACTTTTGTATATTTATACAAAGTCAGTTTATTGCCCCCATAATCTGGGTCCTCATTTTACCTATCTTAGAAAGGATGGAAGGCTGACTCAACCTTGAGCCTGGTGAGATTTGAACTAATTGCAGGCAGCAGATGTATGTGGATGTTAATTAGTCTGCTGAGCCACTAGAGCTCTGGTGTTGTTGTTCTCAGACTTCATGCAGGCACGCCCACCTACTACAAAGCAATAGAAGGAAAAGCACAAAGGTGAAGAATTAAAGTATTAAATACAGCTATTGGTGAAAACCAGCAGGAAGATTCACTGAAATGCAATAGAAGAGAATATCTGTAGCTCAGGATTGAGTGGTGGCATTCTTGGTGATCTTCGTTCTTTGACTGCAAATGTTTCATTACCTGACTAGGTAACACCTTAAGTGCTACAAGGAAGTGGGATTTGCTCTCTGTTTATATATAATGACTTGCCCTGTCAGGTATTGGTGAGGTATTGTTTTTTCCTTGCAGTTATATATACACGTTAAAATTGAAAATCATTTTAAAATGTGTGAAATGTAACTGGATTTTATTTAAAGGAGAGGCTAAAGGTTTGGCAAATCTCCAGCTAAAGCATCTTTCATAGTTGAATTTATGCCTGTCTGGTGCTCTTTGATTTGCCCCATTAAGGTAAAGTGTTGGTTTGATTTTCCTCAGTGAGGAATTTTATATTACATGGCAGCTGGAATTGACACTCACAAAAAACGGAAAAGCTTCTGCACATGAAGTCTCTTTTGACTATCGCAATTGTGAGAGAAGGCATCTGGACCAGGCAAAATAAACAGCACAGCAGGCAATGGTATTTTCTCACAAATCAGCTTTAAATGCACACTTTGCCTGAGCCTTTGTCAAAAATAAATACTCCTTCAAGGTCTTTAATTTTTTAAAAAATTAAATTGTATTTATTTTATTGTATTTGTTAACATCATGTGTAGGTCACCAAATTCCAGAAACTCCCAGCAGTTTACAGGATTATGTATATCAAAACCACAAGGCATACCATATGAAACATTTCCACCCTTACTAAAAAAAAATGATATAGTATAATAATTTCTTCTCATCAGTAACAGTTCCACGAAATGACAGCATCTTCGGGGCCCTCTGGACATTTTTCAGGGGTTAGTTGAAGGTCAGTGGCTAGTTGAAAACCAGCAACCAAGAACTCTCTCTACACTAATCTTAATTTTGCAAGAATGATAAAACCCCAAAATGATGCCATTGACTAATGGGGGGAGTCAAAACTGGTCCTCAAGCAAATATAACACAAAACTTGTCTTGTGTCTTACGAGTCATAGTGACCTAGGAAATATTTTAGATGCTTAATCATATCTAAGTTATGTACTTAGCAAGTTTGGAGCTAAATATTATTCAGTAGTTGAAATGTTCAAACATCAAGGACAGCTTGAGGATATATTGAGCAGACTTAAATTATGTTCATTTCTCCTGAAAATTAAAGAGAAACATTTGTCTTTAGGCCACAAGTCTTTCAATTGCCATTATTTTTAAATTGTCATGTTTCTAATCTCACTTTAGACATCAACATATATCTAAACGCAGAATTGGGTGCTTTCAATGAACTGGTAATATTGAGTGACAATGACTGTGTTTTATGTCCAAGTAACCTCATATGGTTGGTAGACTATTTGGAGACAGTTTCATCAGAGCCTCTTAATCTAGAAAACTGGTAATCCTTGACTTACGACCACAACTGAGCCCAACATTTCTGTTGCTGAAAAATTTGCTAAGTGAGTTTTGCCCCCTTTTACGACCTTTCTTGCCATAGTTGTTAAGTATATCAATGCTAATAGATTGTTAAGTGAGTCTGGCTTCCCCATCAACTTTGCTTCCCAGAAGGTCACATAAGGTGAGCACATGACCCCTGGACACTTCAACTGTCATAAATATGAGCCAGTTGCCAAGCATCTGAATTTTGATCACATGACCATGGGGATGCTGCAACAGTCATGTGAAAAATGATCATAAGTCACTTTTTTTAGTGCCAAAGTTGTAACTTTGAATGGTCACTAAATGACCTGTTGTCAGTTGAAAACTATCTGTGTGCAAGTGTACTGAGTGTGTAACTTGATGCAATGTTTCTCAGGAAACTTTCATTGGCCGTCAGGTATGCTCGAATTGTGTATTGAACAGAAAATGTATGTGGCAAAGTAGGGTTTGTAATATAATTCGAATGGCCCAAGAATGAGATGACTTGATAAAAAGCTTGGTCTTCAACATCTTTGGTAATCTATCTCTGAGTCCATTGAAAGAATCTTTTGCCAGCAATTAATGTGGCTAGTGTAACTGTATTCTGTCTGAACCATAGCCCACATGACTTCTTGGTGGGAGTCTCCTGCTTCATTTCCTCTCCTACCCATTAAAAGAGAGCAAGCCTCAGTTGCATTTCCTACTTTTTAGGACTTATGGGGAAAAAAGGATCAGAAAAAAGCCATCAGTTTCACTCACCCCTAGAGAGGAAACTTGGCAAAATTCTAAAACAGATTGATAGATGATAGATAGATAGATAGATAGATAGATAGATAGATAGATAGATAGATGTGAGAGAGAGAGAGAGAGATGATAGATAGATAGATGATAGATGATAGATAGATAGATGATAGATGATAGATGATAGATGATAGATTGATAGATGATAGATTGATAGATGATAGATAGATAGATAGATAGATAGATGATAGATTTATAGATGATAGATGGATGATAGATTGATAGATGATAGATGATAGATGATAGATGATAGATAGATAGATAGATAGATAAATAGATAGATAGATAGAGAGATAGAGAGATAGATAGATAGATAGATAGATAGATAGATAGATAGATAGATAGATAGATGATACATAGAGATAGATAGATGGATGGATGGATGGATGGATGGATAGATAGATAGATAGATAGATAGATAGATAGATAGATAGATAGATAAACAGCATTTAACCTTTGAACGATCAGCCTTTCAGGCCAGACAGCCCAGCAGTCCAAAAAAATGACCACTGACAGCAGAGGAAAGCAAAGAGTCTCCCTCTCTCCCTCCCTCTCTCTCCCCTCCTCTCTCAGTGGTGCGCAGGCACACATCCATTCATGCTGACCAGAGCATAGTACATAGATTATACTGCTTTAATGAAGCCTCTAGAGAGAATACTGGATATAAGATCATATCCAAATTACAAATCAGATTGTTTATGCAACTGCCTTCAAAAGAGGTTCCTTAGTTCATTCATCCTGGCACTTATCTAAAAGCACTTATCTAATCGTTTGTCAATTTTGCCTAGACAAAGTCAGAATTTTGGCCTACATCCAATCTATTACCTGGCATTGATTTAGTATACTCCACTTGCATTTGATGAAAATGAAAGGCAGAGTTAGATGTCATCTGGGTACTGATGATACCTCAGGCCAAATATTTGGATAATCGCTCCCTAGGCTTCTGTTGTAGATATTAAACAGTTTTCAGAATAAAATACAGCTCTGTAGAACTGTTCAACTGCCAAAGAATAGAATAATCTTGTCCCCAAACTGTTTTTGCAGAAACCCATCCCAAGAGGAACTGCCCTTTTATTATAATTTGTTGCACAGTCAGCCAGATGTTTATATTGGATTTGGCAATATTATCTTCTTGCCCTTTCCAGGAACCTGGGATAGGTAGATGTTGTTAGTTGGTGATAAAGGTCTCATTGCAGGATATACCGTAATCTGTTCCAAACTGCTTTTTTGTAATTGACTGTTATTATTTATCTATTTACAGTACTTATATTTATCATAGCTTCCCACTGTGGGCAGCTTACATATACAAATACAAAACATTACAACCCGCATAGGCACCTCAGGCAAAAATAATCAAACAAGAACAAATCAAGCCAAACCAAAGGCCCATCAACACATCAACTCCAGGCCTGAGACCAAAGCCAGATCTGAAAGCCACCTTTGTAATAAAGTACTTCCTGCCCCTGCCAAACAAACAAAACATATTACAGTGATATACGATAATGACAAGCACTGAAAAGTCTAAGAAAATCCAAAGTGGTGCCTTAAGGGATCCTTTGCTTTGGAGACTTCATTGATTGAGCGCGATTTGAACAAAATCAAACAGAGGTGAAAGCAGAATGCTAGGTTAACAAAACTACAAGCAGTCTACTGAAATCTACTGCATATAAATCAAATTTAAAAAAATCTCAATTTATTCATGTGTTTAAATAATTTATATGGCCACACATTTCACAAGAGTGGCTCAGGGCCATGTACAACAACAACAACAACAAATATCAGTGCATCTGCATACACTCCACCTGAGGTTAAAATCGAAAAACCATGATCAGGAAAACCACATCAACTGCAGAATTCACCCAACCACCTGTCCCAAATGCCTGGGGAAACAGACAGGTCTTCAAACTTTTGTGAAAGGCTATCAGGGTTGGGACCACCCAGATGTGAGAAAATGGATTATGGAAGAGTATGTTAGATAATCTTCGGCTGGTTTCTCACACACGTAAACAAACATTTTCTTCAGAAGAATGACACCAAGATAAGTATAGTGACTGACTGCTCCCTCACTCCTCCCCTCCCTTCCTTTTAAAATAAAGCATTGAATTCATTCTACGGCAACTTTAAAAAATGGAATTGGCACAGCAAGGATGTTGTTACAAAAGAATAATGCTATGGTTGTCAAAAGAGGGGGGAAAAGAATAATTACTGAACACAAATTAAACCGTAGGTTCTGTTCCAATAAGTTTAAGTTTTAGCTTACTTTATTGTCATTGTACCTTGTACAACGAAATTAAATGCCATCTTCAGTGTGCATCATACATAAGAAAACTATATATATATAAAAAATAAAACAAAAACACACACCTTTCATATTCTACACAATTGAATTGAAAACCCCAGATACTGCATTAATATTGCACTATACAGTAGAATTCAACTGAAGAGGATACAGGCTCAGGTACTGAAAAGGTCTTGTGCAGGTATATAGACAGTCTTTGGTCAAAACCCAAAGGCCTCAGTAGATAGGCCTGAAACTTTGGTCAAGGCTAAATATTTCTCTCCCTGCCAGTAAGGAGTTGCTGAGATGACACAAGGTATTTTTATCTTAACGAAGCAGACTGACCCAGACAGATGCATCCTGTTGTTCACTTCTGCATTCCACCCTAAATGTCATGTATAATATATGATAGTGTCTGCAACACCCTGTATATGCATGTGACTCCCGTAATATTGCTTATCTGTAACTAAAAGTCTGGACTAGGCGTCTTTCGGTTCCTCCTAGGACCAAATATGTCTAAATGTAACGCCCAGATAATGTATACGTATTTTAGAGTATAAAACCAACACCTTTGTACACCCTTGGGGGTTCAGACATTGAGCTGTGTTTACTGCTGTCTGAACCTTATGCATAATAAACCTTTCCTGCATTAAAGAGCTTGGTCTAGTCCCGTGATTTTTCCTACAACAGCTGGCGACCCAGATGGGACAATAGATCAGGGCAATATTTTGCTGAGGGCCGCTCAACCCTTCAGGCCCTCGGGGCAGCCGCTCCTGAACATCCTCCAGGGCCCACGGGAGTTTTAGACTTCCGGGAGGCGGCAGCGACTTCCCTGTGAGGCTGATGGTGCTGTGAGTGAGTCCAAGAACCCTGTGGTGTAGGAAAGGAAGTGTGAATGGTTCCTGGCCAGGACGTGTGAGGTGAAGAAATCTCAGGCGAGTATACGTAAAAGACTGGTACCTGTCTCATTTGAAGACAGAAGAGGGGACCTGATCCCTCCCCTGGACTCGGGACGGCTGTCCTAAAGAAGTCCCTGTGAGGTAATTGTGTGGGTGGTTAAGTCATCGCAGTTCTCTTCAGTGACCGTGAGTTCCGGGGCTGAGAGTCGGTGACAGTGTGTTAGGATGGGGGGGAATACCCAGAGCGTGCCCAACACACCGTTGGCATGTATGTTAAAAGGCTTTAATAATTATTTTAAAACCCCCTCATATCCCAAACTGAAGAAGGAACGTCTGAAATACCTGTGCACCGTTGTATGGCCCGCTATGGGAACCGGTTGGCCCCCAGAGGGTTCGCTTAAGGAAGAGGTAGCTGATGAACTCTGGGGGGTTATAGTGGGGGACCAGGAAAAGTACCCAGACCAATTCCCATATATTGACCAGTGGGTAAATGCGCTGACGGAAAAGGCAGATGATTTGTTGCAATGTCAGGCAGAAATGGTGAGACTTTGTGTCGCTAGACCCAAGGTGAAGTGTTGCAGGAAGAGTGCTGTAAGGGAGGGGAAAAGTAGATCCATGACCCCGCCACGCCGAAAGGTCTTAGTCGAGGATGAGGCGGAATGCTTCCCTACTGCGCCACCGCTACCGCCGTATCAGCCGCCTGCAGGGGGGGCTGGAGATGGAGCAGTAGGGGGAGGTATGCCAGGTGATGGAGCAGGAGGAGGTGTTGTTGGGGGAGGCCCGAAGGTGAAAACAAGCCCTTTGGCGGATGGAAGTGATCAGAGTGAACCTGAAGGAGAGGAGGCTCTGGGAGCGGTTGGAGGTGCAGTAGGGGGTGTTACCGAAGGTGTACAGACCCGCGCCGCAAAGGCCGCTGCTTTGGCAGAAGCCGAGGCAAGAGCTAGAGCGGCAGAGGCAGAATTGGTGGCTCTAAATCCCAATATACGTGGACCAGGCCTCCTCAAGGATTTAAAAATTCCCCTACACTGTTTGGTACTGCCCTAGCCAAGGATTTGCAATACTACGTACCCTGCCAAAGAGGAGACACTATTTTACAGTATGTAGATGATGTGCTTGTAACAGGACAGGATGAGATTCGTGTTGGGAAAACACTAAGACATTGTTAGATCTGTTGGTGGAATGTGGATATAGGGTATCCAGGAAAAAGGCCCAACTGGTGAGACAGCGAGTGAGGTATTTGGGATATGATATTGAAAGAGGACAAAGGGCCTTGGGGCCAGAAAGGAAACAGGCAATTTTGGCATTAGCTGAGCCAAAGACAAAGAGACAGTTGCGTAGTTTCTTAGGGTTAGCAAGCTTTTGTCGAATCTGGATTCCAAATTTTGCTTTAATGGCGGCCCCTTTGTATGTTGCAACAAGGGGGGCGAACATTGAGCCTCTAGACTGGGGAGGAGAACAACAGAAAGCATTCCAAGACATTAAGGAAGCTTTGACACAAGCCCCTGCTTTAGCCTTGCCGAATCTACAGAAGCCCTTCAATTTATATGTAGATACTAATAGGAATATTGCTTTGACTCAGCCACTCGGGAGCTGGCAGCAGCCGGTAGCTTATCTTTCCAAGCAACTGAATGGGGTTGCAAAAGGCTGGCCTCATTGTCTCAAGGTGTTGGCTGCTATTGCAGAACTAATACAAGATTGCAATAAGCTAACTTTTTCCTGTCCCATAAATGTGCATACTCCTCATGCCGTGCAATCAGTGCTGGATGCGAAAGGACATCTGTGGATCAGTGGGCAGCGCTTGGCAAAGTATCAAGCTATAATGATTGAGAACCCTCAGGTAGGACTAGTCGTCTCAAATAGATTGAATCCGGCTACTCTATTACCTACAGAATCAGAGCCGGTACATAATTGTTTACAGGTACTTGAGAAAGTATATGCTAGTCGAGCTGACTTAACTGATATTCCCCTGCCCGACGCACAACTTAACTGGTACACAGATGGATCTAGTTATATGGTAGAGGGAAATAGAGTGTCTGGATATGCTATAGTGGATGATGAGAAGGTGGTTGAAAGTGGCCCTCTAGGGAAAGGCTATAGTGCGCAGGTAGCAGAACTGTGGGCATTAATAAGGGCATTAGAACTGGCAAAGGGTGAATGCTTGAATGTGTGGACTGATAGTAAGTACGCTTTTCTAACTTTGCATGCGCATGGAGCTGACTCTTCTGGATATGTCAGATGAGTCACAACATAGTTACTACTCTGGGATAGAAGCTGTTTTTCAGCCTATTTGTCCTTGTTTTTACTGTCCTGTACTGTCTGCCAGATGGCAAGAGTTCAAAAAAAGGTGTCAGGATGAGATGGACCTTTAAGAATGCTTTGAACTTTCTTAAGGCAATGGGAGCTATAAAGCTCTTCCAAGGAGGGGAGAGGGCAACCAATAATCCTCTGGGTAATGATGTTAACCCTCTGGAGCACTGTCCTATCTGCCACTGTGCAATTGGCAAACCATACACAGGTGCATGTCTATACAATACCTATCAATATTCAGTTAAGTGCATTTTTTAAAAAATCAATTACTGGTGCCTATTGAAAAAAAATGTGCAAATGCTTTTTTGAAGAGAGGATTACAGTACAAGATCCAACTTGTTTTATTAATTACTTTTTGCTGGGTAACAGCAGAAACTCACTGGTAGGGAACGTTTAGTAAACTGAGACCACAGGGCATCGAGAATGCAATGCATTTAGATTTTAAACTACTGCGTTTCCTTGTTTTCCTCCTCTGGCTCCTCTGACCTTTGATTTACAAAATTTGTTTTAAAAATAAATGATTCTCTTTGGAAGTCAGCAATCAAGAACAGTTGCCACTATTCAGTGTATTTTAGGACAGAATGGATAACTGTGCAAGACGCTTATAGTACACATAAAGCGACATAGAATGTAATGCTACTACACGTATTTTTCACTTTTGATCTTGCAGTATATGAAACCCGCTGCTGCCTGCTGTTGTTATTTTTAATTAAGAGATTTTTTATGAAAACAAGCTAGAATATGGTACCCCACTGAAAGATTAATGGAAGCCTATTCACTGCAGATTAATATAATGTGAAGGTGAAATTCCCATCTGAACTAAAACGATGCTATTTTTCAGAGTAGTCCAGATGCATTTTGGTTATGTATAAAAATGCAATCTTATCACTTCAGCATTTTAGTCTTGGATGTCTGGTTTTATACATGAAAGGAATGTTGGTTCCTTGTAAACCTTCCAATTACACTTGGTAATAGCACAGCTCATATGCAGATTTAATTATGTAATCTCGGTAACTAATTCCATCACTAGATTGCATAAACTTTATAAGTTCTCCCATGGTTTTCTTGAAAGCCGGTAATGTGGCTCACAACAGTTTCAGAATCATGCAAAGTCCTTAAATAATGACAATGTACTATGAAATACAATGAATTACATTAATTGCCGTATTTTTCGGAGTATAAGACGCACCAGAGTATAAAACGTAGCTTAATTTTGGGGGAGGAAAATAGGGAAAAAAAAATCTACCTACCAGGGATTCATCTAACTAGTGCCCTTAGTCTGGTCAGCTTCAGCACATTAGTTTGCTGGTTTTTTATTCCCTGCTTGGGGATAAAAAACAGCTTCTAAGGCACAGCTGAGAGGAAACAGCAATGAGAAAAGCAGGCAAAACACAGGGAGATCTCTTCACTTGGCTAGCACCTAGTTTGGGCTGAAAAAAAGCTTCTAAAGAACAGCTGAGAGTCAGAGCAAAGCATGGAAATCGCTTCATTCACTAGCGCCTCATTAAAGCACAGCGGAGAGTTGAGGGAGCAGGCAAAGCTGGGAAGATCGCTTCACTCGCTAGCGCCAGTGCCTCGTTAGGGCTGAAAAAAAGGTTCAAAAAAGCTACAATCGGAGTATAAGACGCACCCAAATTTTCAGCCTCTTTTAGGGGGGAAAAAGGTGCATCTTATACTTCGAAAAATATGGTAACAACAATAAAACTCAAAGCAGCTGCCCAATTGTAAAATAAATGAAACGGAAGATTTTTTAAAAAATTAACAGGCCAATTGATTTAAAATATCTGGCCATATAAAAAGATCTTTGCTTGGTACCAAATGGGCATCACTTTAGTATCAGATAAACCACATGGAGAGGGAACTCTGGAGATGGGAGTATTGCTGAAGAGGCCACTCCTGGATAGCTGCTCACTGCATTTCAATGAGAGATATTCATAGATAATAATAGGATATAGTCATAGGCATAATTTGACCCTTAAGCTGGTATAAGAGATGAAAGTCATTATGATCCTAGCCTTTGTACATGGTAGTGAAACACTATCTCCTTTATGTCCCAAAGGTGATTTTTTCAAGTGGCAACATAAAGGACATATGTCTATGGAGATTTTCAATCATCCAGGTAATGGTTGTCCCAAACCATGGTGCTTTTTCAAGAAAACATTCAGCAAATATTTGTGCTGAAATATTGAGATAAAAGGATGCAAGGACACAAGCATGATTAAGTTTTAAATGTGTGACAAGAATGGATCATGGGGGGAGAATAGAAAGAGAAGGAAAGAAAGAAATGAAAGAAAAACTGGAAAGAAAATAGAATGACTAGAAGAAGAAAAGAATGTACAAGTTCTTTGTGAAAAGATAGAAGATAAAGGGATCTCTCAATAGAGTCAGTAGAAAAGGAAAAAAAAAATTTTTTTACAAAGTATCATGAGGTTGTATGGAATTACCCTAATGGGAAGTATTAAAAAGAAGGTTATTGGAATGCTGTAATGAAAGAAGCTGTGGATAGGAAAAAAAAAAGATTCACATAAAAGAATGTCTTGTGAAAAATGAGGGTAGCAGAATAACAGAGTTGGATGGGACCTTTGAGGTCTTCTAGTCCAATTCCCTTCTCAAGCTATAAGCAACTCAGACTTTTTTCTAGTAGTACTTAAAGAATATTACTTGGATCAAAATAGCAGAATCTTTTCTGCTTGGAGAGATTAATTGTATTTTCAGGAATAAACTCTTTAAAATCTCTCCTGGCATTTTATTTTCTTCTCTTTTCGTAGGCCTTTATGTGTATTTTTCTCTCAGCTGGGTTTTTTCCTACATAAATCAAGATCTTTATACAGCCATAGCTCAGTGAAATCCCATTCACTAGTTTTTAGGCTTTTTCAGACATCAAACCAGCATTTTGCTGTCTATTGGGAGACTATGTATATATATATATATGTCTCTTCTACACAGCAGATTTAACATTTGTGTGTGGAAAATAAAAAATCACCTCTGCTAAATGAACAAGACAAATTTCCTGTTACTTTAGACTATTTTTGTAGAACAGTCTTGGCAGTGATCATTATGCACAATATTTTTTATTAAAATCTATTAACGAAAAAAATTGTCTACATTCCTTCTAAAGCAACCAGGTCATTAGTGAAAAATATAAAAACAAATGAAATGGGTTTGATTATTAAGATTTGGTCAAGAAAAGTTGAGGACATTATGTTTCTGATTATGTCTGGCTAGAAAGATTTTCTATTTTTTGCATTGATGACCATCTGACTGCATGTTGCTTCTGATTTTGACTAATAACCCCAAGTAACAGAAGAGTTCTGACAGGTAAGAAAATTAAGGATGTAAGAAAAGCCCCTTTAGATCAGGTTAGTGGTATTGTGTGTCTACTCACCAGTGGACAATCAGGTTTGTTCCGGAGATTCAGAAGCATGGACCAGATGGCAAACACACTTTGCTCTTGAGTCCCTCCCACAGGATAGAGTTGGCTGCCTATAACTCTGAAGATTATGAGCTGTTATCAAGCCTAGCAGCCAATGGTTTCTACGCTGTCTGAACTTGTGGCCATCTCCATATTTGACGGTTGCAAATTCCCACAGTTAAATGTTTTGCAATGAAGTACTTTATGATATTGCAAAGATTTTGGAATGGGATCATTTAAGCAAATGAACTTTTCTCTTCAACATTTTCTTCCCAATCATCCCTTTTCATAGTTTAAGGATAGTTTTGTTTTAAAATGACATTCTCTTGAGTTATCCCATACAACATATATTGTACAGATAAGTGATGTCCCACTGACTGCACAAGACATGCACACGAGGAGTGGATTAATAGATTCCCACATGTTCATATTAATCCAATTCACATTTAATGTGAATTAAATGTGTTGAGTTTTTAAGTCTGGACAAGTCCCTACAGTTTCCTTCGCAAGGTTTTTCAGAAATTGTTTGCCATTGCCTCCTTCATAGGGCTGAGAAACAGTGACTGGCCAAGCTCAACTAGCTGGCTTTGTGCCTAAGCTCACTGTCTTCCGATTTCTAGCCTGATGCTTTAACCAGTACACCAAACTCCTCTCAAGCCTGATGTATGCAGGCATCAAATGATAATGTTTTGGTTTTGGTTTAGTACCATGTGCCATCCATTGCAGCTTAGAATTAGATATAAACCAGGCCATTATGACTTTAATGGCCTGGTTTATATATGATTTTAGCAAGTAATATCTAAGATATTTTGGCTTAACATTATATGTTAATGCAGTCACTGAAGAATAAATATGTACTAGTGGGAGCTCTGCTCTTCTATTCCTATTCCCCAACCAATCTGCTCTTCATTTCCCAATTTTAAGAAAGATTAGAGTGAAGTAAAACTTCTGAGAAAGAGGGAAAGTGATGGCAAAAATCAGTCTTAGCAACAGCCTTCTCTTCCTATTCTCCATGCTGCTGAACCAAATCGTTATGATAAAAATTAAAATGTCATATATAAGAAATATTGGCTCAAATGTTATGTATTAATGCAGTCACTGAGGAATATGCATATCTTGGCTAATAAACATATAGTCTTCACACCCAACAGCAACCATTAGTATATTTGTCGAATGAGTCTGAATGTAACATAATATGGTTTTGTGTTGATAGGGAGACTTTCTGCCCATTAGTAGAGCCACACAAAAATGGTTTTTTTTTTTTTTTTAAAAAAATCTCATTCTGAAAAAACAAATATTCAATAATATTAAACATTTCCAGTGGGCTAGAAGGATATTTAGGAAAATCACATAAACATATTTCTACATAATAGTTTAGCTGCTGGTCCAAAGTTCACCTGCATTTGTATAAAAATGTTTCTGGAGTCAAATATATATATACAAAGTATTTTTCTATGGAGACACCTGGTCTACCCCAACATGTGGGAGGGGGCATTCTGCTTCCTTTCGCCTTTCAGCTCCAATCCAGGAGCCCTCAAGCAGTCACATATACAACAAACCATTTTATACCAACTTTATATTTTGCTGATAAAGAAATAAAGGGAGACTAATATAGATCTATTTCAAGTTTTTTAGCTTTCATCAGCTAGCCATACCTTTACTCCGATTTGAACTTGGGCTTCCTGCATGTTAGGCAATTGAATTAACCTTCTGAACCACAAGTTCTCCTCCCTTCATCAGATTGAGCTAGGGGAAAGATTAAGTGTTTTTCTATCGAGACATAGTTTGTCATGAATGCGACTGCTTGAGGGCTCCTGGATTGGAGCTGAAAGGCGAAAGGGAGAAGAATGCCCCCTCCCACATGTTGGGGTAGACCAGGTGTCTCCATAGAAAAACACTTAATCTTTCCCCTGGCTCAAACTGATGAAGGGAGGAGAACTTGTGGTTCAGAAGGTTAATTCAACTGCCTAACATGCAGGAAGCCCAAGTTTGAATCTGAGTAAGGGTATGGCTAGCTGATGAAAGGTAAAAAGCTTGAAATAGATCTATACTAGTCTTCCTTTATTTCTTTATCAGCAAAATATAAATTTATATATATATATTTCTGACAATTGAACTGAAAGACCGGAATAAATTAATCTGCTAAAACATAAATATATTGGAATGTGAGCCATCAGAAGCTTCAAAACTATAAATATAATGCAAGCATAGTATTAATATTATTCTAGGTACACCCTCGCATATCTGCAAATCAGAAAGCGTGAAGATGTCAATAAGTAAATATGTTAAACTGATGACACAATTACCACAAATTCTAACACTTAGGAACATTGTGGCTTTCTAAATATTTTCTGCAATAACAGTCACAAACGTAACCTTTATAATTTGGCTAAACAACTCTTTCCTAATGAATTAATCCAGTGACCACTTCATATTTTCTCCCCCACAAAGGGGCATAACTGTAAATAGTAAATTGGACAGTCTGCAGTCTGCAGCAGTTCTTCTACAGGTCTGAAGCTTCCTGGCAACTTGACATATTTCTATACATAGGCTCTTCTGCATTGCTATCCTATTAGACAGCAGCATAGGAAATTCAGAAATGGCTTAAAGTGAAACTTCTTGGTCTACCTGAACACAACCTTTCATTCTATGTTGGCTGACCTACTTAGTATACTGGCAGCAGTCCATTTTTTCAACCTAACAGATCCATCCTTGTTTAGGGCTCTATGACGCCAACAAAAGACTAGACGCTCTAGGCCCATGATGGCGAACCTATGGCACGTATGCCACCTGTGGCACATGGAGCCATATCTGTGGGCACGCGAGCATTGCCCTAGCTCAGCTCCAGCGCGCATGTGCGCACCAGCCAGCTGATTTTCAGGCCTTGAGTAAGGTGACCAGACGTCCCGCTTTTGGCGGGACAGTCCCGCTTTTGAGCAATTTGTCCCGCGTCCCGCGGCGTTTTTAAAAAGTCCCGATTTTTCATTCTGCCTCCTGGTTCCCGGCTGCCTCCTGAATCCCCGCTGATGGCTAGAGGGAAAAAAACTGTTTAAACTCTTGCCGCGGGGCTTCAAAGGGCTGCCCTACATTAATTAGCTCGGCTTCCCCCTCTCAGCTGATTTGCACAGGGCTCTGCTCTTGCTAAATTGCTCAGTTTTTTTTTCCTCTTTGTGCAAACCAAGCTCAAAACAAAACTGAAAGTAAAACAGGCTGTTGGCTTTGCGATTTGCTTGCAACGTTGGAAAATTAGGCAGCAGATTTATTTTCCTTTTCCTCACCAAAAAAGGTAAGTGCAAACAATGGAAAATTATTTAGGGCAAAAGAGAGAGTTCAAGATTTTAAAACACAAAAGAAAAAAAAGCTCTTTTTAACTAGGGAATTGTAATAATTGAGATATTATTAATTGTATACTGTGTTGAAAGCAGAAATGGTTAAGTTGTGGTTTGGAGGAATATATGGGGGAAATTATTTGGTTTATTATTATTGGTAAGTATAATTAATTGATTTGTAAGAAATTGGATTGCATGGAAATAATTGGAATATTCATGTTCATATTGATTAATATACAAAAAAGATAGTTATATAACTAATTGATTTATATTAAAATGTTGAATTTGTATTAAACAACTGTATTACATAATTACATAATTAACCAATGTGAGGATGGATATAAAAATAGATGACAATGGGAAGGGGTATAAAATAGAATAGAAGGGAAAAATTGAATTTGATTAAGATTAGAGATGAGGATGAAGGGTAATATTGTTTTTTTAAAAAAATAGATGAGGAATAAATATGGCAAAAAGGAAATATAGAAATTGTAAATTTAATTGAAATGACTAAACACTGTTTAAATTTGTGAACCAGCCAAATATTCTGTTCAAAGAAAATACATTGTATGTATGTGTGTTTCTAATTATTGCTATTTATTCATATTTGTTCTCTTTTATTCTTTAAAGTTTAACAATTCATTCTTTATCTTAATATCTTTATATTTGTTTGGGGTTGGCTTTCTTCCCTTTCATCTTTTTTATTGTACAGCAATCTTTCTCCTCAAACCTACCACCTCTCTTTTCTTTCCTTCTTACTTTCTCTTCCCCCCCTCTTCTTCTCCTTCCTACTTCCTCTTCCTTTCTCCTTCTCCTCCTCTCTTCCTCCCTCTCTTACCCTCACTCCTACTCTAATTTCCCTTCCCTTCCTTCATCCCTCTCTATTACTGTATCCTTTTATGCATATGGACTACTCAGAGGGCTGAAAAAGTTATTTTTGACTGGTCCTCGCATTTTTGACCAGTCCTCGAACTTACGACTGTCCTCACATTTTACATTTTTGCCCTATCTTGTCATCATGGTGAAGAGAAGCAGTTGTGAAATGAGTGACATGGTGGTTAAGAATGCTGCACGGGCATAAATGTGAGGATGATCATAAGTGTGAGGACCAGTCAAAAGTGTGAGGACCTGTCAGAAATGACTTTTTTCAGCCCTCTGGTTAGTCCTTTTGTGCATATGGACTACTCAGAGGGCTGAAAAAGTTATTTTTGACTGGTCCTCGCACTTTTGACCAGTCCTCGAACTTACGACTGTCCTCACATTTTACGTTTTTTGCCCTATCTTGTCATCATGGTGAAGAGAAGCGGTTGTGAAATGAGTGACATGGTTGTTAAGAATGCTGCACGGGCATAAAGGTGAGGATGGTCATAAGTGTGAGGACCAGTCAAAAGTGTGAGGACCTGTCAGAAATGACTTTTCAGCCCTCTGAGTAGTCCCTATACATACAGCCATGGCCACCCGGTCACATGACCAGCTAGCCACGCCCACCCAGTCACATGGCCTCCAAGCCACGCCCACACAATAAGCCACACCCACAATGGTGTCCCTCTTACCAATGTTAAAATCTGTTCACCTTACCCTATACACATAGCCATGGCCACCCAGTCACATGACCAGCTAGCCACGCCCACCCAGTCACATGACCAGCTAGCCACGCCCACAAAATAAGCCACGCCCACAATGTCCCTCTTTACCAATGTTAAAATCTGGTCACCTTAGCCTTGAGGTCCCACTGGAAGTTGGGAAACAGGCCTTTTCCAGCCTCTGGAGGGCCTCAGGGGGTATGGGGAAGGCCGTTTTCGCCCTCCCCAGGCTCCAAGAAAGCCTCTGAAGCCTGAGGAGGGCAAAAAATGGGCCTACCGGGCCCACTGGTAACCTTTTTGCCGTCACGTGCCATAAGTGGGGGGAATGTGGTGGGGTCGCACGCACATGCAGGGGGGTCGCACATATATGCACAGAGGGGACAGGGCGCTGGGGGCCCATTGAATTATGGGTGTGGGCACACATGCGCGCTCCCCCTCCCACGCTCCCCCCATTTTTGGCAAAGATGGCAAAAAGGTTAGCCACCACTGCTCTAGGCATTTCCTACTCGGTGGCCTTTGCAATATTCATCCTCTCTCCATAGCTGCACAGCAAATAAAAAATGGGGCAAAACAGGGGATGAGTATATTATTACAGATTTAGCCAGAAGTGAATTGGGAAAAAAGAATCTCCAGACTTCCTTTGTTAATTTATTTATTTTTATCTGCCTTTATTATTTTTATAAATAACTCAAGGTATTGAACATATCTAATATTCCTTTCCGCCTCCTATTTTTTTCCCAGAACAACAACCCTGTAAGGTGGGTTGGGTTAAGAGAGTGTGTTGTTACTCCGGCCCCGGAGTCTGATTTATCTTTGCATGCTGAGTCGGAGGATGATATGGAGGAAGCTGGCACGAGTTATGTGCCGGAGGGGCTGTCTTCACTGGTGAGTCAGCAAGAACTGACAGTTGCTGACGTGCCTCTGGACCCCAGCCAAATTGAGGAGGAAAAGAGGCTGGTAATGAGGAGAGGGAGCCCCTATTGGATGCAAGAGAGAGACATAGGAGACGTCGTAGAGAACAGCTATTGCCACGTCCCAAGAGGTGTGCTCAGAGACGTAGGGCCACACCCTACAAAGTATAAAAGGAGTGTGGCTGGGCCGGAAAGGCGTGGTGAACAATTTGTTGGCGTTTTGGATGCAGTGGAGTTTAGAACTGCTAGTTTTGAGTTTTGAAAAGGAGTCTGCATTCCTGCATTAGCCTGCTGGCCATCTGCCAAGACCTCTGGAACATTGCCCGGTAATTACTGAACAAATATATCTTTGGAACATTGCCGGTAACTACTGAACTGATATACTTTTGAAAGAGAACTGTTTATTAAGGGGCCAGCTTCAATCTCTCTAGCCTGTGTTTGTTACTGCCGGGCTATTTGAGCTTCTGCAAGGCCACCCCTGCTTCTCAGGGGACAGAACAGAGTGACTGGTCCAAAGTCACGCAGCCAGTCTCCTGGTTCCTAGCATGGTGCCTTAATCACTAGACCAGACTACTGTTGAGAGACATACAAACATATCTGCTGCCCAATTCAAGTCATTCTGAATATGTCTGGAACATAAAAGCATATGACTTGTTGGGAAGAGGAGAGCCCTGGGATTGGCAAAATGATATTCTCTAACCTCGTAGTTTAATTTGAGTACAAAGGTAAAGATTTCCTGTCCAATTGTATTTGACTTTACGGTACGGTGCTCATCTCTGTTTCTTGGCTGAAGGAGCCAGGGTTGTCTGAACACATTTTCCATGGTCATGCAGCCAATACAGCTATGTTGGCCACATCACCAAAGTCACATGGAATGCTGTTATCTTCCCATCAAAATGGTACCTGTTGATCTACTTGCATTTGCATGCTTTCGAACCACCAAATGGGCAGGAGCTAGGGAAAGTAACAGGTTCGCTTGGGTCTTGAACCCAGGCTGTGAGCTCCAGCTGACAAGCTCAATGTCAAAAGTAATAATATATATTGTAAGTGGTATTCTTCATCTTGAGGGAAACTGAAAACAGAACTCATAGATTAATCGTATAAAACTAAGAATGATGAGTGGTGAATCAAGGAGCATTTGAAATAAATTGCTTGAAGTAATTCAGATGAAAAGGCAAGCTGTCTGTTTATTATGATTCATTACTTACCAGTGCTTGTCCTTTATCTACTACTCATAGATAACAGTTTTGCAGAAGGTTGGTATCCATAGCATCTAAACATTTTTATAGTAAAGCAAGAGTAGAGAAAATAAGGAGCGTAGTTTCCCTCCCTTCCTTTTAATCATTTTTTTAAAACAATAGGCTTTCTTTTTTGGGGGGGGGGGAAACTAATTTGTTTTGGCTAACACTTTGGCTAAATTGTTTTGATTTCCATATACTCTCTGAAAAAAGCAAAAGGAAAAACCAGGCTGGAGCAAAAAGTTGTTTTCACTGGCTGATCTTTCCCAATTTTGTGAGGCTGGCACAGAAAATGTAAAGCACCGATATCCAACAATTTATGCGTTCGGTTTGCCTAATTTGTAAAATGTCCATAAAATATAGATTAGGCTACCTGGATTTGGAGAGCTGAAATATCTAGTGGTAACACAGCCAGAAAGAGATTGGATAGAAGTTTGCCTTCTTTTTTTTTTTAAATTGAAGAGAAAATGACAGACAGGCCAACTTTCTAAGAAGCAGATGCCACAGAAGTGAATCTTAATGTAGAACAAATTGGAGATGACTCATAGAAGAATCCTGAAATATGGAACTGTATGGAAGAAGACTGCAGACTTTTTAGTTGCTTTGCTTTAGAAATACCAGTGAACAGAACAGAACAACAGAGTTGGTGAAGATTTTGGTTATAATGGGGAGAATTATAATTGCTAGATATTGGAAATTAAATGTTGACTTAAAATTAGAAGAATGGTACAATGAAACATGGAAATTTGCATTAAATGATAAATTGACTTGTGATATTAAAATTAGAAATGGTATATATAAAGAAAATGTTTTTTGGAACACTTGGCAACCATTTGTGGATTTTGCACTTGGGAGATTGGATGAATCGGCACCAGTACCTTATCAAAGAGATTTCTGGAAGAATTCAAGTTCAAGTTCCTAAAACTTCCTTTCCATTTGTATAGCACGTTGGGGGAAATTTTTTTTTCTTTCCTTACTATTGATTTTTTGTATTGATTTTTTTCCTTTTTGTTATTCTTTAACATTAAAAATATAATAAAAAATTAAAAAAAAAACAGAGTTGGAAGGACCTTGGAGGTCATCTAATCCAACCCACTGCTCTAGCAGGAAACCAGGTATCATTTCTGACAAGTAGCTGTCCTTGACCAACATGTCTGAAATGGAAATGCAGATAGCAAAACCAAAGTAATTCTGTCTAAAATTTGGAGGAAAAAATATATTATCTCTCATTTTGGCCAAGGTAAAAGGAGAAACACAATCACATTACTGGATATGATGGTAGATGGTAGATGGTAGATGAAGGGCCACAGACTAAACTACCATTAAGAGGTAACTGAGCCTGGAGAAGAAATGGGAAACATCTCAGAAATAACCATCTTTAGTTTCTTGGATTATAAAGGTGTGGAGGATGTACTTTCAGACTTGGGGGATTCTGTTAATGTAACCTTACTATAAAGTTAGAACTAGTATTTCCAGATGGGTTCCTTTCCTGGACTACCTTGCAAAGCTGACACTGGTTCATCATTCTGACTATCAGCCTCTGATATATCACGGTTTTTTCCCCAACCTTATTTTTTTATTTTTTTATTTTATAAAATTTGTATGCCGCCCTATCTCCAAGGACTCAGAGCGGCTCACAACGACAATCGACCAAGCGACTGTTAAAAACAACAAATATACACAAAAAAATAAAAAAGTTTTTTAAAAAATTTAAAATATACTACCCCATCAGTCCAGGCTGGGGGACATAAATAGCCAGGTTTTCAATTCACGGCAGAAGGTGCGAAGGTCAGCGGCCAACCGGAGCCCCAAGGGAAGTTGATTCCAAAGGGTGGGGGCGCTCACAGAGAAGACTCTACCCCTGGGGGTGGCCAGCCGACATTGTCTAGCCGATGGCACCCTGAGTAGGCCCTCTCTGTGAGAGCGCACTGGGCGATGGGAAGTTGACGCTGGTTGCAGGTGGTCCGATAAATAGCCTGGGCCTAAGCCATGAAGGGCTTTATAGGTTAACACTAGCACCTTGAATCTCACCCGGAGGGCAACCGGCAACCAATGCAAGCTGCTCAGG
This sequence comes from Arizona elegans, assembly GCA_022577455.1. Lineage (NCBI taxonomy): Eukaryota > Metazoa > Chordata > Lepidosauria > Squamata > Colubridae > Arizona > Arizona elegans. Next base: position 219,653,978 of record JAKOOJ010000001.1, read on the forward strand.
AGTGATGTAATATGGAAGTATCGGGTCCCTCCCGCAACAACCCGCGTGGCTGCATTCTGTACCAGCTGAAGCCTCCGGGTGGTGTTCACAGGCAGCCCCAGGTAGAGACCATTGCAGTAGTCGATCCGGGAGGTGACTAGCGCATGAGTGACTGTGTGTAGGGCATCTCGGTTCAAGTATGGGTGCAACTGGCACACCAGGTGAACCTGGGCAAACGCCCCCCTGGTCACGGCCGTGATATGACCCTCCAAACTCAGCCGTGAATCCAAGAGGACGCCCAAGTTGAGGAATGAGGATTGAACTGATTCTTGATGCCATACAAACCAATTGTTGTTCTATATGCCCACCCCTTCTTTTGTTGAGTTTTGAATCTGTGCTCTTTTCAGTGCAAAGCAATACATTGCTATTGTGCTATAGTCTTCCCTCCATAGTCTCCTATGGAGAGTAATGGCTAAAATGGGCTAATTGGTTTGGTGGGTGGGGGGAGGTTTCATATCAACCTGTGTTTTAATCTAATATTTTTCTCAAGCTTTCAAAACAAATAGGCTAGGAGACTATGCCAGCAGCTAGGTTTGATAAATGCCTCATAAGTGCAACTGCTTTTGGAGGCTCATCCAAATTATATACATACACCAGATGATCATGTAAAACATGATATTGGTGGACATTAATTATAATCAGTTCTGCCCTTCTCCTTTCCTTTTAGACAAAGCAACTAAGTACATAGCTTTTAAAGTTTTTTTTCTGGCTGATTTTCAGATTTCTTTTGCAAGAAGTGAGAATGATGCAAACATCAAAACTATTTTAAATGGGATGTTGAGAAAGCATATGGTCAACAGACAGACCTTTTCCTCATGATGCTAAATGTTTGCCTTTGTACTTTACTAATATTGACATGGATTGTATTTATATTTCATCTAGAGCAATTTTTTTAGCCCAAACAAACAAGAAACAAGCAAACTAAAAACTGTGTATGTGGAGAAGCTCCTTCCTTCCTTCCTTCCTTCCTTCCTTCCTTCCTTCCTTCCTTCCTTCCTTCCTTCCTTCCTTCCTTCCTTCCTTCCTCATTATTGGCATTAACTAGATTAATTTGCCAAACTTCTGAATCAGGAACAGTTCATTTTTTGCTCTTGAGATCTTTTGATTTCTCAGAAAGATGATCTCCATTACCGTGTTTTCCTGAAAATAAAACCCTGTCTTATATTTTTTTTGAACCCCGAAATATGTGCTTGGCCTTATTTTCAGGGATGTTTTATTATTTTGGGGTGTGGAGCAAGAGTTGCTGTCTAACCTGATTTTCAGCTCTGTCTCCCTAACCCTAACCAGAGGAAATGGCGGGGACCGACTGCGCATGCATTTAAATATTTTCGGGGAGGGGCTTATTTTAGCGCATGCGCTCCAAAGCCTGATTAGGCTTATTAGCAGGGGATGTCTTATTTTAGGGGAAACACGATATTATTTTCATTACGTTTTTATCTAATTTAAAGAAATGGGGGAAAATTCTTCATTGTTTTTCTTTTTCCTTTCTGGCTATTTCCATAGTACAAGGACAAATCACAATCCCTATAATTATTTACTAGTTGGATTTATTTGTTGTCTTCTAAAGCCAATTCTCCATGCATTATACTAATGATGTCAGCCATTCTTTGTTTGCTGGATGATGGCCGGCTTTTTCTCAAAGCTTTTAGCAGGCACTTGTGAGCCTATTTTTCCAGCATGACAATCTCCAGACATTTAAAATTTCAGCTCATCCTGACTTTATTATCATATTCTTTTTGATCCAGCAGTGGAGGCATAGCTCAGAACACATTCCTAAGTATTCTCAAGTAAATCAATTTTGCATGTGCCTTCATAAGTAATCCCAGAGTAATTCTGATAGTGAGATGAGCGACATATAAAACAAACAAACAAACAAACAAACAAACAAACAAACAAACAAACACAAGAAGTCCCATGACTTGGGTCTACAATTTCCTTTTCCAATTTCATTCGGACTGGAAGCTGAAACAATTAGCTCCTGATTGACTTGATCTTTTTGCCAACTATACCTTATATGTACATGTCCAACCATTTCCAGCATATGTAGCTGCAAATTAGTAGGTGTTTTGAATGCTGAGGAAAATATCAACTATTTCCTAAGGAAGGAAAGCAGGGAAGCAGGAAAGCTGGCAAATGTGAATTGATTCCATTTCCATTCAGAAACTAACTCCTGGTGGACTAAAGATAGCAGACAGTGATTAAAAAAATCTAGTTGCTGGTTTGTATGGTTCCCCTGAAAGATTTATCAGGAGATGGTTAGTATATCTGAGAACATTCAAACATGTGATAAAGCAGTGGTGAAATTCAAATTTTTTTACTACTGGTTCTGTGAGCATGGCTTGGTGGGTGTGGTGTGGCTTGGTGGACGTGGCTTGGTGGGCATGGCAGGGGAAGGATACTGCAAAATCTCCATTCCCTCCCCACTCCAGGGGAAGGATATTGCAAAATCTCCATTCCCACCCCACTCTGGGGCCAGCCAGAGGGGGTAGTTGCCGGTTCTCTGAACTACTCAAAATTCCCACTACTGGTTCTCTGAACTGCTCAAAATTTCCACTACTGGTTCTCCAGAACCTGTCAAAACCTGCTGGATTTCACCCCTGTGATAAAGGTTAAGGTTATGGTTAGGGTTGATAAAGAAATGATGTTTTGGTAGAAAGAGATAGAGGACCGCTAAAACATTTGAATTTGAATTTTTTCTAACTAGTATCCTTACAAACTTTTGATGAGAACAGCTTTGCATACCTTGCATAGACAACATTGGAAGAACTGCCATTTTCTAATCTTTGATGAGCCAGGACAGAAGCTGGGAAGAGAGACCCATTTTTTCTTGCCATTTTTTCCTGACTCAGTTGAATAGAAGAATAGCAATAGCACTTAGACTTATATACTGCCCCATTGTGCTTTACACCACTCTCTGAGCAGTTTACAAATATCAGCATATTGTCCCCAACTATCTGAGTCCTCATTTTAATAACCTAGGAAGGATGGAGGGCTAAGTCAACCTTGTGCTGGTTAGGATCAAACTCCTGGCTGTGGGCAGAGTCAGCCCGCAATACTGCATTCTAACCACTGTGCTGCCATGGCTGTTAGAACACTGAGAGCTTCATAACTTCAGTTTCTGAAGTCTAGAAATGAAGGCCCTTTGGGTTCTCAGAGCTTTTCAGACGTCCACTTTTGCTAGAGACCCACATGCTACTTCCAATATTTGACCCCGTGGGCAGGGAAACTCCCGTGGGAGCCCCCAGTATAGTAGACAACAACTTCCATTGTAGGCATTTCTCTTCACCCTTGGAGGCTGAGGAGAACAATACCTATGTTCCTTGGAACCTTCCATAATCATAAATGTAACTTCACCGAGAGGGTTTTTAAAACCTAGCAGAATGCAGAATAGCAGTTTAAACAAAGACTTAATTTAGCTAAGTATTTCAGTTGCTTTGAAAGTATTTTCCCCAAAGTAGGAAAATGTTTAGAATGAGGTTTCAGTGATGCCACCTTAACTTTCTTGTCTCCTCCAAGAAATGTCCTTGAAGTAGATCCTACTATGAGGAGAAAGGGTTGCAAAGCAGCAATAGATTAGGGAAGTGATGTAGACGTAGATCACTGCAACTATTATTAGTATGTTGTGGCCTGTTGGCCGCTGGCCTGTCCAGCAGCTGAATCAGAGGAGGAGGAGGAGGCGTGGGGGTCACGGTCAGCATCAGGGCAACCTGGGAGCTCTGCGGGGGAAGAGGGAATGGAGCTGGCAGAGAGAGAGAGAGAGACTGAGGAGGAGCCTGGGCAGTCTGTCAGCCCTCAGATGGAGAGTCAACAGCCCCCAGGTCTGGAGGTGGTTGATAAAGAAGAAGAGGAACAGCTGGGTCCAGTGCCTAACACGTGGCTGCGCAGAAGGCAGAGGAGAGAAGAGCAGTGGAAATCCATGGGCTGATCCTGGGGAAGGAAGAGCCATGCTGCTAGAGAGGCCCCATCCTAGCTCTGGGGATAAAAGGCAGGGGGCGGAGATGAATAGGTGTGGCAGACAACTATTCATCTTCCGACTGGCCGAACTTGTTAGCCTGAGAGAGAAACTTTTTGCCGGAGCTGCTGGCATTCCTAATAAAGGAATCTTTTGAGTTCATGTCAGAGGGTTTGTTGTGTTTGGGGAGCTGGGTCAGAACATAGTAGTATTTTTAATCCTAAAATAAAAATGAGTGATAGCATAGATTTGAGTAAAGTTTATTTAAGCAAGAGAGAAAAATCTGTTATAACAGGTATTCCCTTCACTCTACAAACTTCCTTTTTTAAAAAAATCCAGAATTGCCATTGTGGTTGAAGTAAACCACTCCTTTCTGTGCTTTAAGGTTGAGCTGTTTTATATTTCTCCTTTTTATGACAGTGTTTGTTGTTTATTGTTGGTGTTTGTTGTTTATTATTGCTGAGGTGGAAGGCAAGCTTTCCAGAGCCATTAAAAGGAGTGAATAGCATTCCCCCATCCATCTCCACTAAATAAAAATCTTGAATGCTTGTTCTTGTTGAGATTTTGTTTCTTTGTTAAAGTTATATCTCAGCTTTTCTCTAGGAACTCAAGGAAGTTTCTCTTTTCATTTCATTCTACCAGCCACACCAGAGGTGAAATTCAAAATTTTTCCCTACCGGTTCTGTGGGCATGGCTTGGTGAGTGTGGCAGGGGAAGGATACTGCAAAATCTCCATTCCCACCCCACTCCAGGGGAAGGATAGCACAACATCCCCATTCCCTCCCCACTCCTGGGGCCAGCCAGAGGTGGTATTTGCCGGTTCTCCAAACTACTCAAAATTTTCACTGCCGGTTCTCCAGAACCTGTCAAAACCTGCAGAATTTCACTCCTGAGCCACACCCTATGAGGCTGACTGGGTGAAAAAAAACTGAATGCTCCAAACTCCATCTGCAGCTGAAAGTAGATCTCCTTACTTCTAGTCAAGCCCTCTTTCTAATATATTTGGGATTTGTAGTCTGGCATGATTTTCCAGTTTTATAAGTCAATTTATCTATCATCTGTAGTTATTAGCCTTCATGGGGATTCATTTCCCCCCCCCCCCCAAGAATAATATAGATATTCCTCCTTTAGTGACTATAATTAGGACTGCCAATTCCATTGTTAAGCGAAGTTGTAGCTAATTGACACTTCAACTGTACTATGATCTTACTTCAGCAAAGACCTGCAGAGGTTGTTAATGTGAGGACTGGTTGCAAAGTTACTTTTTCAGCACTGTCACTGTAAATGTTCACTAAATGAGTCAGTTGCTAAGTGCCAACTAAATGACATCTTTATTAAAATGAGAAGGAATGACTTTACATCCTGCTTCTTCCTCTCATGTTAATTTATGATAAAATGAAATTACATTAACTGTCTAACTTGTTAATTGAAATTTAATCATTCACTAACATTACTGAAGCTTGTATCTGCAAAATTACTCTGTTTGATCTGACTGTAGATCAACATTTTGAAGGTCCGGGTGTACACACAGATGTTGGCATGAATAAACATTGCTTTTTCTTCTGTGATGTTTCAGTGGCTCTATATGAACACTCTGCTTATTATGTGAAGATTTTCTTAATCTTGAACTATAAAGAAAATTCTTCATGCAATAAGCTTCAGGTATATAGGGGAAATCTACTAATCATGGATTGGTTTTATCAACTAGATGCCAAGTTAATTCAAAATAAATAATGTATACAATGCTTACAGTGAGAGGATAGCTGGATAAAATAATATCTTTCTTAGGTGTTATTTTAAATACACAAATTATTAAATTTTTGGTAATTATTTCTGTAGAATAATTGCCATACTTTTAGGGATTTATGTAATTTTCTACAGCAGCTGGATTCAACTCAGTCATATTGTAAGGGTATTTAGATGAATGTAAGATCTTGCTAGGGGCCTCTGCCACCGATATGGATAATGTGGGTCACTAAGAATATCATAGAAGGTTTTCCATAATTAAGATGGATGTTTTACCAAAGATGCTTTTTTTTGTTTCAGATGTTACCAATGCTCACAACTGATACTCCTTTAAACAATGGCAGATGGATATTTCTAAATTTATATGGCAAGGAAAAAAACCTCCAAGGATTAGATATAAACTTCTGCAAGATGCTAAGGAAAGAGGGAGTTTTCTTTAGCATCAGATTTGAAATTGTATTTCGATGCTTGTTGTTTGGTCTGGCTAAAAATATGAGTGAACCTCCAGAATAAGAGGCTACTTGATCTAGAGCAGGGGTGTCAACTGGTGGCCCGTGGGCCAGATGTGTCATGCGCAGGCCATGCCTACCCCAGCTCCGCGAATGGGAAAAACATCACAAAACATCACGTGATGGGAACGTGGCGCAGTGAGTTTGACACCTGTGATCTAGAGGGTCACGAATTAAGAGCTGGATGGCACAGTTATTTATGGTACGACAAGGTTAAAGTAAATGTTGATTTTAATAACTATTTTGTTAGTCGTGCCATCCTAAGAGTTTGAAATAAATATAAAACAATGTTCTCTGTGAAGATACTTCTTTGGGTGTCCCCCCACAAAGCTTTTTTTTTTTTAAAAAAAAGAAAAAAAATGGTGGTGAAGCCAGATGGTGGACTTCTGGTGAAATAAGATATAGTGATCCCATCTTCAAGTCTAAGGAGGAGTTAGAATCAGAAGGACATGTCTGTCACTGGTTTACATATTTTACAATTGAAATAAAAATTTAAATCAGACAAAAAGAGTTATAAGTTTGACTTTGTGAAAAATGAATAGGAAATTCTATTGCATAGTAGTGATGAAAATATTATTGCTAAGTCTATCAATTGTTCTTGAATTTGAATTTGGAAACTGAATATGTAAAGCATTGCACAATTCAGTGGCAAGGAATTCTGGATATAATTTAATGCTTGAACAAAGGGTCTAAAATTTACACTAAATTATAACTAAAAAGAAAACTTCTATAAGATGATCCATGATTGGTATTTAACACCAGATAAGTCATCAAGAATGTATAAAGGTATTTCAAATGAATGTTGGAAATGCAAATGTAAAGAAGAGACCTTTTATCATTTATGATGGATATATGACAAAGCAAAGAAATATTGGAATAGGATTCACAACATAATACAGAAAATTCTCAAAGTGAATTTAAAGAGAAAACCAGAAAGTTTTCTTTGGGGTTTAATGGAAAAAGACTTGGGAAAAAAATGGAACTTTGATGTTATATGTTGATGGCAGCAAGATTACTTTATGCACAAAAATGGAAGGATACTTTGATTCCCACAATGGACAAATGGCTGCAAAAATTGATAGAGTTAGCAGAGATGGCTAAACTGACTGCTTGGATTAAAGAAAAAAAAAATACAATTAGTTTTGTTCCTACTTGGAAACCGCTTCTGGACTTTGTGCTTGAGGTGAAAAAAATGAAACTTTGATTTTGGGTTTTGCTGATTAGATTTGTTGTTATAGAAATAGTTTATACTATTATGTAAAAGTAAAAAGTTGAGATTTGATGTATTATCTTCAAATAAATTGGAGTTGGAAGTCAATGCCTTTTCTTCCTTCCCCCCCTTTTTCTTACACTTTTCCCTTCCCTTTTCCCTCCCCTAGTCTTCTTACTATTTTCTTTTGTATTTTTGTATTTTTTTTTATTATAAAGTAATAAAAAGAGATTGACAAAAAAGAATATCATAGAAGGGAGAGGATATCTCTGTGGGCATGTTTGGGGAGGGGGTTAGTTCATTTTACATTTTATAAGTTTATCTAATTTGTAGCATGTATCAAATGTATTATTTCAGCACTGATACTTTGACAAAATCTCATCATGCAAACAGAATATTCTATCAAAATATTAAGAGGAAAATGTGCACGAACACGTACATATTTGAAAACAGCATACGAAATCTCTTGAGAGAAAAAGGTCTTGAAAACAGTGCATCTTTTAGTCTGCATTTTAGACTGATGCAGGAAGGAATTTAGGGATGGTAAAATGAAAATCAGAATTAAACCTAAACTGACAGACCTTTTACTTTCCACCGATAGCATGCATGCTTTCTGCATTGAAGAGATCTGATCCCTGTCATCATCTGGATCTGGTTGCATTTGATGAGAAAAACTGTTCCTTGAGATTTTGGAGATCTATTGCCAGTCACAGAAATAATACTTGCCAATACGGATGGTAGTCTAATCCTAATTAGCATGGGATGCACAATTGACTGTGACACTCAGCTGGCTTGTTTCTTCAGCTAAAACGGGACTATACTCATGTATAATTTCCCAAGGACAACTTGACAGAATAAGAAGGCAAGAGAAGTCCACTGATGGGGAAAATATCTGTGAAACTCTCATGAGGTTGGGTAGCAAACTATTTTCCCACTGATACATTCTATGAATTAAATATTCTGTCAGTGAATAAAAACATTACAAATAAAATCAAGGTTGACTGACTCCAAGACAACTATATATCTTAGCTACCCTACTCGGGCTGGGGGTAAAGATGATGGAAACAAGATGTAAGACAGATGTAAGGCAAAACAGTGCTGGTTTCTCATATTCATTTTCTGTTTAATATTTTATGAAGATAGATATCAAGATTACAAATAGCCTATGTGTCTTTATGGGAACAAGCCCTCTCTCATTCTACATATGCACACGGAGGTTCATGTTGTAGCCATTTGATGTGATTTCTGTAAAGACTGACGTTTTCTTGAGAGTCATATTATTTCAGAAGAGGCCACGAACTATGCAGCAATATGCATATTTATAGTATGCACATGGTGCTTTTGTTCTTCAAAGCAGCTCTATGATTCCCAGGAAGAAACTGACAATAGATATCAATCATCTTAATGTTTCTCCAAATAGATTAGTGGTGGCTACATGGCGTACACTTAGGCATACTTAGGAACAATGGTTTGCCCAAGAGATCTTTGTACAGAAGAGCAAGCGGTTCCAGATATGGACTACACCCAAGCATCTTTGATGTGGATTCAGTATGGGACTCTGACATAGAAGATGTGCATATGGGCTAAAGAATTTGCAGGAGTGTTTCAGCTTGTGCTAAAGGCACTATCTGCTGAAGCTTGTTTTCCTTGGTGAAGGTTTTTCCTGGATGAATTGTGATATTTGTGTGTGAGTGGAAAAAGAAGTCAGTTCTATTAAAATACAGTGGTCAGTTATGGTTAGAGAAATCTTAAGGGGCTTAATAGGGCATCCCAGAGGCCCTAGATTTCTCCCAAAGTCCAAGCAATACTCTGATCTCATGAGTGGGAAATCAAAATGGATTTATCTATGACCTTCTGTTTCTGGAATGTTGAGCCCTAAACTGCAGAGTCAAGAAGAAACAAGGAAGATTGTGCTGCAAATGGTTTTAAGACATCTCCGTTTCTAATTCCCCCAATTCAGGGAGACTAATAATATTTTTTGATAAATGGAATAACTTTGGCTCAAAACAGATCACCCCAATTATAGAATAAATTTAAAATACACATTTTTCTTATTAAACTATTTCTCCTGGAAGAAAAGCAAATAACCTCGATAAAGAAACCCCCATCCCCAAAGCCAATTGAACAACAGACTGATAGATTGCAAAGGATCATTATGAGACACAACATACTATGAAGTTTCAGAATAAATCCTATAATATAAATAAAAAAAGCTATGGAAATATCAGAAGCTGGAACAATTGTTCTTCTGAGATTCCCAGCATAGTTTTTCCCATAACAGAACAGTGTATAGTTTGATTTATAGACTTCTTGCTGCAGTTTTGGAAAGTCACATGACCTAATGCTACAAATTTCACAGAGAGGTTATGAGACACAAAAGGAGGCTGCTAGTCGTAGAAATTAACTTATCCATGCCAAAAAAATATACTAACACTGTTTGATTGTAAGCAGGAGGAGGAAGAACAAGAGGGGAAGGCTAAGACTGGTTGTATCTTTGGTTTCCATCTTTCCTATTCTTACTGTTCCTAAAATTGAAGGATAAAGGATGGAGGGTTTTTGGGGAGGAAGGCTAGAGGAAGAATATTCATCATTAGAGGAACTTTCCTACTTTCTGGTTACCTAGACCAGGTTCTGCTCAAAATGATAGCTACACTGGGGATTAGGTGCAGAAGGGAAAAGATCACAGGATTGGAAAGAAGGAGGGACCTTCACAAGATGAGTTGCATCCTGTCCTTCTGGAGAGATAATCAGGAGTGAGGTATGGTTGACATGGAAGTTACTTCTTCTCCCTTTAGACCCTGGAAAGGAGGTATCTAAAGGAGAGGGGAGGGCAATGTTAGAAGCTCTCCCCAAATGACTTTTTTTTCCCTCTGTGGGGGCGTGTGTACTCAATCTCCTCTTCCTTATTTATTTTGGCCAGTCTACTGAATTCTTTCATTCTGAAATTTGTTTAGTAGGAACACGAATCATATTGTTCTTGTATCACAGTGATGAGTGTGTCATGACCCTAGTCATGTAGAGCAGTTGTAGAGCAGACCTGGTTTATGTGACTCTCATTCAGGATCAGGGCTACACACACATAATTTACTTACTTACTTACATGTATACTTCTTCCTTGACCCTTTGCAAATTATACATGGGTTTTACGTGTAACGAGAGACAGTTTAGTGTGATGGTGAAAGTGCTGTCCTGGAAATGAGGAGAATACGAGTGTAGTCCCCCCTTAGGCATCAAAGCCAGCTGGATGACCTTGAGGGAATCACTGCCTCTCGAACAAACCCACCTCACAAGGTTGTTGTGGGGAAAATTGGAGGAGGAAGGAATATTATGTATGTTATTTCAAAAAATAATAAAGATGGAATAAAAAAATCTAATAAGTAAACACATAAATAAAATGTTATTTAGTACACACTGGGGTGTCCTATTTTTGCGAACAGGATGGAATTCAATATGTATAATAGATAGTGGCTTATTTTGTTGCTATTGAAAATTTCTGTTCTAGTGTCAATCCACCTTTTATTAATTAAATGGATATTCTTCAGCCTGAAAAATGTTATTCTGGTGCAGTGCATTAATTTCTGAACGTGCTGCTTTTGTTCAGAAACATTAATAAAAAGTAAAGTTCATTCTATTGCTGAAGAGACGCAAAGAGAAAAACATCCAGAGGTTTGATTTAATGAAATCTTATTATGACCGACTGTTCTTTCTATACGTGGGTTGTTTTTCTGATTTAGGATTCTCTCTCTTTTGTGTTGCTATTATTATTTTGATTGGTTGCACAATCAGCCAGATGTTTAGACTGCATTTGAAAGTTTGATCCATTTGTAAAGTGAGATAAAAGGACCTGGGATAGGCAGATGTTGTTCTTTGATGGTTGCAGGATGTAAGCTGTTCCAAATAAAACTGCCTTTTGCAATTGACTGACAGTGATTTTTGTCAACTGTGCTGGAATTATTAGTGTCATGTCGCATGAAACATACATCAGTTTCAAAAACTCCTTGCTTCTTAAACTAATGATTAATTTGCCCAAATTACCCTGATCTTAAAATAAGTAATTTAGCAATGTGAGAGAAGAAATCTTTTAAAAAAACAAACTTTAATTGGCCAAGGCAGTTTATTCACTGGTCCAGAAGGAAATGGGCATCACAACTATTATGGCTAGATTGTCATTTTCTTTCTTTCTTTTTCAGTTTTCATGTCTTTGTATCTTGGATATATTTATGTGTGTCCCACTCTGGTATGTATGATTGTGCTAGGTCTTCTCAGTTCTTCCATAAGGAAAAAAAATAAGGAAAAGTGTAGAAAGAAAGAAAGAAAGAAAGAAAGAAAGAAAGAAAGAAAAAGAAAGAAAGAAGAAAGAGTGACTCATCCATTAGGAAAGAAGGTCATTGCTTTTGATCTGCGACCACAAAGGAAGTGAGTGCCCTCAAGAAATGAGGTTTCTCTATTGTATGTTCCCTTCCCTTTTATTTTCTTTTTGGCTTCCTCTGATGCTTTTCTTTTTTTTTGGGACTTGCTCCAAGCATGCAGTTTTTATGAAATCACAATCGCTCAGTATTTATATCCTTGCTAAACATATTCAACCCATTCAGGCATTCTGTTAGCTGCCCCTATATGTCATATGTCATATAGAAGGCATGGGTGATACAGAGATTTTGAGAGAAGAAAGGTTATGCTAAGGGAAGGAAAGTAGACATTAATTGAGCCATATAATGAGAATGGGAAGAGGTGTTGGTGTATAAGAAAAGGAGAGAAAATGTTTCTGCTTTGTGGAGGTACCCAGACTTTGTTCAGGTATTAGATTATTTGGAACATTTGCCAGATAATGAGCTAGTCACACCCAGATGACTTCAGCCTTCTAGATCATTGTTTCTCAACTTCCACAGCTTTAAGCTGTGACTGGCTGAGGAATTCTAGCAATTGAAGTTCACACAGCTTAAAGTTGCAGAGGTTGACCTAGATATTCAAGGATCTTCAATGATTAAGTAAATATGTGTTTGCATGCAAGGTTCTGGGTGGCACAGAAGCCAATACATGTCCTGATGCATGAATGAGAGCTTTGCTTTGTACGGGCTCCCATCTGTTTTTAGATGCTAATATCCTTTGAGTAACAAAAATCCCATAAGGCAGAATAGTACCAAAAATGAATAAGACAAATAGTGGGATTCATGGTCCATTTCTTCATCTCAATTCCAGTAAAGCTCACCTTCCAGCTAGAATATTTCACCAAGCTTTGCGTTGTTTGCAAGTGCATTACCAATAACGCCTGCAAAGCTATTTCCATGCACCTATCAGGTTTGAAGCATCTACTATGATAAATTCTAGGTCAAACTGAAGTATTTCTTGCTGGTGGGAGTGCGGGATAGGAAACATTGCTAACTATTTGGAGAAATTGGTTTTGATTAATTAAATCATTTATTGTTAAATAACATCTACATTAATAAACCTTTTATTCTCACCCATGTATATTTTTGTCCTGAGCTTGTCAATTGCTTTTGAGACTTTCATCTTGAAATTGAGGCTGCTATGAAAAAAAATCTTTTCTATCTTTTTAAAATTTGGCTCCCCCCGCCCATTATTTCTTTAGTTTCTGCACATTCTATTGTCTTTGATTTTGACTCAGTCCAAACTTTTTTGTAAAGGATTATTAGATGCTGATGAGAAATGTTCAGAATTTTTTACCAGTTAAAAAGCATGTGAGAGGATTCTTTAGTACCTACTCTCAACATGTTGCAAGAACTGAAATAAAGGAAAATGTGTGGTGGCTGAATCATAATCATACTAGCAGAAATCTTGCAGTGGACACACATTTCATTAACCTCTTCAATCATGGAGTTCACTTTCTGAAACAGAAAGGTGTTACGAGATACAACACCTGTAAAATTGCACTCAGTTGAATCAGAAAGTTAAAAGTCAACATTATACTTTAAATATATTTTCTTAACGGGTCTTGTCAGATACAGAGGATGATGATGATTATATACATACATACATACATACATACATACATACATACATACATTCTTACTTCTTCGTAGGATTTATGTGTGTTTTTCCTCTAGCCATGTTTTTCCTATGTAACCAAAGTTTTTCTGCAGCCCTAACTCAGTGGAATCACATCCACTCGATTCTGGGCTTTTTTCTTTCTGGCAGCCAGCAAGTTCTTGCTGCCAGGTGAGAGACAGGGAGGATACATGAGATGTGGGTGTGGCTTACTGATGATGGCTAATGAGCCAGAAATAGATCTATATACTGTAAGTCTCTCACCTGGCAGCAAGAACTTGCTGGCTGCCAGAAAGAAAAAAGCCCAGAATCGAGTGGATGTGATTCCACTGAGCTAGGACTGCAGAAAAACTTTGGTTACGTAGGAAAAACATGGCTAGAGGAAACACACACACACACACACACACACACACACACACACACACACACACACACAATCTCTCTCTCTCTCTCTCTCTCTCTCTCTCTGTGTGTGTGTGTGTGTGTGTGTGTATACAGACAGACAAACAGACAGAAATAATAAGCCCAATCAGGCTTTTGAGTGCATGGCAATAAGGCCAAGCGCTTATTTCAGGATTCAAAAAGCTATAAGAAAGGGTCTTATTTTCGGGGAAACACGATAGATAGATAGATAGATAGATAGATAGATAGATAGATAGATAGATAAATAGATAGAGGATAGGGTTTTTTTTGCCACTTAGTGCCTGTAGGAATGTCATGCAACCATACAGTATCTAAAGCAGTGTTCCTCAACCATGACAACTTTAAGATGAGTGGACTTCAACTCCCAGGGTTCCTCAACCATCTGGCAGGCTGGGAAGTCTGAAAGTTGAAGTCTACCCATCAGGGGTGGGTTCTATTTACCTTTACTACTGGTTTGCATCATGCCTGTGTGCGCTCTTCTGCGCATGCGCAGATCACTTATGATGATGTCCAGGTCAGTGGGCGGAGCCTCCTGCAAGTTTTACAACTGGTTCTATAGAACTGGTCCGAATCGGGGGCAACCCACCACTGCTACCCATCCTAAAGTTGCCAAGATTGAGAAACACTGATCTAAATTCTCAGCTAGTAAATATCCTGGTATATCTCTAGAAATAATTCCTTTTGAATTCATTGTGCCATCAATTTGTTTTGACTGAAAAACACATAAACTATTCTATAGAGAGAGGGAGAGAGAGAAAGAGGGTGGGAGGGAGAGGGAGAATGAGAGAATATATATTTCCCTTCATCCAGGCACTTCAGGAGAGTAACTGAAAGCAGGTGAAGATCTTTTCCAGTTTGCTGGAATCAGATGAGCTTTAGAGGAAATCAGTTCCAAGTCATACGTTCTTTATGTCCTTTATACACACCACACTTCCCTAAATCTCAAAAATGTACCTGTTTGAGCGTATTAGTTGCTGTGCTTTTGACTGAGAGATTATTCTTTCCACTTGACTACCATTATAATCTTACAAGTTTATATCTCGACATCTCTTACAAGTTTAATTTCATACTGGAAAAAGCTAAATGTGTTTTCTGCTGTACAATTAGGAAAATATGCTTTATACTTTCAAAAATAGAGGGGTTTTTTTTAAAAGATTTTTTTTAAAATTTTCAAATCATGTTTGGTAGTTTATGATCCATTCTTGACTTCAATAAAATTCCTTGAATTGTAAAAGCCAGGAAAGTTAAATCAAGCATGATTGTTATAATTCACAAAAATCGTCAAATAGCAAAAAGAAGGCATGATATTATGATTTTAAGGCAGCAGGGGTCTTTGGCAAATCATTTAGCCTTTTTATTCTTGTTTTACAGATCAATAAAAATCAAGGAAAAATAAAATTTATCTCACATGGTGTTGAAAGACTAACAGTGGCAAAGCTAAGAAACTTCTGCATAAAGGCATTGTGCCATTAGTCATTAGTCATCAATTGCCTATTAGATACAGTAGTTGCCCTTAATAATTTCTTTTAGGTTACAGATATCAACAGCACTGGGTGCATAGTGTTGCTTGACCTGATTGATTTGCTCTGCTGGCTTCCTATGACTAAAAGCCATCTTAAGCGATTGACTGTGAACCTTGGATTTTAGGGCTGGTCTAAAAATAACATAAGGTCAAATTGTAGGGCTTCCTTACAAAATCCATTTGGCTTCAAGATCTCAGTATCATGCAAAATCTATTAAGATTAATATTTATTTCTTCTGATTAAGTGCCATCATGCACTAAAACGTAATTTGTAAATGCAGTACGTTTTCCAATTTATGGTTGTGACTCATAATTACAAGAGAAATGATACATCTCCTGAGTCACACTAGATGACGTTGTCTAAGTCAGTGATGGCTAACCTTTTCCGGACCGAGTGCCCAAAGTGCCTGAACCCCCAAAATGCAATACATGCGCAGCCCCCCCGCATATGCCCCCATGCATGCATGTGCCTCCCACATGTGCCCTGCCCCCCATGAATGTGCGCACCCTGTCCCCCCCGCACATGTGCGGCAGTGACCCAAAGACCAGCTGGCAAGCAACAAGCACTCGTTGCCTGGGGCGACGGCTCATGTACCATCAGAGAAGGTGCTGCGTGCTACCTCTGGCACGCGTGCCATAGGTTTGGCTTCACGGGTCTAAATGACAGAAGTTTAAAGTTTGCAAAACCTGTCAAATTTTATTGGCAAAAACAACCAGACAGAGGCCAATCAATGAATCCCTCCTGCTTCATGAAGAACTATATAGATGAGAAACAGCACTCTGAATTGCAACTGGAAGTTTACCAATGACCAGTGCATCACAGAAAGTAGGGGTGTTATATGCATATATCAAGATACAACTACCCTCACTGCTGCATTCTGGGCAAGTTACCATGTTTGAGAAGTCATCATCCAATACACAGCACATTCTATGTAGAGCACTTTGCAGTAATTCAGTCATGAGGTAACCACCCACTGGAATTGGCCCCAGAGGAAAGAGAGCCACTGTAACACCAGGGCTTCCATTTCTAATATCCCAGTGTGGTCCAGAATCTTGATTGATGGCACTGAAGACCAGCAAGAAATCAAGAAGGGTCAGAATGGATGCACCAACCCTCATCCTGCCATAGATCATCAAAAAATGCAATCAATGCAAGGGTGAAATGATCCCAGTTTGGACCGGATTGCCCAATCCGGTAGTAATGGAGGCGGGTGGTTCGGAGAACCGGTAGCAAAAATCCCTGCCACCCCACCATGCCCAGCTGAGCTGCGCGATCATCAGAGGCTTTTTTAAAAAAAATTTAAAAGCATTTTTTCTACAACTTCTTCGGCCGAAAAAATGCTTTTAAAAGTAAAAAAAAAAAAAAAGTCTCTGGTGATCATGCAGCTCAGCTGGGATCGTCAGAGGCTTTTAAAAGCATTTTTTAAACAACCTCTTCGGCTGAAGAGGTTGTAGAAAAAAATGGTTGCCTCTGACGATCCCAACTGAGTTGCCTGATCGGCAGAGACTCTTAAAAGCATTTTTTACAACCTCTTTGGCCCAAGAGGTTGTAGAAAAAATGGTTTTAAAAGTAAAAAAAAAAAAAAAAAGTTGGCCACACTCACCCAGTCACATTACCCCCTACAAGCCATGGCCACAGAACCGGTAGTAACAAATTTTACATTTCACCACTGAATCAATGCCATCTCCATCCTGTACAAGTCTCAAAACCAATTGAAAGGGGTCAAGATAATCTGCCTCATCCAAAACCTGAAACTAGCCTGATCAATATTTCCAGAATCTTCCCTTTTTAGAGACAAGCCAGGTGTTGGGTCACTATGGCTGGCATGATTGAACTATTGAAGACCTGCCCATTTTTTATTTTTTATTACTGTGCAAATAAGTGAGATGCATGATAAAATGGATGGTGGTTTGATTGCAGGCTCACGCTTGCCATTCTGTTTTGGCCTCTATCCTGGATGCCCAGTAAATAAATTTACTTTTAAAAAAAGAATTTCCTCAAGCCTCTTAAAATAAGTTTTTTATGTTCACAAGAGGTTTTTTTTTTTAAACCCATAGATTTTAATGACGATTTTCAGTACATGCTTTCATTTACATTTGACTCCTCATTTGTGTAATGGGATTTTTAAAGTATGAAATTAAAGCCTAGCCCTGCATAAAAACAAACAGTTGTGGTTATCAGAGGAAGAGTGATTCGGGATTTCAACAACATTCTTTATTTAGGGATCTGTTTTAATTAAAACAAACAATTATTTTCTTTGTGATTGGATGGGTTGTTCTCCAGTAGTGACTTTAAGACAATACTTTACTGCAATCTTAATTGTAATGCATTTCCATTAAAGTGTTTGTGTAGGTAGAGTGGGGTTCAAAATATAAATGAAAGGTATTAAGGCCCTTCTAAAAGGCAGGCAGGCAAGTCAGGTCAGGGCCAACTGAATCTCAGGGGAGACACTGTTCCAAAGGGCAGGGGCAGTAACAGAGAAGATACATCTCATGAGTCACACTAGATGACATTGTCTAAGTCAGTGATGGCTAACCTTTTCTGGACTGAGTGCCCAAAGCGCCCAAACCTCAAAATGCAATGCATACGCAGTCCCCCCTCATCTACCTCCCGTGCATGTGTGTGCCTCCGCAAGTGCCCCACCCCCATGAATGCATGCATGCCCCCGCATGTGTGGCAGAGACCCGAAGACCAGCTGGCCAGCAAGAGGCACGTATCACCTGGGGTGACGTCTCACGTGCCATCAGAGAAGGTGCTGTGTGCCACCTCTGGCACTCATGCCATAGGTTTGCCATCACGGGTCTAAGTGGTAGAACTTGAAGTAGTGACTTTGAGACAATACTTTACTGCAATCTTAATTTTAATGCATTTGCATTAAAGTGTTTGTGTAAGGGTAGAGTGGAGTTCAAAATATAAATGAAAAGTATTTCACTAAAATGCTGCTACGGCTCTATGAAATCTGCAATATTTCTAAATTTATGGATTTAGATTTATGTAAATTTATGTAGATTTTATGTAAATTTATGGTGGTTACAATAATCTTCATATCCCAGTAGGTTATTTTAAGAGTCATAGTATAGTTTGGATCACTTCCTCCCAGGTATAAAGAAACATTCTACTGTACATTGGAAGAAATATTGTCTTGCAGAAGTCCCTCTTCCTCAATACCATGGAAATTTGTAAGGAGCTCTGACAGAGAGGGAGGAATTGGAGGATGACTGTGATCTGAAGAAATTTTCCATTCAGATGATCCGAAAACCTCTCATTGTTCAGATATGACCACTTTAACCGGTATGTATAATTTCCTTTCCACCAGTTGCAATGAAAATGACCTTTTTTTGAGGGGGTCAATCATAGAATAATCCCAGATGAAGAAAGAATCCTGTTCATTTTCCTGATCTCCTAACTCAAATTTAGGAGAGCTTCGAAGGAAGCAGTTTTTCTGTCTTCACATATTTCTATTTTAATTAATGAGATTCTTCTGTTTACTATTCAGTATGACATATGATTACTCTGAAACCAATCCCAGAAATTTTAAAAAAAAACCCTTACTCCCTAGTAGTCTCAATAGGATTTCAGTCTAAAATTGCTGAATTATTAGGATTAAAGCTTCCCAACCTGAGGGCAATTGTAATGGTATATAGAGACCTTGGGAGACAGGAGGAAGAGCCTCAACCTAGGCAATCTTTCAAGAAGTATCTTGTCCTCAGATGGAAAAAGAATGTGGGAAGCATCTCAGAAGAGATGCTTCCTAGTTTTTTAGAAAGTAAAAGCAATGGAGCAGAGAAATGCTTTCAGACTTGCAAATCCTGCTACTGTAACCCTACAATAAAGGCATTATTAGTACTCATAGTTTGTGTTTCTTATTTGGACTACCCCAAATGGAAGACATCAGCGAATTATTGATGGTATTGTCCTGGGGAAAGATAATGTAACAATACTCACCCATTATTTTAGAATAGAATAGAATAGGATTCTTTATTGGCCAAGTGTGATTGGACACACAAGGAATTTGTCTTGGTGCGTACGCACTCGGTGTACATAAAAGAAAAGATACATTCGTCAAGAATCATAAGGTACAATACTTAATGATAGTCATAGGGAAACAGTCAATATAAATCTTAAGGATACCAGCAACAAGGTTACAGTCATACAATCATAAATGGAAGGACATGGGGGATAGGAACGATGAGAAGATTAATAGTAATGCAGACTTAGTAACTAGTTTGACAGTGTTGAGGGAATTATTTGTTTAGCAGAGTGATGGCATTTGGGAAAAAACTGTTCTTGTGTCTAGTTGTTCTGGTGTGCAGTGCTCTATAGCGTCGTTTTGAGGGTAGGAGTTGAAACAGTTTATGTCCAGGATGTGAGGGGTCTGTAAATGTTTTCACAGAACCTCTTTTTGACTTGTGCAGTATACAGGTCCTCAATGGAAGGTAGGTTGATAGTAATTGTTTTTTCTGCAGTTCTAATTATCCTCTGACGTCTGTGTCTGTCTTGTGGGTTGCAGAACCAAACCAGACAGTTATAGAGATGCAGATGACAGACTCAATAATTCCTCTGTAGAACTGGATCAGCAGCTCCTTGGGCAGTTTGAGCTTTCTGAGATGGCACAGAAAGAACATTCTTTGTTGTGCTTTTTTGATGATGTTTTTGATGTTAGGTGTCAGTTTTAGGTCTTGAGATATGATAGAACCTAGAAATTTGAAGGTCTCTACTGTTGATACTGTGTTGTCTAGTATTGTAAGAGGTGGTAGTATAGGAGGGTTTATCCTAAAATCTACCACTATGTTGTGACCCAGGCCCAAGTAGGTATTATCATGTGCAATTAGTTCGAAAACAAACAGACTTTATTAGAACAGCTGAGAATTAACTCATTCTCAGCATAGTCCAAACTAATTCAAAACAAATTCTTCATAACACAATTCTTCTGCCTTATCACTCAACCTTGGCCAAAGGCTTTTCTTAGCAAAAGTTCAGGAGCAGAAGATGCCGACAAGAAATAAATGCATCAAGACAAGAAACAAATCTACCAATGTTGTTTTCCAACAAAGATCCCAAGAGCTGTTGCTAGTCTTTTAAGCCCTATGGGAGGGGCCAATCATCTCTTGGCCCTACTCCTGAGTCGTCCTTTTTGCTTTAGCTGCTCTTGCCTTCTGGCAGCTCTTCTCATGCATGCATTAGGAACAGGCTCCTCCTGTTCCTCTGCCTCTCTGCTGTCAGCCTCTGGAGGCTCCAGAGTCCGCACATCACTCCCAGATGGCCCTGGCCCCATCTCTGCCTCCGACGCAGAGCCCTCATCCCGGCCTTCCCCAGCCTCCAGGACTGGCCCATGTTCTTCCTCAGCCTTATCACTGTCCAACTCTGCTGCTAGCTCCACAGGCTGCTGGCGGACCACAACATACCATTTCTACAGTTTTGAGTGTATTTAGTTCAAGATTGTTCTGGTTGCACCACGAGGCTAGTTCAACCTCCCATCTGTATGTGGATTCATCATTGTCTCAAATGAGACCGATCACTGTTGTGTCATCCACAAACTTCAGTAGTTTAACAGATGGATCATTTGAGATGCAGTCATTGGTATATAGAGAAATGGAGAGAGCACACAGCCTTGTGGGACCCCTGTGGTAATTGTACAGGTATCTGATGTGATTCTGTTTAGCTTCACCTGCTGCTTACTAAATGTTATGTTTTACTCACTGCCATACTGGCTACAAGTATCCATAGTTTTAATAATCTCTGATAATACCACTTTTGACTTGTACAACCAAGGGGATTATGTTAGGAGTGTTCAAATCAGCTTGTTTATATAGCGATCTACAGGAGCCCTCAATGACGGTGCAATGGAACAGATGAAGGCAAAGGATGTGAATGGTTGTAATAAAGATAATTTGAATACGGGAGGGAGATATTTCTGAGTAAAGAGATAGAGGATTTCTGCAAGATAGGCATGATCTGTCTTGGCACTTCACTTTGGGTGTGGGAGGTGAGATGATCTGTCCACATGAACAGAAAACTGCAAAAGGCCAGAGATACAGCAGAAGCCAAGCACTGCAGCTGCTCTGAACTGATCTGAGGATTCGAGTGAATCTTTTTTGAATTGAATAATTCCACCATAGCTTTGAAAAGCCCCAAGAGAACAGTCACGCTGATAGCAATATACTGTTTCTTATTTCTTATTTCTGTTAAAATCATTTCCATCCTACCATTCAGTCTCAATTTTAAGAACTGAGGATGGTACTGAGTAGGAAAAACAATCCAAATGCCTATTATTATTTCTCTCCTTCCCAGAATCATTCAGGGAAGATGAAAGAAGGAAAGCTCAAACATGTGCAAAATTAATCAACAGATTCCACACCAGGATCTGTCTGCAACAATCACAGGTGGTGGTGGAGAAATGGTAGTTACATTGAATTGAAATCCCTTGCTGAACCAGTTCTTACCTTAGAAAGTTTGTTTTTTTTTTGGCAAATTATCCAGCCAAGTCATGAAGATGATAATCAACTGCTGAGTTTAGAAACATGGTGAATACCAAAGAAAAGGACCATTGGCTACACATACATCCTGCTCTCAACTTTTTCATCAGCATCTGGTAGGCTGCTGCGAAGAACAACTCATGAGACTGGAAAGGTATTATCTATTCTTATGCAACAGTTCAAAATCAAAGCAGAGTTGGAAGGTCCTCTGTGTATCTTAAACAAAAACCTGAGAAAATTACTGCCAAACAAAACTCACAGCAGGATGCCCGACTGTCCCAGAAGCCAGCTGTCCCAGTGTTCAGTAGCAAGGCAAAAATATAGTTGGCTGAATTATTTTGTGAACAGTGCTATCTTGCCCTTTTGATGTGATATCTTAAAGGGGCATTCAAACCTGGGATTATGGTTTGTGGAATTGAAACAAGACAGATTTATAAGGCAATAAATCATAATCCTTGGTTTAAAGTGGATTTCTTAGCCTATTTGGTTTGAACGCAATCATTCAACATTCCAATTTTAGATATCGTGCAGAGTTAATTCTGCCTGGTTTTCTGGGCTGCTTAGAGAAAGAGAGAGTGAAGGAGTGTCTGGAGGAGTGAACAGATAGGCTGCTTCTCCACACATAAACTAGAATTCTAGTTCAGCAGATCAGCGGATCAAATCTCACCGGCTCAAGGTTGACTCAGCCTTCCATCCTTCCGAGGTGGGTAAAATGAAGACCCAAATTGTTGGGGGCAATATGCTATTTAGTATACTGTCTTTGGTGTAAGCTGCCCAGAGACCTCGGAGATTGGGCGGCATAGAAATATGAATAATAAAATAAATAAAATAAAATTATGTCCCTTGTGTAGACACTGAATCAATCTGGAAGTTGATGGCTTAAGCTTGCCACACAACCAGATGTGGTATTCAGCCAGTTCTGACAGGTTCTGGAGAACTGGTAGCGGAAATTTTGAGTAGTTCAGAAAACTGGTAAATACAACCTCTGGTTGGCCCCACCCCATCTGTTCGCTGCCTCCCGAGCCCCAGCTGATCGGAGTCCCAGCTGATTGGCTCCTGATTGGCACAGGAGAACGGAGCTGGAGTAGGGTGGAAATGGGGATTTTACAGTATCCTTCTCCTGCCACCCCCACCAAGCCACCCCCACCAAGCCATGCCATGCCAACCAAGCCACACCCACAGAACGGGTGATAAAAAATTTTGAATACCACCATTGCACACAACAATCACTAAGGTATAACAATAAATCTCTTTAGGGCATTGCTAAGAATATACTTTCATTTTTGTGGAAGACGATCATAAATTTGGAGACTGCCTGGGCTGGTCCTGCAATTTTATTGGCAAGACTTCAGAAGTGGCTTGCCACTGCCTTCTTCCTAGGGATGAGAGAGCATGTCTGGATCAAGGTCACTCAGCTGGCTTAATCCTCTCTCAGATTGTAGTCTGGTGCTTTTAGCCAGTGTACCAAGCTGACTCTCAAGTTAGACATATAAGTGAATTAAATAAAGAAAGTACAGCATTATTAAAAAACCACTACAACACAAAAAGTGGATGGTTTCCCACAATTATAAATTGTCAAAAGTTCTCAGTGAAGATAAAAAATAATGCAGCAATTGTATTTAATACCCCGTTCTCTGTATACTAAAAACAGAATTGATGCCAGCAAGTTGTGCAGAGGAATGTTTATTGAATGACCACAGTGCAGAGCAAATAAACCTAAAGAATCTCTTACCATCAATGGAAAGTCAGCCAGCTGATTTTTGCCCCCATTTCCTCTCTTAAATTCTACACTCTCACAAATCAACTCTTTCTCTCTCTCTTCCTGCTCACTGTCCACTTGGGAGCAGCAGTAAATATCAGTTTAGGGAACTTTCTTTTATGCTTGTCATATATTTAAATTTTATTGCCTGCAAATATTTGGCAAATTATTCAAATTAATTCAAGATGCAATTTTTAATCTATGTCCGATGACTTCTGGAAACTCTTCCTAGAAAGAAAAAAGAAATAGAGAAATTTCCCAGTGTCTTAGGTTTATTTACTTATTTCCAGATAGATGATAGATAGATAGATAGATGACAGAAGATGGGATGAATAAAGCTTGCTTGTGCACACGTTCCAGCTGAAAACAAAGAACAAAACCTCTAGTTTTGAAATAAGAGAGATTTATGTTGTTGGTTTGATATTTAAATTAATATTCAAAGACATTTCATAAGAAAGATTTCTTAACAGAACATAACTAATTGTTGAAGTAATATAACTGGTGGTGGAATGGATTTTCCATAACTCTAGAAATCCTTGGCTCAAAAACTTTTGATTTTTAACAAGTTCTGACATGTTTGCATATAGATTTTTTTTTTAAAAAAAAGCACACTCCGGTGTGCAAATTCTGCCCACCCTACTTCCACCATTCATACTGCAGTATGAACAGCCTGCTGTGGTACTCATTAACCTTCTGTAAAGCTAGGAGGCTAAATTGCAGGGATGCTAACACTCCATTGCTGGTTCTTAAAGAACTGGTCTTTTTCTTTCAGGCACCAAGATTGTGACTTGACAGATTATTGCCAATAGGACTGAGGTCTAGCATGGTGGAACAAAATAAGGCCTGCCTTCCTTTCTCCAAATCTACTCTGAGACATAGCTCTTCTTCTATTACCTGCTGTATCTAAATAGAGGATTGCTTCTGTGGTTGAAAGAAGTTCTGCTGGAGGAAATGTTATCCACTGTATATTCCATCCAGATGTTAATTCTCAGCTAGATTGTTCAACTATACCTCTGGAGTAAAGTTCTTAGCTTTTTGTTCTCCCATGTTCAGTCTAGCAATTGTAGGAATGGTTCCTTCACATAAGCCGCTACCAAAAAATCAGAAGGATCAACATTATTCAAGGGCCAAGTCATATGAACAACTTGCATGGATAATACTCTCTTTTCTTATCAGTCCCTCCTAAGAACATCTTGGTGATGAGGACATCCAGTTCTTTGCTCCCTTTTATTGTATATTGTGCTGCCATGAAACTGCTAGGAATCAGCAGCATATGCACTTAATAAATAATAATTTATAGCATGTACTTCTTAACATGATGTGCTATATGCAAGTGATGTCATCTAGCTTCAGAATGATATATGACAGAACATATTTTTACTTCTTCCTACATTTTCCAGATCTGGGAATTGGAGCATTCTCCAAATAGAGTTGGGATTGTGAGGGAACTACATTTTGGAGGAAAGAAGAAGCAAGTCCCATAATGTGTGCTTGAATAGCGTTGATATGTAACCCCTGAGTTGGAGCATTCCAATATGTGCTTGCTTGGATGAAACTGCTATGAGCAAACAGCCATTCCTTCCTGCCTTCTTCAAATAGCTTATCCTTCTTGCTTTCCCTCAAACCAGAAATACAGTTAGCATCATCCATCATGAAAGTCTTCCATGAAGTTATAGGTAGAAAGGTGCTGAAAGGGAGGGATTCATCATCTGCTTTCAACTGCCAACCAAGATGTTCTTCTAAGAATAAATAATCCAATATGTCAATTTATCAGCATTGAATGAAAACTGTAGACAAGACTTCATCTATGTAAGTCAAATTTCTATCTTTTCTATGCATTAAAACCACACAGTAATCAATATAAATCAATAGTAATCAATATAAAAGGAAAATAGTGAAACCCAGTAGAATGATGCTGTCCTAGAAGACAGGACAGAAGCTATGAAAAGCACTGGAGCAAGATATGAGGGATTCTGCCTACCAGATGATGTTAACTTCATTCTAAATTAGGTAGAATGTTTTATCTGCAGTTCACTTGATGGGGCAAGATGGAAACAAAACAAAGCACATATGGTTTTTCAGTTATATTTAAACAATGGAAGAGAAGGAGTAAAGTAGCAAGTATAAATGTATAATAATAAGTATGTACATTGGGTACAGATGTCATATTTGCCTATTTCATGGCATAATTCTTTCATCTAATTGTTAGTTGTGTTGAAGATTAAATATAATTTCCTATAGATTTTTTTCCTCTGACATAGAATGACAAGCAAACATTTGTGTTTATATGTGAATTTGTAAAGAAAATTAGGGAGCAAGATAATTTAGGGATTGCTAAATCATTTTTTTGATCCCAAACAATCCTATATATCATAACTTCCATAATTTTTTCCAGGTACACAGAATTACACACCCAGCATGATGCCACAACAGAACCATCTAGATACAATTTCTTTTTACATGTGTGGGTAATCTTTGATTTATGATCATTTGCTTAGCAATGCAAGTTTCAGTCCAATTGTTGCTGTAAATCAAGGACTACTTGCATTTAGCAGTATCATACCAATAAAGATGATATTCCTGAACTCTGTTCATGGGGTTCTGACAGAAGTGTTAATGATATCCACTTATTACATCCTAAAATGGGCAGGGGTGGGCTTCAAAAATTGTAGCAAGGGGTTCTCTGCCCAGTTGTTGGGTCGGCATGGCCATAGTGGGTGTGGCCTAGACAGCCTCCTGCACCTCGGTGGGGGAGGGACATTTTTGCCCTGCTCAGGCTCTGGAGGCTTTCCTCGAGCCTCTGGGAGGGCAAAAACGGGCCTCCCAGAGGCTCGAGATAGGCCCATTTTTCGCCCTCCCCAAGCCTCCACATGTACCCTGCACTTACCTGCATCCAAAACGGGCCGCATGGGAACTCCTGGGAGGGGAAGGGAGGGGTGCGTGGGGCCAGCCAGGAGTGGGATTTGGGGGTTCTCTGAACTGCACACAATGTTAGCTAGAGGTTCTCCCGAACCCCTGTGAACCCCCAGCAGCCCACCCCTGAAAATGAGCCATGTGCTATAATCCATGAAAGAAAACCTGAACCAAGTTGATCACATTATGTCCCATCGAAGATTTGTGTGAGAGAAAGATCGTATGAAATGTTAATAGTAATTGTTGCTATGGAGAAGTGATGTGCATAAAGCAATATCATAGCCCCCCCCCCCAATTGTGGATTAGAAAAATCCATATGACCATTAAATGGCAATTTAATGGTCATATTAAATTTAATGGCAATTTAATGGTCATATTAAATTTAATGGCAATTTAATGGCATTAAATTGATACAAGCAATCTAATCCTTAACTACCATCTAGTGGTCATCTGGATTTTGGCAAACCCATTTGGACAGTCCTAATTACAATACTATACACAGACATTCTCAAACAATATCAGCCACAGAAGAAATATCTAGCAGTTGCTGCATTTCACTTTATCATCATCGGAATGGTTGGTTATGCAGATATATATTTCCTACAAATATTCCAAACATTCCAGGTATAATCAAAATAATTTGTACTGAAAACCTGAAAGCAGTTCAATATGGCTCGGAAATGCTGTGTCATACATTTAATCTCTACAACGAGACTCTTTAGTCTAGAGCCGTGATGGCGAACCTATGGCACGCGTGCCACAGGTGGCACGCAGAGCCATATTAGTGGGCACGCCAGCTCAGCTCTGGGGCGCATGTGCGCGCCGGCCAGCTGATTTTTGGGCCTTCTGGGCCCACCAGAAGTAGGGAAACAGGCTGTTTCTTGCCTCTGGAGGGCCTAGGGGGGTGGGGAAGGCCCGTTTTTTTTTTCTTACCTGGCTCCAGATCCTCTCTGTGTATCTGGGAACGGCGAAAACAGCCTTTCCGACTTCCTTGGAGCCCCTATGGAGGCTCAAAGGGCCCTTTCCTCACTCAGGAAGTGACGTTTTTTCCTGTCCCCAGCCTCCAGAGACTCCTAGAGAGGCTCCTAGAGACTCCTAGAGAGGCTCCTAGAGACTCCTAGAGAGGTTCTGGAGGCTGGGGACAGCAAAAAATGTCACTTCCTGTCCCACCGGGAGTTGGGAAATGGGCTTTTTCAGCCTCCGTAGGGCCTCCAAGGGAGTGGGAAAGGCTGTTTTTGCCGTTCGCAGATACACAGAGAGGATCTGGAACCAGGTAAGAAAGAAAAACGGGCCTACCAGGCCATCATGTGCCAGGAGCGGGGGGGAGGGGGTTGCGCACACATGCACGTTGGCACGTGCGCGCGTGCCCCTCCCCCCTCTCCTGGCACGCGATGGCAAAACGGTTAGCCATCACTGGTCTAGAGCAAGCACTTTTTGAACCTTGAAACTGAATTCTGCTACTATCCATAATAGAATGAAGATTAATTGATTTTTTTTTTTATTAATGGAAGGTATAACTGTGATTTGCAAAAACTTATAAAACTAATTTCTATTTAAACTAAATCATGCATGAAATCTATAAATATTTGTACTATAGGGCAAGGCTGACTATTGATATATGCTGTTTCCTGTTCTCTTGTAAGAAACTTTCTTTTGTCTTGTTAATGGCACTGTTCTTCTCAAAGCCATAATTCTGCTTCAGGCACATTGATAGCTACCATTTGTTGAGAAAACAATTATATTTAAAAGAGAACAGGGGGTCTCTTCTCAATCTGGAGCTGAGAAGAGCTCTGTTAAAGGCAGAGCAAAGAGCTATTTTGTTTCCACCAATGTACAAGATGGATCCCAATTGCTTGTACTACTTGTCCTGAAGGGCGTACTGCCTCTAATATCTGAAGAAACACATAGTGATAAAAAAAAAATCATAAATTTACCTCATTTACATTTAAAATCATACAAGTTGGTGAACATCACCGCCTTTCTTTAGTCACAGATCATATTGTATGAGGAAGGATCCTTCCTTTCTCTTTATGCTAAATCTCTGTTTTTTAACTCCATCCTTTGGTATGGCGGGGAAAAAAGAAAAAAACCTCTCCTGATTCATATTTTTCACACCATACATAATTTTAGATCCCTTAATTATGTGTCCCTCCCCTCCTTTTAAACTAAAGATCTCCAAATAGCAATAGCACTTAGACGTATATACCACTTTACAGTGCTTTTATAGCCCTCTCTAAGCGGTTTACAGAGTCAGCATATTGCCTCCAACAATTTGGGTCCTCATTTTACCGACCTTGGAAGGATGAAAGGCTGAGTCAACCTTGATCCTGGTGAGATTTGAACTGCCAAATTGCAGGCATCTGGCAGTCAGCGGAAGTAGCCTGCAGTACTGCACTCTAACCACTGTACCACCACCATGTTACAATCCTTCATTCTACATGAATTGCATCCCCCCTTGGTTGTTTTTGCTGCACTGGGGAATTGAGCAGAAGATTGCATAGCATTCCTCATTCATCATAACCTAGATTTGAACTAATAATGGCAATTTTTACTTTTGCTAATGATACTCACCATGGTATCTGCCTTTCCCCCCAGGATCCAAACAATGGGTTAATGCAGGGGTGAAATGCTCCCGGTTTGGACCAGATCACCCGATCTGGTAGCGATGGAGGCGGGTGGTTCGGAGAACCGGTAGCAAAAATCCCTGCCCTCCCCCCGCCCATGCCCAGCTGAGCCGCATAATCATCAGAGGGTTTTTTTTTTTTTACTTTTAAAAGCATTTTTTCTACAACCTTTTCTGCTGAAAAAATACTTTAAAAAAAAAAAAGCCTCTGATGATCGTGTGGCCTAGCTGGGATAGTCAAAGGCTTTTAAAAACATTTTTTAATGCTTTTAAATGCCTCTGATGATCCAAGCTGAGTTGCCTAATCGTCAGAGGCATTTAAAAGAAAAAAAGCCTCTGCCGATCAGGCAACTCAGCTGCGATCGTCAGAGCCTTTTGAAAGCATTTTTTACAACCTCTTAGCCGAAGAGGTTGTAGAAAAAATGGTTTTAAAAGTAAAAAAAAAAAAAAAATTGCCCACGCCCACCCAGTCACATTACACCCTCCCACCAAGCCACGCCCACAGAACTGGTAGTAACAAATTTTAGATTACACCACTAGGTTAATGGTTGAATCGAGCTGTCTACCCACACAATAAGAAAACTTTTTCTTGATCATTCTCTGCCCCTTGGCCCCCAATCAACCTATATATGGAGCAAATGTATGTCTTACTCTGGTGCTCTTTAGTATATACTTGTTCACACTGAACTGCTTATGCCAACATAATGTTTATCATGGAAGCTTGGAGAAAGCCTTTCAACTCCTTGCTGTGAACTTCTGCCAGCTTCTATTTATAATAGGGAGAATGTCTCAACACTTGCTGTAAGTTTTTGTCAAAATATTAGTTCACTGATTTCCCTCAAGGTATAAATATAGTAGAACAAAAGCAAAAACCCTTTGTAAATAGAATTCAAACAGTTCGACTAAAATATATACTGAGGAAAAATTAATAACAGAGACTAACAGAAGGAAATTAATAAGAAAAGGAAAAAGAAAACTTTTTAAAAAGTTAAATAGAAAATAAAATAATGTATAAAAAAGATAAAAATAGTAATAAAGTTATTTTCCACTGCCATGCAGCAACATTCTTAATAATGACTTAATAAAGACACTATAATTTAGCTTCTAAACAAGTTAATCTTGAAGGCAAGATTACTACATTGGGATGTAGTAAACAAGATAGAGTAGTGACATATTTAAACTTTATCTTTTCCCCCAAAACCTAATTCATTGTGGGATTAATGTCTAAGAAATGAGATTAGGACCTGTTCTATTTTATGTACTAAACAGTTCTCAAGTTTATTGCATCTCCAGAATAAGAAGAATGACATTTTAAAAAATATTGGTGTAAAGATTTATTGGGAATATCAACACTGACTGCTTGAACTTCTCCTGTAGTAATCAAAAGATAATTATAAATATATACAAGCAATTTATTTCTGTGAGCCACAAGAAAACAAAGCGCCCATCCATAAGGGAGTCTTCAGAGACGTTTATCAAATTAGTCTGAAGTGGTTCTCTTAGCCGACAGTTATTTTTTATTTTATTTATCATATTTAAGAACTTCTCTAATGCAAAGATCCATTTTCTTCTCCTTGGTGCTACAAGGATACTACCCAGTGGTGAAATCTAAACCTATTTACCACTAGTTTGCTGGCTGGAACGCGATCTTGGGAACCTTTAAAAAAAATTTTTAAAGCATTTTTTTTACTACTGGTTCAGGAGAATAGGTAGTAAAAAATCCTTTAAAAAAGTAAAAAAAAAAAGGTTCTGGTGATCGCGCGGCACAGCTGTGATCTTGGGAACCTTTTAAAAACCTTTTAAAAGCATTTTTTTACTACCAGTTCCGGAGAACCGGTAGTAAAAAAATGCTTAAAAAGTAAAAAAAAAAAAAAAGTTCCGATGATCACGAGTCACTTAGCTGATTGACGGAACTTTTTTTAAACATCTTTTTACTACTGGTTCGGCGAACCAGTAGCATTTTTTACTACCAGTTCGAGCGAACCGGCCCGAACTAGTAGCATTTCACCCATCCTTATCCATCTAGAATATAATTTGATGGATTGCAAATAACTGCCCAGAAACTGCAGAGGAAGAATCTACCTCTTGATTCCACTGGCAGAAGATAATTGGTACTGATAGAGAAGATTGCTGATTGGACTTGCTGATTGTGTGTAACATCCTTCATCTATATTGCTGTTGTTGTTAGTTGGGAAGTCATGTCTGACCCATTGCGACCCCATGGACAACATTCCTCCAGGCCTTCCTGTCCTCTACCATCCTCTGGAGTCCATTTAAGCTCACGCCTACTGCTTTAGTGACTCCATACAGCCACCTCATTTTCTGTCATCCCTTTCTTCTTTTGCCCTCAATCTTTCCCAGCATTAGGCTCTTCTTCCTTCTCATTAGGTGGCTGAAGTATTTGAGTTTCATCTTCAGGATATAGGTTTCTCAAGAGACAAATAAGATGGTCTGGTACTCCCATCTCTTTAAGAACTTGCCATAATTTCTTGTGATCCACACAATCAAAAGCTTTAGCATAGTCAATGAAAGCAGAAGTAGATGTTTTTCTGGAACTCCATAGTTTTCTCCATGATCCAGCATATGTTGGCAATTTGATCTCTACTTCCTCTGCCTCTTCAAAATCCTGCCTGCACTTCTGGTAGTTTTTGATCCACATATTGCTGGAGCCTAGCTTGTAGGATTTTAAGCATAACTTTACTAGCATGTGAAATGAATGCAATAGTGCAATAGTTTGAGCATTCTTTAGCATTGCCTTTCCTTGGAATTGGAATGTAAACTGACCTTTTTCAATCCTGTGACCACTGTTGAGTTTTCAGATTTGCTGGCAAATTAAGTGTAGCACTCTTACTGCATTGTCTTTTAAGATTTTGAATAGCTCACCTCCACTAGCTTTGCTGTTGCTCAGATTTCCTAAGGCCCATTTGACTTCACATTCTAGGATGTCTAGCTAGAGGTCAGTGACCACCCCATTGGTTATCAGGGATATTAAGCTCATTCTTGTATAATTCTTCTGTATAATTTTGCCACCTCTTCTTAATCTCTTCTGCCTCTGTTAGGTCCCTGCCATTTTGGTCCTTTATGATGCCCATCTTTGCATGAAATGTTCCCTTCATATTTCCTATTTTCTTGAAGAGATCTTTGGTCCTCCCTATTCTATTGTTTTCTTCTATTTCTTTGCACTGTTCATTTAATAAGGTATTCTTATCTCTTCTAGCTATTCTCTGGAATTCTGCATTCAGTTGGGTGTATCTTTCTCTTTCTCCCTTGCCTTTCGCTTCCCTTCTTTCCTCAGCTATTTGCAAAGCTTCCTCAGACAGCCATTTTGCTTTCTTGCATTTCTTTTTCTTTGGGATGGTTTTAGTTGCTACCTCTTGTACAATGTTGCGAACCTCCATCCATAGTTCTTCAGGCACTCTATCTATACCTTCATCTATACAAATTCTAATATCCTAAATAATATTAGAAATCAATCAGCATGCTTAGTGTGATTCAGCCTTGAACTCCACCACCAAGTTTAGTAAATGTGCAGGTTTCAAGTTTGTCTTCCAATCATTGCATATGTGAGAAATGAAATTTGCCTGGCTTGATTTTGCATTCTCTCTGCTTTTAATAATCATAATGGCTTTGAGCCCTGAATTTTATTTTACTTATCACAGCAATTTATTAGCTACCTTTCTGGGCCAAGCCCCCTCCTAAAACAGTGCATACTAAATTACAGTAATAACTAAATTGGAGTCAGAATACACAAACCTAAGATGAACAAATTGGGGAAGAGTGGGGTGGCTGTTGTTTTCCTTGGCAGGATATTTTCCATCAGGTGAGTCATCTTATCAAGGCATGAAGACAATGTGGTTTGTCCCACTGAGTCATTTGGGTTGTTCTGAGGCCTTGCCTGGCAATTTTAGAAGTTGGATGAGGTTACTGGACCTTCCCAGCAAGAGGCATCAGTGTGTTGCAAAATGAAGCAGTTTTGTGGCTCCAAAACCCATCTCCATAAAGCAGCAGCTGTTTTTTCTCAGCTGTTTTTCTTAAGGAAGCAAAGTACTGTGCATTCCAGTTTTAACTTCTTGAAAGTCAGAGGCATGCAATTAATATTAACTGGGATCAGCACTGAAACTATCACCCAGAAGGCCTTGTCTAGCTACAAAAAGACAATGTCAGTATACTGTGGAGTTCTGAAGGCATCATAGGAGGGGTGAGGAGAACTACAGAATTGGAAAGTTAGAGGTAGGCAGAACGTTCCAGTGAGAAAGTTCCACTGTCAAACTCCATGGAGTTCAAAGCAGAAGCGAGGCAAGAGCGAAGTCTGATAACACTTGTGCTAGAATTTCAGATAAGACAAGTAGCTTTGATGTCGCAGAAGTAGGAAACAACAGACAAACAGAAAAAAAAGGCAAAGTGAAACCAATAGCCCATGAATTTCTAAAAACGTGAATCTGAATGTAATAGTGAAAATATATCTCCTATTAATAATTAGAAAGCAGCTTAATGAAGTAGTACAAGATTACTAAAGATCTTAATGCCTTTTCCAACGTGGAATTCTATTTGGTTTCCCATTGAGAACATTGTTTCTGTTTTAGGAAAATTCTAGTTAATATTTCAACTACAATGGCTCAGCAATTAAAAACACTGAACTGGTCAGTTGGAAAGCTGACAGCCAAGTTTGAGACCAAAGCACTCTGTGATGAGGTGAACTCCTGTTACTTGCACTAGCTTGTGCCCATCTAGCAGCCTGAAAGCATGCAAATGCAATTAAATTAATTAGGGATGAGCTTCAAAATTTTTAGCAGGGGGTTCTCTACCCAGTTGCTGGGTGGGCATGGTCATGCTGGGCATGGCCTAGTCAACCTTCTGCACCACAGCGGGAGGGGGGAGTGTTTGCCCTCCCCAGGCTCTGGAGTTTTTCCTCGAGCCTCCGGGAGGCCGAAAACAGGCTCCCCAGGCTCTGGGGACCACCTGGAGGCCGGAAACGGGCCCATTTCTGGCCTTCCTGAACTTCCAGTAGGCCCAGTTTTCACCCTCCCCAAGCCTCTGTGCATGCCCTGCACTTACCTGCATCCAAAACAGTCCATGTGGGGACTCCTGAGAGGGGTAGGGTGGGTAGGGCCAGCCAGGAGTGGGATTTTGGGGTTCTCCGAACTGCACAGAATCTTAGATAGAGGTTATCCTGAACCCCTGCGAACCCCCAGCAGCCCACCCCTGAAATTAATGGGTACCACTTCAGTAGGAAGGTAATAGCATTCCATGCATCTCGGCATATAGTCATGCTGACCACATGACCACAGAAAATGTCTACAGACAATGCTGGCTCCCTCAGGTAAGAAATAGAGATGAGCACCGACCCCTAGAATCAGACATGAGTGGACAAGAGAAACATTTACCTTTACTTTTTCATTACTAAAAAGCTATATATCAGAAGTTTACCTCCAAGATGGAAGACTCCAAATGCTTTCCCCCCTTTCCCTCTTCCCTTCCAAGTGCTGCTTTGGAAATACTGAAATAACTTACATTACCATAAAAGTAGAGTTGGAAACCAGCCAAGCAAAAATCTGAAATTACAGATTACACTTGTCTGTGTTGAAAATCTTTAAACTTCTTTATATCCTGAGATTGCTGGTTCAATCCCCATCTCTTTGAACTAGTGCTGCACTTTCCAAACATGTCTGATGAGTTTAACGAGTACAAAGTTTTTTTTAATGTAGGCTGATAAAATAATTCTGAGAGCATATGCACCAAGACAAATTCCTTGTGTGCCCAATCACACTTGGCCAATAAAGAATTCAATTCAATTCAATTCAATTCAATTCTACTCTACTCTACTCTACTCTATTCTATTCAGACTGACATTTTTCCTCAGGTAATTAAAAAAAACTATAAATAATTATTTAATTCCTATTAACGAAATCTGTTTTAATGGGCAAGGATGGAGTATTTTTATAGTGAAATACATGCAAACCAGAACACAGTATATATATATACCTATGGACACACTTGATTGGGTGACCTGAGAGCAATTATAGTATATAAAGATCAATCTGTTCTCTGTCTTGATTAAATATTCATTTATTCTTCCTCTTCCCTCCCCTTTCTTTTTTTCACTCTCTTCTTCCTCCTTCTCTCTTGGCAACTAATCGGAATTAGAATCCTATCTACAACATATGTTCCCAAGCTTATTATTATTCATAAGATGTAGCAACAATGAAAACTAAAACCATAGCATGTATTGCCATTTAAATATAGCCCTATTTTGTAATCTAAAATGCAGCCTATGTGCAATACCAAAAAATTTAGCTAGTTTTACAATCCCGGAGCATTTTCTCAGTTTGTAGCTACGTGCAACAGAAGAATGGGAGAATTAAGCAAATTGTGCCTTGTGTTTACGATCCTCTTTGAATGTTAACCATGGATGCGATGAATTCAGCTTTTCTAAGACAAGTTATGATGATCTTAGGCGAATTCCAAATACCTCTGGTCATATAACTAGACTTGGAATGTATATCAGGTCTAGCTTGCCTTATGGCTCAGCACAAGGGAAATAAATCCAAGAGCAAGAAAATACGAGAAAACAGAAGAAGGAAATTTATGTTGAAAATTAGGAGCTCTCATAGCCCTTAATTGTCAATGAATAATTATTCAATGATTGGCTTAAATTAACAAAACACCACAAGTAACCTAAACCTTTATAGTAGTTTTACTACTGTGGGTAGGGTTGCCAGATCTGCTTCCCAAAAATAGCAGACAAACGGTGGGGGGGGGGGGGGTATTAAGTAGTAAAAAAATAAAAAAAAATTACAATTAAATTATATATTTTCTTACAAACATTTTAACACGTATTAAAATAATCACTTCAAAACTACTTAAAATTCAAAACATCAAATATATTATAATAATATGTAAAATATTAAATTACGTTTTACTTTGCTGTCGTGTGTATTTTTTATTTGACTGCGCAGCTTTGATCAATTCTTTGTGTTTAGGGAATAATTCTTTAATTTCAGTACAACGTTGAAAAATATTAAAAAATATACAATCATAAAGCTTTTGAATAAAAAAAGGTCCACTATTTTGTGAAAAAAAATAGTGAACATAATGTGAAAAAAGCGGACTGTCCGCTCAAATAGTGGACACCTGGCAACCTTAACTGTGTGGGGGATGGACAATGTAATAATCAACTTGACCTATTAAACAGAAGAGCAAAGAGCATAGAAATAGGGTTATGCTCTAATTTAAGACTACTTAGTCTATTAATCCAGTTTTAGTTACTGAATGAATTGGTTCAATAGATTGAACT
Organism: Arizona elegans; assembly: GCA_022577455.1. NCBI lineage: Eukaryota > Metazoa > Chordata > Lepidosauria > Squamata > Colubridae > Arizona > Arizona elegans. The sequence continues at coordinate 219,690,448 of JAKOOJ010000001.1, forward strand.
GTACATGTACTAGAAGAAAAGAAAAAGAAAAAGAAGGAAGAGGTACTCCTAACCTGAGCTAGGAAAACTCCTTTTAGAGGTGATAACTCTTCTGATCCCAATATAGTGATCATTTAGTGTTGCATTTTAAGAGTGTTAGTTATTTTTCTTTCATACTTCCTACTTTCAGCAATGCTATCAGCCTAGAGCAGACGGTCATCCTCATTTATGGTTCTGGAAGCAAAACATCTGCTTTTGGCAGGTTTAACACTAAATGAAACATTTTCATTCTATATAATGGTGAGGATGCCCATTGAGTTGTTTGTAAAATACTCCTAAAATGTTTCTGAGGAAGGGAAAAAAAAACCCAGATAGGGGTAGCAATGAAGAGGAATTTCTCCCTTTGCAATTCTTTGGATTTTTAGAAATGCCAAATCAGACCAGGATTTGCCCAGGGAAGTACAAACAACGTTTATTCCCTTGGTATGATTCATGAAAATTTATAGGAAGATTTTTAAAAGAAACACCGTCTCAACAATGTGTTTTTCTGTACTTGATGAACTGTATTACTTAAAAGAGTCAGAGTCCACCGTGTCTCCCCGCCCACCCCGGGCCAAGATGCCATCAGAAGACACAAAGACCTGTAATTTTAGTTCAAAGCTTGTCACTTCCCAGTAAATCATACTGTATTGTGGTTTCATTTTAAATTACTTTTCTTCTGCAGTGCTAGTTCTTTTTTTAACCTACATGAACCCCTTCAGCTGCATCTGTGAAAATGAAACTGAAGATATTTTCCACAGGGTTGAACTCCACCTACCAGATGCTTGAGATAACCAGCAGCCCTGCGTGGGACTCTCCCAATGCAAAGAGAATCCATATGTGTGGAGAAAGAATGAGACTTATTTTGGATTAAGAGAAGCAGACACTCAAAGACAAAACAAACTAGCTTGGTAAAAGAGAACAGAGAACATAAAATATTTCCTCTGATCCTTTAGTGATACCTTTTTTAAAGAAAGTTAGAGAGGTGGTGGTGGAGCAGTTTAATAGCCATATTGATGAAGATTTAAATGCCCAGATAAACCTGAATTCCCCCCCACCCTTTTTGCTCATAAATCAGGATAGCTTGTGTTAAGTGAAACATTTGTTAAAATACTGAGCTTTTCCTAGATCTAGTTTTTCAACAACCTGCCTTTGTCTTCTTTCTATGATTACATGGGCTATTTTTGGTCCTGTTATTTCAGTGGAAAGGCTGTGTTGGAAGCTTAGCAGAAGTTCATTTATTTTGGGGCTCTCCACTGGAAATAACAATTTCCTCTTTTTTGATATTGTTTCTCTATATCTCCATCCAAGCCACTGAAATGCATCACGAAGGGCAACAGGTATTCACCCATGGAGACATATTTTTAGTGGTGTTGTCCGGAAGAATAGTCCTCCTAACAAATACCATTTGATTTGGGGAAGGAAAAAAAAAAAAAGAACTTGCTTTTTCAAAGTTCTTCCTCAAAACAGAAATTTGGTGAAATGTACTATTTTTCTACTTACGTATGCATGTATATGTATATCATCCATTATTTCATGTATAATTACCTCCCCGGGCATCTATACTCTCCTAGGCTTCTCACACTTCAATTTAATTGCAAGAAAGCCTCCCCTCTTTTTCTCAGAATGGGTAAAGGGGCAGCCAGGAAGGCTTCAAAGTACGAAAAAATTTGCAATAGAAAAGAAGAACACAAAAATAACAGTTGCTATTATTTTCATTCAGAAATTCAAAATATCACCAAAATTTGTTCTCAAGGTCAATTTTAAAAAATTGACCTTGAGAACAAAATAGAAAAATAAAAGTTGTATTCATGAGTATGTGGATGGATTTTGAAACATTTCAAGACAAATTCAGCCTGGTATTACTAAACTAGGGGCCGCAGAAATGTTTTTTGTGCCTCCTCTTTGTGCTTTATTGTGCTCCCAAGCCTGTGAAATAGATGGTTGGGATTTGGCAGTGAAAAAGGAAAGTGGAATATATGATTTATGGTGATAATGAGGCTCACAGAACTGCTGCACTTCACAATACTCATAGGTCCTAAACCTCCATAGCAGTAGTGGGTTGCCCCCGGTTCGGACCGGTTCTATAGAACTGGTAGTAAAACTGGCGGGAGGCTCCGCCCACTGACCCTGACATCATCAGAATGCTTCTGCGCATTTGCAGAAGAGCACATGTACGCAAAGCAAGCATGTGTGCGCAGCCCCGCTGTGAACCGGTAGTAAAGGTAAGTAGAACCCACCCCTGCTCCATAGGACTACATTATATAGCAGATGAAGCCTGCAGTGCTTTGTTATTGCTCCAGATTGATTTTATGGCTTCATCTGAAGCACATGGGGCTTTCTCCCATTCTTTCATTGGGAACAAGAAACAGTTGACAGATCAGCAATTTCACTGCAAAATGATAATATCCAGCTCTTTCATGAATGGATTGGATTTCATATTTACTGCATCATTCAAACAAGGAAGGGAAAGATAAGATTTTCTTGAACTGTTTTGGAATTTTATCCACATGCAAAGAAAATGGTATGAGGTAGTCCTTGAATCATGACTATAATGGAACCTGCCCATTACCAGTCATAAGTCATAATGTTTGTAAAACAAGTTGGTCACATGACTGAGCCAATTTTATGAGCTTTTTTCCCTGTTGTTTGTTAAGCGAATATGGTGGTCATGAAATGAATGCTGTAGTTGTTAAGCAAGTGGTGTGGTCAGGAAGAGAACCTATTGTTTGCTATGGCACAGTTTTGCCCCAAACTGGAAACATGTTCCAGTTAAAATTGTCTTAAAATGAAGTCACGTGACTGTGGAACATCACAAAGGGTAGTAAATGTAGCTGTATTGTCGAACACCTGAAAAGTGTTGATGTGACGGGGCTGGGGGGGGGGGACACACAAATGATGGAACTTTGGCTCTAGGTCATAAAGTCCCCTTTTGGGGGGTTTGTTGGAACTTCACATGGTCATTAAGTAGCTGGTCGTAAGTCAAGGACTATCTGTACATAGAATGCTACCAATGTGTTTGCACATCAATTTTATAAAGTTACACATTTTTCCTCCTTTACATAATCTAGAAGTTATTCTTCTAGATGTAGATTATAGTTTTTTGTTTTTTTTTTACGATGGTGAATGGATGAATTTACAGGAGTGTTTATGAATAAACCACTGGGTGATATACAGAGTTTTTTACAAAAAAAAAGCAGAAAATCCAATTCTCCTTGTACTTGTTCTTCTTGTTGTTGTTAGTTGTGAAGTCGTGTCCGACCCAACACAACACCATGGACAATTTTCCTCCAGGCCTTCCTGTTCTCTACCATCCTCTGGAGTCCATTTAAGTTCACACCAACAGCTTCAATGACTCCATCCAGCCACTTCATTCTCTGTCGTCCCGTTCTTCTTTTGCCCTCAATCGTTCCGAGCATTAGGCTCTTCTCCAGTGAGTCCTTGTACTTATCAACTGCTATTTAAATTGATTATGTTTTTCTCAGCTAGGCCCTTCCCTACTTTTCTGAACAGCAGAAATGGTCTCATACTTCCATAGCCTTTAAGGCATTGCTCTTTTCTTCTGCTGAACCACTTAGCAGAAAAAACAAAGATTTTCTTTTCTTGCTACCTCATTCCCTCAGTTACGTAGATTACATAACTGCGTTATGTAGGATGGATATTTGTCTTAATGGCATATTTAAAGGCAAAGAGGACCAGTTTGGAAAATAGAAGGAGTGTTTGCTAAAGAAAGGGAGAAGAATATGTGCAGGTATCTGGACTTGAACCTAGGACTACCAGAAATCAGGCTGCAAAGTTCTAAAGGAATATTGGATGGTGGAAAATTCTACTGATTTTCTCTTGGCTGCTATAAAGTGATTTGCAAGAGATTTGCAAGCGTTGATGGAAAGAATCACCTTTGAAACGAATAATGCAGGCCATTATAATGTTCCTCCTATGTTTATATGCAAGAAGACATGTTGGTTAACATTTTACTTTGATTTTTCCTTATATTTCTTTAATTTATGAAAACTTAAAATGCAAACCAATGGTTCTTGACACTGGAGTGATGAATAGATTTTGTTGAGATGGACAATCCTACAAATTGATTGGTGGAATAAATAAATAAACACACTACACAAAAAATGCCTCTTTTTTAAAAAAAAAACTTACCTATCAGATTGGCAGTCAAGCGACAATCTTCATTGATTCTTACACTATATTTGTAACTGGAGGCCAGGAATTGCCCCAATGCAAACACATTATCTTTCTAACCTGGGTGACTCAGTGACAGATTCAGCACAACAGTACTTGCCTCTAAACTTACATTAGAAAACTTTCGTTTCTTCTTCAACCCCACCTCTTCTTCCTCTACTTCATCTTGTTGCAGCATAGATGAAACTGGCCACGTGGTGTGTATAAAAAAGATGAAACAAACTCTTCACAAGACAGCAATCGCAGTAATACTTAAACTTATATACTGCTTTACAGTGCTTTACAGCCCTCTCTAAGTGGTTTACAGAGTCAGCATACTGCCTCCCCCAACAATCTGGGTCCTCATTTTACCCATCTCGGAAGGATGGGAAGGCTGAGTCAATCCTGAGCCTGGTGAGATTTGAACTGCCAAATTGCAGGCAGCTGGCAGTCAGCGGAAGTAGCCTGCAGTACTGCACTCTAACCACTGCGCCACCGCGGGTCACTATGCTACCATGATGATGCACCCAGGAGATGCAGGAATCTTAGCATTCTTGAAACAGCACCACTTGAAATGGCCTTATTTGATCTCAATCTGGAACCAAAGGAGCATACTTAATTCTGAGGTTGAGACAAATTTCTCAGGGCATGGGTTTTTTCTATTTGTTTCAAATACTTGAGTAGGCTTTTTGTTGTTTTCATGTTTGCACAGTTCCAGTGACGTATAAAGACCGGCCTACTGATTTAGAGCTTTCAGAATTTTATTTGGTGGAAGAAAAAAAACACTTTTTAGGAAGATTCATTTCTTGCTTTTCAAATGGTTCGTGTCGTGATCCTATCCCCATCCTTGACAATTAGCCCCTCTCGACAATATGAACAAACCCAAGGCAAAAGCAAAATATGGGTCAAAAATAACGCAAATAAATTATGGATGTGATTTTGAATTGCACAGACCTTTCGCCTGGGATTTGGAGTCTTGCATCTTTGCCTGCCTTTTTTTTTTAAAAAAAGAAACATTCAACATTCAAAGTGAGAGCAGATGTTGATTAGCACATTGGCTACTACCACACTGTGGAAACCTACTAGCAAGTTGCAAATGAGCACTCGCTGACTAATTTGGAATGCATTTTGAGACTGAATCTGAGTTTCAGTGGCATTTATTTATTATTGCTCTTTAATGGATTCAATTATGTCATAGTGAGGTTTTCTCCCCTTCCAAAATAAATGGTTCCTAAACTGTGGGGCTCCTTCTGAAAAAAAGGGGTGAAAGAATCCTGAAATAGATTAAACTGCCTTCATACTTCCCACCAGCTGAGACTTGGAGGGTTTAAATAATGTAAGTATAGAATCTTCACAGGTCTCCAGTGATCACCAGGTTGAAAAAAAAGAATAACTGTTATAGAATTATAGTGTAGGAGCCATTTAAATTACAAAATCCAACTCTCTACTTGGAACAGAAATCTAAATTAAAGGAAACCAGACAGTTGTGTGTCTGCTTTTCATGAATCCTGTGAAAAGGAACCCACCAATAATTTTCAATAATTAGTTTTGCTTTTTAAACTGCCTTTACTATTAAGAAATTGTTCTAATATTTAGTTAGAATCTGCCTTTGTTCTATTATTTCATATCCTGCACACTGGATTTGATGAAAAGTAAATTTTGACCTGGGCCTCCTTGTGATACTTCTCTAAGTCTCTTTCAATTTCTTTGAATCACTTTTAAAGTGTGCTGCCCAGTATTAGACCCAGGACTTACATTGGGGTCTGACCAAAGCAGAATAAAGTTACTAAGAGTTCATCCAATACTGTGACACCTGAAAATTTGAAGAAAAAAAACCAACCAACTTCCATCTCTTTATCCAAGTTAAATAAAAATGTTGACCAATGCAGGGTTTAGGATGGAATCTTGTGGCATGTCTCTCATTCCAGTTTGATAAGAAACCATGGGTCTCTAAATCTTCTGAATAAAAATGCTGAGCCAGCTGTTTCTCCACTTAACTGTAATGCCATATTTACCTTCCTTGCTAATTTGCCCTTCTTCCATTCTTGTCAATGGGCTATGCATGGAAAAATAAAATTGTGTCCAAATTATATTAATTTCATCTAAGGATGGGCTGAATACATAGATTATATACAGTAGCTTGAATTGATTACTCACCTTCCTTCCTTGGTAAAGCCTATGTAGCTCTCTAGGAGAACATGGCATTTCATTAAATTGGGTTCTGAAGTAGATTTAATTCACACTACAAGAATAATATATTAAATGAAATTTGACATCTGTTCCATAGATTTCTTCATGTATATTGGCCCACAAAAATGTGCTGGCTTACCAGGCTCCTTGTACGTTAGGCAATAAAACAGGGTTTGGATCAGTTTCTATATATAAATTACACTTTATGTGAAAACTGAGAAGGAGCTTTTAAAAAAGCACTTCTGATTATTTTTGTCAGGCTTTCTATTTCTGTCTTTTACTTCTCAATGCCTCCCAATGTTTATGTAACATTGTTCTTATTATTAACATATTAGATCACATACACCGTCTGGCACAACTTCACCCAAGCTGTACTTGTTCATCAGCATAGATCTGAGGAACATTTTTGAGCTGATGTTTTCCTATCTTGCTTTTTTAAAATTTTATTTAAAAACATCTATTAAAACAAAGAAGCCAGTCCGTTTATGCTCCCAGTTTCATTAGCTCATCAACCCCATCCGGAAGTGTCATATTGTTCATTGACCCTGAAATATTTATTATATGAAAATAATTTAATAAATGCTACTTTAATGAATAGCACTACAAATAAGAATAAATAATAATAACATTAATTGACCAGTTTGGAGAGCTCTGGTTTAGAAGGGCACGTGGGATATCATCATTCTTGAAATGCATGGGGCGGTTAGAGATTTGAAGGTTTTTTTAACCATCAGATAGCTATCATAGACTGATTGCAATTGGGACTGACACCTCCATCGTGCTTCTGAAGTGGCAGCATGGTTGTAAATTGAAAAATATATATGATGGTGCTTGACTTACTACAGCAGATCTGTCTGCAATTGTTAGTGTATCATGGTGGATAAGGTAAAGGTAAAGGTTCCCCTCGCACATATGTGCTAGTCGTTCCTGACCCTAGGGGGCGGTGCTCATCTTCGTTTCAAAGCCGAGGAGCCAGCGCTGTCCGAAGACGTCTCCATGGTCATGTGGCCGGCATGACTAAATGCTAAAGGCTCACGGAACGCTGTTACCTTCCCACCAAAGGTGGTCCCTATTTTTTCTACTTGCATTTTTTATGTGCTTTCAAAGTGCTAGGTTGGCAGAAGCTGGGACAAGTAACGGGAGCTCACCCTCTTATGCAACACTAGGGATTTGAACCGCTGAACTGCCAATCTTTTGATCGACAAGCTCAGCGTCTTAGCCACTGAGCCACTGCGTCCCATCATGGTGGATAGTTAAGCATAATATCTCATGACCGTGACTTGCAACTTTTTGCCTTCCCCATTGACTTTGCTTGTTGGAAGCCAGCCATGAAGGTTGCAAATGACAGTCATGTAACTATAGGATGCTACGACTTGTAAATGTGTGTTGGTTACCAAATGCCCAAATCATGATCACATGATTGTAGGGATACTATGATAGCCGTATCTTGGAATAGTTAAAATTCTCTTTTTCTTTCCAGTGTTGTCATAATTTCAAATAGTCACCAGTGGTCAGTGAGCGAAGACTATGGTACCTGTAGGCTGTAAACTCAATGCATTGTGTTACAAATTTCAGTGTTTACTTGACTTTCGTACTACTTCCTGGACTGACCAAACGACCCTGGCAATTTCATAAATTTTCAAAAGTAAGAAGGAATGTTCTTTTATGTCCTTTACTTAAAGAAAATTTCCTAGCAGGATTTAGTTTCTTTCTTTTTTGGTGTGTGATGTGTCAATTGTGTGTTTTTTTTAAAATCATTTGTATCAAAACTTTTAAACAAGCAAATAAACACTACCACAAATTAATAGGATTTTCTGAGGGAGTTCTTCCTGTCATGAGTTTGACAGAACTGACAAATTCATTCAGCAAGGTACTTTCATAAAGAAAAAAGAAGGTATTGTGTGCTACTTCTTATGGTGATCTTTGCCTTTAAAGATCAATATTGCTAAAATCAATAGGAAGGACTATTCTCGCAGGTCCTGGCTATGGGTTTCTTGCAGACATTTGACTGGCTACTCTAGGAAACAGGGTCATGGAATTCTTGTTTATTCTGCAGAAGATGTTTAATAGACTAGATGCTATCAACAGGAAGTTTACTGTTTATTCCCATTCTATCTTTTTATTACATTACTTTATAGAAATTGATAATGTGTTTTGTGATATTATTTTCCCTATTCATTAGCCCCATTGGAGTTTTTGTTGTTGTTGCTGCTGCTTTTGTGTTTAGGTTGATTTTTCCTGATGCAATAATAGTATTTACTTTTTGAAAGTTTTCTCACAGAGTTGTTGACAGAAGTTGGGTACACTGAATCAAACTACTTGGCCTAAGACAGGGGTGTCAAACTCACGTTGTCACGTGACTTATTAGGACTTTTTTCCCCTTCACTAAACTGGGGATGGGCATGGCCAGTGCATGACGCCTCCAACCCGCAGACCGGGAGTTTGACAGCCCTGACCTAAGAACTGGTTGAATCGGAAGTCAATGTGCTTTTCTTTGTCATACTTTGTCAGGTTGTCATATTTAAATTTTCTGAAATGTGCAATTGAATTAGCATCTGCACTCATGTTAATTATGCTGAAAAGAACAGTCTCAATTGCCCAGCACTGTGAAAGTGTCCTGATTTAAATCACAAAATTAAGGTCCAATTAAAATTGGAATTCCAGTGTTGTTTCAAGTTCAGTTTCCAGTTTCCTTCCACAGAGGAATTAAATTTCCTCCAGATGTTTTGTCACAATATTTTTTAACATTTTTGTCCAAAGATTAGGAATTTACCTGTTCCAAGGGAATTACACTCTATTTCCTCTGACTGTAGAATTGATATCATGTGAGCATGGGAGCACATCTGCATTGATATTTCAGATTCCTTAGGATCCTTTCAAATGCTATGCTCATATACGAATGGGAATTCACAAATTCAGGGCAAACACTAAACCCTCTATATAAAAGTAAAACAATAGTTGTAAGCTCAGAACAGACTTTTCTCTGCAGAAGAAATCCAACTTACTTAACTGTTCATTGTTCTCTAGTCTTAGATAATTCCTGCTTTTATATGTTTGAACTTTGGAATCTCTACCATTGTAAAAAAAAATGCATTCCTTCTGAAAGAACATGGCTATCAAAATTGCTAATACATAACAATCTTTAAATCAGACCCATATGTACACTGTTAAGGAGACTTTATTGTTCATCTGGCACCTGGCACTTTAGGTTATTTCCCTAAATATTTGTGGCTTTGTTCATTGCGAATTCAGTATGAAGAGGACAATATTTCTATCAGGTCTCCTTTGAAATGTGATTGCCAATAATAACTCTTTTCAAAAATACTATTCTGTTCCAGGACACATTTTCACAATCAAGTGATAATTAAAAAATGTCCTTTTTAAAATATGATCTAGAGTCAATAAGCTGCACTGCACCAGTACTTCTAACTTAAATAATTTGGGGGTTTAGTCCCTAATTTCTGTTTGGCTGACAGTAAGTCTTTCTAGTTTGGTTGAGAGTAAGACTGGTCTCCTTGGAGAAAAAGCAGCAGGATTGGGAGCAGGAATGGGTTTCAAAACCCGTCGCTACTGGTTTACTTGTGGGTGCACGCGCACAATGCTTTTGCGCATGTGCAGAAGCATCTGGGCAGGTGGGCAGAGCCTCCCATCGCCACCGCTACCAGTTCACCGCTACCAGTGAACCGGTAGCAACCCACCACCGATTGGGAGCAACTTACAAGAACGACTTACAACCTTCCCTGCTGGCTTCCCGATTGATTATGATTGTGGGAAGAAGGCAGGGAAGGTTGCAAATAGTGATCATATGACCAAGGGATTCTGGATATAAGTTTGAACCAGTTGCCAAATGCCTTGATTGTGATTACATGACTGTCTTTGAGCAGAATACTTCCAAGTAGTAACAAAATGAAAGCTTTGCCTCTGCTTTTTGGCAAGGGTAAATATAGTAACCTTTAAAAATGACACGTCCTCAAAAGTAGTTAAAGGGAATCATCTTTTCATGGAGCACACATTGCCAATCTGATAGCGATTCTATGAACAGATTTTATTTCTAGAGGGGGTACAATTTTACCTTTACCTTCTATCCAACTTTGATGATTCAAATATTATTTTACTGTACAGGTATATATCTTTATAAAGACGTAATTGCCCCTTTTAGGTGTTTCTGCAAAAGAAACTTTACTAAGCTAAGCAAGATGGATTCAGCCAATATATTTATAAGATACCTCAACAGGGTTCCCAGTTATCTGAACAGGCAAAGAAAGAGACAGGCATTGGAAATGGGGACAAATAAGGAAGGAAGACACAATAATATTTTTGTTTAATTTTCTTGGCATCTGCAACAAAAATTACAGTGAAAAACTTCAAAAAAAGAGAGAAAGTATTTAGGTCTACCTTTTTCCAGCACCAGAAAGAGTCATTTTTTTAAATTGTAAGAATGGGCTAGAGATAGCTAGGAGGCAAAAGTGATGAGTGTGATTTTGCCTAAAGTCTTGTCAGTTTCAGGCAGCAGCACAAGCTAACAAAGGAGAGGGTTTGAATCAACTAATTAAGGTCACAGAGGAGCTTGTTAACTTGCCACTAGCACTTATTAGGAAAGTGCTGCACTGCAGAGAAAAAGAACTCAGCAAAAGATTGCTTGTAGATTCTCAAAAAGGCAGATCAGATTTAATTCTAAGGCTATGTTTGTAGAATGGAGAACATGATGACAAAAAGGAGAATATAAGTCCTACTTTTGCCAAGTTTTGGAAACTCTGTCTTGGGCAAACACATACCCTTTGTGTACTTCCTTGAGTTCTGTCATAGGTGATGATGGGGAGAGGAGAAGGTAAGATACCTTCATGTTAAACGTATGCCCCTGCCCTGCCCCAATGTTATGTTTTCCATCTCATATGAGACAGCCTTCTAATTTTCACCCTTGTGGTCAGAGTAATTTTATATTATTTTGTTTTTAATGGTAGCATTTTTTGAACTTAATTTATTGCTGGTAGGATTTGATGTTGTTTTCAGATTTTTTCCCTTCATTCCTGGTGTTCTTGGCTCCCAAATATGCCAATTTTGGGGGGGAAAAACAATGGGTAAATTGAAATATAATGCCTTCTCTTGGAATTTAATTGAGGTCGGGGAGCTTCAAAAAACTGGAAAGGATTATATAATTTATAATAACCAGCCATTATAAAAATCTGTTGATCACTCGTAATTAAGGAAATATAAGAATCCTGTACCATGATTTTCACATGATTTTTATTTTGGGGGAAAAAATATATGATATACTTCTTTTTCTGCCCAAGCGAAGGACAATGGACTTTAAAATTAATTCAGAAAGAAATTATATGCATAGATAGGATTTAAAAAACAAACAAACTACAGGCCTTTCTCTTTTTTCCTAAGTCTCGTCCTTTTAATTTCTAAATGTAGCAATTTGCTGTGTTCATGTACATTGTTGTGTTTTTCTGATGCAGCATGCATTAATTACAAGTCAGGGTTAATTAAAATATGTCATTGCCTAATTAAACATTACTCTATTGTGCAGCGAATCTTGGAGCAATATGTGCAGGCATAAGGAGGTATGCCTGTTTCCATTATTTACTGTCAGTTTCAATTAATATGTCTTTTGGGGCTGCAAACAATGGCCCAATCTGCATGCCGTTATGCTTCTGTCAGCAACATGCATACCATTATGCTCAAGTTCCTCCTTGTGTTAGGCAATAAACAATCCAAGCATGCAAAACACAAAACAGATGTTCCCTGGGGATTGATCAGCTGACTATAGCAGAACTGGGAGCGTATCTCTAATGGCATCATGTATCAAAGAGAAATATCCCACGGCTTTCTCTGGATCACTGGTTGAGATTCATGAAGCATCAGGCAGATCCTGCAGGAAGCACTCACCATTTTACTCTTTTGTTTGTTTGTTTATTCAATTTATATAGCTGGCTATCTCATATTCTTGATTTTGGGTGGCTTACAATGAAAACATAAACAATGCCAAACACATAAAAACACCCATTCAAACATTAACGGCAATTAAACAATTAGAAGCCGTACAATAGAATCCCCAGAAAGTGTAGCCATTCAAAAACAATACAGCCATTTTATGAATCCACACTCTTTGATTCCCCAGGCCAGATGACAAAGGCAATCTTCAGACCCTTCCAGAATGCCATCAAGGTCAAGGCCAGGCTGATCTCAAGGAAATGATGTTCTCTAGGGTGGGGGGCAGCAACAGAAAAGGCTCCACCAAATAACATTCTCTAATGGATAGAACCCACAATGCTACTTCTGCCGGATCTGATGGGATAGATAGATGTTACTGGGGAGAGGCGGTCCCTCAAATAATCTGGCCCCATGCCATGTGGGGCTTTCTCAGGGGTGGGTTCCAATTACCTTTACTACCGGTTCACAGCGGGAGTGCGTGCGTGCTTCTGTACATGCGCAGATCACCCATGATGATGTTGTGGCGGGTGGGCAGAGCCTCCCGCCGGTTTTACTACTGGTTCTATAGAATCGGACCGAACAGAGAGCAACCCACCACTGGGCTTTATAGATTATCAACAGCATCTTTAAGCAGGAGTTGTGAATCCAGAAGACCCCCGGATAGTGCACTGGGTCTGTCTGTGGAAATGCAACCCATCCAGAACCAAATATGGTAAATTCCTAGTTCCAGGGGGCCCATAAACCCAAAGCTACTAAATTTTGCCAGATTGAGTCAAAGCCTGTTGTTCACCATCCAGACTACTAAAGCCTCCAGACATTATTAATCAAATTTTAAAATTGCCCATTTCCATTACAGAGGAGGTCTGGGCAGTGTACAAATAAAATATTAAAAATATAACATTATATAAAATTTTAAAAGATGCAAGGGTGATTATACTGTATGTCAATGTGAAAATTAATTAAAAGGTGAGAGGAGGGCTTTCTGAGTGCTAACTAGCCCCAGAGCCACATGTATTAGTAGCATTGTTTACTTCACTGGGGTGGAGGTATATACTGTAGATTATATATGTTGATGATGCCTCACCCCATGGTGAAAAATGATCTCACCCATTGGTTTTGGGATATAGCAGGACCTCTCACCCCCCAATCAACAGTGACTGAAACTGGCCACTGAGGAAGTAAGAGAACCAGCACAATACAGTGCTACCTACTTTCAACCCTGCAGCTGGTCCAGAAGGATACCATGGTCAATGGTACTGAAGACTGCTGAGAGGTCATGAAGAGCAGGAATGGAAATCTTCAACCTGCTCTTGGCAAAGGTAATAAAAAAGCACAACTAACATTATTTCAGTCCCAAACCCAGGTCTGAAACCTGAATGAAAGGGATCTTAGTTTCTGTAGTCCATGAGCATGTAAGAAGAAAACGACCAAAAGTCTCTTCAGTCCAGCATATTGTTTACCCCAGTGGTGCTTAGAAACTTAGAAGAAATCCACAAGTGAGAGATAAATTCTATAACATCTTTCCAGTTGTGTTCTTCACTAACTGCTGTTAAGAGGAATGATACGTCTAATCCTGAAGGCTGTACATGGCCAGTGAGACTGATGATCATTGATAGTCTTATTCTCTGTTGATCCATTTAATACTCTTTTAAATCCATCCAAATTGTTAGTCATAATTAGTTTTTTGGGGAAACCTGATTCGATGCCTTAAGTAGACAGCTAGAACAACATTTCTTTTTATGTATCCTACATTCAACTTACTGGAAAACCCTAAGTTTTAATATTTTTGGAGAGCCCAGATTTACACTATCAATATCATTTCATATATCTCTTCCTTATTGTTTTAATAATAGCAATAGCATTTAGCAATAGCACTTAGATTAATATATCGCTTCACAGTGCTTTATAGCTCTCTCTAAGTGGTTTACAGAGTCAGCATATTGGCCCCAACATTCTGGGTCCTCATTTTATTGACCTCGGAAGGATGGAAGGCTGAATCAACCTTGAACCCGGTGAGATTCGAACTGCCCAATTGCAGGCAGTTGGCAGGCAGCAGAAGTAGCCTGCAGTACTGCATTTTAACCACTGCTCTTACTAAAAAAAACCCTAAAAAACTAAAAAAAAACAACAATCCAGCAATATAAAAATGTTTTCCAAGGAGAGAATTACTTTAGCCCCCCGATCATTTTTGCTGTGTTTTACCTTCATCTTTTTTAAATTTGTTAGTATTCTCTTTGAGTTGAAAAAACAATAACCAATAGTATTTCAAATATGACAACATAATACAGGGAGAGAATCATTTGGAACTTCCTTAAAATGTCATATATTATCCCCATTCTCCCAATGACAGATGTAAAAAGTTAGTGCAGTTGAAAATTATATATTTTTTATTGAAAATGCTATAGACGTAGTATTATTTCAGATTTGACATCACACAGGTGACTGTGTTTCCTTGTTTAATTCCATAAGTGTATGATAAATGAAAAGCTTTCAACATATCTAGCAAATAATCATATTGTATTGAGAAACATGGATTTCCTCTTTCTTAAATGCAATCAGATTTATGAAAGATTTAACTTTTAAGAAAGATACTTTCTTCAAAATGCTTCACACTTTCGTCTCTAGATGAATAAGAAACCTCCTGGCAATCCAAGAAGTCCTCCATAAAATGTGAAATAATTTTGCACCATCACCTGCAAATATTAATCTAATGCAAATATCTGGAGTTTTTACAAGAATTTCCAAATGGTGTTTCAAGTGATAGCAATAAATGGAATTATCTGTGGATAGGACAAGCAGCACAGGAAAAATAAGTAGATGAAACATAATTGCGTATATCTTTCCAAGTAACCTATATATTAAAAACACACATGCAGTGTCTTTATTTAAATTTAGTAAATTTGGAATATTAGTCATCTAGTTTTCATTTCTTAACCATTTTTACTTTTATGAATTTCTCCATTCACCAAGAATCATCACATGTTTCTATTGTTTGGTCTTATTTCTTTAATTTATTTGTTACGTTTGCATAACACAGTAGTCAGGGCCTCTAGTATTAAATTTGTGGTTGGCCTGTTTTTGTCCATAGCTGTAGGTCTTTACCTTCATAGCCCTAAATAAAAATAGGAAAAAGGATTTAATTTTCACAGCATGACTATTACTGTGTTTCACTGAAAATAAGACCTTGTCTTATATATTTTTTGCCACCAAAAAAGGCACCAGGTCTTATTTTTGGGGGGAATGTTGTCCACTAACTCACCTCACTTGCGTGCATCATCCACAGGCTCCTTTTCACTGTCAAAGGCCTTCAGGAACTTCTTCTATGGCCAGCAAGGCTTTCCTGAAGGCCTCTGCAGACAATAACAGAGCTTCAGATTGATCTGGAGGCCTTCAGGAAAGTCTTGCCAGCCCATTTCTTCTGCAGCCAGCAAGGTGTCGAGGTGTGTGAGGCCTGGCTTCAACTGTCCGAAAGTAAGTAGTAGGGCAGGTTCACTCCCCAACTCTACCCTAGCTTAATTTTTACCTGTGCACCCTGGAGTGGGCAGGGTCTTTATTAGGGCTTATTTTGGGGGCTAGGGCTTTTATTGGGTGCATGTGTAAAATCAAGCTAGGACTTACTTTTGGGGTAGGCCGTATTTTCAGGGAAACATGATAAATAAGACTTTAGACTTAGTGCTAGATATAAGTTATATCCTGAATCTTTTTCATATGATCAGGAGGGTGAGTTTCTTTTGTGCTACAGGAAATAATAATTCTCTTTGTGATATCCACATAATAGAGACAAACCGCTTCATGAAATAACAAATTTAATTCTTCCAGAAATTGTTCAATATCATTATTAAATCCTTAACTATAAAATCCCCCCAAATTGTAAGTATTTAGGTATATTTTACTTTTCCTTATACTTAGACTCGCTAATTCTCCAATAACAGAATTCTGGAATTCTTCATTCCAGAATTTAGGTGGGCATTTTGATTTCTCTCAGTCCTTGTTTTCTCTTACATCACTTTGAGAATGAAGAAGATTAGGGAAGGCATTGAAGTACATGCTTTGGGGAGGCAATAGACAGAGACTGGTTTGAAATGAAGTTCAGAATTTCAAAGTGATCAAGAATTGAGACATCATCTTGTGGTGATTAAGAGGAAGTAGAGATGAGTAAGTGTTGAGGAAGATGAGAAGAAAAATGAGAGAATATAAAGAGATGCTGTCAGTCCTATTCACCACCAGAAGTCAATACTTGACTGCTTTCTTCCTTATTGGGATCCTTTGGGCACATGTAGCCAGGGATGGGCTTCAAAAATTTCAGGAACAGGTTCTCTTCCCGGTTGATGGTGGGCATGGCCATGGTGGGCATGGCTAGTTGGCCTCCTGCACCATGGAGGGGGGGTGTTTTTGCCTTCCCCAGGCTCTGGAGGCTTTCCTCGAGCCTTTGGGAGGGCGAAAACTGTCTCCGCCAGGCTCCGGGGGTCCTCTGGAGGCCGGAAATAAGCCCATTTCTGGCCTTTCAGCATTTCCGGAAAGTCTATTTTTGCCCCTCTCTGAGCCTCCGCGTGGGCCCTGCATTTACCTCGCATCCAAAATGGGCTGTGAGGAGACTCCTGGGAGGGGTGGAGTGGGAGGGGTGGGACGGGGTGAGCAGGGCAGGGCCAGCCAGGGTGGGCCGACCCCTGCATGTAGCCAGAGCTATTCCAACTATCTATCAAGAATTGAATTCAGAGCTCACTACTATACATCCTAGTATTCAATAATGTTGCAGGGAGGGATATATAAAACCTATGAGACTTACAAATACAGTCCACCTTCCTTTAAGCTCTAAAGAAAAGATGTAGATGCTGCATGATGTTATTTTATTTTATTTTATTTATTATGAAATTTATATGCCGCCCACTCGCAAATTATATCCCCATGTAAGGAAAGAGGCATTGCATATACAATACTGACAGAATGAACGGAAGAAGAGAGTATAGTAATGAGGATGAGGGAGAAGATAAAAAGTTTATTTTTTGGCTTTTTAAGAAAATAGAAATTCTCATGAAACAGATGGATAAAAATTTCTGCCCCTCCTCATAGAAGTCTTCCATCTGGCTACAAATTCATGCAAATATCAAAACTTCTTTCTAGAAATGTCCCTGCATTTGTGCACCCCACAAACATTAGATCCAGCTGAGGTTGAATCTAGCCTGTTAGCCCCTCACAAACCAGGGAATCCTGCAGGAGCGACGTGGTCCTATTGGAGTGTTTGGAACAAAAGATAGGAATTCACTTCAAATTCAAGTCCACCCATTAATATGAGCATTGTCTAGTACATTAACTTCTTCCTCCTTTGAAAGCTGTTACTGATTTTTAAATGATTTCTTGATTGATGGCTTCTCTAAACACACCCTGGTAATTTTTGGCATTAAGGATAACATTGATCTAACCTTGGCAGAGGCTAAGTCATTCAATGTTTTCCTGCTGCCTATCAGTTTCTCTCACCATAGAGAATACAACAAGCCAAGGAACTTGTTGTCTCTAAACCAAAAGGGTTTTTTTCATGATTGTTTCTGGCCCATTTTCTCAACATGTGCATTTGTACATGCCAATGCACACACGTATTCTCGTTTCTAAAGAACAAACACCACCCTCACATTTGGTTTCCTACAGATAAAATTTGTAGTGACCTTGGATTAATCTATTCTATTATGTTTAGGTAAAGTAAAGCTTTGCACGTATATTTCTTCAGCATTCCAAAAACTCAGGAGAGAAATCTTTTAATATCTCAGTTTTATTTATCACTCAGTACATGTATCAGTGGTGAAATCCAGCTGGATCTATCTGGCTTGCACAAACCAGTAGCACTGGCGGTGGGAGGCTCCACCCACCTGCTGGGACATCATTACATTCCGTTTTTGACCTTCTGTGCATGTGCAGAAGAAGTGCACTCTCATGCGTGTGCTCTCCTTCCTGAACCGGTAGTGAAGGTAAGTAGATTTCACCACTGACACGTATGTTTCTGTTCTAAAATAAACCTTTCTGTTCCTAAGATGATCCTCTTCATTAAAAAACAAACAAAGGCAAAACAAGAAAAAAACAACAATGCAGTCTGACAATAGATGATATAATGTCTTCTTTATATACCTTGAAAATGTCAAAAGTTTCAAATTGTTTTGAAGTTTAAAAACTTTAAAAACTGGATAAAACATAGAGAAAATATAAAAGACAGTTTGTCACATTTTAAATAAAGTAAAATAGCTGCAAAGAACAGCTTTTTAAATATATCATTCAGAATCTTTCTGATAGCAGTTCTTTAGCTGATATGTGGGGTTTCCCTGGCCTTTATTAAAACAACAAGAGTTTCAAACATTGAGATGAATTAAAAGTTCTCATAGAAGTGACCCAAGACTTGTAATTAGGCTAAATTTAATTAATTCAATTTAATTTAATTAATTCAATTTATATGCCGCCCCTCTCCGAAGACTCAGGGTGGCTCACAATATAGGTATGGAAGATGTTAATGGTGGAAAAAAGTAAAGACACAATTTAGCACAAAGAAATACCAATTAACCAACCAAGTATGAAGTTTGTAATATATGAAAATAAAACTGATTCAGTACATTAGATCTTATTCCTCAAACATAGTGAGAAGAGAGGGGATCAGGATTAGGATTAACCATAGGTCCAGATCTCATGAGTTCCTGATCAAGTGGATAATGGGTTATATACTTTTTGGGGATAAATACAGCCTTAATTACATGAACAAATAATTCAAGTTGCATAGGATGGGCAGTGAAACACCCTTAAAAATTTGAAAAATGAATACACATCTGGATCTCTGCAGGGTCCAGATTTGATCATATAAATGTTTCTGTTAGTGTTCCTTTTAGAAGGATTCTTAAGAGGCTTACCCAGAGTGATGACAGAGGCACCCTTATGTTCTCTACTATCTTGATCCATGGGATAGGAATTGTACTTTTCCTTTGCTTCACTCTGCAGTAATAACCATTGTTTCTTCCTAGCAAGCTTGACTTGGTTTTCCACTCCTTGATGAAAATTTCTAATAAGAGATAAATAGGCTGTCCAAACCAAATGTCTACATCTCTATCTATATTTCTGTCTTGAAATATGGAAGTGACAAGTAAAATCTGCATGCTTCAGAATAGAGTTTTCAGCATCAGCTGGGTTTCAAGTCATTTTGGTATTGGGGGGAGGGTGTTGAAGACCGAGTTTTAGTCCTGCTTTAGGGATAAAAGCTGGCTGAGTAACTTTGGGATAGTCACTCTTTCTGAACCCAACCCACCTCACAGGAGAAGGCGTATTAGATATGTTTGCCACTTTATATTATTTATAAAAATAACAAATAAGCAATAAATAAATAAGGAAAAACAAAAAAGAAGGGAAGGGAAGGGAGGGATGGAGGGAGGGAGGGAGGGAGGAAGGAAGGAAGGAAGGAAGGAAGGAAGGAAGGAAGGAAGGTAGGTCAGTCAAGTTTTTGGACCTTTTAATCAGTGGTGGTTTTCTACTGGTTTGCTCCGGTTCGTACAAACCGGTAGCAGCGATGGTGAGCTGAGAGCGAACCGGTTTATTCCGACTGTCAGCTGGTCCCTCCCGCCACCCCTGCTTATATCTACCTATATTCGTTTGTTTTAGCCCAGCTGATAGACGTGGCAGAGCGGATTGCCGCGGCTCAACTGTTCTGAAATGTATTGAGCTTGCGCGGAGTGCAAGTTTGGCTCGTGTGTGAGCGAAGCGCGTGCGTGAAGCAAACTGGTTGTTATACTGGTTGAAACCCAATATAACTTGTTATTTCTAAGAAGTGATGTCTTTCAGTTTTCTGTAGTCAGCAGACCAATGAAGTTTCTGTCTAGTTTTTTTTAAAAAAGGAAACTCAACTCTGGCAAGAGACCTACCATTGTTACCCTACTTTGCTATATACATTTAAGTGAAAAGGAAAGATTACTAGAGGGAGTTAGGTTGGTCACAAAAGTGAGTTGCATGAGAAAATTAAATCATGTTTGCGGTCTCAAAGATATCATGAAGATCTCGTATTGTTTTTATAGTTTCTGTTTTCTGCTTTATTGGTTCCGAAATTGAATTGTGCTTTTATCTTGTTTTGTTTTACAGTGCCAGAAACAGTCATTTCTGAATGTTACTTTGATTACTCAATAGATAAAACCTAAATAAGTAAGAACATGACCAGGTTTCCAGAAGCAGATGTGGACATGGAATTACAGAGTAAGGAGTTACAAGTTTTTGTATTTTATATCTTGTAGGAAGTAATAGAATGATAAAATTATTTCCTACAAAATATAAAACGTGGAGTTTATAAAATGTGGAGTCTATAAAACGTGGAGTATATCAAACCATCATTTTGAGGCTTTAAGTATGCACCGGTACATACCATGCCATACAACATTAAGCATTAATGACCTGTTTACAATTTTTGCCTTTTAATTATGATGAATTACAAAACTATTTTCCAAACTTCTTGCATCAATGTGCAGGAATATCAATAATATGTTTTTTAAGAACTTCCTATATTTTTATTTATTTTCAAAATTAAAGCCTGCCTCAATTTTCTTTTAAAGGCACCCTTTTCAAAAGGAGACCAAAAGTATTTATAAATGGTGTTTTGCCATTATTTGTTCCTTAGGACTCTGAAAGTATTCCAGGATTGTCAAACATACATCCAATATATAACAAGAAAATAAAATTAGGGTTTAATTTTTAATTATTGGTAAAATTTGGGTATTGGCTCTTTTGGAAAGACTTAAGAAGAACCTTTGGTTGTAGTTATAGTTTACAGATTTTGTTAATTATTGAATAATACTGTTTTAATGAGAAGTAATCAACATGCCTTAGTACACTGTTATGGAAATGCATTAGGGAAGCAAAGGAAGTTCTGTTTACTATAAAAATAATATCTGATGTGTTTCTTTCTCTTATGCTCAAGACAAAATTGAGAAGCTTAAATATGCTTTGGAATCCTTATGTTCTGTTTTTGTAAATACATAAAATGCAGAGAAGAGTTTAATCATCTCTATCATCAACAATATCCTTAGTTCCTTAGCATTTTAAACTATTTAACAACCTTAATTTACTTTACTGCTAGTACTTCTACAAAAAATGAAACAGTATAGTGTAGTGTTTAGGGTGCTGGATAGGAACTTGGAACACCTAAGTTGAAATCCACATTCCATCTTGGAAAACTTCAGACCAGTCATTATTTCATAGGCTAATATATTATAGGGTTCCGCCAGGATAAAATTAGAGAAGGGAGTCCTATACACACTGACCTGAACTTCTGCGAGAAAGGCTTTATATCAGTTTAACAAAATCATAGTTGGATAAATTTTGTAGACAGCTAAAAAGGGAGTGGGGGAACAAGCGAGAGAGATATATTTATCTCTCATAGTACAGGGATTACTATGGGATGAATTAAAGATGAACTAAAGGACTAGGCTGAAAAGAGTTACAATGGCTAAGCTGGTTATAAATTGTCTAAAAATATCTCAGAAATTACCCAGATTTCAATGGTTAAACTTGTAGAAGATGATATCTAACACAGACATCATAAAATCATAAAATTTGAAAGCATAGAAGACAACAAAACTGAGATGACCAAAATGGGAATACAAAAGACAAATAAAGAAAATAATGGAACAGCTGCTACAAGAAATTCTGATGAAGCCTCTGTATAAAGTAAGCTGGTGAAAGTTTTGAAGACTCCTTCTAAAAGGTGAAGATTAATGAAGGATCAAATCCTGCAATGCCATCGGAGCAATTTAAAAGTCAAGATTGTGAAGAGAAAAAAGAAGGAATATAAATTTAGACTATTTGATCAGGGATAAACTATTTGATTGATATTTGTGATAACACCTAAAGGACTTTTTACTGAACCAGGATTTAAAAGATGATGATTTGTGGATTGTACATAGATAAAAGCTATATTATGGCAAGAAGAGGATTTTAAAAGGTGAAAAGTTACTATATTAGTATAT
Organism: Arizona elegans; assembly: GCA_022577455.1. NCBI lineage: Eukaryota > Metazoa > Chordata > Lepidosauria > Squamata > Colubridae > Arizona > Arizona elegans. The sequence goes on from JAKOOJ010000001.1 coordinate 219,712,743, forward strand.
GTTCATTGTGATGAAGGTTGAAAGCCACTTCTATATTATTCTCTTTGTTTCTTGTTTCTTTTCTACTGTTTTCTTTTTTCCTGAAGCTTCTGAACTTTTATTTTACTTCTCCTCCCAGATTGGTTTCAGAGGTGGGCTGCTGCCAGTTCAGATAGGTTCAGGCGAACTGGTAATTCCGACCATTGGCTGCCCCCCCCCCCCCGGGCACTATCCCGTCTTATATATCTCACTCTCTGGCTCGCTTGCCTCACCCATGCAGGCCAGCTGATTTCCATGCCTCGCCTGCTCTACTCACCGTGGCTGCCCAAGAAGGTGTGCTGGAAGCTGTGTGCATGAAATTGCCGTCTGTTTGAAGCAGCACGCGCTCTCACATTTTTGGTTCTGCACTAGGCGAACCAGTTGTTAAATTATTAGAAGACCCCCTCTGATTGGTTTGTATTACTTTTTAACATGTTTACTAAAAAGTTCAATAAAATTATTATTTTTATTATTATTTAAAAAAACCCAAAATACTAGTGGACATGCCTAAAACAAAAGCTTTCAAATTTATAATGCTATTCATCCCATACCCAGAGTTAATTGGTCGAGTTGGGCACTATGGAAATTGAATAAACAAACAAATGAATACTGAATATTTCTGAATTTGTCCCAATCTGAAATGTTGTTATGTCATTCAGAATTTATTCAAATTTAATTTATTTTTATTTTTCTCTTGTTTAATACCTCCACCGAAAAGTTGAAATGCTCTTTTCTTATCCTATTTAAATGCAATAGGGAAAGTATTTAACTGTTTTGGGAGGACAAATGGACACAAATGCAAATGTGATCACTCGGGCGATTAACTGTATTTCTGTGTAATAGGCATCCATTGAAGGAAAAGTGACAAACTAGGCAGTTTCACATAAAAGTGCTAATTCTGGCCTTTATGTGGTTACATGTAATATTGCAATTCAAATATGAAAGATTGAGACTGAATGATGACATCACAGTGCATGTTTCATCCTTTTTTGAAATAAAATTTTGTCACACCCCCCAAAAAAACAAACCCTTATAAACAGCAAGGAATATAATTCTGTGAAATCTTTTTAATATTTCGACTATCAATTTTAATCTTCCATTTTAATTAAGTTTGAATTTGGGAGTAAATTTCTGTTTTGTAGCACTAATTTTATAGGCTCTGACCTGCTTTAGCAGTTCATGATTTTTAATGCAAATATTATGATCAGATTTACACAGCTGGTCAGCTGAGAAGTAAATGTATTATTTACTTCTTGCGTTCAGATGAATTGAAGTGGAACCTGGATTTAACAAATGAAATCCATTAAGCTGTAAGTCACCATATACTGTCCATATGACAGATCAGACCACTTTGCCAGAAAGATTGAGAACACAGTCTTTATTATTGGAATTACTAATATTTGGATGAATTGAACTGGGAGTTGGATTTGACAAATGAAACCCATTAAACTGTAAATCATTATATACTGCTCAAACCACAGATCAAAATAGTTTGCCAGAAAGATTGAGAACACGATCTTTTGAAACTGAAGATGTTGTACAGGACCTAAAATAAGTGCTTAATTCTTATTCTCTTATTGAATATATATGACTTTAAGGTAACATTGATTTTATCTTGATTTACTAAGTAGTACAATTCAAAGGATTCATTTTTAAGATGAAATTGTGTCAATTGTTTAATTAGGTTATTATTATTTGATAACTGTTGTAATGTTGTGGTTTTGATGCCCTAATGATTGTTCTATACCAGAAGCAGGGTGGGCAGCTGGGGGTTCGCAGGGGTTCGGGAGAACCTCTAGCTAAGATTCTGTGCTTTTCAGAGAAACCCCAAATCCCATTCCTGGCTGGCCCTGCCCACCCCTCCCAGGAGTTCCCACACGGCCTGTTTTGGATGCAGGGTACGCACGGAGACTCAGGGGAGGGTAAAAAATGGGACTACCCCAGGAAGGGTTTCCAGAGCCCGGGGAGGGCAAAAATGCCCCCCCTCTGCCATGGTGCAGGAGGCTGACTAGGCCGTGCCCACCATGGCCACACCCACCCAGCAACCAGGCATAGAACCCCTTGCTAAAATTTTTGAAGCCCACCCCTGACCAGAAGTATTCCATTTTTGTTCATTGCAACATAGGCAATTCTGATGGCCTTCAAAAGTGAAGGGTCTGTAATTCCCTGCCAATCTGATCCACAGAAATTCATTTGGAAATTCATTTCTGTGGAATTTCCAAATTTTGAAGGTTTGACATTGCAAAAGGAGATAGCATATTACACCCATGTACAAACAAGTGATTGACCAATTGACTAAAAAGCAACTGATACAGAAACCGAAGCAGAATTTATAAACCTAAGATATGTGTTACTATGCATGACAGATGGTGACAATAAGACTAAAAACAACAACAAACCTTGTCATAAATTATGTTCCTAATTATGGCCCTGTGGTTGTGCAGTCTGAATCTCTGGGAAACAAGGAGCCTATTCTAATATGGTTGCTGTTAAAGGTTGGGGTACACCCAAAATATTAAATAATAAAATAGAATAAAAATAAAATACTATTTGATATGGGAGATATTTTATCAATGGTTTGATAAAAAAGTATAGAGATGAGATAGCATATATGAAATGTTTAAATATTTATCTTTAGTTTAAGTAAAGAATAATTGCTATATGAGGAGATTTGGAGAATTGTAAGCACGAAATGATTTTAACCGATTGAGATGCTGTTTATAATTGTTTGTAAGGATGATATTTTTATGTTATTGTTGTTGTGTTTTTTTTGTTTTTTTATTTTTAATCTAAAATAAAACTTTTTCAAAAAAAATTGTAATGCATTTCAAAAGCTTTGGATGATTTTAGAAGCCATTTTTATTTTATTTTACGTTTCCCAAATGTTCTTAACTCTCATAGAGTTCCTTCCTTATGGTCATGCTGCTAAAAACTAAAACCAGATGCATTTGGAAAAGAGAAAGAATTAAGGCTTTGTCAACCTAGTTCAGGGAGGCAGCTTCTCTCTCAATGATGGGATTAAGTTGACTTTTAGATGAACTTTTAATCCTAAATGACACATACACAATCACTAATTAAATTGCACATGGCAGTATCTTCTGGAAAATATGCTGTCTGCTATAGCATATAATAAAATCTGCATTTTGATAATTTCCAAAATAAATTTTAGCAGTGTTTATATGTAGCATTTTTGTTTTTAGGCTTTGTTTTTAATAGCAAGATACGATACAAAACAAATACAACACAAAGAAAAAGATTAAATGGTGATTCTATAGGGAAAAACAAAACTTGCTATATTATGATGATTAAAATAAACTAATCAAGACATAAAACAGAAGAAAACGCTAAGTAAGCCGAGAGAAAGACAGATCATAAAATATCAGAGGCATCAGTATAAACATCAAATCAATCCTTAAGCATATCGTTACTGATTCATCTTTTCATGTTTAGAATATAGAAACTTTCAAAAATAGATAACAGATTCATTCTCTCCTGCTTTAAGAGTGTTTTCAAATATTTAAGGAAAGGTGCAGTTTGCACAAAACAACTATGGAAAACAGTTGTTCTCACCAATGGAGACAATGATTCTTAGCAGAAGCTTTAGTCAAAGTTCTATTTGGATGGCCATACTTGGAGAATAAATTATAGGGAGAAAAATCTCATCTTTCCAGATCTGAATCACATAAAAAATGAACACTTTTAGTATCCAGAATTTTCTTTTCAGAGAGGGAGAGGACATCTTCCATCAAATCTGGATTAGATGTTTCAGATGAAGACAGTTTACAGTAGGGGAAGGTGATTAAAAAGTAATATGAGTTCACCCCAGGTGAAAAAAACATAGAAAAAAATATCTTGGAACTCTGTCATTTTTCACGGTTGTGTTATTACTTGCTGGAATCTGTATGATTCTGTACAAAACTATGTACACCTTCTTTCTCCAAGGAAAGCTATCCATAGTAGCCATACATTACATCTGAATGAAGGAATCATTTTTATGCTTTCCAACTGACAGAATATTGGAAAGAAAACATGTAAAGGGACTTGTGTCTCAGTCCTCTGTCTATCAACAGGATAACAGGTTAACTCATAAACATACCATTATCAGGCTTTAAACAACCACTGAAACAAAAGAAAACACAACTTCTTTATGAACATACTCAGAATGCTATTAAAGAGTTTTCTATATTCTAAATATAGTAACTCATTCATGCATCTCAGAGAATGAAGAATATACTTGAACTTTGTGAGTAGTGTCCACATGGGTGTAAAGAAGGTGGCTGCTGAAAGCATTTATCCTATAGAAATGTACAGAAGGCTTGAAAGTGAATTCATTAGGTCAGCCTCCCCCTATGTAATGTCCTCCAGATGTGTTGACCTTTACAGGGGAGTGCAAAGCATTTACATCTTAAATTAAATAACACTTTATTTTTGCACTGAGTAATCAACAATAACAAATCTTTACCTAGGACACTTTTGTTGCCTTTTCTCCACTTGAATTCTCCCTCAAAGAGCATCGCAGATGACAGCTTTACTAAATCAGTCTAATAGGGACTCACAATTAAACCGTGGTGCGGTTGGTAATATGTCTCCTGCCGCTTCTGTTCCTCTACGGCTCATCTCACCACGGGCCATGTAATTTTCCCTCTTTCTCATGAGGCACTGAATGAATACAATGTTAAAAGGGAAAAGAATAAAAAGAAAGAAAAAAAAAAGAAAATGCGATTAGTCTTTAAATCAAAATAATGTCAGTTTTATTTTTGTGGGAAAAGTCATATCAGATAAGGGTGATGGAAATTGTCTCCAAGCGTATAGGTTCTGGAAGCACCCGGTCCAAGCAGCCTGAGCTGTGGAGGCCAGTGGCCAAGTAGAAAAAGAACTAAACTTTGCTAAAAAAATTCTTGAATGCGGTATATTTTCCTTGGAACAAAAAATGTGAATGTAAAGTTATTATCCATATATTACTAAGTCAGGCACTTCCTTAAGTAGCTTGGAAAAATGGTAATATGTTGAAAACAGACAAGATTTAACGATGGATGTGGTACATAGTACATTTTCAGAAGCACGTAGAGTAGAAAGCTGAATAAATCTGCATAGGAAAATCAATCTACATACAGAGGAAGACTTTCTATGAAATCTTTTTTTTCCATGCAGGGGAAGATTTTTATATATATATAAATCTATCTACACACAGCAGGAGACTTTCATGCCTGCATCTGAAAGTGCTTTTTCACATATTCAGCAAACCTTCTAGTTAGGAAAATTGTTAAAGGACCATCCTAGCACAGTGGAATGAAGCTGTTGGATCGTGAGGTAAAATGAGGGCAACTCGACTGTAGCATGTTAACGAGGACAACTTTATTCGTTTCTGACATGTTGCTGTGTTTCACTTTGAAAACACACAGACATTCCCTCTCATGCATACAATCTGAATACAATAGTGTGCACCAGACATGCTTACAGTGTGTTTGGCCTCCTCAGATGTAAACTCTCCAATTTATTCAAAGACAGGAAAAGGCCTTCTTTCCACCTTCCCTGTCAACAAAGGCAGCCTTAGCATCTACTTCTTCCTTAGAAAGCGCAATAAGAACAGGCTGGATTCAGCAGTGGATTTTTACACTATGAAAGGCGTTGAGCGAGTTCAATGGATGATCTCCGATGCAATCATTAAATAATGCACCATTCTTTTTGTAGAGGAGAGTGGCTTGGAGTCTCGAGTGTATCTGGAATGTAGAGTATGACTAAGAGGCTCCTTGGACCAAGATTTTTGCCAATAATGAAGATCAGCTCCTTCCAGCCCTGTGCTAACTTTGGAATGCCTAACAACTTTGAGGTCCAAATGTTGCAATGCTCTCAGTATGGGGCTGCCTATACAGAACACAGCAGCTGTTTCCCCATCCCCCCGAACTCATTTGCTTGCCCTCTCCTCTATCTAAGGATGCAACAGGACTTCACTATGCATTTCTCTAGAAGTGGATTTGTAAGCTCCTCCAAACAGGCTCCAGTGCAAGGCAGATGAGAACATTCAACATAGCCCATGACGTAGATGGTCCTCCAATCCAAAATAAAGGGAACAAAGCAGTATGTGTCCAAAAAAGAACATCTGTTTCTGGAAGCCCATACAAAACTATGAGTTTATTAGTAATCTTAGCAAGGTGGCCAGGATTTATCTTCTCCATTCCATATTTTCTTCAATAAGGGACTCCCTATGACAAACCAGCCTGAAATGAAGGCCGTGTAAGTGGCTTTCTTCAGGTCCACACTTCAGAAGGGGCTACTGGATGTCAGGAAGCAGGTCTGAAGGGATGTTTTTGTTCTAATGGGGTTTTGGTTTTTTTTTTTTTGAAATGAAACACTGCTTTGAGGTTTTGCACAGCTCCAGTATGGAGCCTGATGGCTTCGAAGGAAACAAGAGAGAATAAGATTATTCAGGGAAATTTATATTCAACAGCACATCAGGGGAAGCTTCATTTAAAAAGATGCTTTAGGGAAATTATATTAAAAACAATGCATGCTAAGAAATGTGCATACAGGAGATACAGATGTCAGGGAAATGTGTGAATGAAAACTAAGGGTTATTTTTTAATTGATCTTTAAACCCATCTGTAAAGAAACAAGACTGTTTATTTGAGTGACACTAAATAGATTGGCCTGAAATTGCTACTTATAGCAAGGAGGATTACAGTTTTGCTCTATCCGGGTGTGTAGAAGCAGAGCAGTCAAGATTCCTTAATCTCCCATTCTGCCTTTAGCATATGCAGCATTCCTGGGTCAAGAGATCCAAACGGAACCTTTGAAAGAAAGCTTTCCATTACAGGTGGTCCTCAACTTACAACCACAATTGACCCCAAAATTCCCTTGCTAAACAGGACAGAGTGAATTTTGCCCCATTTTACCTTTCTCGCCACAGTTGCTAAGTGAATCACCATTCGTAACCAGGTTGTTCCATGATTCTGGCTTCCCCATTGACTTTGCTCATCAGAAATTCACAAGAGGTGATTGCATGTCTCTGAGACATTGCCACTGTCATAAATACATGCCAGTTGCTAAGCATCTGAATTTTGATCACGTGACCACAGGGATGCTGTAATGTTCATAAGTGTGAAAAATGGTCATAAGTCGCTTTTTAAAGTGCCAATGCAACTTCAAGGGGTCACTAAATGAATGGTTGTAAGTCAAGAACTGCCTATACTGTTTGATTTTCTTTATTGCTATTATTATTTTTTCTTTTCTGAAAAGAAAAAATAATAATAGTGCTCACCAAAATGAGAAGGGCCCCTGAATCCTGCAGTTTTGACTTACTTAGTTTGGAAGTATGTCAACAATAATACTTTCCTTCGTAAGAGTCACCCTGTGGTGCTATTAAGTCAGAGCTTATAAATGCTGAAGTGCCGTTAAAGTTAATTCTTTTTCATTTACCTTTTTCATTCATCACATTTGTTCCTTCTGCCAAACTCAGATGTAAACTGGTGGCTATTTGGCAGTAAATTCTAGTGGTGAATGATTGGTGCTGTGACATGTGTACAGCAGCTTACTGTCCCATCTTTTTAAAGGCACACAGAGGCAGTCTTTGCGAAACAATATTAAATTTTCTAGGTTGCCGGTGAAATAATTTCCCATTAGTATGTAAATAGGAATTGGGTAAAGAAGTTAGGGACCCAATTCTCTCTTTCTGTTCGTATAATTAGTCAAAAGTGGTGAGATTTATGCTTGCTGAGTTCATGAAGGCACCTTAACTTCTCTTCTTTAAGTACCTTTCTGTCCAACTGCAGAGCTCTGATTACAAAGGTACAGATTACAGAGAAAAAAATTGAATCTGTCATTTGCACCTCTATAGCTGTCAGGTTTGTCCCAGACACAGATTTCAATGGATACTTAGGACTGTAGGAAAAACAGTTACAACCAGCCTACCTTCCATTGAAAATCTGTATACTGAACGAGACAGAGAAACCCTGTGAAAACATTCTGGACATAAACTGTTTCAACTTCTTCCCTCAAAATGACATAGGGCATTGCACATCAAAACAACCAGACACAGACAGTTCCCCCCCCCCCCCCAATATTATCACTCTGTTAAACAACTAATTTCCACAACATTGTTTAATGCCCTAGGATGTCAAACCACACAGTAGGGCTATATTACTATTATTCTTCTCATCTTTCCTATTACCTATTCATTTAGCATTTTATGACTATAATTTTGTTGTTTGAATCTTATGATTTATGTTGATTGCTTTATTTAGTATCCCAAGACTATTACTGAGGGTTGTATTTTATGATTTATGATTGTATTTTATGATTATGATTTATTATTTGTTGCTTGCATGTACACTGAGAGCTTATGCACTGGAGACAAATTCCTTGTGCGCCCAATCATACTTGGCCAGTAAAGAATTCTATTCTATTCTATTCTATTCTATTCTATTCTATTCTATTCTATTCTATTCTATTCTATTCTATTCTACTCTACTCTACTCTACTCTACTCTACTCCACTCCACTCCACTCCACTCCACTCCACTCCACTCCACTCCACTCCACTCCACTCCACTCCTTTGTGAATGGCAGCAGGGAAAAGAAGATACGGGGGAAAAACACTCTGTGTTATGCAACTGTGCATAATCACAAGAGAAGAGGAGAATAACAGAGAATCAGAAGGGTTATGAATGAGTAATAAACAAATTGATTATTTCATTAAATACTAATGAAATATGAAAACACGACCTCCTCAGTCTCTACATTTCATTGCCTCTTTCTTTCACCTTAACATTTAAGTCTTTTTCATCCCATGAAAGAAGGGATTTTTGGTAAATTGTATTAGCATCAAGAAACAAACCTGTCAGCTTCCTGCACCTCCACATTCAAAATTCTACCCTAGAGCAAGCTTCAGAAATAATCCTTTGTCTAGGAATGACCCCGCAGGGCATGTCAGGCACAAGAAATCCAGAACCAGGTTTGAATCCAAAATGTGTGGGGGGCGGGGGAGAACGGGGTTGTGCGCACATGCATGGGGGCGGGGCCGGAGGGGGGGAGTCATTGCATTATGGGTGTCAGCACACACGTGCGCCCTTTCAGCACCCGAGGTAAAAAAGGTTCACCATCACTGACCTATGGCTTTCTAGTCTTGTGGAAATTTTAATTTCTTAACCAGCTCTGAAGAAATAATATTGACTGCCTATAGGTACAAATTTATCATATAGTCATACTCCCACCATTACCTACAGAAACTTTGATGCTCTCACAATTCAGCTGTTGATTCCAAATTTATGCTTGTTTTGTGACCTGAGATTGTTTATATTTTTATAATTTTCATAGACATAAATAAATAGTGTTCATTTTAAAGTATCATTATACATATGATTTGAGGTGGTTATATGAAGACGTCTCCAAATTGTCTCAAGTAATGCATATAAAATCCCTTGCTCAGAGATGAAAAAAACAATGAAAGATTAATCAGAATGACAAGAATATTTATTTGAATTTCAGATTCTTCTCTCTTCCCTCCCTTTCACATTATGTTTACTGGATTAAAAAAGGCATCTGTGTTCATGGAATGTTGGAACTCAGTCCCAAAGGAATCAATAAATCTTCAAAAATGCATAAATCCACTGATCATTAATGTCCCATCCAATCCTATGATTCTGTGAAATATTCCACTAAATCTCTTATACCAATCTGCTCTTAATTTGGCTGAATAATTGCACTAAAATCAAAAGGCTGCCAATACGTTTATTATTTATAGGGCATAAATAATATGGGATAACAATACGCTTTCCTAAATGTGTGAAAAAGAATGTAGTCTGGATGGAGGTAATAACACAGTGTTAATATAACATTTAATTTTATAGCATTTTATAATTTAATATAGCATTAAATCAAGCTACATTTTTTCTGCATATTTAATAGTTACTTTTTAAGATTTACAATGTAAAATCAGTACAATTTTATTATTGGTCAAATTATTGAGACTTGATTTTTAAAAGCTACTTCCAATTAAAAAAAAAATAGAAAAAGGTACTCAGTTGGACTTCCCAAACAAAGGGAGCTTACAGATCACAAACAAATCCAATGAGAAAAGATGTTAGTGAACAGCAGAAGAGACCACACATAATTTCTGAAGATCTGAAAACAAAATAGACAAAGTATGTGGAACATGATTTCTAGATTCTGGCTATCCCACAGCAATGGTCATAGGAAGTATTTGTAGTTTTCTCTTCTTATCAATGAAATAATGTGTTATATCTGTGCTCATACGTTCTTTTTCTCTAGGGACTGTATGTTGTCTGCATGCATGGCTCTTTATATATTTGTAAGAGAAGGACCAGTCAGGGTGGGTGTACTGTATGTGGGACCATATAGGATAGGTGCATATATAGTGTTTGTGTGTGTTTATGCATTTCTGCTTTCTCCATTATTGCATTCTTGATGTATTTCCATGTATGTATTGTGGGGTGGCTTAGAATGGAGCCGTCAGCGGTGTTCTGAGACATTGCCTATCCTATAGGGTAGTGTTTCTCAATCTCAGTGATTTTAAGGTATATGGACATCAGCTCCCAGAATTCCTCAGCCAACATGCTGAAAATGAGAAACACCGCTATAAGAAATACTTTGGGGAAAAGTTTTCTGGAAAAGAGAAATATGTTTTTCTGCATCTCCTAGACTTGGTGAATGTTCAGATTTATGTTTCTGAGTCTTTAGAAAGACTTTGATTTTACAAAGTCAGAGACTCTTTGACTTTGAATGTTCAAAGTCTTTTATACTGTTGGCTTCTAACTTCTTCTATCCTTGCTTTGTGCCAAACTAATTTATGTTTCTTCCTGGGTACACTCAGAATGATGTTACGCATGTACTTGCATTTAATGTGAATCTTGTGTAGAGTTTTTCTCACCCACATCACAGCCTAATGTATCACAGCATCTGAGCTAATGTATTTTGTCGTAAAAAGAAATCAGAGGTATTGTAGCAAATAAGAAGTTCATTACAAGTGTTGATTAACTGTATGTCAACAACAACAATAACCCCGACATTTAATAACCATAAAAATGCAAAGAAACATATACATATATTTTGTGTCTGCGTGAGTGTGTGTTGTAAATCCAGACACATAAGAGAATATATATCTGAATCTGGTCCAAATTACCCATGCCACACTTGGTAAATATTGATTACGAACCATTTACTGTACGACTTTGAATAAGTAAATGGATGGTAGCCCATGTGCCATAAACATTTGCCCATTACCCTCTGTATCATGGAGCCTAAAGCATCAGCTTCTGCTTTTCATTAAAAGAAATGAGTATTAAAATGCATGACTGAAATACAAGAACATAAAAGAATTAATATGGTGAGAAAGAAGCACAAATTAATTAATTGCAGCTAACTGCTACCAAAAGTTTCTTATGTTCTGATTAATGCCAAATGTTTCTTCAAACAATGAGATGTGCAACTTTTAACAACCGATGTAAGTTTCTGGCCATAATTAAGTGTTCATGCCAAATACACTTTCACTGCAACTATGAATTTATTTATTTTTATTTATTTTTTGGTCTGGAGGAATTTTCAAAGGAAGCAGAAGTCAGTCAATCTGCTTGTTCATCTGGGTTTCAGGCTGAGAGCCCCTGCTATTTTTGCAGAAATGAGAACAATCAATCTTTCTGTGTTAACCTTGCTACCTCTTTCAGATGAGATGAGATGAGTGGGTTTTGGCAGGATGCAGGGAGAGAGAATTTGTATAGTTGGCAGACAGCATCAAGAATCAGCTGTTGATGTCATATATTTGTTACAAACACAAGACTATGAGCTGCTCAGATGTAAGAATCCATGGAAAAGTGTTCACTTTAAAAACAAGTTAAGTTTTCAAATTGCTTTAAGAATGGAAAAGAAAGAATTGGTAGACAGCAGTAAAATTCAGCATTTAGTGGTAGAAATAATCATAGATAATGACAGGATAAATGCAAGTACAGGCAGTCCTTGACTTACAACAATTTGTTTAGTGATCATTCAAAGTTACAACGGCACTGCAAAAAGTCACTTATGACCATTTTTCACACTTACGACGGTTGCAGCATCCCCATGGCAACATGATTTTCATTCAGATGCTTGACAACTGGTTCATATTTATGACCGTTGCAGTGTCCAGGGGTCATGTGACCATCTTTTGCGACCTTCTGGGAAGCAAAGTTGATGGGGAAGCCAGACTCACTTAACAATCTACTAGCATTGATATACTTAACAACTATGGCAAGAAAGGTCGTAAAAGGGGGCAAAACTCACTTAGCAAATTTTTCAGCAACAGAAATGTTGGGCTCAGTTGTGGTCATAAGTCAAGGATTACCAGTTTTCTAGATTAAGAGGCTCTGATGAAACTGTCTCCAAATAGTCTACCAACCATATGAGGTTACCTGGACATAAAACACAGTCATTGTCACTCAATATTACCAGTTCATTGAAAGCACCCAATTCTGCCTTTAGATATATGTTGATGTCTAAAGTGAGATTAGAAACATGACAATTTAAAAATAATGGCAATTGAAAGACTTGTGGCCTAAAGATAAATGTTTTTCTTTAATTTTCAGGAGAAATGAACATAATTTAAGTCTGTTCAATATATCCTCAGGCTGTCCTTGATGACTGTTTGAATATTTCAACTACTGAACAATATTTAGCTCCAAACTTGCTAAATACATAACAACCGTGTTACTAATTTAACAACTGCAGTGATTCACTTAACAAATGTGGCAAGAAAAGTTGTAAAATGGGGCAAAACTCACTTAACAAATTTCTCAGGAACATAAATTCTGGGCTCAATTGTGGTCATAAATTGAGGACTATTTGTACCATTTTCTTGATTTACATTTTTTTGGGTGGGAGACATGAATTACACATAATAGTGGGAGAAACTGAAGCACTCTACATCGGAGGAAAAAAAAAATATAAGATCCATTTTTTTCTTTACTCTAACCATGTTTCCCCAACATCTGAGAAGATGAAAATATTTCAACAGTATGACAACTACAGTATAAAATATTTTTTGGGTTTGCATTTGCTCAACAAGCGTCCAAGATAATAGATGATCTTTTTGACCAATAAAGCATGAGTTTGCATGGTAATAAACCCATGGCCTCATAATTGTGGATTATGGCAGAGGAAATCTTGTTGGTGTTACAAAATCTTACAGTATCGTTAAAGCTACATTGTTTAATTTTGCACTCAGGCCTCAACTACATCCAAACTTTGGATTTTTCTTAGCATAAGCTTCCAAATACTAGATTTTACCTGATTCATTGTAATAAGGAAAGATGTTTTTAAACCAGATAGAAACTTCTACTAATTGGAAATTCTGATTGATGATTTTTATTATAATGATTGCCACTGTGAATGATTATTTATTTGATTTTAATATTAGGTTAAATGATATAAATATTTTAGTTATAATAGTAATAATCTCTTGTTAGATCTTTCTGAAAATTCTTGTTCAATTTGATATAGCTTTTTATTTATTTTTTGTTCCATTAATTCATTTTCCTATCTTTTTTTCTTGATAGAACTTATCACATATTTATATCTGCTAAAATACAATTAATTGCAAAAACAATTACACAATTATGAAGAGGGAGAAGAAGAGAGAGAAGTGCTAGAAAAAAGAAAAAGGAAAGAAATTAATAAATTCTTCAGTAACAGCCTTTTTTTTTTTTAAAAAAAAAGATCATTTTCTATTCCTTTCTTAGGTTTTTCTTTTATGAAGTATGGAATTTTAAAATACATTTAGATGTTTTGTCAATTTTTTTTTGAAAAATAAAATAATGAAAAAGTATTTTGTTCTTTCACATACAGACAACAATTCTTCAGAAATAAATAAGAATTGATGGTAAATATGGAATCAGAAAATTGAGCAACTGTAGAGGATATATTGTATATCTGGATACTTATGAGATGAAGAAGCAAGAAATAGAAGTCACTTTCTTGTCAGGGATTTTTTTTTTAGGATAGGATGAATGAAAGCTTTGTGGGATTCTGGGTAGAGAATTGTTTTTAAAAAGTTATTAATAGGATATTAAATGAGTGGCAGAAGACAGAATGTGAACAAATATGTACAAGTGATGAACATGTAATTGCTAAAACACATAAACTTTATAGAAACTTGAAGCGGAAGTACAAGTGAAAAAATATGTATGATAAAAGGGGCTAAGAACTTCAGACACAATCTACTGATAGAATAGTGAGAAAATATTTGGTTAAAAGGACTGAAATGTATATTATATTATAACTTCAAAGAGAATTTTTATAAAGAAAACATACTGCTGGTATATGACTCCATAAAAAATTGTCTACAGTACATATTTCAAATTTATGTTGGAAATGTGGACAACATCGAGGGTTATTTTATCATGCCCCGTGGACTTGTAAAAAAAGCCAGATATTTCTATGTTCAAATACATATAACGATATAAAAATGTTTAAAGATCAACCTTCAACTGAAACCAGAACTTTTCTTGCTGAGATTAATGGACGGTCAATTAGAAAAGAACCATGGAATATTACTATGATGATTGCTGTGAGATAATTATATGCACAAAAATGAAAAAACAAAACAAAACAAAAAAACTCTGAAATACCCACGGCAGAGGCAAGGTTGCTGAAGATAGCAGACCTAATAGAAATGGTAAAATTAACTTATTTGATTAGAGAAAGTTCAATAACTACTTTTATCAATGAATGGAAATCTCTTATGGACTTTTTGCAGAAAAAAGAGAAAAATCAACTTGTGATTTATGGGTATGAGAATTAAATAAGGTAGTTTATGGAAAGAAGGAAATTATGATGTAATCTTAAAGAGGCTAAAATAAAATGCATTTATAACCACTGTCAAAAAGATCAGAAGCTGTTTCTTTATATATTTCCTTTTTCTTTTCTTCTTCTTTTTCTATTTTTTTTCTTATTCAGTATTCTTTCTTATTTTCTTATTTTCTTTCTGATATTGTTTTTATCTTGTTAAAATTTCTTTGATTATATATATTAGATATATGCTATATGCTGTAGGCCAGGGGGTCCCCAACCTGTGGTCCATGGCCCACTACCGGGTCGTGGAGTAATCGCCAATGAGCTACCCGATGGGCTAGCTGGTGTGTGTGCCTCTGTGTGCGCACATGGCCTCACTCGCGTGAGCCTTGTTGCTGGTGCTTGCGTCCCCATTCATGTGAGCATCGCCACGAACATTCTGGGTGCTCACACATGCGTACCTGTGCTTGTCCCTCCCACAAAATCATTCCCTCTCTCCTCCCTCCCCCTGTTCCAAGCCGCCAACCCAGAAAGGTTGGGGAATTTTGCTATAGGCCATGCTATTCTATTATTAAATCAATGAGGCCCCAAGGAATCAATGGTACTTTTTGACTTTTTCAATATCTGGTATACATCAGCAATAATGTCACTTGTTCCTTAGTCTTTTCTAAAGCCAGACTGAATATCTGGCATCTCTTTTTCCCTGCACAGGTCTAATCTGTTTTGGGATAGTCCCAACTATTATTATGCTAGCACGAGAATTTAAGGATATTGCACAATAGTTTGCACATTTTGTTAAGCTTTTGGTCTTTGGGATTGGTATGTAGATTGAATCTAATCAGATGCCTACTAGATGATTCCCAGATTTGCTATGAAAGTTTGTTTAAAATCATCCTATATTTTTATCCCATTGTTTCTTTCTATTGGTATTCCATCAGTAAAATTACAGTATTGGAGTACATTCAAATAGGTTCTTCATTTGAACCCAAATACGTTTCTATCATAAAACTTTGATAGGTGTAAAAATCGTTATTGAGTTTAAAATAAGAGAAATGTTTAGGGGGAAAGAAACCAGCAATACTATCCTTACAAAATGAAACATATTTTATTAACATACAATTTTCTATCACACTCTTGACTTTCTCAATATCCTCCTGAATTTTTTAACTGATGGAAAAGACTCATAAAAATTGAAGTGTAAGTAGTTTATTTATTTATCAAATTTAGAGACTGCCCATCTAGAGATTGATTCACCAAAGCAGGGTTTTATTTTGGCCTAAATCCATATTTACAAAATGACTACATTACTGTGGCCTGTTCTTTTTTTCTTGAGCAAGCATATTTAAAACTAATATCTTCTCTGACCTACTTTGAGTATGTAATGAGTGATTTCATCAGATCTGCTGAATTTTTGCCTACTTCAGATATATTCCTACATCCACATCCACCTCTTATTATTTCACCTGAATGCTCCCTGAATCATATTTGCATTGTTAATAATTTCATTGAAAATATTTTTCAGACACTAAGAAAGAAAGAGAAAACAAAAAATAAATGCCTTTAAATTACAAATTTGGAGATGGTTGTTAAGAGAATCATGATGAATTAAGAAATCAACCCTGGACAAAATAAAAACAGACTCTTCTTATGAGGTGATATCAGAAAGCAAAAACTCATATCCTCTGGGCATCTGATGCAAAAAAATGATGCATCAGAAAAAAGATGATTAATCTTAGTGAGACTGGGAAAAGAAGAAGGGGAAGAAAATGAATGAAGTGAACGTTGAGATCAAAGAGATTAGTGCAAGGTCCATAAATGGTGCTATAAATTACTGCCAATGACAAGTCAAGAAGGTCATCCTTCATCTATGTAATCATCAAGGATTCCATCCAGACTCAATACCTTGTAATTTATCCAATCTCAACACTGACAACAAAACCCTGATGTCATTTAACTGAAAGGATTTATATACTAATTTTTTTAATGAATTTCTAAATATTGTACTAAACCAACAAATAGCATGATAAAAACAAACCTTAAAAATGTAAGAGGCCAAGGTATGGATTATATTCCACTGGAACAAGACTATGTTATTTATCAGCTTAAGTTTTATTTAAATTTGTGATCATTGCTATGGGCAGGGCTTTCAAATCTCATAGCCTAGTTGTCAATACAGCAACACAAGGATATAACAGAATAACAGAGTTGGAAGGGACCTTGGAGGTCTGCTGGTTCAGGGTTGTCAAACTCCCAGCTCATGGGCTGGATGCGTCACACGCTGGCCACGCCCACACTCAGTTTAGTGAAGGGGAAAAAAGTCTTGATACGTCATGTGATGCCACCATAACAACATGAGTTTGACACCCCTGTTCTAGTTCAACCCCCTGCTCAGGCAGGGAACCCTATACCATTTCGGTCAAATGGTTGTCCAAGCTCTTCTCAAAAATGTCCAGTGTTGTAGCATTCACAACTTCTGGAGGCAAGTTGTTCCACTGATTGTTCTGTCAGGAAATTTCTCCAATATTAGGATATTTTCAGGAGTATACAGTATGTGAGCAAATTTGTGACATGCAGAAATGATGAGAAAAGGGAATACTTTGTGAAGTGGAATGTCATCATATCCTCTTCCCTGAATAAATAAGAAAAATGGTGGAGATTTCTTTATTTGCATGTGTGAACCTGCCTACAGATGCATCTACACAAGCCGAAAGAAGGTCTGTAGCTCTCCTAAAGTACCGATAAGTGGCGATTTAAAATGCACTCATAAAAATACAGTTCATGGTAAACGTGGATGCAAAATCATTCCCATAACAGGATTTGCTGATGATTGACATTATCACATAACGAAGCTGGCACCATCCAGAAGACTGCATCAGCATTTGCCGAAAATAGAGCAGGCACTATTAAAACTGGAGGTGATGAAACTCCAGAGAGAGTTTCTAGAAGTCATCCATACCTTTTAACTGTTTAAAGACCGGTTTTAGGTCTACAGCACAGCAGATTTGGCATTCTTGGTGTAGCCCTTCAGTTTTGCATTGGAAGTGAGGGAAGAATATAGCATATGAAAGAAAATGTAGGAATGCATATTCTCCTTAATGACATTGGAAGCCAATGATGAAGACCATAGATAATGATTCCTACTTTTAATTAGTGAGGAAACTGCTTGGTTAAGTCTCCATATGTACCATAAACTACTGACCTTAGAGATGTCTTTTTAAGGTGGATTCAGTGAGTTGGTTTTAAATAAGTTGGCACAGCAGAATTTCTTCCATGCCATTCCTTTGCTGCTATGTTTATTTGCTCTGCCCTGCATTCTTGTCACTTTAAATTAAAGTTTAACAGGCAGAATTTATAATATTAATTCCCAAATGACAGAATATAGAATTGGCTGTAGTGGTTAAATTCTTCGGTCCATTTCATTCTCTCTTTCTCTTCTTCCTGTCCCTATGCTTTGATGGGCACATATGCTATTGTTTAAAACAAAAACTAAAGGAAAAATAATAAAGCAAAATAGGATTTTTTTCACAGCACTGTGATAGAATAGGATATGCTCATAAAGAAGAGGGGGGAAGGAGGGAGAAAGAGAGAGAGGCAGAGAGTGAGCGAGCTACAAATGAACTCAAACTTGCAGTGAACTGACCATACAAATTGTTTTTTACATTAAAAAAAGAACAATAGAGAATTCCTAATACTTCAGTTTGGAAAGAGTACCAAATAAGAGCCTTGGTAGTACAGTGGTCTAAAGCACCCTGTTATTAAGAACAGCTGCCTGCAATTACTGCAGGTTCGAATCTCGCCAAGGCTCAAGGTCGACTCAGCCTTCCATCCTTTCTAAGGTAGGTAAATTGAGGACCCAATTGTGGGGGCAATAAGCTAACTTTGTATAAATATACAAAAGAATGAAGGCTATTGCTTAGCGCATTGTAAGCCGCCCTGAGTCTCCGGAGAAGGGCGGCATATAAATCAAATTTAAAAAAATATATAAAAAAAATAGGGAAGAGAGATTTTAAAATGTTCCCAAGAATTTAGTTAAAACGAAGCAAAACTTCAGTTTTTTCTAACAGCTAAAATGTTCCCTTAAAGAAAATATGTAGTAGAACAAAGGATTTGAGTGAATGTTTCAATACAGTTCTGATGAGGCTGGCACCTTTGCACTGCTGTTCTAAGCGTGACTGAATCCACCCCAATTGATTTTTATGGTAATTATTGTTACCATATGACGCTTCCCCTTCAGGTTTAATGGCATTAGTGTAATGACATAATTGACCAAAACATCTTTACTAGTTATTTGGCTTATTTTGTTGTGAGAATTCAGCCAATACATTCAAGTGTATGAGCCTTGATAGTACAGTGGTTTGGTGCACCCTGTCATTAACACAGCTGCCTGCAATTTCTGCTGGTTCGAATCTCTCCAAGGCTCAAGGTTGACTCAGCCTTCCATCCTTTCTAAGGTAGGTGAAATGAGGACCCAGTTTGTGGGGACAATAAGCTGACTTTGTATAAAATATACAAAAGAATGAAGGCTATTGCTTAACGCATTGTAAGCCGCCCTGAGTCTCCGGAGAAGGGCGGCATATAAATCAAATCAAATTAAAAAAAAAAAAGTGTATCACCTGAATCCTGTACCCAAATGATTGAGTAAACTTAGTAAAACATGGTTTATTTAAACCATGAATGGGCATGTTGCATCAACACAACTTCTGTCTAGCACAGTGTTCTTTGGAATCAGTCTAAGGTGAGCTTCAGGTGTGCTTAGGTTCAGAAAAGCCTTGGTGTTTGATGTATGATAAGAGCTGGAAGGACATTCACTCTGACAGTAATAAAAGCATTTATTTGGATAAAAGTTATGTGTTGTTCAATACCACTTCCAAAGGTGCTTTTATAATTGTACAGTAAGAGCCTGTTTTATTTTTTGTTTTAATTATTTTAACTATAAAATAATTTTATTTATTTTATTTATTAAATTGATATGCTGCTCATCTCATGTGAATTCTATGTGTGTAGATTTCTAAAATGTTTATGGTGTTAAATAAGTCAATAAAACACACACATAAGCACACAAACCTACATATACACACAAAGCTATAGTAGTTTCTGGTGGTGGCTATTTCATTTAAATTCATCTTCAATGTGGCATAAGATGGTATTTACAGAATCAAAGGATTCTCACACATTCTAGGTCAATGTTGGCGAACCTTTTCGGCACCGAATGCTGAAACTGGAGAGCGTGCACGCATGCGGGGGAGCACCAGAAATGGGAAGATCAGTTCCCCTGTAGGCAAGGTCTTCCGGTTTCTGGTGCACATGCGTGCGTGAAGACCAGCTGGCCAGTGTGTCCTGGCGTGTGTATGCGTGCCAGGGAGCTGCTCTTCCAGTTTCCAATGGTCCCGCATGCGCAAAGACCAACTGGCCGGTGCACACATGTGCACCGGAACCTGGAAGAACAATGGGCAACAGCTGGTGTGCCTGACAAGATGGCTTCCAGCACGTGTGTCATAGGTTTGCCATCACGGTTCTAGGTGATGAAATAAGTCTCAATCGAGGTGTATTCAAATGAAATATTTCCCACATAAAACTCAAGAAATTCACCCCGTGTTAACTTTATTTTAGAATTAGTGGATGAAATGGATTCTTAAGTCAATGAATTCATGAGCCTTAAGGTATGTTTCAGTGACAGGCTTATTTGAACCAATTCTGTCTGTCAGTTGTATTTTTGTCTTTTGTAGCTTTGTATTTTGATCTAATTTTTTAGAGCCCTGCTTTTTCTTCTTTGATTTAAAGCATCCAGTAGCTTCAATATCCATGATATCAAAGGTAAAACAAGATTTTTCTCTCTGATGAATTGTAATGGCATGCTGAAAAAGTGCCTGGATTACATTCTGGGTTCTTTTTATAAATTTCACATGTTTAATAGTATCCTGTTAAAGAGTATATTAATTGTCCTTAGAACTCATGGTCTGAGGTGGTGAACTGTTACTGGATTGAAGTCAGGGGTGAAATGCTCCCTATTCGGACCGGATCGCCCGATCCAGTAGCGATGGTGGTGGGTGGTTCGGAGAACCGGTAGCAAAAATCCCTGCCCCCCCCACATGCCCAGCTGAGCCGCGCAATCATCAGAGGCTTTCCCCCCCACTTTTAAAAGCATTTTTTCTACAACTTCTTTTGCCAAAAAAATGCTTTTAAAAGTTTAAAAAAAAAGAGCCTCTGATGATCGTGTGACTCAGCTGGGATCGTCAGAGGCTTTTAAAAGCATTTTTTTCTGCAACCTCTTCAGCCGAAGAGGTTGTAGGAAAAAAATGCCTTTAAAAGCCTCTGGCAATCCCAGCTGAGTTGCCTGATCGTCAGAGGCTTTTAGAAGCATTTTTTTTCCTGCAACCTCTTTGGCTGAAGAGGTTGTAGGAAAAAAATGCTTTTAAAAGCCTCTGATGATCCCAGCTGAGTTGCCTGATTGTCAGAGGCTTTTAAAAGCATTTTTTACAACCTCTTCAGCCAAAGAGGTTGTAGAAAAAATGCTTTTAAAAGAAAAAAAAGTTGGCCATGCCTTCCCAGTCACATTACACGCCCCCCACCAAGCCACGCCCACAGAACCAGTAGTAACAAATTTTACATTTTACCACTGGTTGAAGTGTTCTTTCTTCATATCCCAGTATTTAAATCTCTTTCTCTCAATAATCAGCTATGCATTGTCCATACAATAACTTTCTAGAAACTGATGTGGCATTGCTAGAGATGTTTAGTGTAGAATAATGTTTATGAACTCAGTGAGAATTATTCAGAATGAATCTGCTTAGGGCTTATTATAAACTTAAATTGAAAGGCAACATATATGAGGGTTCGTCAGTTCTCATAAGCAGCTGGTGAAGGATGCTAGAACTTTATTTTGTAGAAGATGAATTCTGTTTTGTTTTTTGTGGATCCAATCCATTGTTTTTTAGATAGGGTTACTATAAAACAGGGGTACTTAAATCTGGCCCATGGGGCTGGCCTGGAAATATCAAAGGACTGCCCCATGGTGCCTCTGCCAGCCAAAAACAGGCCACGGAGAGGCCCCACGAGGCCCCTGTGTGGGCCATTTTTGGCAGCCAGAGTGGTGCTGGAGACCATGGAGGCCAAAAACAAAGCGTGGGTGGACTGCTTGTAGCCCCCTCGTGCCCTGTTTTGGCCGGTATTCTGCTGCAGGAGGCATCTGTTCCATCTCCCCCGCCCCAGCTCTGCCGGCCCGTAGAGGAGAACTACAATGCTGATCCAGTTCTTGAAGAAATCTCTACTATAAAACATGCATCAAATGTGAACATCAATGTAACAGGATTTGAATTTTTTTTTAAAAAATAATGCAGAACTAGCCTCAAAGGAACCACATGAAAAAAGGAAGTACATTTGCAATCTGAAAAGGATTCTCAGAAATTACTAGAAATTACCAAATATTGACTATTGAGGAAACAAAACTAAAGTGCTTCCCAAATGCGGGCATTACTGCTGAATATTTATTTTAGATTATTCATTATTTGCCCTACATAGTGGTATAACATGCAGTAATAATCCTAAATGAACAACAGTTCCAAAGAATATAAATAAGGCACTAATAGCCTATGACTTGACTGAGCATATGTTCTAATGGAATTCAGCAAGGGGTTCTAGCATCTAAGTGCCAAGAAAGCTCTGCTTTTCATAGTCACTGGCTCTCTTTTTTGTTAATCCTATCAGAGTTGTTGCAATATGTAAATCTGTTTGTTCCAGATACTCAAAAATTTAAAGTAAACCATGCCAAATAGAGCATATTGATGAGCATATGTAAGCCAAATGTGTTGGGACTTTTTGAAGATTTTTTTTTTCCTAGGCATTTAAAATTGTAAATAGCTGCTTAGTGAGGCTTTTGGTGTTGAGAAACAGCCAAATTCTCTTTGTGTTTTTGATGAATCCTTTATCATTTCATGATTTCCCCCTCTTATATCATTAAAACTTGGAGCATCACTCAGCTAAAGTTAATATTTTGATTCCAGTGGAAGAATATATATAAGCATGTCCTAAACTTGCCTCCTGACTCTGGCATTTGTAACGCATATTCCATGTGTCAGGTTTTAATTCTTTATGGATACATTTGTTTGAAATTATGTTCTTACTTTTTCACGAGGGCAATAAAATGTTGTGAAAGCTCTTTTAAAATCTGAATATGCTGATTTTTCCCTTCTTATGGACATGTTATAGAAACCAGATGAATAGTTTTGCAAGTTCTTCTCTAAAACATCTACTTTTCTCAATCAAATATTAGCTTCCCCTCCCCAGTTGCCATTTTTGCACAATTTAATAAGTTTCTATTTTTACATTAATAAAACTTAATAATTTATTAAACTTGTATAACATCTGATTCCCAACAACTCTGGGCAGTTCACAACAAAGAAATGACAGTAAAGCCAATAAAACCCATGTAAATGTCTGTGCGACTTTTTCATTAAAAAACTATTCTGGCTCTGCCCAATATTTATTAGAGAACTACTTACCTCCAGTGGTTTCTGCCCATCTCATAAGACCAGGTAGAGTGGGGTACTGTGAGTCCCTTCTATCAAACAAAGTCAGAAATTCTGTAAGTATTTAAAAACATGGTTTTGCTCCCAGGCTAGGAATTAGGAATTGAGCTCTTGGCATGTCCGTTTGTAATGTATTATGCATTTTTCTCTGGCATCCAATATTTTTTTTATTTTTAATTGTTTGTCTCTCTCCTCTAGAAGCTGTGGGTGAGGGTTATCAAGTAGATATTGGACAACCATTGGTCCAGAATGGTCTCCTGCTCAAACAGATGTAGGATTAGAAGACTTCCAAGATCCCTTCCAATCCTGTTATTCTATATTGTCTATTTTTAATTATGTGAATTGGCAGCCTTTCAAATCTAATAAAATAAGTACCACAGTTGACACCTTTACAGATTTAATAAAGGTTTAGCCAGAGCCTAGTAGATGTGTTCTCATTGCAAGTCACAATTGCATTATTAAGAGAGATGGCATATATCCCATGAAGTCCATATACAAATTATGTAATCATGTAATTTGTGCCATGGTGTCTTTTGTTCCCTTGTGCTCACTACCCATGGGATCCAGTTCAACAAGTATAGGCAGTTCTACTGGACCCAAAACCTTTACTTCCCAAGCATAGGTGTACAAAAGGGGATAGGGTGGGACCAGGAAGTGTGATGAAACATGCATCATGACATCACAATAAAAACCTATGACCTACATCCATATGTCCAAAAGTACAACATGCAAGAACAAAAGTCAAGGCTTTGGAGTATGATGCCACCATACACATTTTGCTTTTTTTGCATTATCTTGGTGTGCTTCAGACATCTATGCCATCAGGGAGTACGGTACTACTGAAGATCCTTCCAAATCTGTTACTTCTCCTGTAGGCATGTGTGATGCTCAAGGTGTTCTTTTAAGCTGCAGAAAATAAGATTGCATTTTCAATTTGTAAAGCATTTTATTGGTTATTTAACTCATTGATAAAGTTAAGAATTCTAAATTTCATTGGGCCCATTTGATAGAGCAATTGTTATTACTATTTCCCCAAAAGGAAGATAACATTAAATTGAAGATGAATCCCCAATTGCAGGAAGATTAAACAGAAAACAAACGAAATAAAATAAGCACAAACAAAATTGTGCGTAATGACCTTATTTTCTTCTTTTTATACTTAGGACTGTTAATTAACCAGATTTAGCTCACTTTATTAATCCTACTGCTAAAGATTTTGTAGCAAATAAAAGCTTTTTTCATTGTTACAATATAAAAATGCTGCTAGGGTGATTGGTAGGTATGACTTAATAGTATTTTGTAGCTCTGGAAGTTCAGTATGTTTTCTTTTAAAAGAGGTAGTTGTAAATATACAAAGCATTTAAATGCACACCCATAGTTCCCTTTGTATTTGGGAGAAGTAAACTAAGGAAGGTGAAAGGGAATAGAAGTAACAGAATAACAGAGTTGGAAGGGACCTTGGAGATCTTCTAGTCCAGCCCCCTGCTTAGGCAGGAAACCCTACACCACTTCAGACAAATGGTTATCTAACATCTTCTTAAAAACTCCAGTGTTGGAGCATTCACAACTTCTGGAGGCAAGTTGTTCCATTGATTAATTGTTCTGTCAGAAAATTTTTTCTTCATTCTAAGTTGCTTCTCTGCTTGATTAGTTGCCACCCATTGCTTCTTGTCCTACCCTCAGGTGCTTTAGAAAATAGCCTCACTCCCTCTTCTTTGTGTCAGACCCTGAGATATCAAAACTTTGCTATCATGTCACCCCTAGTCCTTCTTTTCATTAAACTAGACATCAGTGGTGGGTTCCTCCTGGTTCCGCCGAGCCAGTAGTGGTGGAGATATGACATTACCGAACCGGTTCTTCAGTGGAATTTAGAGGAGTCAGTGTTCCTGTTTATAAAGGCTTCAGGTGTAGGTGTGTCAACTGAAAGGCTTGTGATGGGCCAGGTCTGAGTCATCAGTGAAAGTCTTATGATGGGTCTTATGATGGGAAAGTTACATCAGTGAGAGTCATATTCAGTATACAGTAGTAACCAAGTTTGGGGCAGAAAAGAAACATTGGAGATATCTCAAGGAAATAAAATAATAAAGCATTACAAGGAGTCTCTTATGATCATCTCAAGAGTACTATTTTTTTGTTTGAAGTGATACTTACAATATCTTTTCAGTGTTTACTGGGTTAGTACACTAATTTAGAACATCAAAAATCAATCATAAATTTAGTTAGGCACTTGTGGTTATAAAATCTAGAGGCATTCAACTAGGCAGGAAGCATATGATGGTCAAACTGGGTCTGATTAACAAAAATGTGTTATTGCCAACAAATCCCATGAAAAGGTGCATTGAGGAAGAAATGTTGTTATTGCAAAGTCTTTAAACCTGTTTATAATTCCCTGACCTATAAAATCCAATAACAATTGGCTAGTGAAAGGAAGTTTTCCTGTCTTGTTTGACCTATGGTTCCTGGCTGATGGAACCAACTGAGTATTGAATGAATGAATCAAATGAGTTTTCCAGAACCATCTTTTGGAAAGCAATGAATTATACATTTTTGTTAAACGGCACTGCTAAATAGAATTCCTATTTCAAACTCTTTTAAGTTAGGAAGAAGAAAAGTAGAGATCACTAATGAAATCCTTACAGTTAATGGGCTATAAACATAACTTAGCCTGGAATCGTGTGAGATGACATTTGCAGTTTCAAACCACTTCCTGTAACTCCCGCTGACAGGATGGGGAAGCCCACCAAGGCATGTGGAATAAAAGATGCCAATATAAATAAAGTACATATATAAGAGCACACAATGAGAGCTATATCAGGAAGTTATATCTAGTAAAATGTTGCATTTCTTTTATATGAACAATCAGAAATGTAAGAGAGGAAAAATAATTTTTTATTGTGCAATATTTTAGATTTGTCTCTAAAATATGCTTTCAACTCTCTAAGTGAGAATGTAGCATCTATCTGCAACTCTTATAAGGACCTCTGTGTCTTTTCCTGGAGTTATGTGACTACCTTCTGTGGTTGCCGTGTAATTCTAGGAAAAGACATAATTGCTTTGATGAGGAAAATTGTTTTCATGCTTCCAGTTGCTCCAAAGTACTTTTTAAAAAAATAATCAGTTCAAAGCACTGAACACCTCTGTACGAAATTTAGGAAGCTGCCTTACATTGAAATAGTTTATATAGTTCTGTATTGTCTAGTTTCTACAGTAACTGTTAAGTGTTCTCTAAGATTTTAAATGTTATTTTCTCTAGCTTTATTTGGTGATATCAGGGCCTGCAGACTCCCTTGATTTTTCAGTCAAAAATCCTATGTTGTTCTTCTAGGCCTGGAGATATAGAGAAAATATTTTGGCTTGCGTTTGAAAGTATTTAATTTTATTTTTGAGGCGGGATATAAACAGATACATAGCTATTAGAAATTTGTTCCAAATTTTGCAATTAGGCTTGCCAATTTTTTTTTTAAAAAAAGCTTGTTACGGAAAAGTTTCTTGCACAAAAATGAATTCCATTTGAACAAAGAGTTTGGTGAAACCTGCCCATAAATAACACTGTAAATAAAAACGCACACATTGAAGAAATATATGCATTGAAGAATAAAAACACAGTTCTCAAATTTATTCAAGAGAAAACTTCAAAAATATATGGCTCTTTTCCAGAGCACTTGTGTTTGCTCAAAGATGCACACGAAGATCCCGAGTATACAGAAGCTACTCAGAACATTCAGAGAGATTTGATTCTTTGTACTGATGTGAAACTGAGGACTTTGGTAACTTGCCATGAAGAAATATTAGACCAAAAAATACAGAGAACTGTAACAGCAGAGAAACATACTCTGAATTAAAGGTAGAGTTTCTGGGGGAAAAGGTTCAGGCCTCTAGAATACAAACTCAATTCAGTTCAAAGTTTATTTCAGTCCAAGACCAGTATCAAAGAAAACAATTAACAAACTGTTTAGCAGTGAAAGAGGAAGGTGGAATAGATAGCAAGGGTTCCCAACCCCTGGGCCATGGCCCACTTCTGGGGCTTGAGCTGTTCAGAACCAGGCCACGGAAGTACCAGGCAAGCACACACAAGCATGCATCCCCACTTACATGAACAGTGGATGCATACGCACTCCATTTGCTCTTGCGTAACCATCCTCTTTCTGTCTCCCACCGGTCTGCAAAACCAGAAAGATTGGGGAACCCTGGTAGAAAGGATAAGCTAAAACAGGAGTGTCAAACTCACATCATCATGGTGGCGTCACGTGACATATCGGGACTCTCCCCCCATCACTAAACAGGGTGTGGGCGTGACCAGAACATGACGCATCTGGCCTGCAGGTTGAGAGTTTGACAGCCCTGAGCTAAAAGGACAGTACAGAATATTATTACCACTATTATTACCAGTATAAACTATACCTCTACAGATAACAAAAAGAGTATTATGTATCTAAAACTAAGGCATAAAGTTAAAATTCTAAGACACAAGTAGGTGAAATGAAATGAAATGAATCTATCTATCATCTATCTATCATCTATCTATCATCTATCTATCTATTATCTATCTATTTATCTATCTATCATCTATCATCTTACCTACCTACTTAGGTAGATCTATTATCTACTGCAGGATTGATAAAAGGTTGGCCTCAAACTCTGCCCAATCACTCCAATTTGCACATATGCAGAAGTGAGCCAAGTGCGTTTAGCCTTTTCCCATCAGTTCATCTGCTTTCCAATACTTCTTCTGGAGGGGGTTGTAGCAAATGAGAATGTACATCAGACAGCAGACAGAGCTGGATTCACGCCAGTATCTTTTATTAGACTCCATAAAACAAATTTGGTAAGATTGCCTTTTTACAAAAAATATTTTTGTCAGGGATAACTCTATTGTATACGTATATATTCCTGAACAACAGACACAAATATTGTTACACTTTTAGACCACACACTAAGATAAGTTGAAGCATGTGCTTGTGATCTAAAACAGCATAGAGGTGCTGCCCTTTAGTCAAAAGATTAAAAAGTTCTGCTCACTGAATCACCCAGTTTAGTTTCTAGAGTGGGGTGGGGTGCAGAATATATAGTTTTAAAGGCTTTTAAGTCCATGGCATCTGTCATGTATACAGTCAGCCCTGAGTTAGTTTTATTGCAAACAAGGATCTAATTCAATTATGATTAACTTGCTCCATTGATTTCTGTAGGACTTTAGCTGAACTAAATACTTTGATTTCATTTAGCTAGCTTGGGCCTAGCACTGACTATGCACAGATGCAATGATAAGCCCTGAGAATTCTGGCTTATTATGCCAAATAACTCTGTTTACTCGACTCATTCTTGTTTAGAAAGAATGGCTGAACCTCTTAGAAACTAGCCAAAGTGCTAAGACTTAACAAACTAGAATCTGAAGAGAGGATCTGCAGTGACATTCCCATTCTTGATTTATTAGGAGAGTGACAAGCTACATATAATGGGAGGCATCTACATCCTCATTATTTTTTAGTTAATTAAACTCAGCTTTCTCCATCTTACTGGGCTTCATCCTAGTGAGGTTTGGCTTCAGGAAGAACCAGAGACTTCTGGGCCAAATTCAGGCTATAGACAGTTTCCTTTTTTTCCCTCAAGGCAAAGCCAGTCTGCTACAATATATTGCCAGAATGCATGCTCATATAGCCACCCTTAGCACAATTGTTATCTAGAATAAATTGAAACTCAGTTGGGCAAAATTTGTCCTGAAAGAGTATTTGAAAGCACATACAATCTATAGGGAGTAGGCTAACATCAACAACTCTCTAATATTTACCAAATTCCATGATTTGTAAGAATATATTTAGATTCTTTTGCCAGAATACTCACCCTTACTGCTATTGGCGTAAGGACTAATATTATAAAATGTTTTTTTTATTTTTAAAATATGGATAATAATGTTGAATAACTCTATAGAAGCATCATTGAAGGTTGATCTCAACCATAGTCATGAAAACAATTCAAAAATAACAACTCGAGGAAAATTTGCACATTATCTGTGGTGTTGAGAAGTAAAATATATATCCATTTTGGCTCCCACCACTGAACAAGTTGCCAGCTCTCAGTTAAAACCATTCCCATAGTGCACATTGGAGAAATAAGTCTTAATTATCAAGATGGTTGTGGTCTCATTTTCTAACTGCAGAACGCTTTGTTAAATAAACAGCAGTGTCCACTTACAACTGAAAACCATAGATTCCAACTTCAGACGTCTGGATTTATCAATACTGAACACTAAGTATAATATTCTAAAAGTTTCATGGCAGTAGGTGGTGATTAGATTCAGACAAGATTTCTCTGGATATCATGCAAGCTAAAAAACAAAACAAAACCCACGCTTGAATAAAACGCAATTGAAAATGCTAAGACACAAGATCAAACTGTTCCTTTAAAACCAGAGAAAACGTCTTAAATTGCAGCACTTCTATACCTGGAACAAGGAGAAACATCACAGAACTAAAATTATATGAAGCCATAATATAAAGAAATTTAAACATTCTTGATGGGGGAAAATGTCACTGCCAGGTGTTGAATTGCTATGAAACTAGAAACCAAGCAGCTTCTCTGGATCAATCATTTCGTGATGTGGAGTTTCCTGTCCCACCTTTCTCATAAGCTCTCTGACTCATCTGGAGGTGGCATTTAGAGAAGATTTCAGATGACAAGCTCAAGACCTGAGCTGGCTGGTTTATATGGAAGGAAGTGAACCATGAAAGGCCTCAGCTTAAATAAGCCTATAGGCAGATGACGTGCTATATTGGTTAGAATTAGGAAAGGGAGTTAGCTCTGAGACAAAGTCATGAATGTTTCAATGAAACTGGAAAAATGGAGGGCTTTGTGGGGCTTTACATAGTAAAATATTATCTAGTGAGTATGATATTTTCATGAAATAAGAGCCCAAGAGAATTAAAATTGAATCTTTTTAAAACAGTCGATTGAATTGATATCAAGTATTGAAGTTTTATTTATATATGCTTCTTTTAAAAGAAAGAAAACCTAGAGACTTGTTTCCTTTCCTTTCAGGATTTTTGTCTCCACAATCTTCATTTATTTTATAGCATAAAAATGGACTCCAACCAGCTGGTTTTCATCATTCTTGTCAAGGAATGTTGTCACAATTTTGAAGATGGGGAATGGGCAGTGGTGGGATTCAAATAGTTTAACAACTGGTTCTCTGCCCTAATGACCAGCTGGGTAGGCGTGGCCTGGTGGTCATGTATCTGTGTGGGCGTGGCCAACTCAACATCACTCATGTCGATGGGCGCTTCACCTTAGCTGCTACAATGTAATAAGGGTTAACCAGAGAGGCAGTTTCTGTAAGCAGGACAATAAAGATTAGGCTAGAAACAACACCAGAATGTTTCCTTCCTGCCTTCCTTACAGGATTAGCCCTGTAAAGT
This sequence comes from Arizona elegans, assembly GCA_022577455.1. NCBI lineage: Eukaryota > Metazoa > Chordata > Lepidosauria > Squamata > Colubridae > Arizona > Arizona elegans. Next base: position 219,743,469 of record JAKOOJ010000001.1, read on the forward strand.
AGAAAGAAACAAAATAAGATTTCTTCCAACAACCAGTTCTCCAAACTGCTTAGAAAGTTAACAACTGGTTCTCCCAAATAGGTGTGAACTGGCTGAATCCCACCGCTGGGAATGGTCTGTCTGGCAGTTCCTGGACTGTTCTTGATCAGGGAAGTTCATGAGTTGATTCCTGATGCATCAGTCATAATTTTACCTTTTCTTGGTCTTTAGCACATCATTGTTTAGCCTACCCTTGCATGCACCTTCCATACACTTTCCATCCAAATGGTGTGTATGTCCTTCATTAGGCTGAATATTCATCATATGGTTCATTAAACTCATTATCCATCATGGTCATGAGAAAAAGATTGGTGATTCTCAGATAGAGTCAAAGAGTTGCTTTCTGTTCAAATACAGAAGTTCTGTGGTTCACCTGGCCTTTGGATATTCAGATACCAGAGTATCTGTATATCCAAAGAATCCATCCAACAATGTCATTTCAGACCTGATTTTCAACTCTCACATACTATATGTAATAACTACTGTATATTAGTCTGTTAGTTAATACTTTGGAGGGTATAAAGTAAATGCTCTTATGCTGAGCTTTTATTAGGCCTGTAGTATCTTGCAAATGTATGTATCAGTTTCATCTTGCAATTATATTTTTCAATTTCAAAATCACTGCTGCATTGAGTAGATATCATCCAAACTAATGTGTTGGGAATGATTTACAGAGACTTTATTACCCACTTTTTATAGTGTTACACAAAGACTAACAGCAGAAAGATTTTTGTCTTTCAGAAGAACCCTTCTCGCCCCTTCTGTTCAACATTTATGTAAAGCCACTGGGTGAGATCATCCGTGGCTTTGGGATGGAGTTCCATCAGTACGCTGATGACACCCAGCTGTACATCTCCACCCCAGGCCACCCCAACTATGCCCTTGAAGTGATGTCCCGGTGCCTGGAGGCTGTGCGGGCCTGGATGGGGAAAAACAGGCTCTGACTCAACCCTTCCAAGACCGAGTGGCTGTAGCTTCCGGCATTCCGATATAGCCAGCTGGCGCCATCGCTGGTTATTGGGGGCAAGTCATTCGCCCCCACGGAGAGGGCTCGCTACTTGGGCGTCCTCCTGGACACACGGCTGTCTTTAGAAGAGCATATGATGGCCGTGGCCAGGGGGGCTTTTAATCAGGTTCGCCTGATACGCCAGTTGCATCCCTTTCTGGATCGGGACTCCCTACGCACAGTCACCCAAGCACTTGTCACCTCCCGCCTGGATTACTGCAATGCTCTCTACATGGGGCTCCCTTTGGGGTGCACCTGGAGGCTCCAACTGGTCCAGAATGCGGCCACGTGGGGGATTATGGGAGTGACGGGGTGCTCCCATGTGACACCTCTCCTGTGCGAGCTGCACTGGCTCCTGGTGGTCTTCCGGGTGTGCTTCAAGGTGTTGGTGACCACCTTTAAAGCGCTCCATGGCTTAGGGCCTGGATATTTACGAGACCACGTTCTGCCACCAATTGCCTCCCACCGGCCAGTACGCTTGCACAGAGAGGGCCTCCTCAGGGTGCCGTCAGCTAGACAATGTCGGCTGGTGACCCCCAGGGGGAGAGCCTTCCCTGTGGTGGCATCCGCCCTCTGGAACGACCTACCCCCAGAGATACGCATGATACCGGACCTCCGGACTTTTCGTTGGGCCCTTAAAACTCACTTATTTCATCTAGCCGGGCTGGCTTGATCCCATCCTTTGGTTTTAATTTGAAATTAATTTTAACTGGGTTGTTTTAAATTGTGGGCCGACATTATTTAATATCTTTTAAACTGTTTTAATTTTTGTATGCTGTGTTTTTACTTTGGCTGTCCACCGCCCTGAGTCCTGCTGGAGAAGGGTGGTATAAAAATCAAACAAACAAGCAAGCAAGCAAGCAAACAAACAAACAAACAAATAAATAAATAAATAAATAAACAAACATAGTAGAATCTGGCAAAATTCTGTCTGTAGGCAGCAATAAAGAAACTACTCAGAAGTAAATCCATGTATGATTCTTGATTCTTTGGGTCTGACCATCAGTATTTATGGCATAGGTTGACATTTAGTCAGGGTGGTTTGGAAATTAATTTTATGTCTTGGAAATGTAGTACCTCTAGAAGAGGTGGTGCAACTTATGAAAGCAAAATTCATTCTTGCTTAAATGCTACTAGGAAGATAAATTTCTCTCTGGCATGGGTAGAATTACTACTGAACACTGGTTTACCACTGATGGTTTAGAAGATAGGAAGATATTTTTTAGCGTGTGTAATCTAAAACTAAGAATCTAAAGCAGGGATCCCCAACCCCTGGTCCGTGGCCTGGTACTGGGCCACAGCCTGTTGGAAACTGGGCAGCACAAGTGGCAGGCGAGTTGCACAAATCTACATTTGCATAAGTGGCATGTACATGTGTGATACCATCCCCTCTCCACCACCACCACTGGAGCCTGTCTGCAGAGCCAGAGAGGTTGGGCACCACTGATCTAAAAAAACAAAAACAAAACTTGAAGAGTCAATACTATTCAATCCATACTGGTTATAAATGGGCAAGGCTGGAGAAAAGCCAGGTGATCTACTCCACTATTATCACCAAAGCTTTAAGAAAAGTTCAAAGATGGTACTGGAAAGTTGGATACCTGGCAAGAAGTTAGGAAATAGTGATGCAAAAGAAGAAGCTTCCTTGAGAAGCCTGAAAGCTGAGGAAGCCTATGATGAAAATAATTGGCAAATGCAAAGCATGAACCACAGAAAGCTGGATATCATCAAGAAATTAATGACAAGGACCAAAACAGGCATTCTCAGAATCAGTTAGATTAATTCAACTGGAATCAGGTACTGCCTATCAGATGCATTTACTATGTACTATGCTGGAAGTGACAACATTGGAAGACATGGAGCAACATTGACAATAAAGGAGAAAGCATCAATTGAAAATATCTTGGCATAAAATGATAGAATAATGACTATTAGAACTTGAGGTAAACTTCCGAAGGTCACAATTTTGCAAATATGTCTATCCACCAACAACAGATGTATCTGAATAAGAAATGGAGGTTCTATGCCGACATTCAAGAAATAATGCAACACATGCTGAAAAGAGATATAATTTATATCATGGATGGTTTCAATGCCAGAAGTAGAAATTGTTAGCAGACTTGGCTTCGGCGAAGGGAATGAAGCAGATGATTGCATGGAGCAGTTCTATGAAGAAAATTGGCTGAGACTCACCAAGACATTGTTTATTCAACCAAATGTTGATTGTACACATTGACATCTCCAAATGGACTGTACCACAACCATATTGATAGCATCTTGTGCAGCCAATGATAGAAAAACAGATTTATTTCTACTAAAACTTTACTTGGTACAAACTGTGATTTGGACCAGGGGTCTCCAACCTTGGCAATTTTAAGACTTGTGAACTTCAACTCCCAGAGGAATTCTGGAAGTTGAAGTCTACAAGTCTTAAAATTGCCAAGATTGCAGACCCCTGACTTGGACCGTCAACTACTTGTAGCCAAAGTCTGTCTTAAATTCAATTTCTGCAACACCAAGAAGAGCATAAATCTTGGGAAATGTAGGAACAAAAAATATCACCTCAGTACAAGCCCCTGATTCAATTTACTTAACTTCATGGGGAAACAACCAAATAAAACTATGGGAAGACATGAAAAAGCCCTTATCATTGAAATAGCCCATTGAAGCATACAAAAACCCAATGAAGATAAGCACATGGCTGTCACAGGAAACCATCCAAGTTGCTGAACAGAGAACAAAAGCTAAAGCCATGAATGAAAGAGATGAAGCAAAGTGGATAAAGGAGGCATTTCAGTGTGAAACTAAAAAAGAAACAAAGAAAGGTGCTGGAATGAAGACATTACAAAGACACAGAGAAAAGAAGAAGCTGGAAAGCTTTTTACCCTATTGTTTTTTAAGACCACCTCTTCGATTCTATTTGCTGCAGGCAAAGGGATATAAGGGACACAGAGAGAAAAGTATTGAATGATCAAAAGCAAATTAAAAGAACAGGTGGGATTCAATTTATCTCCTCTAACAATCACATCCCAGTAGATTGTGATCCTCCATTCCACCAAATTACTAATCTGTAGAATAGAAAGACTTTAATCTGTTCCTCCTGAAATGAAGAAAAGCCTGTTCTCCTTAGTCTCAGCAAGGGTAACCTTGGAAAACTAGAGTTATCTGCAATAACCAATGGGATTATTTCCTCCTGTTCTCAACTGGGGTGGGGTGTAAAAAAGTTTAATATCTGGTCGAATGGGAGGGATAGCAGGATGAGGTGAGAGGTAACAGAAAGCAAGTGAACAAGCATAAATTAAATATACACTACTGCATGCATGCAGAACTGTGTCTGTGTGGTCCCATAAAGACTAAATATTTCCCACCTCTGCCCTAATACAAAGTATGTGTGTTAGGGAGACTTCCTAGGGCAGTGATGGCTAACCTTTTTGCCATTGTGTGCCAGGAAGGGGAGGGGGGTTGTGCACGCGTGTGCCCACACCCATAATTCTATGCGCCCCGCTCCCGTGCATGCGCATGCAACACCCCTGCTCCCCCCGCTCCTGGCACGAGATGGCCTGTAGGCCTGTTTTTTTTTTCTCACCTGGCTCCAGGGCCTCTCTAGGAGTCTGGGGAGGGCGAAAACATTTTTGGCCTCCGGAGGACATCCAGGGTGGTGGGGAAGTCCATTTTCGCCCTCCCCAAACTCCTAGAGTGGCCCTGGAGCCAGGTGAGAAAGAAAAATGGGTTTCCCCCCCGTCAGGCCCTCTGGAGGCAGGAAACAGTCTGTTTCCCTACTTCTGGTGGGCCCAGAAGACCCAAAAATTAGCTGCCCGGCGCACGCATGCACGTCGAAGCTGAGCTCACGTGCCCACTGATATGGCTATGCGTGCCACCTGTGGCATGCATGCCATAGGCTCGCCATCATGGTCCTAGAGCATTTAAGCAAAGCCCTTTATATATGAGAATTAAAACAGGCAAACTATATTGCTGTTTTCTTTCTTTTCTTGCTTCAAAATTCACCCTGGGTGCTTAACCTCCGTTTTCCCAAGCAACATAAACTATTAGTTTTCTTTCCGTGCATGAGCAACTAAATTGTGTCTTTCTGGTTACTGTGCAAGGAGTGAATCACTCCTAGATATAAATTAGGAAACAGCTCCTCCTGTGAGGAGTGAAGTGTTTTTGAGAAGAAATAGCTGCATATGTTTTCAAAAACATTTATCTCCTGGCCTTCCTTTAAAATGGAAGAAATCACCATAAGGCTGGTTTAATGTGGTTCTGAAATGCCAGTGATGTTTTCAATAGACAGTATGGATAATTTGGCTCACAGCAATCACAGATTGTACAAATTACTATGCAGGCTAAGGAAGTCTGTCTCCACAACATATGTCAAAAGCCGGACAATCTCTTCACATAACCCAGCTTCCCTTTAACCTAGTACTCTTCAGATATGTTGGGAATTCTGTAAGTTTTAATTTCATTGCATCTGGAGGACATCAGGTTGGAAGAAGTTGAGTTATGAATTAAATTTTAATGTTCTTCCTCCTTCTCCTTTCCTCACTGGAGATATTATTCCAAGTTGCCATTGATAAGAGACATGTATTTCAGCTTTCTTTTTGAATATATAGATACTGTGTGTCTACTTCGGTAAAGGGATACATAATAAATGTAACTGAACTGTATGATGTCAAGATGTTTAAAGAAATGTTAATCGATTTCTAGGTATTAAATTAATAAATGTATTAGGTTTGGTGGAAATATGTGTATAATATATGCATATTTGAACCATGGTGACGCAGTGGTTAGAGTGCAGTACTGCAGGCTACTTCTGCTGACTGCTGGCTGCCTGCAATTTGGCAGTTCGAACTCACCAGGCTAAAGGTTGACTCAGCCTTCCATCTTTCCGAGGTGGGTAAAATGAGGACACAGACTGTTGGGAGCAATATGCTGACTCTGTAAACCGCTTAGAGAGGACTGTAAAGCAGTGGTGAAATCCAATTTTTTTAGTACCAGTTCTGTGGATGTGGCTTGGTGGGTGTGGTGTGGCTTGGTGGGTGTGGCTTGGTGGGTGTGGCAGGGGAAGAATATTGCAAAATCTCCATTCCCACCCTACTCTGGGGCCAGCCAGAGGTGGTATTTGCTAGTTCTTTGAACTGCTCAAAATTTCCGCTACCGGTTCTCCAGAACCTGTCAGAACCTGCTGGATTTCACCCCTACTGTAAAGAACTATATAAATCTAAGTGCTATTGCTGTATTCTAAGCCTTTTAACAGAATAACGGAGTTGGGAAGGAACTTGGAAGTCGTCTAGTTCAATCCCATGCTCAAACAGGAAACCCTATACCATTTCAAACAAATGATTGTCCAATATTTTCTTAAAAACCTCCAGTGTTGAAGCACCCAAAACTTCTGGAGGCAAGTCCTTCCACCAACTAATTGTTCTCACTGTCAGGAAATTTCTCCTTAGTTCTAGGTTGGTTCTCTTCTTGATTAGTTTCTATCCACTGCTTCTTGCCCTGGCTTCAGGCACTTTGGAGAATAGTTTGACTCCCTCTTCTTTGTGGCAGCCTGTTAAATATTGGAACACTGCTATCATGTCACCCCCTTTTAAACCAGATAAAGCAATAAGAACTTAAAGCAATTTACTAAAAGACCCATGTATAAAAAAGTAAGACATTAAATATCCCCATCGGAAAGCAGCTTAAAAGCCCATAATATGGGATACAGCAGCCAAAACATCAATAGTGAAACAGAAGCAGAGAAGCAAAAGCTACAAATAGCTTGCCTTTCTAAAAGTATGGGCCACAAGCTGTTTGGGCGTATGAGTCAGTGGATGGAGGAATGTCCTCCTTCCCAGTCCATGCCAAGCAGGATTACCAGTTTGATGCAAATGTCCACTGGATAGCAGAACAACGCCATGCCTCTAGAGTTCTGTATGAAGCCTAAATCTCCTTTTAATATATTTTTTTTAAAAAAAACCACACTTCATTTTATCTTTCAGGGGGTGAGCACTCATGCATGGAATGGTCCAAGCTAGGGGTCAGCAACCCGTGACTCTGGAGCCACATGTGGCTCTTTCACCCCTCTGCTGTGGCTCCCTGTCGCTCAAAATATGAGTCACAACCCCCAATGTGCGATATCCGTTGGCACACAATTTATTGAGCTTTTTAACTCCCGGTAGGCCAACCATGGATAAATCCAAGAAAAGAAAAGTTTCAGAAGAAAACAGAACGTTTAATTCAACGACATATGCCAGTTTTATGGCGCTCAGGAAATAGTCAGGCATGGGGAGGGTTTTGTGGCTCCCGGAGATTTCTTTTGTTTGGGAAATGGGTCCAAATGGCTCTTTGAGTGTTTAAGGTTGCAGATCCCTGGTCCAAGCAGAAAGTGTGGCTCTCTTCTTTTGTTCAAAAAGAAGCATAGAACTAATTGAAATAAATAGCAGGTTTTATTTAGTTTTCAACTCTTCACCACCATTCTTTTAATATTAGGCAAAGACAGCTGCATTTGCAGCTACTATTACAATAAAGACAGTTTGGTCTGCCTTTCAAACAGCTCTGCAAAAAGGAAAATCCAGGAAATCTGGCGGTTCCTGGGATACTGCCCCAAAGGCCGTAAGATTGCAGCAGAATTCTTGATTACTTCCTACAAATCTACACCCATGTTCTCTCAACTGAAAAAAATAAAATAAAATTGCTGGATTTGTTCACTGTTCCCCAGTGTTTCCTAAACTGATTTAGAATGTGCAAAAGCTGAAATCTGAATTTTTCATATTTAACCGTGAACATCTTTGCCATCCCTTTTTAATATAGATGAATGGGTTTCCACTAACATATGCTTTATAAAAGGAGAGAATTGCTTCAGGAAAAGGTTACTAAAGGAATCAATATGTTAGCATTTCATGCCAGAACAATAGCAGCAATTTTCTTGTGAAGGGATATGATGAGAAGCGCTGGGACTTGGACTTTTTAAAAACAGTGTAAATAAATAGATTCATAATAAGAGTTTTAAAAGAAGCATAACTAAGAAAAGCAAGTTTTTTTCCCCCCAGTTCAGAAATATCGTGTTTACCCTATTAGCTGATAGTGGGGAAAACTGAAATGTTTACGTTGCCTGCCTTATTTTGTGATTTCCAACTAGGTGTTCAATTAAAATGCAGGAATTTAATAAAAATGAATAATTTTTATTTATTTATTTATTAGATGTATATGCTCGTTAAAAACACATTACATTAAAATGATAAAAACAATAAATAACAATGATAATAAAAAAATATAAAAAGTTAAAAGAAGGGAACACGAAGTACATGGAGGAGAGGTGAGGTTTTTCTCTTAACCCAATAGCCACCTCCAGCATAGCAATAGCAATAGCATTTGGACTTATGTACCACTCCACAGTGCTTTTTCAGCCGTCTGAGAGGTTTACAATGTCAGCATATTGCCCCCAACAATCTGAGTCTTCATTTTACCAACCTGGGAAGGATGGAAGGCTGAGTCAACCTTGAGCCAGTCAGGATTGAACTCCTGTCAGGGGGCAGAGTTTGCCTGAAATACTGCATTCTAACCACTGTGCCGTCATGGCTCCTAGAATGGTGCACTGCTTTTGGGTCCCCAGGACAATTGGCAATCCAGGTCTTCAGACCCTACAAAAGTAGGATGGGTGCAGATATCATCTTAGGTGCATTTTTACACACACACACACACACACACCCCTTTCATTTTAATAAATAATAGCTTTAAGTGGGTTACAGCTCAATTACACACTACTGTGGTTTTCTTGTTTGATAGTCTTTCATTTCAGGTTATCCTTTCTGCTTTCCTTCTTATCCTTCTAATTTTGTTCAGGCCAATGCCTGCCATGCTTTTAGTACTTCTCATTCCAAGATTGCATTTAATAAGGCTCTCACTGAAGGCGGTTTAAAACCAGTCCTCAAACAGACATTCCTGACCTGATTTTTTCCTGATGTGTTAGCCCTGCAGTGCCCAAAATGCTTGCTAGGAATTATGGGATTTGTAGCTGGGGTGAAATCCAACAGGTTCTGGCAGTTCTGGTGAACCGGTAGCGGAAATTTTGAGTAGTTAAGAGAACCAGCAAATACCACCTCTGGCTGGCCCCAGAGTGGGATGGGAATGGAGATTTTGCAGTATCCTTCCCCTGGAGTGGGGTGGGAATGGAGATTTTGCAGTATCTTTCCCTTGCCACACCCACTAAGCCATGTCACCAAGCCAAGCCACGCCCACAGAACCGGTAGAAAAATTTGGATTCCATCACTGATTTGTAGTCTCAGCTCTCCAGGAGAGACCAGGTTGGTCAAAATGGTTCTAGAAATATATTTTGGTAGTTCTGTACTGAATATCGTATGGCTTTTTCACAGATCTATATCTATGGGATGGGCAGTGGGGCGGGGTTGTGATACAAAACATGTATCATCCCCTCAAACTCTTCCACTTGAGTGAAATATCGCAAGGCAAATACAAAAGTTTCATTTCGTTTCAATATTGTTTAGATTTTAATTGAATTTGAAAACTAAACCCAAGAAGTAGGTCCTATTGGGAAAATAGGCTGTTTTTGCTTTGGGTCTGCTTGAGACTCACAAAAATCTTCAGTGACATTAGCTGAGCTCTAGCTGTGGGGGTTGGGGTGGGGACAACCTTTTGTTCCCTTGGGGAGGAATGGGGGTCATCTAGTCAGATGCCTGACTAGAAGGCCTATTGCTGGCCCTATTGACGGGGGCCATTGAGAAAGCTTCTGGGAAGGAAGCAAAAGAAGATATGGGGCAGCCCAGAAATATTGGAATGTGAGCAAAGCTGCCATTTGTAATGAAATAGCAAATGCTATTCTGGAATCGGCTGCTACTCTTCATTGTTTAGAACCAAAGAATTTCATTTTTGAACAATATATTTCCCCTATAATAGGAAAAAGGAGTTCCTGAACAAATGTCCATCAGATGTTTATTAACAAAGAGGAGGAAAAAAAACCCACCCTTTCTTCTTTCTTCCTCAATGCACAGCAAAGCTCTCCACCATTTCCTACAGGACTTGTGTACACCGGCTGAGAAGCTCTTCAGAACTGAGCTTGGCAACTTCACTTGATCAGCCAAGAGACCTTGAGAATGCAGCATTCCTCAGCTGTTCTGAGAGAGTCTCTGCACCTGAATGACAGGTGCAGCACCTAGCACTCCCTGGCTGCATGGAAGCAGAGGCAAACCGTTATCTCACATCCTGAACTCACCAGTGTTCTAGTCATGGCTTGGCATGTGGGAGCATGAATCTGCTGAAGGTAGATTTAAAAAAGAAACATTTATAGGTAAAGAATGGATTGGGGGGAAAATTCAATATGATGGCCATGTTGGTGATGAAGGATCAGCCAATGCTTGACGAAACATTGCCAATGTTGGCAATGAAGCCTCAGCTCGGGATTTAGAATTATATTACAGGTATGTCACTCTGGCAAGCCACATAAGGGTTGGACAATTACTTAATATGGGAAAGGATTTATATAGCAACTATTGAGAGTCTACTCCAGTGGTGGGTTTCAAAATTTTTTACTACCAGTTCTGTGGATGTGACTTGGTGGGTGTGGCATGGCTTGGTGGGTGACACTTGGTGGATGTGGCAGGGGAAGGATACTGTAAAATCTCCATTCCCTCCCCACTCCAGGGAAAGGTTGCTGCAAAATCCCCATTTCCTCCCGATCAGCTGGGACTCAGGAGGCAAAGAATAGATGGGGGCGGGGCCAGTCAGTATTTTTACTACCGGTTCTCTGAACTACTCAAAATTTCCGCTACTGGTTCTCCAGAACTGGTCAGAACCTGCTGAAACCCACCTCTCCAGAAAAATTCACTGAAGTATGTGTTTATAAATGAAAATGTTAATGATAATGGTGATTTTTCATTCCTTACAAATAGCAATACCAATAGCACTTAGACTTATATACCACTTCACAGTGCTTTACAGCCCTCTCTAAGCAGTTTTACAGAGTCAGCATATTGCCCCCAATAACAATCTGGGTCCTCATTTTTCTGACCTCAGAAGGATAGAAGGCTGAGTCAACCTTGAGCCAGTCAGGATCGAAGTGCTAAACTGCTGGTAACCAGCAGTCAGCAGAAGTAGCCTGCAGTACTGCATTCTGACCACTGTGCCACCACGGCTGTTGGTGAAGAAATGAACAAATGAAGATTGTTTCATACCTTACTGAGAAGTAATCATACTCACTCTTGCTGAGAATTATATCCAGTGGTGGGATTCAACCGGTATAACAACTGGTTTGCTGAGTGCGCTCGGCACATGCACAATTTGTTTCCAAACTGGTCTAAAACTTACCTTCGACTGCAGCCCCAGTGAGTAATACAGCTGAGGCGCGGCAATCCGCTCTGCTGCGCGTATCAACTGGGCTTCAAAAAAAAAAAAGAAAAGAAAAGAAAGGTCAGTATAGTGCAGGGGCGGGCAGGCAGGCTCACATGATCATCGGAGCGAACCAGTTCGCTCTCAGCTGATTGTCGGAGCAACTGCCTTGCCTGAACTGGTCCGAATAGGCTGAATCTCACCCCTGATTATATTGACCATTCCCACTGGTGAGACTGGGAGGATATGTTATGGATCTTATTGTTTAAGGAATTTCATGGTGGGGTCTAGGAAAAGAGCCTTCTCTGCCACTGCCCCTTCTCTAGGTCTTGTCCTCAGTGGTGAGTTTGGCCCTCACTCTTCTGTCCTTCTGGAAGAATGTGATGACCTGGCTTTGCTAATTGGCGTGGGAATCGAAGAGTGGCATGCAACCCTCACAGTGGCCCTTTACCTCACTTCTTAAACTCTGTTTTTATTCTGTTCTTCACTCTATTTTATACTTTCAATTATGTCTCTTTTATAAAGTTTTATGGCTGTATTTGTAAATCACTCAGGTTCACTTGAACCTGGGTGGTGCCTACATTTAATAGATAAATAAATAAAAGCAGACCTAGAGGCAAGAGGGCACATTAAAGAGAGTTTTAAAAAATGTTTTATGCACATAGAAGGCCCCGTAAAATATTGAAAACCATTGTCTAGCATTTTTATGGTGAGCATATTAACATGTTTGCTGCATAGTTTCATCGCTTTATTGCCTTCATCACTTATATTTTAAAACATCTCAGAAGACAGTGAGTTCCCCAGTGAAGAACCCATCAAAACTGGGGGAAAAAAATCCATTTTGGGGTACCTGCCCTGAGCTCCAAAATATCTGCAAAGAGTTGAAATGTGGTGGATGGGCATGTAGGAAAAGGCACACGATATATTTCCCATCTTGTATTTTAAAAAGGCAGCAAAGAAATCTGATTGTAAAGATAAACTATGGTATAAAATAATATTTTTGTTGTCTTTTGTGTTGTGAGTTCATGGTGGTTGACATGGAATGGAAACAAAGATATGCTTTGCAAAGATAGATGCACGTGGTAGTTATAAAACAGCAATGAATTTTAGGAATGCAAGAAAAACCTTATTGGATGAGGTTAAAAAGGCATGTAGCCTTCTTATTCTGTTTTATTCTGTTAAAGCTATCTAGAATAGATGTTTGGATCTGGGAGCAATAGATAAGGAAAGAGTTTTCAGATTTGTAGAAGCTAAATGACTGCTATTAGTTTCAGTTTGAAATTGGATCATTGCAATGCTGTTCTAGCATGTCGATTCAGAAATAAAACTTACAGACCATATTGGGTCTTATTGGGACTTATTACCACAGAATGGCAGAGAATAATGGCTTTTGCATGTTTTGCATAAATCTGAATGGGGCTTTGGAAAATATAGAACCATAACATCTTTCTAATTTGAACACATAGCCTTTGGTTCTACCATCTCTATCTCTCTAGTTTATCTTTATTATAATTTTAAATACAATACAATGTGAAGGATCAAAAGGAAGTAGAAGTAAAAATAAGAAAAAAGAAAAAAGGAAGAAAAGATAGAATGATGACTTCTACTCCTTTTTTTCTATTGAATAATTGCCACCTTACTCCATTTCCCTTCCATTTTTTTTACTTTGTATTTTCCTTCCCCCTTCCCTTTTAACCCTTTTTAGAATAACAGAGTTGGAAGGGACCTTGGAGGTCTTCTAGTCCAACCTCCTGTTTAGGCAGGAAACCCTACACCAGGGGTGAAATGCTCCCGGTTTGGACCGGATCACCCGATCCGGTAGCGATGGAGGCGGATGGTTCAGAGAACCAGTAGCAAAAATCCTTGATTTTGCTGAGCCGCGCAATCATCAGAGGCTTTTTAAAAATTTTTAAAAGTATTTTTTTTACAACCTCTTCGGTCGAAAAAATGCTTTTAAAAGTAAAAAAAAAAGCCTCTGATGATCACGCAGCTCAGCTGGGATCATCAAAGGCTTTTAAAAGCCTCTGATGATCCCAGCTGAGTTGCCTGATCGGCAGAGGCTTTTAAAAGAAAAAAAACTTCTGCCGATCAGGCAACTCAGCTGGGATCGTCAGAGCCTTTTAAAAGCATTTTTTTACAACCTCTTCGCCAAAGAGGTTGTAGAAAATATGGTTTTAAAAGTAAAAAAATAAATAAATTGGCCACGCCCACCCAGTCACATTACCTCCCCCCACCACCAAGCCACACCCACAGAACCGGTAGTAACAAATTTTAGATTTCACCACTGCCCTACACCACTTCAGTCAAATAGTTATCCAATTTTAGTCCCCAAATCTATAAATCATTAATTTCTTTCAACAACAAGTTCATATATGGTTGTTATTCTTTTAAAAAGGTTATTGGTTTTTTCCCCCTTGATGAAACTCGTCACTTTGATCCTTTCTGCAAGCTCAGTCAAGTTTAAAATCTAATCTTCCACTGTGGATATTTCATTATTCTTCCTTCTTTCTACATACAGTAATTTTGCCACAGTTACCATATATATATTAATTTCCCATATTTACTAGTTCAATGTCCATGGAACCAAATATAAACAATTCTGGTTTCATCTTAATGTTAATCTGCAATATCTCTTGGATCATTGTATAGATTTCAACACATAATTTCTTTGCTTTTTTTTTTTTTTTTTTTTTACAATCCAGAGATAGTCTTTGGTTCTCAATGGTAGCATGATAGCGCTGGTACTTGGAGGCTTGTTATTAAACTCCTGGGAAACTTAAGAATACAGCTGAAAACACACTTTTTTTCATTTTTATTATACAAAGAAGAAAAGAAAATAGGAAATTAAGGGAAGGAAAGGGAATAGGAGAAATGGATCCTATTGTTGGGTGTGAGATACAAGGGGGAAGAGAAAAAGAAAGAAAAGGGGGCATTGACTTCCAACTCTTCCTCACACAGTAGAAGATAAACACTCCAACCTCAACTTTTTGCTTTTACACATTAATATGTGTAAAGTTTCTGATCAACAAAACCGAGATCAAAGTTTTATTTTTTTCTTCACAAGCACAAATTCCAGCTGAAAACACACTTCAAATTCATCCCACTTTCAGCAAAACCTGTTTAAAATGAGGGTAAAGGAAACAGTCTACATTTCTCTATCCCCCTCTCCCCTGTATTTCATCTTTTATTATATGCTTAGCTTATTAAAAGAGAAGAAGAATATTTCAAGTAAATCAGCACTTCCTGACCTCAGCTGCATTCAGTTATGGACAGCCAGTGTCAAGAAAATGCTGTTCCCTATTAAAACAAGAGAAAAAGGTCACTGCATCTGTATTTGCAGTTGAATCTGAAGTGATCTAAATATGCAGAAAGTTCTCTAACTCTCTGCCCCAATTAAATCCCAATAAATGACACAATTACTTGCAAAACTCCATGTACTATATCCAACCTGGTTCTCCTGGGACACTTCCAGACATTTGTTAGAGATGATAGATAGATAGATAGATAGATAGATAGATAGATAGATAGATAGATAGATAGATAATAAATAAATAAATAAATAAATTTCTATACCGCCCTTCTCCCGAAGGACTCAGGGCGGTGTACAGCCTATTAAAAAACACAAAGACAAACATCAGTTAAAAATAATTAAAATTATTACATAATTTGGCTGAAATTTAAAACCCCCAAAATTTAAAACCCAATTTAAAAATCATTAAATTGATAGCCCAGCTTGGCGGAACAGCAAGGTCTTGAGGGCACAGCGAAATACACGGAGGTTGGAGATCTTGCGCATTTCTGGGGGCAGTTCATTCCACAGATGGTTGGTGCTGGCCTCTCAGGAGATGACACGAGGAATTATAAATGCTTCATTGAGTGAGGGTGACTTTCCCGCCGCCTTGAAAGAGGCGGTGGTGAGGCCTCTCCTCAAGAAGCCTTCCCTGGACCCGGCAGTGTTAGCAAATTATCATCCAGTCTCCAACCTTTGTTTTGTGGCAAAGGTTGTTGAGAGTGTGGTGGCGTGAAAGCTTCCCTAGTACCTGGATGAAACGGTTTATCTGGATCCATTCCAGTCGGGCTTCAGGCCTGGGTACAGCATGGAAATGGCATTGGTCGCATTGGTTGATGATCTCTGGAGGGCTCGGGACAGGGGTTGTTCCTCTGTTCTGGTCCTATTAGACTTCTCAGGGGCTTTTGATACCATCGACCATGATATCATGCTGCACCGGTTGGAAGAGTTGGGGGTGGGCGGCACCGTGTTGTGGTGGTTCTCCTCCTTTCTCTCTGACCGGTCACAGTCTGTGTTGGTGGGGGGCAGAGGTCAACCCCGAGGCACCTTATATGTGGGGTGCCACAAAGGTCGGGCTTCTCACCCCTTGTGTTCAACATTTATGTGAAGCCACTGTACGCTGATGATACTCAGCTGTACATCTCCATCCCGGACCACCCCAATTATGCCCTTGAAGTGATGTCCCGGTGCCTGGAGGCGTGCGGATCTGGATGGGGAGAAACAGACTCAGGGTCAACCCATCCAAGACTAGCTGTGATTTCCGGCATCCCAATATAATCAGTTGGTGCTATCACTGACTATTGGGGGCAAGTCATTGGCCCCCACGGAGAGGGCTCGCAACTTGGGTGTCCTCCAGGATTCACGGCTGTCTTTAGAATAGCATTTGACAGCTGTGGCCGGGAGGACTTTTTATCAGGTCCGCCTGATTCACCAGTTGCGTCCCTTTCTGGATTGGGACTCCTTACGCACGGTCACTCTTGCCTTCATTACTTCCCGCCTGGACTACTGTAATGCTCTCTACATGGGGCTCCCCTTGAGGAGCACCCGGTGGCTCCAACTGGTTCAGAGTGCAGCCATGTGGGTGGTTATGGGAGCGACGTGGTGATCCCATGTAACACCTCTCCTGCGTGAGCTACACTGGCTCCCGTTGGTCTTCCAGGTGCGCTTCAAGGTTTTGGTTATCACCTTTAGAGTGCTCCATGGCTTAGGACCTGGTTACTTATGGGACCACCTTCTGCCACCAGTAGCCTCTCACCGGCCAGTACACTCACATAGAGAGGGGCTCCTCAGGGTGCCATCGGCCAAATAGTGTTGATTGGGGGCCCCCAGGGGGAGAGCCTTCTCTGTGGGGGCACCTGCCATCTGGAATGAGCTCCCTCCGGAGATATGGATGATCCTGGATTTACACACCTTCCGCCGTGCCCTCAAGATCTTTTTATTTCAGCAGGCTGGCCTGGCCTAACTTCCCTTTTAAATTGTAAATTGTAAATTTGTTTTAAAATATTAGGGGTGTTTTAATTTGTTTTGGGCCAAATTAGCTAATGGGTTTTTATATTGTCTTTTAAATTTTGTAGTTTGCGTGTTTTATCTTTTTGGCTGTTCACCGCCCTGAGTCCTTCGGGAGTAGGGCGGTATATAAATCCAATAAAATAAAATAAATAAAATAAAAAATAAATAAATAAATTATAGCTACCTTTTTTCTAATCAACAATTTTCATAATAATAATAATAATAATAATAATAATAATAATAATAATAATAATAATAATAATAATAATTTTATTTCTATATCGCTCTTCTCCCGAAGGACTCAGGGTGGTGTACAGCCTATTTAAAAACACAAGACAAAACAGGTCTACCAACTATGAATCCAAAGGCCATGAACCATGGCCTTTTTAAAATTGTCACTAATATTTTCCCCCCTACTGAGTTGTCTGTTATTCAACATCGTCCAAATCCATCTTTAGCACCATTCAGCCTTTTCTATCCTTTATACCAGATGGTATCAAAAACTAATTAATACTAGTTGAGATGTGGGAAAAACAATGATTTGATCACCTTGGCTGTCTTGAGGCTCTCCACATATGTTAGGCTGAAATTCTCATTATACCCAGCAAGTATAAGTAAGAACAATGGGAACTCTAGTCCATTACATTTGGAGAGAAACATTATTAAGGAAGGCTACCCTATAAAATCCATGTCGGAAATAAAAACTCTTTTGTTTAAAGCCTTTTATATTTACAAGTTGTCATTGTACTTCTGGCAAAAAGGATTTAGGAGAAGTTTTTCTCCCATGCATATTATTGAATTATGTTTCCAAGCTGTGATCAGATAAGAAATATTACTTTCTGGAACACTCCATAATGATACTATATTATGGGAATTTGCAAAATTGGCTATTCTACCAAGAAACCAAATTTGTAATAGCTGTGTTCATTACTATTCATAGTTACTAGGTATCACATTATTTACCTAGTTGATTAGAATGGAATGATATTTCAGAAAAAAACAAAAAACCCACAATAACAACAACTTTCAACTTTTTTTCAACTTTCTATAGTCATGTACAACTAAATAAACATTTTGGAAACATGATGATAACCCAATTGAATATGTACCTTTGACAAAATAGCAAATCTAAGAACAAGCTTGATTAAGAATATTTGTGAATAAAAATCTCTGAATCTTAAGTTGCTAAAGGCAACTGGATCTCTAGCCTAATACTACTAACGATAGCACTTAGACTTATATACTGCTTCACAGTGCCTTATCTCTAAGCAGTTTACAGAGTCAGCATATTGCCTCCAACAATCTGGGTCATCATTTTACCAACCTTGGAAGGATGGAAGGCTGAGTCAACCTTGAACTGGTCAGGATCAAACTCCTGGTGCATGGGCAGAGTTAGCCTGCAATACTGCATTCTAACCACTATGCCACCATGGCTCCTCTAATAAATAATAATAAATCTAATAACACCCCATGTTTAGATATTCACAATTGCAATCCTTATTTGAATTTTTAAAGTAATTTTAGTGAGATCACAGTTTCACCACATTTGGATTCATAGTTGGTAGACCTGTTTCCTACTGTCAATTTTTTAAAAAACTTTAGTGTTCACATGGCTACTTGCAGTACTATTTCTGTATTGCAATGATCCAATTTTCAGTCACAAATCCAGCCAGTGGTTGAATGGTGGTGAACTTGGGCAGATTGTGGTTGTCCAGTTTATGAATCTCCAGAGATGCCCAACATTTGAGAATTGCTGGATTAAGGAGAAGGCAGCTGATGTTCTATTGATGTTGTGGGAATCCAGACAAAGTTGAAGGCAGCTGAGGTCCAACAGCGGGAAGCAGGATCAGAAAGAGAGTTTTGCAGAACTGATTGGCTGATGGAAAAGGCAGTTATCTTTGGAAAAGAAAGATATGGAATCAGTGACCAAGCTGCTGGAATAACAAGAAACTGAAGAAAGAGTTAGATTTATTTTCGTTCTTTTCCCCCCCTTCTTCTCTTGGCTAAAAGTTAGCTTGAGAAGTGAAAATACTGAAGCTGTCTAACAAAGTGAGCATATGAAAGCTGTGATAAAGAATACCTGTGTGAAAGAGAGAAAGCCAGTTAAGAAACTGCAAATAGCTTTGTACGAAAATGTATGGATAGTTTGTTAAGGAACAGTATATATTAGAAACAAACACAAAGTATTTACTCACAAAGCAGTGGCACAATAAACATGTTAATTTAGAGAAGCTCTCTCTCTGTCTCTCTCTCTCTCTCTGTCTGTCTGTCTCTCTCTTTTGTGTCCCCAAATAGACAATTCAATTGCCATTTGCAGGTAATTTCCCTGCTGTAGTCTGAAATTTATTTTTTGTTTTTTGACTTGGGAACAGAAATGTGGTTTAATATTTGTTGGTTCAATTTGGACACTCAAAGCTTATTACACCTACCTTTTTGTTTAAATCATCTTCCCACTGTGTCCCAACCCAGTAAGGTTACCAACCTTACTTATCTTTTGGGTAACTCTGAAGACTTTGAAGAACGTAAAAAAGAATTAAGGAACAGCGAACGTCTCCCTTTCTTTCTTTCCCTCTCTCCCAAGTCCAGTGCAGCTGTTCTTTAACTTTCTGACTATGTTGGCACATGGGGGAATTGGAGCTTGTGGATGTGTAAAACAGATCTGATAGGGCCACATAATAAAACACAGCACCATAAAATATGACAGCACCTTGGCTTTCCAGCATGCCAGCGGGTAATCAGGACAGTAACTGAATAAGATGCATTATTTTATACAGATTTCACTGAATAGTTTAATAATAATCCCAACCTGCCAGCCTGCTGACTGTTTCACCACCCAGGCACTGCTTGCCATTTAGTTTTCCTGGTTTGAATGGGAGCCTCTTAATTTCCAAAGCAATTTGCCAGCTTTTGTTCAGTCCCCTCCCTGGCCATTTTCCATGTCATTGCTCTTTTCTCTACATTCTCTAGGTCTAGCCTCAAAAATGCTTCAGCTTTGCCAACTTGACTGTAAAGCTGCAGTCACAAGAAAGTGGCTTCTAATGGTGCTTGAATATCTAACCGTAATATGTGTGGGAATGGGTCACCCTGTGCCTGAGGCCAAGTTTATATCTTTCCAACATAATCAGCGGCAAAGAGATTTAAGTGACTGATCATTCTTCAATAGTGGCAATGTTCACGCCAAGGCATAATGGCAGCTTCGGGTTGAGGGGACCACCAAGATGTTGAAGTGCCTACCAAGCTTTGAAAAACAAAGTATGACAAAGACCAGAAAAAATCAGAGTGTGGGAAATCAGAGTAGGGTTAATGGTCTGAGAAGAAAAACTTCACAATTTTAATGACTCCCCTAATGCTTCTCCAGTGCGGTCCTCTTGCTTTCTGTTGTAATTTTGCATGAAGCCTGCGCAGAACTAAGGGCTAGGAATTTGTCCTAAATTTAAGGAGCATATTGGAGTTATCTAACGAATTTAAATTATTACTTAATTATTTAAGGAACTATTTAAGGAATTTAAAATTCCAGAATTATTAATCAGAGCATGGTAATGTATCTTCTAAAGGATGGAATTATTTTAAAGATCTCCTTAAAAATGTAAAAATAATGACGTTACAACCGCATTGTATTTCTGCCAAAGTGGCATGAACATTCTTTCCCCTTACTTTAGGAATATTAGAGGCAGCATTCAAATGACCAATTAATGGACATTGCTCCCATAATGTTGGTTCTGTGGATCAAATATTGGATAAGTGAGATCAATGATTCAAGACTATTTTGATTTTTATAAAACCATGAAATGGTGTTTAGGGTTTCAGTATTACAGTAGTCTGTGGTGTCTGATTTTCCTCTGGGATAGCCAACAACCTTCAAAAGTATCTGAAGCATTTTTGGCAAGATTTTCTTGTTTGCTAGGGTCATACACAAAAAGCCATCTCCAAGGTTAGGAATTTGTTTTAAAAATCTGTTTTACCCATTTATGCAACCTGCCTAAAGACTTTAAAAAACTGCGATTTCTAAATAATGTGAAATACATCACAGGAAAATATATATCAGTATGAATAATTGTTGAGATAGAAAATTCAATAAATTAAGACTTTTTGGATACTAGAGAAATATACATTAATCACACATGGGTAATAATGTTTCAGTTGAAATAATGTCTATACTGCAATGTATTTATGAACAAAAATGGCAAATAATCAAAAGCAACACAGGTATATTACATGTTTACAATATTGAGAAATAAAATATAAAGTTACTATAAATAAATAAAATGCTGAACTCAGATTCAAATCCCTAAAGAGACAAAAAGCTCATTGGGTAAAACTCTAGGCATCAACATTATTGCTTTATTATAAAGATCATTCCATGGCCTTTAATATCTCATAACTTGAAGTGCATGTAAACAATTTACTTTTAATACAGCTAGTTGATCTGATCATGATGGTAAAGAATATAAAGGTTACAAATTTGGAGTTTCTGAACATCATGCAGATTGAAATGAACTCTGAGTGTGTTGCTCCCACACTTGTACCACTCAAAAGCCAACTCTTATTGGAAGTAGGATTATGATTATCACATTCTGCTTATGAGCTTCTAAGACACCTTTGGATGAACATTGGGAAAAACAGAATACTAGACAAGAATGGCTCTTTTCTTTGTTCTGCTCTAGAAGATCGTTCTTCATATACCAACACTGTAACATTACATCTACGTTTTGTTGCATTCCGGAGATAAGTAGACAAGTGACTCAGGGGTGGGTTGTATTTACCTTTACTACTGGTTTGCAATGGGGCCATGCACGCTTGCTTCGCTCGTGCACATGCACACGATGACCCCGACAGTCAGTGGGCGGAGCCTCCCGCCGGTTTTACTACCAGTTCTTGCGAACCAGTCCGAACCGGGGGCAATCCACCACTGAAGTGACTGGAGTTTCTGGATCACTGTATAACTGACAATATGTTTTGATTACTATCTTCCTAGTAAGGACAAAAGCAGCCATTCCCTTCTCCTAATTAACCCATTCGAATTTTCAATAAACTGTAACAAAAATATAAATTGTATATCTAATTTGTAGTTGTTGGACCGTCAAAGTAAGTGGCATGTAAGATGTCACTTGTTCCATCCCCTGAACTACCAGCCTTTCTTCCAACAATTTAAAAACCAAAATATAGTAGATTTTTTTAAAAAAAAACATCTTAAGTTACTGCCAGGATATAGCAGCTGCCATTAGTAAGAAATAACTGAATATATACTGCATTTGCATAGTAGGTAAGATATATTTACATATTATACTCTGGGGGAGACTATCTGGTCCTTTTTAAATATTTTAGATCAGGGGTATCAAACTGGTGGCCAGTGGGCTGGATGTGTCATGGGCAGGCCATGCCCACATCACTCCGTGAATGGGAAAAATATCGCAAAATATCAGGTGACAGCAACGTGACGTGGCGAGTTTGATGCTAGTATTTTAGACAATAATTCCTCTCAACCATGACCATTGGCTACATAGTCCAAAAGATCTAGATTCTTTTGTATTGCCCATTTCTACTTAAGTACAGTATGAATACTATGAATAGAGTCTGCATAGGTAAAATACAGTTACGCTATGAAAAATGCTAAGAAAAAAAATCCTGCAAAAATTGAAACAGAGACAAAATAGGAAGAATGAATTTTCAGAGACTGTAACAACTTTTTCTAATTTGAGGATAGACTTAATGATTATTAAAGTCAACATTTCCCTTGTTTCCTTTCCCAATATTATAAGCTCAAAAAAATTAATTGTTCCCTATTATACCACATCATGATGGTCTTTGTCTTGAGTTGGCATGCATACTTACTTAAGATTGCTCACTAAAGCTCTCCAGGTATGTAGGGGAGAGGGATGGAGATACTATCATTACACTACCCAGCCTCTGTGGTAGAATGTAGTCTGGATTTCCAGGAGGGAGGGGCTGCATGCCAGAGGGCAAAGAGGCAGCAGAGGTTGGAATGTTTGGTCAGGAGGGAGCAGGTAAAAATAGCTCCTCCATAGCAATTCTTAGATTATATCTACAATTATGCAGACAGTTTCTTTAGTCTGGCAAGATTCTGTCTATTGGTGAAGAACAATATGGGAAATTACTCAGAAATTAACTTTGTTCTTGGTTCTTGGGGTCTGACAGTTTCCGCCTTCAGAAGTTTCCATATTTGGTAAATGTTTCCATATGATTTATTTAATAATAATAATATTCATAAGCACAAACTGCACAGAATGGTTTCTAAGAACTCTGTGCATATGCTCCTCTGTGATATCCAAGAAACGGACACTGAGCATGCTGATAATCTCCCTCCCATGTTTAAGGACATCTCTATAGGGCCACTTTTTATCTACTCAGACTGTTTGGTGTCTTACCATCAACTTCAATAAGAGCAGTCATGCATTGATTGAAAAGACACAATAGAGGATTTGTCTGCCTGAGTAGCTCAACCGTTTATCTTTAATGAATTTCAACATTTTGGATCATCAGGAAAATTAACCCGTATTGAAGTCTTTTTGAATGAAGTTGAGCTAAAGTTATTCCTGATGAAACTCAGTTATTTCAAATGGATTTAAGCAGGCCTGTCTCATGATTTTAGTTGTGACCCAGGTGGTCAAGGTGTAGAACTAAAATTGAGGCAATCTAGGTTCAAGTCTACACTCAGTCCAAGAAGCTCATGGAGTAACTTTGCATCAGATACTCTCAACATACCTCATAACGTTTTGTGTGGGGATAAAATGAAGGGAAACTTCCATGTAAACTGTCTTGAGCTGCCTCCACTTGCTGATGAAAGATGAGATATAAATGTATTTATCAAATAAACAAATATTACGCACAGGTATACATATTCTAAATTGGGGTACTGGAAATAAAATAGACAGTTTCAGTATTTTTAATTAGAGAGCTTATTAACAAATCTAATTCATTTCAAGGGGAACCTGCTTCCAAGGAAAACTATCTAAGGTTGCCAATCTAAAATTGAGTCAATGTGTTCCTTTAAAAATAATAATAACAATCTCCATTTGCAGTGTCTTTACATTAATATGAAGGCTGTTGTTACTGAAACATAATTAAAGGAAGTGTTATGATCTAAAAAGACCATAGAGTTGAAGGAGGGGGAAGAACACAGAGATCTGGTTGTTGTTCCATTCCATATCTATATCAAATGAAATAAATAGGCCTCGTTTTCTGTGCAACATTCCTTAACATGCATTTTTGTGGATGGTGAATGCATCTTCCCCAAATATATTTAATTTGGGGAATTAAATTTATAGAGTGACTCTGGCTGGCTTACAAATGATAAAAAGATAAGTATAAAAACAATTAAAATTAAGAAGAGCTATATAAACACTAAAACCAAGAGGCTGGACAGCATGAGGATGAGGTCTTCTTCTTACCCCATCAACCACCTCTGGTAGACAGCACCCCTCTCAGGGCCCCAAGCTAATTGATAAAACCAGGTTTTAATGCTCTTCCAGAAAGCCAAAGGGTAGGACCAGATCTTCCTCTGGCAGAATGTTCTCAAGGCCTGGGCCACAGCAGAAAAGGCTCTTCTCCTTCATAACACCAGCAACAATTCATTCACTGATGGGATCCATAGCAGGGCCCTTCCACAGGAATGAATGAGGTGGGTTAGTCCCATTAGGGAGAGACACTTCCTCAGATACAAGCAGTTTTACTACCAAATATAGTTTTACTGCCAAATATGCATTCTGCATAGCAGAGGTGAAATCCAGCAGGTTCTAACAGGTTCTGGAGAAGTTCAGAGATCCAGCAAATACCACCACTGGCTGGCTCCAGAGTGGGGTGGGAATGGAGATTTTGCAATATCCTTCCCCTGGAGTGGGATGGGAATGGAGATTTTGCAATATCCTCCCTCTGGAGTGGGGTGGGAATGGAGATTTTGCAGCATCCTTCCCCTGCCATGCCCACCAAACCACATCATGCCCACCAAACCACACCCACAGAACCGGTAGGGAAACATTTTGGATTTCACCCCTGCTGCATAGATTTTTTTTTTCATCTTGCAAGACCAGCATTAGGAGATCCTGTAGACCACGGCTGTCAAACTCAAGGGCCGGGGGCCAAATCCGGCCTGCGGGGTGCTTAGATCTGGCCCATGGGGCTGCCCTGGAAACAGCAAAGGACCAGTCCGCAGTGCCTCTGCCAGCAAAAATGCAGCTCAGGAGCCGTTTTTCACTGGCAGAGCACTTGGGACACTACAGGCGCCCCCGACACGAGCGGCGTCGAGCTGGCCATGCCCACCCTGGCCATGTCCACCCCAGCCCCCCAAAGTCAAACACAACCCTGATGCGGCTGTCAATAAAATCAAGTTTGAACCCCTACTGTAGACGGTGCATCTGTTTCTATCATAATGGATTATTTTTCATTAGACCAGTTGTTTCCTTTGAAAAGAAATTGGTGAGAGATTTCTGTGGACTTCCTATTTGAGGCGGTTGAAGCAACTTCACCAGCACATGCAACTGGCTGGCAGAAGGACAGTTGTTCCAATGAAGAGGCAAGATGGATCCAACACAATGATCAAAGTTAGAAGCAAGTGGAAGAGCAGATCCTTCTGAGGGCCTTAATCCCATTAATGCAAGAATTCACTTTTGATTCAGTTAAGCAATGATATATTTCATTTTGTCAACTTCAGTTTAATTTTCCGTTCCTAAGAATGGTCTACTCACAAAGCATCGACTATGAATGCATAATTGCAGCAGGCTGTTACATATGGTTGTGATGATATTCATAATAAGGGAAAATAAGCGGCAGGTCGTAGGCTACTTCAATAATCCAAGATCTCTTTTTTGGGCCATTGTTTCTGGAACCTCACATTTATTCATATTAGTTCCATTTATTCTTTTCAATGCTGTGCCCAATTCCTGTCTTTTTCTTGGGGCGGGACATGAGGGGAAGACAAGGCCTTAAAAATTAAATACAGAACTGTCATGTAGTGAACAATTAACACTTATATAACGTAGCTGGCACATTTTAGTGCCTTTGTATTAAAAGCCAGGCCTTATGGAGAGCATAAATTTAATGGTGAGTCTCTACTGACCAAAACTATGAAGTTGTTGTGGTCTGCCAGCAGCCTGAGTCGGACAGCAATGAGGCTGAGGAAGAACATGGGCCAGTCCTGGAGGCTGTGGAAGGCCCGGATGAGGGCTCTGCATCGGAGGCAGAGATGGGGCCAGGGCCATCGGGGATGATGTGCAGACTTCGGAGCCTCCAGAGGCTGACAGTAGAGAGGCAGAGAACAGGAGGAGCCTGTTCCTAGTGCACATATGAAAAAAGCTGCCAGAAGGCAGGAGCAGCTAAAGCAGAGTGGACGACTCAGGAGTAGGGCCAAGAGATGATTGACCCCTCCCATAAGGCTTAAAAGACCAGCAATGGCTCTTTGCCTCTTGGCCGGAAAACAACCATTGAGAGAATTGCTTCTTGTTTGGCTGTAGTTATTTCTTGTTTCTGAACTGTTGCCAAGAAAAGCCTTTGGCAGTTTGCCTAATTATCCCAAGGTCAGAGATAAACTAAAGACTGGTGTTTTAAGGACTTTGCTTTCATTTCATTTAGAATACGCTGAGAATGAATTAATTCTCAGCTGTTTTAATAAAATCTGTTTGTTTTTGGAACTGTTTTGCATTTAATATCAACTACGTAGGCCTGGGTCACAACAGAAGTATTATATGAAATTTTGGGCCATGCTTTTATAAAAACAAGAATCCGACAGGATAAATGGATTATCATATGCATCATTTTATATAAACAGAAAGAGATCAAGCTGAGTCGGAGTATAGTATATATGAATAGAAAATAATTAGACCGGGTGTCAGGTATTATGTTGAAACCAGAATGGCAGATTTAAATTGGCTGTTGAAAGCAATATCATGTTCTTCTTTCATGAAATACAGTTCCCAGTACTCCTCCATGTTATTGACACAGTGATTGGATAGCAGAAGTGAAACATAAGAAATTATAAAGTTACATCATGTGTTACCTTAACTGCACGTAACAATGCAATAGACATTTGGATAATTAAGTTGACATTGTCATCAGCACATTCCAAGAGTTTTTTAAACTATTTCCTTCAATGAAAACATAACCTTACAAGCAACAATTTACTTGGCTATTTCAGATTAATTCCTGTCTTCTAAATTTCTTTACATCTTTTGGCCACGTACATGAAACCTCTTGGAGGAGTTAGGAATGAGTCCATAGAGTGAAAAGTTGAAAGGCTCAAGTTTCCTTTCCAAGAAGCCCTATGGCTTGGTGGGCATGGCAGGGGAAGGATACTGCAAAATCTTCATTTCCACCCCACTCCAGGGGAAGGATACTGCAAAATCACATTCCCACCCCACTCTAGGGCCAGCCAGAGGTGGTATTTGCCAGTTCTTTGAACTACTCAAAATTTCTGCTACTGGTTCTCCAGAACCTATCAAAACCTGCTGAATAGCACCCCTGCCTTAGTCCTGTATTCCTGCCTTGTTATAACTACTTGGCAGTGACTGACACTGCCATCTTTGATCCAGAGGAATTCCTGTACCTTGCCTGCTCCCCTTAAACCTGGCATATGAAAGATCCCAAGTGATTTTGGGCCTTACTGGCATGTCCAAAGAGAAAAGAAGATGATAACAATGAAATCAATTCTATAGTATCATCTCCTAGGTCTGTAGCATAAAGTATACAACTAGTACAATCGGTTTGTTATAGATTAATCTCACACAAAAATAAAACACATTTTTTTTTGAAAAATAAAATGAGGATGAGTAAAGATTCTTTTTGAGCTATAAGTAGCTACAGGTCAAATATTCAGTGGCAAAGGAATATATATATAAGCTGTTCAAAACAACATCTGAAAAGGATCTCATATAGAAAACTGGAACAATGTAAAGTTCTCTGCAGAGTACCAGATAACAAACATTCTTTTCTCAAAATATCTTCAGGGATATAAATAATACTGGATAGAAAAATTTGATCCAGCCTGTCATACAATAACAAGAAGCTTCTTCTTAAATGTTTTCCATATGAGGGAAAGCAGGCTGTTACTTGGCACATGTATATATTATAGTATTTGTCCTCATAATAATGTGCCTTAATAATCAAAGCAAAGATACCACTTTGACCATGTTTAAATTTATTTCCATTAAATAATCCCATACAGCTGCCAAGGGCCACATCTGATGACTCCCGATGAGGAGATTGGTAGCCATGTAGCTAGAGGACTGTATCTATTATACTACCTGAGACTTTTCAGGAAACAACAACTGAATGAAAAACTGCTGGTGGCCTTCTACCGCTGCACCATAGAGAGTATTTTAATTTGCCAATTGCACAGTGCCCAGAGGATCATTGGTTGCCCTCTCTCCTCCTTGGAAGAGCTTTATAGCTCCCGCTGCCTTAAGAAAGTTCAAAACATTCTTAAAGATCCATCTCATCCTGGGCACCCTTTTTTTGAACTATTACCATCTGGCAGACGGTACAGAATAATAAAAACAAGGACAAATAGGCTGAAAAACAGCTTCTATTCCAGGGCAATAACCATATTGAATTCTACGATATAGTGCAATATCGGGTTTTCAATTTCAATTATATAGAATGTAAAGGATGTATGTTTGTGTTTTTATAGTTATAATGTACACTGAAGAGGGCATTTAATTTTGTTGGACCATGTGCAATGACAATAAAGTAAACTATAAATTAAGTGGATATCTTCTTGTCTTCTCTTGGTACACTCTGAGAAGTTTGATTAATGCTGAATCATTCTTGAATAGCGTACATTAACAGTTTAAGTTAAGTAAATGTGATTGTTTAGTTAAGAAGGATGCTTGAAATAAGCAATTAAAAAAAGCTTAAACAATGTGTTTTAGAGAAACAAATTATTATGCAACAGAGCGTACAAGAATAATAACTCTGCCTCTTCTTTTTGATTATATTACATCTGGCAGAATTAATTGGGCAAAACATACATTTTACAAAGTACAATCATAAAATGCATTTAGCCTGTCTCCATATGTAAATCAAATTTAATTCTTGTCTCTTTGAGCAATATGAAATAAAGTAACCAAGCCTTTGTCTGCAATTTTATGTAAAATTGTACAGCACATGTGGGATTAATGGATTTCCATTTATTTTGTTAGATTATTGTAATGATGACTCTGTGAGATCTCATTATTTCTGGATTTGCTATCAGATACATGGGCTACGGACCTCATTTTGCTCATTTTTCTCAGGTTGAGATATTTTCTGTAAGTGATTAGATTACACAGAAGAGTTTTTTTTTTTTAAAGTGCTTCAGCATAATATCATAAGAATAAAACTAGGACTATTGCAAAAGATATATTTCAATACTCGATCCTGGTTCAAAACTCTGTTTTTTTTTTAAATTTTGTTGGAGGGGGATGGATGGTATTTTGCAAATGGGAAAAAATTTCAAGCAATTTTAGAAGCGGAGCGCTTACCATTAACAGCAGCTGGAGCAGCTCTTTCTATTTTTGTAACCTTTATGTTTTGCCAAGGAGAGAAGAAAGGACAACATACTGAGCTTTTCCAACATCCTCTGATGTGGAAAGTAACACTCCTTGTCTGCTATATTTGGAAAGAAGGAGGCAAAGATAATGTCATTTATCATTGTTCTTCATACAAGGCCTGATTCTACTTATGGAGCCCAAGAGGACCTGTAATAACCCCACTGGACATCCACTGTTTTCTTCCCCTCTTTTTTCTTTCCTTTGGTCACCCTGTGCTATACTAGAAGTCGGAAGTATTTTTCCTTATTTTTCAAAGACTTCGGTTCAGCCGTAACATTGACGCCATGTGTCTTCAATATATCATTTTCCTATTATCCCCTCCCTCAATCTCTCCCCCTCCCTCTCCCCCCGGGTCCTCCTTTCCTCAATTTTTCTGGAACACACTGCTATCCTGTAGATTTCAGCCAATTGCAACTTTATTTAACTCCTATTTTCTTGCAACTCCTAGGTGTCAACATGCCCACAGTCCCATTGTATTTAGGTATTGTCCTTTTTCAGCTTTGTCTCCACTGTATTAAGATGTTGTGGGGAGGAACATGGGCCAGTCCTGGAGTCTGGAGAAGGCCTGGATGAGGGCTCTATGTTGGAGGCAGAGATGGGTCCAGGACCATGTGGGAGTGATGTGCGGACTCCAGAACCTTCAGAGTCAGATAGCAGAGAGGCAGAGGAACAGGAGGAGCCTGTTCCTAGTGCGCACATGCACAGAGCTGCCAGAAGGCAAAAGGGACGACTCAGGAGTGAGGCCTGGAGATGGTTGGCCCCTCCCATAAGGCTTAAAAGAGGAGCAAAGGCACGTGGGCCCTTTGCAGGAGAGCAACATTGTTAATTCTGTTCCCAGTCAGCATCTCTGTTTGATTCTGGAATCCGTGTGGCTTTGCCAAAGAGGTCTTTGGCAGAGTGTCAAGGGAGATAAAGGTTGGTGATTATCCTGAAGGACTTCTCCCGAAGGACTTTTTGCAACTAATTGGGACTCAGCTGTGAATGAATGTAATTTACAGCTGTTGCAATAAAAGAGTTTTTTGGGACTACTCACATGTTTTAATGACTCAGGAAGTCTAGGTCACAACATTAAGATATGCCACTATCAAAAGACAGTATCAACTAATCTGTCCTCATTCTGCAGCTCCAGGTGCCATGACACTTTCAAATAATCTTTAACTTTATCCAAGGACCATAGAGAAATAATTACAAGTGATTTTTCTCATGTATGTTCTACTTCTTTGGATACAAAGTAGAAGTGGAGCCCAGCAGAAATGGGCCTTTCAAGAATAACTTTTCTGAGTGGAAGAGGGAAGCAAAAGTATTGAAACTGTAACAAAAACTAAGTTATTTATTATTATTTATTTATTAAACTTATATGCCGCCCCTCTCTGGAGACTCAGGGCTCAGGGCGGCTCACAATACATCTTTCTAATCTTCCTCCCTCCCTCCCTCCCCCTTTCCCTTTCCCTCCCTCTCTCCCTTTGACTTCTCTAGCCACTCAACCAAGTGGCTTAAAATTCTAAAAATATAAAACAATTTAAAAAAACATTAAAGCAATAAAAACATACATGAAATAAACAAGTATAAACAGTATCTGTGATTATTAAATAATAATAATAAAGCCAAGTAAGAGGAGCTTTAACACATTCCAAGCCCCAGGCCTTGATCCATAAATGGTAGGGCTTTTTAGGTAGCAACCAGTACTCTGACTCACACCCAAAAAGGAGAACCTATGCAACTCACAAAGCAAAGGTGTTACATGGGCCTGCCTCAACTTTGTCCTCACTGCTGCATTCTGGACCAGTCAAAGCTTCCAGGTGGTCTTCAGTGGCAGCCCCATGTACAGTTGTCACCATAGTCAAGCCATGAGGTGACCAGGTAGGAGTGACTATCTACAGGGTCTCCTGATCTAGGGAAGAGTGCAACTGGTGCACCAGATAAAACTGTGCAAAGACCTTCCTGGCCACAGTTGCCACCTGCCACAAGCAGGAGCTGTGGATTCAGGAAGATCCCAAAATTGGGCATCACCTTTAAATGGGTAAATGCCACTCTATCCAAGGTCAAAGATGGAATATCCCCAAATTTGAGCAGTCTAAATACCCATAGCCAATTGGTCTTAGTAGAATTGAAGAGATTGTTGCTCTGTATCCAAACTCACACAGCCTCTAGGCCCGTAGGCCAGAAGTGTCAAACTCTGTGGTCCAGATGCCTCATGCGCTGGCCACACCCACGCCCGGTTTAGCAAAGGGGGAAAAAAGTCGCGATACGTCACATGACGCCACCATGGTTATGCAAGTTTGGCATCCCTGGACTAGGCAGAACCTTGATAACTTTAATTAGTCAGCCCAGAATTGAATTGAAGGAATTCAGCTGTATTGATGGTGTATTACCTCCTTCCTCCTGATCAAGTCTATTAATGGTGCTGAATCCTAAACCAGCAGATAATCTCACTCAATGGTTTCAGGCAGATGTTGAAAAAGAGACAGAATTCTGTGGCACCCCACAAAAGAGGGGCTTGGGGAATGATCACTTTTTGCTTACTGCTAGACAGTACTGAAAAAGAAGGCCAAGTAGAATGGCTCACCCCAAAATGTTTCCAACGAAAAGCAGAAAATGTGTCCAAAGATGAAAAAAGAGCCAGTGACAAACAATGTTCTATAAAAGAATTTGTCTTCTTACACATCTGTTATCTTCTTTCAGCTGCCTGCATTTGCGGCTGCATTTCCTGACTCAAGCACTTGAAAGATGGATAAAAAAGCATGTCCAAGTCATTGACAAGAAAACAATTTTCAAGATCACCCTAGAGGCATTTTGTAAAAGCAACTGGTGTTTGGTTAAAATAAAGAGGATTTTTCAGAAAAATAGATGATAAGAAGTTTAATAGTTGAATCCACAGATGACCTGTCAAGTTTTCACCCAATGGCAGGTTTTAATTTTTTTTTGTTTTGTTCTGAACATTTTTCTCTGTCTCACAACTGTACATGAGGAGAGCACTCAGCAAATATTGTTAATGATGTTTCAGTGGAAATCCTGTGAGGGATCTAATCAAGGACAGACTGGATTTTTGCCTCAGAAAGCACAATTCAACAGTACTCTTCAAAATTGGGAGCCACTATATGGCCTCAGGAAAATGTTAAGTCCTCAGCAAGATGACGTATGGTTTCGCGTGTTGCTACCGTTCCTGATTGGTTGAAGCTTCCGGAGTTACTGAGCGGGAAGCTGCGCGACCTCCGATTGGTCGCTCTGTTTTGACAGCCGGCTATTTAAGCCGCTGTCAGCCAAATTGTTCTGCTTTTGTGTTACGAGTTGGTTGTTACTTAATAAAGGATTGTTCTAACAATCGCTTGCCCATGCCATTGTTCTACGTATAGAGCACTGGCGACGAGGATGGGATCGTGGTGTACTTCTGAGGTAAATTTGACTGTTGAAACCTCCACCACCCTCTAGAGTTACCATGTCTACCTTCTTACCGGCGTTCTCTCCTTTTGTCCCTGCCTCTGAGACGTGGGACACCTATATGGAACGTTTTGAGTGTTTTTTGCAAGCGAACGCTCTGACTGAACTTTCTAGCGACCGCAAACGGGGTTATTTCCTCAGCTCTTGTGGGAGCGAGATTTTTGCCGCTGCTAGGGCTCTAGCGGCGCCTCAGCAAGTTTTTGATGTTCCTTGGGAGACCTTGGTGGAGAAATTAAAGAACCATTTCTCCCCTACCCCGTCTCGCATCGCGCAGCGTCATGCATTCTGGCAGCGCTCACAGACAGAGGGTGAATCCGTGAACGATTACATGGCTTCCTTGCGTTCAGCAGCTCTCCATTGCGAATTCCGCGACCACTTGGACGAGATGTTGTTGGACCAGCTGGTTTGCGGTATCAAGGACTTAAAGCTACAACGGCGCCTTTTGGCTCACTCTGAGCTGACCCTCCAAGTCGCCCTGGACGAGGCCAGGGCTGCCGAAATGTCCGGTCGCTCAGCCGCTGAAATCCACCGTCATCAGACGCCCGCTCTATCGAATGCTAAACCCCTGTCAGTACATTACGAGGACTCGGATCAGGGAGAGTCCTCCGACGAGGAAAGGGAGGTGAGCCGCCTCAAGGCAACTCAGCGGAAGCGCGGCGGGTCCACCAAACTTTTTAAGTTTGCGCAGGACACCTGTTTGGGCTGCGGCGGCAACCATCGCCGTCCCGACTGCCGTTTCAAGACCGTCGTGTGCCACCGCTGCGGGAAGAGGGGCCATTTATCAAGGGTCTGCAGAGCGCCAGCCCCGATGTCCGATGTTTCCTCTGGGCCACCCCCGGAGCGCCGCCGTGGTCGGAAAGTGCCTGCTCGCCGTGAGGATTGCGTCGCTGTCACCCGCTACGAGGACCCGCCGGACATCGCTGTGGGCAACGCCACTCATGCAGCCTCTGCCAATAAGCTCTTCCTGACTGTGGGTTTGGAGGGATCAGCCTGTACAATGGAGGTGGACACCGGGTCCTCCAAGTCACTCATAGCATGGGCGACCCTCTCTAAGTTGTTGCCGGGCTTGTCTCGCAGCCGGCTCAGGCCGTGCCCTGTCCTCTTAAAGGACTACCAAGGGAAGGCTATTCCTACTCTGGGATATGATAATTTCCTGGTGTCTTTCCGCTCGTTTTCTGGTAAATTACCACTAATTATGGTTAGAGACGCCCGACCTACCCTATTAGGACTGGATTGGTTTGCCGCTTTAAATTTGTCCATCTCTGGTGTGCATAGGGTAGTCCCCGATGTTCCTTCTATTCTGGCCCGTGAGTTCGCTGACCTATTCTCGGACCAGTTGGGTAAATACACGGGTAGGCCAATATCCTTTAATTTGGACCCTCAGGTGATGCCAGTCCGCCTCAAACCGAGGAGAGTGCCTCTAGCTCTGCGCCCGCGCGTTGACGCAGAGCTTGACAAATTAGTGGCTCAGGGCATACTAGTCCCCGTGGATCATTCCGCTTGGGAGACCCCTATAGTAATTCCTTTAAAGCAGGACGGCTCAATTAGAATTTGCGCCGACTATAAATGTTCCCTAAACAAGGCGTTGCAGGCCAACCCGTACCCGGTGCCAGTGGTGCAGCACTTGCTGCACTCCCTGGGTCACGGCAAGGTATTTGCCAAGTTGGACCTGGCCCAGGCTTATCAGCAATTACCAGTTGATGAGCCAACGGCCATGGCCCAAACCATTGTCACTCATAGGGGTGCATTTAAATACACCCGGCTTCAGTTCGGAGTGAGTGTCGCCCCGGGAATATTCCAAAGCATCATGGAATGATTGCTTCAGGGAATTCCCGGGGTGGTACCCTATTTTGATGATGTCTTGGTCTCCGCTGGAGACCAAGCTGACCTCTTAGACAAGCTTCGGACCGTTCATGGCCGTCTGCGCAGCGCCGGCCTCCGCCTGAAGAAATCAAAGTGCGCCATAAGAGTTCCCCAAGTTGAATTCTTGGGGTTCCTCATCGACGCCCGGGGAATACACCCTACACCCTCCAAAGTCGCAGCTATTAAAAACGCCCCCACGCCCACCTGCAAGGCGGAGCTACAGGCGTTCCTGGGGCTCCTCAATTTTTACTCCATTTTTTTGCCTCATAAAGCATCCCTCGCCGAGCCCCTCCACCGTCTCCTAGATGCTAAGTCGCCTTGGGGGTGGAGTCGCGCTGCTGAAACGTCATTCCAAGCTGTCAAAGACGCGCTGACGTCTGAGGCAGTTCTCGTCCAATATGACGAGAGCTTACCCTTGTCCTTGACTTGCGACGCCTCGCCCTATGGCATTGGTGTCGTTCTGAGTCACGTTTTTCCTTCAGGCTTAGAGGCGCCTCTCGCCTTTTATTCCCGTACCCTTTCCGCTCTGGAAAGGAACTACAGCCAATTGGATCGTGAGGCTCTGGCGGCTGTCGCCGGGGTCAAACGATTCCATGATTATCTTTATGGCCGTTCCTTTACCCTGGTCACCGACCACAAGCCCCTTCTGGGGTTGCTGGCCAGTGATCGGCAAACCCCGGTCATGATTTCGCCCCGCATGTCCCACTGGGCGGAGTTTCTGGCCGGGTATTCCTATCGCCTGATTTACCGGCCTGGCTCAGCCATCGCAAACGCCGATGCTTTAAGCCGGTGCCCAGTGCCCGCCCCGGCCTCTGATCCGGCTCCCGCCTCATCAGTTCTTCTTGTTGAGGACTTCGATTTTCCCTTGACTGCTTCTGACATCAGCGCTGGGTCCTTGGCGGAACCTGCTGTTTCCAAAGTTTTGGATTGGGTCCGCAGGGGATGGCCTAAGGGTCCTGTGCCTGCAGATCTCCTTCCCTTTTTCAGACGATTAAATGAGCTGTCCACCCAAAGGGGTTGCCTCCTTTGGGGAAATAGGGTCGTTGTCCCTGAGGGTTTGCGTTGCCCCATTCTGGCCCACCTACACAACGCTCATCCGGGAATCGTCCGCATGAAGGGGCTGGGCCGCAGCTATGTGTGGTGGCCCGGCATGGATGGTGATATTGAGCAGTGGGTTGCTACGTGCCCCCAGTGCCAAGCATCCAGGCCTGTTTCCCCGGCAGCCCCCTCCAGGGAGTGGGAGGTCCCCAGGGCGCCTTGGGCCCAACTTCATATGAATTTCGCTGGCCCCTTCCAGGGTCATATATTCTTGGTCGTCGTAGATGCATACTCTAAATGGGTAGAATTAGCTCTTATGCACTCTACGACGACCGAAGCTGTCATCCGGGTGTTGGAAGGGTTGTTCGCAACGCATGGGCTACCTGATACCGTTGTTAGCGATAATGGACCTCAGTTTACATCAGCACAGTTCCATCGGTTTGTGGCTAAGCTGGGCATTCGCCATATGACGACAGCCCCCTTCCATCCGGCCGCGAATGGACGGGCGGAAAGGGCCGTAAGATCGGCTAAAGAGGCGCTTAGCCGCCTGGGCACCACTAATTGGCATCAGAAAATCACCCAATACTTATTAGCCCAGCACACAACCCCGTGCCCCGATTCCAAGATGAGCCCGGCTGAAATGCTCATGGGCCGACGGCTCCGGACGGTTCTCGACAGATTACACCCTGCCTATTCTCCTGAAATAACCAAGGAGTTCACGCCCCATTGCTGGGCATTCACGATTGGCGACCCTGTCTATGCACAAAACTTCGGGTCTGACAATAAATGGGTGCCAGGCCACATCTGCCAATTAACCGGACCCTACTCTTATAGGGTCCAGCTCGAAGATGGTCGCATCTGGAGGTGGCACGTGAACCAACAGCGGAGGAGGATGCCTTTAACATCAGACCTTCCCTGTAAGCAGGCAACATCAGCGGGGGACGAGAGGCCACCGCGCATAACCAGCAATACTCCAGCACCAACTTCTCCTACTATCGGACATCAACCCGATGCGTTCTCGTCGGTTCACTCACCTGCTCGATTTGGGTCTCCCGCGCCGGCTGTCGTGCCGCCCACTCTGCAATCGCAATCCAATGGTTCCCACGAGGACAGCGCTCCGGCTCCGCCTTCGCCAAAGGCCAGCCCTGAACTGCGGAGATCAGGGCGGAGCCGACGCCGGCCTACGTATTTAAAAGATTACACATGCGCTGTACTGGTGGGAAGGGGTGTTAAGTCCTCAGCAAGATGACGTATGGTTTCGCGTGTTGCTACCATTCCTGATTGGTTAAAGCTTCCAGAGTTACTGAGCGGGAAGCTGCGCGACCTCCGATTGGTCGCTCTGTTTTGACAGCCGGCTATTGAAGCCGCTGTCAGCCAAATTGTTCTGCTTTTGTGTTACGAGTTGGTTGTTACTTAATAAAGGATCGTTCTAACAATCGCTTGCCCATGCCATTGTTCTACGTATAGAGCAGAAAATCCATTTCTTCCACTGCAATTGCTGTGTAATAATAACTTAACCTTTTTTTAAAAAAGATTGAATGTGAGATTGATTTATAGGGAATCTTTTTACAGCCAGGTAGTCAGACAAACAGACATAGTATTTACCCAATGGAAGACAAGGCTTTGTCCCAGATAATTGTCTGGCAAGTAAAGGAATGCAGATACCATAAAATGCTGTTGCTGGAAAGCACAGGTCCTTTTGAATTTACATTTGGCTTGAGAGAGAGGCTGCTGACTAATGAAATTAAATCCTTTTTGTGAAGTCTTTAGTGCTATCTGAGCTTGGTTGTTTTCTCACAGACATTTCATTAACCAACATCATCACTGGTAATGTTACCTAGTTAGATAATGAAATAACTGCAAAAAAATCCACCAAACTCAGAGAGTGCCAAGACTATAGATTTCAGCTCTGAGTTACAAATATTCTCTTTTATCAAAATCCTTTTTTTAAAAAAATAGGGCTTCCCCTTCACTCCCTTTTCTTTCTCTGTTCAATATTTTCTCTCTCTTTTCTTAAGTTCATGTAATTTTGGCCTACCCTTTCTTTTCATTTCTCCTCTTAGCACAGTCACAGCTTCTTGTTGCTTCATCTTCATCCTGATTTTTTATCATCTTTCTTTTGCTTTTTTTTCTTCTGGAAGGACAAAGGGGAAAAAGAGGGAGGGAAAATGTGTATACTTTTTAGAGAATGGCTGGTATTTGTAGAGGAAGTTTAATAATTATGTAAATGGGGCACCTTCTTTTACATGCAAATGTTCTAAATTTCAGTCTTCTTAAATTCTGCATTTTTCCTACTAGTTTTCATCCAGTGGATGGAAAAGAATTTGCTTTCAGAATTTTTTCAAAGGAGAAGAGGCTTTCTCAAATTTAGTAGCTGAGATAGAGTATTCTTTAAATAAAATTCAGTAGAGCTGAGGGCATATTTCTTCCCAAATTTAACTTTCCTGTGAAACCTCTAGACTACTGTCATTCCCAGTGCTTTATCACAACCCTTGAGGAGGCACAGGGTCACATGGTTTAGTGACACTGGAGATGGTCATTGCTCCTATGCAGTGGTGGGATTCAAATAATTTAACAACCGGTTCTCTGCCCTAATGATTGGCTGGGTGGGCATGGCCATGGTGGGTGTGGCCAGGGGGTGTGACAGGCAGCACTCGGTCTCCTGCACCCCTGGGAGCTGTGGAGGGGGACGTGCCATCCCCGTGCCACATTTTGAGCCTAGGAGGCCTCCCTAAAGCCTTCTGGAAGCAAAAACGGGCTGCAGGGGATGCACCTCCGTGCCCCATTTTGGGCCTAGTAGGCCTTCCTGCACTTACCTGGGAGCCAAAACGGGGCGCATGGAGACTCCTGGAAGGGGGAGGGGAGGGGACAGACAGCAATTTAACTACCGGTTCACCCGAACCAGCCCAAAATGGCTGAATCTCATCACTGCTCCTATAGTTCAAGAACTAGCACTGTGTGGCAACGTGAGTTCATATCACTCGCGTCAGCTTCTGCCCATCTAGCAGTTCAAAAGCATGTTATATACAAATAGATAAATAGGTATCACTTCAGTAGGGAGACGAGCTGATGCGTTGTGCAAATGGTTAGAACCCTGTTGGCACCGAACCTTCCTGATTGTGACACCCATTTGTGAGGCAGCTTTGGCAGAGGAAGAGAGCCTTGGGTGACATTGCAGGAAAGCCATTCATCTTTCTTTCAGGTGCGGAGCTAGCTTGCCCCCCATGGCACACCTCGGAAAGTGTGCGAGGGTGAAGCAGACAGGCCTAGCAGTCTTAGGCACTACTACTAGTGCCACTACTAGTGCCTAAACTACTACTCTGCATTAGCACTGTAGTCTCCCAGCTAATGGAGCATTGTCATATGCCAAACAAACAAACAAACCACAATCTTTGTAACCTATCATCCTCCAGCTGAATTTTGGAAGCTGCTGTTGCAGCACATTTGAGGGTGTCAAGTTGAGGAAGATGGTTCACTTGTAAGAGAAAACAAAAATCATATATCCTACATCCCATCTCATTTATATTTAATATCAATTTAACTCTCTTCCCTGATGCATCCCTGGTGCCTTTCCTTTGATTAGTGTAAGTTTGCTGTAATTGTGATTCATCTTCATCTTTAAAAAAGTACCATGTAGAGTTAAGCCAAACCACCATGCAGTGTGTCTCTGCTTTGATATCTATATGTTCATTCTGTTTATTAAAATTTCAATTTCGCTTTTATAGTTTTTCCTGTTATGGCATTGGTTGACTAGCTATGGGGAAAAACCCAATTTAATACTAGATACTAGAGGAACACAGTTTATAACACTTTATTAGTTACATTTCGTAAAACCACCACTTTTTAAATATTTATGTTGCAACCAAAGAGAAATGCGTTATAGAGAATGAGGCCAATCTATAGAAGAAGAGTAATTGTGGTTGTCAATTTAATGCAGTCCTCATTCCTGGAACAAGCCTGCAATTGTAGCCTTCTTTCAAAATTCCCATTTGGAAAAGACTACACAGTTAGTATTTCATTCTCCTGCCCATATCTTTCAAAGGGATTCTCAATCTGAGTGGTAATTAGAGAGTGATTTTATCTCCAGGATGAAAACTGTTACTGAAGTCTGCATTTCAAGCAATCACTTCTGTTGCCTTTGTTTGTATGAAACCTAAAAGACAACTAAAGGGCAAAGTACTAATCTTTCGGATAACAAAAATCAAACCTTCACACAAAGTTGGAAAAAGAAACCAATTAATTAAACACTTGGGCCTAGAATAAAAGTGACATCTCAGTACAGAGTTTGACATCATATTGGCATTTATTTTTCAGCTTTTCTTGCATTGATGCAATTTTGTAACCCTGAAGTCATTTCAGGGCTTTTTTTTAAATTGAAAACTGACATATAAAAACATATACAATACATCTCTGATATAAAAATAATGTATTTATAATTACAATATAAGCACATATTGAAATCACATTCCACATTAGTCTTTGATGCCTGTAAAACGAAGTAATTCACAATGAGGTGCACTTCTCCAAACTAATTTACTGTTCCCTAAAAAGAAAATAAATAACATGATTAGTTATTTATTTCCTAAAAAGATACAAGATATTCCCTTTCCTAACAAGATAGGAAAGAAACAAATAATACATTGCCTAAGATAGGATTATTATTAATAATCATTCCATATGATAATAATTTCTGGGGGAAAAAATCTGAGGAGTTTTCTCATTAAATCCTGTACAATGCCATTACATTCCTTGGTTTTTCATATCATTTGAAAAAATTAAATAGATTCAAGATACGACTTCACCACCAGTATTTTCCCAGGAATATTTTTATTACAACTTTTAATACTTCATAGAATATAACTGGTTGTGTTTATATATAGGTGAATATGACCTGTTTCAGTTTATGAGCTACCACTACAAACTTTATTTATTTTGTCTCCATGAACTTTTTGGTTCTCTTTCAGTGCAGCTTTAGTTCTGAAGAATGTCTGTCTCAATCCTCATATTTCTTACAGGAAGTACTGAAATGGTATAGGGTTTCCTAACTGAGGAGGGGGTTGGACTAGAAGACCTCAAAGGTTTCTTCGAACTCTGTTTTTCTATATTTTTCATTTCTCTTTCTATGCATTTCCTCTTAAAATAAAAGTATTATACAATATTATTGTTTGCCTCTCAGAGTCACTTGAAATAGTCAGATGGGTGGCATGAAGCTTCTTGGATGAGAAGCGAAACGTCTTCAAAGAAAAACCAGAAAGTCCAGTTGCCTCTTGAAAAAGCATCTTTGGGATAAAATGGATTCTTATCATCTGTTCCTTTAGCATTCTGCAAGCTCGGTTTATTTATCTTTTGTATCAGAATTCTGGTTTAAATAGCATGAAGGAGAATTTGGGCAACCATAATTCTGTGCTGTCTGTGTATAATTCTGTGCTGAGCTGTCCATGTCTTCTGGTCATCTGAAATTCTCACCTTTTGGTTATTAGTCTGTTTAGATCTCTTTTATGACAGAGAAAAGTGGCAGAGCAACTGAGGATGCTCTGGCTTCCATCTCTTCTCCCTGTGCTGTAAATATCCCCATCCCTGCAGTGCTATCATACCCTGAAAGCAATGGTGGGCGTGGTGTGGCTTGGTGGGCATGGCTTGGTGGGCGTGGCAGGGGAAGGATACTGCAAAATCTCCATTCACACCCCACTCCAGGGGGAAGGATATTGCAAAATCTCCATTCACAACCCATTCTCGGGCTAGGTTTTCCGAACTACTCAAAATTTCCGCTACAGGTTCTCCAAACTGCTCAAAATTTCCACTACCAGTTTTCTAGAACCTGTCAGAACCTGCTGGATTTCATCCCGCCTGAAAAATTCTGAAGGAGTCTACAGAGAAAAAAGTCACCAGGCTTTCATGCCTAAGGCAGGACTAGAACTCACAATCTTCTGGTTTCTACACCAGCACCTTCACCACTACCCTAAAGTGGCTCTCAGTTTACAGAGTACACAAGGTGCAATTATCCTCATGACTCACTGTATTCATATCCTTATACTTGGTTGAACACAAATGTGTATAGTGCATAGGTTTAACTTTATCCCGTTGTTTGATTTCTGGATGCAAAGTGCCTTTTCTTTTTAGGAGCAGCTTATTGGAATCTCTATAGAGAATGTGTATCCTTGGAACTACTACTACAACAACATTTACAGTAAATGGCTTTTAAAAATTGCCTCGGTTTTAAACCACCACATTCAGATAGAGATATTGAAACATCAGGATTCTTTAAAACCAGATTTTGCTTAGATTATAATGGAGAAGGGAGATTTGTTTGTGTGTTTGGAATTTAGGAGCAACACTAGGATATAACGCTTCTCTCAAATTGCAAGTGAAGATTGGTGCTCAGAAGGATATTGTCTTTATAGCTGGTCAAGAAAGCACACAACTAAATCATTTCAAATCTTGAGTAGAACTTTGAAGATCCCAAATTAATCCTCTTTGTTCTGAAGATTCAGACAAGCTCTAAAAGAAGGTCTGGTTTTGAATAGAATAGCTCTTTCGTAATTTATATAAATAAGTGTTTGACTTCACTGCTTTTCTACAACATGCATTCATGTGTGAGCACACACACAAACACAAATATAGGTTTTCTGCACATACCTTCTTTATTTGGTGCATCTTTGTAAACATTTAAGCAGGAGTACATTTTTACTTGTGCTATTGAAGCCTACATGTTGCATTTCTAACTTTCTGATGATTCCTTATAGCCTGTTTATCAGCCTTAGTCGAAGTTGAGGGTGAAAGTTCATTCTCTGAGCTTGTGGGTTGGTGAGTTTATGGGATATCAGCGTCAGTGTTCTTCTCTTTATAAAGGTTTTGGAAACTAATCCACATTCGGAAACCAACCCACAAGCTCGGAGAACAAACCTTCACCCTCATCCTCCACCTGAGCTACAGATATTCACCACTATCGTCAAAGTTCCCTGGAAGGATTCCTTTACTCACGCAAGTAGAAAGGGAGCCCAGAAGTGTGAATGAACAGCACATTTAGAGTAATCAGTCAGAGTAATACATTAAGAGCTTCAGGAAACCTGAGGACTGAAAGTCACAGTGTTTGAAATTCCTTTCCTCTATTTGTACACTAGTCTCAATTCCTGACTAGGTTTATTTTTCTGTTTATTTCAAAGGTGCCAGACTGTTGCTGGAAACAGCAGTAGCCTGTTGTACTTCTTGGGAAAAAATATTTTGATGAATTGATAAGAGTATTGTAATTTGGAATGTTCGTTAAAAATTAGTAAAAAAAAAATTGCTTGCTTTCTTGCTTTATTTTTTAAAAAAGGAAAATATACCAGCAAATGGTAATGAGTAACACAGTCAATGCACTGGTGCTTTTAAGCAAGTAACATAAAACATTTATTTATTAGAATGTCTGTAAACTAAAGTTCTGAGCAAGGTTTGTTTATGGTTGTTTGCATTGTTTGATAAAACAAGTCTGGTAACACTGTACTATTGGGGAATTCAAAGGTTCTATCAAAAAGCTTGGCAGAAGTTTCACTTCTATAGAAATATCTATGAGAAGTTTCTTGTGATATTTCATGAGAAGAGTCCTCCACTCCTCTGCTCATAACAAAATACCTTATGCCACCAGGCTTGAAATTTTGGGCTTAGACAATTAACCTAAGCACACCAAGTTATCTGCTACAACATCCTACCTGTCAATGATTACTTCAGCTTCAACCGCAACAATACACAAGCACACAATAGATACAAACTTAAGGTAAACCGCTCCAAGATCAATTGCAGAAAATATGACTTCAGCAACAGAGTGGTCAATGCCTGGAATGCACTACCTGACTCTGTGGTTTCATCCCCAAATCCCCATAACTTTAACCTTAGACTGTCTACTGTTGACCTCATTCCATTCCTAAGAGGTCTATAAGTGGCGTGCATAAATACATCAACGTGCCTACCGTCCCTGTCCTACTGTCCCCATTTATTCGTATCCATTTCCTGTATTCACAATCATGTTTATGCTTATATCTGTTATTTTATACATGCTTGTCAAATAAATAAATAAAATAAAATAAATGAAAAGTTATTTGCTCAATATGTCACATGCTATTTAAAGAAGAGGAGATATATATACTATCTTTGCACAGCTTAGTCCTTGTGTTGGGAAACTCCCAGCTAGGCAGGAAGGTGGAATCAAGTGGAGAACTAGCCTTGATTCCTTGCACAGCCACAAGTTTAACCCCCTAAGTTCCATGGTACCTTATCTTGTTGTTCCCAAGAGAAGGCAAGCAATCTGATGAGATTCTTGTATTATCAGTAGAACACAATAAAGTTACTGCCTTGGACCCTTCATGAGTGGGCCTGGTTGCTTCTGCCTGTCACTTTGGGAATTTTGGAAGATGAATCCACAACTAAACAGTCTGGCTTTTTGGGTTTTGCTACCTTTGCAACCACCAACGTGGAGTGAGCGTCACCAATTACCGATCCCAAAGGAAGTTCTGCATCTTTTCAGATCTGCAAAGATGGAAGTCTTAGAAGTGTTGATACCTGTAGAATGTAATAGACATTGTAATTCCCGGAGACAACAGAATAGAATAGAACAGAACAGAACAGAAAGAACTGGAGAAAATCACAAAATATAACGACTGAAAATAGAAGTAGAACAACTGTGGCAAAGCAAAGATAGTAATGGGCATCTTGGATGCAATCCCAAAACAACTAGCTCAACCCTTCCAAGACTGAGTGGCTGTGGCTCCCGGCATCCCGATATAGTCAGTTGACTCCATCACTGACTATTGGGGGTGAGTCCTTGGCCCTCACAGAAAGGGCTCACAATCTGGGTGTCCTCCTGGATATGCAGCTGTCCTTGGAGGAATATCTGACGGCTGTAACCAGGGGGACCTTTTATCAGGTTCGCCTGATTCGCCAGTTGCGGCCCTTTCTTGATTGGGATTCCCTGTGCACAGTCACTCACGCCTTCATCACCTCTCGCCTTGACTACTACAATGCTCTCTACATGGGGGTCCCCTTGAGGGGCACCTGGAGGCTCCAGCTGGTCCAGAACGCAGCAGCGCGGGTAGTGATGGGAGCAGCATGGCTCTCCCATGTAACACCGCTCCTGCGCGAGCTGCACTGGCTCCTGGTGGTCTTCCGGGTGCGCTTCAAGGTGTTGGTTATAACCTTTAAAGCGCTCCATGGCATAGGGCCTAGCTATCTTCGAGACCGCCTGCTGCTACCGACGACCTCCCAGTGACCCGTGCGCTCCCACAGAGAGGGCCTCCTCAGGGTGCCATCAGCCAAACAATGTAGGCTGATGACCCCCAGGGGGAGAGTCTTCTCTGTGGGGGCACCTACCCTCTGGAATCAGTTGCCCTCAGAGATAAGGAGAATCCAAGACCTCAGTGCCTTTCGT
Source organism: Arizona elegans (assembly GCA_022577455.1). Classification (NCBI taxonomy): domain Eukaryota; kingdom Metazoa; phylum Chordata; class Lepidosauria; order Squamata; family Colubridae; genus Arizona; species Arizona elegans. Next base: position 219,788,414 of record JAKOOJ010000001.1, read on the forward strand.
CGTGCCCTTAAAACCCACTTTTTCCAGCAAGCCGGTCTGGCTTAGGAAGAAATTTTTTAAATTTTTTAAATGTTTAATTGGTTTGTGGTTTTTTAAATTTTTGGGCCAAATTTATATATATTTTAATTGTTTTTAATATTTGTATTTCATGTTTTTAATTCTGGCTGTGCAACACCTTGAGTCCTCAGGGAGAAGGGCGGTATATAAATTGAAAAATAAATAAATAAATAAATAAACTAAACCACCACTTGTGGTTTAGTTCGACAATGACAAAATCACCACCAGTCAATTATAAAAGGCAGCTTTACTTGGAACATCCTGTGACAATACCTGTAATAGAACTAAAAAACATTTGCCTATCCCAGGTCTTGAGAAGGACTTGATAGATAGACAAAAATACCAAACATCTGGCTGACTGTGTGACCAACAACATCAATTATAATACATGTATATGCTGCACAACTCCCAACAACTTAAACTAGGAAAGAATCTGACAACTCTAATCCAATTCAATTTACCTTCTAAAGCATCCGCTCTGATAGATTGACACAACCTACTATGCATAACCAATTAAATGTTCTGATAAGGCGAACACTAGTAAATTTTCTATTCCTGTACTTCCTCTTAACCTCTCCTCAGACTTCTTGTCAGCAAGATTATTTCTGAACATGGGTATTGTTAGGATATGGTATAAGTCTAACAAGTTGTCCAGACAATATATGTGTTCTATAACTTTAAATGTATTCTGTAACTCTAAAATGTAATGCTGAGTAATTGTACTGCTGAGTCATTGTAATGACTAATGACTGCTGACTGACTGCTGACTGCAATTATCATAATTGTACTGTTGAGTCATTGCACTGCTGACTTAACTTACGTTAAGTGGATAATTACTAGTGTAAACTGTATATAAGGAGAGAGCCGAGCTATAGTCATTGTTGGACCTGCTCTCATCATTGCTTGACTTGTTGCTTGACTTGCTGGTTGAAACTGTTACTGTTGTGTGTGAAGAAGTGGGTGGATCTGCTATCATCGTGATTTGTTACCAGCGTTGAACTGCTGTTTGTCTGGTAAGAAGATATCTGTAACTTTGGATTGATTTGAATGGCTAAAGACTTGAATTGACTAAAAGACTATGCAATTGTTTTTCATTACACAGTAAAAGCTTTGTTAAACCAGTTTGTATGTATTGTATTCATTGCTCTCAGTACCGTTTCTCTGTGCACTTACTCTGTTGGTTGGTAACACAACAATATCCTTAACAGGTATGGTACTGTTCAGTGCTAAAATTGCTTTCAGAAATAGCCCAGTTGACAGGCATGGAGAAAAGGGCATGGAATGAAGTGGTAGGAGCAATCAATATTGAGGGAGCTCCGTTACAAGGGAATGGTGGTGCTGGCAGCAAGTGACCAAGCAACCTAATTCAGATTGACAGAAGCAGCTGCTTGATGGAATGGAGAGTATACAGGATGTGCTAGAGAGGACATTTCTGCAATTGTGATTGGTCTGTGTGTAATAGTACAGTCATTGTTAAGGTGAACATGGTCGCCAGAGCTAGAGTGGAATGGACAATATGTTATCTGCCTGCCTCCCAGGAGAATGTAAATAACCATAGTGCAATGCAGAAACTGCAACTGCATGAGTTTGGTGTTTGGAGCATTGCCCAATTAGGGTCATCATTAGAGCATTCACTTGTAATAAAGCCAATCAAAAATACAATCACATATGAATACAATGCACACAATGATAACAATAGCACTTAGATTTATATACCGATTCACAGTGCTTTTACAGCCCTCTCTAAGCAGTTTATAGAGTCAGCCCAACAATGTGGGTCCTCATTTTACTGACCTTGGAAGGATGGAAGGCTGAGTCAACCTTGAGCCTGGTGGGATTCGATTTGCCAAATTGCAGGCAGCCGGCAATCAGCAGAATCAGCCTGCAGTACTGCATTTTAATCTGCATTCTAAACACTGTGCCACTGTGGCTCTTAATGATGGCAGAACTAGCAACATATTGCTGGTTAAACACCATTATATTTTCTGGTTTAAATCAAATTTGTGTACAATATAGTATTAGAATTCTTTCAAGAAAGCACTAAGCCCATGTTAATAAGATCTAAGAAGTTCTACAGTAAACGCCAGTAAGGCATAATATTTTTCTTTACAAGATCCAAGAGTCCAATCTTTCTTGCAGCTTGAGCCAAAGTGCCCATGGAGGGCAATGCCCAGTGATCAGAGGGAAGGAGGCATATCCACATCAAGCTCAAGTAGCCAGTAGAATCTAGGCAGAGCCCCATTCCTGATTGTGTCTGCCATCAAAGAAGCAATGAAACATACCAGATCTTATCCATAACAAAATTAGGTCAGAAGAAGAATGAAACCATAAATTTTGGCACAGCTACGGATTATTTTCAGCTACCTCAGAATGAGATGGAGATGAGATGAAGCTCCCTTTATAAAATAGTGGACATTCTTGGAACATAATCTTCAACATTTTCAACATTTTTTTTTTGCATTTTTTTTTGTTTTTAATTATGGACTGATGAAAAAATTGAGTGGAATGGAGTTTTAAGTGAGAACATACAAAACTATCATGCTTCGTAAACAGGCAAATTAATTCATCCCATTTTTGTTCTCTTTATAAAATAGTGGGCATTCTCATAACATAATCTTATCCTCGCTATCTTGGAGTATCTTGCTCCTGAATTCCTTTATTTATTCAGCTGTATAGGATGATTTCCACCCCACCCCCCCAGGTTTCCTTTTTCAAGTAAGATGAAAAGTGGTCAGTCTGTATCGTGTTAATGATTAATAAATTGTGAATATTATGGTACATTGCTTTTTAATGTTCTCAAATAGCTTTGGCTTTATTTTGCAGGATGGAGAGTATTTTTCCAATCTTTCAACAAAGATTTTTTTTTACAACTACATTTTATGATGCTTTTGCTGCAGTGATTTTTATAGTGAATTTTTATTGTTAGGCTTGTTGCTTTCTTATATATTGCTATTTTATCACTTCATTATTATTGTAATTTTCCTTGAACAATAAGAAGAAAGATGTGGTATATATTTAACATAAATAAAAATGGACCCTTATATAAATTATATCTTTGGATGAACAAAGTACCGTGTTTTACTGTACAGAAAATAGAGTAGTTTTCCAATTTGGGCAGCTTCTTATAACATGTTATAGAATCCTGTAAAAATCGAGAACTTTATATATATTACATCTTTGTATGTACAGAAATGTATTAGCATTGTGCTAAATCTTATAAAAGGACGGTTTGATTTCCTGAATTTTTGGCAGAAAGTGGCAATCTTTGTGGGCTCCTCACAAAAAGATTTCTTTTCATCAGCATGTCCTGGACTCTCAGTGTCGTGCTGTCACATGGCTTTTCCAGGAAGTGTTACCAAGGAGCAGGAATGTGTAACCTCCCACATGCTACAGGTGCAAATAGATGCATTTGTTTTGTTTATTTGTTTTAATTCAGGTTTCTGTTAAGAGACATTAAACACTATGCCTGTATGCAACTTTATTCAAATAAAAATGAGATTAAAGTCCTCTGGCTTCTATACATATTGTAGTAAAATAATAGAAACACTTTTTGTTGGGAAAAAAATTATATATTTTCAGGCTTGTTTGGGGGTGGGCTTTTAAATAAGGAAAATGGTAAGATCAGTGGGAAGTGATGTTGGTTTTCACTGCTGCAAAGCCCAGCAGGAGCAAAATTCTCTCCAAAGACTCCCAGGTGATCTTAATTAGTAATTTGCAACACTGAATGAAAACATCTTTTTCATGGTGGTCTTAAGCAGATGCCGCTTGTGTAGGATTGTATCAAACTCCTCTACCATAGTTTGCATTGATGCTTCTTATATGTTGCAGGCATAATGTAGCTGAACATGTGTTCTATGGTTTTTTTAAGTAATAAAAATACATTTACAAACAGACTTGACATATTACTTCCACTTCCAACAGAAACATTGCTTTGGCACCACATACTGTATACACAAAAGTCATCCAGGAAAGATAGACGTTTATGCCAGAGGTGGGATTCAGCAGGTTCTGACCAGTTCTGGAGAACCGGTAATGGAAGTTTTGAGTAGTTCGGAGAACCGTTAAATATCACCTCTGTCTGGCCCCGCCCCCATCTATTCTCTGCCTCCCGAGTCCCAGCTGATCGGGAGGAAATGGGGATTTTGCAGTATCCTTTCCCTGGAATGGGGTGGGAATGGAGATTTTACAGTATCTTTCCCATGCCACGCCCACCAAGCCGCGCCCCACCAAGCCATGTCATGCCACACCCACAGAACCGGTAGTAAAATATTTTGAATCCCACCACAGGTTTATGCATACTCCTAATGTCTGCATTCTTCGTGATTGGCCAGAAAAATAGATTTGAGGGAACTCTGAGGAGAGCAAGTAAAAAATCTAGCTAACAAGAAAACTGTAGAGTTAAGAATGGGGTTGAATAAAAAGCAAATCAATTTTTAAAACCAGGAGAACAAGAATACTCCACACTTTCTAATAACTTGTCAACAGTCAACAATCTTCGGGCGTTTCAAAAAGGGGTTAAAACATGGCTCTGTGGGCTTGGTTGGTATATATCATGAGAAATCTCCCTTTGCCTTTGTCAACTATTTCTTAATGGGGTTTGATTATTATTTCCTCCTTTAAAAATATTTCAAAGTTTATAATTTTTAAATCTAAAATTTTAACTCTTAACATTTTAATTTTATATACTGTCTTATATCTTGATGTTTTATTGTACACTGCCCAGAGTCCCTTTTTGAGGGAGATGGGTAGTTCAGAAATCTGAACCAAAATAAATTAAATAAATAAATAAAGGGCAAAAGTGAAAGATTTGCTTATGAGCAACATCTCTCTTCCTCCCTCCCTCCCTCCTTCCCCCTCCCTCCCTTTCTCATCCATTTTCTCTCAATGTTCTACAGCTATGCTGATGGATTTGTTTTTCATAGAGACCCTTACATAATGAAAATGCTATGATATTTCTGGGTATATATCTTTGGTTACAAAATGATGTGGCTGATTTTTTTCCAAGGGATCTTTGTAGAGAAATGTTGGCTGCTAAGTATTCATGTGGCTCGGGACCTTATCATTAAAAAAAAAACAGTGCCAAATTTACAACTCCATAAAGTTGTGGGCTTAAATTTTGTTTTATGTCTTGAATCAAAGCAGAATCCAATAGATATATCCAAGTTGTGGATATATTGTTTTATCAACAATTGAGAAAACTGACATTCTCTTTGCATGACGTATCACTTCGACTACAGCTGTGTCTGTTCCAGCTTCATTCCCCAGTCTCTCGTTAGATAAGAAATGCAGACAAACATGAAGATGGAAGTGCAGGTTTAAAACCTGTAGTCTTTCATCCTGTGGTAATGTTTCTTAACCTTGGCAACTTTAAGATGTGTAGACTTCAACTCCCAAAATTCCATGTGGGCTGGGGAATTCTGGGATTGAAGTCCATACAGTTTGAAGTTGCCAAGGTTGAGAAGCATTGCCCTATTGACTTAATCCTGGCACTACAGAGGGCCAAGATAACTAGAATAAAAAATGTAGCTGTTTCAAATCTGAGATATTTATTTCATAATCTGGAATACTGAAGGAAACACTCTAGATAATTATGCAACCTTTGTCTAACCAAGCCATTCCAATGCTGGATTAAATTTTATTATTAATTTGCAATGTGTTCTGTTAAAAAAAAAAAAAAACCCAGACTCAAATATTTTAAAAGGAAAAAAAAAAAAAAAACCAGAAACATTCTATGGAGAAAAGAAAAGGAGAGAAAGACAGCTGGTAATCATTTTAAAGATATAACTAGTGAACATGCTCATGTTAGCATATTTAGTCAGTCCAACATATACAACAGTTTTGGCCTTATAAAGGCTAGGCAGTTATTAAAATGAAAATGATGTATTATCTGGATGTCCAACAATGCATTTAATTAAGTATGGTTTCATAAGACATTGTTTCAAACTGTAGATTAGTGGTTTGCTATATTAAAAGTGATTGTGAATATGACAGGATTTAAGGGCAATTCTGTGAGGTTTCCATAAGCCTATCTAATAAAGATAATTAGAATGCAAAACAGACTTTAGCTTGTTACCTCTAGTTGAATGTCAGTCTAAAAAAAACCTCAAAGAAGTAAACAAAAGTGATTCCAAATGACAAAAAAGAATACCAATATCCTCATCATTATGTAACCCTTAGCAATGTCAGATTTTTGTATTTCTGTCCTTCCTCGTGTCCCGAATTTTAAATGATAAACCCTTAAATGATAAACTTTTCCACAATGGAATGCAATGTTGAGGGGCACCAGAAGTCAAGACAAGAAACAATGGATGGCAACTAATCAAGGAGAGAAGCAACCTAGAACTAAGGAGAAATTTCCTGACATTGAGAACAATTAAGTAGAGTGGCTTGACTTCAAAAGTTGCTCCATCACTGGAGGCATTTAAGAAGAGATTGGACAGCCATTTGTCTGAAATGGTATAGAGTCTCCTGCTCAAGCAGAGGTTGGAACAGAAGTCCTCCATGACCCCTTCCAACTCTGTTACATTATGTTTTATGTTTATATGTTTTTAAAAAGACCCTTTAAACAGGATTTGTCTGTTAGTCAATTGTTCATTTTTAGTATTTATTTTACTTTACAAAAATACCATCTATAGTGTTTTTAATTTTTGCCTTAACTGTTTTTATTGCCTTGATTAAAAAAAAATGTTTCCTTGCTAACCACTGAGAGACTTGGGTCGTCAATGGTTCACCAAGTTAAATGAAGAAATGGAGGGTGGTTATACAGGGCAATAAATAGAATCAAGAATCAGAGGAATGAATAGAATTAAGACAATATTGCTGTTCTTCTCCAATAGACATCCCAGGGTTTAGAATGATGCAGTCTTCAAATATGGGAAAGATTCTACTGCACGCAGAGGTTATGCCCAGAGAGGTTGACATCAAGATTTAGATTTAGTGGAAGATTTAAGATTTAGTATCAGTTTGGGTGATGATACAAATGTTTCTATAGTAGCAATATAGCCACAGTTCTCGGTTGAAAATCATCCAATCAACTGAGTATTTTTCCTGGTTTTGAAAATAGATCAAGAATAGCCTGACATTTCAAAATGTTGGAAATGCCATCAGATACCTGGTTCATACTATCATATGTGGTGGACATGCCCAAAAGCAAAAAAATATTGGACAAAAATACATACATGGTTGGAAAAAATGGTAAAACAACATATTGATATGAAACCAGAAATATTCTTGTTGGGCATTTTACCGTAAAAGTATAATAAAGGGAATGCATATTTGATCTTACATGTACTGACTGCAGCTAGAATTGCATTTGCACAACAGTGGAAAAGTGAAGAGATGAAGAGATGAAAATGTGATTGAAAAAATATTAGAATGTGCAGAAATGGATAGGCTAACACTTACAATTAAGGAAAAGAAAGAAACTGAATACTTTTTGACCTGGGACCTATTTTATCAATAGCTGACAAACACAAGAGGGAATATATGGAAAAGGATCAATGATATAAGGAAGGTATGTTAAAATGGTTAAGTAAATAATAATAATAACAGTAACAACAACAGTAATAATAATAATAATAATAATAATAATAATAATAATAATAATAATAATAATAATTTTTCAAGTTGTTTCTCGTTGATTCTGCTGTCACCAAGTACGGCAATGTCGACGATCCACACTTTTTTCATATCACGATTGTGGAATAGAAAAAAATGTGGAACGTTGACATTGCCATACCTGGTGACAGCAGAATCAACGAGAAACAACTTTAAAAAGTCACCAGATATCAGGATTTGAGAATCGAACTGCAGAGACTCTGGCATAAACCAGTGCAGATGGTTCCAGTGGTACTCGGCACACTGGGTGCTGTGCCTAAAGACCTAGGCAAGTACTTAAAAACAATTGGCGCTGACAAGATCACCATTGGTCAGCTGCAGAAGGCCACCTTACTGGGATCTGCTCGCATAATCCGCCGATACATCAGACAGTCCTAAACGCTTGGGAAGTGTTCGACTAGTGATTTGGGATATGAAATCCAGCATGGTCATCTTGTTTGCTCTGTATACTGTTTTTTAAAAAAATAATAATAATTAATACTAATGTAATGAATATTGTTGTAAACATTTTGACTATTATTTCCTAAAACTATTTGTACCTAGACAACGCACTGTTTAATTGAAAATGGAATTTGTATATGTTATAAAATAAAAAACTTGAAGAAAAAAAAAAAGAATAGCTTGACATTTTTTAAAAATAATCCATAATGGCATGTCTCAGAATGCCAGAAGATATGTGCATTCCATTCCTTGGTGTAATAACAGTGATCAATGGATCATCTAAAGCACAGCGGTCACTATAATTATTCACTTTTTATATTGGTAATGAAACAGGGAAATTGCAGAAGCAATAATGAAATGTCCTAAAATATTTAATGTCTCTGCTCTAAAAAAATCTACATATAGAATGTCAATATGTCCACGTCTATATTTTTTTTCTTGAGGGCAAACTGATGGCTCAGTGAAATAGATCAGAAAACGGGGGCCTTTTTGTCTGAAAGTCAATGCCAAGGAAACTGCTGTGTTCTATAACTGATGAATGGTAACCAATACTGAATGGTTACTTAAGGGATTTAGGATTGCACTACCAATGAAAACTGGCTCTCAGCATTTTCCTACATTTACAAATTGGCTTTCCCTATGGGAGCTTGACCTTGTTCTTGACAAGGACTATTTCTCCCAAAAAAATCACAACAAGCTGCTATGCATCATTGAGGAGCTACTAATATATCTTATTCTACTGAATTGCCAGAAGAGTTTTTAAAGCTTTTTTTTTTTCAAGAAATTCTCTGATCTAAGAAAAGGAATTTAGATTAACTTGTCTAACAAGATAAAAAAAAAAACGTTGTGAAATATTGAACATGAAAAATAACTGAGCAGCCTTGAAGACTTGCACACTATAAACTTTTTATTCAATTTCTAAAACAACCAACACAATCAATTGTCCAAATCTAAACAGCAGATTTTGGAAGAATGGGAGAAAGGGGTTTTTGTTTGTTTAAAACTTTATATGGCTGTCCAGTTCTCAAAATGTGACTCAACATCTAACAATCAAAGAAGAACATCATAAACATCTTAAAAATAACTCCAAAACATAATAACAAAGCTCACTATATAAAGTAATGCCCCACTGTACAGTATGTCATGCTTTAGAGGGCAAATATCTTAGTCCCAACACCTATGGGAACAACTAGGTCTTCCTAAGCTTTTCCAAAGGCTAACAGGGTCAGGACTATTCACATTTCAGGGGGGAGATTATCCCACAGGACAGGCACCACATCAGAGAAGGCAGAGAACATAGTAGGATGAAGAAGTGAAAAGGTCACATGCACAGCATTTCAAATAAAAATGTTCAATGTTGGACCAAATGACACATTATAGATGGAGAGTATATGGCCGTATGTTTTACTTTACTTAAAGGGAACTGTGCAGAGTCACAATCTGGATTTGACCTACCTTAAACAGATTAGGGAAGTTTAAAGTTAAACTAATTCCAACCAAGTTCTTTTTATTCAAGAGTTTTCCTTCTTCTGAGGGAATTAAACAAAAAGAAAAGTTTGTGCTTTATGGGACAAGATAATTTGGAAGAAAGGATGATGTTGTGGCCCACCAGCAGCCAGCAGAGCTGGCAGCAGATTCAGATAGTGAGCAGGTTGGAGAGGAACATGGGCCAGTTCTGGAGTCTGGGGAAGGCTCGGACGATGGCTCTGAGTCGGAGGCAGAGAGGGGGCCAAGGCCATCTGATAGTTTTTTGCTGCCTCTGGAATCTCCAGAGTCTGACATCAGCGAGACAGAAGAACAGCGTGAGCCTGTTCCCAGTGTGCGTATGTGCACAGCTGCCAAGAGACAGAAACAATTAGGAAACAGGGTCGACTTGGGAGTAAGGCTTGGAGATGATTGGTCCCTTCCGTAAGATATAAAAGAGAAGCAAACGGGAAGTGAGCTTTTGCAGGAAGCAATTAGTTCATCTGGCCGATTCAAGATTTGAAAATTCTGTTTGTGACTCTGTGCCAAGTTTGGCCTTGCCCTGCATCTGGAAATTAGTTCTTTGGCAGCGTTCCAGGTGAGATAGGTGGGTGTTGATAACCTTCCTCTGAAAGACTGTTTATCAAGCCTTGCAGACTGTAAATGAAAGTAATTTACAGCTGTATGAATTAAAGAGGTTTGCTGGGACTAAGTTTGTGCTCTTTACTTTCTAAGGAAGCCTAGGTCAGAACAGATGAATCCTCTACAGCAGGGGGGTGAAACTCGCGGCCCGTGGGCCGATGGCATCACACACTGGCCATACCCATCTCTGGTTTAGCGAAGTGGAAAAAAGTTGTGATACGTTATGTGACAACGTGTCGGCATGAGTTTGACACCTCTGCTCTACAGATTGCCTTGCTACATGGATAATACAAAATATAGACTGACTTTTAGTTAAAACCTTTTACCCACAGTAGCTTGAATATACCTTTCAGAGAGTGCACAGAGTCATTTGCTGAGTGTCTGAATGAATAAACCAAAATATAGTCTAGAGCAGGAGTCCCCAAAGTCATTGAGCCCTTCATGAAGTTTCAGATTAATGATCAACCCCTAATCATTTATTATATGAAAATTATTTATTAAATATTGCTTTAACTAAAACTACAAATAACATTAACAATAATGAATAGTCCAATGGATCCTTGGAGATTTATGTTGACCATTTTGGAGAACTCTGGTCCAGAGGTTGGTGGATGAAACTGCAGGATTTTACCCATAGATAAACGTGCTTTCTGGAGCAATGTCAGTGCAGTAAAAAGCCATTTCTTTGTTTAAAATGTAGAGGTTAGGCTCAGAATTGCCTTGGGCGAAATGGGCAAGCTATATAAATTTGATTAATAAAGGCATAAAATAAAATATAGAAGTTCTTTATACTCCAAAATATGTGCATGAATATTAAAACTGAAATTCATTTATAAAATCATTTGTATCCCCGAGAAACTTCCCACAGTGGCTTAGAATGAAATTGGAAAAATGCAATAAATCCAATAAGGCCTCCAAAGTTGAAGGCAATGAACAAGCAAAATTATATGTCAGGCAATTTTCCTTCAAAACCTCTATCCCTAAATTACAGGTAATTACCAGCACTTCAAATCACATCCAGAAAAGAACTGGAAGCTATTCCAAATTGGACTTTCCAGTGGCAACTACACGGGCATACTCATCATCATTTTTCATCACTTGCAATTCCAAATGCTTTTGAAAAGCCATTCCACATACATGCCTTGCAATAATTAGATTAGGATGCAACTGAAGTGTTAAATTGGCCACGACCAGATTTGCTTTAACCAAGAGTGGGTACAATTATCAATCTTATCAAGCCCTCACAAAATCAATCCTTAACTACTTGGGCATGAGTGGGGAAAAAATAGTTTAGATCATCTAAGCTATGATCGAAGCTTTTAGAACAGACGTTCTTCCAATTCCTGGTGGAGACTTTTTGCTTATAATGAAAGCATTTTGATTAAGAGATTAAAAAGCCCTTCTTGAAATCCCTCAATCAAAGGAGTGATTTACTCACTTGAAATGTGAGTAAATCACTCACATTCAGTAATTTACTGAATCACTGAGCAAATATGACACTTCATGCATTGTGAGCTATTTTGAAAAGTTGCTGAACACTCTGTTGATTTAATCCTTTGCTGCGTACCTCTGGTCTACAAATACCTTAAATGAGAATTTTTTTGGGGGTAAATATCAAAGAACATCTGTTTGAAATATTGTTCCTTAAGGAAGATTTGATGCAGATTATAGTGAGAAGTTTCCTTGCTGCATTACAGGTTTTAAAATGCATATGCAGACAATCCTTACATTCCTTTAAAATAAAGTTAACTGATATTCAAAGTACACTTTACTCTTGCTTTATGATTACTATATCATCTTGGACGACCATCTAGATTTTCCCATTTTCAAATTACTACAAAACATAGTGAAAATGCTTAGGGAATTCTGGTAGGAATTCTCCAGTTCTTTTATTGGAAAACACAAGCAATCTCTGAAGAGTATCTAATGATAGATACTTAAGGGCCAAAAGGATAAGACAAATTTACTGAGGAAGTTCATGTGCTAAAACCTGCACCTCTGATCTTTCTGCCATTACGGGGGAGAAAGGGAAAGGAAATATTTCAGTGTTCCTGTAAGAAACAGCCCAAAGGGAGAACCTTCCAGGCAGGGAAAAGCAGAGCCAAAGCAAACAGGGAGCAGAATTTCTATCTGAATAGCCAATAGACTAAAAGTGGGAAAGAGTCAGTTCTTCCAGAAGTCCATTTCCAACTATAAATTCCAACTTTTATCTAGTAAAACTACACTAGGAATCATTAGCTCAGCCTCAGTTCACATTTATGAAGTAAGAATAACAATGATTTATCTTGGGAGTAAGAGAAGGAATGGTTGAGCAATCTTTTCAGATCTTTTTTATAGATAAGATTGTAGCAAAATTGTACAGTGCCTCATAAATAACAGATAATAAAAAATAAATAAAAGACACAACTAGCACATTTATCCGTCCAATCAATTTCCCCTCATATATGCTTTTGAGCACACTGTTCCTTAATTTGTGGATTTTTGTACACATCTTATCCTAATGTATTTATTCATTTCTCTCCTTTACTTGAAGCTTGCGTAAGAAGGCAGACTGAACCACTCATTTATCCTTATCCTTAGCTCAAGCTGATTGGGAGCAGCTTAACAGGAGACGAGGACATCCCTAGCCCTACTTGGAGCTGTCGGAATCAAAACCTGAAATGAACTCCTTCAATATCCAATTAGTCATTGCTGGAAATGGAGAATTGGACTTCACAGATTTTTAATTTGATCCAGCAAGACAATTATTCCAGTATTAAAATGCATATGGTGGCAAAGCATACTGTTATATTGCCCTGGGTCAGAAAACAAGGATGGGGGGATTGTTAATTGTCTTTTAGGGTTCCCAGAATAACCAGGCTTCTATTCATCTTTATACCAGGTGTCTTAGAGAAACCCCTTTCTTTCCACCCATTTCAGATTTTAAAAATAATAGATTTTGGATATCAAATTTCCCTGGATTTTATCTTAAACAACACACTGAATTAGAAAAAGTTAGATACAAAATGTATATGTTAAAGAAAACTGTATGTATAAATGGATGTACATGTACCAGTTTGGTGTAATGGTTAAGACACCTGGCAAGAAACCCAGAAACCATGAGTTCTAGTCCTGCCTGAGACATAAAACCAGCTGAGTGACATTGGATCACTCATTTTCTGTCAGCTTTAGGAAGTAGGTAAGAGCAAACCATGTCTGAAATCTTGATAAGAAAACTTCAGGGATTTGTCCTGGCAGTTACCAGGAGTGAAAAACTGAATCGAAGGCACAATACACCCACACCCATACACATACTGCATAAACTACTTTGGAGAGTTTGGAATATTTGTTTGAACTTCAAACAAATGAAGTAAACATTGGACAAAATAGGGTTATGACTGAATATTCATGAAATTGCAATGGATCAGATTTAGACAGATCTGAACATTCCTACTTCATGTACATTATTCCATTTTCAGTTCTGTATTAACTTTTATTTTCACACATGTATTTTTCTAAGTTTGTCCTCCAATATTTCCATTGCTATATGTGGCTTATTAAAAATTATATTTGGATATGCAACTTACAGCATTATGAGATGGTTGATACTGCCTTTAAAAGTTCTCCACTATTGTTAATGTTACCATTTCCAGGTTCTGGCTAGAAGTCTCTTCAGTCATTCTATACTTACATATGTCTGTTTTTTAAAAAGAAATGATTGGTCCTAATAGCCACCTTTTCTGTGGCCATGCACCCACCTTCCTTCCTTCCTTCCTTCCTTCCTTCCTTCCTTCCTTCCTTCCTTCCTTCCTTCCTTCCTTCCTTCCTTCCTTCCTCTCTCCTCCATCCCTCCACCCATCTCTGGGATCTGATTTTTCCTCACACAATTTTCCTTCATTCCTTAGGGGGATTTGCTACTCAGTTTGAATACGTATCATCTGTGAACTTCAACTTGGCTGCACTTCACTATTTTCTATTCTACTGTTATGCCAGTATGGCATGTGGTTAGTTCAAGCAGACAGAAAAATTGGACTACTGTATATCAATGCAAGTGTTTATAACCAGAGTACATTTTTCATAATCAAAGGAATTGATCTGTTTATGAGCAGTGGGCATTTTGCTATTGATTCTTTTGTCTGATAAATAATTTGTGGTCTTGAGATTGGATATTAAAAAGCTTGTGTGTGTGTGTGTGTGTGTGTGTGTGTGTGTGTGTGTGTGTGTGTGTATTAGAAAAGTTAGCAGGCACAGCTTTTTGTAAGACTTTTCCAACTACCGGTACTTTCTTGTTACTAAGGAGCAGAATTTACAGGATACTGAATCAAGTTGTTGATGAAAATCTTTAGCAACCAGTTTGATCATTATAATGATCATGTAGTTTAGTTTTTAGCTTCATTGATAGCATTTAACTGTAACAGCAGATGTTAAAATGTTCAGGAAAGGAAAGAGAAAATGATAATATAAATGTAAAAGCATTTATGAGCAGCAAGCCATCACAAGAGAAGGAAATGCCAAAGTTGAAGTAGATATATTAAGGCCTAAAGATAACGGAATAGTTTAGAAATGAAACATCAGCCTTTCCTCAATTATTTTCAGTTAAGCTTTTCTTGGCAATGTGCCCTGGGAAGTCTATTTCGGAACAAATTTTGCTGTGAATTGTCTTTTATGAATGTAAAGCATAAAAATCTATGAGGTAGATTTGATTGTCACACTGTGAACCTGAAACAACTTCACGTTAAGGATTTCTGTCAAAATGTCTCCAATTGAGAGAAATGATGATATTTTGCCATTAAGTTAAAATAATGAGATTAGATTCAATGCTTTTTTCCCCGTGTTTCTGGCTGACTAACCAGTCAGTGATATATGAGTTCTGGAAGGCATTTCTATATGCAAAGTTGCCAAGAGTAACCATCAAATGTGCACCAAATCTTTAGTTTCTTTCTGTATGTCATTTCTAAATGGAACAAACCAACGTTCAGTGTGTGTGTGTGTGTGTGTGTGTGTGTGAAAATAACTTCTGAAAAGACAAAAGAATTAGTGGCATCCATTTTAAATGCAAGCCATTTTATTAAGAATATAGTTAGAAATCTCTTTTTCATTGCCCCGATCCTGTGAGAATTATGATTAATTATGCACTGTACAAAGAAATGTTTTCTTTTGCCTATACTAAATTTCTTTCTAGTCAGTTTCATTGCATGATCCCTAATCCTAATATTTTTAAGAAAGGAGAAAAATACCCTCACTGTTCACATCCTCCATGTTGGGCATGATACTTTGTTCATTTCCCCTCTTATCACAATTTTTCTAAGCTAAAAAAATCCCAAATATCTTTTGTTATGAAGATAATATTTGAGTTCTCTAATTATTTTGGTTATCCTCTTCTTTACTTTTATGAGATGTGTTATACTCTTTTTCAACAGTAAATCTGGATTTACCATAGATTTGTATATAAGAAAACTACAACACTCTAAATCAGGGGTGTCAAACTCAAGGCCCACTTGCTAGATCTGACTTGCAGGGTGCTTAGATCTGGCCCACAGGGCCGACCTGGAAACAGCAAAGGACCAGCCCGTGGTGCTTCTGCCAGCAAAAATGGAGTTTGGGACGGGCTCTCCTGAGCTCCATTTTCGCTGGCAGAGGGTTGCAGGAAGCCATCAGAGTTGAAAATGAAGTTCAGGAGCCCGTTTCTGCTGGCAGAGCACTCGGGCCACTACAGATGCCCCCGACACGAGTGACATTGCACTGGCCATGCTCACCCTGACCAGGACCACCCCAGCCCCCCGAGATCAAACCCAACCTTAATGCAGCCCTCAATGAAATCGAGTTTGACAACCCTGCTCTAAATTGTCAGTTATCTGTTATGACAGTCAAACACAGCTCTTCAGTAATACAATCACATTTTGGCAACTATCTCATCTTTATGTCTCTATGGAGATTCTCAGTCATCCAGGCAAAGGTGCTTTTTCAGGAGGTAACTGGACTTTCTGGTTTTTCTTTTAAGATGTTTTCCTTCTCGTCCAAGAAGCTACTTCAGCTCTGAAAGTCCAGCTGCCTCTTGAAAAACCACCTTTGGGACCTCACTTTTATGGACATTTGCAGTATCCTGTGGTCACCTGGCCATGATTTTGATGTGGGTTTTTTTGGCCAGTTTCCATTATTTACTTCCCATTTCCAGCAAAAACGCCCATTGGATAAAATGGATTTGCTTAACAATTGTGACATTTACTTAATGACCATGGCACTTCCTTAATGACCAATCAGTTACCAGACCAGGAAACCCACCCACAATAAAACTGTCCTCTAAAGCTTTGAAAGCTTATGGCTCTTCTCTCAAGCTTTGGTACTCTTTATAGTAATTTCTCTCACACCCTTTTTAAACTGAAACTTTAATTTGTTTTAAATTATTGGGATTTTTAATTGTCTTGGGCTAAATTATTTAATTTGGTTTTAATTGTTTCTAACTTTTGCATTTATGTATTTTATTCTGTGCCTGTTCACTGCCCTGAGTCCTTCGGGAGTAGGGCGGTATATAAATTTAATAAAACAAACAATAAAACAAACAGTTATGTCCAGCTTCCCTGATACCCTCCTAGCAGTGGTGGGTTGCCCCCGGTTCAGACCGGTTTTCAAGAACCAGTAGTAAAACCGGCGAGCGGCTCCACCCACCGCACCGGATGTCATCATAGGCGATCTGCGCGTGCACAAGCTTGGCACGCATGCAATCCCATTGTGAACTGGTAGTAAAGGTAAGTAGAACCCACCCCTGCCTCCTAGGTAATATCAAGGGAGCTGTCATCCAGGAAGAGATAAAACTCTCACATCCCAGAGTTCCTGCCTACATTCATCCCTGCCTTTCTGAGTGTCTCCAGCTCAGCCACTCTAGTTCCACATGGTTTACTTCCAAGGGCCAGAAGTCGCTTGCACTGAGCATAAACCTATGATTTGTTCCCAATAGGCATTTGACTGTGCAATAAACTTCAAAGCATCTTCTTCTTCACTAGGTTTCTACTTTTTTGTTAGTTATTGCTGGTAATTTTCATCTTTATAAACTGATTTAAAATATAAACTCTAATTCTATTTTTATAGAATGGTTTTTATAGAATTGAAGCCCTGGCTTCTTACACTATCACAATATTTGCCTTGATGTGATGGGTCAGTGTGTTCTTTCCTTACTAAAACGGCATCACAAAACTCCTTTTTTTGCACTCTTGTTCATTTGCTCTGGTTGCAAGTTTCCAGCTGCCTGTCTTCTTTTCAAATCGTGCTAGCTATAATAGTGTGTTTTGGTCTAGCTTTTTGTAAGCCATTTCTTCTGATAGGGTACAATGGCAGGGTATGAACAAGTTACTAGATGGATGCATTTCTTCTGAAGAAATACTGGCCAATGTTTTAACACTCAAATTTTATTTCTAATGCTTTCTTTGAGGCCTTCCAACAGTTAACTACAGTTCCCTATATCTGTTTTACCACTTATTTTGTTTCTACCTGATCACCACTAACTTAGCAGGAAGTCTTACTAATTAGCTTAGAACTTAGAAATAAATGTTAAGGAAAATTATGCACGATACAGGTTTGTCTGTATGCATTTGTTTTATTGATCCTGATCCTATTAAATATAGTACTGCAACTAGCCTGCCTTCCATTGAAGACCTGTATACTACATGAGCCAGAAAGAGGGATGGGAAAATATCTACAGACCCCTCACATTCTGGACCTAAACTATTTAACCCCTTCCTTCAGGACACCGCTACAGGGCATTGCATGCCAAAACAATCAGATCCAAAGACAGTTTTCCCCCCTCATGCCATTACTCTGCTAAACACCTAATTCCACAGCACTGTCTTATGCCTAAGGGTATTTACACGTGTAATATGGCTGTATTACTATTATCCTTCTCATCTTTTCTACTACCTTCTCCTGCTGGCATCTTATGATTATATTACTTTATTGCTTGTATATACACTGAAAGCTTATGCATCAGAGACAAATTCCTTGTGTATCGAACCACACTTGGCTGATAAAGAATATTCTATCTCAATGATGTTTTCAATGATGCAATAATGGAAGCTGAAATTCCACAGTCATGGAATGAGACAATAATCACATTAATATCAAAACAAGATTCGGATCCCACGGAAATTAAAAATTATAGACCAATTTCTCTTCTCAACGTAGATTATAAACTATTCACATCAATTATAACGCAGAGGTTGAAAAACCTAATCAAATACTATATACATCCTGATCAAAATGATTTTATTCCTAGAAGACAAATTCATAACAATACAAGAACAATTATTGACACTCTGGAATTCTATGAGCAAAGATCGGAAAACCAGTTAGCTCTAATTTTCCTAGATGCGCAAAAAGCGTTTGATAATCTCAACTGGACATTTCTATTAGCACAATTAGAAAAGATGAAATTTGGAGAAAGATTTATAAAAATGATTAAAAAGATATACAATACCCAAACAGCAAAAATACAAATTAATGGAGATACAACTGAACAATTTGATATAAAGAAAGGAGTGAGACAAGGATGCCCATTATCTCCTATATTGTTTATATTAACATTGGAAATATTACTAGAAGAAATCAGGAAAGATACAGAAATAACTGGACTAAAAATAAGAAATCAAGAATATAAACTGCAAGCCTTTGCGGATGATATAGTACTCATCTTAGATAAACCCATACAATCTGGACCAAAATTAATGGTAAAAGTACAACAATATGGAGAGGTAGCGGGATTGAAAATTAATAAACAAAAAACTAAAATTTTAACAAAGAACCTTAACAAGTACCAAGAAGAAGAATTGGAAAATATATTAGGGATACAAACAGCAAAGAAAGTTAAATACTTAGGAGTATGGATTACAAACAAAATATTGACGTTGAAGGAAGACAATTATATTAAAGTGACTAAACAAATAGAAAAGGATTTGGAAAGATGGGCAAAACTCCAATTGTCTCTTTTAGGCAAAATTGCTACCATTAAAATGAATATTCTTCCAAGAGTGTTATACTTATTTAGGGTGATACCAGTAAACCCAGGAAGAACATATTTTAAAGATTTAGACAGAATGATATTAAAATTTATTTGGCAGGGAAAAAAAGCAAGAATCAAATTAAAACATCTACAAGACAAAAGAGAGAGGTGGGGGAATGGGACTCCCTGATTGGCAGAGTTATTACAAAGCCTCAGCGTTAACATGGATAAAAGTGAAAAAAAAAGAGAAGAAGAAAGAAAGAAAAATTAAATAAAAGAAAATATATCAATAGAGTAAAATAAATTTTTACATCAAATGAAATTTAAGAAAGAGACATCAGATATCAATAAAATAATATCATTATATAAGGTGAGAGAAATAATGTATACTGAAGAATATAGGCTATTGATATTATAACAATTCAGATATTATAGGTAGATGTCATTAAGATGATGCTTGTTGTAAATTGTTTTACTTGCATTTATAAATGTATTATGTGGCTTCTTAAATTAATAAAAGTTTAAAAATTAAAAAAAAAAGAATATTCTATCTCCTATTCTAATCATGAGGTGAGGGTGGAGAAGCAGTGAAGTCTATGGGGAGGTGGACTTAAGATTTTCCCTTGCATAGTAAACCTTAATATATACCGTTTTTTTCGGAGTACAAGATGCACCGGAGTATAAGACGCAGCTTAGTTTTTGGGGAGGAAAATGGGTGTATATGTGTGTGTGTGGGGGGGATCTGCCTACCAGATATTCATCTGGCTAGTATCCTTAGTCTGGTCAGCTTCACCACATTAGTTTGCTGGTTTTATCCTCTACAGGGGATAAAGTAGGTTTTATCCCCTATTTGGGGATAAAAAACAGCTTCTAAAGCACAACTGAGTTTTGGAGAGAGAAGCAATGAGAAAAGCAGGCAAACCACGGAGATCGCTTCACTCGCTAGCACCTTGTTAGGACTGAAAAAAAGCTTTGAAAAAGCTACATTTGAAGTATAAAATGCACCCAAATTTTCATCCTCTTTTAGGAGGGAAAAAAGGGGGTCTTATACTCCGAAAAATATGGTACACAACGCTGCCCTGAGCAATTTTTATTTCATTTTATAACCACCAAAAAATTTCTAGGAAAAAGAAGTTGATTGAAACTCCCCTGGGTGGAATATGATCTTCTTGCCCTTAATTAGTGAGGGGCTGGCCAAAAACAGTGTGTCAGTGTCCTATCTTTCAGCGGATAGCAGTCCCTCTGGGAGTTTGCATCCTCTATGACTTCTTACCCTTCGGTTCAATCTGGAAGGAAGACAAAGAGGGACCTTCTCCCATGCACATTTTTTTAAAAAATAAGGAAGCCTAGGCAGCCAGGGGAATAGTAGAGCGAAACAGAAAAAAAAAAAAAACTTACAGTAGAAAAAAAAGCGATAAGATCCTTCAGCACTTCTAGAAGTGTAAAGAAAAGTAGTGGGGAAAGAGGGAAAAATATCCCTTCTTTTTCAGGGTAAGAAAACTTTCACAAAATGGAAAATAGAATAGTCAAGATCTTTTGCCAGATTTAAAAAAAGCAAAAAATAAAAAAATAATAACAACAGAAATCCCACAACCTGTCACGTTTTTAGAGTGAGGGTATTAGCAGTAAAACACACTTAACCTTCACAGAGAAAAATTTGGAGGCTGGATTTGTACTGCATGCCAAGCTTGTTTACTTTTAACCATGGTACATTTTCTTGTGGCCTGACGTGGGGTGTAAATCCAAGCCATTTAATAAGTTTTTTATTCAGCATATTGTACAAACACTGAAAAAGGCTTTTCAGCAACCAAGTTAAACCGCATGCTGTGAAAAGCAAGCCCGCGCGTACCCTTAAAATTGAGAGCAGAACAAAAATATTTGTCTTCCCTGTGTGTATGGATTTTATTTTTTTAAATATGCAGCTTCTGTCATTGCTATTGGGAGGCCTCCTTTTTCCATCTTATGATCAGCATATGAAGAGAATAAGTCAAATCTTTTCCCAGGGCTGGCAGTTGCAGTGCTTAGCAATTAGTTAAGAATTAATCAGCAGATTGGTCAGCATTTATGCTGAATATGTTATTAGGAATGTGCTTATGCATGTTGGATTGCTACTGATCCGAAGCAGATCATGGGGATTCCCTACGCAAACAGTGGTATTGCTGTTTGTTGAAACTGCAGAAAGGCCTAGAGCAGGAGCAGACTGTCTATATAGTCTTGATTTATTCCTTTTAAAAAAAAATCCCCTTGGTCCATGTCATGTTTTATTTTTAAAACACAAAACTGCATGCTTAAGATCGCTGAACAGTTAAGGTACAAATGATCAGTGTTAAGTCATCCAATGTAAGCTCTTGCCTAAATACACAAGAAGTGCCTTGTTATATCAGATCAAATTCCAAGTTCTTTGCAAGAATGCCAGCAACCAGCATGCCCTTGGTGGCCCACCAGTCAACTGTAAGATACTCCCTGTCTATATCTGGCCTAAAGAAACCCAAAGCTGGCTAGCAACAGGGCATATTGTGGTCTTCTGGAAGTACCTTGAATTTCACAATGGAAATAACACAGAATCATCCCTTTCTGGTAATTTTTTACAGCTGTTGATTTATTTCAAACAGCTGGCTCCAGACCAGTTCCACAACTCTCCTTCTAATTTCATAACATCTCATCATTCCCCAAAATGTCCTCATGTAACCTTACCCACATATGGTTTTTGTGCTAGAAAGGACCCCACATAATTGTAGTGGAAAATCGCTGTGTACTGTCCCTTTAAGCAACCCATAAATGCTCTGGTGTAATAAATGAGCCTAAGTCTCCAGTGGAACATTTGTCAGATGCTACGTGCTGACATTTGCCATACATTTTATCAAAACAGTTGGATGACAGTGGATGATATCCATGTAGGGATCCTTTTCATTTAGGAATTCTATGTTTAGATCAGGTTAGATATAAATATGGATGCAACATCTAACCCAATTTTTTAGCTGTACTGCGATGAAAATGTACTTTTCTAAGCACAGAACTTGCTGAATGGAATAAGGATTGATGACTTAAAGGATGATTGAGGGTTCAGCATTTTAAAGAACTTTTCTTCACAAAATAAGTTTTTTTCCCCCCTGGCTTTTTCATGGGTGGGAAGGGTCACCTTGCTTTGTTGGTGGTAACTTCTTATCTGAATTCTCACAGTCCTGTCCAGCCTGTGTTTTGGACAGATGCTTTTATTTTATCAAGTTTAAGAATATTCATATCCTTCTTAGTATGCATGGTGACTTTCACCCATAATACTTGGCTCTATTTTGACCCTGTTCAAGATGTTATCACAAAAAGATAAGACCGTCAAAAAGAGCAGTTCATGCTTTGACAATAATTTGGAAAACATACTTGAGAATGGGCAGAAGATGTGCCTTTTTAAAGTAGCTGCATCTTTTTTTAAGGTTTCGTGAGGAAAAAGCAGGGTTCTTCCAGCATCAATGATGGGTTGCTCCCGGTTCGGTCTAGTTCTTGTGAACCGGTAGTAATGGTGGTGGGAGGCTCCGCCCATCCGCCCCGACATTATCACTGATGATCTGCGCATGTGCAGAAGCGTGCACGCGTGCGCGAGCGAAGTGAGCGTGCACATTCCCATTGTGAACCGGTAGTAAAGGTAAGTGGAACCCACCCCTGTCCAGCATGGACCAGTCCTCTGGGATAAAGCTGCTGCACTATTGCTGCCAATAAAGTCAACATTTCCAGCTATGTCTTCTTCTTGGAGAGTGGCTTGCCTTCTAGGTCAAGCTGTGTGATATAAATTTCTGGGAGGTGAAAGTCATCTCCATGGCAAATTGTTCTTCAAGGGTATTTCCTCAGTCTGCTAATCATTTTCCTGAAAGTGCCCACAAGAAGAATGGTTAGGGCAGCAATAGTGCCCTGCCTCGTGGTTGTGGTTTAGTAAAGCTCACCTGGGGAGGTAGTTCAGTTTATGTTAACATATTTTTCTGCCCATTTAAAGCTAGGAGGAAAGCACATTTAAGGGGCCGTCCAAATGAGCCCCATAAAAACAGCTGATCATAGCCTCGTGTTTCACATGAATCAGGAAATTGCCACTGCTGTTTAAATTCCCACAGGTTTGTTGGAATTTGAAGTTTCTGGAACAGCAGCAAAAAAAGATTTGCTGGTTTGCTTTTTTTTAAAGGATCCATTTTAGAGATCTGTTTATTTACAATCTTTCATACCTGTTTCTTCAATATTTTCCAACTTGTCCAATAATAAAGTGAAGAACAAGCCTCTCACAGAGCTATGCTGATTTAAATTCTGGAATGATGCCCAATTTACTGAGTGCTTTCAAGCCTGCAAAAGATAGGCGCTAAGGAACCACTAAGCATATAATAATATAAAACAAAAGATTGTTCCATTTGCCCCAAATACTATAAATCAAAATACAAAATTATATAAGGAAGGATATTACGGGCACAAAATTCAATGTCCTTAGTTACTCTTTTATACAATTGAAAGCCTACAATTTTGATTAATAACTGCCTTGAAGATTCAGACAAATTAAATATTAAGGCTATGCTTATCTGAATGTGGATGATTCAGTGAATTTGTTTGCCTCACTTTTTCAAAGTGAATCTTCCAATCATTTTGAGGCATCAGAAAGAATCAGGTTCCCTCAAATTGCCCAAAAGAGATTCAAAGGTGATTAAAAGATTTGATAACCACTTTTTGTAGCTTCAGATACAGATTTATACATGGGGACAGCAAGGACAGGGGTGGATGGGATGAGTATCAAGTGATGAAATTATCTCTGATACTCATGTGAGTGGCCAGCCATGAGCATTACCACTTCTTCAAACTATGGGTGAATGCTATCTACTTTGTACCTCTCACTCTTTTACTAGAATTAGGAATGCTTGCTTGGGTGTAGAAGAGAAAAACAGAAAATCAGATTGATTCATTGTGCAAATGCATCCAAGATATGTGGCTGCTATGAAGATACTACATTTTATACAGAGTGAAATATAGTATCTTGCCTTATGACCTCCATTCAGTGACCATTGAAAGTTATGCTGTCACTAAAAAAAAATGGATGTACATCCAGTCCTCAAAATTCTGGCCATTATAGCACCTCTGTGGTCACATGAATGAAATTCAGGTGTCTGGATCCCAGTTTCAGATATGGACATCACAGTTGAGCTACATCACATAATCACCATTGGTGACCTTCCCTGTTGGTTTTCCACAAGCAAAGCCAATGGGGGAGCCAACAGGGAAGTTTGTAAGCTACTCCAGTAAGTTTCTTCCGCTTTTTCTCTTGCATAAAATCCCCCACCTACCTGCTCACAACCTCCACCATCCCTCCAGGGTCCTTCCCCCACATTCCCTCTATGATACCCTGCGCTCCTTAACAGGGACTTGTGCCTCTTCTCACTTAACAACCTGCATGTCTTGGGGTTATGATGGCAGTTGGAGGTCGGGACTGCTAAATAATGGTCACATGAAGTTGTGCTTAAGAACCACATTGCTTAACAATGGCAATCCAGGAAGGAAGGAAGGAAGGAAGGAAAAGGAAGGAAGGAAGGAAGGAAGGAAGGAAGGAAGGAAGGAAGGAAGGAAAAGGAAGGAAGGAAGGAAGGAAGGAAGGAAGGAAGGAAGGAAGGAAGGAAGGTTACTGTATTCCATTAACCCAACACAGGATGAAAATTACATTTTGATTCCAAGACACCACAAACAACAAACATTTGTGGTGACACACACGCAGTCACCACCTTAATTTTCTTTTTTTCTTTTAGCCTTCCCAAAAGATCAGCGTTTTTGTTTCCTGAATGAAAGGCTATCAAAATGGCATCATTTTTCTGTTAGCGATATTTCTTATACTTGTTAATGTTATTGTCATTGTATACTGGGCACACATTTTTAATAGTATAGGAATCTCCTGGCACTTTTATAAAAAATTAGAATCGATTTCTAAGCATTACAGATCAACAGATTTGTTTATTAGAGTAATTGTCTTTCAGTATAATTCAGGAATGGTATAGCAGCTGTCCAATCTTGTCCCAATTTTTTAATTTGTAGTGGCAGGCTGTATTAGCTTTTAAACCTCATTAAGCAGTGGTTGTTTCATAATTAGGGCTCACTATGAGCTGAAGGAAACCGCAATTATTCTTTCTTGTGGCTCAGCTGAATAATCACATAGAAAGATTCCTGAAAGCATATGTAATAGATGATTATTTTTTTTAGATAAACTGTATCCTCTCTATATAAGGTGATCCAGTTTTAGAGAAATGGAATGGACCTCTGAATACATGTATTACATGTATTGAATTATGAGATTCAATTTTAATTGACAAAAGCACGTACATTGTGCTTTATTTCTAGTTCATTGAAAAACACAGCAACAGTGCTATTTGTATTTATTTAAATATAATATTTATCTTCTGCAGGTAGACAATTTCTTCATTGCCCCTATTTGCATGAGGTCATGCAGAGCTCTGAACTCATGCAAATAGAGTTGGTATCTAAGTAGGCAATTTGGAAGGAGGGATTGGGAGTTAAGGAAGGCTGTGAAACCATCTCTGTGCCTCAATTCTTCCACTATTGCCACACAACACTGAAATTGTTCTAAGGCTTCTGGCAATTCAGCTCTCAATTCATTCCAAAGCCCTTTCCAAAACTGGTTAATCAAAGCAAAATAATTCCAGCGGACATCCTTAGCATGATGAACTGATTAAAATCTGCAATGAACTTCCATAGTCAGCATCCTCCTTGCTGCAATTTATGAATCCCTAATTAGCAGCCCTCCTGTGGTAGAATTGTCAAAGGCAGATTAAAATCTCTGCATGAGATCTCAGTAGTTGTTCAGGATGACGTTCTTGGTTTCAGTGAATGGAACTGCCCATCTGGCTGCTACCTCAGTCCAATGGCCAAGAACGAAGGCCACTTTGGTCCTGTAAGGAACTCCGCTGGATTGTCCACCACGTTCACTTGATAGTGATTAATGAATGCTAAAAATTGGTCCTGAGCCTCTTTCCCTCTAGTAGGCTTCCAGCGGAAAATCCCCAGTGAGGCAACACGCTTTGGGCCTGCCCCAGGCTGAGGTAAACCTTGCACGAAATGCTGAGTTATTTTCATCATAATATTATGCAAGTTTGTGGCAGTGGTGGGTTGCCCCCGGTTCAGACCGGTCCACAAAAAACGGTAGTAAAACCGGCGGGAGGCTCCATCCACTGACCTGGATGTCATCATCTGCGTATGTGATCTGTGCATGCACAGAAGAGTGTGTACATGTGTGAGCGAATCGAGCGCACACGGGCGTGATGCGAACCGATAGTAAAGGTTAGTAAAACCCACCCCTGGCTTGCGGTTGATGAATTTACCTGCTGCCTATGCTGCAATAATACCTCTATGATTGATCTAGAAAAAGGGCTCATAACATTCAGATGGCTTAATGTACAAGTGCATATGTTCAGTGCCTTCATTTCCTCTCTGTGTCAACATTTGGATATTTTGGGAGGAAAGAAAATGAAGAACATTTGAGCCAAAAGAGGGTTGGCTAAAGTTGAGAAACCAGAAGTTGAAATAAAAAATTTATAAAAAGTTTTATTATTTGCATTAGAAGCAGTTTTATTGTGTATTCTGATACTGTATTAGACTGTTTTATTACTACTATCCTGAAACCCTCTGACAGTTTATAGTGTGAAAATATTTAACTTAGTTTTTTACATTCCATGTTAATACCTAATATTATTATATCACTGATGGAAGTTGAGACCATCTTCTTTTATATCTCGTTTAATGGGAAATCAATTATATAATTTTCATTCCTTTATTGCTATTTATACAAGTTTGACAAAATATTTTTTGCTTCAAGCGGGAATATTTAGGTTTTCCTTAGCAGAGCCTTAAAATAGAATCATTTAGCATGAAGTCAGACATTTGCTTTGTTTTCTTGACCTATAAATTTGCTTTAAGATTTATTTTCATTATGACTTCTCTACTGTGATATTTTTGGTAAAAATCTTTGAAATAAGCATGAAGATAACTCTCTTTCTTTGCCCCACCCCCTGGCACATCCACATTATTGTGAAAGTGAATGCCATTAATTTAATCAAATCCTCCTCAAGAGAGTAGACCACATGTTTGGTTTTTAAGTATCAATTATCAGAAAATTTATAGGCAAGGATTTTTATTAATATTAATAGATGTCTGTGTGACAAGGGCCTAAATTATCTTTGCAGCTCTTAAAATAACGTCTATTGTCCTCATCTGAATTAGCCAAATGATGTAGATAGTCCTTGTTTAGTGGTCACAATTGGGACCAGCAACTCTGTCATTAAATGAAGCAATCCATAAGTGACCACACGACTGTGCTTATGATCTTACTTCAGCTTTCCTTTCCTTTAAAGGCCTGCAAAGATTATAAATGTGAGAATTGCTTCTAAATTTACTTTTTCATCACTGTTGTAACCGAAGAGTCACTAAATAAGGCCGCTATTAAATGAGGACCACATGTACTGATATTTGAATGTCATCATTAGGCTTCAATAACTTTTGTCACCATTTTCACTGGCAAATAGTTTGGGATATGGTGTTGAGATGGCACTTAAACCAAAAATAAAAATGGGAGTCATTCAGTTGTACTGTGTTCACAGCTCAGCACAAAGGATGCCCTAGAGCACGAGTGTCAAACTCGCCACCTCATGTTGCCATCACATGACATTTCATGATGTTTTTCCCATTCGCGGAGTGGGGTGGGCGTGGTCTGTGCATGATGCAACTAGCCCACAGGCTGCCAGTTTGACACCCCTGCCCTAAAGGCCGCAGCAGGTCTCACAACCTGAAAAGGATAGGATGCATACAGCTCACATACATCTTAGATCTTCTGAGTACTAGCAAATTTCTGGTGGGAGTGAATGAATCAGAGATTTTCATGAAGGGAATACCCAAGTGTGTGTGTGTGTGTGTGTGTGTGTGTGTGTGTGTATGTATATGTTTTTCTTCTAGCCAGGTTTTCCCTACGTAGCCAAGGTTTTTTTTTAACCTTGGCTACGTAGGGAAAACCTGGCTAGAAGAAAAACACACATAAACCCTACGAAGAAGTAAGAAAATTGATATATATATATGTGTGTGTGTGTGTGTGTGTGTGTACTTGTTGAGATTTTAAGATCTGCAGAAGGACTTTATTCATGTCCCATGGTTGAGAAAGGCATTTTGTTTATTTTATAAAAATGTGCATGCTTTTACCTGCAAGACCCTAGACAGTAACAGTAATACAAACATAAGAAGCCTAAAAAACATAAGAAGCTTAAAATGATAATGCATCTAATAAAATAAAGATAAAGCAGATATTGTTTTGAAGACTGCAAAAAAAGAACAGTTTTCAGCCCATTTGGAATGAAGGTTGAGAGCTTTCTGACCTCAGAGGAAGAGAATACTAAAGTGAGGTGGCTTTGGTTGAAAAGGTCATTCCACAGCTGCTTCCCACTGGATCTCTTGGGTTGGGGTGGAAAGAAACCTCTTGTGATCCCTCCTGACTAGATCACACCTGGTAAGCAAATTTCACTTGGAACAGATGCTCTACAACAGGGGTGTCAAACTGGCGGCCCAGGGGCTGGATGTGTCATATGCAGGCCATGCCCACCTCAGCTCCACAAATGGGAAAAATGTTGTGAAACATCATGTGATGGCAACGTGATGTGGCAGGTTTGACACCCATGCTCTACAAGGTCATGAGGGTCCATAGGATAGTTTTTGAATAATTCCCAGCACCTTAAATTGGGCCTGGAACTCTATTGGCATCCAATGTAGCTTCCACAAAATAGAAAATCTCGTGCAAATGTGTGCTTCTCCATTATTGTCTTGGGATCACTACTATTTTTAATGTTGTAAAATATCATGGTTTTGTCTCCTTTTACTGCTTTATTCTGATGCCTTTTATGGATTACAAACTATACTGAGATTGTTAGAACCATGTCAAGGAAGCAAGAGTTTATCTTACGTAAATAATAAATACATTCTGGGATATTTTATACTGGAAGAGAGCAAAAGTTGCAGGGATCAATTATATTCTGCTTATTGATCACATGTCTGAACATACATATATCAAGAGAGGCACATTCAGAATTTGTACCTTGCTTAAGGAAAAACGAAAAATAATAACAAAAGGAACAGTTTCTGTAAGTCTCGGCAATGGACTTTCTTTCTCATCTGTCACTTTGGAGGTTTTTCACAACGAACTGTAAAAAAGTGACTTTGTAGTAGGTTAATAGTATTAGCTGAGATTCAGAACAGTCAACACTTCCCCACCGAATCTGCAAAAAGAGCTGCTCTGCATTATTTTTAGTTTCCTTTTCTTTCATCTACTGCAAAATTGTATAGCAGAACTAAGGAATATGTGATACATTTTTCCATCAATCTGTTGATTCTTCAAGCATATGCTAGCTGTTAATGGCTATTCCTCCTTCCCTCCATTGCCCCATCAGTCTCCATTAGTTTCCCATGAAAGCTCTAATTGGTTTCATGAGTGAATTGGGTTTAAGAGTTGTTTCAAGAACACATATGAAGGAAATGCTTATTTAGTTGGAGGCTTTATTTGAAGGCTGCCCAGAATATGGAAAAACAGTCAGATGTTGCTGTTTCTAGAGTTACTTTTGATTTATTGATTTGTGTTCTACTTTTCCTACAGGAAGCTAAAGGCATCATGCATATCTCCTCCTCCTCCTCGTCCTCTAGATTTAGCCTCACAATACTCCTATGCAATATGGATAGTTTAAGTTGATTCCTTCTTCTGGCATTAAGAATTTTAGTTACATATCACAAAATTGGAAACAATCAAACACCCCTCCAGATCAAATCATAATAAAAAATATATACGAATGTGCAGAGATGGATAGATTATCTATGAGATTTGAAGGAGCGGGAGGACACCGAGTACTATTTAATATGGAATAAATGGTATTCCTGGTTGGAGAGTAAATTTAAGGGATGTTTTTGTTACGAGATCAAATTGTAAATAGAAGTCAAGATAATTTAAATAAAGATGTAAGTTTAAGATACAGATATTTAGAAGTAGAATTTGCGTAAAGAGGTTAAATAGGCTAGAGATACCGATGCAGAAAAGTTGTTATTAGTATTGAAATTTTGATATGTTTGTTTTTGGTTGTTTATATTTTTTGTTTTTTGCTGTGTGTGTGTGTTTTCTTGCTTTTTTTGTGTATTGTTTCTTTTTGTACTGTGTATTTTAATCTTTGGAAATATAATAATAATAATAATAATAATAATAATAATAATAATAATTATTATTATTATTATTATTATTATTATTATTAATCACAGAGGAAAAACAGGCAGGAGTTCACCTCCTCTAACTCTGATTTCTCATTGTTGGTTGGGAAGATTTAACAGAAGATACATTGGTCTGAACACACTAATAGTCCACACTGAAGCCGTGATCAGCCTGGATTTTCAGGCAGGAGAAGGCTTGTAAACTAGATTCAACTAAGCACAGCTGGGGTGCAATGTAGTTTCCTCATGGTGCATCTCAAGCAATGTGACTTTGTCATGGCTAGACTACCCATTCTGGCTGCTGGACTTCACAAGGGTCTCCCAGCAAAAAGCAGCAGCATGAGTACCAAAAGTAAAAACAACAGTTAATGTTGTATTCTGTTATGCCATACGAAACAAACAAACAAACACACCAAGAGCTGCTGTGGAAGAGAGGGAAGGAGTGGGAAGAGAGCAAGTATCACAACCTCTCCTCTAGCAATAGCATTGAATAACAGCTAGATATTTTTATGTAGGACTATCTAATTAACACAAGGACTTAGTAGCAAATTGAACCAAATATTTTCAGACTTACTCCAATACACACGATGTTGTTTCCAACTTATTTTGCAAAGAAAAATTTGAACAGATTTTCTAATTGTAGCATAAGCCTAATTTGGCCTAGATTTGGCCTATTGGGCAGAAAAGTATGTATGAATGGAATTTGTTTAATAGGTCAGGGCAGGTCATGGAAATGATGTTTCCTTTGAATTTGTTTCTTGAAAAAACATCTTCTCTTGCTTCTAAGAGCCAAGTGAAATACCCACATTCCTTAGTTTCATTCTTTCCCCCTTTCTTCATGGCAGTTCTGCAGAAGCCTGCTTTGCAGTTTGCATTCTGAGCATCTCAAATGCTCAAGTCTTTGACAATGTCCTTGGATGTTGGATAATAACCCAGTGCTGCTTGATTTTGTTCACTAATATCAGTGGTGTGTAACACGTGAGCTTTGAGAAGCTGAGTATACAATGTCATTCGGAGAAAAAAAAATTCAAATCACCCTCAGTATAATTGACAGAGTCTTTGGATACTATTTTGTTGTTCATTTACATTTATCTCTTGTCTGTCTGCTCAAAGGATATGACAGAGAATTCTATTAAACAGAAAACAAGGCAAACTCATTTTAAAGGTTAAAAGCTAAAACAGTCAAATTGGGGAGTATAAGGTTAAAAACAGTTCCCCGGTTTTGGGGCAGAATGAAGATTCAGCTCCTGTCGGATAGGTTTTCTTTATTTATATGTTGTTTTGGGGGTCGTTCTTTCTTTTTTGTGCTTTCTATATATTTTTTTTTAACTTTAGTTAGCATCTGAGAGCTACTGAGATTCAGGAAGCCTATAAAAAGTAAAAATAAACAAACAATTCAAATGTCAACCAAAGGCCTTATCACACAAAAATGCTTTTTTTAAAAAAAGCTTGCTTAAAAACTCATGAAAAAGTTAATCTGCTCTATGCAGTTGTAAAGAAGACTGACTATAGATCTTAAACAGTAGAGTCAATAGCAGGTTCTCCTTAATGAGTGTTGGAGATTCTGCAAAAGCAACACTTTCTTTAAAAAGAAAATCTTTAAAAATGAACTACAAGTTCTTTGTATTTTATTTGGAAATAAACCAGCAATCTGTGTAATGATAGTGATGGAGTAATATGACAGTTCTAGTCCAACCACCTACATAGTCAGTTGGAGCTCTCTCTGCCTTATTTTGACCTACAGAACTGTATATCTTCTCTATCAGAGCTGACAAACAAGTGACCGATCATTCTACCATCAATCTAGTTCTCCTAGAAACCAGCCTGATTACTGTACTTAGATCCAGTTAAAACTTACTATTAGCCATAGTGCCACAGTGGTTACAATGCAGTATTGCAGGCTAATTCTGCCAACTGCCAGCAGTTCGATTCTCACCGGCTCAAAGTTGACTCATCCTTCCATTCTTCTGAGGTTGGTAAAATGAGAACCCAGATTGTCGGGGGGGGGGGGGAGGAGGCCATATGCTGACTCTGTAAACTGCTTAGAAAGGGCTGTAAAGCACTATGAAGCGGTATATAAGTCTAAGTTCTATTGCTATTGCTATTTTTGGCAGCCTTATTAATCAGATCCAATACATTAATCAGATTCAGTTGTTTCAAATATATATTTCATTTTATGACCGCAAGGATTCTTGATGTGAACCAACCCCCCCCCCCCCAATCACTCTTACACACTGGATCTGGGTCAAGCTTAGCGCTTTTAGAAGTGGACTGCATGACGATTGGAGGGTTGTATAGAATAAGAGTTTTCTATCATCTCTATTACCTTCTAGTGGTTATTTGAAAATTTGCATCCCAGATCTGGTAGCTTGATATTAGAGAAAGTCCTGGATCCAGGAATACTTCAAAACTACATAACTGCTATTTTGGGAAGAAAATAAACATGCACACTAGGCAAATCCATCCTATTCTTAAATGTATGACTTTTTTTCCTCCACAAGCACTTTTCTCTTGTCTGAAAGATGAGTTCACATAGGAAGTAATTTTGAGGCAATTTTGTCTTAAGTCCTCAAATAATGAAGCAATAACTGAAAGGACATGAAAGGCACACTTTCGCTTCTCCTAAATAAAGATGCTGTGAGTTAAGGAAAACAAAATAAACTGTAGTTTTGAACTACAAATGCCAGGTTTTGATTGAGACAGCCTAAGATAGAAATGAACACAAGAGTTGATTTGAAAACAGAACCCTTTGATTTTATTCAGTAGCATTCAGCTGGTGTTTTCCTTTTCTCAAGGTGTCTATAAACTAAAATAATACCAAATATAATGACCTCCAGGGATATTATTCCAAAGAAACTCTCCGCTATTCATAAAACTGCTGTATATGATATGTGAGACATAAAGTCTGGGCATATTGAATATTTTTTATTGTTTCTTAAGATAAAGCAAGATATAAAATATGTCAATAAATAAAATATACAGAATTTAATTTATCTTTCAAAAATAAACTGGGAGCAAGATCTAGAAAGGATTGTTATTTTCTAGTTGCTGAAAATGTGCTTCAATGTTAAATGCAAGTCTTTACAAATCAAAATTTAGATGGGATCTTTCTCTCTTGTAATGATATTGAAGCTGCCCAGAGTTAAGAATATAGGTCATTTTCCAATTAAAATTTAGTGAATGCTCAGCTTCAGGAGAAATAGAAAATCCTACCTCTTCCTTTGTTATAATTAATATTTTAATTATGTTGTTAAGAGGATTAATTGTCCACATTCACTGGCAATAAGTTATTCATCTTTTCATTATGATAACAAAAGCTATTAACCACAATTGATAAAGGCTGGCGAGATACTTCCTTGATAAGAAATTGTGAACATCTATAAAGGTTAATTTTAGAATGCTGATATGAGCGAGATGTTTTTTTATTAACCACTGTAATGTTTTTATATTATGCTGGAATATTTATTGAAATAACTTGAAGAGCCATGAAAATGGTACATAAACTACATTTATTTAGTTATGTCACAAAGATGAACATATACATATATAACATTAATTGGAACCAGTAAGTTAACCTTTATGCTAACTGACTTTTTTGGACATGGCAAGATAAATAATCTAACAATTTATCCAAATGCTAAAATCCTAGAACATTTGAATATTTTATGCAGATTGAGATTTGGTTTGACCAAGATTGTTTGTTTGTTTATAATGGAGGCCTATATAAAATCATTAGTATACTTGGATGAGGGACAGTTAGGAAACTTGAGGGAGTAGACTGGGCTGGAAAGTGAGAAACTACCTGTGAAGAAAGTAATGGAAAGCCGCTTCAAAACCATGCAAGAAAACTGCATTGTTATGTCCCTAAAGCTACCAGAAGATATTCTATTAAGGGAGAAATCACTTTAACTGCTTGTCTCCTGTTTCTTTCCTTGGATTGCCTGAATTTCCTGCATTAATATTATTAGCAAAATAGGTAGGAGTGCCCTAGGGAGTGGTCAAAAAACTCCAA
This sequence comes from Arizona elegans, assembly GCA_022577455.1. NCBI lineage: Eukaryota > Metazoa > Chordata > Lepidosauria > Squamata > Colubridae > Arizona > Arizona elegans. The sequence continues at coordinate 219,822,868 of JAKOOJ010000001.1, forward strand.
ATGGTGTGTATGTCTATGTATATACATACTGTGTATATACTGTATATGTATGTATACAGTGTATACACATACACACTGTATATAGATAGATGATAGATAGATAGATAGATGATAGATAGATATTGTATGTATGTATGTATACACACACACACATAGAGAGAGAGACATGTGTGTGTGTGCACGCCTATACAGTATGTATATCTATGTGAGTATATATGTGTATATATGTATGTGTGTGCATATATATTGTGTATACATACACACTATGTATGTGATATATATATAATCTGCATTTTATATATGTGTGTGTGTGTGTGTGTGTTTATGTAAGTTTTCATGGGTATGTATGTGTGTATAGTTAATATTTCGGGTTTCTTCCCGTGTAATTGTGGATATATCCCTAAAAGGGTAGAAGCGACGTTTCGACAGAATCCCATCTGCCATCATCAGGCTTATGTCAGCAGTCATTTTGTACAAAATGACTGCTGACATAAGCCTGATGATGGCAGATGGGATTCTGTCGAAACGTCGCTTCTACCCTTTTAGGGATATATCCACAATTACACGGGAAGAAACCCGAAATATTAACTACACACACACACACACACACACACACACACATTGTTTACAGGGAGGATATGGGTGTGGCCTACTGATGACAGCTAACGAGCTAGAAATGGATCTATTTAGGTCTCCCACCTAGCAGTTAGAGCTTGCTAGGTGTTAGAAAGGAAAAAAGCCCAGAACCGAGTAGATGAGATTCTACTGAGCTGGAGCTACAAAAAATCTTGGCTACGTAGGGAAAACCTGGCTAGAAGAAAAACATATATATATATATATATATATATATATATATATATATATATATATATATATATATATATATATATATATATATATATATATATATATATATATATATATTTCTTACTTCTTCGTAGGGTCTATGTGTGTTTTTCTTCTAGCCAGGTTTTCCCTACGTAGCCAAGGTTTTTTTGTAGCTCCAGCTCAGTAGAATCTCATCTACTCGGTTCTGGGCTTTTTTCCTTTCTAACACCTAGCAAGCTGTAACTATTTAGGTCTCCCACCTAGCAGTTACAGCTTGCTAGGTGTTAGAAAGGAAAAAAGCCCAGAACTGAGTAGATGAGATTCTACTGAGCTGGAGCTACAAAAAAACCTTGGCTACGTAGGGAAAACCTGGCTAGAAGAAACACACACACACACACACACACACACACACACACACACACACACACACACACACATATATATATATATATATATATATATATATATCTATATATATATATATCTTTGGTTATTCGGGTCTTCTCCCACGTAAAATTGGAAGTGTCTTGGCGACGTTTCGACGAAATCTCATTCGTCATCTTCAGGCTGGTGTTCTTGGCTTTGTGCTTCCAGGAGCAAAGTGTCGCCAAGACACTTCCAATTTTACATGGGAGAAGACCCGAATAACCAAAGACCTACATACAAACACCCGCGAAAACCTGAGAAATACACACACACACACACACACAATATATGTTTCATGCAGATTTGTATCAGCAGCATCAGTACACTGCTTTTTTTATGTGTGATGACCATGATCACAACCACCATTTTGAGTTTTTTGCCTACATCTTGGGGTACTTCTACCTCTCTGTGTGTCCATTCCCTCCCCACCCCCAGCCTTTAGAAGATTGAAAATTTTTAGGGGACTTTCGTTTCTTCCAGATAGAGCTAAGAGTTTTGCCTTGGTATAACAAAGCTTTCACACTGACTGCTTGTAGCTTTTTCTTTTTACAAAAATACCTATTTAGTTTGGAGGACAAAACCATGGTTACTCTAAGGCCAAGTTCAAAGCCACATTCAGCTCTTTCTTCAGTCTGCTTATGTACCTCAAATATTTTTAGCATCCAGGTCTCCCAAGCTGTGAAGGTGTTGTGTTTCTAACAGACAAATAGGTCAATGGACAATTACATGTTTTTCTAAGCGCTGGAGAATTGCCGGCAGGGTTGTGGAAATCTCTATGGGCTCCAGTATTTCCTTCCTTGTATCCAGAGGCTGGTATGATTCATTCAGCCTCCATTTTTAGCTGCCTGGCACACTCAAAATTAGCCAACAAAACAGAAAATCTGCTCTCAAATGCACCAACTGAGCCCTGGAGAGAATGAGTCCTTCCCATCATTAATGGAGATGAAGAAATTCCAAGAATTGCCAGGTTCCACACCCATTTAGTATTTTAATCTTTTTTTTGGGGGGGGGGGAATGGTCCTCATGCAATTTCTTCCTAAATTTGCCCAAGGAGAGGGAAAATAATAAAAAGAAATGCAAGTATCCTGGAATGGAACAGTTTTCTGATATTGATAGAAAAACTGCTTCTGAAAATGAGAAAACTTTGTGCAAATATTTGTCTGCTTCTTCTTGTCTGTTATTGTATCAGCAGCCATTAAGCGTATGCAGGAAAATCATAATTTTACATAGCATTATGGAATTACTGAGATTTCAATAGTTCTTCATTCTTCTCATTCACCCTAAAGTGTTTCGCCACGTTTTTTTTTTTTTATATAAAAAAACCTATAAAGATTTAGTTTAAATGTAGTTAGTAGCAGAGAAATGCTAACAGGTTTGTTTTTTTTTTTTAAAAAAAAATGATTTATATGCCGCCCTTCTCCGGAGACTCAGGGCAGCTTACAATGCGTTAAGCCTTCATACTTTTGTACATTTTATACAAAGTCAGCTTATTGCCCCCACAAACTGGGTCCTCAATTTACCTACCTTAGAAAGGATGGAAGGCTGAGTCAACCTTGAGCCTGGTGAGATTCGAACTTACAGTAATTGCAGACAGCTGGTGTTAATCACAATGCTTTTAGTCTGCTGAGCCACCAGGCCCCCCTACTAAAGAACGGTAAAAGTTCTTTACTGTGCCAGAATTACAGAAGCATATTCTGAACAGGTGTACCATAGAGACAATTTTAGAGTTGAATATTTGTAGCTCAGGATTGGACTGTGGCGTCCTTGGTGCTCTTTGAGCTTGGTTATTTTCTTGCAATTTCATTACCCATATAGGTAACATTGTCAATTACTAGAATGGAGTGGGGTTTGCTCTTTATTTATATATAACTGGTTTGCCCTGTCAGTGATGGTGGGGATGTTCTTGGTGATACCTTGATTACGGCTTCTGTTTACTGTTTGTCTGAGTTGGTATTCCTTGATTGGAGGTATTGTTTACCCCAATCAAGGGGTAAACAATATTGGTTGTTAGTCTAGTGTTAATCTTGGTTTTAATATCTGCTTTTCTGGGTGTTGATTGCTGGTTTTAATTGTCTCATTTGAATAGTATATACATGTTTATCTCCATGTGTTTATTCATGGTTGATTTGTCCGAGTGCCAGACTGCTAGGAAATCAGTAGAATTTTTTGATTTAGCTTGAGGTAGGATAGTCACAGTTTCCCAGTTGAAACTATGGTTTCCCAATTTAAATAACATCAAAGATTTAAGATTGATTCCATAAGCCATCTTTTCATTAAAACCCAATTTCAACCTAATTGTTAAAAAGACAGATAAGCGAATGCAGTATTTCCCCCATTTTGTTATTTTTTTTCCCCCCTCAAAAGGTAACACTACATTGAGTTGTAAAAGTTCTACTTTTTGTAAGTAACTCTCAGTTCTTCCTACTGGATGAAAAATGGAACAATTTTAATTTCAGTTGAGGAAGATGTGAATTTGTTACTGAAGTGAATGGCAAAGCATCAGAGTCACCTTGACTTTTATGGATAATATCATCTGAAAAAAAATTAGTAAGTATTATAATGATGAGATAAACATTGAAGATTTCAATAATTGACTATGTCACCAAGAAGAAAATTTTGAAACTATACCTCACATCATATTTTCTCTTAGACCTATATTGTTTGAAAAACTAACCGGATTCCCAGTTTCTCCCTGATTAGTATGGCAAAGACTGCAAAATTTTCTGACAAAGTAGCTTTTATATCAAAATGGAAAATGCTGCTTTCATGTTTGAGATTACTTTAAAGGGCATTCAATAAGATAATGTGGCAAATCATCCACAATGCCTACTCCTACTGGAGAGAATAATCATCAGCCCTAAATTATATTATAAACTCTGTCTACAGCCACATTACAAAAAGACCTGAAACCTGACAGGAAAAAAGAAATAAGAAATCCCAATTTCGAAGTCAGAATAACTATGAATAAAGAGGCAAAATATATTATATTACAAGTCATATTCTAGAAAACCGTTCAGTCTTCTCTTTGAGTATGCTGAATAGTAATACAGAATTAAAAATATTGTTGTAATTATGTAACTATATCCAGTCCAGTAGTCTATAGTAGCCACCCTTGATTGCTAATCTGTGTTTGCTAGGAACTGGAGATTATGGTTACTGTAAAAAGAAAATTGTAAAAAGAAAAAGGAAATAATTGCATGCATAAAAACTACATGGTGCTTTCAGCAACTATCTTAAAACAAAAATGGAAATTCAGATATTTAATATATAATGGGAGGGGGGAATGGAAATGGAGCAACAATAATTACAAACAAACATGTTTTTTAAAATGTATTTCACTCACAGAATGCTTTAAAACAGTTATTATATTGTTATATGTTCCCTATATAGAATATGTAGGGAAGAAAATGAATGAATGTAAACTGTATACACTATTTCTTACATAGTTGTTACTGGAGATAATTGTTTTTCACTGTATTTCAATTCATATGTTTGTCATAAATATTTATGAGCAACAATATCTGGGTATAGTTTCATGAATTATAAGAACATACCAAATAATTAAAAGATGTAAAACAATTTGTGTTGTAGGTATGAATTTTTTTTAAAAAAGTAACTTTTGTCTTTAATGTAGTTTATAAATCTGAACGAACACAAAGATCTTGGCGCATTGCTTCTACTTAATCCTGATTCTTTTTTTCTTTTAAATCATATTTTCCTTTCTGTCAAATAACTAAGGAAAACCTTATTCGTTAGTTGCCTTATAAAGGGCTAACTCAGCAACTGGAAACTATTTATGGAGGGAAAAATGGATTTCTTTTACTATTTTTTTGGTAAGTTTTCTCTCCAGAAACACTAAGAATGTTTTATGTTACTATGCAAACATTTGAGGGAAAATCAGAATACCGAATGTGTGTATCCTAGGTGGAAGATGCTAACTGTAATAGGCACTGCAGTGTTTCCAATCCTTGGGGGATTCTGTATGAATCCTTTATCCACATTAAGCACTCTAAGGGGAGGAAAAAAGTACAGTGAGTGCTTTGAAAAAGTGAAAGATGACATTGGATTCCAATTTTCCAAATTACATTAAATTGTCTTTTTATTGCCGTCTGAAGGAAACTGGCCCTTGTCTACTCATTACTGTAATAATTTCAAGGGAAATAACTCCATATTTATTTCTTATTGCAGGTCAGGAAAGCTGTTTCTTTCTTCTTGTTGAATTCTTCTTCTTCTTGTGCCATATCCGTCATCAGACGTTGGTGATCATGTCGGCAATCCTATTTTTATCAACAGCCGCACAAAAAAGTGCTGTTGAGTTTTGTCCAAAACAGTCCCTTGGATTTTGAAGCCATGATGTTCTTCTTCTGCCTGGACTTTCAATCTTTCCTTCAATCTTTCCTTGGAGGATTAAATGAAGTATGCCATATTTTTCCGGGTGTTGCATCCCATGTCCAAAATATTCTAACTTTCGCTTTTTTATGGTTTTGATGATTTCCCTTTGCTATCCCAGGTGGCTTATCACCTCCTCATTTCTGATTTTGTCAACCTCTTGTTAAATAGAAGACATTATTCAAAGAGAATCTGAAAAGCAGATTCAGTGGAGTTGAGTAAAAAGCTGGAATATTTCCTATCCTGTTAGCATTCTTCTTCCTCTTTTCTCTCAAAAGAACAAAAGTCAGTAATGAGGAAGATATTGGCTAAGTGTGAACTGCTACAATTACATATGACAGCATCTGCAGGCCCTCAATAAGTAGACATAAGCCCCAAGGCCGATATACAACTTGCCAAAATGCTTCCAAAAGTAATTAGACTTTAAAACATCCTCCACTGATACCAATGACGACTATATTAAAATATAATTGCAGAATGGGGGTAATTTTACAAGAGCCTCCATGTAGTGGAAAACAGTTAGTTCTTCCATCTACAGAAATTATTCTCCCTTTAAAATATCCCACAGAAACAATATTTTAAAATAACCTGCACTTATATCCAAGGAGGATACATTTAACATGTGTTTAGGAAGTATCAAATCTTGGAATGGAAATTGTGTACCTATATAACCACCAAGCTTTAAAATAACATTTTAGGGCAGATGGAGAAGAAGCGTGTATAAGGGCTCATCCACAAATCCTGCTTGCTTTGCTATAAAGAAGTCCAATTAACCATTTGCAGAGGATGTCACAAAAGTGCTTTTTCAGGAGGCAACTGGATTTTCTTGTTTTTTCTTTTGAAGATGTTTCACTTCTCATCCAAGAAGCTCCTTCAGCTTTGACTGGATCGTGTGGAATGGAAGGATTTATATTCCTTGCAGGCAGCTGGTCATTTGCATCCTTTTAGAAGATCATTGAAGCATTTGGAGGTTTATCTGTGTCCTCAGGGTCACCTGAGTAATGCTAATGGTTCCTGTAGTCTGCAATTTTTCTGGAAATCCATTCATACTCCCACACCATTCAAAAGGTGTTCATCCCAAACTGTATAGCTAAACGTCTGTAAAGATTCTCAGTTATCCAGGTCATGAGCTATTAACCAGCCTCAAAGGCTGTGAATCTCACTAAAGATTAACCAATAAATAATAATAATAATAATAATAATAATAATAATAATAATAATAATAATAATAATAATAATTTTATCTCTATACCGCCCTTCTCCCGAAGGACTCAGGGCGGTGTACAGCCAATTTAAAAACACAAGACAAAACAATGATTAAAAATTAAAATAATTAAATAGATTTGGCCTGGTTCAAAACCCCCAAAATTCCTTAATCATTGGTTCTTCACTTTTCTGGATGTAATCATTCAAGCTGCATTTTTCTTCTTCCACAGTCTGCTTTACTTATAGGAGTCCTCGACCACCCTCTGCTCTTGGTAAATATAATCGGTCAACATCACTTTTAGGGTGCAAGGCATGAATCATCATCATAAGCTTCCTTGTTTTTCTGTCCAAATTGTCTAACTCCATCTGGGTCCAGTCAATTATTCCTGCAGAGTATCTAATCACAGGTATAGCCCAGGTATTTATGGCTTTTATGATGTTTCCTCCACTCAGTTTGGACATTAATATCTTACGAATTCGCCAAATGTACTTGGCTGAAGTTAATTCCTTGACTTTATTATGCATTAAGTCAGAGTATTATTATTATTATTATTATTATTATTATTATTATTATTATTATTATTATTATTATTATTATTAGTTACTCTTTAGTGAGATTCACAGCCTTTGAGGCTGGTTAATAGCTCAGCAGCTCGAGTCCTAACCAAGGACCTAGGAACTGTTAAGGTATCGTCGGAGGATGTAAGCTGTTCTGAGTAAGGTGGTTTTTTGTAGAGTCAAAATGTTCAAGTCCGGCAAATTTAGAATTTTGCTCCAAGGGCTCCAATTACAATTGGGACAACACACGATTTCTTTTTCCACAGTCGCTCAACTTCAATTTGCAAATCCCGGTACTTTGTGATTTTTTCTTGCTGCTTATCTTCAATCCGTGCATCACCAGGTATTGCAATGTCAATGAACCATACTTTTTTCTTTTCAACTATTGTTATGTCAGGTGTGTTGTGGACCAAGTGCCTGTCAGTCTGAATCCTAAAGTCCCATAAGATCTTGAGTTTCTCATTCTCTAAAACTTTCTCAACCTGATGTTCCCAGTGGTTTTTGCTGTACTCAAATCCAAACTTCTGGCACAATTTCCAGTGAATGATCTTAGCAACCCAGTCATGGCGTTGTAGGTAGTCAGTTTGTGAAATTTTGCTGCACCCACTGATCAGGTGGTCGACTGTCTCATCTTTCTCATTGCAGAGGCGGCATTTGCTGTTGGTGGTGACATGTTGAATTTTTGCCTTCATGCAGTTTGTGGCTAGGGCTTGTTCTTGAGCTGCCAAAATAAAGCTTTCTGTTTCTTTTTTCAGTACTCCTGATCTTAACCAGTTCCAAGTTAGTTTCTGATCAGCTTTGCCTTCAATACTTTTCAAGTATTGGCCATGCAGAGCTTTGTGTTTCCAATTTTCAGCTCGCTGCTCAATTACTTCTTTCTTATATTCTGCTTTTGTTTTAGTTGTCTTTAAAAGGCCTCCTTTATTTACTTCCTTAATCATTGGTTCTTCACTTTTCTGGATGTAATCATTCAAAGCTGCATTTTTCTTCTTCCACAGCCTGCTTTACTTGTAGGAGTCCTCGACCACCCTCTGCTCTTGGTAAATATAATCGGTCAACATCACTTTTAGGGTGCAAGGCATGATTCATTGTCATAAGCTTCCTTGTTTTTCTGTCCAAATTGTCTAACTCCATCTAGGTCCAGTCAATTATTCCTGCAGAGTATCTAATCACAGGTATAGCCCAGGTATTTATGGCTTTTATGATGTTTCCTCCACTCAATTTGGACATTAATATCTTACTAATTCGCCGAATATACTTGGCTGAAGTTAATTCCTTGACTTTATTATGCATTAAGTCAGAGGCTTCTAAAATTCCCAAGTACTTGTAGCCTTCTTCTGATTTTACTGCCTTTATCATTTCTTCATTCTCTAGTTCTATTCCATCCTCTTTTATGATTTTGCCTGATTTGGTTGCTATTGTTGCACATTTGTCAATTCCAAACTGCATACCAATGTCTTGGCTGAATTCTTTTGTGTTTTCAATTAATAAATTCAGTTCAGCTTTTGTTTTACCAAACAGCTTCAAATCATCCATGTACATCAAGTGCGAGATTTTCAGTCCTTTCTTTGCAAGTTCGTATCCACAGTTCATCTTCTTCAAAATGATTGTCAGTGGTAGCATTGAGAGTATAAAAAGTAGGGGTGAAAGGGAATCGCCCTGGAAAATGCCTCATTTAATTTCAACTTCACCCAGTTCTTCTTCATTAGCCATAAATTTCGTTTTCCAGAGGTTCATTGAAGATTCCATGAATTTTTGTATGTTGCTGCTGATGCCTAATATTTCCAGGCATTTCTTGATCCAGCTATGGGGAACTGAATCAAATGCTTTCTTATAGTCTATCCAAGCCATGAACAGGTTGGTTCGTCTTTTCTTTGAGTTTTTTAGGATTAGCTTGTCGATCAGCAATTGATCCTTTGTTCCTCTTGAGTTTTTGCAGCATCCTTTCTGTTCTACAGGAAGCAAGTTATTTCTTTCCAGGTATCCATAGATTTGGTTTGCAATGATACCAGTAAGAAGCTTGTATGTTGTTGGCAAACAGGTGATTGGCCTATAGTTTCCAGGGTCCTTTCCTTTTTCTTTATCTTTTTGGATCAAAAATGTCCTTCCAGTTGTCATCCATTCATCATTTTCAGGTGTTTTTAGGATCTGGTTCATCTGGGTTGCCAATCTTTTGTGCAGACTTGTAAGTGCCTTTAACCAGAAGCCATGCAGCTCATCCGGTCCAGGTCACTCCAGTTCTTCACTTTTCTTGACTGTCTTTGCACCATTGCTTTTGTTATTTTCACGTCTTCCATTTTATGCACTTTAATAGAGTCCTCAACCTGTTTGATCCATTTTGCATTTCTGTTGTGCTTCTTGTTGTTTTCCCACAAATTCTTCCAGAATTTCAGAGCTTTCTCTTTATCAGGCTTTTCATTTGTTGTTACTCCGTTTCCATTTTCTAAACTCTTATAAAACTGGTGCTGATTTGCTCTGAACTGTGAGTTTTCCTTGAACTGAGTTACTCGGTTTTCATACCTTTTAATCTTTTCAGCGATGGCAACAACCCTCTGCTTCAGCTCTTCAATTACTACCGCAATCTCCTTATTCCTCAGATCGTATCTTGCTTCTAGGCTGCTTTTGACCTGCTTGTTCTTTAGCTGACCTTGCCTTAGGTTCTTCAAGTTGCTCAAATCTCCACGTACCTTTTTGATCTTCAATTCTAACCGAATTTTCCACTTAGGCTTCCCCTTCTTGCCTCTTTGGTTCTTTTGTATTTTCAACCCCAGTTCTTTGGTGGTTATGACGGCCGCTGCATACATCAGTTGGTTTGTTTGGCTAATGTAGTGGTTCGAATAGTTTGCACAGCCTCATTGATCTTTTTTAGTACATTTCTCAATTCTTTCCGGTTCACTTGGTTCAGCTTTGGCAAACGTGTTCTTTCAGCATCTTCCATTTGGTGCTTTATTTTTGCAGCTAATTGAACACTATCTGTTGGTGTTTGTTCTTTAGTGCTTCCTTGTTCTTTATCTTCATCCATTTCAGTATCCTCTTCTTCCCTTTCTTCCTCAATTTGCTTTTGAGTCTGGAAATCATTCTTGATGTTACTCTTCTTTGTTGTTGTACTCAGACCATTAATTGCTTTCTCTTCTATTGCTATTCATTCTTCTGTAGTGAAAAATTTGTGGTTTAGGCTTACACGTCGTTGGTCCATTAACCTTTGTTCACTGGTGTCACAGTCCGTATGGTTCATCTTCCAAATCTGATACATTCTTTTTTGAAATCCATGTTTTGCTGGCTCAGACTGATAGTAAGCTTCCATAATAGAGGTGTTTTCTTCCCTGGTCCAGATTTTTCGCTTTTTGGGTTTTTCTTCCAGTAGCTTGTCAGCTCCATGCCCTGGTTGCCTAGCAGAGGGAGTTGAGCCCTGTAACTCATTTTGCGTAGAATGCCCAGGAACCATAGCATCCAACGGAACCCTTGTTAATCCGGGCGACGGTTCAGCCGGCATAAATTTCATTTTTTCTGTATTCACCATGTTTGAATGGGTTGTGGAGCAGATTTTGTCTGGCCCTTCACCTAAGGTCTGTCTGATATGATTGCACCTGTTCAGCATAGCCCTTAGGATCACTAGAGCACGCAAGCCCCTCCACCACGACAAGGTAGAGCTCCTAGGAGGGGTTATTATTATTATTATTATTATTATTATTATTATTATTATTATTATTATTATACAGTCCTCTCTAAGCAGTTTACAGAGTCAGCATATTGCCCCCAAAATGGGTCCTCATTTTACTGATTTCAGAAGGATGGAAGGCTGAGTCAACCCCGAGCCAGTCAGGATCAAACTCTTGGCTGTGGGTGAAGTTAACCTGCAATACTGCATTCTAACCTCTGTGCCACCATCATATTTATATATCCATCTCACAAACCCAAGAACTAGTTATTCAATGTGGACATTGTCAGGTATATGGAGAAGGAGCCTTAGGAAGAATAAGTCTGTCTCAGAAATATGCTTCCTTCCTAGTGGCCAAGGAGCTTTGCTGTTGGACTTTGTTTGTTGTTGGGCTCTGTACCTGTTTTATCATGTTGTTTTGCCTTCAAGGAAGACTAGTACCTATCTTCTGGAATTATGCTATCTCACTGCATTTTAAAGGATAAATTGACTTACAGAATAGTCACTACCTCGGAATGAGGATCTCTTTCACATGAACCCAAACTCCTTTCTCAAACTTTGACTCTTCAACAGCACTTCTCTAGTACTGTGTTTCCCCGAAAATAAGACCCTGCCTTATATTTTTTTGAACCCTGAAATAAGCGCTTGGCCTTATTTTCATATGTTCAAAAGCCCAATTGGGTTTATTATTAGGGGATGTCTTCTTTTCGGGGAAACAGGGTAGTTGCATCCAGGATCTGCAAATGTTGCTTCCATGGATGGCAGCTACAAGAGATAGAAAAGGCCTCTTTGCTGCCACCTGCTGGTTGGTAGTCCATACATCAATGATCTTCTGGGAAAACATAAAATCAAATGATCATGGTGCAGTGATTATAATGCAGCAGATTAACTATGCCCACAGTCAGGAGTTTGATCCTGATGAGCTACAAGTTGACTCAGCACTGGCTTGACATATATTCTCTATGCAAATTGGCTGCAGTTTTTCCTGCAGTTGGTGATGTTGGGCAAAACATGACAGTCACTCTTCCTTCAGTGTCACAGGGGCAGTATGGGGCAGTATGATTTATACCTACATGATTTCCTTTCTGTTCTGAGATGGGAGGAAAGCATAGAAAAGCAGCTATGTGAATGCACCTTAAGTTGGAAGAAATCTGGGATCAGCATACTTTTGAAAACAATTATATATTTAGAAGGCTTGCTGAATTACTGAATTTTTCCAAATAACCACCTTCCCTTTTAAAAAGAAGCAGTCATTGTCTACAGAGATGGTGTCTTTCTCATGTCATAAATTAAAATCCTAGCTAGGGCAAAATATTATTTTAGGTTAAGTGGTGCAACCACTGGCTTGTACTGTGGCTACAAAATGTGAAAATCATGGAACATTACATTTTCAACAAATTAGATCAGCCTTCCCCTTCTACTGTCCTCCAGATATGCCAGGCTCTTCTGAAAATAGGAATGCTTAATGATTGGACGGTATATAAGCATCCAACCTGAAAATTTAGTAGACTGATATGGTTAATATGTAATACATTAATCTGAAGACTGGCTTAAATTAAAATATTAAATAGGAGTCGTGGGGTTGCAGTGCAGTGGTGGGTTGCTACCGGTTCACCCTGGAATGGGCAAACCAGTAGCGGCAGCGGCGGGAGGCTCCACCTGGACACTTCTGCGCATGCACAGAAGTGTTGCAGGTGCACGCCCATGAGCAAATCAGTAGCAACGGGTTTTGAAACCCGCCCCGGTGCAGTGGTTAAAGTGCAGTATTGCAGGAAACTCTGCCCACAGCTTGGCGTTCGATGCTAACAGGGCTCATGGTTGATTCAGCCTTCCATCCTTCCAAGGATGATAAAGCTAAGGGATGGTACATAAGTCTAAATGCCATTGCTATTATTTCATTCTTTAGCATGTATTCTTTAGACTAAATAAAATATCAGAAATCCCAGAACAATGGAGCAGTATACCCATGCCTAGCCATATCTCATCCAATACTTCATCCCATTGCTTCCTAACAAAAAAACCAAAAAGCACACGTTGGACATAAATATGTGCAGTATTCTCCAACCTCCACAACAATATTAGACAAATTTCAACTATGCACAAAACAGATATATTTCATTCAACCCGTGATTCTAATACTACAATTTCTCATTCTCTATCACAGAAATCAAATATATTTTATCACTATTTTGCCAAAGTGAGCAGATGTGATACCATTCAAAGATGAATGATCCCTAATCATTTGGGTTACACTGATCTCACATGTACCATGTTTCCCCAAAAATAAGACCCTGTCTTATTTATTTATTTATTTATTTATTTATTTATTTATTTATTTATTGGTTCAAGTTATATGCCGCCCTTTTCCGGAGACTCAGGGTGGCTTACAATGCGTTAAGCAATAGCCTTCATACTTTTGTATATACCTGCTTAGTAGAGCTTTCGGGGGGCCCCTAAGCGGTGTTCTTTTTTATACGAAGTCAGCTTATTTCCCCGACAAACCGGGTCCTCATTTTACCTACCTCGAAAGGATGGAAGGCTGAGTCAACCTTGAGCCTGGTGAGATTTGAACTTGCAATAATTGCAGGCAGTTGGTGTTACTTAACAGTGCTTTAATCTGCTGCGCCATGAAGGCTCTTGGTCTTATATTTTTTTGAACCCGAAATAAGCGTTTGGCCTTATTTTTGAGGAGGTCTTATTATTTTGGGATGCATGGAGCAAGATGGGGCTCCTCTTGCCATCTTACCTGATTTCCAGCTCTGCCTCCTTAATCCTAACCATAGGAAATGGCGGGGACCAGTTGCATATGCATTTAAATATTTTCAGGGAGGGCTTATTTTGGGGGAGGGCTTATTTCAGTGCATGCACTCAAAAGCCCGATTGGGCTTATTATCCAGGGAGGTCTTATTTTCAGGGAAACAGGGTATACAATTCAGATTTAAAGTATTTTCTACATATTTCAGTTGCTTTGTCTGGATGTGTTCTTGCGAAAGTCTTCGGTATCTCCTTCAACCTAATCATTTTCTAATAAGAGTTGCCAAGGATGAAGAATCAGAATGTAAAGTCAGTGCTACATCATAGAACTAAAGAACTGGAACCACAGTTCCTTATTAATTTTATTCCTTCTCAACCAAATGACTATTATATAGATTCAAACGTAAGTTGGATAATATATTCTTCTCCCTGATTCACCAAATATAGATTTATGTTTCACTTCTTTTTGCTGGAGTCATGGAGTAGCTCATGACATTGATAAATACAAGGGATATTCAACTGACCGAAAGCAAGAATAAAGGAAAGCTATCCCAACTGCAGTAAGAGAAAATGCCTGACATTTTGTTTGCTTGTTTTCTCCCATCCCCAACCTTTTCTTTTCTTTTCTTTTTTCACATAAGAAATTGAAGAAAGATGTTCCTGAGTTTGATCAGAGCGCTCACCCCAAAACACTCTCTTCATGAAAGCTGATGTAGAGAAGACTTGCTAAACTGAAGCAGCTGTCTCCAATTTGATGTCCTCCAGTCTTCAAATCCTCTAAGCCCTAGTTGTTTATTCATGTCCATCTAACAAGGTTTTGCCACTGTGGGTAGGATAGGGTCCAAAATAATTAAAAATGAATTAAGGCAGAAAACATAAGAAAATATTTGCTGGCTCTTATGAAGGCTGATTTAGTTCAACATCATGTTACTGACAACCAACCAGTTGAGTCTGGGACATCAAACAATGGGGAGTGAATGCAACATGGCATCTTTTCTGTTTTCTCCCAGCAACTGTTATTCGGTAGCTTAGTGCCATAAAATGAACACTTAATTGAGTTTCCAGATGTATTAATTGGGAAATCTATTTTCAGAGACCCATGATTGTCTAGAGAAGAGTTGACTCAGTGTTCTTACTAGAGCGATTTTTAAGTTTATTTTTGCTTTTTTCTCCTGTTGCTTACAATTCATAAATAGCCTTAGTTTCTGAAAGAAAAATAGCAACTTAGCTTTTTTTTTCATCCAGACCCAATAGTCTGACTGTTGTCCCAGCTATTTCTAGTAGCATACACTTGCCTATAAAATCGCCAGGAGTCGGACACACACAACTAAACAACAAATGACAACAATTTCCAGGAACTGACTGGGAACTGGCATCAAGATCTTCAGAAAGTCTGACTCTTCCTATCTCACTTTTCTAAGAGATTTCCTGACTTAGATTTGTTCCAAAGAAAATATTTTAGTTAGAGATATTTCATTTATTAAGCCCAGGGACTGATTGTATTTACACAGAGGAAAGTGGAGAACTTCCATGCCCCAAAGCTTACACTATATTGGAACAACCACACAACTGGTTCAACTGCCAGACTTTTCAGCTCTTCACCAATTGTAATCCTTCAAGCAATATATCATCAAATGACTTAACAAAATATACTATACTATACTACTCATCTGAAACTTAAGAAAACGATGAGAGAAGGCAGCATTACATCATTTTACTTTCCATTTGATTTATATTTCTTTAATAGGAAAAGACCGGAAAACTTAACTTTGCATTCTTATCTATATTTAATTTTTTCAATAGCTTTTTTTTTCCTCATTTGGAAAACTACAAACATTTGGCAGATGGGTCAGGATGACATGAAGAGTAACACTGATCTCAATTTATAGATAAAAATGTCACTTCCTAGGTACATTTTCCTCTGGAAAAACTGACAGTTAGACATTTCCTGATTTCTTCATCAAGCATCCCTTCAGGTTAGCATGGCTCTAGCTTAAATCCGGCTTTTGCCTAATATTTACTGTACCATAAAGTGAGATTTTTTAATTTTCTGGTTCAATTGCATTCCCCCCAGAATTTAACTGTTTCTTCACTTAGACTGAGACATACTGGCATCAGCTTGACATCCAGGAAAAGAATATGCTGAACGATTGGCTGCAGGAACTTTTCATTGCTAAAAATTCTTTCATTCAAGCTTGAGGCTTTAGTTTGACATGTGGTGATATGTTGCCCCACATATGAGGTTAGCCTTTTTGGAACAGAAGTTTAGATAGGAGCTTGTAATCAAAATTGACATTTTGATAACAAGCCAATCTGGGAATTCCTCCACAGCAGATACGATTGGCAAAAAGGTAATGATTTGTGAAAGGTTGTTTCATAAGCCATTGCTCAAAAAACATCATAAAGAAGTCCAGGTCTTCAAAAGATGTAGAACTCTCTTTTATTGTAAAGCATCTCTTGAGTATTTAAGACCTTTCGGTTCAAAGCTGCCTTCAGTTAAACTTCTAATTGATGTAGGTGATCAAAGAAGCTTTACAATGTTCTGTGTTGTCACTGCTATGGCTTTTACCTCATGACTTGAATCTCAAGTGTTCTAGTTTCTACTGTTATGTAAGGGCATAGCAGCTAAATACTTTAAATAAATAACACATGGATAACACATATTTATTTATTTTAAAATTATTTAGGCCAAAGTTTTCCCATAGAAGGTTCCTGTCCAACAGCTATCCTCGCACTAGCAACTTTCAGATGAAGTCTTGGGGATAAATAGTATGCAGGTAATTAGAGCAGTGAGGTTATGAACTGAGTTAACTGATGCTAACACAGGATACCTGTCTTTTATCAGAAGAATTATAGAAGCTGCCTGTCTCATTCCAATTCATGTTCTTGGTGCTGACTTTTCAAGCCTTGAAAAGAAATCAAGGAATGTCTTCTACCAGGTAGGCCTTCTTTGTTGAAGAGCAGGCCTCTTCTTGAAGACTGTGGGGGTTAGAATGTCCCAGGATGGCAAAAGGGGGGCTCTCCCATATGTGGAAACACCCCCCTGTGAAATGGTTTTTCTCTGGAATTAAGCCTGGCATTTCCTGGCTAAGAAATTCTTCTTCCTCAAGTGTGCCTATAATTATTCTGGGTTTTAAGTGCCTATGCTACTCTGGAATACAGGCAATTCTTGACTTGCAACCACAATTGCAACTGGAAAATTCATCATTGTGGTGCAGTCATTAAATAATACATCATATGATCGCAATTTGTGACCTATCCTGCTGGCTTCCCCATTGACTTTGCACGTCAGAAGCTGTCTGGAAAAGTTGCAAATGGGGATCATGAGAATCCATTTTGATTGCCAAGCACCTAGATCATGCTCGTGTGCTTTGGATCAAGGACCAAATAAAAGTAAGTCACTTTTCTTCAGCACCGTCATAACTTTGAACAGTCACCAAATGAGTGGTTATAAATTGAGGATTACCTATACTGACTTGTACCTTTTTTTATTCTCATCCCAGTCTTAAGCTTCATGTTCATGTATTGATTTATTTCGTTTCATTTATTTATCAAATTTATTTGCCACTCATCTCAGCATTCAGGTGACTCTGAGTGGCTTATTTCAAGATAAAACATTCAATGATTATAAATATAAAAATGGATTCAAATTATAAGAATTAAAACAAGGTAAAAAAAAAAACAATAACTAAGGGCTTGGAAGGGAGAGGTGAGGTGCCTTCGCTGTTAGTGTACCAACCACCTCCAGTCAGTACCTTATCCTTTAGGATCCCATGGCAGTCGGCATAGTGAGATTTCAAGGCTTTTCCTGAGGGCTAAAAGAGGGCGGCGGGGGGGGGGGAGGGGGAGGGATCAGCCTGCACAAAATGGGTAGGTACCTCTTATTAAGTATTTTGTACAGCAGAGGCAGCAGGATTTACCATTGTACATAAATGGTGAGGAGATGAGGAGGGTGGGTAGTTTTAAATTTCTGGGCATTTATATCTTGAAAAACCTCTCATGGACTATGAATGTTAATATGCTTGTAAAGAAGGCACAGAAGAGGCTGTACTTCCTGAGAATGCTCAGGAAGATAAATCTATCTCAGCATCTACTTCTGTCCTACTATCGCATCACCATTGAGAGTGTCCTGACATACGGCATTCTTGCATAGTATGGGAGCAGCTCTGTAGCAGACAAAAAAGCTCTACAGAGAATCATTAAAATTGCCCAGATTATCATCGGGCTCCAGCTACCAGCCCTGGATGACATCTTCGAATCTCGCTGTTTGAGGAAGTTGCATAACATTCTCAGAGACTCTTCCCATCCCGCTTACAATCTTTTTGGACTGTTGCCTTCTGGCAGAAGATACAGAACAAGTAAAACTCGGACCACACGTTTTCGGAATAGTTTTTATCCCAGAGCTATAATTGGACTCAACAATGAACTAAAGGGCCACCATCAGTGAGTTGTTGGACAGTACTACTTGGTCTGTTGTGTGGATGTTTGGGTGGTTTAGGGGTGGGGAATTTGTGGTGGGTGGGGGTGTGTTTGGGGATTGTTATGTGTGTTGGACCTGGTTTTGTTAAGTGAATTTCGTTCTATGGGTATACTGTGTATACATGTACAATGACAATAAAGTAGTAGTAGTAGTAGTAGTAGTAGTAGTAGTAGTAGTAGTAGTAGTTGTTGTTGTTGTTATTATTATTATTATTATTATTATTATTTGCCTCAAGGTAAAGATGTGGCTGAGTCCTCTTTAACATGGCATTGAGCACCATCTCAAAGCCTTTTCCTGCACTTCCAGGAGGTGAATTGTTCTGATAGAAAAGTTTCTTCCAGGTATTGGAACTCTTGGGGGAGAACTCAGAAGCCCAGGCCAGCAGAACCAAGTGGCCATTTCGCTTGGCTTTGACAGAGAAAGAGGCTTTGTGAAGCAGCTTTGTGCAAACCTTTATCAAAGCAAAGATCCTCTTTAGTGCTTTGCAGAGCATATGTTTTTTCTGTTTAAGTAAATCTGTTGGAGTATGCTAAGGACTGGAGGATTTTAAATGTAATAAATAAGTTCCAAAGGGGAACTGCGATCAGGTACTGCAAACGTATTTAGTGATGCTTAAGCATCACTCTTGCTGTTCTTCTGAACACAACTCTGAAGGACTGGCACTCATCCCTTAGGAATTACTGTAGCCTACTATATAGTGGCATTGTTTGTATCCTAATCAAAACCTGAAATAGGGCACATGCCATGTGGCAATTGTGAAGAGATTTTGATGACTCTCTGTAGAATATCTGTCGGAACGGCATTATAAAGCCCACCATTATAAAGCCCTTAAATTCTTAGAGCAGAGTGATATGGATATTGCCTTATGTCATGCCCCCATGTTTACACAATTTCCACAGCCCCTCCTTTTTTTCTTTTTACATAGTGTACAGCCTGTGTGGTATTTTCAGTTACATTACCAAAAAGAAGCACGGCATTACCAGTTTCATCATATTTGGGAATCATCAGACATAGGTAGCTGTGTGTCATTGAGTGGAGTTCAAACCCTCTACCAGGAACTGAAGTCACAAATCCTTCCACTCTGGATAATGTTATACAGTGCATTAGCTTTGGGAGCTATAGAATAGCTGTATTTCTACGATGTTTTAACTCTGTGTGCTGCTTTCATTCTTTTGTTTTGGCAGCCTTGCAATCCAATCCAATCCAATTATATTAAATTAAATAACCCTTTCCAAAGAAGAATACCTGGCAAACCCTTATATATTTTTCTGGTACTGGAAAGCAATCTTTTTCCTTCAGTCAGCCAGCTGTAGGTTTGTAACCTGCCTTGAACCTGATTTTATTGCTCCACTGGCTATCTGTTGTTTCATTCTTGTGATTGCTTCGGTTGTTTATTTCATTTTAGCACTCTGGGATGCTAAAATGAAATGTATATGAAATGGCGGGTATTACGGAGACCTGGTTGGGCCAGGAGGGGGGAGCCCCCCTTGTTGATATGTGCCCACCCGGTTTCCATGCATTCCATCAGCCAAGGTCACAGGGGAGGGGCGGAGGGGTGGCAGTTGTCATTAACGAGGGTCTTGGACCGAGGGAGGCCATTGTTCCTCAGACGGCTGGATGTGAGTCCCTCCTTGTGAAGTGGGGTCATAGGGTGCAGTTGGGCTTGCTAGTCACGTACCTGGCTCCCTGCCACGTGGCAGCAGCCCTGCCTGAGCTGCTCGATGTTATAGCCACGGTGGCGGTTGACACCCCCAGGCTTATGGTCATGGGGGATTTTAACCTGCCATCAGTCGGCGAGACGTCTAAGATAGTTCGGGAGTTCATGGCTTCCATGACGACTATGGACCTGACCCAGTTAATTTATGGCCCTACTCACATGGGGGGACACCACACTGGACCTGGTTTTTGTCTCTGGACAGTGGTTGAGTGATCTCGAGATAGGGGATATAGCGATTGAACCCTTGTCATGGTCAGATCACTCCCTCCTTTGCCTGGACCTCCGAACCGCCACACCCCGCCGCAGGGAGGCGGAACCGACCAGGTGGTTCCACCCCAGGCGCCTGATGGATCCTGATAGGTTCCAGATGGAGCTTGGGCCATTTCCTGAGGTTCTGGCACATGACTCGGCTGAGGACTTAGTAGCCACCTGGGAAAGGGCGGCTGCTGGGGCTTTGGACCGAGTCGTGCCTTTGCGGCCTCTGACCCGGCGCCGGTCTCACCTGGCTCCTTGGTATACTGAGGAGCTGAGGGAGATGAAGCGCCGGAAAAGACACCTAGAGAGCAGTTGGAGGGCTAGTCGTTCTGAATCCGACCGGACACTGGTAATAAAAGTAGAGAACAGTAACTACTTTTCTGCTCTTATTGCATCATCAGATAATCGCCCAGCTGCCCTGTTTAGGGTGACCCGCTGCCTGCTCCACCAGGGGGCGCGGGAGGACCCCTTGGAGGGTAGAGCTGAGGATTTTGTACAATATCTGTATGACAAAATCGCTCAGATTTGGGAACAGCTGGACTCTGACTGGGTAGATCCAGGGGAGATGACAGGGGCAGGTCCTGAGAATATTCTATGGGAAGAGTTTGATCCTGTGACTCCTGAAAGCGTGGACAGGATACCGAGCAGACTGAGTGCAGCCACATGTTTATTGGACCCGTGTCCCTCCTGGTTGGTACTGGCCTCCCGGGAGGTGATGCGAGGCTGGCTCCAGGGGATTATAAATGCTTCTTTGAGTGAGGGTGTCTTTCCCGCTGCCTTGAAAGAGGTGGTGGTGAGGCCCCTCCTCAAGAAGCCCTCCCTGGACCCGGCTGTGTTAGCAAATTATTGTCCTGTCTCCAACCTTCACTTTGTTGCGAAGGTTGTTGAGAGTGTGGTTGCACGACAGCTGCCTCAGTACCTGGATGAATTGACTTATCTAGATCTGTTCCAGTTGGGCTTCAGGCCTGGGTACAGCACAGAGACAGCATTGATCGCATTGGTTGATGATCTCTGGAGGGCTCGGGACAGGGGTTGCTCCTCTGTCCTGGTCCTATTAGACCTCTCAGCGGCTTTTGATACCATTGACCATGGTATCATGCTGCACCGGTTGGAAGGGTTGGGGATGGGGGGCACTGTTTTACAGTGGTTCTCCTCCTTTCTCTCCAACTGGTCGCAGTCTGTGTTGACAGGGGGGCAGAGGTCGACCCCGAGGCCCCTTGTATGTGGGGTGCTGCAAGGATCAGTCCTCTCACCCCTTCTGTTCAACATTTATGTGAAGCCACTGGGTGAGATCATCCGTGGTTTTGGTGTGAAGTACCATCAGTATGCTGATGACACCCAGCTGTACATCTCCACCCCAGACCACCCCAATGATGCCCTCGAGGTGATGTCCCGGTGCCTGGAGGCCGTACGGATCTGGTTGGGGAGGAACAGACTCAGGCTCAACCCATCCAAGACCGAGTGGCTGTGGTTTCCGTCGTCCCGATATAGTCAGTTGGCGCCATCTCTGACTATTGGGGGCGAGTCGTTGGCCCCCACAGATGGGATTCACAACTTGGGCATCCTCCTGGACTCGTGGCTGTCTTTAGAAGAGCATATGGCGGCCGTGGCCAGGAGGACTATCAGGTTCGCCTGATTTGCCAGTTGCATCCCTTTCTGGATCAGGACTCGTTATGCACGGTCACTCACGCTCTTGTCACCTCACGCCTGGATTATTGCAATGCTCTCTACATGGGGCTCCCCTTGAGGAGCACCCGGAGGCTCCAATTGGTCCAGAATGTGGCCGTGCGGGTGGTGACGGGAGCGATGTGGCACTCCCATGTGACCCCCCCTCCTGTGCGAGCTGCACTGGCTCCCAGTGGTCTTCCGGGTGCGCTTCAAGGTTTTGGTTACCACCTTTAGAGTGCTCCATGGCTCAGGACCAGGGTACTTACGAGACCGCCTTCTGCCACCAGTAGCCTCTCACCGACCAGTTTGCTCCCATAGAGAGGGGCTCCTCAGGGTGCCGTCGGCCAAACAATGTCGACTGGTGGCCCCCAGGGGGAGAGCCTTCTCTGTGGGGGCACCTGCCATCTGGAGCGAGCTCCCCCTGGAGATACGGATCTTCCGCATCTTCCGCCGCACCCTAAAAACGTTTTTATTCCAACAGGCTGGTCTGGCCTAACTCTCCCTTTTAAATTGGCTTTTAAATTGGCTTTTAAATGTTTTTTAGATAAATTGGATGTTTTAATTTGTTTTTTGAGCCTAAATTATTTAATCTGTTTTTAATAGTTTTTTAACTTTTGTATGTCTTTGTATTTTATTTTGGCTGTTCACTGCCCTGAGTCCTTCGGGAATAGGGCGGTATACAAATATGATAAAATAAATAAAATAAATAAAATTTTAGCATTCCAGAACTACTAAGTCAGATGGGAAAGGAATAGGAAGCTCCAGGGTGAGATACGTGGCTTTTCTGCTATTGTACAGAAATGCAAACCTGAACTTCAGGAAGACATGTGCAAGCTATAAATGTGTGTGTGTGTGGAGGTGGGGAGGGGAATGACAGAGGGGCTTGCACAAGAGATTATCATTCTGAGAAAAAAAGCATGAGAAAGAAACTCAGAATAACCTCACCTTGACTTTGCTTAATTTATGAGGGTATATAAAGGAATGTGGACAGCGGGGATGGGTTCTACTTACCCTTACTACCAGTTTGCAACAGGGCTGTGCGCGTGCGTGCTCGCACGCAGAAGCATTTTTATGACGTCAGGGTCAGTGGGTGGAGCCTCCCACCAGTTTTACTACCGGTTCTATAGAACCGGTGCGAACCAGGGCAACCCACCACTGGTGGACAGGCTTTCAAGATTCTCTTACTCTGTCTTACTATAATGTGAAAGGCATTCCAGGTTGCTTCTAGACCTGGCCATGTGCTTACATCGTCCTTACAAAGTAACCTAGGCTAAGGGATGGGGCCTGCAGAAACTGCATGTTTAAAATCCCACCCATCACAAGCTCTTTTGCAAAGAAGAGATGAAAGATAACATCTCCTCACCCTGTTTTCCAACAGTGCAGATTGTTCTTCTAGCTACTCTTCCAGACAAACAGTACAGAACAGGCCACTTAGTGTAAAGTGCTTGGAATGTAGGGCAGGAAAAGAAATCAGGAGATGTTGCAAGGTTGAATCCACTGATGGGGTCTAATCAATAAAATGGCATCCCCTGGCGGAAGGCCTTCCTCTAACTCAATGGTGGCGAATCTATGATATGTGTCAAAGGTGACATGGCACAACATGTCGGCATTCGCCAACACCCAATGACAACTGTTCTCAAAAGCACTTCCTAAAGTTGAACCTGAGATGGTTTTTTGCAAAATAGATAAAATCTATAGAGTTAACTCGTGGGTGGCCAGACAAAGACAACTGCCTAGAGATGTGGTCATATATTTTACAGACAGAGCAATAAGAAATGACATTTTGCAAAAATCTTTTCTCACTTCTGTGCAAGTGAGCGGATCCAAGATTACAGTCTACAAGGAGCTCCCACCTAAGATGTTGAAATCTAGAAAAGAGTATGGTTTTCTTGTTAAAGAATTGCAGAGTAATCAAATCCCATTTCGTTGGGACGCCCCAACTGGCATAATTTTGAGATATAAGGGAGAGAAACACCGTCTGAACACTGTGGAGAAGGCGGAGCAATTTTATAATGACATCTTTAAAGAAAGAACTCCATCCCCACGCACATCTACAGTTTTGGAGATTAAAGAGAGTGACAAGAAGCAACCTCAAGAATGGCAACAACAATCTAAGCAGGAATTAGCAGAGTTGAAGGGTGCTGAAGGAGGTTTTCTGGATGAGCCTTTGCTGGAACCTTCTCCAATCTTGGAGCTGGCTTGGGCGGCTGAAGTTAAGGATCAGCGCATAACTCGAGCTAAAGCCAAGGAACTTAAAGAAAAGTTACAGCAGGAGAGACAAGACAAGGCTGGGGCTGTGGGGAATGCAGGACAGAGGATCTCAGATGAAATCCTAAGGTTCTGCGCTTCGCTCCAGAAGGAGAATAATGATGATTAAATGTTTATCTTGGAATGTGAATGGGTTGAACGTAACACAAAAAAGGAAGAAAGTATTTGCATATCTAAAACAACATAATAATGATATAATTTGTCTACAAGAAACGCATATTACAGCTCAAGATCAAAACTATTTGAAAAATTCCAAATTAGGAACACATTTTATATCTTCAACTAACCAAAAAAAGAATGGTGTGGTTATTTATGTAAACAAAAAATTAACAGCCAAACTTATAGAAGCTGATCAAGATGGTAGGTTTGTAGCAATTGAATTACTTTCTGCTAATAATCAAATTCTTTTGATAGGAATTTATGCTCCTAATCAACAACAGGACTATTTTTATAAAATGCTGCATACTAAAATACTTCAATGGGATTATAGATCTATTTTAATTATGGGAGACTGGAATGGAGTAATTGACTCTAAATTAGATAAAAAGACTTTGGCAAAATCAAGAATTAGATTACCACAGACTTTTTTTGATATGAAAGAAGACCTGGAATTAAAAGATATTTGGAGAATATATAACCCAAAAGAACTGGACTATACTTTCTTCTCTGACAGACATAGATCCTTTTCCAGGATTGATTTTATTTTGTTGTCTGATGATTTACTTGTTAGGACAAAAAGAACAAAGATTCTGCCAAGAACTTTGACTGATCATAGCCCAGTCTGGATAGAAATCGAGACATGTAAGAATGAGAGACGCTCTTGGAGATTAAATGAAAACTTGTTCAGATATGAGAAAAATATAATAGAACTTAAAAAGCATCTGAAAGAGTTTTTTGAAATGAACTTGAATAAAGGCACCCCAATGGAAATTGTGTGGGACGCAAGCAAAGCTTATATGAGAGGGGTGCTTATATATATGAACTCTAAACATAAGCTGATTCGACAAAAGAAAAGACTTGAATTGGAAGCAGAGATAAAGGACAAAGAACAGTTACTTATTAAAAATCCAACAGATGAAAGAATACTTAGTGTTATAAAACTTCTGAAAGACCAATTTCAAATGCTTATAGCGGAACAAGTTGCAACAAACTTACAATATGCGAAGCATAATACATTCTGCAACGCTAATAAACCAGGCAGGTGGTTGGCCTACACATTAAGGAAGAAACAAAGCACACGGACTATTGATAGTGTTGATATTGGGGGGAAAGAAGTTTTTCAACAGAATTTAATAAAAGAAGCTTTTCTTCAATATTACACTAAACTATATGCCAGAGAGGAGGTGCAGAATGGACTTATAGAAAAATATTTGGACAATAAAAGAGTTACAAAAATCACTGAGCAACAAAAGGAAAGAATGGATTATCCCATAACAGAGGAGGAGATAATAGCAGCAATAAAACAATTAAAAACAGCCAAAGCTCCTGGAACGGATGGTCTGACAGCAGTGTATTATAAAACTTTACAGGCAGAAATGGTGGAACAACTCAGAGACTTATTTTGCAACATACAACAAGGGGGAAAAGTACCTCCATCGTGGACTACAGCTTATATTTCTTTGATACCAAAAGAGCAAGCAGGTCCCAAAAAACCGGAGAATTACAGACCAATATCTCTTTTGAATACGGATTATAAAATTTACGCAAAAGTATTAGCCAACAGACTGATGCCAGTAATTCAAAAGGTGATTCATGATGACCAAGCGGGATTTATTGAGGGTAGGTACATGAAGGACAATGTAAGGCAAGTAATAGACTTATTGGAATATCTTGAGAAGAATAAACAGATCCCTGCAGTGCTGGTCTTTTTGGATGCAGAGAAGGCCTTTGATAGAGTGGATTGGAATTTTCTATTAAAGACCTTAAAAAAGATGGACTTTGGGGACCAATATATACAGGCGGTCTCAGCAATTTATCAAGAGCAAAAGGCACAGATCATTATCAATGGAAGTTTGACAACAGAGTTTAAAATTGAAAAAGGAACAAGACAGGGATGTCCACTGTCCCCATTGTTGTTCATTTTAACACTAGAAGTCTTGTTAAATACAATAAGGGATTCTAACACTTTGAAAGGTATAATGATAAGGCAAGAGGATTACAGAATAAAGGCATTTGCAGACGATCTGGTTGTTACCCTAACACAACCAATGGAATCGATAATCCAGATGAAGGACATTATACAAGACTTTGGTAAAGTTTCAGGTTTCAGATTGAATCAGAGAAAAACTAAGATGGTAGTTAAAAATATGACACAAGATCGTAAACTGGAGTTAGAAAGGAGGGCAGGTTTTGAGATTGTACCAAAGGTAAAATATCTAGGAGTTCAGGTTGCAGAATCAAATATGAAATTGTTTCAAAATAACTATGAGGTGTTGTGGCGAGAGGTGCAAAAAGATATGGAGACTTGGAAAAAACTGCAGCTGTCTTTACTTGGAAGAATAGCAGCAGTTAAGATGAACATTTTGCCAAGATTTCTTTTTTTGTTTCAAATGATTCCGGTGCTCAAAAATGATAAACAACTAAAAGTATGGCAAACTGGTGTCAACAAATTTGTCTGGAACGAGAAAAAACCAAGAGTAAAAATGAAAATTATGCAAGACATTCCAGAAAGGGGAGATCTCAAACTTCCAAACCTACAATTATATTATGATGCAACAGCTTTGACTTTAGTAAGTGATTGGTTTGGAGGAAAAAAGACTGGAATAATGAATGCAGAAAGTTTTGATCTGGAATTTGGATGGCACGCTTACTTATTTTATGACAGCAAAGTGGATAAAGTATTTAAAAGCCATATACTTAGAGATTCTTTGCTGAGAGTTTGGAAGAAGCACCGAAACAATTGGAATTATAAAATACCGCTATGGCTGGATCTTGGTCATACCTTGTGGAATACAAATATAATGTCACTCGGGGGGTTTTTATATAAAGAGGTTCTTTTTACAGATGCGGGCAGATGGCAGCTGAAGACATTACAGACATTGTTGGCTGAAGGGATTAATTTAACTTGGTTACAATATAATCAACTGCAATTGAGATGGAAAGAGGACCAAAAAACTGGTATTATGATGTATGAGGAAGAATTAGTTAGACATATAAAAGAGAAAGGCCCAATGCATATTAAAAGACTTTATAATGTCTTGTTAGAAAGGGATTCAGAAACTGAACTAGTTAAAGACTGCATGGTTAAGTGGGCACAAAATTTTGAGGAACCAGTGATGTTGGAAACATGGGAAAAAATTTGGGTTCAGAATGTTAAATTTACACAGTCGCAGAATCTGCGGGAAAATTTCTATAAAATGTTTTATAGATGGCATTTAGATCCTAAAAAATTGTCGTGTATGTACCCTAATGTCCAGCCTAAATGTTGGAGATGTGATTGCTTAGACGCTACATATTATCATGTTTGGTGGACCTGTAAGAAAGTTAAGGCTTTTTGGATAAAAATTTGGTGGGTCATGCAGAATGTTTTGAAGAAAAAAATTCAATTTTCTCCACAACTGTTTTTATTGGGTATAGTTAAGGGTTTTACATTGGGGGAAACAAAATTGATATTGTACATGATAACTGCAGCAAGATTGTTGATAGGTAAATACTGGAAAAATGAAGCGCTGCCTACGATTGAGGAATTGATTTTGAAGATGGCCAGTTTTGCAGAGATGGCGAAGATTTCAGCATATCTAAAAGACTGTTCTCAAGAGACCTATGAATGGGAATGGAAGAAGTGGATAAATTATGTTCAGCACAAATATCAAACTAGGAAGTATCAAATAGCCTTTATATAAAAATGTTATATCAAGATAGAAACATTTTAGGGTTGAGGATAAAAACTTGCTAGAAAATGTTATATTAAGATAGAAATATTTTAAGGTTGAGGATGAAAATTTGTTAGAAAATGTTATATTATGATAGAAATATTTTTAAGGTAATCAGGATGAAAATTTATCTGAAAATGTTATACCAAGATAGAAATAGGTTAATGTAATGAAGATGAAAATTTGTAAGGGGGAGGGAGGGGTTCAAGTTTTATATACAAAGGAGAGTTTTTTCCTTTTATCTGACATGAGCATACTAGGAAGTCTGGGGGGAGGGGAGGGTTAGGGTGGGCTGGGGAGGTTGGGAAGTCTGGGGGGGGGGTAGTGGGGGGGGAAAAAAGGGGGGTGAAAATGTAACTGTAAAACTTTTGCAATAAAAAAAAAAAAAGCACTTCCTATTCTCATGTGGATTTTGGAGGCTTTGGAGGCAGTGCAGGAATGCTCTTGCGCAGCCTCTGGAAACCTCCCAAAATTGTGTGAGAATTGGGTATGTTTTTACATGGTTTTCAGAGGTTGCAGAGGCCACAGAAGAGTGTTCTCCAAATCTGTTTGAAGAACAAAGGCCTTGTGCAACTTGGAGCTACCCCAAGTAGGTTGCAGAGGCCTCTCAACAGAAAGGGAACAGCCCCTGAAGGTAAGAGGCGGGTAGCAGATCCAAGGGATCACACACATTGTATTATTTTTTAAAAAAATGAATATGTAAAGAATTATTTCTCTTTTGTTCAGGTGAGTGAATGTGTGTCTGTGTTTGCGTGATAGGCCAACAGGTTAGGCATTTTCCAAATTTGTGACACACTGAACCCAAAAGCAGTTCGCCATCACTGCTATAGCTGCGGCACCTTTTCTAGGTTTGCTGTGCTGGTCCTTTAAGGCAGATTTGGGGCATACATATCCCAAGAGGCAAAGGATGATAAGTGGAACCAGAAAAGAAAGAGATATCTCTTGCGTATCTATAAGGTGACCAACTTTTTTACAATGAGAAGGAGGACACGTGCATGCATGCCGTGTCTTGCTTTGGTAAGAAGTAAACAAAGCCACTTGCGCGTGGCGCACTCTCTCAAAACAATTCACTTGTGCGGAGCGCATGCATCTCATAATCACGTCTTGCCACACTGTACCGAGCCTTGATGAATCGTCATGTCAAATACAATACATCACATCACACGCAACGGATCGGATCGGATCGGCATCAATCTAATATGGAGATTTACAGATTAGTCTTCAAATATTGAAAAGGAGGACATGTAGGAGGACACTTTTCAAGAGAGGACAGAACTTACAAAAGAAGTACTGACATCCCTAAAGGAGGCTGAATGGTCACCTTAGTATCTGGAAGTCTAGTGGCATAATGTGGGATGGGTCTCATTAGCTATTTTCCTGGTTTGTGGCAGTTCCTGCATTTGGAAGCAGGCAGATTTCTATAGGGAGCTAAACTTGCTCCTTGCAGCTGATCTTCCTTCTGTGAAAAAAATCATTCCTGGTTCCTGAATAGTTTCCCAAATAGCTGCATACAGGAGACCTGAACAATAGGCCCAATCACTTCATTTAGATTGAACTCCTTTCCCATGTGCAGAGTCCATTAACTGGCATTGTTCTCTTAAGGGTGGACTTGATGCTGAAGTCTGAAAGACCAAAATGCTGCTTATGTGTTTGTGTGTGTCACAGTGAAAGGAAGAGAAAGGGCAGCAATGCCAATGTGCAATCTGAATAATTTCCTACTTGCTAGCTAACAATGTTTCAGAAATTATCAAGATGCATGCAGCTTCCTTGCTATGTTGTGTTAAAATAGTTTATAGGTTTGACTCATACATATCTTTGTTTGGGGAAAAAGCTTGAATAATTAACTGTCATTGTCACAGCAGGTGCTGCATAGAACAGCTAAGCAGAATTGGACCTGTTTAATTCTCTAACCTTTAGGAAGTCCTAGGAATGCAATTGGCTAGATTGGAAATTTTTTTAAAAAATGAATTAAGCAATAGCAAACCACTTCTGTAGAAAGTATCAAGAAAACAATATAGATAAGTCCAGAGTAGTCACCAGGAATCAAACTCTACTCAAGGGACACTATGATAATATTTTGATGAAGGATCTTTTTCTTCCTTCCTTCCTTCCTTCCTTCCTTCCTTCCTTCCTTCCTTCCTTCCTTCCTTCCTTCCTTTCTCTCTCTCTCTCTCTCTCTCTCTTTCTTTCCTTCCTTCCTTCCTTCTTTCTTTCTTTCTTTTCTTTTTGTTTGTTTTATTAGATTTATATACCGCCCTGCTCCCGAAGGACTCAGGGCGGTGAACAGGCACAAAATAAAATACATAAATACAAAATTTAAAAGCAGAAATAAAACCAGATTAAACAATTTAGCCCGAGACAAATTTAAAACATCCCAATAATTTAAAAACAGATTTAAAATTTTTGATTTAAAAGAAAAGGGGAAAAAAGGTTAGGCCAGGCCAGCTTGCTGGAATAGGAAGGTCTTAAGAGCGCGGCGGAAAGTGCGCAGAGCCGGGATCCTCCGTATCTCCAGGGGGAGCTCGGTCCAGATAGTGGGTGCCCCCACAGAGAAGGCCCTCCCCCTGGGGGCCACCAGTCGACACTGTTTGGCCAACGGCACCCGGAGGAGCCCCTCTCTATGAGAGCGTACCGGCTGGTGGGAGGCTATTTGTGGTAGTAGGCGGTCCCGTAAGTAGCCAGGTCCTAAGCCATGGAGCGCTCTAAAGGTGGTAACCAAAACCTTGAAGCGCACCCAGAAGACCACCGGGAGCCAGTGCAGCTCGCGCAGGAAAGGTGTTACATGGGAGCGCCATGTCGCTCCCATAACCACCCGTGCGGCCGCACTCTGCACCAGTTGGAGCCTCTGGGTGCTCCTCAAGGGCAGCCCTATGTAGAGAGCGTTGCCGTCAAATGCTCTTCTAAAGACAGCCGTGAATCCAGGAGGACGCCCAAATTGCGAACCCTCTCTGTGGGGGCCAGTGATTCGCCCCCAATAGTTAGCGATGGCATCAACTGACTATATCGGGACGTCGGAAACCACAGCCACTCGGTCTTGGATGGGTTGAGCCTGAGCCTGTTTTTCCCCATCCAGATCCGCACGGCCTCCAGACACCGGGACATCACTTCAAGGGCATCGTTGGGGTGATTTCTCTCTCTCTCTCCCTCCCTCCCTCCCTCCCTCTCCCTCTCCCTCCCTCTCTTTGGATTCTTCTAAATTTTGCACTACTTTTCTTTACAGGAAGGGTCTCAAAAATGTCAAGATAATGGCCACATTATGTGGTTGAAGCACTGTCTTGGCTTTGATTGTATGATTCTGGCCAGCATTTTGACTTTTTTTTATCACTAATTCCATTTGAATTTTGACCACTCATCAGTAACTGTCTGAAGTCACAATGGTGCTGAAAAATGAAACTTACAACTGAGGTCCTCCAAATTGCAGCTGTTGCAACATCTCCATAGTCATATGATCATAATTTGGGCATTTGACAACTAGCGTGAATTAACAGCAGTTGCGGCATCCCATAGTCATGTGATTGCTATTTGTAACCTTCAGGGCCAGCTTCTGGCTAGCAAAATGAATGGGAGATCCGGCAGGAAGTCTCAAGTCACAGTAATATGACACTGCACTTAAGGATCTGCAGTGATTCACTTAATAACCACAATCAAAACTGAAGGAACTGATGTTGTAAGTTGGTGTGATCATATGACATTGCACAACAAGCATGCCTCTTAGCAACTTACAGAAATGTGATTGAACTTGGCTTACAGCAAACCTGTATGGTGTTAAGGTAGGGCATCAGCAGCGTCATGGACAGGGTGTTGGTATGGCATCAGCATCAGGATGGGTCAGCAGTGGCAAAGGGTAGGGCATCAACAGTGGGGGGGGGGCAGGGTGTTGGTAGCAACAGGGGAGGGACGGTGGTGGTGGGAGGTGGGGCAGTTTGTCCCAGTTTGCCATGCTGCTCCTTCAGAAAATGAATTGTCCACTGCTGGCTTGAAGAGTCCTCAATTATTAAAAAAACAACAACGATGGCAAATATTTCTATTTGTGAAATTCAGAGTTCCGAAGCCATAAATTATTTTAATTGATTTAGTTAGCAAGTTTATAACAACTTTATAGCAACTTTCTTTAATTCCTCAAGACATCAAAACATCTGGAGAAGCAAGCATAAACCATTGTATTAGACTTACAAATATTCAGGAAAGTTGGACATTTTAAAAATGAGAACTGTTTCAATTCATGGAAAAAAAATATCCTTCCCTCCCCTCCCCTCCGCTCTCCACCCCTTCCCATGTTCCTGAAAACAGTAGAATGGCAAAGGTTGTTAAAGGACAGAGTGCTAAGTATTTACGGCTTAGCAAATATCTTAAGCAAACATCCTAAATCTGAAAGCAATTAAGAATGACAGGGATAATAATATAAACCCTTCTCAGAACTTGTTAGTACTCACTAATCTGGATGGAGGAGTCTAGATGAAGGCCCCTCTGCTATACACTGACATCTGAATGGCACAATGTTGTCAAATATGACTTACTTTAAATAAGAGGGAGATTTGCTGTACTGTGGGCAGCTACACGTCATCCAGTTTAATACTGGTCTGAAATTTCAGTGTAAACAGACATCTTGAAAAGAAGGTCAGTGGCTTAGTTTGTTAATGACGGTGTAAAGCAGAGACCATTATATAGCTGGAACATAATGGAACAGTTTTGGAACAGTTCCACATAAAAGATCAGATTCTCAATGAAGGCTTTATCTGTCCTGTGATCTTTCTTGGGTTTCAGATTTATACAATTTTGTCCCTTCAAAATTAGTCAGAGCCCAATAAAAGTATTATGGGAAATGAATGAAAATAGGGCATTTTACTTCAATAAGGCCAGTTTTAGCAGCAATTACAGTATGGAATGGAGCTCCGCTAGGGAGGCAAAAAGCTCTATTTTCTTGCCCTAATTTGCTATCATTGTAAGCATATGATACACCAACCAAGGCACTTGGGGTCACCAAAATATTCTGCAGAAGGTTAAAAAGTTCTTCAAGGCAGTGTACCATTGGCCTGCTGCCAAATGTGGTGCTACAGACAAAACAGTTGAAGCTGCCAAGTGCATAGAAGCAAAAGCCTCTGACACACTGGAGTACTGGAGGGCAGCCAAAATGTCATGTTCAAGGGAGAGGAATTCTCCCTAAGATGTTTAAGAATCTGAAGTGATTTTGGCCTCACCCCCTGCTCAAATAAAATATATATCACACTTGCAGTCCTTCTTGGCTAGAACTGATTCAAGAAGTAGGAAGACCTATACATTCTGTTAGAGAGAAATTCCCTGAGGATGGCCTTGTGCATGAGTATCAAAAGCTCAGAAGACTAACTTCTGGTCCCAATGACCCACCCAGATTAGAACCTGCAAGACCTATAAAATCTTCAGTCAACTGAGTTAATTGAAAGCCCATGTTCAAATGGCTTTGTAAGTCAGCATTCATATTACAGGGATTCTCCAGTATGACTCTAAGAAGGTGCAAACTCATTCTGTGAAGTCACGAGACTCCATATAGAATACGAACATTCAAAGTTCCAAAGCTCTAAAAAATCAATTTAATTCTAAACAGATGGAAGTTCAATTTTTGAATCCCCAGCCTTAGGTGAGCTAGAATTTATTCTGATTTGCTGCTTACCTATCAACCAATCTACCATTTGATCTCTGAAAGTCTTGTTCAGCTTTTCAGAACAGGATAAAACAACTGTGCTGCTATGTTTGGAACCTGGCAAAAATCTCTCTCCCCAATGCAACAGTTGTAGCTTGTACATTTTGCATATTGTTTCTATACCGCTTACTGAATTTTTTTTTTATTCTTATGGTTAAGTAAAGAATGTTCCTCGAACTCTTCTAATCTGAATTTCTTGCCAGGATATGGAATTCTACACTATTTAATTCATCTTTCTCAAATAAAATGTGGTAACAATTTTTAAAAATGCAAGCATTTTTGGCAAAAATGTGGTTAAGAATATATCTTTATTTGCTCCTTGCAACAAAGGCCTTCTGTTTACCCAGAGCTCTGATTCTCCTAAATTTCAATTTAAATAGGGCAATTTCCTCAATACATTCCAGAATGGAAAGAAAAAATATCTGCCTAGTTCACCAAGCTAAAAATCAGGCGACCATGAATTCTACTTCCGCCTTCGGCTCAAAACCAATTGGGTAACTTTGGGCCTGTCACTCTCTCTCAGCCCTAGGAAGGAGGCAGTGACAAACTATTACTGGAATCATTGCAAAGAGAACTGCAGGAACTGTCTAGACAGGGATCAAGAATCAATAGCTGACTAGAAGGCACACATACACAAACACTCTTGATATTTTTATTTATTTATTTTATTTAATGAGATTTATATGCCACCCTATCTCCAGCCAGACTCAGGGCAGGGCGGCTCACAACAGATATGTAGCTTTGCCAGCCTCTGCATTACTTATATTCTCATTAACTCACCCACTACCCAATAATTGGTGTGATTATCATAGAATTATATCAAGATTTTTCCTTGCAGTCTTTGGGAATGTATATGTTTCCTAAATTAATGTATTTTTAGTTGCGTTATGCTGAGATTAATGAAATGCCATCCCTATAGTATTTCCTTGGAAAACTATATTCTCAGCATTCACAAGCCTAAAGCAAAGGCCAAAATTGTCATATAGAGAAATTATTTGGGGAAAGCAAAATGAAACAAGCCATGCTACTAAAAAACCAAGTGCTGCACATTAAATGCCTATCATGGTCTGATTGTTATTTTTTTCATTTACTTTTAAAATTATCTGAGCATGTCTGTTGTGGCCTGAAATAAATGGATCTCAGAGAACTTTTATTTTAATATCCATGAGAGCAAGCTTCTTGACCAATCATTTGCCGTACATTTTTAAGAGCATCATGCACTGCTGAGTTTCTGATGCATCACTTATTTCAGGAGAAGGCATGTCTTCTTGACTGCTGGAGTTTTTACTTGCTTCTGTTTTATAACAAGCTTTGTCCATGATTGTTTGCTTGGCATTTTCAAGTTTGTTCAGAAAAAACAGCCAAACGTTGAACAATCACAATGCCAAGAAAATCATGAAACTTGATCAAAGATGAAATAAAACAACAAGAACAGAAAACAGAACAAACAAAAGAAACAAATCAACTAAACCAACCATAATTACAGCCTATTTAGGAAAGCTTAACATGGGGTGAGAAACTCATGAACAGCCTGCAGCCCCCAAATCCATTTTTGCAACCAAAACCACAAGTTAGCTCTCTCCATTGTTATTCCACCCATTCACCAAAAATAATTGCGTAGAAATTTTAAGGAAATGTAAAACATCTCACACAGACTGGGTGTCTTAAACAGATCAGATTGGGCCATTTAGATGAATAAAATCAGAGGCAAAAACAGAATGGATACTTCGATAGCAACATACCACAGGCAACATATGAGTGAGCTGTGTAACGTACTTATACAGTGATGCAATGAATAGCAATAGCAATAGCACTTAGACTTATAAACCACTTCACAGTGTTTTCCAGCCCGCTCTAAGCAGTTTACAGAGTCAGCATATTGCCCCCAACAATCAAGGTCCTCATTTTACCAACCTTTGAAGGATGGAAGCTGAGTCAACCTTGAGCCTGGTGAGATTTGATCTGCCAAACTGCTGGCAGCCGGTGATCGGCAGAAGTAGCCTGCAGTACTGCACTCTAACCACTGCTCCACCGCAGCTTTTGGACAAAATGAACAAAAGTATATTATCCAGGATCCTTTGGTCTGATCTCACTTAGAGGGTTGGGTCCACTTTTGGACACAGAGATTATCTGTCCTGCAGATGCAGGAACCCTTTTAAAATATTGTTTAAAATATTCAGTTTGTAAGAAAAAGGATTTGGAGAAAATTGTCTGGCAATACAAGCTGTTCATTAGAGAAAAAGGTCCTCTGAAAGACATTGTTTTTTTCTTTACACATATTTTTAAAAGAGGTTGAATGGCCACTTATTGATGGTTAGGGGACTATCTTAGATGACTTAACTAAAGGAAGACTACATTCATTGTTTGGAGTCTGTCTAGCAACAGAAGAGATTTTTTTTTTAAAAAAATCTTAAAGTCAATATTAACACAAAACACTAGAAATTCAGTTTAGCTTAAAAGATAAACTGGCATTTGAAAGAAACCTATTTCAGAAACATAAATCATATTTCAAAAGATACATGATTGCTATGGTTCCACTTCAATACATAAAGGACAAAATTGTCCTTTTCACCATCAATGAGAAAACTCAGCCAAATGAAGGGTGAACCTCAGTATGGAAATACTGCTTTACAAATACACATTCTCTAGTGCTTTATTTTTGTTCTTGTAGTATAATCTGATGCATTATGAACCCCACCTGCTTATATAAGATGAAACCTATTTCCATTACAAGAGCTTGATCATGATATTACCATTGCCATTTTACTGTAATCACCTGGCGAAGGAGGCATTTAGCCATGGGTAACACCTTAATGTTTCACTAAAATTATGTCAGAGAAAATATCACCCATATGGCAGCTTACATCTTTAGCCTTGTACAAATAGCAGGCTTAAAAACATTGATAATAGCTTTCTGTATTACTGGGAACAGGTCCGAAAATAAAGAGAATTAAGATGTAACTCAGGGTAATCTGTGAAAAATGCCCATGGCAACTAGCGGTTAAATCAACACCTTCAGTTTTATGCATCTCCCACTCTCTCCTCTCTTTGCTTTTTTGATAAATTATTTAAGGGGCTAATACAATCTTTAGTCATATATAAAAAGGATGACCAGGAGCAAGACCAGGTGAAGGACAGATTGTCATGGAGAAAATTGATCTTTGGGCTTGCTAAGAGTCAACATCAACTTGATGGAACCTAATCAGTCAATCAGTGTGTATGTAGGTATTCATGAAATATCATGCTAATAAATAGCCAGAACATTATTGCAGATACCCAGATCTGTGATATTCAAGTGCTCAGGTGGACCAGCTTTTTTTAAAAAAACATCTGGAATTTCTGCATCATTAATTAGAAGGAACACAATTATAACACTTTCA
Organism: Arizona elegans; assembly: GCA_022577455.1. NCBI lineage: Eukaryota > Metazoa > Chordata > Lepidosauria > Squamata > Colubridae > Arizona > Arizona elegans. The sequence goes on from JAKOOJ010000001.1 coordinate 219,860,004, forward strand.
GGACTGTCTGAGAACAGATAGCACTATTTGACTACAAACAGCAGGACTGTCCGTCTTGCAATGGCCATCAAACAACTTTTTAAAAGACAGCTAAATAAGAACATTGTTATCAATACTACTTCTATTGTTTCCCTATTTTATTGAATGAAGGATGGCACTTTGTGTGTAAAGTAATGCTTCCACTCCTATCCATCAATGCTACTGTCAGGTGCGTACATAATGGCTGTTGACTCCAAATGAAAGTTTTACGATTTTCCTAGGAAGATTAAGTAGTGAGTAGTAAGAGAAGCTTTCCAGAGTGCACATGGGCTATCTGATGGTCTCCTTCTCCTTTCTCCAGAGAGATTTTGCCAGTCAGGATTTGGTATCCAGTTGCCAATCTCTGACATAATAGGTCAGGGCACACAAGGGAAATGCCTCCAATTTTAGATTGTGACTCTGTATGACAGGTAGAATTTCCCAGTTAACACTTCCATGTATTTCATAATGAATACAATTTGTACCAAGATAAATATTTTGGCATCAGAAAAAAATTCTGTTCTTCACATCATCCATCATCCTTGTACTTCCACACTTACATATTTTCAAATTCCATCTTCCTGCACTTTAGACTTTTAGTTGATCATAAAATAGAAACTGTGAGCTGCCTGTACCAGCCTCTCTGTATCCTTTCCTCACCTCCACTAGCTTAAATGTAGGCCCTTTCTAGTCTTATTTTTTTAAATACCAAATCTATGTATAGGTGTATGTTGCTCACCCAATTGTTTGTCTATTTTTCTTTCTCTCAGACTTCAATTCTGCAATTCTGCAATTATCTTATGGTATAAACCAATCCCGTTCATTTTCTCTCTGACTTCAGTTTGAGACAGCAGAATTAATGAAAAGAAGAAGAAGAAGAAAGAAAGTGAAAAAGCCAGACACCAAAAAACAGCCACAGTGAGTTTTTCAGAGATGAAAAGCACTGCTTTCAGTCTCTATAGCAAGTTTCTCAACCTCAACAACTTTAAATTGGCTGATAAGTTCTGAAGGTCTACCCTTCCACTATAGTGTGGATGATGTTGGATGAACAGCTCAAGTACAAGCACTGAAACCAGTAGTGGGATTCAACTGGTGTAACAACCACTCCGCACGTGGACAGTGCATTTGAAAACAGCTCTAAAACTTACCTTCTACTGCAGCCCTGGTGAGTAAAACAGCTGAGGCACGGCAATCTGCTCTGCTGGGCCTATCAGCTGGGCAAAGGAAATATAGGTCGGTAAAGCGCAGGGGCGGGCCCAGCTCATCGTCGGAGCGAACTGGTTTGCTCTCAGCTGATCGCTGGAACTACCGGTTCACTTGAACCAGTCCAAACTGGCTGAATCCCACCCCTGACTTTAACAAAGCCTGAATTTACACCGAAAGGGACCTAAATTATGCACTTCTTTGAGAGAACTCTACAGTTGGTTTCCATCAGATTATCAACAATCTTCCTCAAAAGGAAATATTGGAGACTAGACTAAAGTGGCCTAAAGCTGCTAGTTCCCAAGAGGGAGCTTCTTCAGGGCAAATGGCAGTGCTTATTCCTTTATATAAGCATTGCCCACCCTTGGAATTAGTCTGTCACATTTTCTCTAGCAGCTGACATCTCTCAAGTTCATCAGAGTCTTCAAGCTCAAATGAAACCCAGGCACAGCATCAGGTTCTGCCTCTGATGAATCAAGGTTATGTCAAATCTGAGTAACCATATCAGCAAAATGTTTTAGTAACAGCTCACAGGGGCCAGGCAGCATCTCTTCCCATCCATCCTTCCTTCATTGTGTATGGGCAACCTTAAACACAGCTTCTGGATAATAGGCCAAAATGTTTTATTTAAAACATTTCTATAGCCACCTATCTTATACCAAAATCTGGGCAGCTTGCAACCAAAAAATGAAGCAAAGTCTATCTACTATAACAAAATGGAAACAAAAATTATTAAAGCCAGAAGATCTGACACTATAGCTAAACTTTCTCATGCTGCCCCCAACTTTGTTTCTTGACATTTGTCAATTGCTTGGGGGAAGGAGTGGAACCCAGATCTTAAGTGTTTTTTGAAAGGTTAAATGTATTAAAACATAGACTAACATTTATTTTATATTCATTTTAGGACTTGTCCAAGCTTCTGTTGATAATTTCAACATCAACAAGGATATACTGTTTTTTATAGAACTACTTGAGTTATCTTGATGAGAGTTTGGCCAATAGGCTTGCATTACAACAACTAAGAAGTTTCATTGCCATTTGCAAATGTTAAATGTACATAAAGAAATGGTGACTGAGAAGAAGCTTAATAGATTTCATTGTGAATGTATATACATTTGGAATGTATAGAAAATTGTGAGTTTTAATCCATTTATTTAGCTTATATGCAAATACTGTGCTTATGCTAAGCCTTAATGATTCATCCTTCAAGTCCTTGATTTATTTATAAATTGTATAATTCACAATATAGCCCTTGAGAACAAGAGAATTTAGTAATATGTCATGTTTTAATATTGGCTACACTGAAGGTCTAAAGTAGGAGTGTCAAACTCAAGGCCAATGTGCCAGATCTGGCCCATGAGGTACTTAGATCTGGCCTGCCTGGCTGCCCTAGAAACAGCAAAGGTCTGGCCCACAGTGCCTCTGCTAGCAAAAGCAGAGATCGGGAGGGCCATGTGCAGCCGTCAGAGGCTCTGTTTTGGGCTGTGACGGCCTTCTACAGCCTGGGTGGGCCATGCACAGCCTCCCCGAGTGACGTCAAGCTGGCCATGCCTACCCTGGCCATACACTTCCTGGCCACACACACCCTGGCCCCCCATGGTCAAACACAACCCTGATGCGGCCCTCAATGAAATCGAGTTTGAAACCCATGGTCTAAAGTATGTATGTATGTATGTATGTATGTATGTATGTATGTATTTAATTAATTAATTAAAATTTCTCTTTGTTTCCCTTCAAGCTATACATTTCCTTCTAGGAGATTTTTCCCGGCGACTTCTCAATATCAACAGGTTAATCTCTTCTCCTTTGAGAATTAGAAAAAAATGAAAAGAAAACCTTGTTTTCCATTGAAATCTGACTTTATTTTCAAGTTATATCATCACTTACTGATATTGCTGTTCACGCCTGAGAGCAGGTCAACTTTTTGAGATAAGAAAACACTTAATTATGAAAGCACATATAGTCTTTCAACAGTTTTGCTGTTTTCACAATATCTCTATTATGCAAATGTAAACATAATAATAGTCCATGGTTCCAATCTTACTCTTATTTCCGAAGTGGAAAATTACACGGCAATTCTCTGAGGCAATGATTTGTAAATATTTACACTTATTCTTAACTTTAACTTCTGAATATCCTTAAAGCAACCCAATACTGTAAAGGTCTAAGTGAGGATCAGATTATTTCTTGTACAGAAGATAATCAGCCAAATGTAACCTGCACATCTCAAAATAAAACTTTTAAAGACGAAAGCAATTTCACCTTAATAGTATTGACATACTTGTTAAATCTGTAAAAAGATCATTAGTTTTAATGCCAAGAAACTAATTAAGTATCGATATGAATGAACTATAAGTTAAGACTTGTCACATAAAAATATAAGATCCAGGCTGATTCAAAGAACCTATTTAAACCAGCATTCCCTTTTCCATTAGGAGCACTTAGATGGTTATATGGTGCTTTGGGAGAATTACTGTAATTTTGCAATGACTGTTACGAGGGTGTTATCTAGTTAGGTTAGTCTGGTTCATGAAATTGGTTGTCCACTTCTTCCTAGGGTGGACTATACAGCAATAGTCATCCTCCCACCCACCCCCTCCCAGGATCATGGAACCGCTGGTATGAGGGTATCATATTAGATAAGAGTTGTATATCTCTAAAATATACAATTCTTATCTAATAGTATAGATATTTGCCTAGCTTAAATAAGATAGACAAATACCACTTCTCTATCACTTCTCTTAGTCTTTTGTAGGATTGGCAAGTAGTGCCCTTGGAAGGAAAAGAAGGCAGGAACATACTGTAATCCAGTGGTGCGATTCAATTTTTTTTACTACTGCTTCTATGGGTGTCGCTTGGTGGGCATGGCTTGGTGGGCATGGCAGGGAAAGGATACTGTAACATCTCCATTCCCACCCCACTTCAGGGGAAGGTTACTGCAAAATCCCCATTTCCTCCCGATCAGCTGGGCCTGAGAGGCCGAGAATAGTACTCAAAATTTCCACTACCGGTTCTCCAGAACTGGTCAGAACCTGCTGAATACCACCCCTGCTGTAATCCAGAAGTACTGGAGATTACCTATGAGTAGGGGCACTGCTCTCAGTGCCCAGAGAGCTAAGAAGAAAGAGGGCATGTCCCTGCTTTGGGAAACCATCTCTCAGTATGTTCCTCTTGACAATTCCCCATTAGGTTTTCTTAACTTCTTCCTTGTTCAGGAATAATAGTTGGATAAAACTCTGTGTTGTTCTCTTCCTGAATTAAGAGAATCAGAATTATCAGCTACTTCTATGGTCTGCTAGAGAATTTATTTTTTTAACACTAATTTAAGGTGGATTAATATGTTGGGATGAAAAATTCAAGTTTTACATATTCCAAAAACTATTTTGTACCTTTCTACATCTTTCTTTATCTGTTCATCACAATCCAGCTTCCTCTTCACATATGAAAGGTCTACACAACAAGCATTGTCTCAAGACATAATCCATTCACTTGAATGGAAAGGACAAAATTGGATTTTTCTCTCTTTCTACAGTTTTCCTAGATCAGATAGTTCTGCAGTTAAAATTGTTGCTCCAGGTTAAAAAAACTATCTGCTTGCCATCTCTACTGAACCCTGAACTATACTGGCATGTCATAGGTTTCTTTTTGACAAAGATGAGTTCAACTGTTAGCACTATCTATAATTAGAGTTATATACTGCTTCATAGTGCTTTACAACCCTTTCTAAACAGTTTAGAGAGTCCACAATCTGGCTCTTCATTTTACTGACCTTGGAATGATGGAAGGCTTGAGCCAGTCAGGATCAAACTGCTGGCAGTTTTTTGTTTTTTTAAAAAAATTTGATTTATATGCCGCCCTTCTCCGGAGACTCAGGGCGGCTTACAATGCGTTAAGCAATAGCCTTCATACTTTTGTATATTTATACAAAGTCAGCTTATTGCCCCCACAAACTGGGTCCTCAATTTACCTACCTTAGAAAGGATGGAAGGCTGAGTCAACCTTGACTCAGAATTGACAGTTGACAGAATTAGCTGGAAATACTGCATTCTAACCACTACATCAACGTAGCTCTTAAATACATAATACTGTATGTGGTTTTATTTTTATTTTCCCCTCTCCCATTTAAATTGATTATGTTGCTTTTATACTGTTGTATACTGTTCTAATCTATCATTTGAATTTTGCATTTTAATTATTGAGTATAAACTACTTTGATATTTGTAGTAAAGGGAAGTGGTATGTAAATAAATTAAAGCAATAAATAAAGGCTTTCTTGAAAATTTTAAGTATAGGGAAAGGAAGGACCAGGAATTTAAAAGTAATGAGAGTGGAATAAAATTCATTTTATATTTATGTATCAAAATATCAAGCAAGGGCTTTAAATGTATGGTGTAGTTTGACTGTATTTTCTGCTTGCTGACTTTTTTTTTTAAAAAAAGTTCTTATATTGTTTTCTACTTTTCACTGCATTTTTAATTAAACTTATTTACTAGTTAATGCAGGCTGAAAAGTATCTGCATGCAAATATTCAAGATGAGGGACCATTCAATGATGAGATAATAACAAAGGATAAATTAGTAATCTGTTCCAATCTCTTCAATGAATCTATCCTTCAAGGGTCCAAGCACTAATGAATCCAATACTTCCCCTCCTTATTGTGGCACTTTACCAACTTTTGCTGCAAAAGAATCCATTAATCAGGAGGAAAGGATTTTCCTGGAGACCTAGAATTAGCATAATGTTGGCTGATTCCTGTTTATTCCCTTTATGTAAAATAACTTTGGTCCTGAATTGCCTTCTCCGCTTGTGATCCAGATCTTGGTCAAACCTGATGGATGAGCATAGCACATACATACATGCATGCATGGACATACATACATACACACACACATGCACGCATGCACACACACATATACATACACAATCAGATAGAGAGAGCAAAAGCAAAGGAAACCTTACTTGAATTGGAATTTCATGGCATGAGTTTCAGAGATCACATTCAGTAAACGAGTTATAATTATCAGTTCCTACTCTATGTGGGTAGTGTCTTCAAAATCAAATATGTGCATTATAACCTTTTAAAAAAAATAGTAACCCTGTGAAATTCACCAACTTTCTCCAAACCAAAACTGTAGAGCAGCCGATGTGGAAAAGAACTAGGATTTTGGATCATCTCATAGACGAAAAAAGAGCCTCTGTAAAAGGCAAAAATTACAGGGAACATTCAACAAATCATAAAAATTTATTTATAGATGTCTATTTGCATCAAACCTTCATGCAGAACTAAAAGAGGTAAAAATAATAATAATAAAAAAGCCCCGACCATTTCATAAAATGAAATGTGGGACGTTTTCTAATTAAGTGAGTAATTTGATACCACTTTCTGCATCCACATTTCTCCTCAAAACCATGTACCCACCAAGCAGAATCTTCGATCACACTTGAAACTAATTATTTCAAGAACTAATATTCACATTTGGTGAAAAATCACACAACCTCACCCAATAAACTGTTCTTTAAAAAGGATCACTCTAGAATTAAAATCGATAAGAACAGATGAAATACTACCCTGAGAATTTTGGAACTTTAATCATTGTCATCTTCATTATTATAGGACATCTTTTTACCATATTTTAGAGCAATCTCTTCAGCTGTTTGATTTTTTCAAAGAATTTAACACTATTCATTTGTTTTACCAACTAATTTATTCTCTCTCTCTGTTATTCTCTTCCATTTTACTTGATAGACTCCAAAAGTACAAAAGGAAAAAAATAATGAATTATAGAATTGCATGCTTATCATGTTGATATTTAAGTTTATATTCTGTACTTCTGGTTCCAGTAGCACTCATTCACGTATAGGCATCTAAGGACCCATTCATTCAAGAGAATGAACAGGAAGGGTCTAAAACACAGCACCTTTGGCTTGCTGGAATTTGGGGGGGGGGGGGTAATACACAATTCTCCCTGAAAAAGTTCTGAATTTCCAAAACCAGGAAGGGATTGTATGTAATGGTTTATAATATCTCCTCCCTTAGGAGGAGATAAAGCCATTTTTATAATTTATCAACTAAATTTAACTTTGTGATAATCTGCTTACATATTGCCACATCGATACACATTTCGATTTGGCAATTTTGACTTGTGTGTTTGTAAGTCAGCTTGGGCTAGCTGCAATATATTGCCTTTTAAAAAGTATTAAATATGGTTTCAAAGAAAAGGACTATTTTCCATAATCTGATGAATGTTTGAATGTAAACGGAACTATGGCTCAAGATGGAAAACAGGGAAAGTGGAAAGGCATGGACTTTTCTTATCTGATTAAAGCAGCAAGTGAAGAGCTACCTGTTTTTCTTTTCCTTGATAAACAGGATCACTCTTTTTTTTTTCTTTCCATCAAAGTGGGGAGCCTTAGGGAACTGGAATGTCAAGTTATTTTCTAGCCATATTGATCACTTTTGGCTTGTATATGAAAACACAAAGAACATTGGGCTGATGTTGCCTGGCGAGACAACAGAAAACCAGCAGTATTAATATGAATGTTCATCACTCCAACCTCTGGTTAAATATGTCTTTCTTCTACAATTATATTTTGAGTAGAACTGCAACCAGTGCCATTCCTCCAAAGGTTGCCAGATCTAAACTACAAAAATCCAAATGACCATTGAATGACAGCAAAGCTATAACTTTATTTTTTTATATATAAAGATATAACTCCATAATTTTGCACCCTAGATCCAGTAAACTTGCTCTAGACCAAGCAAAAAAGTGCTGATATTGAGCCAGTTTTCATAGCAAAAAGTAACTGGTCCAATATTTAAAATCAATTTTAAAAATATACTTTAAAAGTCCCATTCAGTATCTTTTAAATATAACTGTCATATAACCATCTTTGAAAAGAAAAGGGGGCTATGAAGGTTATTCTACTGTTATTGGTTTTTGTATTTTTTTGCCAATTTGCCTAGTGATGGCGGATGAGAATTACTTTCTATTGTATTCATTAATGGCTTCCACAGCCTTATGTTCTCCATTTGAATTGGGATTTTAATTCTCAGAATTTCCAGACACATGGGTCATTCCAGACCTGTAGTCCTAATCAGAGCCGGATTTAGATTGGAAGAGGCCCTAGGCTATTCCACTTATGAGGCCCTTTCACCAGTGGCGGGATTCAATTTTTTAACAACAGGTTCTGTGGGCGTGGCTTAGTTGGGGGTGTGGCTTGGCAATCATGTGACTGGGTGGGCGTGGCTAGCTGGTCACGTGACTGTGTAGGCGTGGGTAGCTCGTCATGTGACCGGGTGGGTGTGGCTGTGTGCATAGACTTTTTTCAGAGGGCTGAAAAAAGTCATTTCTGACTGGGCCTCACACTTTTGACCGGTCCTCACACTTATGACCATCCTCACATTTATGCCTGTGCAGCTTTCTTAACAACCATGTCACTCATTTCACAACTGCTTTTCTTCACCATGGTGACAAGATAGGGCAAAAACGTAAAATGTGAGGACAGTCGTAAGTTCGAGGACTGGTCAAAAGTGCGAGGACCAGTCAAAAATAACTTTTTCAGCCCTCTGAGTAGTCCATATGCACAAAAGGACTACCCAGAGGGCTGAAAAAAGTCATTTCTGACTGGGCCTCGCACTTTTGACCGGTCCTCACACTTATGACCATCCTCACATTTATGCCCGTGCAGCTTTCTTAACAACCATGTCACTCATTTCACAACTGCTTCTCTTCACCATGGTGACAAGATAGGGCAAAAACGTAAAATGTGAGGACAGTCGTAAGTTTGAAGACTGGTCAAAAGTGCGAGGACCAGTCAAAAATAACTTTTTCAGCCCTCTGAGTAGTCCATATGGACAAAAGGACTACCCAGAGGGCTGAAAAAAGTCATTTCTGACTGGGCCTCGCACTTTTGACCAGTCCTCACACTTATGACCATCCTCACATTTATGCCCGTGCAGCTTTCTTAACAACCATGTCACTCATTTCACAACTGCTTCTCTTCACCATGGTGACAAGATAGGGCAAAAACGTAAAATGTGAGGACAGTCGTAAGTTCGAGGACTGGTCAAAAGTGCGAGGACAAGTCAGAAATAACTTTTTCAGCCCTCTGAGTAGTCCATATGCATAAAAGGATACAGCAATAGAGAGGGATGAAGGAAGGGAAGGGAAATTAGAGTAGGAGAGAGAGGGAGGAAGAGAGGAGGAGAAGGAGAAAGGAAGAGGAAGTAGGGAGGAGAAGAAGAGGGGGAGGAAGAGAAAGTAAGAAGGAAAGAAAAGAGAGGTGGTAGGTTTGAGGAGAAAGATTGCTGTACAATAAAAAAGATGAAAGGGAAGAAAGCCAACCCCCCCAAAATATAAAGATATTAAGATAAAGAATGAATTGTTAAACTTTAAATAATAAAAGAGAACAAATATGAATAAATAACAATAATTAGAAACACACATACAAACATACAATGTATTTCCTTTGAACAGAGTATTTGGCCGGTTCACAAATTTAAACAGGGTTTAGTCATTTCAATTAAATTTACAATTTCTATATTTCCTTTTTGCCATATTTATTCCTCATCTATTTTTGTAAAAAACCAATATTACCCTTATCCTCATCTCTAATCTTAATCAAATTCAATTTTTCCCTTCTATTCTATATTATACCCCTTCCCATTGTCATCTATTTTTATATCCATCCTCACATTGGTTAATTATGTAATATTACAGTTGTTTAATATGAATTCAACATTTTAATATAAATCAATTAGTTATATAACTACCTTTTTTGTATATTAATCAATATGAACATGAATATTCCAATTATTTCCATGCAATCCAATTTCTTACAAATCAATTAATTATATTTACCAATAATAATAAACCAAATAATTTCCCCCATATATTCCTCCAAACCACAACTTAACCATTTCTGCTTTCAACACAATATACAACTAATAGTATCTCAATTATTACAATTCCCTAGTTAAATAGAGCTTTTTTTCTTTTGTGTTTAAAATCTCCTCTTTTTCCCTAAATTTCCTGTTGTTTGCACCTACCTTTTTTTGGTGAGGAAAAAGAAATCTGCCTGCCTAATTTTCCAACGTGCAAAGCCAACAGCCTGCTTTACTTTCTCTTTCGTTTTTCAGTATAGCTAGGGGGGAAAAATCAGCACTCTTTGCAAGCAAGGAGCAGATCCGTGAGCAAAACAGCTGAGAGCAAATCAGCTGGGGGTCGGGAGCTAATCTAAGCAAGGGCTAATTAGCCTATGCTGAAGCTCCGGGGGCCAATACAATTACAAAAAAACCACCGAACCCTTTGTTAAATTGTTGGCTCCCCCGCCCCTCGCCCACCACTATTTATTGGCAATAAATAGTGGTGCAGAGGGGCGGGGCAAGCCAGCAATTTAACAAAGGGTTTGGCTGCAGCACTGGCTCTAGGGCGGGCCTTTGAAGCCCTGCGGCAAGAATTTGAAGTTTTTTTTTCCTCCAGCCATTGGAGGCAGCAATAGATGGGGAGTGGGTGGGGTAAGCGAACGGCAGAGAGGGAGGGTGAGTGAAGGTGGGGAAGCTGCTTTCTCCATCCTGCTCTCTTGCATCTGGAGCCCACGTGGATCCCAGGCAGCGGAACTCAGGCTAGGGAAGAGGTGGGCAATTGTGGCTCTTTTACAACCTGTGGCCTTCAACTCCCAGAATTCCTCAGACAGCCAAGCTGCATCAGGAATTCTGGAAGTTGAAGTCCACAGGTTGTAAAAGAGCCACAATTGCCCACCCCTGGCTACGGTAGGCTGGCGCCGCACGGGTGGGAGGCGAGGGGTGGGCGAGCCAGGAATTTAACAAAGGGCTCGGCCGAACCCCCTAGAATCCCCAGAATCCCACCACTGTGTAGGCCCCTCTTGATCTTGAGGCCCTAGGCTGAAGCCTAGTTAGCCTATAGGAAAATCTGGCCCTGGTCCTAATACAAGTTGGGGAAAATTGATCTATGCATAATAAAGGTTGCTAGAACATTATTATATCAATAGCTCATCTTTCCTGCAACAGCACAAAGTTATTTTATTCTCAGAATAATGCAACAGAACAACCTCCTAAGGGAGGTTTTATTAATTAAACATAATGAAACATTTAAAGTAGTAGTAACTTTTCCCCCAAGATCTAAACAGCTTCATTATTTATGCATCATGATTTTAGTCCTCCAGACTAAAGATGTCTTTACACAGTATGGTTATGGCTCATCACTACTTCAGATACAGTAAGGAGGAGGTGTATTTCTCAACCCATTTCTAGTTCTTTTTCATCCCAGAATGGTCAGTAAGGGGAAAAATTAAACTGTCTGCTTAAGGCAGGGGTGGGCAACTGTGGCCCTTTTACAACCTGTTTTACAACCCAGGGAGTTGAAGTCCACAGGTTGTAAAGGGGCCACAGTTGTCCACCCCTGGCTTAAGGGCATCCTGCTACTGTGCCATGCACCATTTGCATAGCACAGATCATTGCATGCAATGATTTTAATCTCAGGCAGATTGAGGGCTGGTTGGGACTAAATCTCCTAGATCCAGGATTCCTGTTCCATTCGAGTTTCTTTCTCTTAGTGATGGATTAAGGTGATTCATGAGAACAAGAAATTTCAGCAGTCTGTATTTTCAAGCAACAAAAGTCTTAAGTTTGCATCTCATTAAAATATTTAATAATTTTAGACTCTGCTGAAGACCACCAAGAATAATAGACAATGATGGACAAAGAGCTTAACCTACTATAGGGCAGTTTTCTAAATTATAAATCTCTGACATTCTTCAACAAATGAAAATATGAAGTAATGGACTTGGAAAACAACTTCTGTATCTCTGGAGAATTGTTGATATTAGATATTAACAGCATTAGCCTAGGTGTTTAACTCGGACCTGTATCTACTCAAAATGATCGAACACTTTAAATTTTGCCTTCCGGGTCTATTCACATTTTAGGGTTGGGCTGTTCATCCAAGTAATATAATATTGACTGCTGTAGACTGACAAACTGGTTCAAATACAAATGAACTAAGAAAACAGAAGGAGGAAAAGAAATGGGGATTTCCCAGTTACAGACAAGAGTACAAAGAATTGTTTTCAAGAAGGAAGTAAGCCTGAAAAACAAAACATTAATACACTTAATGAAAATGATAGATTGCCACCTTAGTATTTAAAAAAAAATACAGTATAGTCTAAACTAGGACAGTGCTCTTTTGTTACTTCTTTGATTTAAAAGAAGATTATTAATGCTTTTTGAAGAAATCAATGGCTTGGGATTTCTTTCTTTATGTGATACTGTATTATGCATTCACCTACTGGTCTATTTTATCCTGTTTTCTTTTAATTTTATTAATGGCAGTGTAATCAGGTATGAATTTAGACATGGATTTCTACAATATTTTTTCTCAATATACGTATTTTCAAACAAAATTAGATACAGTTTTAGAAATAAAATTACATTGTCATATTTATAGAGAGCTCACATCTCCTAAACATTATTTAGGATGGGGAAGGTAGAAGATAGTTAAGGGAAGTAGAAGATTCGGGAATAACAGTTGTGGATATCAGAACTCTACTTGATGTCTCAGCAGGCCAAAAAAGACTCCATGATGCTCCAGTTTTATCACTGATGCCTTGCCTAGTAGCCATTCATTCTGCTAGAGCACCAGGAAGAACAGTAGTAGATACCTTGCTATATTTTGATATGTCCTGAGGATGAAAAGTGCAAAGACTCAATTCTTAAAATAGTCCTAGTAAAAGCAACCAATTTATTTATCACCATTTCTCATGGAAGCCAAAAACCAAGAAAATGTTTGCTTGACATTTGACATGATTTCTACTGTAATGAGAACACATTGTGTTGCTCCATGCTATAGGGAAATGGCTGTCATGGAATCCAGGGACATTTTCATGCAATTCAACAATTTGGAAACCTTCTCTGAATAGATGATATTTCCATTTGTGATTTAGAACCATAATGTTAAAGACAATCCATCCCTTTTAAGATGGACCACTCTGAGTTCTTGCTGGGCACAATCAACACCAGCTATGGTGGTACTCACTTGAGATATCAGGAACTGGTGTGGTGCAATTGTTGAAATTCGAAAGAGTAATGGCAGCAAAAACATGGAGTTATGTGAATGAGGGACCAAAGTTTTTCTTATTTCCTGCTTTGTTCTTTTTTTTCAGGGACATCCTGTCCCTTGAGAATGGAGACTGCTTAATCCCAGAGATTAGAACATCTGAAGTTAAACATGAATCTTATGAGTTCTATTTATAAAAAGGATAAGGCATTCCCAGTAGCCATCATCATTAATTAGTCAATATCAGCTGGATGTTGGGGTAATAGTAAAGTTAGATTTCATTGATTTAAAATTTAATACAATTAAATACCATTAATATGCTTAAATACAATTAACATGCATTTCTCTCTTTCTCTTCTTCTGTCCCACTAAAAATACAGTCTGGCAACAACTTTTGACAGGCTTCTAGAAGCTCATATCCAGGACATCCTTTAGATGTCCTTAGGCAGTCCAGACTAAGAGGAAGAGAGAAAGTTCTCAAAGCCTGTTGCAGGCAATCTGAGCTAGGAGCATAGGAGGGTTGGCAAGTAGATTTTATTCATACTTCACATCTACCATTATTTTCTACAATGATGTAAAGGTTGAGAGCTAACCTATGTTTAGCTAGAACAGCAATGGCAATAGGAGCACCAGATGGTCAGAGGAAACGTTTCTAAAAGACATCTTCACTTCTATCAGCTTTCAGAAGGCAAGTGCCAGGAGACATAGGTTTGTGCCAAATCAATGTTTGATACCACTGATAGCATCTCATATTACGAAACAATTATTCTGAAAGGAAAGCCATCTGCTAGAAGACTAATTTGAACCACTGTAGAAATTGTAAAGGCTAAACGTATATCACTGAAATGAGAAAATAAATCCTCTGAAGAAGGAGCAGTATGACTTTAGATCTTGCTGACTTCTGCTACATAATAGCAATAGTGTTAGGTAAAGCTTTTACCAAAAACTTATCCCAGTTTTATTAACTAACCCTCCCTTCCACAATCTTCACAGTACATTCCACAGAGAAATGTGAGAGGATCCACATATTGTGGTTCTTTTCTTAAATATGAATAAGTCAAAAAGAAGAATCTAGGTGAAATCTTTAGTGTTCTCTGAATTTGGTTGTTTGATTGAAGATGTTTCATCACCTGACCAGGTAACAACCTCATAAGTGTGGGCTTTGCTCCCTGTTTGTATGTAGTAGCTTACCCTGCCACTATCGGTGGAGGTGTGATTTTCTACTTGGTAATTCTATAGTTAAGGTATTGTTTTCTGCTTGATTAGTGCTAATCCCTGCTTATCTGAGTATTGGTTGCTGATGAGGAGGCATTTTAGTGTTCTGCCCCAGCTCCGGATTTCCGAGGATATTGACACACACCAACAGTCCTTATCAAATTTATTAAGTAGCAAGAATAAACAAGACCAGCAAAGGTTGGCAACCAGCCCAGAAAACAAGATATGATAAACCAAAATACTCTGATAATAATACGAGTTGTTTCCAGCAAGAATGCACTAGCTGCACACGACTTAAATAGGCTAAGGGAGTGGCCAATTATCCTCAAGCCCTACTCTTGAGTAGACCTCCTCCTCCTGAGTAGCCACTCCTGCCTTTTGGCAGCCCTGCGTGCTGGAGCATTGAGGAGAGGCTCCTCCACTTCGCTCTCTCCACTTGAAGGAGTCTCTGGAGGTTCTGAAGGCCCTGGCTGAGTCTCTGCCTCTGGCACCACATCCTCTTCAGCCTCCTCGCTGTCTGACGCAAGCGCCGGCTGCGCAGGCTGCTGGTGCAACCCCACACCAGCCTCCTCCTTCGTCGGGATCAGCCACAATCCGCGCAGGCTGCTGGCGGGCCACAACATTTAATCTTTTTCTTGCCTTCTTAACTTTTTAGTTGTCACTTTTGAATAGTGTGTAAAAATGGTTTATCTATATGTGACTATTGATGGCTAATTGATCTGAACGCCCGCTTCCAGGAATTCCCTAGCTGGTTTTGGATTTAGCTTGGAAACGTACAATTTCCCTATCATGGCCAGCCCAGTTTCAGCAGATAAAAAGGATCATCAGCCTGAGATGGAAGAGTTGCAGGCAGAAAGAGCAGGATTGCCTAGCAACCAGAAAAGGCAGTCATCCCTGGCTTTAGAAGGCAAAGAGGCGGAGCTAACACCTCTCCCCAAGTGCAAATGTCCACTATGAGATGAGGAGGGTGGAACAAAGGCACTCAGTAAGACTATTGGTCAGAAAGAACTCTGCCTAGTCAAAGGAACAAATCAGAGTCATGCCTCCCATATGTAAGGGAGCTGTGTTCCTCACAGATATGTTGGTGACAACTCTCCATACTTCACCATCATGGTTATCGCCTTCTTGTTTGTTTGAATCTTTTGCCATTAGAGTTCTGTCTGAAAACTTTTTAGTAAAGGTATAAAACCTACCTATGTGTCTGTGATTTCCATGGGCTGGGACAGAACTATGGTTATAGGCACTTTACATTTTATTTGATTTCTCTCCCATTCAGTAACATAATGGACTGATTTTCATTGTCCAGACAGAATGGACTTGGGTATTACATAAATATGGAAAATATAAAATCTGGCTAAACCATCTCCACTGAACAATATTATGTGGCTAAGTATACATGAAGTTAAATGGTCACCAGTAGTATTATGTGTGAGGAACAGAGAGATCAAATTAGCAAATGGTCACCAGTGGTGTTATGTGTGGGGAGCAAAGAGATTAAGCCTACTTAATGATCAAATCTATTGGTTAATCAGTGTATTAATACAAATGTTCCTTCTTTCATTAAAAACTCAAAATCGTTCATAGTACTTGTTCTCTATTTGAAGACATGCTCTCATTTTCAATTATGGAATCACAAGTAAGTTTTGTAAAACAACATTCTCCAAACAATGTTCTCACATACCATTACTTAGTTAGCTCTAAGACTCAATAATAATAATAATAATAATAATAATAATAATTATTATTATTATTATTATTATTATTATTATTATTATTATTAATAAATATTATAATAAATATTATTATTATTATTATTATTATTATTATTATTATTATTATTATTATTATTATTATTATTATTTTATTTCTATACCGCCCTTCTCACGAAGGACTCAGGGCGGTGTACAGCCAGTTTAAAAACACAAGACACAACAATAATTAAAAATTAAAATAATTAAATAGATTTGGCTGATTTAAAACTCTAAAAATTAAAATACCCCAATTTAAAATGATTACATTGACAGCCCTGCCTGGCGGAACAACAAGGTCTTCAATGCGCAGCGGAACACCCGGAGGTCGGAGATCTTGTGTAAGAGGCAGAAACCAAGAAAACATATTTCAGTTTTGACTTGGTTCTTAACCTTCTTGGATTCAGTGAAATGTTGGAAGTTATGTAAATTATATCCATGTTAACAGCACTGAGGTGAAAAGAAAGGATAACTTTGGCAAAGGTGCAGAGAAAGGACCCAAATATCCATTGCGGAGTCCCATGAAGACAAATGTAGTAGTTCTGTTTGAACACAGCAGAACAAACCTATGCCTTGGGTGAAATTTAGCACTTTGTATTGGTTCACAGAACCTCAGAAGCCCAGAGAAGTAATGTATTGCCTAGAAAAAGAACAATAAATATCAAACTATTCAGCCAGATTCAAGCAATTATATAACCCCAAGTCCCATTACTGAGTGATAAATACTGTATAACTAAGAAATGACCTTGCTAATTATATTATATTCAAACAGATCAAAATTTCCTATTGTCTGAAAGAAACATATGGTGGGAGGAGAGGTTTTAGCAAAGGTTTTACATTTAGACAAGAATCACAATTTGTTTTTATCTCCTGTTACCTCACACTGTTCCTTAGCACACACATGTTGATGGACTAGTTTTGAATGTTTGCAATTCTCTTCGCCATTGTACTTTTAAAGTATGTCATCCTTGTTCCAAACTAATTGATAGAGTGCTGCTGTCCAATTTCATGTTGTTTGCTCAGCCTGGAACATCTTAATCTTTCTTTTAGCACCCTTACTGATAAAAGCATTAGCAGTAAAGGCATTTTTATTCATCAGGTTTCTTCCCCTTTCCCCTTAGAGCACAGCTACATGACCATTTCCCACAACAGTGGTTACTCATAATGAAAAAGTAATATACAGTAAAGCTGCAGAAGGAAGAGCTCTACAAAACACAGCATTTTTGCCTGAAATGCCCTCTTGCAAAGAGCAAGAAAGAATACAATTTATAAATATCCATGCATTCCTCTCTCCCACTCTCAGGATGGGCAGAAAAGCATTGTATAATGTTATACCCAGGGGTGCTATTCAACAGGTTCTGACAGGTTCTGGAGAACTGGTAGTGGAAATTTTGAGTAGTTCGGAGAACTAGCAAATGCCACTTCTGGCTAGCCCCAGAGTGGGGTGGGAATGGAGATTTTGCAATATCCTTCCCCCAGGAGTGGGGAGGGAATGAAGATTTTGCAGTATCCTTCCCCTGCCATGCCCACCAAGCCACACCACACCACACCACGCCCACCAAGCCACGCCCACAGAACCAGTAGTAAAAAAATTTGAATTCCACTACTGGTTTTACCCATGCCATGAATTAATTGTGACAAAAGAGGAATGCCTTAACCAAATTTGTATTACTGGTCTCTGGGAGATTTATTTACCAGAGCTTATTCCAGCTGCAGTATTTCTTCTATCCCTAGCTTTATTTATATTCCCTATGGCTTTAATTCCCCATAATGGGTAGGGGGAGCTCAGCTCTCATCTCAAAGGAGCTACCCTGGGTTTTTTGAAGGTTTTTTTTTTTTTCCAAAGGTCATATATCAAAACACAAATACCACAGAGGAAATTTCTATGAACCAGCCAAAACAGTATTGCTGGCACAATATTCAGAACTGACTGCATGAAAAAGACATTGATTTGAAGAATGTGGTCATCATTCAATCTTTTGTTTTAGTAGAAAATTTGAGAAAAAAATACATTGGAAATGAAATATTCTTAAAAAGTGTTAAAATAAAAATTGAATTTCCAATTTCAGGCAAGTTCACCTGCCCCATTAGTCTTCCATGCCCACCTCCGCCCTTACTGCATTGTTCAGAAAAGCTCATCTTTTCCCAGTCAAACAGACAGCTGCAGGGAACAAAAAAAATCATGGACCTTCCTTACTGGAAAATTCTCAACCTTTTTTTTAAGGATCTAGGCTAATGCTTATTTTTGCCCCCCCCCCCCCCCCATTATACCTAAAGGAGTCAACCTTATATCTTAAATATCCAAATACCTAGATCATGGGTGTCAAACTCATGTCATCACGGCGGCTTCACATGACGTATGGGGACTTTTTTTTACCTTCACTAAACCTGGCGTGAGTGTGGCCAGCGCATGACGCATCTAGCCCGCAGGCTGGGAATTTGACAGCCCTAGATAGAAAAAGAGAATGCCACAATTTCTCTCATGATATATTCAGTTCTGATGTTTCAACTATTCTCTCTTACCTAGTGTAATTAAGATGCTTTATAAAAAGGTAAAGGTATCCCCTGTCCAGTCATTTCTGACTCTGGGGGCAGCTCTCCTACTATTTCGTAGCCAAGGGAGCCAGCGTTGTCTGAAAACATTTCCGTGGTCATATGGCCAGCATGAATATGGCGCATGGAATGCTGTTGCCTTCCCAGCAAGTAGTATTTGTCTACTCAAATTAGCATGCTTTCAAACTGCTAGGTGGGCAGGAGTTGAGGCAAGAACAGGAACTCACCCCATTGCACAGCACTCAGGTCTTGAACCTGGGCTGATAACTGTTTATTATATGTTCTTAATCAGTGCCTTATGCATCATGCGCTTTATATTCATGTAACTTCTGCATCAAGAAAAGTGAATTCTGCAAACTACATGAATTCTGCAGGCAGATCCCATTTTTTAAAACATATTGTATAAATTTAAATGTAGAGGAAGAAAGCCACAAGTCTGTCTTCAACTACTAATTGAAATATGTTTAGTCATCCTTCCAGTTTTATTTTGTTTCTGAGTGTTTAGCAGATATTGGTGCAATAATAACACAATGAAGGAAGATTTATTTATAATCGTGAAGTCTCTAAAAACTTCGGAACTACCTCCTCCTCCTGCTGCTGTAAAAGTATGAACTATGCACATTACCTTTAATCCATACTGATCATGCTTAGATTCCAGAGACTGTAGTCAGAGCAGCCATAATTCATTGGCAGAATACAAACATTGTAGTTTGAAACTCCCAGGTTCACGTCTCAACATCTCCATCTAAAAATGGAGAAAACCTTGAATCTTGTAAAGGTTTCAGTTCTCACTAAATAGAGCATTGTATCTACTGTAAGGCAACTTTCTATGTGGGCCCACCTATGAACCAACCTATGTTGAATCAAAAACTATATAAACCTCAAATTAAAAATCATTCTGGGCAACTTATAATGCTTCAGATGTCCTTGGGCAGAGATTCCAATAATGGTAGCTGGGACTGATGGGAATAAGAATCCAAATACTATATAGAAACCAGAAATTTCTTCTCCCCACAACATAGAAACAGAACACAGATTGTTGTTAAGACGAGAGAGTATCAAATGAATCATTCTTGATATGAATATGATTTCTATTGGAATCACAATGATCTCTCTACAAGACAGCAGTGATTGAAGAGTAATTTTTTGGTGTGTATGCACCATATTCAAAATGTCTGCCTGTAATTTACTCCTTATGAGGACATAAATTATAAGGACATAAATTATAAAGTGGCATAATCTCATATATTTCTGTGAGGGAGGTGGGCAGTTCAGAATTGTGAAAAATAAATAAATGAAATAAAATTTTCAAGACCCGCCTTTCTAGCAAAGGTGGGAATTGTATCTTTTTAAAATAGAAGAAAAAAAATGTGGCCCAGTGTATGTTTATACAATAAAGTCATGCCAAGCATTAGGAGTGAAAAGAAAGACTCTTGAACTAATACCAGAAAGCAGAGCTTTCTGTTATGCCAGTCTTTGAATTTAAGGTTGGAATTACTGATTTTTGGTAGGTATATCCATTATTCCTCTTGTCGTCTTTGGCAGATATATGAAAAAGCTCAGCAAAAAATTTCCTGTACCCTTGAAAAGAAAGTTCTGCCCAGATGCAGCAATTCTGCCTGATGATATGACTTTATCCAGGATTCACAGCTTGAGGGCCACTTGCCTTCATACTTTATTTGTCACAGGGAATATCAGGATTTACTATGTAAGCTGCTCCTGTCCTGTGCTCATGCCATCTTGACTCTAATCTGGTTTGAAAAAATGTTGACCTGACTGAAAGGCTTTGGCAACAGCTTACAAATTATACAGTCTCCAAGCTACCACATTGCCCCATTGGATATTTTCCCTCATTTCAATTCCTGGAAAGTTCCAATCACAAATTTCCTTCCTATGGATGGAACTTCCTGGATATGTATGTGTATTATATAATATACAAGCTAGATGCATACACACTAATAGATGAACTGTGTGTGTGATATATATATCACACACACAGTTCATCTATCATCTAAATTTAAATCACTAAATGTACTAAAATGCACATACACGAAACAAACCCACCTTGTTACTACTATATTCTTTCTAAGTACTGTACTACTGTATATGACATATCTATAACATGCTTATAATAGCACAGTCATAATTGTTAAAGCAATAGTTCTTTCTCTCTCTCTCTCTCTGTCTCTCTGTCTCTTCTGTCTCTCTCTCTCTTCCTATTTCTCCCCATCTTATTTTTCTTAATAAGAGCATTTCACAATTTTTTTCAATGGGAACTAGAGGTTTTGTTATTTGTGTGTGTGGACCTGGACCTTTCTTCATCTTTGAAAGGGCCTGAAATGGACATACCTGCTAGGACCAGTTCTGGTCCTCAAAAAAGGATCAAATATTTATTAATTACTATTGGGATTTGGGTGATATACAAGTTTAATAAATTATTATTAACTCTTCTTAATTGTTGTTTCAAAGTTTTGGGTTGAACAGCACACTTAGTTGATAGTTCTGCCAAGTTCAAGGAAATTCACATAAATAATTATCACTTGTATCCCCCAAAAGTGACCCAACAGTTGTTGTTGTTGTTTTGTTTTTTTGTTTTTTTTTAAAGCTTCAGTTTTGAATTTCTATATTTCGATTTATCTCTCTATCTACATATTTTTCTCTATCTATCTCTGTATTGGTTGTTAAAGTTTTCTGACAATATTTCCTGGCCTGTTACTTTGTTTCTATGTTATAATGTTTGTCGCTTGTCACAATGCTGTAAAGAAATTCTTCACCTTCATTCTCATAGCATGACAATTGCTGGCAAAGCTTTCTTGAAGCTTTCTTCTCAGTCATCAGCATGAGAGGAACAGCTTGCACAAATCTTCCAATACTGAAGAACATCAATAATGTGACGTACACATTCCTGTGAAATGCCAAGCTTGACAGCAAATTCCTTTTGAGTCATCTGAAATTCATCAACCTTTCTCATGTGAAATTTGGTTGCTGTCCCGAATAATCTGTCCTAATCAGTTCTTTCCAGTTCACCATATTTATTTTATTTATTTTTTTGGCTCAGCAGCACATAGTATTCATATAAACTTAGCCATCACCATAAACAACCTACATTCAGCAGAGAATTTCAATTAAAGGCATTGTTTGACTGATAAGGAACTAACTCACTGAGGGTCTTAAGTTCAGGAACAATAACAAGGCAACCTTTTCTCACAGCAATTTCCCACCAATTACAATAAAGAGAAAGAATAGATGATAAAGAACATGTCAGAGTTCCTGGTATGTCTGTACTGCCATCTGTTGGCAGTATAAAACATTGGAGAAATGTTTAATTAATTTGTTGTACAGGTAGTTCTGTACAGGTAGTCCTCGAGATATGACCATAATGAAGCCTGTCCATTATGATTGTGTGTTGCAGCCAATCATTAGGTGAACTTATCACCTAACAACGTCTATCCCTGCTCTCCCCAATGAAACATAAAATGAATGTGCGAGTTGTTAAATGGAATGCAGGATGCCACCTGGGTAGGGAAGGAAGGCCTTTGGAGGTCTGTGTTCTGACCTAGGCTTCCCAAAAGCACGAAGCCGATTTCTTGTCCCAATAAAACCCCTTTTATTTAGTTTAAACTGAATTCCTCTCCAGCAAAGTCCTGGCCAACAGTCTTTCAAGAGATTTCACAACTACAGACCTTTATCAGGCTTGGAGAGCTGCCAGGCTGATATCTTCCAAATGCCACTCTGTAGCAGACAATACCTGGCAAGAAGTCAGGAACAGATCTTCACTCTAATTGTCTCCTGCAAACTCCCCTCCCCTTTCGCTCCTCTTTATTCCCTATAGGAGGGGACATTCATCGTCCACCCGTGGCTTTACTCCTGAGTCGACCCTTGTTCCTTAGCTGTTCCCTTCTCCTGGCAGCTCTGAGCATGCTCACACTGGGAACAGGCTCCAGCTGTTCTTCTGCCCCATTGTTCTCCAACTCCGAAGACAGCTGGCAACTGTTGGACAGCCCTGGCCCCATCTCTGCCTCCGATGCAGAGCACTCACCAGAGCCTTCCCCAGACTCCAGGACTGGCCCATGTTCCTCCCCAATCTCCTCACTGTCTGAGTCTGCCACCAGCTCCGCTGGCCATTGGCGGGTCACACAGCTTGCCCTGATCCTCCCAAGGCTTCCTCAACCCTGAAAAACCTCATGCTCTACTTCCTTTTAGTGACCCCCTTCCCATTTTAGAAATAGTTTCTTAATTTTCAGATCCTAGTTTAGAAACATTTGTTTTTCCAATTGTTCATGACATTCTACTTATACAATTCAACTATTTAAGAACAAACAGTGATAACTGGTTACATTAGAATAATTTGAAACATAATCAGTAATGTTTAGTTTCCTTTACATGACTGTTTAAATTAAAAGCTAGAATACGTTCACTGACATCTCCAAACCTCCTTATATGGTTAATTTTAATTAAGGGACTGTAGACAGCAAATTGCTATGTATTTAAATTAGTACAAGAGAATTTTATACAGCAGTGGGAGATTGGAGGCTAGCAAAGGATTTAGAGATAGTTTTTTATTTAAGTAATAAGCAAATATGGGATTGCAGCTATGCAACAAAATTCAGTAGCATTTTTGTTTGCAGCTTAAATCTGTGTCAATTAAGAAATATCACTATAAATATCAGCAGATATTTCTATTTCCTAAAAATCTGATATTCCTCAAAAGTGGAATATATTTCCATAGCCTTAAAATGATCAAGTAATGTTGCCATTCAAATATTCTCTTGTAGGAGAGTTCATTCAGATAAGCAATTGCTTGAACATTCTAAGAGGGATGACTGATAGTTCAAGTTTGCATTAAGGCTGAAGTCAGATCAAATAATCTTTGGAGAGCCTTGATCCTCAGAAAGTTGAAGCTTCTATAATCAATCCATCCCCAAGTTTAAGACCTTAAGGCATCATTCACTGATTCCAATGTAGACTTCTCCTTCAACTCAAGCTCAAATCCTAGTGAGTTACCTGTGCACATGTATGCACTGGCATCCTGGGAGGGAAGGCAAGATCCTGCTTATGCCTACAAGAAGTAGAATCAGCCCTGGGGTTTCCTGGTGTTCTCCCATCCATACACTAAATCTAATCCTGCTTAGTTTTTTTTTATATCAGTCAGGATTGATCATATTTTGCTACTTAGCTGGGCCTATTATCTGATGTGCAATTAGTGTGTGTATGTGTATGTGTATGTGTATGTGTATGTGTATCAGAGATGGCTTTCAGCAGGTTCTGACCAGTTCTGGAGAACCGGTAGTGGAAATTTTGGGTAGTTCAGAGAACCGGTAGTAAAAATCCTGACTTCTCTGCCTCCCAAGTCCCAACTGATCAGGAGGAAATGGAGATTTTACAGTATCCTTCCCCTGCCATGCCCACCAAGCCACGCCCACCAAACCACACCACAGAACTGGTAGTACCAGTTAGTAAAATAGTAAAAATAGCCAAGTAGTAAAAATTGCAGAATAGCAAACCGACACCCACCATGAAGAGGTGGCATGGCCATGAACACGAAGCCAAACAACAGCAACACAGCTCACCAGCTCAAATCCCCCTGCTACTCAGACTAACCCGAGCACAACCAAGCCCCCACCTAAACAGAACATACACCCAGCCAATCAGAGCACAGCCAAACCCCCATCCAATCAGAGCACAGCCAAACCCCCAACCAATCAGAACACACCTCCTCCCAATCAGAACACAGCCAAGCTCCCACCCAATCAGTTCACACCCCCACTGGCAGTTAAAAGGAAGAAACAGCTGCGATCACACACATTGCTCCTAGAAGCACGAAGCCGAGAACACCAGCCTGAAGATGACGAATGAGACTTCGTCGAAACGTTGCCAAGACACCTCCAATTTTATGCGGGAGAAAACCCAAATGGCCAAAGACCTACATATATATGTATATGTATATAGCAAAATATGATCAACCCTGGCTGATATATATATAATTTGTGTGTATGTATGTATGTATGTATGTATGTATATATATATATATATATATATATATATATATATATATATATATATATATATATGTAGGTCTTTGGTTATTCGGGTCTTCTCCCACGTAAAATTGGAAGTGTCTTGGCGACGTTTCGACGAAGTCTCATTCGTCATCTTCAGGCTGGTGTTCTCGGCTTCGTGCTTCCAGGAGCAATGTGAGATCGCAGCTGTCTCTTCCTTTTAACTGCTAGTGGGGGTGTGAGCTGATTGGGTGGGAACTTGGCTGTGTTCTGATTGGGTGGAGGTGTGTTCTGATTGGTTAGGGGCTCGGCTGTGCTCTGATTGGATGGGGGGTTGGTTGTGCTCTGATTGGCTGGGGGTGTGTTCTGTTTGGGTGGGGGCTTGGTTGTGCTCAGCTTAGTCTGAGTTGCAGGGGGATTTGAGCTGGTGAGCTGCGTTGTTGTTGTTTGGCTTCGTGTTTGTGGCCGTGCGAGCTCTTCATGGTGGGTGTCAGTCTGCTTCATGTATGGATTGGAGAGGTTTAAAGTGGCTAATGATGCAGCTGCAGTCTGGCTTCTGGTCCTTGGTCGTGGCTCATTATCAGTGTGGGTTTGAGTCTGTTTTCTGCGTGGATGTGTGGTGGTGACATCCTGTGTGGCTCTCGTGAGTGTGGGTCTGGTGTCATTCGTCGTGTTAGGGACCCGTTTGTCAATAAGGGCGGGTTTCCAAATGGCTGGTAGGCGGGAGGTATCGTCTCGTTTGTTCATGCTGTGTGGGCGTTTTTCTATCTCGATGGCTTCTCTGATTATTCTGTTGTTAAAGTGTTCAGTTTTGGCGATAGTTCTGGTCTTTTTAAAGTCAATATCATGTCCTGTGGCTTTAAGGTGTTGGACCAGGGAAGAAGTTGGTTCTTCTTTTCTGACTGAGTTCTTGTGTTCTTCTATGCGTGCACTTATTCGTCTGTTGGTTTGTCCGATGTATGTGGTGGGGCAGGCGGTGCATGGGATTTCATATACTCCTTGATTTTCTAACTCAATTTTGTCTTTGGGGTTCCTTAGGATGGTGGATATTTTTCGGTTTGTGCAGAATGCTGTCTTGATGTTATGTTTGTGGAGGATTTTGCTTATTCTGTCTGTGGTGCCTTTTATGTATGGGAGGAGGGCTTTGCCGTTTTCTTGTTCTGTGTCTTGGATTTTAGTGGGGGTTTCTTTTTGGATTAGGTTGGTGATCTTATTTCTTTGGAATCCATTGGATGTTAGTACGTTAGTGAGGGTGTGTAGTTCGGTTTTTAGGTGTTGTTCGTCAGCTAAGCGTTTTGTTCTGGAAATGAGTGTCTTGGCTACAGAGATGATTTGGGCAGGGTGGTGGTGTGAGAGTGCGTGCAGATAGCGGTTTGTGTGTGTTTTCTTCTGGTAGATAGTGTGTCCTAGGGAGCCATTGGATTTTCTGTAGACTAAGACATCCAGGAAGGGAAGTTGGTTGTTCGCTTCTGTTTCCATGGTGAACTGTATTTTGGGGTGTAGGCTGTTGAGGTGTGTGAGGAAGTTGTCCAGTTTTTCTTTCCCATGTGGCCAGATTATGAAGGTGTCGTCCACATATCTGAGCCAGAGTTTGGGTTTATGATCAGATTTTTCTAGAGCTTGGGTTTCAAAGTATTCCATATAGAGGTTGGCAATGACCGGTGAGAGGGGTGATCCCATGGGTGCTCCTTCTGTTTGTTTGTATTTCTGTCCATTATAGATGAAGTATGTGTTGGATAGGCAGTGGTTGGTCAGATCTAAGATGTGCTTGGGGGGGTTATATTTGTTTTGGATAACTGTCAAGGCTTCTTTGATTGGTACTTGGGTGAAGAGGGATATGACATCAAAGCTCACGAGTAGGTCACTGGGCTGTAAGTTTTGTTGCTTTATGATGTCTATGAACTGGAATGAGTTTTTTACGTATGAGGTGATGGATTCTGCATAGGGCTGTAGTTGTTTGGCGAGAAATTTGGCTAGGTTTTGTAGAGGTGAGCCTATGGAGCTGACGATGCAAACAGAATCAGACTCGAAATCACCAACATCCTCTGCACCAGCAAGCCACCCAAAAGTAACTTACCCAAAGAGGAACAGACAGCACTACTTAACCTGAAAGAAGACACCAGCATAATAATCCTACCAGCAGACAAGGGCAATGCCACGGTGGTTATGAACACATCTGACTACCAAACCAAATTAACCAACCTACTCCAAGACTCCATATACAAACCCCTAAACACAGACCCCACCACCTACCTGGAAAAAACCACCAGATCCAAAATAAAAGCCTCCCCCATCAGCGAAGAGATTCAGCAAAGAATCATACCCAGAGAGAAATCATCCAGATGCCCTAAGCTTTATGGTCTCCCCAAGATACACAAAGAAGGAACCCCACTTAGACCCATAGTCAGCTCCATAGGCTCACCTCTACAAAACCTAGCCAAATTTCTCGCCAAACAACTACAGCCCTATGCAGAATCCATCACCTCATACGTAAAAAACTCATTCCAGTTCATAGACATCATAAAGCAACAAAACTTACAGCCCAGTGACCTACTCGTGAGCTTTGATGTCATATCCCTCTTCACCCAAGTACCAATCAAAGAAGCCTTGACAGTTATCCAAAACAAATATAACCCCCCCAAGCACATCTTAGATCTGACCAACCACTGCCTATCCAACACATACTTCATCTATAATGGACAGAAATACAAACAAACAGAAGGAGCACCCATGGGATCACCCCTCTCACCGGTCATTGCCAACCTCTATATGGAATACTTTGAAACCCAAGCTCTAGAAAAATCTGATCATAAACCCAAACTCTGGCTCAGATATGTGGACGACACCTTCATAATCTGGCCACATGGGAAAGAAAAACTGGACAACTTCCTCACACACCTCAACAGCCTACACCCCAAAATACAGTTCACCATGGAAACAGAAGCGAACAACCAACTTCCCTTCCTGGATGTCTTAGTCTACAGAAAATCCAATGGCTCCCTAGGACACACTATCTACCAGAAGAAAACACACACAAACCGCTATCTGCACGCACTCTCACACCACCACCCTGCCCAAATCAACTCTGTAACCAAGACACTCATTTCCAGAACAAAACGCTTAGCTGACGAACAACACCTAAAAACCGAACTACACACCCTCACTAACGTACTAACATCCAATGGATTCCAAAGAAATAAGATCACCAACCTAATCCAAAAAGAAACCCCCACTAAAATCCAAGACACAGAACAAGAAAACGGCAAAGCCCTCCTCCCATACATAAAAGGCACCACAGACAGAATAAGCAAAATCCTCCACAAACATAACATCAAGACAGCATTCTGCACAAACCGAAAAATATCCACCATCCTAAGGAACCCCAAAGACAAAATTGAGTTAGAAAATCAAGGAGTATATGAAATCCCATGCACCGCCTGCCCCACCACATACATCGGACAAACCAACAGACGAATAAGTGCACGCATAGAAGAACACAAGAACTCAGTCAGAAAAGAAGAACCAACTTCTTCCCTGGTCCAACACCTTAAAGCCACAGGACATGATATTGACTTTAAAAAGACCAGAACTATCGCCAAAACTGAACACTTTAACAACAGAATAATCAGAGAAGCCATCGAGATAGAAAAACGCCCACACAGCATGAACAAACGAGACGATACCTCCCGCCTACCAGCCATTTGGAAACCCGCCCTTATTGACAAACGGGTCCCTAACACGACGAATGACACCAGACCCACACTCACGAGAGCCACACAGGATGTCACCACCACACATCCACGCAGAAAACAGACTCAAACCCACACTGATAATGAGCCACGACCAAGGACCAGAAGCCAGACTGCAGCTGCATCATTAGCCACTTTAAACCTCTCCAATCCATACATGAAGCAGACTGACACCCACCATGAAGAGCTCGCACGGCCACAAACACGAAGCCAAACAACAACAACGCAGCTCACCAGCTCAAATCCCCCTGCAACTCAGACTAAGCTGAGCACAACCAAGCCCCCACCCAAACAGAACACACCCCCAGCCAATCAGAGCACAACCAACCCCCCATCCAATCAGAGCACAGCCGAGCCCCTAACCAATCAGAACACACCTCCACCCAATCAGAACACAGCCAAGTTCCCACCCAATCAGCTCACACCCCCACTAGCAGTTAAAAGGAAGAGACAGCTGCGATCTCACATTGCTCCTGGAAGCACGAAGCCGAGAACACCAGCCTGAAGATGACGAATGAGACTTCGTCGAAACGTCGCCAAGACACTTCCAATTTTACGTGGGAGAAGACCCGAATAACCAAAGACCTACATACAAACACCCGCGAAAACCTGAGAAAACATATATATATATATATATATATATATATATATATATATATATATATATATATATATATATATATATGTTTTTCTTCTAGCCAGGTTTTCCCTACGTAGCCAACCTTGGCTACGTAGGGAAAACCTGGCTAGAAGAAAAACACACATAGACCCTACGAAGAAGTAAGAAAATTTATATATATATATATATATATATATATATATATATATATATATATATATATATATATATATATATAATTTGTATACACAAGCTTTGAAAAACTGACCAAACCATTTTTCCAGTTACAATAACAGTCTTAGAAACCTCACCATCCTCTAAATCTGATCTTTTCTAAAAGAAATTACTTCTTTTATGCTCTTTATCACAGTATAGGACAGTTCTGACTCCTCAGCAAGTTCCCAGTTGTTTAATGTGCCAAGCAGACATCTAATAAAGCAAAAAAACAAATCCAGTGCCAAAGGTTTGTTCTACTGAAGGCACTGAAATAAATGAGTCAAAACAAACAACAGAAGAATAATTTGACAACGGATAAGCTCACAAGTGTTGATTTTTTGGCATCTTACCAAAAGATTGTCAAGATTGAATCATCAGTTTACATCCAATAAAATCAGGGGGCTAAGGAATTGCGGGAAACAGAAGTACCTACAGAAGGAAACTTCAAAAAGAAAACTCCTAAAATCAAAGGAACTTCTTAATAAAAATTGGGTTCTAATATTGTCCATTTATAGACACTGAAAGGGCAGCTGCATAGAAACGTATAGGCTTGGAAAAGTCCATCTCTGGCTCCTCTTCTTTTTGATGGATGTAAGCATTAAGTCCTCCCTCTCCTCCTCTCCCCTCCTTCTTTCTCCTTCTCCTTCTCCTTCTCTTCCTCCTCCTCTTCTTCCTCCTCCTCCTCCTTCTTCATTAGCATCATTGTCCAATGCTATTTCCAGGGATAACTGAAAGTATATATTTAAAATATGGCTATTCTTATACAACTAAAAACCTGCAGTTTCCCTCTGAAATATAAGTGGAGGAATAAAAGTATTTTAACATTTATCAGACCACAATATCTAGTAAATTTGGATTCCTTACATGTACCACTAAGTTATCATTAGAATTATTTTTATTTATTTATTTATTTATTTATTTATTTATTTATTACTTGCCCCCATCATAGCTCCCTAAAAATAGAGAAATTGAAGAAGAGAATGAAATCTAATTTCATTTATTTATATGTCCCTTCGGGGAGAAGGGCGGGATATAAATTTAATAAATAAATAAAATAAATAAATACGTTAGCAGAAAATTCTGAGCTGAGAATGAATTAAGCTATTTCTTCCGTAGACCGGCAGATTGCCCACATTTCAGCCTCCATTCTACCATTGATTTCATTGTTTTTCTTTTAGTTTTTCATTATAAGAGTTCTAATGTTTTAATGCTTGTGTTTTCAAATAAATGTTTTAATTTTTAAAACAAGCAAGCAAACATGGAGATCCCTAGTAGTTTCATTTTCCATTTTTCTTGGAGATCATTGTGGAAAATTTACCAAGGAGACTCGATGGAAGGAAAAATAGTATAAGTCTGAATCGTAAAATTATTTATATGCAAATTTATAAAAGTACAATTTACCTTGCAATCGTATGATCAACCAAAGGATTCCTCTGAGACGGGAATTGGACTCTAACCTTGGTGGGGAAATTTTTATATTGAATTTATTTCCTGCAGCCTAGCCAGCTGCCCAGATCGAAGTTCAAGAAATTTTTGTGAAGGATCCAAATGTTGCATCTCCAAGCTGAGAAAATCGGGGGGAGGGTACAAGGGGGGAAGGGGGGAAGGAAAGAAAAGGCGATGAAAAGAAATAGGCAAAAAAACTTCTCACCTCCTCTCTTCTACCCTATTGGCAAGGCCAAGGAGACAATGGAACTGTGAAGTTGGCATGCTCAAGAAGTAAGATTGGCCAATTAATATGGGGGAAAACCCTAATCAACTTAAAATGTTTAACTGAATAAATAAAGCACTAATCGATATCTGTTACATTCCAGTGACAAATGGTGATTTGTTACTACAGTACCTTCTGGTGCTAAAATAAATCGACATGAATAATAAAGATTTTTATGAGCATGAACTAAGCACTTTCAAGCTCATTAAACTCAGCAGGAAGTAGCTAAGGATCCCTCTAATCTTTTTATGTGCACTTTCTACGTTAACAGTTTTCAGAGAAGCAACATTGTAGGACATTGAAGCAAGCCAAAAAGCATTCAGATAAGAGATGCTTTCAAATGCAGGATTACCAAACTAATTGTTTGGTTGGCATGTTCTCCAATGTATTTTCAGATTTGCTGTAGGCATTTTCTTTTTGCAATGAAATAGAGTTTCGAGTTCTGGCCCTCTAAAAAGAAAGTCCCATCAAAGCTTTTTAGTTAGCCGGTGAAGAAGATTGCGTTTTTCATGGCTAAGAGCTGCTCAAGGTTGCTAGGTTCTCTGTAAAAGACCAAGCAGCTCTATACAAGGTTCAGTAGTGATAAATCAATGGGATTAACCAAGATTGTTGGAAGAAAGAAGTTTTTTTGTTCCCACCAACCATTCTGAAAGTCTCTGATTTTCCTCTATGAGAAACCAATGATCTGTCAGTAGCAGACATTGTTTGTTATCTTCCCTTTATTCTTGGGGATCCTTCATAAAATAGCTAGGAAGCAGGAAGGAAAACATGCAAGGGGTTATTGGATTACTGGATATGGGTGTCTTTATATAGATATAGGAATGAGTTTGCCACAAGTTACGGCATAATTGCTAGAACACTCTGTAGAGAATATTTGGTACAGCATTTGCTCTAATTTTTAGGAACCTTGCTTTTAAAAAGAGTGTGAGAGAGAAAGGCAGATGCTATGCTTATGCCAAAAATAATATTTTTAAAGGAGACTTTTGGCATGATGTTTGACAAAATGAATTCTCATGGAAAGAGCAATTTAAAATGCAGGCGAAAGACCAACATTTTTTAGATGTTGTTTATTGCTTTGGACATCAATAGATAATTTTGTTTGTTGTTTAATGTATAATTTCCAGAAAGGAAAAGCATGTTAATATTTTTACTAGAGAACTTTGTTTAAGAGAAAACCTGGACAATGTATCCATGTAGCTTATTCTTCATTTGAATTTACTCTTGTTTATGCTATTGAGATAAAGTAATCTAGGATCAGGTATTAGCAATGAAAAATTAAACAACCGTAGGATTCAAAACATTGGAAGAACTCTATTGCTTTGTCTGGAAATGGCTTTCCTTTTCCAGTATATGGAAGATAGATACTTTAGCACAGGGGTGTCAAATTTAAGACAACACATTGTCACCACGTGATATATCACAACTTTCCCCACTTCGCTAAAAGGGGGGCAGCATGTGATGCATCTGGCCCATGGGCCGTGAGTTTGACACCCCTGCTTTAGCAGATGCTCTGAAGTCTGAGGAAAAAATGCAGTTTACAATGATAGGAATTAAATTTCTGGAAAACAATAGAATTTCTAACCTTCTTTTTTTCAGGTTTTATTAATTTTATTTATATTCAATCCGGTTTTCATCAAACTGTGTTTGGTCTTGGTACAGTAATGTTTCATCAGTCATAATGTTCATTTTTGTTATAGCATTCATCACAATAATAGTAGTAGTACAATAACATAGTAATATGTTATAATATTTATAATAAATAAATAATATAATATAATATAATATAATATAATCACAATGATACTTCATCCTCGTCTTTAACAATTCTCCTCATTAGGATTTCCTCTTTTAATTTCTCTAGCATTTCTAACCTTCAATAAACACTGCACAAGTCTCCTCAGAAAAATATGAACTTCTCAAAGTATCTTCCTTTTCACTGGTTACAAAGCTTCAGTGCCTATGAGACCAATCCCATTTGACATGAAGAGTAAGAAAGAAGTGGAATAGTCCGCTATTCAAAATCATGTAGACATTGTAAAAATAAAAATAAAAATGGGAAAGTTGCTGCACTGAAGGTACAGACGTAAGGGATGGGAAGCATATAAATTTAAGAAATAATAAAATAAAATAATTTGTTAAGATTTTATTCTATCTGGAATATCTTGGGTGGGTTGTTGTAGTGAGGATGTTCTGGTGACCAACTGTTCTAGTGACCAACTGACATGAGGGACAAGAAAGCAAAGATAACAGAGAGAGGATCTAATGTCAAAACGTGTGTTCCACCAACATTCAGAAAGAATTGCCCAATATCAGAAAGATTGCTGACGGAATACAGTAAGGATTGATCAGGAAGCAGTAAACAACCCAAATTTAATCCAGCTCTTGAACCAGTGGTGAAATTCTTCGTGGGTTGCTACTGGTTTGCCCCCCCATGCATTGCACACCAAACACACGCTCCGCATGGAAAAAGATTACTACATAATCTGGAATTATTTCTAAACTTGGAATTTAGTTTGGAGTAAACTTGCAGTATAACAAAAACATTTCTAAACAAGTTGTTGAAGTTTTTGGGTTATGTTTTTTGGTTACAGATTTCTTCTGGCTGCCCTTGTTTCCTGCCCTGAAGAAGGAGGAGTTATCTCATGAGATCTACCCCGGAGGGCCACTGAAGCATGGGAAACCAGGAAGCTGTAGATTACTGGAAGGAGAATTTATTGCTGGCAGTGAAAGGCAAGTTACTTGCAGACAGGCACCTAAGACAAGAAATCTCATAATTTTACACACATACACACCCTTAAAAGTAATAAATAAATAAAATAAATAAATAAATAAATTAAATAAATAACTTTTTTATCATGTTGATGAATGGCTAAAAAGAATCCTACTTTAATTTTCAATGTAGTACTAGAACACAGCCCTTTATACTAGTTGAACCAATGTATCTGGGGAATGTATTATTTCCCATTACTACTATTATTTCTTCCTTTTCTTTTTCTTTTTCCTCCTCCTCCTCCTCCTCCTCCTCCTCCTCCTCCTCCTCCTCCTCCTCTGTCTCTCATACATACACATTCACTAACTGGGGTATAGATCAGGGCTGTCAAACTCGTGTTGTCATGGTGTTGTCACATGACGTATCAGGACTTCCCCCCCCCCTTTGCTAAACCAGGCATGGGCATGGCCAGCACGTGACGCATCCGGCCCACAGGCCGCGAGTTTTACAGCCATAGATATATATGATAGATATCTATGATTACATCAGCACTCAGCACAGCAATGAGTGCTGAAGTATCCAGTTCTGTGCTAAAAGCTGCTTACTAGTAAGTGCGGTCTTGAAATCTTTTTTCTTGATGTCTGCTGTAGATAATTTATTCCAGAGGTGACTCAGCAACCTTTGGTGTGGCACCACCCTTTACAGTAGAACTGGTCTGATAGAGTAGTACATCAAAAT
Organism: Arizona elegans; assembly: GCA_022577455.1. Taxonomy (NCBI): domain Eukaryota; kingdom Metazoa; phylum Chordata; class Lepidosauria; order Squamata; family Colubridae; genus Arizona; species Arizona elegans. The sequence continues at coordinate 219,894,557 of JAKOOJ010000001.1, forward strand.
GTATATAAAACACAGTGTCATAAATAATGGTCTTGACCTCATTTCTTTTTACTGGTATGTTTTACTGTCTATCCTGAAGTGCCTTTTTCTATTTTCCGCTGATCATTTTTTACAATTAATAAAAGCATTACAACAATTTTTTTTTTACTTTCTTTTTTTTTTAAAGGATTTTTCATTTGGAACACGGACATAATAAATCATTCTCATGGGAGGCTATAAAAGTCTGTTTCTGTAATGTATTAATGTTTGCTCTCATGAAAGTGTTGTGTAACTTAGGAGCATCCACAATCAAATGGAATTGCAGGCAGGCCATAACCCAATTAGTTTCCCCAACACAGCCTACAGAAGGATAGCATCTGAAAGAGGAAGAGGCTTTTTCTTTCCTTTGTTCATTTTTGAATTTCAACTGTCTCTCTGTTGCCTATTCCACTTCCAGAAATCAAATTTGGAAGCCCAAAACAAGACAGCTACAAGAGAGAGAAGGAACTTCTGAAAATGAACCCCTCTTATTTCTTGATGGGAAAGGATAATTCAGATATGATCACAAGCTAATGAAACAGAATATTTTATATTTTATTGATTGATTGATTCAGACATGCCTATTCCATTTTTTTAGAAAATTCAAAATTCTTCATAGTAGTTTGAGGAAAAATGTGGGCATACTCATAGATAGATAGATAGATAGATAGATAGATAGATAGATAGATATAGAGATGATGATAGAGATAGAGATAGAGATAGAGATAATGGCATACTCTTATATTTTTGGTGGAAGTCCAATGGCTGGTTAAGACTCTGGACTTGTCAGTTGGAATATTGGCAGCCCAGGTTTGAGACCTGAGCACCATGCAACAGGATGAGTTCCCGTTCTCACCCTACCTCCTGCCAACCTAGCAGTTTGAAAGCATGCAAATGATAGTGGATAAATTGGTACTGTACTGCTTTGGTGGCAAAGGATACTGCGTTCGGTACTTTCATGCTGACCACATGATCTCGGAAGCATATCTCAGACAATGCAGGCTCCCTTGGCTGAGAATTGGAGATGAGTGCCACTTCCTTGAGTCAGTCACAGGGGGAAACTTTTAACCCTTTAAAGTTTTATATACCCTGTTTTCCCCAAAATAAGACATCCCCTGATAATAAGCCCAATTGGGCTTTTGAGTGCATGGCAATAAGGCCAAGCACTTATTTCAGGTTGCAAAAAAATATAAGACAGGGTCTTATTTTCGGGGAAACACGGTATTTTTGAATGCATTCACATTATGCATGTCTGTCTGACTTATTCCAAGCTATGTCTTCTTGTAAATAATTTTCCTTAACACCTATATTTTTATACCTATTTTCAACATAAAGTAATCATTGAAATGGGAGATCATAACACCTGGAAAACTATGAACTCTGAAGGATAAATTGCTCTTTTCTAGTTCATACATTAATTGGAAGGTCACCTAGGTCTGTTTGGGTGAGCAGAATAGCACAAGCTTTGGGGGCAATAGGTAATGAAGTGGACTCACAACAGAAAGAAAAAACTGGTATAGCTCCCAATAATAACAACCACATCAGAGTCATTTCCTCTATGCTGCCTGGGGCATCACGATTATTGTTCAGTTCATTCTGTATTACCAGGACCACAGCAATTAGTTCAGAAAAGATAATGTATTTGTATTACAATTAAAATGAAACTATTTTTTCCTCATCCTGGCTCCGTCAATTTAGGGCTCTTTTAGGAGCCCCCTTTGTGACGATCCACACTTGTGGTTTCTTGTAGGAGAGATCCAGGAATTTGGCTGAACTTGGGTCTGACTGTCATTTAGCTCAGTATTGTATGAGGCCCAGCCACCAGGTTCTCAGATAGAAATTTTTATTACCTCAGTTACTTGATGTTTTTTTTTTCAAAACCAGGAAATTGAGGCAATAAAATAAGAAGGAAATGTATGTTAGTGTTCATTCAGTAACCAATCGAAGATGGTTTGGTCTATTCCATGATTGTCCCTTGTAACTAGGAAGCCAATTTTCTGTTTTGAGATATTTTATTTTATTTTATTTATTTATTTATTTGTTTGTTTGTTTGTTTTGTCAAGCATGTATTAGATAACAGATATAAGTATAGACATAATTATGAATACATGAGATGGATACAAGTAAAAGGCAACATTAGGACAGGGACGGTAGGCACGCTGGTGCGCTTATGCATGCCCCTAAAAGATCTCTTAGGAATGGGGTGAGGTCAACAGTAGATAGTTTAAGGTCAAAGTTTAGGGAGTTCGGGGAAGAAACCACAGAGTCAGGTAGTGCATTCTAGGCATTGACCACTCTATTGCTGAAGTCATATTTTCTGCAATCAAGTTTGGAGCGATTTACCTTACGTTTGTATCTATTGTGTGCTCGTGTATTGTTGTGGTTGAAGCTGAAGTAGTCATTGACAGGTAGGACATTGTAGCAGATAATTTTATGTTCTACGCTTAGGTCAGACCGAAGGTGGGATAGTTCTAAGTTGTCTAAGCCCAAAATTTCAAGTCTGGTGGCATAAGATATTCTATTGCAGGTAGAGGAATGGAAGACTCTTCACATGAAATATCTCTGGACTCTTTCAATTGTATTAATGTCTGATTTTTTGATACCGATAATTTGAGGTAGCCTCAAATACAGATAGTCCTTGTCTTACTACCATTATTGAGCCCAAACTTTCTATTGCTGAGTGAGACATTTGTTAAGTGAGTTTTGCCCCATTTTGAGACCTTTCTTGCTACGGTTTTTAAGTGAATCACTGCAGTTGTTAAGTTAGTAACACAGTTGTTAAGTAAATCTGGCTACCCCATTGACTTTGCTTGTCAGAAGGTCACAAAAAGTGATCCCAGGATACCACAGCCATCATAATTGTGAGCCAATTGCCAAACATCTGAATTTTGATCGCATGACCTTGGGGATGCTGCAATGGTCATAAATGTCAAAAATGATCATGTTACTTTTTTTCAGTGCTGTTATAATTTTGAACGGTCACTAAATGAACAGTTGTAAGTCAAGGACTATCTGTATAGGAGAAAGGTGTGTTTTTGTCTCATGTTATATATGTAATCATCATTGGAGCTGGTGGGAAATGCCACTACTCATTCCTCTAAGACACCTATTAGGTTTAAGACTTAAGACTTGATTTTTATTTTTTAGTATCATCAGGTTTCAATTAAACTTTCCAAAGCCAAAGATGACTCATCCATGTTGGATTATTCACAGAAAAAGTTACATTTATTGGCATATACCAATTACCATAATTTTAAAGTATTTTGTAATAAGCAAGTATTATACATCTTAATTCCAAATAGATATGGGCACTGAAGATTTTTTTTTAAGTGAAATTAGGGCTTCTCAGTATAAAATGATGAAGTGTCTAATCTGATTTGCTGATGATTGAAAGATGTTACTGCCTTTTAAAGATGTTTGGTTGTCATAGTGAGCTAAATTAATGTTTGCAAGTTCAGTTCCTAGCAAGCAAAAGTCCACCTGCCAAGAATCATTTTTAGAAATGGAACTTACTGCATTTTATGTCATATCTCAAGCCAAATCTAAATGACATAGAGAATGTAAAAAGGGAGGGTGCACAGATACTCTGCACCATATTGTCAGAAAACAGAAATCAGGGTGTGACCTTCCTGCTAATAACTTAAACCAAACCTTGAAGAAATTCCAATCCATTTGACTGATATAAAATCAAATTCCATGCTTCCTTTTTTAATTAATTGGCAGTGGGTAACACATAAAGCTATACTGGATATACTGGAATCAGTGGATTGCAAGTTAAAAACCATTTAAATCCTAGTGTTTTTAAAGCACTGATTAATTATAAGAAAGTTTAGCTCCAGCCCATAATTTCTAAAAGAACATTTGTCCAGTGATGATTCATGCTAAATAATCCTAGGAAGTATCTGTTTAGATACAAACTAATACTAATGTAAACAATAGATGGAATCACACGGATTTTTTTTCTTCTACACAAAAATGAAGCCATTTCATCAGATTGGGGGAAGCTAATGTCTTGCCATCATTTCACATACTTATCAACATGGTTCTCAGCAAAACGTCTCAATTCATTTTTGAAAATCTGTCTTCAACAAGCCAGAACATGCAAGTTCAGGAAGTAAGAAGCAAGCTAAAGAATCAGTCAGATCCCAGTAGGATCTATATGTCAGTTTAGATAGATGACAACTGATGAATAACTTCTTTACATTGAATCTGAATAGTCTATTTGGTTCTTGACTCCAACCGATCAATAAAGGCTTGAAGGGCAACAGCTTATTGAATAAGATAAAAAATAAAACTGAAAAAGAGAAGTCCTTATGTCATAGGAGATATTCCAGATTTGCTATATTCTTTGTGTTGTTCTCACCAAGTTTCATTGAAACTATTCTAATCCAAATTATATAATACATAGATCAGATTTCCCCTAGTGGCCCATTCTTTCATAGTCAGTTGGAACATTCATTTAGAAGTCATCTTAAAAAAATGTTCTGTCTAAGATCATATTTGACAACTCCCACTAAATTATCTCTTTTTGCTTCATTGGCCTTAAGATTGCCTTTGACATTTATCTTTCCTCCTACCCAAGCCTCCACCTTCCTCAGTTTGCTGACTCAGCCTAATGCTATTTTTAGCCACCCTGACTTAGTTTGCCTTTCATTCATCCTTGGGTACTGTGTTCTAGTCACTTTCTAGGGCAAACTTCAATCTCTCGGGCTCCAGAAACTAGGTAAGCAACACAAGATATTGTGATGTAGCGCTCACATTTGGAATGCTTCATTAAATAAAAAAAATGCATCATTTATAAGCTGTCTTTGACATTCCTGCAGTATAGTCCAGATTCTTTTTCTCCTCAAAAGACAAGTTCATAAGATTACAGCAGCAATGGATAATAAAAATAAATAATAAATCTAGCACAAAGCAAAGCAGCTGCCATTAAGCATGCCCACAAGTACATCAAATTCATACAAGGGTGCTCAATTTAGCTGCAGTTATAACTATGAAATCTACCAATACTGTTCCATAACAAGATACAGTAGTTCCAATTCTGCTCCCAGCTAATGATGGAAAAAAATCTGCCAACTCCGGATTTGGTACTGTGAAAATACTTTGACAATCCAAGACTTGTCACAGTGAACACCATTCCAATAACAGCTTTTTTTTCAATTCAGTTTGTTATACTAGGAGAGAAAGGAACTGGAGACCAAGTCCTGTGAAGTCTGACCAGGGGATCTCTGTATATTTAACATGTAGAATAGAAGATGAAGATGATGTAAATACTAATACAGATGATGAGATAATCCAGCAAGAGGCGAGGCATGCCAAAAAATACAGTCTATAGCATTTTTTGATTTAAAAAATTGATAGCCTACCATAATGTATGTGTATAAATCTGTTATGGATTTCAAGTAACGATACTCAAAAAGTTCCTGAACTTTTTTTAAGCATTTATCTTCAGTGAACAGATGTGAGATATATCACCAGTATCTTTTTCTAGAGTGGCAGTTCCCCCATTTTACCACAGGGGCAGCTATCAGCAACTTAAATCCCTGTAAAACACATCATCATCCAAAAGATCATTTCCATGTTCTCAGGCCATAAAAACAGAAAACTGAAATTGAAAAATTGAAAATTGAAATAAATCCAAGCTAACAGGGTAAGAAAAATCCGAGATCAGTCCCCTAGGATATATATCAGGTGTGTTATATACATTACTACAGTTATGAGCAACTTTAGCTTCAAAAGAGTACAGTATATCCATTAGACAAAATAGACTATCGCATAATCTACTTCTCTTCTGTTTAGCCAGATTATAATTGGCCTTTTGACCATCTGAAAAGAACCACTGGAGAACTCCACACAGCAACTATAGTCCTAAAGAACAACTCTTTCATTGTCTTCTACCCAAATATGGGAAGGAGCATACTGCTTTTCACCTTTCAGCCCCAGTCCAGGAGCCCTCAGGCAGTCGCTTTCATGACAAACTATTTTGTGTTAAATTTATATTTACTGACAAAGAAATAAAGGGAGACTAGTATAGATTTATTTCAAGATATTTAGCTCTCATCAGCTAGCCATACCCTTCTGGGATTCAAACCTGGGCTTGCTTGCATATTAGGCAGATATATTAACCTCTAAGCCACAGGTTCTCCTCGCTTTGTCAGCTTGTACCAAGGAAGATTAAATGGGTTTTCTATTGAAGCAACCTGGTCTACCCAAATATGGGAATATATATAACCATTTTAAAAACTATAAAACACAATCAGTGAAAACACAAAACATTAAAATAACAAAAACCATGTTAACATACCATCAACTTATCCTCTCCCAATGCTTGAGGTTGTTAGAGCTTTACAGAAGGCTAAAAGAGCAGAGGACTGCCAAAGAGTTGTTTACTACAAGATGGGTGGCAAATAAATTCAATAAATAAATAAATAAATTTCTGTTTCTTATTTTGTCATTGCCTGCTCCCTTCAACTCACAGCACTTGGCTGACAACAGAAGCAATTCTGTTAACCGCCTTGCTCATTTTCCTGAGATCAACTAAGGTTAGGAACCAACAAGATGCTATTGCAGTGGTGGGATTCTACCTGTTCGGACTGGTTCGGGCGAACCGTTAGCTTCGACTTTCAGCCATGAGCGAACCAGTTCGCTCCAATTTTGAAGTGGGCCTGCCCGCCCCTGTGTTATACACACTTATATTTCCGTTTCCGAAGCCCAGCTGATCAGCGCAGTAGAGTGGATTGCCGCAGCTCAGCTGTTTTCCTTGCGGGCAGCAATGCACAAGGTGAGTTCTCTCCAAATTGGGCACACATGCTTAGTGAACCGGTTGTTAAACCGGTAGGATCCCACCCCTGTGCTATTGTGTATAATATCTTCAGTTCAGAAACTAGTTTGTTGTAGTGATTAAGGTATCAGGCTAGAAACTGGGAGACCATGAAGTCTAATCCCACTTTAAGCACAAAGCCAGCTGGGTGACCCTGAGCCGGATACTCTCTTTCTCAAACTTAGGAAGCAGGCAAAACCAAACCGTTTCCAAAAATGTTGCCAAGAAAGCTGAAGGTAGTCCAGGCAGTCACCAGGAGTTAAAAACTAATTTGAAGGTATTCACAGACACTTTAAAAAACCCTTCAGGACCTTACATTATTAACAGAAAATATTCTGCTTTGCTTTTCTAAATGCAAACAGTTCCTTCTTTTGCTCTTTTCCCAATTAAGTTTCCCATGAGCAGTGACTCCCATGCATTTCCTCTCTAAAGAATGTGAGGAAGAAGGTTTAGACAGCAAAGCCTAGATAGGAACATGATTTATTCATGAAAGCAAATCCATGAATATAGTCTAAATATTTCTGTGCAGGCTTGCCAGAGATCTGTCACCAATATGCTTTTTAGGCGTTTTCCCCCCACTATGTTTTCTAAGGCCATATGCTCTAAGTAGTATGCCCCAGCTTAACAATATCTGTATACAGTAAGTATTTGATTCATGAGTATTACTACCTTAGAGTATCCTTTGCCAAGATAATAACTATTATCTGGCAATAATGATTCACATTTCCAGAGGATTGGGACTTTCCCTTAATTTCATGTGGTTTCCTATAATAATAGCTTATAGAAATGAGATTGCTACTTACTCCAAGGAACATTTGAATGACGAGAATAATGAGAATGTAGTGATCTTGTCCAGTAATAACTTTGTAAAGTATTTCCTAAATATCTCTGATAGATTATTTTTCTACCTAATCACATATATCTCCTCTGTCTGGCAGATCTACAGTGAGCATTATATTCCAGGGAACATTATTTCTCCTTCTACTAGATATTGGTCCTCTATGTAAATATTTCAGACAGTAAAATTCACATTATCAAAACATGTAGTCTATTACTGACCGAATGATCTCATTCTATATGAGAAGTGTATATATGCATGCATTGTTACAGCAGCCAAATGCTAACTCACAGAGGTCTCTTGCATCATTTATACCCATTAGTAGAAAATAAAAGATTTTTATTCCATTTGTCAAACAGGTACTGCAAAATGATTAGGGCCCTAGCAACACCATTTCAGCATTTGTGAGATGATGTCTGTCTCAATGGAAGCTGATTTTTTTTACTGTCAGACCACTGAAATATTGCCAACTTTACAGCCAGATAAAAAAATTCTCCATTTTTTTTTCTATCAGCGATTCTTCAGTTGGAGGAGAATATTTGCACCAAAAGTTCTTTCAAAGAAGACATATCCAGAGCAAAGCTCATAGATGGAGTTTGATGTTATTTACTTACTTGTTGCAGTATCTTTTGTTTGGTGTGCAATCATATAGCCTACTGTCTGCAACCTTCACATTTGCTTGCACTTCAAAGAAATTGTGGGGCCAGGAAAAATCATGCAGGAACACCTACCACAGGACCTTTTTGGAAGTGATGCTACTGCCACTGATAAGAGGGAATCCCATTCTTGAGAAATTGTTAAGTGATTTACCCATCTTGTAGGGAATCTGGGGAAATCATAGCCAATTTGTTTACAAATTTGGTAGAGCAATCCAAAGGGCATTTGGATCCGGCTCCGGTTCAACACTGTTGCCAACTACGCTCCAAGGTTTCAGGCTGGAGTTTTATTAATTCTGAACTGAGCTTCTTACTTTCTGCATGTAAAGCAGCTGTACGCGCATTGACAGTCAGGAGGGTAAATGACAATGCATTATAATCATACACCTTTCACAAAGTAATCATGATTTGCTACAGATGTCATTTAACTGGTGCTGTATCATTGAGCAAGTAGATGACCTTTAGTTGATTTGTGGCATAGCCAGAGGTGGGTTTCAACAGGTTCTGGCCAGTTCTGGAAAATCGGTAGCAGAAATTTTGAGTAGTTCGGAGAACCGGTAGTAAAAACTCTGACTGGCCCCGCCCCCATGTATTCTCTGCCTCCCAAGTCTCAGCTGATTGGGAGAAAATGGGGATTTTGCAGTAATCTTCTCCCGGATTGGGGAGGGAATGGAGAGTTTACAGTATCCTTCCCCTGCCACGCCCACCAAGTCTTGCCCACCATGCCCATGCCACGCCCACCAAGACACACCCACAGAACCGGTAGTAAAAAATTTTGAAACCTATCACTGGGCACATCATACATTTTGGTGAAGGGAATTTACCTGTTGTGTAGATCAGCAAAACATGTGACATAAATATAAGAGTTTCAGCTAAAATGTTCTGATCTAAATTTTGAATCAGATGAAACAATTTTTTTTGAGAAAAATTGGGTTAAAAATGAGAAAATAAGAAAAATTGGGTTAAAAATGATTATTTGTGGTCATGTTCCAATTTGACATTTTTCTTCCATCTTGGATCTATTTTCTGAAAACAGGTCCTTTTATTTCTAATCTTACAAGTATAATAGCTCAATGGCATATGTAGAAATTCATTCACATTTATGCTCAGTAAAGTTGCAATTTCTCTACTTCAAGGTCATCCAAAGCAATTGCTTATTCAGAACTTGATAGATACTGCAGCATATGACTAAACATTTCCCGTTTAGCCACCCCAAGAACTTGGTTGGTATTATAGCAAAAGCAAGAACAAATTGTGGTTAAACTTGGGAATCTTGATCTGCTGGATGGAACTGGAGAATCATAGCTGCCTCCAACTAGGCATGTATTCCAAAAATATTTGGTAAAATATATATACTCACTAACTGAATGGGGAGGTCTATATAGACAGTGATGCTAATATAAACATCAATGAAGTGAAACAAAATAGGGAATCGAACAAGGTTTTGTGTGTATTCATTCTCTACATTACAGTTAATGGCTATCCAGTTTAATTAATGGCACTATGCCGATTCCAGGAAAGGGGAAAAAATGCCTGCATGCAAATAAAGCCTATAAGCATACTTAAAGGACCAAAGAAATAAAATACTCAAATAATAGCTAGGAATATTTTGGAAATATCTATCAAATATAAGGCATTTTCACTTCATAATAATGACAGCCAAAAAGTAAGGCAATAATTCCAGCATTTTTAATCTTCTGGCAAAGTCATACTGAGCTATTAGAAAATAGATTTATAACAAAACTGGTTTCAAAACTGTTTTGGAATGAAACATTGAATTAAATCTGATACAGAGAGTAGAAATGTAAAATAATGCTGCTACATAAATATCTAAGATCATGAATAGCCTTATGGCAATTAGATCTTAGATGAGTTTGCAGCCTCAAGATATTCTTCCTGTGGCTTGCAGATATTCCAGGATATGCTTTCTTTTCCACAGCACCCATCCTGATCAATTGTAGCAGAGAAGAAACTATCCTCTTTAGCAAAATGTTTAGAGGAAAGGAAAGAACGGATGTTTCTCTTTCTCACAATCCTGCTTAGCAATAGCACTTAGCACTTAGATTTATATACCGCTTTACAGCCCTCTCTAAGCAGTTTACAGAGTCAGCATTTTGCCCCCAACAATCTGGGTCCTCATTTTACCCACCTCAGAAGGATGGAAGGCTGAGTCAACCTTGAGCCTGGTGAGATTTGAACTGCCAAATTGCAGGCAGCGGGCAGGCAGCAGAAGTAGCCTGCAGTACTGCACTCTAACCACTGCACCACCGTGGTTTAGGATCACTACAGCAATGTTCTTATGCAGGTTCACTGCCATGGTCTCCCTTGCCCATGAGCATAGCAGAGGGAAATCAAGTCAGCTTCAGGAAGATTGCTAACATTGGGCAATGAACTTCAGCAGGAATGGGAGACAGGAGAAAGAAAAAAAAATAGGTCCAGGAGAAAAAGTAGCTGGGTTTTAATTTTATGTCATTACCATTAATTTAAAATTAACCCAGATGCCTGTTTTGTTCTTCTCTTCTGGAGAGCTTTCGATGTAACTGTAAGCCATCTTGGGCAGCTTTCCAAAGGGATTGGGCTGCCTAGCCAAAGAGTTCAATCAAGGTCCAGATACACATAACGGAGCACAAGCAGAAGATTTACGAGGTATGTCCAGTGCTGTGATTTCAATCTACCAAACAGTAAGTGAGACTTTCATCTCACGTGCATAAAAAATGTCAAGCATTAATTCTCAAGCTACTGAATTTTTGCACAGATCGTTGGGAAATAACTAGTTGAAAAGAAAATGAAAAAAACAAACAAACCACAGAATAAATTTTCCCTTTAAAATGTAAAGCATTTATGGTATAATGGGCATGATTTACTACCAGTATCACTATCTTTATGCGATCCAAGTAAATTCTACAGCCAGGCTGGTTTCTGCAAGTCTCAGTTAGCTTCTTTGAAAATAGCTCATAAGCCATTCCAGCCTTTTGGCTATGTATAAAGACAAAAATGGTAATGATGAAGAATCTGAAAATATTTGTGGGGGGAAAAATAATCTGTATCCCTAAAGCAAGGAAATGAAAACAAACTGGGGAAAACTGATCAAACTGTATAAACAAAACACTGACATAAGATAAAGGAAGGATTTTTGAGTGTTCACCCTTCTTAATATCATAACATTAAAATCCCCTTAAATAAAAGTATTTGGAAAAAGAGCCTGTTAATTCCAATACAAATTCAATCCAAAGCTAGGACTTCTCTATATTCCAAAGAAACAATATTTTTTCCAGTTATTTATTGTAACTCACTCTGAGAAATATGGATGAAAGACTACCCTTCATGCAAACATGCTCACAACATATAGACATTTCATTCTCATATACCTCTCACACACCTCTGGGCATTCTAATATCTATAATATACCCCCACCCACACCCACACATTCCTATACCATTTACATTCTCATCCTCATCTTTCTTTTTCACACAGTCCTCCATATAAGCAGACAGTTTCTCCTTTCTACATTCCCTCACTCTTTTTCTCACATATACCTTCAATTATTTTACACAAAGAAAGCTCCCTACTGCATGAAAAAGGCTGAATTAATGAAATCACTCCTGTTTAGATAAATAGGATACTCTATAGAGGAAGCATGGTAAAGTATTTATAAGATTCTGTGAGTGTTGGCAAGTCTTTACTTTCTTTTTCTCACTCCCATAAAATACCTCCTAGGATTACCGACTGCTTGGAAAGTTGATAATTAGACGAATGACAGACAATTTTGCAGTATAGGATTTGACATCTGAGTGTGCAAGGGAAAGTGTGTGGTAATAGACAATATTAGAGCAACTATATTCATTGGGAGTTAGAGAGAGCAGAAAAATATCCATGATCAAAAACTGTATCCTAAATGTCCTAGCACTGTATGAATCCTTGGGCCAGTGCACATGCTATATCTAATACACAGGTTTCTGCTACACAGTAATGGTAACAGGAGGAAAGTATATCAATATAAAAAGTATTGTCCTCAAGGCATATCTTCAATTATGGTTCAGCATCAAAGCTGATAGCATTGAAAGCTGTATTGTGAGGACCTCAAAATGACTAGAAGGCACTTTCATGCCACAACAAGCAGGTTTTATGGATGAGAATGCACTTATGGAGCAGAAAACTCTGGGGAATTCTTCTAAGTAGGCTTCTATAGAATTAGTACTTTTTTTTGGTACTTATTTGTTATTTATTTATTTATTTATTTGACACATATGGCATAGTAGTCATCTTTTTTTCCCCTGGATTTCACAGACTGGCCAGAATATGGAACTTTATTTCTAACTTATATGAACGTTTTTTTAATCTTCTAGTCTCATAAGTTTAAAAAAAAAATTTGAGGCTGTTCCATTCCACCCCAATGTTTTTTAGTTTATGATTCTTTTTCTTGCAAGTGGACATTCAGCTTTTGTGAGCCAAGATCCTGACAGTATTTTTGCACAGATGCCACGGTGCTTAGAGATGTACGTATATTTGTTTGCTTCTGAGATGCATTAACCACTTTTTAGTTTAAGTTCTCAGAGACTTCCCTCCCTCCCACCTACCTCCACCCCCATATCACACAATGGATTGGAAAACCATTGTAAAAAAACTCCCCATTTTAGGCTTTGAATAAAGACTATTCATTTTCTAATTCTCTCTGAGGAAACAAATTCTAGAGGAAGGATGATATAGCTGGAAAAAAATTCTTTCGCTAGTAAAATTCACAGAGTAATAGAAATTGAGAAGAGAATCCCAGTTTCTTTTCTTAATTTCTAGGCAATCTCATTACTTATATTTGATGCATGCATATAACAACCCCTTTATTAATTAAAGATCTGAACCAATTCACCATTAAGTAAGAGTAAGTCCACTAGAATAGGATTGACTTCTCAATGGACATGTTTAGGATTCTAAGAGAGCTGACTTCTAAAAAACTAAATTGTTAAAAAAACCTTTTAAATGACTCTGTTACACTATTATACATAATAGTGTAACGGAGTATACAGCCTTCCGCCGTGTCCTTAAAACCTTCCTTTTCCAACAAGCCGGGCTAGCCTAATTCTTTTTAAGTGTTTTTAATTGTTTTGTTTATCGTTTTAATTAATGGGGCCAAATTTATATATATTTTTAATTGTATTTTAATATTTGTATTTGATGTTTTTACTTGGCTGTTCACTGCCCTGAGTCCTCAGGGAGAAGGGCGGTATACAAATTCAAAATAAAATAAAAATAAAATAAATTCAGTAATTGGTCATCATTGGCATACTTATTTATTTCAGGCACAATTTAGCCAAATTAGGCCCTTTTATCTCATGATCCTATGCATGACTACTGAGTTCAGTGATTTCATAAAAATAGAGATAAAAATTGAGGAAATGTCAGCTTTTTAAAATTTAGTGGATATGGTTACATATGAAGCACATATGTAAATTTCCTTCCAAATGTTAATTAAAACTCCTTAACCTATAATTTTTTTTCTTGAAAAGAAGTACTTTTCCAAAGGATTTGGATTAGATGGCCGTGGAAATTATATTAATATACTTTATTTCTTTTTCTATTTTTTTTTTTTAGCCTAACCTTTTCTTGCAGAAGGAAGCATAATCCCTCTATGGCTGTTTCTTTATAAAGGACCAGTTGCATCCTTTTGTTAATCATCAATCTATTAATGTATAAAAGGGATTTTAGGTATTTTTGTACTGCTTGGGCAAAATCACTAGTGTTAAACATTTTATAAATTAAAATTGCCTCCTATGGAAACTGTTTAAAGCAGGTCAAGTCAGGGCAAAGCAATTGGCAGTGTACAAAAGTAGAAGACATATGCTTTCATTTGTATGAGTTTAAAGCAACATAAACACAGATGCTAATAATGCACTTTCACTGCAGCTGCTTCCAATCTTTGTTTCTTCCAGGCTCAGCAATACCTTTAGTCTACCGACAGAATATTATGCTTCCTTTAGCTTTAAATTTGGTGCCATTTCTTATTGAAGTCCATGGGCTGATTGCCAGAGGGTTCAGTGGAAGTGGAATTAAAGAACAGCACTTTATGCACCTTTATATCCTTACACACACACACTCACACAAATCAACTTTCCACTTGGGGGGAGCAGGGAACAACAATCAGGTAATTTGAGTTTGAAATTCCAACTTTTATTCTAACTTCAGAACCCTGGTACAAATCTGAAGAATCAAAACAACAACAACCAAAAAACAACAACCCTAACTACAATTTTTTTTTTGACACATTGGTCTGCTGAACTGCAGGAAAAGTCACACACAGTCGTGCACACATACACACCATCTGAACTCATAAAAATTCACGTCTTTGGTCTTAAATTCTGATTCTCAGCAATCCGGCATCAGCAGACTTCACAAATGCAGTGGTTAACTAAATGTTCTCCATTTGACAATGTCAATCTACCCTTGGCTTATATCAGGCTTGTGTCCATGGAAAGAAAAGCTACAGGAATCACACATTTACAAGCTGCCGTTCCCATTTGTGATAATTCCATAAAGTGTGACTTGAAATACAGCAGTCCCATTTCTTTCCTGTTCATATTGGGCATGTTTTTCATAACTAGATCATAAGAACTCTAGGCCATTATCTTGTAAACATGCAGTATGTTGTAGCAGTGGTCTCATCCACACGCTTGCTGTTTGCTATGGCATTAAATAATCCTATTTACCTTTTTCCAAAGGCAAATCTTCAGTATAGACCTCCATGACCTCAGCCTGCTGCTGAGGTGTTCTAGCTTCAAAGGACTGTGTCCTTGCTATTTTGGCAGAGATTGCAAACCTTTAGGGCACATTGAGATGGAAACTTCTCAGCTCTGTGATCTGCTGGACTCCAATTGGCCTGATGCAGGGCTACTCCCTTCCATTGGACTGGAGAGCTCTGGGCTTCGACAGCCATTTTTGCTGGGGCTGCCAGAGGAGGCTACATCTCACTGAAGCAACCTATTCTTCTTTATCTTGGCTTCATATTTAGAATTATTGATTGCAGGTCTACTAGGAAATCAGTCTTAACACTGACATACAAAATAGAAGGTTCCTCAGGACTCATGTACTGTAGCTTCCCACCTCTGCCAGGAAAGCTCCTTGGAGATTTTAGCTTTCTGGTAACAGGAAGGCCAGGTTAGTGGTAGAAAGGCAAGGAGGGAGGGCCTTTCATCCTATGGGCAGTCGCAGAAGTCCCAACAAGCATGGCTGTGTTATTTCAAGGGACATGGGGTGGTGCATTTCAAAGACTTCCAATTTCAGCTAGAAGTAGAGGTAGTCTTGTCACTTAAATAGTTGCTTTTTCCCATCCTAGGATTGAAGAGAGGAACCAATAATTCCCCCACTGCAAAGAAAAAAGAGCACCATGTGATAAGGGCAGAGGGTAAAATTGATGAGGTTTGCTTAATCTAATCCAGGGGTCAGCAACCCGTGGCTCTGGAGCCACATGTGGTTCTTTCATCCCTCTGCTGCGGCTCCCTGTTGCCAGTCGGCTCCACAATTGATAGGGCTTTCTGTTAGGACAGTGTTGCTAGTTGGTTATCCTGGTTAGGCCCAATATAAGAGACTGTAGACTTTCTTGTAATAATAATATTTATTTTCTTCCTCAGGAACACATTTAGACAGCTATCAATCTGAGAAGAGCGAAAGCTTATATACAGAGGAGGCGGGGCTAATGGTAAGTAGTAACCAATGGTAAGGAACACAATGACATCACACAATGACATATGCACAAGCACACATATTTACAGATAGTAGGTTAGGTATTTTCAACTGTAACAAATCCCCCTCTAAAATACCTAACTAATGGTGGGTAATCAATAAAAAATAAAACATTCTCTTTCAAATATGTAATCTGTAAACACTGGTCCCATTCCATTAAGTTGCTTCCATCTAATCTTAACTTTATAAAGTCTGAAGGTATTGTCCCTGAGTGTTGTGAAGTGTTATTCATGTTTAGTAGCTGTCCATGATTTAAGACCTTAGCATACTCACAATAAGGCCTGGGTATGGTAGATGCATGTCTGTATTTACTTATCTCTATGTTGCTCTGACTTGTATTTATGTTTTCTTCTTCTTTCTTTGCAGGCTCGTTCTGGGCATGCTCAGTCCTCATTTTTCTCCAGCAGCCGGCGAGGGAGGTTCCTGTGTCTGCAGCTCCTGGGGTGAAGTCCCAGACGGCCTTCTGTTGCTCTGCTTTGTTTCCGGAGGGCCTCTGGTAACTGAAGAATGCCTGGGGTGCTGCTCTGCTCGTCGGGGAGTCTTCTCTGAGGTCCTCAGTAAGTGGAGCTTGAGGCAGGCCGCCATTGCCAATGGAGCCGGGTTGTTCAGGGAGTTGCTCTTCGGTAGATAAGTATGATTGCCAGCTTGTCTTTCTTCGGGTGGCTAGGCCTTTCTTTAGACAGTCTATTTCTTTTTGGCTTTTGGTAGATGGTAGTTTAGAATTTTCTATTTCATTTTCTGGTTGTTTGTTTGGTATTGTTAGTTTAGTCCCGAGTGCTGCAGTCAGCACCTGTATAGCATTGTCTATTTCTACTTCAGTAGGTTGAGCTTTGTTTTGTTTAAATAATTGTTTTTTATTTGTTTTTGGACTCGGGTAGTCATCTTCTTGGTAGGTTTTGTTTTTTATTTCGTAGTTTGAGGTTTGGAATTCTTTTAGTAATTGGTCAGGCATTTTAGAGGTATTAGGTGAGTAAGATGGCTGCCATGAAAAAGGCGGGAAGCTGTCGCCATCTTCGGTGTCATTTTTGAAGTCAGGGGTTGAGTTTCTTACCTTGCAGTTTTCTTGTTTGTTATTTTCGTTTATCATGCTGCGGATTTTCACAAGCAGATTTGATTCAACTGTAGTTGTTTCTATTAATTCTAGTATTTTTCTTTTTACCTCATCTTCTTTGTTTGGTGTTGAGAAAGTTTGTTCTGCTCCAGCTAGTGGTTGTTTGTTTTGTGTTAGCAGTTCATTTTCTTGTAATTGCATTTGTTTCTTAATATTTTCAAGTGGTGTATATTTGTCAGGAGTTAGTTGAGCTGCCATTCTTTTCGTTATGTATCTGGTGGCAGGTCTTCTTTTGTCGTTATGTGAGTCTTGCATCTTTATGTTCGGTTGGGCCTACCAAACCATCCTCTTGCTACCAAATTGTTGCTAGTTGGTTATCCTGGTTAGGCCCAATATAAGAGACTGTAGACTTTCTTGTAATAATAATATTTATTTTCTTCCTCAGGAACACATTTAGACAGCTATCAATCTGAGAAAAGCGAAAGCTTATATACAGAGGAGGCGGGGCTAATGGTAAGTAGTAACCAATGGTAAGGAACACAATGACATCACACAATGACATATGCACAAGCACACATATTTACAGATAGTAGGTTAGGTATTTTCAACTGTAACAGACAGGCAGAGGAAAAAGGATGCCACGCAGAAGGAGACTCTATGGTGGAGGAAACTGACTTCCGGTCAGCAGAGGAAAAAGGATGCCATGCTAGGAAGAGACTCTGGTGGGGAAAACAGATTTCCAGTTGGCAGAGGAAGAAGGATGCCGTGCTAGGAGCAAACTCTATGGTTGGGGAACTGGACTTCCAGTTGGCTCCAGAATTGAATGGGGGGGCTTCTGGTTAGGACCTTTGTGGCTCTTTTACTGTTTAAGGTTGCCGACCCCTGGTCTAATCCATGAAGGGAATTACTCTCCACTGAGTGAAGAGAGAATCCTCTCTCATACACTCCAGCCTTCTATGATGACAGAATGGGTGGGAGAGATGTCCATGACTTCCACTTCTCTCAGCAAGCAGGTCAACTTGACAGTCCATTCAAAAACAAGCAGCTCATCTTAATTTGACCCTCCCCCTCTTCCTCACTTGCCATAGCAAGTATGGGAGGATGCTGCGTGGGTTTATATCTTTTGCCGTACCTTCAGGATGTGTAGCTCACAGCCCGGATCACCGTTAGTCTGCATTATTTAATCTTCTAGGAATTTTTTGCTGAGCATGTTCAGGGATGATGGGTAGTGACCCAGGCTGGGAGAGAAAAGAAGGGGAAGGAACCCACCAGTCATCCAATGTACTGGGTGTGGGCAGCAACACACAATAGGCTTGTGGGTACAGTGGCCATTGGTATATATGTATGACTCACATACAAACTTCCTTATAGTCTTTTTAATTTAAGGAGCTGCCTATGTAGTTTCAATGCCTTTAGCTATGCTTCATGCCCATATGAAGGAGCTATATAGTTTCAATGCCTTTAGCTATGCTTCATGCCCATATTCTCAGTGAAGGTTGAACAATGGTCTTTACCAAAGAAGTGATGTAATGAAGCTGGACTACATGTTTTCCCTAAGCTCATTTCATTTGGCTGGGATTGCTGCTCCGTTACCTAACCCTATCATCCTTCAAGTCATATCTGGCAGTACAAATACCTGGCAGTACAGCTGTGACTTTCTGGCTCCTCCAAATTTCCTAGGGGGAGCTCAGACAGAAATTGGCTTCACTTTACCTATCTGCATTGCTTTCTATCAGCCAAAAGAGGACAGCTGCCAATCATGTTCAGGCCTTAGAACTAGCATAATATGTTGCCTTTGTTTTTCTTTCTCAGGAACATGACAATGCCTTGATATCACCCATGCTCTACTTGGTCCTGGAGACCTGATTGAATCTCTAAGAACAATGAATGAAATGAGATTGAATCAAGCAAATATTCTGATATAAAGATGTATGTATCTGTATAGATATGCTTGCATTTTGTCCGCTTCGTTTATTTCCTCTTCCCCTCTTCTCTCCCTTCAAAAAATACATCTTTTCTTTACTTAGGATCAGATTTCTTCATGCATTGTTTGCATTGTTAAAGAAACTCTCACCTAGATGACTTGACAATGCCTCCTGGTTAAGTAATGATGTCAAAGGCCAGGGAAGTGGAGTTAGGCATGAATGATTCTCATTCTTAGCGTTTCCTAGTTTTGGAGAATTCTTGAGATTAGAAGAAAGGATATGAGGAGGCCCTACCTTAGTAGTTAACCATGTACCTGTTATACTACCTCATAAGGAAGTCAAGAACAATTGAGGAAGGCATCCCTTTTTAATGACAAGGGAATGGTTCTTATGGTGAGTGAGTCAGGCATCTTGTTTGCCACAAGCAGAAATATGCCTGCAGCAATAGTAGTGGGACACAACTTTCATCATAAAAAACAGCAATTGTATCTCCCTGTTTTTAGTGAGCGTAGAGGTCTTCACGCTGTTTGGCCTTAAAATAATGATATTACAAGTGAGGACTTTTAATTGGGACTA
The DNA here is from genome assembly GCA_022577455.1 of Arizona elegans. Taxonomy (NCBI): domain Eukaryota; kingdom Metazoa; phylum Chordata; class Lepidosauria; order Squamata; family Colubridae; genus Arizona; species Arizona elegans. The sequence continues at coordinate 219,914,172 of JAKOOJ010000001.1, forward strand.
TGATATGCAGGTACAGAGGTTTTAGAACATAGAATAAGAGTTGGAAGGGGCCTTGGAGGTCTTCTAGTCCAACCCCCTGATCATGCAGGAGATCCTATCCATTTCAGACAAATGGTTGTCCAGTCTCTTTTTGAAAGCCTCCAGTGATGAAGCACCCACAACTTTTTTTGGAAAAAAGTTTATTTTATTTTATTTCTTATAAAAATATATTATAAATGTACATTCTCTTATCCATAATTAATCCCACATATAAATATATTTTCTAAATATTTTTTTTAAAAAAAATATATTCGGGGTTGCTCTTCTACCCTTTCTTCTCCCTTATTTTACAACAATCCTTTTCTTTCCCTTCCCTGCCTTCTTCTATCCTTTTCTACTTTCTTCTTTCCTCCTCTCCTTCCTCTTCTCTCCTTCCCCTTCCTTTCCCCCTTCTCCCTTCTTTCCCCCCTTTCTAACCTTCTCTCCTACTCTTTTCCCCTTCCCTTTCTTCCTTTCCTTTTTCCTTTCTTCTGTTCCTCTCTCTCTTTCTCCCCTCCTATCTTACCCTCAACTTTTGAAGCTATTACATTGGTTGATTGGTCTCACTCTTAGGAAATTTCTCCTTAGTTCTAGGTTGCTTCTCTCCTTGGTTAGTTTCCATCCTTCATTCAAGGTTTTATTCTTGATGACCATCAGAATATCTTTCAAAAACTGTGTTTCCCATTTTTTAAAAAAACATTTTTTAAACATTTTTTTTGTATATGTTTAAAACATTTTTTTTTCAAAAAAAACAAAAACAAAACAAAACAAAACTGTGTTTTCCAAAACATTATTCCAATATAAGAAAGCCTCCCTTTAGACTCATATCATTTCCCACATACTACAAATAGGACTTGTGTGGCTTCTACTTCAGATTGTAATTGTTAAAAAGTTAAAGCCTTCTCGCCGTGGGACACAGATCTGGCAGAAGACTCCCGCTCTCCTTCCCTTCTTCTCTCTTTCTGTCTCTGTGTCTGTCTCTGTGTATGTCAGAGAGGCTGCATTTAATTCCTATTGAGACAGTTGAACCTCTAAACTGTCAGGAGTGTGATGGCCTCATTAAGATCCTGTGTATGTTCCTATTCTTCAGCTGACATCCCATCCCAGCTGGATAAATAAACTTGAAGAGCAATGCAGAGTTAATGGCAAATCACATTAGTTCATTTGTTACATTTCCCTCCCTCTCTTCTCATCTTGTAAATTGACTGCTGCTTCCTTGATGTTGAATGGCAAGGCAGCAGAACTGCTGTATCCTGGCAAGTTTTCTCAGGCAAGAGCACAAAAAATAAACACAAATTCCCAATGTATTGAAATTTCAGGCTGGGAAATTTCAAGATAAGATTCCCTATAGCAGCCTAAGTTCCAGTGAGGCCATGCTGGCGCATAGTAGCCAATGGGTTGATTACTCTTTCCAAACAGCTTGATGAAATGATAGCTCACCGCACGCTAGTTTTAAATCAGAATCTGGAAGAGTTGCAGGACTGCTTGAACTAGGAAAGTGCAAGAGCCTTTCATGCATACTTTTCTTATAGATCAGAAGGTAGTAAAAATAAAATTACTTCAGGATTTTTAAGTATAAGAAGATTGTCCCAGTGATGGAATTCAATTTTTTTTTTTACTACCGGTTCTGTGGGGTATAGTGTGGCTTGGTAGATGTGGCTTGGTGGGCGTGGCAGGGGAAGGATACTGCAAAATCTCCATTCCCACCCCACTCCAGGGGAAGGATACTGCAAAATCTCCATTCCCACCCCACTCCTGGGGGAAGGATATTGCAAAATCTCCATTCCCACCCCACTCTGGGGCCAGCCAGAGGTGGTATTTGCCGCTTCTCCGAACTATACAAATTTTCCACTACTGGTTCTCTGAACTGCTCAAAATTTCCGCTACCGGTTCTCCAGAACCTGTCAGAACCTGCTGGATTTCACCCCTGGATTGTCCATGCTAGAACTGACTCCAATTCTCCTAAGGGAGAATTCTGCAAAAGTGTATTCTGATAATAGTGCAACATCACAAAACAGTGACATTCCTCCTTTTTCTTATTCTGCTTCCAATAATGCAAACATGCAAAAGTAATCACTATAACTTTTTCTCAATCAAATAACCCTTTTCTGCCTCATATGGCTAGTTTGTTTTTTTTTTTAAACGAAGACAGGGGTAATTGGGCTAGGAAATGATCTCTAAGGGAAATTCAGTTCCTTCCTTCTGCCAGAGTCTTTTCTCTTCCTGATAAGCTGATTATTTGTTACCAAAATAATGAACAGCTACAAAGGTGCCTCACCTTCACAAAAGCTCTGCTAGCTCTTTGCATCAAGAAAATGACAAGGGTTTTTCAGCATAAATTGCCTACATAAAGGTGTCTAGTTTGATAATAATATATTTGCTGGAATTCTTGGACTCTAACCTTAACCTTCCTTCAATAAATGCTTATTAATCAGAACTCTTACATTCTTCTTCCATGATTAACAGACTCCAGTCTAGACTGCAAGGACGGATATCTGACAACATTTTCTTTCTCTCTGTCCTGTGGCTGAAGTTTAATTCAGAACCTCTATGATTATTTTTAATCAAAATAATAAAGCCAAGAATCTTTGCACATGACATGTAGCAACTCTTTGTCATATACTCAATCAAACCAACATGTCAAAATTCTAAAGAACATGGCTCGCTTCTCAAGGCTTTGGAAAACATTTTGAGCTTACTTTATTTAGAATAGAATAGAATAGAATAGAATAGAATAGAATAGAATAGAATAGAATAGAATAGAATAGAATAGAATAAACAGAGTTGGAAGGGACCTTGGAGGTCTTCTAGTCCAACCCTCTGCTTAGGCAGGAAACCCTATATCATTTCAGACAAATGGTTATCCAACCTCTTCTTAAAAACTTCCAGTGTTGGAGCATTCACAATTTCTGGAGGCAAGTTGTTCCACTGATTAATTGTTCTAACTGTCAGGAAATTTCTCCTTAGTTCTAAGTTGCTTCTGTCCTTGATTAGTTTCCACCCATTGCTTTTTATCCTACCCTCAAGTGTTTTGGATAATAGTTTGACTCCCTCTTCTTTATGCCAGCCTCTGAGATATTGGAACACTGCTATCGTGTCACCCCTGGTCCTTCTTTTCATCAAACAAAATGTCCTTTTGTTAAGCTGATTTCTTGGAAGGTTCTTACCAGAGTGCAGTTTGGGCCCCAAAGTGTAACCCCGGCCCAGTTTTCAAGAGCCACAAGACAGTTGACAACAAAGAGACTCAGAATCCGCCTTTGAGTTGGAGTGAATAAGCCAGAATTCAACATAAGTGATAGTAATAGCCACCTGAAGCTGGTAACCCAAAGTGGCAAGAACCACATATATGTCAGAGAGGCACCTTTAATGCAGGTCAGGATAAAAACATGCTCTTGGAAACAGTAAAAGTATGTCCCTAGGCATACTTACAGAAAGTCAACAGCTCTGGGTCTTTGAAACAGCTGCTTCCCACAGTACCTACCTTCAGGGGGTTGGACTGCCTCTTTTCACACCCTCCTCCATCTCCTCCTAATTCTCTCAGTCCCACAGACTGAAGTAATGGACCCTTAGGTGGTACAGAGTTTTGGCAACCATTTGTTGGGCTACTGTACGTAGGGGTGTCAAACTGGCGGTCCATGGGCCAGATGTGTCACGTGCAGGCCACGCCCACCCCAGCTCTGCAAAGGCAAAAAAAACATGATACGTCATGTGATGTCACATGATGCAATTGAGGTCATGTGCTGCAGGAATGAATTCCTGCACTGGGCTAGTCTGCCTCCCAGGTTTCTTTTATTCCCTCTATTCTGTGATCTGTTATGCCTCATATAAAATAAGCCTGTAATTGAAATCTTGATTGATTGATTGATTAATATGATTTAATAGCTGCCCATCTGATTCTTGCTGCATGTAAGATGCTGATCTTAATGCGTTTCTTAAATCACATTGGGACATTTGTGATTGAAATGCCTCGAAGTAGATTATACTGTAAACGAAAGAAGATCCGTCGTCATGATTAAAGTCAATCTAGGTTGCTACTTGCTCTTTGTCAAACAATTTGGTGGAATGAAAGCATATAACCAGTTCAGAGGAAGGTTAGAATACATAATTTCCTCTGGATTTATGTTTGCTTTTTGTTGTTGTTTTCCTTCTTTTCCTTCTTGGGACTGCTTCATTCCATTCCATTATGGAATCACGGAGTCTGGCTTATTTGCTGGCTAGCAGTCCTGCGTGTTCCCAGAAAGAATCAGTCCTGTGGCTTCTGCTTTCTTTCTAAAACAACTCTTATATTGTCCTTTTCAAACAGAATTAGTCTTGCACAAATCACAGGGCCATTTTACAGATGATTGTGCATTGTAAAATACCCCACCATAAGTATCTACCAATACAACATCTAACATATTTATTTAGTCTGGTGCTAAGCGCACAGAAACACACAACTACTTCGTTATGCCATATGCTTGCCATATTTATCCCAGGAGGCTACAAGGAAGCCTTTGAAAGAATGCCACAAAAATGTTTATTTCCTTTCTTCCACTGTTATGTCAGGTGATAGGTGGGGACTTTTATCTGGCCATGCAAAATAGTCTTTGTTGATCAAAATGCTTTTCAAAAGGTCATTCATGGTAGATAAGAGGAGCAGACTGTAAATAATTCAACCACTCATAGTCCTCACATTACTTTCTAAGAAAGTTCTCAGAGAGAGATGGCGTTTTGGATAGGAGCATAGAAGTCGTAAAATTATGTGAAAACTGAGATGCAAGTCACAAACCTACAGTTGCAAGATCTGTCAACTGTGGCTTGTCTTCAGGAAACAGCTTATTTGAGGTGGGGTGGGGGAAGCAATCCCTGGTAGCACAATTGACAGTATAGATAACTGCTTTGAATAAATCCTTCATGTAATTTAAGAATTTAAGGAGAAAAGAACCAAAAAAATAATTCAGATGTGACCTTCAAATGATTGACCAGATCAAATTGTCCATAATGAAAAAACAAAGTATAGCAGCCCAGAGCTCAATAAGAGGAGTAATTTAGATATTCTGCAACTTCATTGCGATGATTTAGACATCTTCAGAACAGTTCAAGAAATGTGCCTGAACATAAATTATAATTTAGGATTGCACTTCATGGCCCACTATATTAAATGCAAGTCACAGACAGTAGAAAATATCCTTCCAGGAATTCAACAAACCATTTGCATTCAGCCTTACCTCAGGACTGCAAGAACAGATCATGAGACTGCTAACACACTTGCTGGATTGCATTCCGTTGGATAGCTCATGTTATGGCTTGATTGATGCGATCAAAATGTATTTTTGAGAGATGATCACAAACAGACCTAGTCACATTTGATTTCTGCTCTGGATAAATAAGTATCTATTAGAAATCTATTGTCCTTTTGTTTCATGAGTATAAACTATTTTTATTGGTTATAAAACAGCCAACGTTGGTTTTAAGATGGACAGCTATACAAATGTTGCAAATAAATAAATAAATAAATAACATACATACATACTTACATACATATATACATACATACATACATGCATATCCGAACTCAATGGAAATAGGTTTCAAATTTCATCCCCTGCCAGTAGTCTGCTATTTCCTAGGTAAAGTTTCTGAAGTAAAGTTTAGGATTACAATTCTCTTTCCAGCTACAGGTTCCTATAGTCATTTATCTTGAAGGACATATATTCTTTACTGTAAATGCACTGTATTTGTATGTACTGTATGTGGAGGCGAGAAAGATGAAATGTGTATGTGTGATGAAATAAGATCACAATTAACTCTTTGGACAAGTTTTGGGGGCTGTTAAAACAAGTTTAGGAACCATACATAGCTTGCTTTTCTCAGATAAGGTAATGAAATTACTTGCACTTACTGTGCATTACATGCTTGTATTTTCTGTGAATTATATACTTGCTAACTGGGTTTGAATTATTAACTTAAAATACTGCAAATTATAGACACTAGATCAGGGTCTGCAACCTTAAACTCTCAAAGAGCCATTTGGACCTGTTTCTCACAGAAAAGGAGCCACAAAAACCTTCCCGTGCCTGATTATTGCTTGAGCGGCCACAAAACTAGCATATGTAGTTGAATTAAACATTTTGTTTTCTTCTGAAACTTTTCTTTTCTTGGATTTATCTATGGTTGGCCTACTGGGTGTTGAAAAACTCAATAATTCGCATGCTGGCGGGTGTTGCACATTGGCGGTTGTCACACATATTTTGAGTGACAGGGAGCTGCAGCAGAGGGATGAAAGAGCCACATGCGGCTCCAGAGCTGCAGGTTGCTGACCCCTGCACTAGATGTTTTTTAAAAAAACCTATGTGAGGCTAATGTTCCATTTTTTAAAGAGATTATTAGGCTGATGAAACTCAGAAACACTAATTTGGGGGGAAATGCTTATGACCGCTATATGAACAGATTTCCACTTGAACAATGCAACAACCCTTTTTTTCCACTACCCTTCTGGAATATCCAAAACTTCTCCAGGTGGCTCTCCCAATCACAAGTTGCAGAGGATAATCAATATTCACCTGCCCTGCCTGCAAGATATTGTTCTGTAGCATTTTACAATTGGGTATAAATAACAAAAGAGCTGGAATGGAATCATTAGAAAAACATGGTTCAGATTTTTTATTTTTTTTAAAAAAAATCCACTCCAAAGTATGTGGAAATAAGATTGTTATCACTAATAAATGTCATCCACTGACACTCCTTATAAAAGTTGAGGCTGGTTTAGCCATATGTTTATTTAAAATTTGTTTTGTACAGTTTTCAAACAATAAACTCTTATGTGAGGAAAGGTTAAAAAGTTGTCTAGACCTTGTGAACAAATAGAAAAATTAATTTCCAGATTGGCAAAGAAAATATTTCCTGTTTAACTGTTCACTGATCCAGTGCTTGATGTCTATCCGCCTGTGAATTAATGCAGTGATTGGCCCTACTTGAAGATCTTGAGGGCCTAAATAGGTTCAGAAGTCATCCATCTCATCCATCTCACTCCAGGTTGCTCAAGTTGTACCACAGATTGGGCAGGCTGAGTTATAAAACTGGGCATTTAGGCATAAAGTTTAAATATTCAAAGAGGGACCTTGGATATTATCCATTTAAAGCAGGGCTGTCAAACTCACGCCCTGTGGGCCATCACACGCTGGCCACTCCCACACCCGGTTTAGTGAAGGGGGAAAAAGTCCTGATATGTCACGTGATACCACTGTGATGACACAAATTTGACATTCCTGATTTAAGGGATGCCTCCATTAGACCTTTTGGTTTCCAGTGAAAAATCCATAGTTGTATTATTTCATAGCAGTGGGGAGTTCTGGATACCAATGCACATTGCATTGAGTATTGGTCAGATATTGAGCCAGATTATTTCTTTGCTTCTTTTGAAGATATATTTCACCCCACATTCACTCAAATGACTCCTAATAATACAAAATTCAGTCAACATTTGTCCTTCCCAGATGCCTGGGAAGGCATCTGGGAAGGACTTAGTAAGTAAGTGGATAAAAATGCCAAATCCTGTTTAAACATCTGGCTGATTGTGTAAAAGAACATAATAATAATAAAATGCCATGACAAGGTAGCAACATATTGTATTGGCATATATGCAAGAAATATCATTTGCCCGGAAGCAAGAACTGCTGGGACCAGTAGACAAATAGATAATGAAGAATTAGAAATGGGGGAAAATATTTGTAGCTCAGGTAGTAGATATTGATTTGTTCTCCAAGCTTGTTGTTTAGTTTCCCAATGTTTTGTCACCAGGCTAGGTAACATCAACAGCAGAACTTTGGTTGAAGTGTCTTGTTTCAGCTCTCTTCTGCTTTTATAGGTCTTAGGTGGTTAGTTGGTCACATAACTGACTGGTCATGCTGTGTGAGGGTCATCACTATCACTCAGCCCAACTCACCTCACAGGGTTGTTGTTGTGGGGAAAATAGGAGGAGGAAGTCGTGTTAGATATCTTCCCCATCTTGAATTATTTGTAAAAATAATAAAGGTGAGATACAGATAGATAGATAGATAGATAGATAGATAGATAGATAGATAGATAGATAGATGATAGATAGATACTGTGTTTCCCCCAAAATAAGACCCTATCTTATATTTTTTGAAGCCCAAAATAAGCACTTGGCCTTATTTTTGGGGAGATCTTAGTATTTTGGGATGCATGGAGGAAACCAGAAGAAATGGCGGGGACTGAGTGGCTGTGGATGCCGGCATCTCATGATCTAGTATCCTCATCAGTTCGGATTGAGTGGGGAGTTGCTTACTCCCTCTCAAAGGGTTCGTAATCTTGGCGTCCTCCTTGATTCATGGCTGTCCTTGGTGGGTCATCTGACGGCTGTGACAAGGGGGGCTTTTGCACAGGTTCGCCTGGTGCGCCAGTTGCGCCCTTTCATAGACAGGGATGCCCTCCGTACAGTCACTCATGCTCTCATTATATCACGGTTCGATTACTGCAATGCCCTCTACATGGAGCTGCCCTTGGGGTGCATCCAGAAGCTCCAGCTGGTCCAGAATGCGGCCGCGCAGGTTGTTATGGGAGCTTCCTGTTACTCCCATGTTACACTTCTCCTGCGCGAGCTGCACAGGCTGCCGGTGGTTCTTCGGATCCGCTTCAAGATGCTGGTACTTACCTATAAAGCCCTTCATGGCATGGGCCCAGGGTACTTGCAAGACCACCTCCTACCGGCCTCCCACCGCCCAGCGCGCTCACATAGGACTGCCCTCCTCCGGGTGCCATCGGCCAGACAATGTCGGCTGGCGGCCCCCAGGATGAGGGCATTCTCTGTGGTCGCACTGACCCTCTGAAATGGGTTATCCACCGGGCTCCGGACGGCCCCCGACTTCCGCACTTTCCGTGCCAACCTGAAGACATGGCTTTTTCAGCAAATTCCCTAATCTGCTGCGAGGTTTTAATTGTCTGGGGATTTTAAATGGGTTTGTTTTAGCACTGTTTTATTGTTATGCTGTTTTTATTCTGTGAGCCGCCCCAAGTCCTACTGGAGAAGGGCGGCATATAAATTTGATAAAATAAGTAAATAAATAAATAAATAATAATTAAGGTGTAACCCATTTTATCACTTTAATGTTCCTGTTTCCATTTCTGCTCTACATTGAATTGGAGTAGACATTATGTCTACTCCAATCAATGTCTGAGATTGTTAAAACAACAAAAGTTTCTAAACAGAACAAAAATATGCAACTAAAGATCAGACAAGACCTCTTCACGTCTACTTAAAACTAAGTATTTGGTGCAGTGAAATAACACCAACTTTCTTAGTAAGTCTCAGATGCCATGCTGAGTTTTAACCCAACTTACAGTTGTAAGTAGTTGCCAAAATATGATGGATTAATTCTGACATTTAAAAATGGTTGTAGGTGCAAAACCAATAAATCCATGAAGCACTAACTGATATTGTACTTTGTCAAAAGGTGAAAAAAAATTATGGCTCTGTAAAGGAGATTATCAAACATAGAGCAAAAGGGAAACAAGCAAAACCTCTGCCAAATTTTCTTCCTTATGACTCACATCTTTGAAATATTTATTTATTGCATCTGGCTGTTTTTTTCTGATAACAGCACTAGCTTATGTAGCTTTAAGCAGACGTAGGTCTCATTTATTTAGTGGCCTTTAATTTTGTATAGAGTGCCTGGAATTTTGCTACTAGTGCCCTAACAGCTTACTCTTGATAATAAGCTACACTGCATTCTATGGGACTTACATGCATTTGGAAACATGCATTTGTACATTGCAATTTATATTGCTTCTTCTTTCTAATAGCCATAGGATGTTTGAGGGCTGCTTTTTGGCATGATCAAGATCCTTGTACCAGTGGTGGGTTTCAAATTTTTTTTACTACTGGTTCTGTGGGTGTGGCTTGGTGGGCGTGGCAGGGGAAGGATACTGTAAAATCTCCATTCCGTCCCCAATCCAGGGGAAGGTTACTGCAAAATACCCATTTCCTCCCGATCAGCTGGGATTCAAGAAGCAGAGAATAGATGAGGGCGGGGTCAGTCAGAATTTTTACTACCAGTTCTCTGAACTACTCAAAATTTCCGTTACCAGTTCTCCAGAACTGATCAGAACCTGCTGAAACCCATCTCTGCCTTGTACGGATTGTAATCCATTTGCCAGTCTTGAATGGATCAGATTCTCTGGTATGAAATATTGAACAAAGTAAAAACTGCTTTCATATTGTGTGGTAAATTAATCTTTTTTTCAAAAGATTAAGCAACATCACTGTTAACAGCAGGCATATTTCCCTAGAGAGGACATTCCATTGTGCATGATTTTTTTTAATTTTTTTTTTTTTTTGCAGGCACTCATATTTTGAAGTCTTATTCCTCCTAATCTATCCAGTGAGAAATTTAGCAGCAGGGAGGTTAAAGAAAAGGTCAGGCTCTATATCAGTCTTTCACAATATAGCGTTCTCCAAATGGGTTGGGAATTCAGTTCCCTAAAATCCAGTCCTACTTGCTGGAAATTCTGGGAGTTATCAAGACTGGGGAATTCTCCATCATGCAGTTGTCAGATGCAGAGAATCTGACTGATATTGCTGACGTCAGTGACTAGTCATCCATAGCATTGCTATTTTCTTTTGATTTATAACATGCAACTGGCTTGCTATTAAAAACATGCTTAAAGCTAATTGATGCTATGGTTGAATGAAAGGAATCCTTAAAATAATAGCAAAAGCACTTAAACTTATATACCGCTTCACAGTGCTTCACAGACCTCTCTAAGCGGTTTACAGAGTCAGAATATTGCCTCCCCCAACAATCTGGGTCCTCATTTTACCAACCTCGGAAGGATGGAAGGCTGAGTCAACCTTGAGCCTGGTGAGATTTGAACTGCTGAACTGCTGGCAGCCATCAATCAGCAGAAATAGCCTGCAGTACTGCACTCTAACCACTGTACTACCATGGTTCTTTATCTAAATATAAAAAATAAACTTAAAAACTATTCCAAGCAAACACTTCAACTTTCTAGCTGTGAAACTAGACAAAGTGGATCTGGTCCATGAAATTTTATGTTTTTATGAAGTTAAGAACAAACTTTAAAATGGGTATTGTTTTTTGTTTAAAAAATATGACAGTCTAACACAATATCTATCTGGGATATTGGCTACTTGACTATAATGGAAAATTATATCCAACTAGTCCCAGAACTCCCTATTCCATTCTAATATTTAATATCTGGCACCCAATACATTTGATCATATTATCTCATGACCCTGTTTAATAATTAATATGCAATAGTATTCACATGTGATTGCCTCACGAGTAGTTATATGGGATCAGTTCTTACCCCAATAGCCCCAAATATGTGCTATGTATTGTATGTCTAAACACTAACATGATCATTAATGATCATTAATGATTTAAGAGCCATGGTGGTACAGTGGTTAGACTGCAGTATTGCAGGCTAATTCTGCCAACTGCCAATAGTTCAATTCCCACCAGCTCAAAGTTGACTCAGCCTTCCATCTTTCTGAGGTCAGTAAAATGAGGAGCCAGATTGTTGGGGGCAATAGGCTGACTCTGTAAACCGCTTAGAGAGGGCTGTAAAGCACTGTGAAGCAGTATATAAGTCTAAGTGCTATTGCTATTTTAAGCACAAATAGCCTAATACAAACAAATGCAATACACAAAAGTCACAAGCCTTCTTATTCAGATGACTGAAGATATGCATGTCCCACTACCACTGTAAATGCAGTGAACAGCAACCATATTTTTAATGTGATAGATTTCATGACCAGCACCATGAAAACATGAATCCACAAGTGCAGATCATATAAATATTGGGTCCTGACTGTAATTCTGTTCTGTTTTTTTCTTATTATTTATTTATATACTAATATCTTACACACAATAGGAAAGAACACATGTCTAATCTCTGAGACTGGAAGAAGATAGACCGAACAAGAGGCATTGAAGTCTTCCAGTAGGACCACGTCCCCAACAATTAGTACCAACATGTGATCCTATGAGTCAATTGCCATATTGATGTTTGACATGCCAAGCTGCAGAGTCATCTCTACATGAAATGGGTGCCACATAAATTGGATGGATGGATGGATGGATGGATGGATGGATGGATGGATGGATGGACGGATAGATGATACAAGAACTCTCCATACACATTAGATGGCTCATTTTCTGCTTGAACTTTTCTTAACTGTAAATTTGGCCACCTGATAGAAATGATGTACTCTGTCATTTGTGTATCCATGTACAGTTATGAAAGGTTTTGGAGCAAATTTTTGCTAATGATTTTGTTTCTCACTAAGGATTTCTAGCCCACTCCATCCCCAAAGATAAGGGTGGGTTTTAATTTGATGATATTGTTGATGTAAGCTTTTGTTTTGGTATTCTTTCCAGGTGTTTTCCGTATGTCTGTTTATTCCCTTTGGCTCTAACTATTCAGAACTGACTACTGCCTGGAAGCATATGTTAATAATACAGTATATAGGATAATATATGCAATCAGTTCACTTCATTTTAATAAGGTGGCTTTATAAAGCATCAAAAAGTGTTTCTGTTAATCCTGTACATGAAATTGAAAATTGTACCAGATGTGCAGATATTTATATGTGTTGTGTTTCAGAAAACAATCGTTCTCTTTTTAAAAAGTACATTTATTTGTTTAAACAGATAGTGTTATCTTTTACTCCGTAATGAAATAGACATTTAACTTTCAGCAAACTTAAGTTCTAGACAAATTAAAGCATATACTTGATATACTGTTTGTCTACCTTTCCCAGTGTTTCATGTTTCACTGAATTAATGAAAATAAATTCAGAATTGCAAAACTGGAATGAATTTAAAATCTTGCCAATTCTTTAAAATAATAATAAAAGTGTAAACATGGTTAGCTGCCTAAGACTGTTAAGACAACATAATGATCTTTTGTAATTTTAAAAAAATAAAAGGAAAAATTATTTAAAATAAATTACTATAGTTTTCTTTCTCCAACGGATTGGGAACACTTGTGTACAGTAATTGAATGACAATGAGAACAAGTGGGAAATCATCTTCCACTTTTTGCACAGGTGAGATCAATGGATTCAGCTTTATGTCATTTTGTAATATCTAATCTGCAAAAATTAACCACAGTTTGTCAGATCTAAAGTCACATATATAATAGCGGATGTGGAAAATACCACTTTGAGATGTCCAGGTATTGAAAGTGTTAAAGGAAAATTAGCTAATTTGTCGATCTGGGTAATGAAAGGAGACAACAGAAACCAGGAAAATAATACACTGAAAAACTTTTAATGTGAGATTTTATAATAAATAGATTGGTTTTTGCCTCCCTCAGCCTCAAGGCCAGCTGGCAGCAACAGGGCTGGTTCTAGTAATTTGGGCAGTGAATTCAGAACAATGAAGCTAGTTGTGGTATTGATTCTGATTTAATTAGATTGAGAACTGGGATATGTGAATTTGTCCTATTAAGTTTGTCCATATTCACCAGAAATCTGGAAACTGAGGGGTCAGTTAGTCCCAGTGATCTTAAAATAGTAGCAATTTTTTTAAAAAAATTATCACTATCATCATTGTCAGTTCTTCGTTCTGTCTCCCTTTCCTCTTACCTTTCAGCTTTCTTCTAAGTCTCTGACCTTGCTATACATAATAAAGATTAAGATTAGCTTCTTAATAAACCAGTGGTGTGTATTTTGGGAAAGGAATTGAGCCTGTAGAACATGTCTCCTTGGCAGGTCAAATTACTGAAGCTAGAGATAGGCTTCCTCCCAGGAATATCAATGCCTCAGAATGTTTCTCTGGAATAAAGTGGTTGGTAGCAGCTGATCCAACTGGTGGGAGGATGAAGCAAGGTAGTAGGGGCAAGGAGACCCCTCATGGCAGTGGTGAAATTCAATTTTTTTTACTACCGGTTCTGTGGGCATGGCTTAGTGGGCATGGCAGAGGAAGGATACTGTAAAATCCCCATTCCCTCCCCACTACTGGGGGAAGGATATTGCAAAATCTCCATTCCCACCCCACTCTGGGGCCAGCCAGAGCTGGTATTTGCTGAACTATTCAAAATTTCCGCTTTTAAGGTAATGAGGATGAAAATCTATTTGAAAATGTTATATTAAGATAGAAATAGGTTAATGTAATGAAGATGAAAATTTATAAGGGGGAGGGAGGGGTTCAAGTTTTATATACAAAGGAGGGTCTTTCCTTTTACCTGATATGAGTATACTGTGCGGAAGTCCGGGGGGAGGGGAGGGTTAGGGTGGGTTAGGGAGGTTGGGAAGTTTGGGGTGGGCTGAGGGGGGAAAAAAGGGGTGAAAATGTAATTGTAAAACTTTTGTAATAAAATTTAAAAAAAAAATTTCCGCTACCGGTTCTCCAGAACCTGCTGGATTTCACCCCTGCCTCATGGGAATGAGCAGACCCAAGGCATCCCATCCCACCCCTGTTTATGCATACCCCATTACGTACATGAAATAAGAACATTTATCAAGCGCAAAAAAGGAAGTCTGATCCTGCCATTGCTTTACCAAAACACTCTCTTTTTTTTAATGTTAAGCACTGTTGTGCATTTTTCCAACCACAGGCGCTTTCCCACTGCCAATCAGATAACTTACTTTAGAGTGGAAAAGAAATGTAAAAAAATTAAGGCAGAACATAAAAGGAATTGATCCTGAGATGACCTGTTGGTATATAAACAGATGGCATTTCATTACGTGGGAAATGAGATGCAGGGGGAGATGAGAGATGTGTGGGATAAGTGGACATGTGGAGAGTACAGCACACAGGATTTATTGGGGACTGAATCTCCAAAAGGAATCTGGGAGTTTTGTCTCTTTCAATCATAGCAAAGATATGAAATAGATTACCAAAAAAAAATTGGTTATTAAAACTCCAAATGGAGAAAGAATTAACTAGAAAGTTGGCTATGCAAGATCCTGCATTGGAGAGATGTTTCAATGAATGATGATGGCAAACTTAATGCACAGCAGTGTTGCTGTCATGCCCCCATCAGAGCCTGAATTGGCGGAGGAAGACGATCAGGAGCTGGAGCCGATGGAGATCAAGGGGGCAGCTTCATTGGCTTCAGAGGAATATGGGGAGGAGCAGGCCAAGTCAGCCCAAGGCCCTTCAGGATTGGGATGGCTTGTTAGCAGAAAGGAACAGGGGCAGGATGACCAAGAGAGCAAGCAGTGGACATGAGGAGCGACAGAGCTCAGGCGATGAGCAAGGACCGTCCCCTCCTGATCCCCGAGCACGGAGAGTGGAGAGAAGGCATAGGCCGACCTGATGACTCAGGAGGAGAGTGCCCCGCCCCTCTTCACAAGACACACCTGGGGACTGAGATTTAAGGAGTCGCTGTGGGGAGGGGCATTTATCAGGAACAAATGCTGAATTGGTAGAGTTTGGTGCTGGTTGTCAGCCTCCGACTTTACTGCTTTGGCTGCCATAAGAAACGGGTGGGAGAGAATTGGAAAGCGTGGGCGGGGGGGGGGGGAAGTGTGCTGGAGGATTTTGAAGAAACGAAACCTAATCTCCGAAGTAGCTATCGGATCAACCGTCATCACGTTCCTGATTGATGACGATGCCAAACGTGCTTCCACCTGACCTCTGGGAGACCTTTGGATTGGGTGATTGATGATGGACAGTGGGAGGGGATGCTTTCTATATGCAACTTTTGCGCCTATTGCTTTAGTTTCAGCTTTTCCTTGGTAGCGTTCATTTCATTTTCCAGTAAAAGTACATTACTCTATAAATAATGGAGTTTGGCTCATTCTTTCCTGGACTTTGAAGGAAGCACACCTGACACCGGTATAGACATTTCGAGTGCAGGACTGCTTGTTTCTTCCTTACTTGTGGACTCAGTACCTTGTTCCTGACTTCATGGACTCATTGTTTGTTCCTTGGTTCATGAACTCATATCCCTGTTCCTTTGTTTTGCTGGATTGGGTGCAGCCAGAGGCTGCCATGTGTGTGTGTGCATGCGCTTTGCTCTGGGACTTGCCAAGAACATGGGAGCGTTTGAGGAGAGATTTGGAGCATTAAAGGGGAGTTTGAACTCTCAGTTGGCTCTGTGACCTTTGTGCCTTGTCCTGGGTCATCACAGGTGCTGCTGCTGTAGCAGCTTATTTCAAATGTGAAATAAATGAACTGTTTGCTAAGAAAATCTGAAGAATAAAAAAGGCTATCATTTCCCAGAAATGCTTGTAAGCCATAGTTTAGTCGTACAGATTCTTTTGCCTTCACACTGTGAACAGTTCTACAGTAGGTACTTTTAAGCAAGCATTAGTTTTGCAAAATATTGCTAACTGGAGCAGGATGCACAATAGGGGCATGGGACTCAGCAAGAACTCCAATTTAAGATTTGAAAATGAGCTTCAAGGCAACAAAGTCAGTTCAAACTCATTTGAAATTTGAGGCTTGAAACTCCAAACATTTTAATTGTTAGCTAAATGGGGAAAGCACCAAAACATCTCTAGTGAGGATGAAAACAGGAGGGTAAGTCATACATTTCAGAGGACATTATGCTTGCAAAGTTTTAGCTGGATAGCTTCAAACATTTTACAGAAATAGAATTTTGAAATGTTGTCCTACAATTTTTTTTTAAAGGCAGAAGTAACAGGATTAAGGAGATAACAATCTAGCAGCTCCCCCCAAAATCCAGCAAACAGCCTAAATAGAAGTTATGCTGAACAAATGCAGGAGATGCCCCACCACAGTTTAGAAAAATAAAACTTTCAGAAACCAATTTACACAGTGTTTATTGGGACTTTGAGATGGAGAACATCTATTTGTAGCATCATTTGTAGCCATCATCATTATCATCATGTGGTCTGCTTGGAGCATTGCATGGACTTTGTAAGTTTTGCCTTTTTATCAAGCTGTATTTATCGCCTTCAATCTGAAATATTTGAAGATTTGATATTTAACATTAAACAGAGTTCTTTTATATATATTTATTTTGGTTAATAAAATTTGATTTTCTTTATATCTGATAAGATTGGTCTGTTTTTTAAAATAAAAAGGGTGAATTGTCAAGGCATACACTTCCAAGGTAATGGCTGGGAGATTGTTTGCTTGATTGATAGGATTTGTATGGCTGCCCGTTTTAGAGCATAACTCTGGGTAGTTCACTACAACAACAAAACCAAGAAACAATAAAACAATAACCATAAATATGACACTTCCATTATTCTGTTTGATTGCCTCCAACAAAACAATAGGCTCTCATTTCACCCTATCTTCCTTCTCCCATTCAGCACAAAGTAAAAATAGCATATCCAATCTTATACCCAACAGGAGGGAACCAATACAGTTGATTAAGTGTGTATCAATGGGCAGGTATGGCTTGAACTATCTGACTGGATCTATGATTGAGTTTTCCTGATGGGACTGAAGATAAATATATAGGAGAGATGGCCCCGAAGCTGGCAAATCCCATATTCTTAGGGGGCACTTGGAGGGCCCAGCATGATCACCAAGGTATTAGTCAGGTGCAGAGATGATTAATTAGCCTGGTTAGTCAGGCTTAATCCAGAAACCACCCCACCCCCAACAATACCATGTTCAATATTAAGTATACCACTTCAAACATTACCCAATAAGCCACTGGGGTAGGGGTGGGGACTTCCTCAAAGGTCAGCTTCAGGTGTTTAAAATGTGGAAAAGTGTTTTGTCTCAAGAAGTCAGCCTTTTCAGGTAGATCAGACCAGGAAACTGAATCCACAGGTTTGAGTGGAACTATGCTTGATAAAAGCAGCAGTAACATAATTTTGAATGCTTGACTGTATTTAACCTTTCCTCTCTTTTATACCCCAGGAAGTTAGGGCAGAACCAGTCTAAGTTTCTCACTATCTTTTTCTTCTTCTCTGGGTTTTAAATTGTCTTTTTCTTTTTGCATGGTTTCTCATGCAAAGAGAAACCATCTGTATGGGGGTCTACACCAAACAGGTTGTCCCAGGGGTGAAATATACTTACTTTCCCTACCGGTTCGGAAGTGCATGTGCCGCATGTTCGGAACTGCACGGATGCTCTGCGCATGAGTAATGATGACGGGTGGGTGGGTGGAGCCTCGCACTGCCGTCGCTACTGGTTCTCTGAACCACTCACCACCATCGCTACTGCTATAGCTGAACTGGTCTAAACCGGTAGCATTTCACCCTTGGGTTGTCCCCAAATGAAAACCAGGTCGAGTCCAACAGTCATGAGCTGGAAAAAGCTCCCAGTAAAGAGTTCCCATTCAGCATGGATGATTTTTTTATTTATTACTAAATGAGCAGATATGTTAGTAGATGGGCTTTGGGTATTGGCCTAGAGAAGCACAGGAGCCACAATCTCCAACCTCTGTTGAGGACCAACACTTGGTTAAGACTCCATGAGTGAAAATGTTTCTTGCCTAAAGCCAGCAAATACTGCTCTATTATCATCAAATTTATTTGCCACTCATCTCATCGTTCAGGGCAGGGGTGGGTTCCACCTATCTTTACTACCAGTTCACAAAGGGAAGCTTCTGCGCATGCGCAGATCAGCCATGATGATGTCCGGCTGGGTGGGCGGAGCCTCCCACCACCATTACTACCGCTTCACAAGAACCGGACTGAACCGGGAGCAACCCACCACTGGTTCAGGGTGACTCTGAGTGGCTAAATAGTTCAGTGGTAAGACTATAAAAGAAAATGGGAGTTGAGATGAATATGTATCAAAATTATTCAAAGAAAAATTAGAAGACAAATGGAAGACTTTCCCACCAGGAAAGAAAGAAGAATTGGTCAAGATGGATCTTCTGATCCTAATGGAACCTCTCTAATCTGATTTATCAATAGCCCCCCCCCGCCGCCCCCAGAAACAAGAGATGACAGATTCAGGTGATGTAGCTGGAGCAGTTCAAGTCTGGGCTCTAAGATAATCAATGAGGTAGAAAAGATAACTCAAGGAGTATTTAACAGTAACAGAGTTGGAAGGGATCTTGGAAGTCATCTAGTCCAACCCCCTGCTCACGCAGGAGACCTATACTAGGGATTCGAACCGCAGACCTTTCTGATCGACAAGCTCAGTGTCTTAGCCACTGAGTCACCTAGTCAGTAGAAGGTGGACCCACCTATTCCTATACAGATCTCTCAATTGCTTAAACCAGGGGTCCCCAATCTCTAGTCCATGGATGGCTCCGGTCTGCGGCATACCAGAAACTTGGCTATGCAAACAAGCAAAGTTCCATCCGTGGGATGCAGGCAGCACATAAAATCACGCCCCCTCCAGTCTGTGGCAAAACCTCTCTCCACAGAACCGGTCCCTGGTGCCCCAAAGGTTGGGGGCCGGTGGCTTAGACCCTGGAGTTTTTTGAGGGGGGGACACATGTAGTCACCTCAGCTCTGATTATGTACCCAGGGCTAGAGATATAAAAATAACCTTCCTGTGGATTTCCAGAGGGTAAATTTGTAACATACTTAACAGCAGATTCTTCATAGCATGGATGGTAGCAATAGCTATTTATCACAACATAAATGTACATAAAACCTTGGATAAAACTCTGTGCATTTGCCTGGAAAAGATCATGCGTCCAAAATAAAACATGTATGTTTGAATATGTCATGCAAAATAAAAAGCATTGGGGCGCTTGCACTTACAGAAACAATATAAGTTTCCAAAACAAAGCAAAATGCAAAATTTACACTATTTTTTTTTAAAAAAAAACTGGGCCAAATGAAACATTGAAGCTTCTGCATCTCTACTAAGCTGCTAATACTGGTACAATTGATGGACAATCTTAATGTGCTTATCTAGAAATCAATTCCACACACTATTTTTTTTTTCATTTTTTAATTGACTAAACTCTGGATATTCCAAATGCTGTTTTCATGACATACACAGAATCATTAAAACGGAGTTAATATAAAAGTTAAGCAAAGTTTAAATTGGAATTATATTTTGGGGGATGCTTTTCAATATCATCTACTTCAGTGGTGGGTTGCTCCTGGTTCGCCCCAGTTTGGGCGAACTAGTAGTGGCGGCGGCGGGAGGCTCCACCCACCCACCCAATCATTATCAAAAACTCTCTGTGCATATGCAGAAGTGCTGCATGCTCGCAAAGCGAGTGCGCCCAGCCGCGCACTACCGATAGTAGTGCCGGGATTTGAAAACCACTACTGATTTACTTCCATACTGCAAACTCATACTCCAAACTCAGAGGTGGGTTTCAGCAGGTTCTGACCAGTTCTGGAGAACCGGTAGTGGAAATTTTGAGTAGTTCGGAGAACCGGTAATAAAAATTCTGACTGACCCCACCCCCATCTATTCTCTCCCAAGTCCCAGCTGATCGGGAGAAAATGGGGATTTTGCAGTAACCTTCTCCTGGAGTGGGGTGGGAATGGAGATTTTACAGTATCCTTTCCCTGCCACGCCCACCATGCCACGCCCATCAAGCCATGCCATGCCCACCAGGCCATGTCCACAGAACCGGTAGTAAAATTTTTTGAAACCCACCACTGACTAAACTGGCATTTACAAGTTGCACAGCAGATCTGTCTTACACCAGGCTTTTAATATGATGAATAATTTTGAGGTTTCTTCTCCCTACTTCCGAGAAATTAGTTGCCCTGCAACAGGATAACATTACCAGCAGCAAATGCAATGCAGTTATTCCTGGGATCATAGTTGGTTTTGGCATCCTGACTGAAGCTGAGGTATGAATACGAGTATTTAATCTATTTTTGGTCCAATGTGGTGCTAAATGCCCATTTAAAATCCTGGTTTCAGAGTAAGGAGCATCTATGGAAGCTTAGAACACTTCTTTTTTTGTAGTCTCCGAAATGAAGTCATAATCTCGCTATTCATCAGCAGAGACCAAAGAGCAGAATAGCCTTACACATTTCTCAGGAGCAGCTTTGCCTTTGGTATTTTGACACTGAATGTTATTGGGTCACTAGTTGAAAGAAAGAAAAAAGGAAGGAAGGAAGGAAGGAAGGAAGGAAGGAAGGAAGGAAGGAAGGAAGGAGAGAGAGAGAAAGAAAGAGAAAGAAAGAAAGAAAGAAAGAAAGAAAGAAAGAAAGAAAGAAAGAAAGAAAGAAAGAAAGAAAGAAAGAATAAGGAATAGAATAGAATTCTTTATTGGCCAAGTGTGCTTGGACACAAAAGGAATTTGTCTTTGGTGCCTATGCTCTCAGTGTACATAAAAAGACAAGATGCACTCGTCAAGAATCATAAGGTACAAGACTTAATGATAGTCATAGGGTACAAATAAGCAATCAAATCATACTAGGAAACAATCAATATCACTACAAATTGTAAGGATACAGAAAAGAAAGGAAGGAAGGAAGGAAGGAAGGAAAGAAAGAAAGAAAGAAAGAAAGAAAGAAAGAAAGAAAGAAAGAAAGAAAGAGGAAGGTAAAGTGACATCTCAGTTCAGAGGGAACAGGGAAGAGGGAAGCAGGAAGAAAAACGGATCATTTATATATCTTAGATTACATCTGAGATTCAATCCATCAAAAGGGGGGAAACAAAAAGCCATTTCTCAATGTCACTGAATGTTCAGAGTTATTTGCATGGGGAATTAAAGCTATTGTTGTAGGCAGCTTAGTGCACATTAATCGGCCAAGAAGAAATGAAGAGTCAGCCCATCACCTAATGGGCTCCCTAGTAGGATGAACTAGCTGAAACTTAATGGGCTTGGTTGCTTGGTGGCTACAAGTTCAGGGGCCTGCAACCTTAAACACTCAAAGAGCCATTTGGACTTGTTTCCCACAAAAAAGAAAACACCGGGAGCCACAAAACCATTTCTGTGCCTGACTATTTCTTGAGCGGCCACAAAACTAGCAAATGTAGTTGAATTAAACGTTCTCTTTTTTTCTGAAACTTTTCTTTTCTGGATTTATCCATGGTTGGCCTAAATCAATGCCAGTGGGTGTCACACATTGGTGGTTGTGACACATATTTTGAGTGACAGGGAGCTGCAGCAGAGGGGTGAAAGAGCCACATGTGGCTCCAGAGCCGCAGGTTGCTGATCATTGGCTTATCCTAAAGAGGCTTAGCTAATGTGTGAACCAGAGTAATTCAACAAGCTATACTCTAACAAATTCTGGCTTAATGCTACAGATGCTGAATAGGCCCGACTTCTTCTTCCTCCTCCTTCTTCTCAGGGCTGTCTTAACAGCATTATGGGCCCTGGACAAAGCAGTGTACTGGGGCCTCTATGACAACTACTCACAGGAATAAAAATGTAAATGGTCGATAAAATTAAACATATATTTGCATGTTAGTATTAATAAAAAAAGTGCAGTAAAATGTAATAAATATGTTGCTGTATTTATATGATATAAGGTGCATTGAAGGGTTACCAGATTACACAGATCAGTATGGGGCCCCTATGCTTGTGGGGTCCATGGGCAAGTGCCCATCTGGCCCAGGCATTAAGACAACCCTGCTTCTCCTGGAGGATAGTTTTTAAAAATTCCTTGCTATGAACTTCCAAGTCATAATTTGTCATCTGGGGACAAATCAATTAGTTTTACATGGGTTTGTCCAAAATCAATTTGTTGTTGCAGTATCCTGGCTCATTAGGTAGAATCAACCACAATTCCTAGTTTAATTTTTTTAAAAAAAATCAACTGAGATCAGCTGGAAATGGAAGAGACCCATTGCTGGAAATCTCAACATCTCTCTCAAGCCCTTCCTGATTGAATTACTCCTTTCCAAGAGACAGGCAACTTGAAGTCTAAATACAGGTGCTCCTCGACTTACAGCCACAACTGAACCCAAAATTTCTGTTTTTAAGTAAGACATTCATTAAGTGAATTTTGATCCATTTTACGACCTTTCTTCCCTCAGGTGTTAAGTGAATCACTGCAGTTAATAAGCTAGTAACCCAGCTATTAAGTGAATCTGGCTTCCCCATCGACTTTGCTTGTCAGAAGGTCACAAAAGGGGATCACATGACCAGCAACGGTCATAAATATGTATCAGTTGCCAAGCATCTGAATCTTGATCACGTGATCGTGGGGATGCTGCAAAGGTCATGAGCAGGGGTGGGTTCTACTTACCTTTACTACCGGTTTGCAGCAGGGCCGCGCACGCGCTCTTCTGCACAAGAGCAGAAGCTTTTGCGCATGAGCAGAAGCGTTTTGATGACGTCGGGGTCAGTGGGTGGAGCCTCCCGCCAGTTTTATTACCAGTTCTACAGAACCGGTGTGAACGGGGGGCAACCCACCACTGGTTGTGAGTGTGAAAAAAACAGCCGTAAGTCACATTTTTCAGTGCTGTTGTAACTTCGAACAGTCACTAAATGAACTGTTGTAAGTCAAGGACTACCTATACTGATTTTTTTATATGTTCCCACGAACCCTAGTATATAGTGGTCAATGCCTGGAATGCTCTACCTGACGCCATCCTCAAACCCTCACAGCTTCAACCTTAAACTGTCTACCGTGGACCTCACCCCATTCCTAAGAGGTCCGTAAACGGGGCGTGCATAAGTGCACCAGCATGCCTATCATCCCTGTCCTACTGTCCCCATTTATTTGTATTCATTTCCTGTGTTCATGTCCACGTTTATACTTATACCTGTTATCTTGCACATGTTTGACGAACTAAATAAAATAAATAAAAATATAACTTTTGAAAACTACCGACGAAGGAAAAGAGGACATCTTTGAGCCCCTCTAAAATCCAGGGGCTCTAAGTCTTCTTACTGCAGTTCAAACAGCCCCCACGTCACATGACCTGCTTTCTGAGAATCAGCTTAAAGAAATGACTTCTAATAAGTTCAGCGTGAACAATGCAGGAATAATAAGATGCCCGTTGAGTCTGCTTTACCTTGAGAAGAAAGACGGCAGTGGGGGTGGGGGGAGATAGGATAGCACTCTTCAAACATTTGAAAGGATGTCACAGAGAAGAAGGTCAAGACCTCCCTTTCCAGAGTTCAGGACTAATGGGTTTCAGATATAGGAAGGCCAATTAGAAAAAGCTTCCTAAGAGCCAAATTTGTCAGTGAAACTAATTACCAAAAGATCGTGGGTTCTCTCCTTTGTTGCAGATGTTCAGGCACAGCCATATGTGTGAGATGTTTTAATTTGGCTTTCTGAACAGAGCAGGCGATAACCTATGTTGCTCCTTCCAAATCTGTTTTCCCCACCGTGTCTAAAAACAATGGCTGAAGCTCATATCTTGAAGGTGGAAACTAAGAATAAGATTATTTTTCACACCTTAAAAAGTACCAGACCAAGGCTCCTTCTGTGTGCTGGTCTAATTAGAACGATTAGATGGGTTTCGTTGGGTAAGTGATATATAGCCTAGCTCCTATGTGTTGCTCTGAATCCTGCCTGATTGGCTCTGCTAAAATTCAGGGTGGAAGGGGGAGAGAGTCACCGCTTAGAAACTATTTCTATTTTTGTTGTTGTTAGTTGAGAAGTCATGTCCGACCCATCACAACTCCATGGACAACATTCCTCCAGGCCTTCCTGTCCTCTACCATCCTCTGGAGTCCATTTAAGCTCTCGCCAACTGCTTCAGTGACTCCATCCAGCCACCTCATTCTCTGTCGTCCCCTTCTTTTTTTACCCTCAGTCTTTCCCAGCATTAGGCTCTTCTCCAGTGAGTCCTTCCTTCTCATTAGGTGGCCAAAGTATTTGAGTTTCATCTATTTTTGTAGTTCTCTTCAATTTGTTTTACCTCTAAGTTTCTGAAGATCTTGATGCGCTCCTGATACAGCCATGTTTTTCAGACATTGTTGATACAATGTTATAAAGTAGTGTAGGAAGTTAGCACCCACCCCTTTCCTAGAAGAATGAAATATTTTAGGAAATATTAAAAAGGAAGAATATATTTCCCTGGATGAGAAATGGAGAAACATGTTTTAAAGACAAAGCAGCTCCCACCTTCCTGCCTCCCCCACTTTTGTCAATGGGCCAGAGGCAGAAACCCAATCCTTTGTCAAAGGATCATCATCTGCAGCACAATAGGACCCATCTAGCAACAGAAACTCACCACATGGCACCTGGGGAGATTACATCAGCCAGCAAGGCCAGCTAAGACCCCCACCCCCTGGGAGTCTGACAACCAATCAGGATACTCTTTCGGGGCCCCAGGAAGTTCAGAGCCAGAGAGGGCATAAAACCCGGGGACTCACAGCATCTCGGCACTTTTCTGTTCAGGAATTCAAACCATGTGATCCTGTCCACCATTAAACCATCTTTCCAAGCAGCCTCCATGTTTCCAGTGTCTTTTCCCCCACTTGGAGCTGAAGCCAGAAGGATATCTCTTCCTACAGTAGAGTAGAAATGGATGGAAGCATTAGATATATAGAGACTACAGGTCCCGCCCCCCGCCTCCCCCGGCCAGGTATGTATTCAAAATAAATGTAAATGGATTTAGGGAAAATTTGAGAATTGAAAATTATGGAGGTTGTGAGAAAGGGAGTGTCCTCTTTTGCCCTTCACCACAAAAGGTTACTAATTTCCAGTTATGAAGAACAAAAAAAAAAAAACAGAAGGAAAAGTTGAGTACAGTAGTCTCTAGCAGCGCCCAAAAGTAAGCTACCGTATTTCTGCTGTAAAACTCTGAATTACCATCAGATGGCAGCATGTTGCCTCTTTCCTGCCATCCAGTATTAGTTAAACTATCAGTCATTCTTCAAAAACAAGTTATACAACAAACACCAACCATTTCGTTTCCAGGAAGAATTCTTGTACAAACTGAGTGCTCCCCCACCCCCCCTTCTTTTCCAAATCCCAACAATTATAGCTTTTCATGGTAAATATCACATCACTTCAACCTACAAAGTCCTGAAAATGATATTACACAAAATCAATATCTCTGCCAAATACAATATGAAAATGAACATTTCATTCTGTGTTGATTAAATTTCCCTCTATTGCCAGAACTTTATATCTTTCCTTAAGCCTTTCCTTTGAAAGGTGATCTCCGGTCCAACAGAAAAAAATATTACTAGATATGCAGAATCTGGCTCTGGACCCAAGGCTGAAGACCATTGAGAAGAGTGGCTATCGTTCATTTCAGACGGAAAACAGTGTGCTCTTTTTGGCACCATTTGTCTTTCTGTGGACCACAAAATGGGGTCTAAATTTCCTACTGTAAAACTCAAATAGTTTTCCCAGGGTAAAAATCAGTAGGATATACGAATGGAGTTGCTGATTCCAGATTGAACAACGATTGTTTATAACTGCTGTGGATCACCCACAAAATTAGGTATTTATAAATCAGACTGACTTTTCAAAAATCAACATCCTTGTTAGTATGGATAACTCTGCTGGCATTAGGGACTGGGCCTTTGTTGCAAATACTTTCCTTTAAAATACGCTAAAGCTCTTTTCATGTAAGAAACTAATCTGATTTTATTTTTCCAGACTGCTCATGCTATTATTACTATTGGTGTAGCTGCTACTGCTGCTTTTATCCTACAGCTGTTGTTAATAATAAATCTATTTGGAATTAAGCTTGGGCTATGTGCAAAAATCCAGACAACCACTAGATGTTAGCAAAGGTGGGTGGGGCATTGTGTACATGAATATTTGCTCAGTGTTTGGGCTAGAATCCTTCCCAAGTCCAAATGGGAGATCCCACAGAAGGTTATGGAGAATAATAGGGCTAAGATCCTGTGGGACTTCCAGGTCCAAATAACCAGGCAACTACTACTGGTAGCCAATCAAACATCATGGTAGTAGACCCAGACCAGAAAACAGCAGTGGTGATAGATGTAGTGGTGCCAAGTGATAGTAACATCAAGAAGAAGGACTATAAAAGGCTGGAGAAATATCAGGGCCTAAAGTAGGAATTTGAACGATGGGCCATCAGACCAGAATGGTACTTAATTGGCATAAGTGCCACTAATGTTAAACCCAAGCTCCCAAACAACACAATGAAATCTAAAATGAGTCTAAGCCTTTATTTGCTTACACTTAATGGACAGAATCTTGCCAAAGTAAAGCCATAACGTTCTACCATGATAGATACATCCTGAAGCTTTTTTTTCCCCTCTCCCCCATGCAATTTGGGACTGAGCAGTCTCTTAATTTGGGCTTCTCTCTGAAATATACTGTCTTCTCCCTGGGAAAGCGCTGTGCTGCCAAGACTCCCCTCCATGCTTCTCTGGGTGCACATTTCATCACAACTAGTGCCACTGAACAAGAATGTGACACATTATCCATAAATACCATAAATCTGATATCTGAAGAAGGCCCCCCTGTGCCCAAATGCAGCTCTCATCTTCTCATTTGCCTTTTGTTGTATTTTGTGGGAACCAATGTTTAACTCGGAAAGTAGGGCTCACTATCGTACTTATGCTTCACACACTGCGCCAAGTACAATTTCCATGTGTTTGAACATCCACAGTTCTCTTGTGACACTAGGCAGTAGTTTCATCCAGGGTCGTCTTAACAGCATTATGGGCCCCGGGCAAAGCAATGTACTGGGGCCCCCTATGACAACTACTCACAGGAATAAAAATGTAAATGGTTGATAAAATTAAACATATATTTATTTTATTGGCAATTCCAACAAAATCGGTGTTGAAAACACAATAAGACTCAGTAAGCCATACAGTTGCTGTATTTATATGATACAAGGTGCACTGAGGGGTTAACCTATACAGATAAGTATGGGGCCCCTATGCTCGTGGGGCCCACGAGCAAGTGCCCACCAGGCCTACGCGTTAAGACAGCTCTATAATTCATCACTATCAAGCATCAGCTCAGTCATCTTGCAGTTCTGCCTTTGCTGAGGGAGAACTACACAATTTCAAATTTACTTAGTGGCAGAATCATTGCTTGGCTTTAGTCCCCACAAAATGCCAAGCCATAATCTGGATTGTTTTTGTTGAGTTGTTTTTAATTTATCAGACTAGGCAAAAGCACCCATTATATTTTAAGGCTAACTTGCAAACCAAACTACTATACTTGCTTAATAAACCATAATTTGAAACCATGTTTAATGTTGTGGGTGATCCCAGCTATGCACCATCTACCATCGTGATGCCATCATGCTCATTATATCTACCATAGCTTCTGTTGGGCTGCAGTAAGGGGCTCAGGAGATAGTGACCATAAAGAAAGTAGAGAGAGTAACTGTCGGTGACACCAAAAATTATATTTTGGATACAGTGAGAGAGATACTCCTTAAAAATGCTCATTTGGACTGCTTCCACATTTTCAATTGGGGGAAAAAAAAATCAGAGTCACTTTATAGTATTCTAACATGAGTTGGAATGTGAAGCATAAATTCCAAATATTATTGAATTTTGGGCCTTCCACAGTTGGGCCTACCATTTTTGAGAGCTGTTTTTGCCGCGGTTGCATAACTTGCATACTTCTTAATTATGTTCTTGTGACACTTTGTGAGACCTTGCTTTGAGACCTGTCTCAGAACTGAGAACTATCAAATGGAGCAACTGGAATAAATACTGGTAGGAAGTGTAGTAAATATTCTACTCTGAAATTTCTCTCACTGCTTCATAGGGTGAGCCTGAATATTAATTAATATTAGGTGGATAATTAAGACCCATAATTTTGTTTCAATGGGGTTACCATGTCTGGAATGTAAAAATCTGGGTGGTTGCTAGATGGAAGCAAAGAAAGTAAGAAAATTTAAGATTTTTATATTCCAAATACTGTGAAATTAATTTAATATATTTCATTGTAATCAGCCTCAAAGAACCCTTTTAAAACTTTGCTCCAATTGGTCGCTCATTTTATTCTGATAATTTGCTTAATGGTGTGAAGTGCCTCAAAGACCCTTTCAAGCATGGTCTATATTCTGTTTTATCAGTAAATAAATAGGGGTTGAGTCTTTTATTCTCCAAAATAGAACTGTTGTTGTTCAATGCTAAATTGTGTCTCACTCTTCATGACCCATGGACCATAGCATGTTAGGCCCTCCTGTCCTCCACTGTCTCCTGGAGGTTTTAGCCTTTTGGTACCATGGGGGTGTTTTTTGGCAAGGATACTGGAATGGGTTGTGCTGTGGCCTGTCAGCCACCAGCCCATCCAGCAGCCAAATGAGAGGAGGAGGCGGCGTGGGAGTCAAGGTCAGTATCAGGACAACTTGGGAGCTCCGAGGAGGAAGAGTGAACGGAGCTGGAGAGAGAGAGGGGGGGGGGAGGGAGGGAGGGAGGCGGAGCCTGGACCATCCGTCAGCCCTCAGATGGAGAGTCAACAGTCCCCAGGTCTGGAGGTGGTTGATGAAGAAGAGGAAGAACAGCTGGGTCCAGTGCCTGATGTGCGACTGCACAGAAGGTAGAGAAGAGGAAAGCAGTGGAAAGCTGTGGGCCAATCCTGGGGAAGGAAGAACCACCGCTACTAGTAGGCCCCACCCTAGCTCTGCAGATAAAAGGCAGGGAGTGGAGATGAATAGATGTGGCAGACAACTATTCATCTTCCAGCTAGCCGGACTTGTTAGCCTGCAAGATAAACTTTTTGCCGGAGCTGCCGGCATTCCTAATAAAGGAATCTTTTGAGTTCATGTCAGAAGGTTTGTAGTGTTTGGGGGAGCTGGGTCAGAACAGGTTGCCATTTCCTTCTCCAATGGACCATGTTTTGTCAGAACTTTCCACAGCCATAGCATAGTTCATTGCTTCATTGAGCTGTGCAAGCCCCTTCATACAACAAGGCAGTAATCCATGATGGGCCACTAAAAAAGAATATTTATGGCCTTACACATGTTTTTCAGTCTTATGGTCTCTCCATAAGAAGTGTTGAGAAAGTATTCATGAATGCAAATCATACTGCCAGAAATGAATCCGACTTTGCCAGTCTTAATTTACTTCGATGTAAGTCACAAATAAAAGCTATTTGGCTTCCAATCTGAAGCTATGGATGGGTAAGTCTCAGTATTGCCCAATAAGATGTGCAACTAAAACATGGAATTGCAAAAAAATGAGAAAAAAAATACCAAAGGTAAGCGGAAGACGGAACAGTTCCTTTTGATAGTTATTTCTTACAAATATTTGTTTTTCTTCTTGGTTATGTTTGCTTCAGGCATGGAATGACTAGCTAATTTATCCAGGGGCAGCCCCTTTTAATAAATAAACAGTATCATGGAACCAGATCTTCCAAAGGAACAGCTACAGTACATTGCATCACGCTCTATGTGGCACTGACAAATTCTTATTTAATTAGCAGAATTAACCTTTCGTATCACTCAAGGAAAGTTGAAATATTTCCTCCAAACTGAATCAAGGAGTATTTGTAAATTTATTTATGATGGAGAACAAGAAAAACCCACAAAGTTAATTGCACGCTGAAAGCACAAGTGGAGGCAAAGATGGGAGGGTGTTACAGGAAGAGTATCCTATTTGAAGAAGAGCCATTTCTGCTAACCCAGCACTAATGATGTGCCATATGTTCTTTGTGTATCCAGTTTTTACACTAGAAAATACTTTTTAGAAGCAGACATGAAGACATTTACCCATAAGATTTTGGTATGCAAACTCTGGCACATTATTTTGCATGTTCCTTTTCGGAATACGATTCAGAGTACAGATCTGGATGGGGAGGAACAGGCTTAGGCTCAGCCCATCCAAGACCGAGTGGCTGTGGTTTCCGACGTCCCGATATAGTCAGTTGACGCCATCGCTGACTATTGGGGGCGAATCGCTGGCCCCCACGGAGAGGGCTCGCAACTTGGGCGTCCTCCTGGACTCATGGCTGTCTTTAGAAGAGCACTTGACGGCCCTGACCGGGAGGATCTTTCATCAGGTTCGCCTGATTCACCAGTTGCGTCCCTTTCTGGATCGGGGCTCCCTACACACAGTCACTTATGCCCTCGTTACCTCCCGCCTGGACTATTGTAACGCTTTCTACATGGGGCTCCCCTTGAGGAGCACCCAGAGGCTCCAACTGGCGCAGAGTGCGGCCGCGCGGGTGGTTATGGGAGCAACATGGTGCTCCCTTGTGACACCTCTCCTGCGCGAGCTGCACTGGCTCCCGGTGGTCTTCCGGGTGCGCTTCAAGGTTTTGGTTACCAACTTTAGAGCGCTCCATGGCTTAGGACCTGGCTACTTACAGGACCGCCTACTACCACAAACAGCCTCCCACCGGCTGGTATGCTCTCATAGAGAGGGGCTCCTCCAGGTGCCGTCAGCCAAACAATGTCGACTGGCGGCCCCTAGAGGGAGGGCCTTCTCTGTGGGGGCACCTACTATCTGGAACAAGCTCCCCCCGGAGATATGGAGGATCCCGGATCTGCGCACTTTCCACCGTGCTTTGAAGACACTCCTATTCCAGCAGGCCGGCCTGGCCTAATTTTTTCCCCTTCTTTTAAATTTTTAAACTCAAATTTTAATTCATTTTAAATTATTGGGAGTTTTAAATTGTCTTGGGCAAAAATTATTTAATTGGGTTTTAATCATGTTTTAACTTTTGTATTTATGTGTTTTATTTCGTGCCTGTTCACCGCCCTGAGTCCTTCGGGAGTAGGGCGGTATACAAATTTAATAAAATGAAATGAAATGAAAAATGAAATGAATTTACAGCATGTTTCAAATGATGCAAGCAAAATTGTTAAGCACACATATTGCTGGATGACATTTAACGGAATGACGAAAACCATATCCCTGCTGATTCCCCAAGTTGATGATGCAAGGGGAATATGTGCAACCAGGCAACAGCATTGGTATCATGCTGTAATGGCATCAAAATATCAATGGATGTCATGAGATCACAACGCCAAACACCGCATCTTATTATGTCATGACGTCCATATGTTGTAGCATTCTCATAACCCTAATCCGCATCTGTCCTAATTTAATCCATCTTCTCTCTTTCCCTGCCCTTCCAGCAGACACCTATGAAACCAAATCTCCATGATTGGATATTAGAAATGTCACTCAAAGCATGGTAACATGGGACACCTCCTACTTTACAACCTGGAGTGAAGAAGGACTTGGGACAGCAATTTGGGAAGTGTTTAGCATTTTACTTTGTCAGGACATCAGCAAATTTCCTCAGTAAACCTAGGATACAACTTACAATATACAGTATAGTGCAAAGGATTTAATTTTTTTTAGAACAAATACATAATCCCAATTAAGGACAAATAGATTTCTATCCATCTCAAGCTTCAATCTTGCCCTTTCACTCTGCTTTTCACAATTTCTGGAGAAGATGAGGGGAAAAAACTGGCAATAATGCAGCTTTTCCTTACTTCGTTATCTATAGCAAATCAGAACATGACTCATCTGTAAGGACCTTGAAATACTGCAGGGATGGTATGGATTTGTCAAAAAAAAAAAACTTTCCAAATTGTCCTTATCTTCACTTTAGATTAGTAACTGCTTTATTTGATGCTGGGAATCGTGTGTATGCAATCTAACTTGATTTAATGATTTGACTTGATTTAATTTAATTTAATTTTCACAAAATGCCCCATGATATTCTAGTTAAGTGACATGTCCTATGTGGCATGGCAATGAAATGAATAGATAACTAGATAGAAAACTGTAGCTACAGAATTCCACATCAAGCTAGATTGAGGCATTGAATATGATAACATGTCCTGAAGATGGCACATTTTTATCAAAGATCTGCATGATTTGGATGGAAAGAGGGAGAAAATCAGGGGTGGGTTCCACTTACCTTTACTACTGGTTCGCAGTGGGAGCGCACACACTTCTGCACATGCGCAGATCATCCACGATGATGTCGTGGCAGGTGGGTGGAGCCTCCCGCCAGGTTTTACTACCATTTCTATAGAACCGGACCGAACCAGGAGCAACCCACCACTGGAGAAAGTGTACATCACATTTGCAAATGACGTGGAGTTGTCAATAACTTTGATAGATCAGAGCAGTGTGGGCTGAAACAGAATGAAATTTCACAGAGTTAAAATGCAAAGCTCTTGACTTAGGAAGCAAAAACAAATGTGCAGATAGAGGATGAGGTCATGAATCACTTTTAATCTTTATGACTTGGTAAAGTACCAAGTACTTGGTACTTTTGAAAAAATATCTTGGTGGTCTGCCAACATTAGCCAACCATGTGATGTATGTAGTTGCAAAATAGGCACATGGAATTTTAAATTGCATCAACAGAAGAGCCCTTCTCAATTCGCTGGAAGCAATCGTTCCATTTTATTCAGCAATTTCATTTGCTCAGATCACAGGTTTCTTAATTTATAGGCTGAGTTCTGAGCACCGCACTTTGAATATGGTCGGTGAATGGCGAGCAATGGTCTAAGTAAGAGCCCTAGACTGAATCACAAGTATAGCATTTTAGCAGCAATCAGCCAACAGTGAATCGTTGCATTGATTCCTTTGTTCATCTGAATTACACAATGTTTTTCTCAAGATAACAGCATTACTAAACTGTCCTCGATTTCTCATTTGTTTCCAAGGGGTGAATTACAAGTTGGAAACAATCTACTTCAGAATGTTATCAATTCCTAGGAACTGTGAACTTCGCAGGAATAATATTATAGCGAACAGGTAACAGGATCAGGTGTTACGTCTCCGGATCTGGTTATAATTTAGGTCAGTCAACCAAGATTAGGACAATGGTTTCAGGTCTCGTTCTTTAGCTGTATGACATTAAATATGGCTTTATAATCAGGCCACCAAAATATTCAGCGGCAAACTCTCAGAAAGGGTTTTTTAATTCCACCATTTCTCCTAGACCCCCACAAGTTCTTTATCTTTTTTTCTAAGTCAAAGTATTAGCTCAATTTCTATCGACATCTTTTCCGTGACGTTCTGCCAAGTCTTGCTATACCATATTTAAATAAAAAGAAATGCCCTAACCCCACCCCCCAATAGCATAGTTACATAAAACTTTCTGTCCTGAGTATTTTTATTTCCTGGAAACATTTGTAATAATTATACCTAGTTGGCAAACAAGTTTAAGATTAAGTGAATATGTTTCCAATAGAGATTGGCAAAACATTTGTCAAAGCAGCTAGATTAGGTAGTGCTAAAAGTCAAGTACAGACTGTGGGATAATGAACACCCTGGATATTTAATTTACTATACTCTGTAACATCAGCAATATCTCCGTATTCAAGAGCCTCAGAGGTTTGATTAGAGGATATTCAGGCAGAAGCAAAGAGTAGCTGGTGGTGTTTTCTCTTAAGAGACTATTTGGTGATTTATCATCAGTCTGTATTTCAGTCTCTGGGCAAAGTGCCATAGATTGCAGGTCAGGGCTATTGAGGCTCCCTCTGCACATATATATTTATTATATTTATATATAATAATTAGGAGAATGACCTATAGTAAATTATGTTAAGACTAGCTGTCAGTTATAAATTGGGGAGAAAAGGCTCACAAGCAGAAGACATCCGAGATCTGAATGAATGAAATAGCCTTATTAAATACTTTGTTCGTTACATACAGTAGTTTTGTGTTCCCTTTAGTTGTTTGAGCAGCGTATAAACTACTGTATGTAAAGAACAAAGTATTTAATAAGGCTGTTTAAGTCATTCAGATCTTGGATGTCTTCTGCATGTGTTCCCTTTATTTTTTTGAGCAGTATTTATATAATTATATATCTTGAGTGAGCCTTTCCACCCACCCCCAATTTATAACTGCCAGCTAGTCTTTACATGCTCTCTTTTAGATTTACTATAGGCCATTCTCCTAATTATTTATTGGAAGCAGGAAACAATGCAGTTTTGCCCTAATAGAATGCTTTTTCCAGGGAAGGACTTCATACAATATGTGGCTCCAACAGGGCCCAAAAAAAGTCTCATCTCCACACAACCCTTCAAATACAGTGGGGCTCTGTTGGCTGCTGCAATGATGGAGAGTGTTTCCTTGGCAGCTCTGGTTCCAGTCCTGACAGCTAGCTTGAATTATCTCAAGCTTTCCAGCCAAGAGATAAGGAACTGGGTGATTTAGCCCCTTTCCCTCAGCTGTTCAGAAGTACTTTCCACTAAATCAGAATCCTGGAGAAAAAAAAATAATTAACCAATGGTTTAGCACTTGAGAGAAACATTGGGAGGAAGCAGAGGTATGGAAGAGATCATTTTTAGAAGAGATACAGTCAATCCAGTTAAAAACATGAATATCTTCTCAGGGGAAGCTGGGAGGAGGGTAGGAGGTAGGGGAAGGGTCTGCTGTCTCGATACTGGACATGACCAGGAAGAAAGAGACAAAAACCAAAAAGAGGAGGAGGAGAAAAAGAAATGTATATTTACATAACATTCATCCATGCTGATACATACCTGCATATTTAGAAATATGCTATATACCCATGATGGCGAACCTATAACATGCGTGCCATAGGTGGCACACAGAGCTCTCTCTGCGGGCATGCCAGCCATCACCTGAGCCCAGCTCCACCGCACATGCGCACGTGCCGCACGCCAGCCAGCTGATCTTGGGGTCTCTGCCACGTATGCGCGAGCGGCGGGGCACATGGGGACGTGCGCGTATGTATGGGGAGGAGGCGGGGTGCATGCACAGGGCACTTGCATTGCATTTTTGGGGTTCATATGTGTGCCCAATTTTGGGCCTGGAAGGCCTCCTGCATCAACCTGTAAGCCAAAATGGGGCCTGAGGGCGCCACGCAAGGCCCCCCCACACCCCGTTTTGGGCCTGGAAAGCCTCCTGAACCAATCTGGAAGCCAAAAATTGCAGAGGGGGGTGGAGCGTATGGACGGGGGATGCGTGTGCATGAGCTGGGGGTGGGGCGCATGCACAGGGGCGCTCGAATTGCATTTTGGGGTTGCGTGTGCATGTTTTGTTTTTCAACACCAAAAAGATTCACTGTCGCTGCTATATACTATTTTTTAAAAAATATTTTTAAAGTAAAGACTGATTCCTGGTGATTTCATGGAAATACTTCAGCTATTTTTTGGGGGGGCGGGGGGCAAATACACAAAAGTAGTTTGCTATTTCTGTCTTACAGAAAAGATTTTCAGGCTAGCCTACAGTTCAGGGAATTCTTGAAAACAGTCCAAGTCTGCTTAATGTCTAAGCCCAGCTAAGTTAAAAGAGGCGCTGCGGCTTGATGAGGCCTATCTCCTTCTTGTGTCACTCATGTGGGCCTCCTTGGTCCTGCCTTGCAGATGCTTATTGCTGACAGGAAATGTTGTAATTGAGTGAATGATGGGTGTTGTGGCCCCGCCCTCTGAGCCTGTCCCATCGGAGGAAGAAAGCTCCGAGCATGAGGAAGAGGAGTCAGCCAGGCCTCCCTCTCCAGGCCCCTCCCCTCTGGCATTGTCTCAAGTGCCGGCCGAGGGAGAGGAGATAGCTGATTTGGATCAGAGTGATAATGAAACATCATTCCTGGACGCACGCCTCCGAAGGCGTGATAAACGTTTGCAGCAGCTTAGGAGGCGTGCTAGGGCTTAGAACTGAGTCACTGGACCACACCCCAGAGACTATATAATAGAGGGTGGTGGTCAAGGATCTTTGTGACGAACAAAGTAAACCTTGGATAGTCACTAAAGCCTCGTCCGGAACTGCTGGGAGGAATATTATTTCTGCTTGGACTTTTGTGAACGTTCGTATCTTAGCTTTCTGTTTCTGGAAATAAAGTCCCTTGGCAGACGGTGTGTCTATCGCTGCCAAGTGGGAGATAAGAACTGGGTGCGTTCCAAAGTGTTTCCTTAACCCTCGGCTGGCTGTGTTTGTGTGTGTGTGTGGGGACGGGGACAGATCAGATGGGCTGGGGATCTTTTTCTACAATAAATGGACAAAAAGGTGATGGTTTGGAGGAAACACCTTTTAAAAGGAGACTATACACCTTCAGACCAAGTTCTTCTATAGCAGCGGTCACCAACTGGTGGTCCGTGGACCATTCGTGGTCCATGAGAAAATTTTGGTGGTCCGAAGAAAAAAATATTTGTATTTTTTATATTACACTAAATCAGGGGTCCTTAAATTACAGCCCCTGGGCCGGATACATGCAATGAACGCTTGTGTTGCTGTAGAGGGTCTCTCCCTTCAGGGTCTTTTTGTGTGGGTCGGAGGGGGGGGAGAAATTCTGTCTTGGGGTCTACTTCAGCGTCCTGGTGCAGGGCTTTGGGCGAAGGCTGAAGGGAAGTGCCGCTGGTGGCGAAGAGCCAGAGGGCCTTGTTCCAGTGGGACTGCCTCATGGCCTGGAACTGGCTGACCATCTCAGCCCACTGAGACTTCAGGCACCTGTACCTGGCCTTGCACTCCTGGAGGTCTTCCCTCTGCTTGGAAAACCTATGCTCATAGTCCTCAGTGAGGTGCTTCTGCTGAGCCTCCTTCTCGGTCAGATCCAATTTGAACTGAGCTGTTTTGCCAACTCTTTCTCATGGTAGCTCCACCATGCTGGAAACTCCAGCAACTGTTTCCTGTTGGGGCCCTAAGGAGCCCAGGCAGGCAGGCGATGAGTGGGTGGGAGGGGAGGGGCAAGTAGAGGCTGGTGAGGCACCTCTTGACATGAGTGACATCGAGTTGGGAATGCCCATCCAGTCACATGACCAACTAGCCACACCCACCCAGCCAGTCATTAGGCAGATCATATTAGTGGTCTGAAGAATTTAAAATTATGAATTTAGTGGTCCCTGAGGTCTGAAAGGTTGGTGACCGCTGTTCTATAGTATAGGAACAACTATGGAGAAGGACAGTCATTGGACCCACTTCTTAACTTCAGGTAGGGTGGAAACCTTTTGTATACCCTCCTGCAGGCATGTGAGCCTCACTGTTGGATTTTAAACATAATGATTAGCATTTTAAATTAGACTCAAAAACTAATTAAGACCAAGGCAGCAACTGCAGCAGAGTTGTGAGATGGCTGGATCTGCTACCTTCAATTAGTGGACAGGTCACTGTGCTCTGGAACAGCTGAAGTTCCCAGATCCTAGCAGTGGTGGGATTCAACATTTTTTACTACCGGTTCTGTGAGCGTGGCTTGGTGGGCGTGGCCAGATGGGCATGGCCGGGGAAGGATACTGCAAAATCCTCATTTCCTCCCGATCAGCTGGGATTCGGGAGGCAGAGAATAGATGGGGGCGGGGCCAGTCAGAGGTAGTATTTACCGGTTTTCCGAACTACTCAAAATTTCTGCTACCGGTTCTCCAGAACTGGTCAGAACCTGCTGAAACCTACCTCTCAATCCTAGGCCACAGCCCTGCAAGCTACAAGGTGTCTAAGGCATACGTCACTTTAATCAGGGCTTCCCAATCCAGGTTAGCTCACAAATGATAGACCAGTCAGGCCTGGGCCAAGATTCCCCCTAGCCACAAGTTCTACCATTGCTCCAGCAGAAGCTATCAGTCCAGGAGGCCCTTCTCTGACTGTGGACCTTAAAGGGATGGAAAAGGCCTGCTATGAGTTTGCTCTTGCTAAGAACATATGATAATAAGGAATGTAAAAGGCTTATGTTTACAGCTTCCTTGCTTTTCCCTTTGTGGAACAATAAAACTAATAAATTATATATTAACCAACCGAAGGGCTATTCTGGGTGAATTGTAAATTTAATAAATGAAATATCCAGTGTTTCTTTTCATCCAAACCAGGAAACTATTGTTACCAGATTCAGAAGAAGCCTAAGTCTTGACTAATTTCAAACCATATATAATAATCCAGATACAACTTTTACAAAAACCCATGTGTACTTCTTGAAAACATTCACTTCCCAAATGTGTCCAGAAGAATCAAAGCAAAGACAGGTAAATGTATCTTGATGGTTTTATTGAAAAATCAAGTTGGGCTCACAAAGAAGAGCAAGAAAATGGTATTTTCATCTGCTTTTCATATGACACTGAAAATATGCCAAATTTTGTTTGAAATGAAGTGTAAAAGAGAAGAATGAACTGGCCCCATAGAACTGTAAAATTCACTGCTGAACACTTCAAAAACTTTTCTTTTGTTCTCTAGGATTCAACGGACCAATATTTAAGAATCAACTACACCCAGAAGAAACAAATTAAATTTTCTGTTCTTCTTTGGGTGGTCATAACATAATAACCACAGTAGATTATTGCTTTCTCAAGGTAAAATCATTATATCTGATCATTTTTCCAATACATTCAATGAACAGTCTTAAGAAGACCATGGAAAAGTGTGTGGTTAAAAGCATTAGTCTTGAAATGACAAACTCTCTAGCCAAAAGATCCTTTGCAATCTTCCCGCAGCAAACATCTAGACTTTCCAAGCCAATTAATGGCCTTGGAAGCAAAAGGCACATATTCTTGCCACTCATGCAATCCTGATTCTGAGAAAAGAGCTTTGCCATTAGACTAATTTATTTAAATATAAGGATAGCAAATTGTAACTTATTTTTCTATCATTGTACTGATATTTCTAGGGAGACCGCCTTTGAGGTTTCCTGGTTTAAAGCTTCTGGTGAGGCAAAGCAAAGTAAATGCCTGCACTTTTTTTTGTTCCACAGATTGTAGGAGCATTACAACCAAAATGACATCTGGAGATTACCTATATATACTGTATAATAGCTGATTTTTGTGAGTAACATATTTTTCGGAGTATAAGACGCTCTGGACTATAAGACACACCATTTTTGGTGAGGAAAACAAGAAAAAGAACTCTGCCTCTGCGTCCAAGCAATTTTGCCTCGTTGCAGCAAACAGCAAACAGCCTGCTTTACTTTTATTTTCGTTTTCAGCATAGCTTGATTAGCACAAGAAAAAAAAAATCTGCTCTCAGCAATTTACCTCCTTGCAGCAAGCAGCAGAGGCCCACACAAAACAGCTGAGAGCAAAACAGCTGAGAGTCAGGAGGCCGATACAATCAACTTGTGCTAATTAGGCTGTGCTGAAGCTGAAACGAGCTGTTTCTTCTTGCTGCTTGCTGCAAGAAGGTAAACTGCTGGGAGGCAGAGGCCAAAGGGTGGGGGCCAGTGCGTGGGCAGGGCTACATTCGGTGTATAAGACACATCTAAATTTTCACCCCCTTTTAAGGGGGAAAAAGTGCATCTTATACTCCGAAAAATAGGGTAAGTGGCAGAAATCAATACTTTCCCAGTCACTTGGGATCAGCTGGGAGTCACAGGTTCCATCATGCTCTGAACCACAAATGCAGCTTTCATGAACTAAAGCAGGGGTCCCCAGCCCCTGGTCTGCCACCCGGTACCGGTCTGTGGCCACAAAAGTAGTAGGTCAAGCAAGCAAGCACATGAAGCTGCATTTGTGCAAGCAGTTTAAATAAATTTAAATGAACAGTTTGAAATTCATTGGAAAGATCCTCTCTACTGGGAAAAAAATCATCTTGTTTATATTTCAATGCAAAACAAAGACTTTGAAATTCAATTACTAAAGCCCATGAAGACTACTTTAAAGGAAACATTTGATTTATGGAAGTCATTGAGCTTTTTAACTATTTTCTTTTCTTTTGTTCTCTAGGATTCAATGGAGCAGTATTTAAGAATCAGCTACAAACA
Organism: Arizona elegans; assembly: GCA_022577455.1. Lineage (NCBI taxonomy): Eukaryota > Metazoa > Chordata > Lepidosauria > Squamata > Colubridae > Arizona > Arizona elegans. The sequence continues at coordinate 219,954,493 of JAKOOJ010000001.1, forward strand.
GAAGAAATAAATGAAATTTTCTGTTCTTCTTTGGGTGATCATAACAATAACTGTAGTAGATTACTACTTTCTCAAGGTAAAATCATTATTTCTGATGATTTTTCCAATATATCCAACAGTCTTGAACCAGAATGGAACCAGAGATTGTTATTGAAGGTGAACAAACTCCCTTGAAGACAATCAAAATCGACTTTAAGGTAGACATAAAACCACAACTTGTAAAAAAAGAGTTGGAAATACTGGATGCACAAGTGGAATTGGATGATGATTTAAAAATGAAAAAGAGCATACAAATAATGTATTTAAAGAATGATGTTGGAAAAGAATGATCCTTTTAAATTAAAATGCAGAAGATTTACTGAAATTATTTCATGGAAATTATAAATGTATTTCAATAAAGATGATAAGAACTTCAAGAGAAGAGGCAAAGAGGCTGGAAGAAAGCAGGAATCAGAATTTTATTTATGGGATTTAAGGGTGACTGGGAGGAAGATGGAAAAATATATAATTGGTGTATTTTACTGTGGTTACATAATAAGTTGCTATGTTTGGTAATGTTTAATTATAATTATAAGCAATTATAATAATTATAGTATTATCTATGTTGGTAGTTTCTTTTTTGGTAATGTTTAATGGTGTAATAGTTTGGAATATTTATGCCATTGTTTTTTAATATCTAAATAAGAAGTTATTATTTATGATACTGTTTATTAGCCTTCAATTTTATGTTATTTTCATTGCAATGTTTAAATGTGAAGGAAATGATGAGGGGAATTTAGACTAAATGAAAATGGGATTTTTTTATTTATGTTGTTAAGTAATTTTGTTAATTTTTACTGGACCTTTGTTGATTAATAAGAAGGACTGACTATTTAGAGTTGACTTCATAGAAAATGGGGTGAGGTGTGGAATGAAAATGATCGGGTTGTATTTTACAACTGATAAATTGTTATGTGATATGCTTCCTGGAGATGAAGGGGGTAGTTTCTTTTTCTTATTATCTTTTGAGGAGTTTTTTTTTCATTTTTTGAATTTTGAAATGAATGAATGAATGAATGGTTTCTTTGTTAGATTTATCTGTTTAATATAATCGTTACTAAAATTATTGACAAAAAATCTTAAGAGCCAAAAAGTGATGAACTGATGTTGCATAATATCATACCTGCTAATTTGTCGGAGCATCCTGTAAAATCCTGGCTTATATGTCAATTCCAGGAAATTGACATGAGGGAATAGTCATGGTTTTACAGAGGATATGTGGAGAACTTCCAACTATCTCCACTATGAGGAAGTAGTTTAGAGCTGAGGTTCAAAGTTTAACTGACTTTCATATTAGCAGTCAGGGATATAATCCAGGTTTCGTTTCACTCATACCATACAACTCATTCTCTGCTTCTCTAACTTAACTACTTTTTTTCCTGTTTCTCCATGACTAATATTTTCACTATCTTGCTTCACCAAGGGAAGGCCTCAAATAAGTTATCAAGCTTGTCAGGCATGAGTTCTTGAGTGGCTCTGCAATCTTCAGTTTGACATCTACTGAATGGGAAGATTGCAGAAATAGGACCACGAAGAATAATAGGTCCACAATTGTTGTTGCTTTCATTCAATTGGTCTAATATTGCCTCTAGTCATTTCCCCTGTTACCGACTGTGTAGAAAGGAATAAATTTAAGAGAACATGGGATATAGAAGTGACCAGAAGGATATATTATAGATGTGGCAGTAATGAGCACACAAAAGAGAAATTTAGATTGTGAATTGGGAAGGTATTTGTAGGAATAAGTAAAAAGACTTTCCACAAATTATATTTTGTTTACAAATACTTACTGTTGCCTTTCTGATATAAAAATGAATTTGTCATACCAGATAGAATTCAGACGAAATAATTTCAAAACAGTAATCTAAATAGGAACATCATGCAGCTACATTTCTTATTTTTCCTAGTGCCTGTTATGATTAGTTCATTTGGTTTGTATTCAGATTCTCACTATTCTAACCATATTTGTTCCTAGTATAATAGGCTTTGTGCTTATTTTCCTTCAATATATATATTGAGGTAATTAAGGGTGAAATACAGCATAAAATTATGCAGACTCCAGATTTCAATGTATCCACGCACTATGATTCACCTAGGCCTAGGAGGTTTGTAGTAAAATCATAACCCCTAAACAATGATTTCATAATTTCTTTTTCTTACAGAGTGGATATTTGTTTTAGACATGTTAACAGTATCCCTCTGTATTCCAGTGATGAATTTCATTCATATCCTGACACTAACTGTGATCAACAAACATGATTCATTCTGTTCAAAGTAGATATTGCGTGCTGCTCAAAATTGTTGAATAAATAAAGTATTTGTTTTGTGAAATATGTGTCTAAGTATGTAGGGTTAACCAATTTGCAGTTTCAAAATGGCATAACTATTTGCATTTCACAAATCAAGAAAGGGAATAGAGATATTATTCAACAATTCAAATTGTTGTGGATCCAAAAACAAATGAATATACTTACCAACAGGGGTGAAATCCAGCAGGTTCTGACAGGTTCTGGAGAACCGATAGTGGAAATTTTGAGCAGTTCGGAGAACTGTCAAATACTACCTCTGGCTGGCCCCAGAGTGGGGTGGAAATGGAGATTTTGCAATATCCTTCCCCCAGGAGTGGGGTGGGAATGGGGATTTTGCAGTATCCTTTCCCTGCCACGCCCACCAAGCCACGCTCACAGAACCGGTAGTAAAAAAAAATTGGATTTCACCACTGCTTACCAACCCCTAATCCCCCTAAAAGAACCCCCAAAATGTACAAAAGTGAATAGACCAAGAAATAGATTGAGGTACTTGCAAAAATAACATTGAGAAGCTTGAATACAAACTGAGCGAAATGTAGCAAAGTCTAAAAACTGGAAATGTAATTTGAGAATTACATTCTGAAAATGTAATATCGATATATTTTGCACATTCCTCCTGCTGTTCAAATTCAGAACAGAACTTTTTATCAATAGTAGAAGTAATATTTTAAAAATAAGTCCAAAAAAGAGTTTAGCTGAACTCCTTGCTATTCATTAATAGAAACCTGCCTTTTTTTCAGGCTTCTGTACAACGCTCAAAAAAGAAAGTTCTGGTGCCTTGAAAAATTGCAGTAACTTTAATGAACAGATTCCTTACAGTGGAGTGTTACTGCTTTTGTACAAGATCTGACTCACTTCTTCCAAATAATTTTTGAAATGTTTACAGCCTTGAGATATATTCACATGGGATGTGCCTATGTGCATCCCAAAATGAAGATTGCCACTGAGTGAAAATTCTACTTTAAAAAAAAAAAAGTATTTTTACTGAGTGTGTTTGAGCAAAACACAAAAAGAAAACTCCTGCTCTAAAATGTAATGAACTAACTTATCATATCTTGGTGTTAATTGTCCCTTGGTGTTGTGGCCTGTCGGCCGCCGGCCCCTCCAATAGCTGAATCAGAGGAGGAAGAGGCATGGGAATCAGGATCAGCATCAAGGCAACCTGAGAGCTCTGAGCGGGAAGAGGGAGTGAAGCTGGCAGAGAGAGAGAGACAGAGACAGAGCCTAGGCCATCCGTCAACTCTCAGATTGTCAACAGCCCCCAGGTCTGGAGGTGGCTGATGAGGAAGTGGAGGAATAGCTGGGCCCAGTACCTGATGTGCGGATGCGTAGAAGGCAGAGGAGACCATTGGAAATCCGTGGGTCGATCCTTGGGAAGGAAGAGCCACCGCTGCTAGTGAAGCCCCACCGTAGCTCTGGGGATAAAAGGCAGGGAGCAGAGATGAATAGATGTGGCAGACAACTATTCATCTCCCCTGCTAGAGAGACTTGTTAGCTTGAGGTGAAAGAGAAACTTTTTGCCGGGGCCGCTGGCACTCCTAATAAAGGAATCATTGCTTCAAGGTTCGTCGTGTTTGGGGAGCTGGGTCAGAACACTGGTAATTTGCTTGTGAGTCTCTACACTGACTCACAAGCAAATTACAAACAGGACATGAACTTTTCATCTTTACCTCTTTGTGTGTTGCTGTGAGTCCTACAGAGGACAAAAAATAGCAGGGAGGTGAAACAAAGACAAGCTGACCCTGTTTTCACTTAGGCCAGCATAGCCAACTACATTACATCAGGGTGGGAGTGATGTAAGAGGAAGCCAGGTCCATGAACCCCTGTACTCCTTGTGGACGTTGCGCTTCACATGCACTAAAGAAAAATGACATCTTTGTGTGAAGTTGGGATTGTTTAACCAAAAGACAACATGCATTCCATCAAAGTCTTTGGGGAATAGAAATTCACTGCTAATCATTTCAGGCAGTTTCATGCATTATATGTGTGAAGAAGGCGCACAATTTTATAAAACACAGCATTGAACAGCTTACTGTAGATATTTTCACCTCACATCAGTGTAAGTCACAGAAGTTGTTATCTCAAACTAAGGGATCCTGCATGCACATTTGCAGAAACACATAGAGTGTTGTCCTTTTCACTTCTAGAGACAGAAAGAGAGTGTCCCTGGGCTTAATTTACCTTGGTGGGGGTTTTGTGAAAAACAAATGGAAGATGTATGTTGAAATGAACATATCCCTGGAGGAAAGACAGGATATCATACTAGCAAGCAAGTGAGCAAAGAAACAAAGCCTTTCTGAATTTGGGGGTGGGGATGGGGTAGGGGGTGTTGCACTTTCTTTTTTCATGTTTAATTTGAGAGCACATATACATAGATCATTATTGTGGTCAGTTGCACAGTCAGCCAGATGTTTAAATTGGATTTGGTTTTTTTCTCCAGCTACTGAGTCCTTCCCAAGGACCTGGGATAGGCAATTTTGTTGTTGTTTAAAAATATTAAAGGTATCCTCACAGGATGTAAATTGTTCCAGGTAAAATCTGCCTTTTGCAATTGATGGTGATTTAGTAGTCAGTGTCGATAGCATTCAATAATGGTTTCATTATTCAGCATCTAACTAGGAGTAAGGGAAATAGTATTAAAAGCAGGAAACATGACATGGCACTTCAGATTTTACAGCCTAGCATTAAAATGCTAAGCTTGTCTGCAAGGGCCTGTGGGAATTCACTCCACTGAAATGGGTCTTGAGGTAAAGTAAAGAACTATGAGAGTTTTATGAGTGGTGTTACTGTATATTACAGATGACCAGTTAACATAAGTGAGCCATGTGTGTGAGTGCACCAGACCAAAAGGCAGGAAACTGTTGAAAAAGCTCCTTACAATTTTATGCCAAGGCTCTGGGATTAATCAATTAACAAACTGCTTTAGCACTTTATGGCAGGCAACAATGTGGGATGAGGAAACATTAACCGATCAAAAGGGTACATAATCTAACAATCATGCAAAATCTATTTTGTTCATTACATCTAAATAGTCCCTATGTGACAAGGTAGACAGGAAGCCATGCTTCTAAACTGGACATTTATAGCAAAGTTGTAAATAGCAGCTTTATATAACAGATTTATGTTAGAAAAATAAGCTGGATAATATTATATGGCAAATGAGAAATCACAAATATTTTGCTACTGATCTCTATTTTCATTTTAATTGGCTTCCTTGGCGTAGTAAACTTTCTTACTATGTTCCTAATTTCCTGTGAAGTGAATCAACACTGATTGGATCTATTCAGTCATCATCAAAGTAGGAGACAACCAAGACAAAATATATTGTTTGTAGATATTCTTGGTAGAAGTGAAGTCCACTGGTTTTATTTTCAACTTCCTTACCTATATCTTTCCTGGAAAGAGCAAATGAAGGTAAAATCTAAATAGGAACAAGTTTAATTAGGACAGGGGTCTGCAATCTTAAACACTCAAAGAGCCATTTGGACCCGTTTCCCCCAGAAAAGAAAACACTGAGAGCCACAAAACCCTTCCCATGCTTGACTGTTTCTTGAATGGCCACAAAACTAGCATGTGTAGTTGAATTAAATCTTCTCTTTTCTTCTGAAACTTTTCTTTTCTTGGATTTATCCATGGTTGACCTACCGGGGGTTGAAAAGCTCAATAAATTGTGTGCTGGCAGGTGTCGCACATTGGCAGTTTTTTTTTTAATTTGATTTATATGCCGCCCTTCTCCGAAGACTCAGGGCGGCTTACAATGTGCTCAGCACATTGTGACACATATTTTGAGTGACAGGGAACCACAGCAGAGGTGTGAAAGAGCCACAGGCAGCTCCAGAGTCACAGGTTGCTGACCCCTGAATTAGGACAAACAGCAAGGATTAGTCAATGAAATCATCAGAAATCAAGCTTGACTCAACATCCTTGAATTAGTTAGCAGTTTAACTCTGAGTTTCATCAGAGCATACTTTTAGCAGCAGGCATCCTGCAACTCTCCAGAAGTTTCTGAACTACAGCCAGAGCTCGGCCACTTACATGTGGGCTCAGATTGTGAGGATTATAATTTAGAAATATCTAGGTTAACGTGTGATTAATCATGAAACAGGAGAATAAAATAGCTTAAGGCCTTTATACTAAGGTAATGTAGCTGTTTACTTAGTATACCATCTGGAACGAGCTCCCCCCAGAGATACGGAGGATCCCGGACCTGCGCACGTTTCGCCATGCTCTCAAAACTTTTCTATTTCAGCAGGCTGGCCTGGCCTAACTCTCCTCTTTTAAATTTTTTAATTCGTGGTTTTATAAATTGGATATTTTAATCTGTGTTTCGGCCAAAATACTTAATAATTTTAAGGGATTTTTAATATTTGTATTATCTGTATTTTATCTTGGCTGTTCACCGCCCTGAGTCCTTCGGGAGTAGGGCGGTATAGAAATTTGATTAATAATAATAATAATAATAATAATAATAATAATAATAATAATAATAATAATTTAAAGTTCTGCCATTGTATTTAAATGATGTGTAATTACACTGAGATGCTGTTGTTCAAAGTGCGATTTAGAGCAATTTATGATTCATCTAAGTCAAAACAATTATAGATTGGATTTCTAATTTGAGTATATGTAAGTATTTGAATGAATGAATGAATGAATGAATGAATGAATGAATGAAAAACTGATCTTATTTGTGTTTTTCACCCATGACCATTCTCATCACATGCACTTAAAAACATTTCCCTCAGGGGAAAAAAGCAGGCATAATAACAAATGGAAATGTTATCTGTGAGATGGAATGGGTCATTCGGGAACAGATCCCAGTTGAAATGAATCAAAGGTGCCATAATTTTCCTGCAAGTTATGCCACTGGGTATTGCTATCACTTCAGCAAAGATATACTTTGCTGAATGTTTATATGAGCCTGATGAGAAGGCTGACTCTTTCCATCACATGCTCCAGTTTAGAAAATAAGGTTAGTAGCCATTCAGGTAGTACTAAAACACCAGAAATATCAAAGCACAAATGATTGAAGGCTCAGAACAGCCTTGAATGTGGATGTTCATCATGAGTCAGAGGCCTAACTGTTGGTATCTGCTCCATTGTCAAAGAAAATAGTGAAACTTGTCAGTCCTGTGCTATATGCAATGTATGGATGGCAAGGAATTCAAGTGACTTGTCCCACACACTTTTATTTTCTTGAGCTGAAAATTTAGAATTGCCTCATCCTTTCCTCATATTTGTAGTTCCATATAATTTTTTTTTGAGGGCTTAAATTACAATATTTTTGTTGTCATTGGACTGAATACAGATTTTGGTTCCATAAGCATTTATGATGTTCAGACAACTTGACAAATCTTCAGAATCTTATATTGTCCTTTGGCTAACATCTGCAGTGGACATTTCTATCACTGCTTCTATTTTGTGTTTGGTAAATTAGAACAAATGATTTCACTTACAAACCTGGCCATATCATATTATTATGGTTGGTTGCACAGTCCACCAGATGTTTAGACTGGATTTGGCATTTTTATCCATCTACTGAGTCCTTCCCTAGTATAGGCAGATGTTGTTGTTTGACGATGTTAAAGGTATTGTCGCAGATAGAAACTATTCCAAGTAAAGCTGCCTTTTTGCAATTGACTGATGGTGATTTTTGTTGATGCCAATGATGTCCAAGTGGTGCTCCAGTTGTTTTGGGATTGTACCAAAGGCATCTTTTACTACTGGTACTACCTTTGCTTTCCTTTGCCCCAGTTGTTCTATTTCTACTTGCAGGTCTCTGTATTTTGTTATTTTTTTTTTCACATACAAGAATCTGTTATTACGGCCTAACTCAATACAGTATAGCACTAATCTTCCTGTGGAATTGATTTCCTGATCTGATCTACTGTAAGAGGCTGACAACTAGCAGTGAATAAAAATAAACCAAGAAACTTGAATACATTTGAATCTGCTCAGGAGACCTTGCAACTTGAACAATTTCCCAAGCTGTTACTTTAATCCATCTCTAAACTGTAAATAAGGCTCTGGGTGTTAAGTATCTGTAACAGATGTGGAAAGGCTTATCACTGCAAGCCATACATATGCTTACTCAGGAAATTAGAACACTCTGAAGCTACGCTAGTTTGTTACCTAGGTAAATGCTGGTCCCTTCCACTTCATTCCTCCCAGAAAAGCTGACAAGGCTGACAATTACTACAGTATTAGTGGAAACGATATCAGACAGATTAGAAGGTCAGAGAAGGTCATATGACAGATCAAACATGATTTTCTAGAAGTGGTGAGCATACAGGGGCTTTAAAAGTTGAACTCAGGAACACTTGCTGCTGTCGCAACCTCCTCCAGATCTTGTTCTGCCCCAGCTACGGACCCCAAAGAACACAGCACACACGTAGTTTGTTCAAAACTTAAATTTACTAAAATAACTCAGTCTTTTCCAAACAAAGGCTGTTAATAAACTTCCATAACAGCCTACAAGAAAACAAAGATAAAGTAATCACAATCTTACTAAGGTTGGCAGAAAGCCCAGAAGCAATTCACAGAGATCCAGACGCGAAGGAGAATGAACTTAAGTTGTTCCCTACAACTTTCTTCATTTGGCATTCCTCCTTAAATAGACTAAGGGAATGGCCAATTAGCTCCAAGCCTTACTCTCGAGGAGACTTCCTCCTGAGGAGCCACTCCTGCCTTGTGTGCCCGTGCATCGAGGAGAGGCTCCTCCTCTTCGTCCTCTTCACTTAAAGGAGCCTCTGGAGCTTCTGAAGGCCCTGGCTGAATCCCTGCCTCTACCACATCTTCTCCAGTCTCCTCATTGCCTGACTCGGGTGGCAGCTGCACAGGCTGCTGGCGCAACACCACACCAGCCTCCTTGCTGTCAGAATCAGCTACAATCCGCACAGGCCGCTGATGGGCCACAACAGATCTGTTGCCTGAATTGCTTTACAACATTCTTTCTTTAATATTGAAGACAGGCTGTGTGGACATTTACACAGATAGTACAGTGAGAACATTCTATATATCTATATAACTATATCTATGAATATAGAATATAGAACCAGTCTGGTTTAATAGATAATTTATCAGGCTAGAAGCCAGGAAACTGTGAAGTCTAGTTCCCCCTTAGGTATGAAAGCCAGATGGGTAACTTTGGGCAAGCCATCCTCTCTCAGCCCTACTCATTCACAGGATTGTTGTTGCATAGAAAACAGGAGGAGGAAGGAGTATTGGTTATGTTCCTCACCTTGACTTATTTATAAAAATAATAAAGGCAAGATATAAATAAATAAAACACACAGACCTGTATGCAGAAATACATCAAACTACCTGTTTACCTATTGTGGAAACCCGTATTAGGAACTTGATGGCCACAACTGAATATCTTCAAATCTGAGGTCTTTCTTTTCCAGATTGGGATCACCCACCCTAATGAATGGCAGTCATCGCATAAATATAACTGATCCTATTTCTAACATTATGGGAAAAAAGGAAAATAATCTCACATCATTCCAAAGTGTGAATTTATGGTCATGCATGTATATGTGTGCATTCACCGTTATCCAGAATATTTGGGGGGCACACTGGATCCCTATAACATAATTTCTGCTAACTGGCAAGAAAACTATAGACTTTATCCAATTCCTTGTATTCCAAAGTATTTAATATTTGCTTGACAAAATGATTATGACCTCTTGAATGCTTACTTAGCAAATGTCCACAGTCCCATAGTACTTTATATAATCAGACTAGCCTTCGGCCTGCTATCACAATTCATGCAATGAAGGTCTTTTTCTCACAAAATTTTGGCTCTAAAAGCCCAGGTAGGGCAGTTCCTAAAAGCCCAGGTAGGGCAGTTCCTTTCTTTTTCTGCTTTTTTCCCCTTTCCGTCTCCTTCATTGTCAACAGAGTATATAACAGGAAGATATATGTTAGGACAAACAGCCAATTCTGTCATGTGTGTTATAGAAACCATCCTCTTTTAAATATTCTTACAAGCAAATAAATCTGGACTGTATGTGAATCAAATGACATTGGAAGTGGCAAAAAAATAACTCATTTCTAATGGTTGCTGTATAATGGGGAAACAAGTCCTCAGACTGGTTATCCTTGCTTTTTATCAAATCTAATTTGTAGATATCCAGCGGATGTCTTCACAGCCCTTAAAATGGATCCCTGTAAAAAGTGCTTTTTTTTTATCAAGAATATCAATTCGCCATACGGTATGGTTTGTACTGCCAAATCTATTGTCTTTCTGTACTCGATGTTTATAGAAAAATACAAGTTTTCCCTCTTCATAGATACAGTTTATATTTTCCCCCTCTGAACAACTTCTTATTAATCCAGTCACACACTTTCCCTCTCTTTATACTATCTAATTTGGTGGTAAACCTATATGGACCGCTCAATGGAAGACATACCCAAACTTCTGAGAATCTAAGCTTTCATAGGTATATACAAACTACCTATCTAATAATACAAGCATAGGGAAATAAGAGGTAACATTAAAACTCCAAGGATGTCATCCTGTACTCACTTACCTGGAATTAATCTTCACTGAGCTCAGTGGACTATAGTTGTTAAAGATTGTGTTATAAAAGACCCATAGCTTAATGGGGCTTTAGGATCTCATCAGGTAATTTCCACTCAATATCCCTGAATTGATGGAAGCCTTTGATCTGGTAGAGCCATATGTCAACACAACTAAAAAGAAAAGTGATTTTGAGCAGTGCCTCTTGTTGTCTACAACATTTCATGCCTCCTAAAATTTGCTCTTGAGATTTGAAATGTTTTTGGGAAGATGGTGAAAGGTGGGCTTAGGGATGTGATCACAAAAATGACTGGAAGAACATTCCATTGAATCTGATAGCCTTTGGCCTACTCTTGGAATATCACCCATGTTTTTCAAACCTATTAGGCCTGGCCAAAATGGGAGCATTCACAGTGGCACATGAAGAGAAGCATCAGAGTCACACATGGCCCACTTGACAAAGTATACAGTATGTCCTCTCAAGCTGCCTTTTTAAAAGACAAGTGGCTTTTGAGCAGAATAATGTAGGCCCAGAGAAGCAACTCAGTTGAAAGTAATACTGTTGCTTTGATATGGTAAGTAAAAGACTTTGTTGATTCATTCCACAGATTCAGTGAAGTCATCTGCTTGAATCAAATCATCCCACTGAAGTTTTGCATAGCCCTAAATCAACTGCATGTTTTTCAAGGATGAAATCACCATGTGGAGCTGGAAGTCTAAATCAGGGGTGTCAAACTCAATTTCATTGGGGGCCACATCAGGGTTGTGTTTGACCTTGGGGGGCCAGGGGGCATGGCCAGGAGGGGTGTGACCAGCTCAATGTCACTTTTGTTAGGGGCATCTGTGGTGGCCCAGGCGGGGCTGGGGGGATCCTCCTGCAGCCCTCTGCCAGTGAAAATGGAACTCTGTTTTTGGCCACAATGGCCTCCTGCAGCTCTCTGCCAGCAAATATGGCATTTTCACTGGCAGAGACACCATGGGTTAGTCTTTCACTATTTCCAGGGCAACCCCGTAGGCTAGATCTAAGCACCCCAAGGGCTGGATAAGCCTGTGGACCTTAACTCCTGGTCTAAATGCAATGATTGAGAAGTCTGGGTTGCATTAACATTGACTATCTCAGGACTATGCACACACTGAATTTATAACCATTGCAGTTCTTGATGGATGAATTCCAATTTCGGTCTAGATTGGAACCTCTGCTTATTAGGAAAGCTAGCTACACTTGCAACCAGTATGGAATGAAATAATCAGTAGGCATCTTTGATTCCTTTCTGTTAGGCACTTCACACACAAAAGTGATAGGATGCACCTCACTGAGCCCACAAGGCAGATCTTTACAGCACTGACTGGAGCTTGCAGTAGATAGAAGAAGCTTCAATGGCTGTACTGGAATATCATTGGAAAAGGGTACTGTGCACATGCATTATCTGTGAACATAAGTTCCTTCCAAATACAGGAAGAGCCAGACAAAGCCACGAATGGGAATACTCAGAGCAGAGTGAGAAAAACCAGGGCAATTGTGTTGAAGAAGGGATCACTTTGCTTCACAAAGTGCCTTTGAAAGAACTTCACTTAAAAAATAATAATGAGTTCACTCCAAAAAGATTTGTACAGCACTCATAATCTCATTAGATATAATCACACATTAACTGATGTACTACATATATTCTCAATGTTACTACATATATCCTCAGTGCTGAACACGATGCTGAATAAATTCCAAACCACTTGCTGTTTTACTATTAATTTTGTTAATTGCACTGTACGCTGATGACACCCAGCTGTACATCTCCACCCCAGGCCACCCCAACGATGCCCTTGAAGTGATGTCCTGGTGCCTGGAGGCCGTGTGGGCCTGGATGGGGAGAAACAGGCTCCGACTCAACCTTCCAAGACTGAGTGGCTGTGGCTTTCAGCGTCCCGATATAGCCAGCTGGTGCCATCGCTGGTTATTGGGGGCTAATCACTGGCCCCCATGGAGAGGGCTCGCAACTTGGGCGTCCTCCTGGATGCACGGCTGTCTTTAGAAGAGCATATGATGGCCGTGGCCAGGGGGGCTTTTTATCAGGTCCGCCTAATACACCAGTTGCGTCCCTTTCTGGATTGGGACTCCCTAAGCACAGTCACTCGTCACTTCCTGCCTGGACTACTGCAATGGTCTCTACATGGGGCTCCCCTTGGGGTGCACCCGGAGGCTCCAGCTGGTCCAGAATGTGGCCGCGTGGGGGATTATGGGAGCGACAGGGTGCTCCCATGTGACACCTCTCCTGCGCGAGCTGCACTGGCTCCCGGTGGCCTTCCGGGTGCGCTTCAAGGTGTTGGTGACCACCTTTAAAGCGCTCCATGGCTTAGGGCCGGGGTATCTACGAGACCGCCTTCTGCCGCAAATAGCCTCCCACCGGCCAGTACGCTCGCACAGAGAGAGCCTCCTCAGGGTGCCGTCCGCCAGACAATGTCGGCTGGCAACCCCCAAGGGGAGAGCCTTCTCTGTGGCGGCACCCACCCTCTGGAATGACCTCCCCATAGAGATACGCACGATACCAGACCTCCGGACTTTTCATCGGGCCTGAAAACTCATTTGTTTCATCTAGCCGGGCTGGCTTGATCCCATCCGTTTCGGTTTTAATTTGAAATTGGTTTTACTTGGGTTGTTTTAAATTGTGGCCGAAATTATTTAATTATCTTTTAAACTGTTTTTTAAATTTTGTATGCTCTGTTTTATCTCAGCTGTTCACCGCCCTGAGTCCTGCTGGAGAAAGGCGGTATACAAATCAAATGAAATAAAATAAATAAATAAATATTTTAGGTTTAGTGGGTTGGACCAGCGGTGAAATCCACTTACCTTCACTACCGGTTTAGGAACGGGAGTGTGCAGGTAAAAACAGGACATAATGATATCCTGGCGGGTGGGCGGAGCGTCCCGCCACCGGCGCTACCAGTTCCCGCGAGCCAGATAGATCCAGCTGGATTTCACCGCTTGGTTGGACCATTCGGGCCACTGGCATTGCATGTACCAGCTGAATGGATTTTTCTTGCATTCTGCAAATTTATTTAGAGGACCGAGACCTTCTCAGAAGCACCTAGACATTTAGAATTCATGAAAAGGAAAATATTGTTGGGACTTGAACCATTTTGTGTGTGTCTGTGAAGATTTATAATAGCAGAAATCTGACATCAACATTGAGGCATGAAACAGGGTTTATAACTGAAAATAAAAAATAATTTTTAATAAATGCATTATAGTGAAAGGCAAAGCTAGGACATAGCTAACTATATCATGAAGGAGAGTCCAAGATCATGTTCTCTCTGTGTATCTGCCAGGGAAGTAAGGCAGAAGTGACCTCAGACAGCAATCTGATAGACAAGGAGCAGGCAGAGGGACAAAGAGTTGACGCAAAGTCAATTCTTAACTTTCCATCTATACCTTGCTGTCTCCTAATCTGTAAGTAAGGGCATTCCAGTGAGTCAATGTCATCAGATATGCACTTCCAACAATGAAAGGAAATTAAAAGGCATTCCCATTCAAAGCTATCTGCATAATCTGATTAATATAAAAGAGCAACTCAAGAAAAACTGAATGTACAAAATAATTAATTCATTAGTTATCTGGCTTTTAAGTAATAGGTTAAATCAAAGCTTCAATTTCAAGAAGATTTTATTTTTTTTAAAAAAAAAAGAAATAGGCTCTACTTAAAATGCAACAAGTGTGCATTATTAGAACAGGAATAAAAGCTACCTAAAAATAGTTTTAGCTGTTGTTGGAAAAAACACAGTACAAATAGTTTTTAGGAAGTGATTGTGGCCTGCGATAGCTAATGCAATAGAACGTGCTCTGTGGAATAGTTCTCACCACAGATCCAGATGGTCCCATCCTGTTAGCCTTTGGCAAAGCATTGAAGATGGGATGGTTTCTCCAAGCATTTGGGTCAGATGATTAGATGAGTTCTGCTGGTGTCAAGGTGCATAGTCCCTCCTGTGAGTAGGGTTTATCTGTGGATGCCTGATGTTGTGGGTGTTTCCTATGTTTCAATCCTTAGAAGTCTTCTGCAGTTGCTTTGTGAGATGGATGGCTATATAAAGTGAAGGGAACTTCACTTCAAAAGTGAAGTGAAATGTATAGAATTGTAAGGACCTCCCTTCAGCGGTGAAATCGGCTGGATCCAGTGGTGAAATCCCATTTTTTTTTACTACCGGTTCTATGGGCGTGGCTTGGTGGGCGTGGTGTGGTGTGGCTTGGTGGCCATGGCAGGGGAAGAATACTGCAAAAACCCCATTTCCACCTCACTCCTGGGGAAGGATACTGCAAAATCCCCATTCCCACCCCACTCCAGGGGAAGGATACTGCAAAATCCCCATTCCCACCCCACTCCAGGGGAAGGATACTGCAAAATCTCCATTCCCAGACCACTCCAGGGGAAAGATACTGTAAATCTCCATTCCCACCCCACTCCAGGGGAAGGATACTGCAAAATCCCCATTCCCTTCCCACTCCAGGGGAAGAATACTGCAAAATCTCTATTCCCACCCCACTCTGGGGCCAGCCAGAGGTGGTATTTGCCGGTTCTCCAAACTACTCAAAATTTCCGCTACAGGTTCTACAGAACCTGTCAGAACCTGCTGGATTTCACCCCTGGCTGGATCTATACAGCTCACGCGAACCAGTAGGGCCGGTAGTGGGAGGCTCCACCCACCCACCAGGATGTCATTACGTTCTGTTTTTGAACCTCTGCGGATGTGCAGAAGAGGCACGCACACTCACATTTCTGAACTGGTAGCGAAGGTCAGTGCATTTCACCGCTGCCTCCCTTGGTCCTCTGATGAATAAATACAAAAGAGAGAATTAAACCTCTTTTTTTGTTGCATTACAGGAATTGGTACCAACAGCAACTCCACAAAAACCTCACCCTGATTATTTCAGAGTTGCCTTCCCTTAAGGCTTAGAGGGAGAATGAAATAACAGCAGAAAGATAAGATACAATAAGAGTGCCTAAGATTGCCAATTCACCCATTTTTATGGGAAGAGTAATAAAAAAGGAAAAAAAGCCACAGGTTGATTTTCTCATGAAGGTAACCACTTCTGTTCAGCCTGAACAATGAGTCATTAGAGTGAACGTTTCTTTTAAAATAAAAGCAGACTAGGTCAGCTTTATCAGGGAAATGTGGCATTTTAGTTCTAAATGTTTTTCTGCTTTCTTTTTTTCCCCCCTTCTTGGACAAGTCCCTGCAGTTTTCTTAGCAAAGTTTTTCAGGAGTGGTTTGCACCATTGCCACCTTTCTAGAGTTGAGAGAAAGTGACTGGCTCAAAGTCATCCACCTGGTTTCCTGCCTAAGACAGGCTTAGGAGACATGGTCTTCTGGTTTCTAGCTTGATGCCTTAACCACTACACCAAACTGGCTCTCACAGAGGTGTGGTTTCCCTCAAATATTAGGAAAGGAGAAATGTTAATCAAATGACACTCTTAGAAGCAAAACTACTAGTTAGGCAAAGACAGCTTAGCTTAAATCCATGAAACAACAGTAGGTGGTCAAATATAGATGTGTTCTTTCCCTCCGGTCAAAGATCTCTGCTGGATCTCACCTCCATGCCTTTGTGACTATAACCTGGGGAAGAAAGATGGCCTCATTGTCTATGGAAATTCTTAGCTGTCCAGATCATGGTTCTCCCAAAGGTGCTTCTTTTCAAAAGGCAACTGGACTTCCTTTGTTTTTCTTTGAAGGCATTTCATTTTTCATCCAAGAAGCTTCTTCAGTTCTGACTGAATGGTGGAGAATGGAAGGATTTATATTCCTTGTAGTCATCTGGTCGTTAGCACTCTTTCTGAGAGTCATTGAAGTTTATCTGTGCCCTCAACGTCACCCGAATAGTGCAATGGTGCACTAGTGAACTGTTCAGATGACCCTGAGGCAGAGGTGGGTTTCAGCAGGTTCTGACCAGTTCTGGAGAACCGGCAGCGAAAATTTTGAGTAGTTCGGAGAACCGGTAATAAAAATTCTGTCTGGCTCCACCCTCATCTATTCTCTGCCTCCCAAGTCCCAGCTGATTGGGAGGAAATGGAGATTTTGCAGTAACCGTCCCCTGGATTGGGGAGGGAATGGAGATTTTTCAGTATCCTTCCCCTGCCATGCCCACCAACTGATGCCCACCAAGCCATGCCACGCCCACCAAGCCAAGCCCACAGAACCGTAGTAAAAAGTTTTGAAACCCACCACTGCCCTGAGGGCACAGAAAAACCTACAAATGGCCCCAACAATTATCAGAAATAGTACTAATGACCAGACGACTGCAAGGAATATAAATGTAAATATAAATCCTTCCATTCTCTACTATTCAGTCAGAACTGAAGTACCTTCTTGGATGAGAAGTGAAAACTCTTCAAGGAAAAACAAAGAAAGTCCAGTTGCCTTTTGACTATTTTCAATTTTGACTATTGACATTTTTGGAACAAAGACGGCTTCATTTCCAGTTTGGCATTGCTTTATTTATTCAACCAATGCTTCATGGATTATTCATTTCAGTCCTTAAAATATAATTTTGTGCAGCATTAAGAAAATACATTAGTTTTTGAGGGGTGTGTGTGTGTGTGTGTGTGTGTGTGTGTGAGAGAGAGAGAGAGAGAGAGAGAGAGATCTCCATCAAGTAATCCAGAGATTGTTATTTCATGTAAGGATTTAAATACAGTGACACTTATTTTATTTATTTTATTTATTTATAGCTCTCTTTAACCACAGCCTTTGGTTATAATTTATTAAGCAGTTTGATTTATTTACATTCCATCTGATTCTACTCCAGGTTTGTAACTATTAGAATATTCCATTGGCTTTTTAACCACTGGGTTTGGTCATAATTCTTGCTTAATCATAAAATACCTGTTTTTGTGCATGAGCAAGAAGTTGCCAGTAATTTCTTGACAGTACCACTGCAACTGTCATGGTTGAGTTGTCAAAATAAGCAATTGTACTCCTATCCGCTTTCTCAATATGACAGGTGTGTTGATTTGCAACAGATCAGCAAGATCTTTATCATTCAGTTGCTCTCTTTAAAAAATCCTATTGAAAATAACATGTGAAAGACCAAGAAAGAAGGAGAAGTGTGAATTTCATGGCCATTATTTATTTATTTATTTATTTATTTATTTATTTATTTATTTATTATTTTATTTTATTTTATTTTATTTTATTTTATTTTATTTTATTTTATTTTATTTTATTTTATTATTTTATTTTATTTTATTTTATTTTATTATTTTATTTTATTTTATTTTATTTTATTTTATTTTATTTTATTATTTTATTTTATTTTATTTTATTTTATTATTTTATTTTATTTTATTTTATTTTATTTTATTATTTTATTTTATTTTATTTTATTTTATTTATTTTATTTTATTTTATTTTATTTTATTTTATTTTATTATTTTATTTTATTTTATTTTATTTTATTTTATTTTATTTTATTTTATTTTATTTTATTTTATTTTATTTTATTTTATTTTATTTTATTTTAGTCAGATTTATATGCTGCCCTTCTCCCGTAGGACTTGGGGCGGCTCACAACAATAGAACAACCTGACAATAAGTGAAAATTAAGTAATATTAAAACCAATTTAAAATCCCCAAATCCTCAAGTTAAAATCTGTGGCAGATCAGGGAAGTTGGTGGAAGAGCCATGTCTTTAGGTCAGCGTGGAAGGTGCGGAGGTTGGGGGCCATCTGGAGCTCGGTGGGCAACCCATTTCAGAGGGTCGGTGTGGCCACAGAGAACACCCTCATCCTGGGGACCGCCAGCCGACACTGTCTAGCTGAGGGGACCTGGAGGAGGGCAGCCCTATGTGAGCGCACTGGGCGGTGGGAGGCTGGTAGGAGGTGATCCTGCAAATACCCCGTGCCCGTGCCATGAAGGGCTTTATAGGTGAGTACCAGCACCTTGAAGCGGATCCGGAGGACCACCGGCAACCAGTGCAGCTCGCGCAACAGTGGTGTTATATGGAAGTAGCGGGATGCACCCGTCATCAAGTGGAAGACAAATATTGAGATGGTGGGGATTTAATAGTGAGGAAAATGTTTTGATGGACGGCTTCTGCTATAACATCTGAAACCGATACTGCTGAAAATCTAAGAAGAAAGGCTGACAGGATTTAAACAATAATCTGTTATAGCCAGTATCCTGAATCTGATGATGCAATTTATGGGCAAAACATTTCTTACTTATTATTTCACTTATTTCCATGAGAAGATTCCCAGCAGAATCTTCTTCAAAGAATGCTGCGCAGCCCCAGGGAATTTGATCGTGTGAGTTTGACTGGAAAAGTATCTCTAGCCTGTTCCTGCCAGCATCAGAGGAGTTGGCATCTGATTTTGACCAAGAGACTGTGACATTGCTGAATCACCAACATCAATGAGTTGAAGCCCATATTTGAAGAGAAGTCACCATAAGGAAGACTTTTTCAGAAGCAGTACTTCCGTTCCAAGGTAGAGTCTTTCTGGTGAGTATTTTTTGTGTGTGGGTGTGCCAGTTTTTGATTTGATAGCATGCAGTTGGTATTGGATGAGGCTTTAGAAAACAACATGTAAAGTTTAAACCCTCCCCATAATATTCTGTGGCATTAGAACAAGATCTAATTTTGGTCTAACTATCCTGACCTCTTTGTAACACCAATTCTTTGGTCTCTTGAACTAGGTTTCCCATTCCTGACCTGATACCTTTATCTCCTTTGTTCTTTTTTTTTTTTAATTAAATATATTAATCCTTGTTTTGGATTTACAACCATCTTTGCATAATGGCTGAAGCCATCTTGGAGCTTCAGTGCTGCCAGCTTCAGGGTTGACCATAAGGACATTTGCTAGATGTTATTTGATAATTCCTCTACTTGCTGGTCCAAAAATCTCTAGACAAAGACAAATATGTTCAATGAATGAGCTAAATCGGTGATATCACAGCAGTTTGCACTCAACATATCCAACATATAGTGCTACTTAAAGAAAAATACTTTATAATTGAAATATTTATCACCTGAACTAGAATTCCTTATCTTCTATACTTATTGATCAGTGGTGAATAATCACCACTGTCAGTTAAGCAATGACCACCACCGCAATCATGTTCCTGCTTGAAGAGCAGTCTTCCATTTACTGAAATGAATAAAAAGCAGATCGAGCAAGATTGAGACAAAGTGGTTTCTACAGTGGTGGCCCTGATAGATTTACTTGCTTACAAGCGACAATTGTCTATGTATTGCTCTCAAGCGTAGGTTATCTACTGCTATTTGGATCACTTTGCTAGGAAGCCAAGGAGGCTTCAAAAAGAACTCTACAAAAAGTTACTAATTACTGGCACTTTCTCTTCCAAACCATCCTCACCACCATGTACACATATCATCTTCTCAGACACAACAGACTAAGAATTAAACGTTCTTTGGAACCGTTCAGAAAGATTAATTATTTGCATATGTCTTCACAGCAAAAGGTTGAAGAAGGCTCCTCATGCCTGGCATGGTTTTCTGTTTTTTCAAGAGGTCAACCTGAGACATGTGGTCACAAGGGACATGGTAGTAACTGAAGAGCTGAAAATTACTAAAGCATCAGCCCTGATGGTCCGGATAAGGCAGGAATAACTTCAAGACAAACAGAGGTAGGGATTAAGACGTGCAGGTCAGTCTAAATTCAAACAGTGTCAATGTTGAAGACTTTTGTATATTATTCCATCATTTAAAATTTCTTTAAAATCTATGCGCACAATCCTTTTCCACTTTCCCAGATGGACAGAGATTTGTAATCAATTTTCTCTGGCACATAGTTTTGAGTGGAACTCTTCCAACCTTAACTATTTTTTATTTTTAACCTTCTGTACTATGCATCTCAATGTGTGATGATATCTGGCTGAGTTCATCTGGGCCTGAAAGAGGGGCATCGCTACCGGTTCGCTCGTGGGTGTGCGCGTGCTTGCAAGTGCGCATGACGCTTCTGCGCATGCACACAGGCATCCGAGTAGGTGGGTGGAGCCTCCCACCACCACCGCTACCAGTTCACCTGATCCGGGGCAAACTGGTAGCAACCCACCACTGGCCTGAAAGGTCAGTTTGGCAGAACCTGCTTAATACTTGGGTAAGAGAAAGATTGGAAATTCCAAGGCTCTAGTATAGATTGGAAAGTTGGAAAAATCTCCCACAACAAAGCAGTAGTAAATCATGTTCATACTGTTACCAATAAAATAAGAGGGGCATCAATAAAGGTTACATTTGAAGAAGACTTGCATGTATTTTTGTTACCATAGCTACCCTGAAGTAAGGACTAAGGTACCGTATTTTCCGGCGTATAAGACGACTTTTTAACACATGAAAATCATCTCAAAAGTCGGGGGTCGTCTTATACGCCGGGTGTCGTTCTCCTGTAACCAGGCAGACCAGCCCAAAAGACTCTAATGAGCCTTAAATGGCTCTGGCGATCGAAGCTCTGACGATCCCAGCTTTGCCTGCTAATCAGGCAACTCAGCTGGGATGCCAGAGCCATGTTAAAGGAAAAAACTTTTTTCCTTTTACGTGACTCTGCAAGCTCTGACGATCCCAGCTGAGTTGCCTGCCAATCGGGCATCGCAGCTGGGATCGCCAGAGCCATCCATCCAAGCTCTGACGATCCCAGCTGCGTTGCCTGCTAATCAGACAACTCAGCTGGGATCGCCAGAGCCCAGAGCCCTGTAAAAAGAAAAAAGTTTTCCCCCTCCAGCTTGCTTACCTTAGCTGGTAATCGCCACGCTTGCCTTGCTTCGCTTGCCTGAATCCATTCTATCAGCAAGCCACTTTCTGCCTGCAATCATGCAGGCAGGAGTTGTGGACTTCAACTCCCAGAATTCCTCAGCCAGTAAAAACAAAGCTGGCTGAGGAATTCTGGGAGTTGAAGTCTACAAGTCTTAAAGTTGCCAAGGTTGGAGACCCCTGTTCTATTGGGTAAGTTTTTTAACCCTTTGGGAGCTTTAAAAAAATAGTTAATTGGGTTTTTTTTAGTTGTTCTTTTTTAGACCTAGCCATTTAAAGTTTAGGAAGTTTTAAATTTAGTTTTCATATAAAAATAAAAATAAAATAATATTTGTGCAGCTTTCTGAGATGTGGTGTGTTTCTGTAGTGTTTCACTCTAACTACACAAACACACAAAATCTCACAAAGCTGTATGTGGAATTTTGTGTGTGTAAAGTGTGAAGGTTGATTTTTTTTGGGCTTTTTGTGGCTGTGTGAGGTTCCTGCTTGTTGCAGGGGCCATTTTGGGTCTAGCACAGCTGCTTTTACATTGTGGATGAGCCAGTTGTGTTGTGTTGTGTTGTGTGTGTGTAAAGTGTGAAAGTTGTTTTTTGCGCTTTTTGTGGCTGTGTGAGGTTCCTGCTTGTTGCAGGGGCCATTTTGGGTCTAGCACAGCTGCTTTTACATTGTGGGTGAGCCAGTTGTGTTGTGTTTTGTGTGTGTGTGTGTGTAAAGTGTGAAAGTTGTTTTTTGGGCTTTTTGTGGCTGTGTGAGGTTCCTGCTAGTTGCAGGGGCCATTTTGGGTCTAGCACAGCTGCTTTTACATTGTGTTGAGGCAGTTGATGTTTTTTAATTTTTATTTGGTGTGTGTTGGAAGAGGGGTAGTCTTATATGGCGAGTATAGCCCAAACCCTATATTTTAACAGGAAAAGTTGGGGGTCGTCTTATACGCCCAGTCGTCTTATACGCCGGAAAATACGGTACTCAATTTAAATGTACTGTATATCATTGCTTTTAAAAGGTGTATCTCAAAATCTGTATTTCTTCATGTGAAGTTTTGAACAATAAATTATGGAGATCTTTCCACACCCAATTCATTGCTACCTCAATGTGCTGTGACCTAATAAATTATCCCTTTTACTGCTAATTGAAATTTTCATTGGGGCTAAAATTCTTGAAGACAGATATAAATCAAAATAAAATGTGTAAGACATACTTTCTCCCTATGATTGTCCATATGAGGGAACTAGTCAATGGTTAATACAACCTTGGACTTTATAAAGATTTTTCCCCCCAAAAAAATATTAGGGTCATTTATTTATTTGTTTGTTTGTTTGTTTGTTTGTTTGAGATTCAGGGACTAAAAGAAGCAGATGAATCAACATGCAAAATATATTTACCCTTCATTCTTTCCTTCCTTCCTTCCACTTATTAACCACTTCAATCACAAAAACCTCAGTCCAACAAATCAAACAGGTTTGAAATACGTATTTCATAATACAACACAATGTCATAATATTTGAGGGGTCCTTGGTGCTCTCTGAGCTTGGTTGTTTTCATGCAGACATTTCATTACTCAAAATAGGTAACATCATCAGTGTTCTGCATGGAAGAGAAGAATCTCAATCTCATTTCCTGTAATGGCTTTTCCATTTCACTAATGGAATGTGGGTAAAGTTGATCTGGTAGTCTTTGTGTTCTGGGGCTTCCAAAATATCTAGTGTCCTCGTGTGCCATAAGCATCTTAGTCAAAACAAACAGACCTGATATTCAACTGCACAGGGAGTTCATCTTCTTGATATCTTAGACTCCTAGTCATGATTCCTATATCTCTATATGCTTGTAATCAGTGGTGGGTTGCTCCCGGTTTGGTCTGGTTCTATAGAACCAGTAGTAAAACTGATGGAAGGCTCCCACCCACCCACCACAACATCATCATGTGTGATTCCCGTTGCGAACCGGTAGTAAAGGTAAGTAGAACCCACCCCTGCTTGTAATGTTTTGCATATTTCTAATTTTTCTTTCTAATCTTTCTAAATCTAATTTAGAATACAATATCCCTGAGCAAGATACAGTAAATAAATATGATTTTATAATATCCCGTTCTGATTCTGAATGCTTTATATTTTACATCAATATAAAGTAAATATGAATGTGAATATTTTATTATATTGCCATTCTAAGATGACACATTTCCTCCATTTTATTTTAAGATCCCCATGAAATTCATTGGGTTGAGAAATAACTGACTACAAGTCATCAAGTGAGATTCATGATGTAGTGAGAACTTGAACCTGTGACTCCCTGGTCCAAGCCCAGAACCTTAACTTTGATAAAATGTTGGGTATTCTAGAAATCATTGCTCAGAACCATCTGTACTGCAACACCTAAGTTCCATTTGAACCACAAAAAGAATGTGGCTAAAAGCAAAGAACATGATCTTATACACCATGTAGAGATCATATTTCCCTCTCTGAAAAATGTAGAAGACGTGGATACTGATACTGTGACAGTAAACATAATATTTCCTGTTAATGTGATTTTTACATATATTTTTATATCTGTGGTTTATGTATGTGGTTTTGCTTGTTTGTTGTACATTGTCCAGAGTTGCCTTTGGTGAGATGGGTGGCTACATAAGTTTGATTAGTAAATAAATAACTGATTAAAGACAGGACTGCAATTTTTGGACTTTATGTTTTGATTTGGAGGGCTTTTACAGTGGCTGTTTAAGGTCAGAAATTAATGCTTTAGATCTTGGAGAGATTTAAGAAATAATACTGTCTATGAAGATTCTCAGTCATCCAGGTCATGGTTGTCCCAAAGGTGCTTTTTGTCAAGAGGCAACTGGACTTTCTGGTTTTTCTTTGAAGACATTTCGCTTCCCATCCAAGGAGAGCTAAAGAAGCTTCTTGGATGAGAAGCAAAACATCTTCAAAGAAAATCCAGAAAGTCTAGTTGCCTCTTGAAAAAGCACTTTTGAGATAAAAAATAATACTATTCCTAAATACTCCTTACACTGGAAAATATCAGCTCGGTTTAGAGATGAAAGTTATTCATAAATGCCAGGAATTATGCAAATCCTTCATGACACTTCAAAGTGAGTGATTCAAAACTTAAGGCCTTGACTATCCTTGTGGGTACTGCAGAACAGAGATGGGGTGCCAGGAGCTGTACGAAGTCTATAGCAAAAGGCTAACCTTTTATTGTTGTATTGTTATTCCTGAATAGTAGCAGTGGTGGGTTTCAATTTTTTTTACTACCGGTTCTGTGGGTGTGGCTTGGTGGGCATGGCATGGCTTAGTGGGCATGGCAGGGGAAGGATACTATAAAATCTCCATTCCCACCCCACTCCAGGGGGAAGAAACTACAAAATCCCCATTTCCTCCTGATCAGCTGGGACTCATGAGGCAGATGAGGGCAGGGCCAGCCAGAGGCAGTATTTACCAGTTCTCCGAACTACTCAAAATTTTCACTTCCGGTTCTCCAGAACTGGTCAGAACTTGCTGAGACCCACCTCTGAATAGTAGGTATAACTTGATTGGTACTAGTGGTTCATCCTAGTGAAGTATTGCCTAATTCTGTATTTGAGATATTTTTTATAGAACAACACAGTTATATGAAGATTTCTTTTAAAAGTTGTATTTATTATAATTATCCTAAACTAAAGTTTGCAATATTTGAAATATTCAGGTTACACAATATTTGTTATATCTTTTTTTTTAAACAATCTTTATTCAACCTTTTTTAGTTTTAAAATCACATTTCCACTTTTACAGCATTCAGTTATCGGTATCAGTTCTAATTACATATTTTCCATTTACAGCCTATTGTATTATACGTTTATGTAATTTTTGTATTTATACATCTAAATACATAAAACCTTTTGCTATGTTATACAATTGTTCACCTTTAGTATATGTTTTGTAAATTCTTTATATACTAAATATACTTATATACACTTACATAATCCCTTTAACCTTTAACATTCTTTATCATATTCATAAATATATACGGTTTTTACCTTAACATGATTTTTATATCTATTCTATGGATTATTGTAATGCTCTCTACATGGGGCTCCCCTTGAGAAGCACCCAAAGGCTCCAACTGGTCCAGAATGCGGCCACGCGGGTGGTAATGGGAGCAATGTGGCGCTCTCATGTAACCCCCCTCCTGCGCGAGCTGCACTGGCTCCCAGTGGTCTTCCGGGTGCGCTTCAAGGTTTTGGTTACTATCTTTAGAGCGCTCCATGGCTCAGGACCAGGGTACTTACGAGACCGCCTCCTGCCACCAATAGCGTCTCACCGACCAGTTCGCTCCCATAGAGAGGGACTCCTCAGGGTGCCGTCGGCCAAACAATGTCGACTGACGGCCCCCAGGGGGAGAGCCTTTTCTGTGGGGGCACCTACCATCTGGAACGGGCTTCCCCCGGAGTTATGAAACATCCAAGACTTAGGCATATTCCGCCGTGCCCTGAAAATGTTTCTATTCCAACAAGCTGGTCTGGCCTAACTCTCCCTTTTAAATTGGCTTTTAAATTGGCTTTTAAATCAGGTTTTAAACCTCTTTTAGATAAATTTGGATGTTTTAATCTTTGAGCCAAATTACTTAATCTGTTTTTTAATAGTTTTTAACTTCTATATGTATTTGTAATTATTATGGCTGTTCACCGCCCTGAGTCCTTCGGGAGTAGGGCGGTATACAAATATGAAAAATAAATACATAAATAAATAAATTTGACATCTAGTTTCTAGCCATTTATACCACATGTTCCAGATCTTATAATACGCTGTTTTCTCTCAATCTTTTAACTCTGTGGTTAATTTATCTATTTCTGCGCAATCAAGCACCTTTTTTATTATCTTTGCATTTGATGGCATGTTTTCCTATTTCCAGTTCTGGGCAAATGTAATTCTGGGTGCTGTTATGATGTGGAGTATGATGTATTGAGTCTTTTTACTTATATTTCCTTTTACTCAATACTCAATAAGAACAGTTCTGGTTTCATCTCAATTTTTTGTTCTGTAATTTCTTTTAGTCATTTTTTTAATTTTCATCCAATACCTCTTAGCTTTTGGGAATGTCCACCACATGTGATAGAATGTCCCTTGTTCATGGTTACATCTCCAACAATTTGCCGGTTTATTGGGGAACATTTTCGCCAGCCTTGCTGGAGGTAGATGCCAAGATAAAACATTTTGTACATGTTTTCCTTATAAGTTGCCGACATTGTTAATTTATAATTTTTTATAATTTGTTATATCTTATTAACATATAATAATTCTGATTCAATACAATTGTAATTTGGTCCTTAAAATTCAAATTCTATATGACTTTTTTTGACCATAATTGTGGACCATACCTTTGAATACCATTTTTTCCAACTGTTAAATTTTCTAAACATTTCCATTGTTGACTTATTGTAGATTTGATGGCTAGAACTAAAAATATAATATGTTCCTTATTATATTTATGATCGTTTTTTATGTTTTACTATACACATCAAAGCAAGCTCCTTCATTAAAAAGAACTCTTTTCTTCATGTTTATGTTAGTTTCATGTCATGTTAAATTGATGATTTTACATCTTTTGCATCACTGTGTTATGGAAACTGTCTGGGATTTGCTGGCTGTTTGCCACTGGCATTAGAAATATATGTTTGCTTTGAAGAGAACAAAATAATTTCATTTGTGAAAAATAAAGATTACTTAAAAGATTTTTTAAAAAGCAACTAACAGTATCATAGTAATGAAGGTCTTATCTTTTGAGCAGAAACACAAGGACTTAGCTTTGGGGGGGGGTGGAAGAAACAAGGAACAATTAATCGTGCAGAACTATTAAAAAGTTATTGTATATATTAAAAGATACAGTAATTTGAATGAGAATTAATATCTAGGAAAAGTGAAACTGCTTCTAAGTTAAACTTGCAAGGTACTTTCCCAGAGACAATGCATACAATCCCACATAGCTAAATGAAATTGAAATTAAGGAACCTAAACCAATTATAATGAATTCTTTTTCTACCCATTTCAGGGAAGACTTGCAGCTGTTGTTTGATACAGTATGTAACCTATAGATATTTACATACAACTCCCAATTCGTATGCCTATATAAGTATGCATATGATTTCAGTCTTACTGTATATCTGTTAGGGAATGGGGTTGAGGGGTACCCCGGATGGTGAACCAGCTCATGAGCAAACACACTGGGACTGAAATAAATCTGACGGAGGCGTCTTGTGTAAAAATATAATTTACTTTAAAACATTTAAAAAGCACTATGTCTTTAAAAAAGCACATTAATAACAAAGTCTTATCTTGGTTATGTGAAGCCAGGCTATCTTCCTAGATTCCTCTCCACAATACCAAAACAGTTCACAAGAGAATAAAGCTAACATGCAGATAATCAGCTTCGGTGTTGATACATCATCGAGGTAGTAGAAGGGCGACAGCACAAACTTCACAGCTAAAAGTCACCTGAAGTAAAAACAGTTCAAACAGCAAACATAGCTTGAAGTTTGTGGGAGGAAGAATGTCCAGCAACAGCAGTCCCGATGATACCTTGCGTGCTTCAAAACAGCAAAAGGCAAGCATCCGTAGGAGTTTCTCTGCAACAGCGTCTGGAGTCCTTATCTGTGCTTCTCCTCCCATCTGCGACGTTGCACTGAGCTCTGCTTGCAGCTTCCAGCAAGAGCTCTTGCATCTAGGCCTAAAACAGCGTTTAGGCCCGAGTAGCAAGCGAAAAAGTCCTTGCTTATATGGGGAGTTAACCTGCAATTAACTAGGGCGGGGAAGGCTTGCAGGTAATTGCAAACAGGAGATGACTTGATTGAAACCATACTGTTTGTGACTGATCAAGTAGCCACAGCAATCCTGAAAACACTCGTGACAATATCTCTGCTATGAACAATTAGTTTTTTAGATTTGATTATTCCAGCAACTATGATTACTTTGATCATTTCACCAAGCAGAAGGATAATTTACATGTTCTAAATAAAAGATCACTTAAATCCTTAAGACATATAAAGCTGAGACTTTTCAGTTAGCAAAACAACCCAAGTCAACAATCATGGCTATGAACAAAATTGATGAGAATTTGCACGGGAGAGAGACTATAGGTTGACATGAATAAAGCAATCTGGGCAAGTAGTTTTTAATTTAATTTCAGAATGTTTAGAGGACCTATTTATATTATTCCATCTAAATTTCTTGGGGATTACTCTCCCTTTAGTTATTTTTTTTCCTCTGATAGTTGGTCCAAATTTGGAGAGTTGATAACGCTTTATGTTTTAGGGCACAAATTATAAGACATTGTAAGTACAAACTTTATTAATGAAACTCATATGTTAATTTTTTAGTTTTCCTTTCTCATATATAAATGCATATATACAGTGGTGAAATGTAAAATTTGTTACTACCGGTTCTGTGGGCATGGCTGGGGGGGCGGGTATGTGACTGGGTGGGCATGGCCAACTTTTTTTTTTTTTTACTTTTAAAAGCATTTTTTTTACAACCTTTTCGGATGTTGTAAAAAATGCTTTTAAAAGCCTCTGATGATCAGGCAATTCAGCTGGGATTGTCAGAGGCTTTTAAAAGCATTTTTTTCTACAACCTACAGGTTGTAGAAAAAATGCTTTTAAAAGTAAAAAAAAAAAGCCTCGGATGATCACGCGGCTCAGCTGAGCATGTGGGGAGCGCAGGGATTTTTGCTACCGGTTCTCCGAACCACTCACCACCATCGCTACAGGATCGGGTGATCCAGTCCAAACCGGGAGCATTTCATCCCTGCATATATACAATAACACCCACACACACATCCCACCACTGCATACAAATATAGTTTTAAAATATTGGCACACTATCTTGGCAAAATATTGTTGAAGTACAGAATGTCAGAAACACCAAGCCAAAAATAACCAAGAGCACAAGTGTTGCTTGACAAGCTGCATAGAGAATATGTAGCCATATAAAGAATCACATCAAACACAAGTGAAGAAGGGAAACAAGCAGCATATTTGCCAACAGTTTTTAGAGAAACAGAGGCTGATCTAATAACATCCTATGGTTTCCTATTTGTTAAAAAAAGATAAGAGTTCAGAATAACACTCTAACTAAGCAAATCCCATTGTTGGTTGGGTTCATACATTGCACCAACAGAGAAAAACCAAATTGATGCTATATACTGTATGAACCAAGTCATTGTATTCAGTGGAATTTGCCAGAGTATTAAATAAGCCTGCCAGCACAGGCTTTTATAAATCAACCCTGATTTGATCTGAACTGAAACTGAACTTGCAAAGAAGACATGATCTAATTCAAGCTTGAGCTTCAAGATTTAAAATCAGTCGGGCTTGATTTGAGGTGATTTGAGATTCAATGGAGGGGAAGGGAGAAATTCTATCTGTAGATTATAAAGGGGAAACATGAAAATGTCTGCAACTACTTCATTTTTTTTTTTTTGACAGAATGGGATGAGAATAGCAGAGAATGGGATGATTAGAGCAGAGGTGTCAAACTCCATTTCATTGAGGGCGACATCAGGGTTGTGTTTGATCTCAGGGGCCGGGTGGGCGTAACTAGCTTGATGTCACTCATGTCGGGGGTGCCTGTGGTGGCTTGAGTGCTCTGCCAGTGAAAAGAAATTTCTGAGCTCCGTTTTCAGCTGTGATGGCCTCCTGCAACCTTCTGCCAGCAAAAATGGAGCTCGGGAGAGCCACACACGGCCCTCCCAAGCTCCTTTTCGCTGGCAGAGGCACAATGGGTCAGTCCTTCACTTTTCCAGGGCGACCCCATGGGCCAGGTCTAACCATCCCGCGGGCCGGATCCGGCCCCCAGGCCTTGAGTTTGACACCCCTAATTTAGAGGATAGTAACCCAGTCAAGTTTCAATTGGATATTTTTGAGGGGGTGACAAGAAAATTATGAAACATTTCCCCTGCATGTTTTTAAGGCAGAGCAATATGACTGAGGAAAGGACACCTCCAAACTTGCAGGCAAGTGCTTTTGTTGTACTCATTGAAGCAATAGAGAAAGTGTCCTTCTCAAAGATTTTTTCCCCTCCCAAAACTATGAACAGTTTTATTTTATTTTCTGGGGTGCAAACCTTGATCTGACATTAAAGAAAGCTTATTGGCTTGTTCTTGTAGAGTAAGAAATGTTTCCTGATTCACTGGTTTAATGGGAATTGACATATCTTGATCCCAACTAGGAAGAAATCCAGCTCATCACTGGATTTGTGAGGTATTAGGCAAGTAGGGCATGATCCATTGGCAAGTTTTGGTTACTATTGGTGGGAATGCTTTGGTTAAGACTTTGACTTTCTGACAAAACTTCACATTAATTAGTTGCCAGAAGCAACAGGTGAGGCTGGCACAGTGAGATCCACCACCACAAACACTGACAGATGTCAGTGAATGAGCCTGGCACAGAGAAAGTGGCATTCATAATCTTGGCAACTCCTTAATTTTGAGGGGAGGGTGATGAGGTTGGCCAGGTACCTATTTACTAATTGTTAAAGTTGCTCTAAACGTATCATTAATCTTTGATCCCAGAGTGCACAGTTGAATCCAGATTCAATATATTGTGTCTAGACCTTAAGCCAGCTGTGATGGGTCCAGTTCCTTTTGTGAATATTAATTTAAAACATCCCACTTTTAAACCAATGATTATTTTGGAAACAAGAGACTAAAAATAATATGTTTTATATATAAATTTATATTTATAAATATAACCAGGAACGACAAATGGAATTACTTAAGAGTAAGTTTCCTTTATTGTTCTTCAACTATAGATAGAATCTTCTCTACAACAGTTCATTTTTAATTGAATAAAGAAAGCTCAGTGCATTTTAGCTATTCGCATTTATGTAGAACTCAAATCTACTGTGTTTAGTTGGATTTATTCCACAAACACCTTATGTATCAACCCTATCTGATAACCATTCAATTCACTGTTTAGTGCTCAGCATTTAAACATATATTAGTGTAAGTACTGCAGACACACATTGCTTTGTGGTTCAAAGAGATAACAACAGACACAGTAAAAGAGGCAATAGGAAAGGAAGAAGGGAAAGTATTTCTTTTTCCTTGAAATATTCAAGAGACAAAGCTTTGCACTCTGATGCTTCTTATCTGTTTGATTGAAGTATCTATTCTCTTACAGCCTATGTCTACAGTTCTTGCAACAATAATTGGATCAATTGGGGATTGGCAGACTTCCAGTGGTACAGAATTTCTTTTTTGGCTGTCTTATTCCAAACTACAATCTTTTGTAAATTATAATTTGCCCAGACTGTTTGGTAGGCAGCCAAAGACAGCATCCATAAATGAAAACTCATAGATCATCCTAATGTTCAAGATGAAATTCAGAAATGTTTCTTTCTAAGAAGAATGCTACATTTTACAACTCCATAATCTATCAACATTTGTAACCCAAACTGCATGATGGTTTCTATCAGGAGTTCCCCAATGAACCTTTGATTTGTTTG
Source organism: Arizona elegans (assembly GCA_022577455.1). Lineage (NCBI taxonomy): Eukaryota > Metazoa > Chordata > Lepidosauria > Squamata > Colubridae > Arizona > Arizona elegans. The sequence continues at coordinate 219,986,578 of JAKOOJ010000001.1, forward strand.
TTTGATTGTTTATAAAATTTATTGGCCACCCATCTTAACCCAAGGTAACTCTGGGTGGCTTACAAGACCAATACACTGCATTTACTATTTTATCCTATAATCAGGTGAATATGTCCACATCTGCACTGAAGGAACATTCTCTATCTTAAAGCACTGACTGGCAACTTTATAGTATATCTCCCTAAGATTATATTTCTAAAATACAAAATTGAGTAGTAGATCGCTTTTAAAATAATAGTGGAATTTCTGAAAAATCTGCAGAGCCACCAAATAATAGGAGAATAATTGGGATCAATAGAATAATACTGAGATACTTTGGTCTTCACTTGAATCTTTTTGTTGGCTCCAAAACACCTGAAGGCAGGACAAGAAGCAATGGATGGAAACTAATCAAGGAGAAAAGCAACCTAGAACTAAGGAGAAATTTCCTGACAGTTAAAGCAATTAATCAGTGGAATGACTTGCCTCCAGAAGTGGTAGATGCTCCAACAATGGAAGTGTTTAAGAAGAGATTGGGCAACTATTTGTCTTAAATGTTATAGGGTTTCCTGCCTGAGCAGGGGGTTGGACTAGAACAGTGATGGCTAACCTTTTTGCCATCGTGTGCCAGGAGAGGGGGGCGGGGGAGGGTCATGTGCGCATGTGCCCACGTGCATGTGTACGCAACCCCACCCATCCCCGCTCCTGGCACATGATGGCCTGGTAGGCCCGTTTTTCTTTCTTACCTGGTTCCAGATCTTCTCTATGCATCTGGGAAGGGTGAAAACAGCCTTTCCCACTCCCTTGGAGGCCCTACAGAGGTTGAAAGGGCCCATTTCCCAACTCTCAGTGGGACAGGAAGTGACATTTTTTGCTGTCCCCAGCCTCCAGAACCTCTCTAGGAGTCTCTAGGAGCCTCTCTAGGAATCTCTAGGAGCCTCTCTAGGAGACTCTGGAGGCTGGGGACAGGAAAAAACATCACTTCCTGTCCCACCGGGAGTCAGAAAATGGGCCCTTTCAGCCTCCACAGGGCCTCCAAAGGAGTGGGAAAGGCTGTTTTTGCCCTTCCCAGATGCATAGAGAGGATCTGGAGCCAGGTAAGAAAGAAAAACGGGCCTTCCCCATCAATCCCCAGGCCATCCAGAGCAGGAAACAGCCTGTTTCCCTACTTCTGGTGGGCCCAGAAAGCCCGAAAATCAGCTGGCCAGCGGTGCATGCGCCCCAGAGCTGAGCTGGCATGCCCACTAATATGGCTCCGTATGCCACCTGTGGCACGCGTGCCATAGGTTCGCCATCTCGGGACTAGAAGAACTTCAAGGTCCCTGTCTGTTATTCTATTTTCTTTCTTTCTTTCTTTCTTTCTTTCTTTCTTTCTTTCTTTCTTTCTTTCTTTCTTTCTATCTTCCTTCCTTCCTTCCTTCCTTCCTTCCTTCCTTCCTTCCTTCCTTCCTTCCTCTCCTGTGATCTCGTAAAATTTTAATCATGGGAGGAAAAGCAAGTTCAGATTTCTATTGAAAAACTATATTTGTCCGATACAGGAGTTCCTTCATCTTAATGAAGTCCCTCCTTATTACCTAAGAAGAAAATTCTGGTCAAAACAAGAAAAAAAATTATGACATCAACCATTTGCATTCTTGTCTGATGCTTTCAGACATGCTGGGAATAAAGATATTTTCTAGTTTATAAAACCTTCTCAAATGCACCTCACTAGCTATGCATTCCTAAAGTCTAAACTTTCTATTTTCATAAACACCTCTTTGAGTGCTATGTATGTATGTATGTATGTATATTCAATTTCTGACCTTCTCTTCTAAGACAAAAGCTATATCCCTTCCTTGGTTTAAAGAGCTTTTGACTTGAGATCAGGGTCAAGAAGATAACTGAGAGATGTGCAAGGGAGGATATCACTTGGGAAAATGATGAGGTGGAAGGCATTTATAAAATAAGATGGACTGTAATATAACTCCCCCCTCCTCTCTCTCCTCTATGCTTCCTAGTGGTCAATATAAGTAAAAACATCTGGAAGAGTGACAGGGAGATTGCTGGAAGATGGAGACAAAATGAAGGCTAAAAACACCACATGACTTTGTTGAGTTACTTTCCAGAAGAAGCCACATGTATGAGGGACATGTGATAAAAGCTAATCTCTACAACTGGAGGGGAGGAAGGGTTTTGAATTGTAGGCAGGAAAAGTAGAGAATACCTACTGCTTGAGCAGGCAAGAACCATAGAGCGATAAAGCTAAGCATCCCTGAAAGAAGACAATAAGTTGTTGAGTGGCTTTAGAAATTTAAATTACAAATAAATAACCAAACCAATACTAAGTCACAACCCATTTTTTTTAGGGAATCATCAGGAGAACAGAAAATGAGTCTACACTTGATTGAAGGTTATAATCTATGGGAATCAGGGGTAGTTAGGTAGTATGTTGGGTTATTCTTTTTGTAAGCTGTCCAGAGTTGGATAGCTATATAAATTTTCATAAACAAACAAATAAATGTATTTGGAGAAGCAAACTAAGCAAAACCCCTTCTCTCTCAGATAAAGTTCTAGGGCAGGATCTGTATTTTGGTTACTTTGTTTTTAGGCATACTAGTCTGATTCATGGATTCTGATATTTTTATTGCATCTGCTAATTGTTACAAAATGTTTCTGCATATGTGTGTGCGTGCACTTGTGCGTGTGAACATATGTGGGGGGAAGGAAAGAGAGGGGAGGGAGAGGGGGGGAGAGAGATAATCTTAGAAGTTTACGTCTTTGTGAAAATTCTGTTCTAGTATGTTTGTTCCAACTTCCAATCTATTGGAACTTTGGATCCTATTTGGTCTGTGGCCAGTCTTCCCATTATATTTTATGGTAGACTGGCAGTTCAACTGGTGTTTGTGATCTTTACAAGTGCTAAATGCTTTATTTCCCCATTGGTAATAGTTGGGCATTTGACTAAGCTGAAACAAAATTTTACTTTTCCTTCTCTTTATTTTTAATAAAACTAGTGTTGAACTCAATTGTTGCAGGATACCAAAGAAAGAAAGGGTTAAGGACTACCTAATTTAAAACTATATTTCGAGGCATGCAGCTTGGTGTGGATGAGGGAATTGATAACCTTACGAAATAAGGAATTATTCGAATTGGAAGGTTATGACTTGAGAGTTGGATGGCATGGCTCTTTACAATATGATAAAGTTCAGTTCTTGACTGGGGTATTGTTTCTTCCTTTATTGTTCCTGTTTATCTGTTGCTTGTTTCTGCTTATCAAGGTGTTAGTCAATAGGTGTGAAATGGGGAAGGTTTAGGTCTGTTTGTCTCTTTCCTTGACCTTTGATTGTTGCTTTGTAGATGGAACTTATCTCAAACTCTCTATTAATTGACGAATTGTCAGAGTGTCATTTCTTGAGGAATTTTCTTCCATTTTTGGATCTGGTTTGGTGTAAGATATCCATAGTTTCCCAACTGTGGTTGATCTTGTCAGTGTGTTGGGGAGCCCCCTATCCTGCATCTGTTAATAGCGGGGTCCTCCAAGGCAGCATTCTAGGACCAACACTCTTCATAAATGACCTTTATGATCATATTATAAGTAACTGTGTTCTCTTTTTGAGAAAGTCAGAGCTGCAGTGGGGGAGGGGGCAACTTTGTGGTCTGGTTTACATGTTCTCGAAGTATGGGGAGAGGACTTTTTGTGGGGCATGGTTCTGGAATTTTTGAACATATTCAGAATTGTTCTTCTTTATGATATGTGAAGATTATTTTAGGGCTATTTTAGTATTTTTTCCCTGCCTTCTCCTCAGAATGGTGGGAAGTTCTATTTTTGATTTCCAACAATCATGATCAGGGGGATTCCCGAGACTATTTGTAAGCATTTTTTTTTCTCATACAGCAAAGTCTCTCTCTCTCTCTCTCTCCCTCTCCCTCTCCCTCTCCCTCTCTCATTATATTGTCTGAATCTTAAATGTAAATAAAATGAAGTGGCTATCAAAAGGAACATGATAAGTATAATAAGAAAGAAAAATGCTCATAAAATAGCAAGCATTACAAATATAATAAACCCACTGCTCCCCAGATTGAGCATAAAAAAGAAATGAATAGGGGGAACACATATAATCAAGAGAATATTTACATCTACCTTTCTCACCCAAAACTGCAATTAAAGTTATGTGATATCCTACAGTTCTTTTGCCAGTTTTCTATCGGTAAGGCATCTAAAGTTATTTTATCTTGAGAGATGAAAAGAAGATATTGAAGCCAAAAAGGCCTCAAGACATCTAACAATCTGAAAGAGCAATCTTTTTTATTAGGTTTATTTTTACCCCAATTTTTTCAGTCTGGATATGATATTTATATTTCTCACTGAGTCGCCTGCTTTAATGTATATTATTTAATGTCTTGACTGTGTTTGAAAGTTTGTCAGACATCCTCTGGGAGACATCAAAACACGATTCTATTTTAAAATTTATGATTTCCCCTTTTGCAAGATCACAGTCCTTGAAAAAGAGGCCTCCTCATCCGATTTTAACGTTCATTTCAGCCCTCCTAATCAAGAGATATAAAGACCAGATCAAACCGCAGAGAGGGGTTCAGACATCCTTGTCCAGTTGGTGCTCTGCAGATGTGTTAGAACTCCAGATGTTGTCTAGGAGTTCTGAGAACTGCTGTAATTTTTACATATCCAGAGAGCTCCAGGTTGGACGAAGCTGGCTTTCAGATTGCTCTGTTTACTACCTCACTGTAAGGAGGAATCTAACTGATGCTGAAATAAACTCATCACTATTTATTAATTTCTCAAACTGTTCAGGTTGTTCTATAGTCTTTTTTTTTAAGTCATTTAATAGCTATTGGGAAATCGTAGAGTAATTTGCATATGTTTCATAAAAATGTAATTTGGTGATCTAATTTTATGAGTTGCGGTTTGCCAGTGATACCTTGTTCCTCATTATGCACAAACATAAAAGAGAGAGGAGAAAGAATGTAGAAAACATAAAAAACAGCTATTGCAACCCTCCCCCCCCCCTACCAGTTGTTCTTTATTACTTTCATTCTAAAGTACTTTCTCCACTAAACTGCAAATATTCACGAGTGGCTGACATTTTCTTGGGCCAATCTGGTCTCTATTCTCAGATGGCTTGGGCAGGAGGAGCATGATTTCAGGTGCCAAGGTTGCAGGGACTGTTGATCAGTATTTAAAAACAACAACTGAAAAGCTGAATTCCAACAGAGCAAACAAAGCACCTCTGTTTAGTTATTATAAACAAATGGAATTTTGGAATTCCAGAAAAAAACCCACCTCAAATAAGAATGTTGATAAGGGAAGTATATATATTTAGAGTCCCTAGCACAGTGATGGCTAACCTTTTCCAGACCGAGTGCCAAAATGTGTACGTGCACTCGCGAATGCACATGTGCACACCCAAACCCCCAAAATGCAATGGGTGTGTGGCCCCCGCACATGTACCCCCCTTCTCATGCATGTGCACATGGCCCCCCTGCATGCACCCCCCCACGCATGAGCACACAGGCCTGCCACAGGCCCCCCGCCCCCCATGCATGCGCGGCAGAGACCCAAAAACCAGCTGGCTGGTGGGAGGCATGTGCACATGCACAGTAGAGCTGAACTGGGGCGATGGCTCATGTGCCATTAGAGAGGGCACTGCATGCCACCTCTGGCACGCGTGCCATAGGTTCGCCATCACGGCCCTAGCACCATTAAGATGTCCAATGAGACTCTAAGCACTGTCCTTTCAAATCCAGTTAGGGCTACCTTTCAAGGATAGGAAGGCAATAGCTAATTTATTACTATTTTTTTTAAAAAAAAAATTAAATTTGATTTATATGCCGCCCTTCTCCGGAGACTCAGGGCGGCTTACAATGCGTTAAGCAATAGCCTTCATACTTTTGTATATTTATACAAAGTCAGCTTATTGCCCCCACAAACTGGGTCCTCAATTTACCTACCTTAGAAAGGATGGAAGGCTGAGTCAACCTTGAGCCTGGGGAGATTCGAATTTGCAGTAATTGCAGGCAGCTGAATGTTAATAACAGGCTATTAGTCTGCTGCGCCACCAGGCTCTTTACTATTAACATAATAATAAAGAGTGATACCTGAGACTCTATTTCTAAGCATTTTTTTTTCTTGTACAGCAAAGTTTCACTTCCTTTCTCTCACTGTGTATAATACAATATAATTATTTTATCTTTTATCTTTTAGCAGCAGAGATGATGCATGTTTCCTTTGGTGTGGGGGGGGGAAGCATTTTCATTCTTGGGTACTCTGATTACTTTTTTGCCACCTCTTGCCCAAGTCATTTGAGAAAAGAGACCAGATGGATGATATTAAATAAGGGCTGAGGGAAAAGCAACAAGAGAAATAAAAAGGAAAGATTCAGAAGAAAGAAACTTTTTGTGCTACTGTTCAAGACACAAACTGAAAACTCCTTTGTTGGAGGATAAAATTACAAAAGAAGGGAAGGGTCAAAAGCCTTATAATAAGCTAGAATTAATTCATCGGGTTGTGTTCCTGTCTGGTATACCTAGGATGGCTGATACTCAATTTTTAAGACTGACATTAATCTTCAAGTCTGAAAATACAAATCTCCTGCCATGTCCTTTCTAGCCTGAGAACTTAGGGGTATCCTGTCTGAGTCTCTTTCTCCACCCATTATACAGCTGCAGGCTATGCTCTCTCTTATTAGACTATTTCCTAGGCACTATCTCTATCCTCTTAGTGAAGTCAGGAGTTCAATCATGACCAGCTCAAGGTTGACTCAGGCTTCCATCCTTCAGGACCCAGATTGTTGGGGGCAATATGCTGATATTTGTAAACCACTCAGAGAGTGCTGTAAAACACTATTCAGTGGTATAGAAGTCTAAGTAGTATATATTATATACAATATTTATAATTTAACAAAGTTGGAAGGGACCTTGGAGGTCTTCTAGTCCAACCCCCTGCTTAGGCAATAAATCCTACACCACTTCAGACAAATGGTTATCTAATCTCTTCCAGTGTTGGAGCATTCACAATTTCTGGAGGCAAGTTGTTCCACTGATTAATTGTTTTAACTGTCAGGAAATTTCTCCTTAGTTCTAAATTGCTTCTGTCCTTGATTAGTTTCCACCCAATGCTTCTTGTCCTACCCTCAGGTGCTTTGGAGAATAGTTTGACTCCCTCTTCTTTGTGGCAGCTCCTGAGTTATCGGAACACTGCTATCATGTCACCCCTAGTCCTTCTTTTCATAAGACTAGACATATCCAGTTCCAGCAACCATTCTTTGTACATTTTATCCTCAAGTCCCCTAATCATTTTTGTTGCTCTTCTCTGCACTTTTTCTAGAGTCTCAACATAAAATACAAGACATGACATGACATGACAATATTATATTATATTATATTATATTATATTATATTATATTATATTAATTATATTATATTAATTATATTATATTATATTATATTATATTATATTATATTATATTATATTATATTATATTATATTATATTATATTATATTATATTATATTATATTATATTATTAGAGGAATGGCTCTCAGTGAACTAAAGGTGATTTTTCCGAAAGGCAACTGGACTTCCTTGGTTTTTTTCTTTGAGAATGTTTCGCTTCTCATCCAAGAAACTTCTTTAGTTTGCCTTTTGGATGAGAAGTAAACCATTTTCAAAGAAAAAAACCCAAGAAAGTCCAGTTGCCTTTCGGAAAAATCATCTTTGGGACAAGCATGACCTAGATAATTGAGAATCTCCATAGGTTCTCAGTGAAGTTTAAATGTCTTCTTTATTAAGTCTGGGAAAGACCCACCTGGTGTCTCATTACAAGGGCCCAAAGATGACTAAAAAGGAAAATGATGAGTCCTTCCCAGAATAAGAACTCATCTAGATGTACTTTTGTGGGCACTTTTATATTTCTCTAAAGCCCACACTGAGCACAAGGTAACAACTATGTGCTCTGACTTTTGCCCACGCCGAGCATCTATTATTGAAAGATGTAGTGCCTCTGAACATAGAGGCTTCATTTATCCATTGTTAGACCTCTCTAACAGCAATTTGGATGGAAATGATTTATACAAGCAATAAGTCTCTCTGAGCTCAGGTTAGTAATTTATTTAAAAAGTAGGCTAAAGTTAACATCATGGGAGTTCTGGCAAATACTCTGCTTTGAAATGAGAAATCTATATGTGTGTTTTTAATTCTGGCTGTTCACCGCCCCGAGTCCTTCGGGAGAGGGGGCGGTATAAAAATTTAATAAATAATAATAATAATAATAATAATAATAATAATAATAATAATAATAATAATATATCAAAGAAGATCAAAGCAAATGTCCTTTCTCAGTAAGGGGAAGAAGATCTGCCTGTTTTGAGAAGGCAGCCCTTGGAGATCATTTGCAAACTGGCTACTAGTTTCTTTATCAATGTGAGAAGCAGCATTCACATTCTTTGTGTCTAAACCAGGGGTGGGTTCTAAAATTTTTTACTATCGGTTCTGTGGGCATGGCTTATTTTGTAGGCATGGCTTGGTGGGGGTAATGTGACTGGGTGAGCGTGGCCAACTTCTTTTTTTAACTTTTAAAAGCATTCCAAAAGCCCTTTGGAATGAACTGCCCCTAGAGCTTTGTCTTAGCCCCGACCTGCGCACTTTTCGCCGCGCCCTTAAGGCCCTTCTGTTTCAGCAAGCAGGATTGTCTTAATATGAATTTTAAATGGGTGTATGTGTGTTTTAAATTGATGGCCAAATTTTGTATATCTGATTTTAATTGGTTTTAAATTTTATAAATTCATGTGTTTTATGGCTGTACACCACCTTGAGTCCCTCGGGAGAAGGGCGGTATAGAAATTTAATAAAACTTAAACTTAAACTTAAACTTAAACTTTCTACAACCTTAAGTGGTTGCAGAAAAAAATGCTTTTAAAAGCCTCTGATGATCCCAGCTGAGCTGCCTGATCATCAGAGGCTTTTTTTTTAACTTTTAAAAGCATTTTTTCAGCCAAAGAGGTTGTAGAAAAAATGCTTTTAAAAGTAAAAAAAAAAGCCTCTGATGAGGTGGGCGGAGTAAGCGGCGACCGGGCTAAGGACCGGTTTGGGGGCATGGCCAGCCAATGTTATTACCGGTTTTCTGAACTGCTATAAATTTTTACTACCGGTTCTTGCGAACCGATGCGAACCGGGAGCAACCCACCACTGGTCTAAATCCATGGTCCATTGTCTTTTTAAACCCATTGTCCAAAATTTTATACAGGTGGTCCTTGACTTACAACTACAATTAAGCCCAAACTTTCTGTTGCTCAGTGAAATATTTGTTAAATGAGTTTTGCCCCATTTTACAACCTTCCTTGCCACAGTTGTTAAGTGAATCACTGCAGTTGTTAAGTTAGTAAGATGGTTGTTAAGTGAATCTGATTTCCCCATTGACTTTGCTCGTCAGAAGGTTGCAAAGGGGGATCACATGACCCCGGGACACTGCAACTGTCATAAATATGACTCAGTTGCCAAGAATCCAAACTTTGATCATGTGACCATGGGGATGTGGCAGGGGTGAAATCCAGCAGGTTCTGACAGGTTCTGGAGAACTGGTAGCAGAAATTTTGACTAGTTTGGAGAACCGGTAACAGAAATTTTGAGTAGTTCAGAGAACTGGCAAATATCACTTCTGGCTGGCCCCAGAGTGGGGTGGGAATGGAGATTTTGCAATATCCTTCCCCCAGGAGTTGGGGTGGGATGGGGATTTTGCAGTATCCTTCCCCTGGAGAGGGGTGGGAATGCAGATTTTGAAGTATCCTTCCCCCGTCACACCCACCAAATCATGCCCACCAAGCCACACCCACAGAATCGGTAGTAAAAAAAAAATTGGATTTCACCACTGAGAAGCATGGAGACTGCAGAAATTGGAATGAACATTGAGTTGAAGAGAAGGAATATTTGGGGGGAAATGAGCTTGTACTAGGACACATTCCTGCCAAGAGCATAAAAACCTTGGAGCCAAACCATGCTTACTGTAAGTAAACAATTGAATAATGGATCCACTTCAAAATGTAAACTAAATTTGTGTTGTTATGATTAAAGGAACATTTCCCCCAAATCCCTAAAGCACATTTTACCAATAAGCTGTCCTTCTGAGAGTTCTAGTCCCAACTAGAATTGTAAAATTCATCATAAAGGAAAGTGTAAGGTGGTGGGGGAATGGGTTGGGAAGAAAATTTTTAAAAGAGATAATACCATTTATAGCTCTAAAGTAACTTTATTTATTGTATACATTGAATGAAATAAATTTGATTTACTTATAAAATATGTTTGGTATTTAAAATTAAAAACTATAATTTATTCAAGGAATATTCAAGAATTTATTGACTGAACTTAAAAAGTTTTTACTTTGGGTGCAAAAGGTAAAATCTGCTGAACTCTATTTTTGCTTGTTTAGGATAATCAGATAGGAGGAAAAGTTAATGAAAATAGAAGGCTCCTTTCATATTACAATAAAACAAAGGAAATACGCTGGAGACATGTTAGCAATTAATCATGGATTCAACATAAGTATTATATACCAGGATAACAGGGAGAGATTCAACATCTGGAAGACAGATGAGATTAAACCATTTAAAGGGGATGTTTTTAAAGAAATTGAGAATCCTAATTCACAATGGAATGTGCCATTGTGTATAAGAGGCTCTGAGTAATGGTGGAAGCATAATTTTATAGATCAAGAGAGGTTTATACTACTTACTAGTTATAAACCACCCAGAGACATATGGAAATTGGGAGGCCTATAAACTAAATGAATAAATACTGACACTTTACATTAGCTTTGATATTTAGTTGCTAACAGCTAAATGCATTACTTTCCAAAGTTGTTAGCAGAGAAGATGAATTTCTGAAGGGAGGGTGCACCAGATGTGGGTTTCAGCAGGTTCTGACCAGTTCTGGAGAACCAGTAGCAGAAATTTTGAGTAGTTCGGAGAATTGGTAAAAAGCACCTCTGACTGGCTCCGCCCCCATCTATTCTCTGCCTCCTGAATCCCAACTGATAAGGAGGAAATGGGGATTTTGCAGTAACCTTCCCCTGGAGTGGGGAAGGAATGGAGATTTTACAGTATCCTTCCCTGCCACGCCCACCAAGCCACGCCCACAGAACCGGTAGTAAAAAAAATTGAATCCCATCACTGAAGTGCACATAACAGGCCATTGTATTGCGCAAGATATCTGAACTTCAGATTAAACTGAAGCAACTACTTTGCACATATGGTTCTGCTCATAGTTAATTCTCATGCTAGCATCATTTTCATGTTAGGTTAAAGAATTATACAATTTCACCAATGAGACAAAGAATTGATATTGCTTAGATTAGACCTGTTATTCAGCTGAGGGGACCTAACTATAAATATTTAATATCGCACATATGAAATACATGCATGCTTTTAAAAAAGGATCCTTGAGTAAATAAATTATTGTTTTGCCCATAATTTAACTCTTGCCATCAATGTTTTCTTGTGAGATCTTTGCATTACTTTTTGAACAGAGAAAGGGAGAGTGGAGGAGCAATGGTCACAGATATCTCTGAATTAATTTTGAATGGAAGTGTTTGATGGGATCATTAGAATTGAAATCTCTCTTTGTGTATTTCAGAATGTGAGGAGTTTCTTTTTAAAATCTGTTGTGTATGAAGGAAGATGTTTTCCACTGGAATCCAATTCTACAAGCACCATCTTCCTGCATCTATAAGTTTATTAACCGGCATGGGCTTGCTTTAGAGGTAAGAATTATAAACAGAAGGATTTTAAAATTTTACTTTGTGGTTTACTTGAGTATTTTTCTCTTTACTATCTTTTCTTGTTTCCAACATAGTCATCATCTTCATGACTTTCAGAATTAGCCTTTTTTTCCTCTACAATGCAGTGCAATACACATACAATCATTGGGATTTTGGAAACATATTTTCCCAAAATATTTTTATTTATTTGAGTATATAAAAACAGGTATTAAAAAATGCAAGAAGATGGAGAAAGCACATTCATCCCCAGCTCCCTTAAATACAAATAAAGCCACTTTTGGTAAGTTTTCTTCAGGTGTCCACTATTTGAAACATCTTTGCTCTTGACAATGCCTTCATGATTATGAAGAGTTAGACTGGTTTCATCGCTGCATTTTTCAAAGCAACCTCACCGTGTTTCTGAAAGTAGAGCTAATCTTAAGCAGTCTCTGGCTCTTTAGTGCAATCACAGTTATTAAAGCCAAAGAGGAATGGAACAAAAATCAGCTATCCATGTTAATTCCATGTAGACATGCAGAAGTTAAGATTGTGAGGCAGCCTGCCTTGCTATCTTAAATTATGCAAATATTGTAAAGTACTGTAAATATTGGCAAAGCTGGCTGAGTCTTAAGGAGCTTACAATCAGATCTACTGTTAAGTCAGAGATGCTGAGTTACCTGCCCTTGTCTTAAAATTATTTTTGCCATTTCAAAAATTTGAAATGTAGAGAAAGGGAATGATTGTCGCTCGTTTCTCCTGGAAGTAAATTTCTTTTGTTGGTTGAATCAAAACGTGATCTTGCTGTCTATAGGTCAACTTTAAAGAAATAATTTCAGGTCAGGGGTGAAATTCACTTACCTTCCCTACCGGTTCGCAAATGAGCCCGTCATCTGTGCATGTGCAAAGCCTTCTGCGCATGTGCAGAGGCTTAAAATCATTGCAAAAAAGCGACATCATGACGTCTGCGTGGGTGGGCGGAGCCTCCCGCAGGCATCGCTACCGGTTTGCCCAAGCTGGATAGAACCAGCTGAATTTCACCCCTGTCTCAGATCCAGGAGCATATGGAAGCTTGAAAAAAAGAAATGGCTACTGTAATGAATTATAGAGCACTGCTACCGTCAAGTCTGGTTTGCTCCTAAAAGCAGGATGTCATGCTGAAAAAGAATTAAAAGCAACAGTCATACAATGTAATATGAGCAGGGATCACCAGGATGTACAGGACAGAAGCTTAGGGATTTAATCTCTCTGATCCCTTATTGACTGAATGATTGATTTTACACCATTTATATCCCAATTCAAAAGAATTCTGGGCAGTCGTCAACCCTGCAAGATATTCAGATAAAAAGCACAACCAGGAACACTAGCTATATCTTTACTATAAGGTTACATTAACAGAATCTTGTAAGATTAAATGCATCCTTTTTTTTTTTAACCATCTGGAAAATTACGGTGGTCCCACCTGAAACACTTCCAACATTCTCTTCCTTCTGTGGGCTGAGATATTTTTTAAACACTGGTTATTCAGTCTGTGGCTCTCCCTTCCTGTCTCCCAAGGTCATTCCCACATACTATTACCTCAGTGCATAACACAAAACACAAAAAGAAAATATAATTGTTTCTTATTGTTAGATTTTTTTTTAAATCCCACCTGTATTACATTATAACTAACCCAAGATGGTGAACATGTATGCTATTTCTTCCTTCCCCTATTTTCCCCACAACTACCTTGTGAGATGGATTGGATGGAGAGAGAGTGATTGGTCCGAAGTCACCCAGATGACTTTCAGGGCTAACACTAATCTCCAGTTTTCTAGCCTGATACCTTAATCACCAGATCAAACTGGTTCTCAATATAATAATAAAAAATAATTATGATCAATAAGCAAATCCAGAGTAGTTCTAAAAATAAAACATAGGTAAAAGCTGTGATGGCGCAATGGTTAGAATGCAGTACCGCAGGCTACTTCTGCTGACTGCCAGCTGCCTGCAATTTGGCAGTTCGATTCTCACCAGGCTCAAGGTCGACTCAGCCTTCCATCCTTCCGAGGTCGGTAAAATGAGGACCCAGATTGTTGGGGGGCAATATGCTGACTCTGTAAACCTCTTAGAGAGGGCTGTAAAGTACTATAAAGCAGTATATAAGTCTAAGTTTTATTGCTATTGCCAAAAGCAAAGGTAAAATCCAAAATAAAATCCAAAATAGCTGTCCACTGACAGCCAGCTGGGACCCACCTAATATAATTGTTTGACCTAAAACAACTTTAACCACTGTATAGAACTGTATGGTTGTAGGAGCTGCTATTTCTGGGGCAAGGAGTACAGATAGTCCTCGACTTAAAACAGTTCATTTAGTGACTATTCAAAGTTACAACGGTATTGAAAAAAGTAACTTATGACCATTTTTCACACTTAACGATCTTTGAAGCATCCCCATGATCATGTGATCAAAATTCAGATGCTTGGCAAATGGTTCATACTTATGACCATTGCTGCATCCCAAGGCCACATGATCACCTTTTGCAACACTCTGACAAGTAAAGTCAAAGGAGAAGCAAGATTCACTTAACAACCGGGTTACTAACTTATCAACTGCAGTGATTCATTTTAACATCTGTGGAAAGGAAGGTTGTAAAATGGGGCAAAACTCACTTAGCAATTGTCTCACTTCACAACATAAATGTTGGGCTCAGTTGAGGACTACCTGTATTTCATAAAGGGGAGAAGATTTGCCAGTTCACAAACCACATAAGAGGAGTGAAGTTAGAGCAGGTGTCTCTCAAAATTCAGACTGGATAGATGGTTCTGGAGAACCATTCTGCTGCCAGATGTATCACAGTTTAGATGAGCATATGGTGATATCTGTAGGAGGAACATCTAACAAAGCCAAGCATATACATTAGGTAGAGTGGGCGAGGATGGAAATCAGTAGAATAATATGCTTCCTTAAAGTTCAACTCAATTCTGGGAATTATGTTTACTTTTCCATTAACAAATGACCCAAATGACTACAGACCTTTTTTCCCACAACAATACAATATATAGAATACAAAGAAGATTCATACTTATTTTTTCTTAAAAGTGAAACTTTTTTTAAAAAAAGTAAAGTACCAAAGACTCTAAAGGCCATCTAAATTTGTTCCAAAGATCATCCTGGCTTTAAATTATCTATCCAACTAGCAAAAGATAAAGTTTAAAAAAAACCCTGCTACCTGACAAATCTTCTGAAGTGAAATAAAGTTCTTAAGAAAAACCTAAAGTAGATTTATCTTGTAGTAGGGCTGGGAGATCCTGTCACTTACATGTATTCATTCTGATTTTACCTATTTACTGAAATGGCATTAAAACGGATGTTCAATTAAAACTAAACTTCATACCCTAAAGAGATCAGTGCTGGTCCTCCTAGATAATAAAGAGAGCACCATTAGGATTCAACTTTCTTTTTTTTAAGCCATTAAATTCCACAAGCAATTATAATGTGAATGATGTAGGAATAGTACAGGGTCAGCTATATGAACACTGAAGGACCCTCTTTATTCACATTATTATAAGAAAGAAATGTGCTTGTTTAGAGATTACACTAAATCAGCTAAATTCCATTCTTGGTAATATATATCTTCTGAAGGGCTAGCTGTCAAGGATGCAAGGACATCCATATGAAACAAAAGTTACTTATTATCCAAAGCAGCCATGAATCTATGCATCAGCAATCACAGAACTGAGGAAGGTTGTTTAGTTAAAATAATCTTATGAACTAGAAAATAATGAAGGAATTTAGTAATTAGAAAGTGTCAATTATAATGTAACAAATGTATGTTAACCATATATGGAAAATTGCTGTGCTCACAAAATCCTTTGTCTTGGATATGTATAAAAGCAGTTGTATCAGAGTTCTTCTTGGTTCAGAATTGCAGATACAAATCTGATTCTGAAACTGCGCAATAAACTCATCCACTGAATTCAAGGCTGTATTTTTAGCAAATTTAGCATGTTATGTACTGGCCAAAATGTTTACTTTATGGATGGAAAAGAGGAAGCATTTTGAAAAGAAGGTTGTCATAAACCTCCTTAGGATAAGATATATAGAGGATACACTCCACTAGGATTAATTAACCACAATATCAAATTTCAGTTTGCCGTAGCTTGCATTTATTAATAATAATTGAAGGAACTAGCATTTGGTTTTAGTTCTTTCCGTATTTCTTACTCTGAACAGTTTGCTGGTCCTATTTGGATACAGTGGAATATAATTCTTACATGTTTTAGTACATAAAGGGGAATATATTTTTAGAGAGTGTAGTTCTCATTATGATCTGGAAAATAAAATCCAATTCTGGGGTCAGAGAATCAATGTCATACATAATTGTTTCTATCTGTTCAGTCTGACCCAGCAGGATAGGCATACTTCTGGGCCTGCTGACTAAGGAAGGCAGGTTGGTGGACCCCAAGAGATGTGGCATTTCTGCTGTAGCCCCCACCCTATGGAACATTCTCCTTTCAGAGATTACTCTGTTGGCATTTCATAAGGCCTTAAAGATCTGGTTCTGTGCCCAAGGCCTGCAACCTTCAGTGTGCAAAAACACCATTTCCCAGTTGTATTGGTGCTGTTTGATTGTGTTGTCCCCCCCCCCCATTGTCTTATTTTTCTGCTTTGTTGGGTGGGTGGAGAGCATTTTGTTGGGTAGGTGGGTTTCAAAATTTTTTACTACCAGTTCTGTGGGTGTGGCTTTGTGGGCATGGCAGGGGAAGGATACTGTAAAATCTCCATTCTCTCCCCACTCCAGGGGAAGGTTACTGCAAAATCCCCATTTCCTTCCGATCAGCTGGGACTTGGAAGGCAGAAAATAGATGGGGCAGGGCCAGTCAGAATTTTTACTACTGGTTCTCTGAACTACTCAAAATTTCTGCTACCGGTTCTCCAGAACTAGTCAGAATCTGCTGAAACCCACCTCTGGGGCATTTCTGCTGCTATGAATTTTAGTTTTGGTATTTAATGTTTATACCCATGGTATAATTGGTTTTATTCTCTTTGTTGTTATTTGCTGCCCAGAATCATTTGTTGAGGTGAGCAGATGATAGATAGATAGATAGATAGATAGATAGATAGATAGATAGATAGATATATATATAGATAGATGATAGATGGATGGATGGATGGATGGATAGATAGATAGGTGGGTGGGTGGGTTAATTAATTAATTAATTCTAACAGGCATTTATCCATCTAATTCTGTTATTGCTGCCACTAAATCAATGTCACTTGCTCTCTTCTGTTTTCAACATAATTGCTTCAGCAAAATGTTTGAACTGGTTCCAAGCTGGTAGCTTTTATCACACTGGGCCAAAGTTGTTTCATGGTTTCTTCCCTCCCTGCCTTACCCTCTAAACTGTCTGAGAATAAAAACAAGACAAAATAAGGGGGAAAGTGTGTGTGTGTGTGTGTGTGAGAGAGAGAGAGAGGGGGGGGGAGAGGAGAGAGTTTTCTGGCAATCACAGTTAGAATTTATGAGTCAGACCATCAAGGGATCAATAAAAGAACACTTATCTTGCCTCTTATTTAAGACGAACACTAATTTCCTCTTTGAAACTTCCTGCCTGGAGAGAATAGGAAGAGATTCCCCAGCAATGATGGAAGAACCGTCTGGATTTTGAAGGGGGATGGAAGCTGATTCCAGAGATAAGTCATCACAAGGCTGCACTGTTAAGAACTTCTCAAGAGCCATACCAGGTCATTCTCGTGAGATCATTTCTAAAATGTAATGCTAAGTGACTAAAAGGCTTAATCTCTAATAAAGCAGACAAACAGCTCACACTCTTCATATTAAACTCAGTTTATTACCCAGTGGTATAGCTCATATTTCAAATGCAGATGTTCCACTATCCGATTGTCTAAATCTTGTTTTTCTTTTAATCTCAGATTTATTGGAGAAGGCCTTTAATGAAAAATATGAAGAACTGCTTTCAAGGAAGAGAGAGAAATATATTTGGTTCACATTTAAATATCAATTAATTTTGCCTTTAGGAATAAGCAAATTGGAGCATGACTTTCATTTGGTTTTGCACAAATATAGGTCAGATTAGCCAAGTGTAAGTAAAATGTGCACTGAAACTGAATCACAATATTCAGTATTAGACGATACGTTATGAAAATGTGCTGGAAGAAATGTCCATCTGGGTTCAGTTCCAAGTGGGGAAAAAGACACTAGAAACATGAAGACTACTTGGAAAGATAGTTTAATGGTGGGCAGGAATCACATGGCTTGAGTTCCTGAACAGGAGCACATACAGTAGCTTGAGTTTCTGAACAGAATCACATGTCTTGAGTTCCTGAGTAGAAAAAAGAAGAGCAAGATGTTGGGAGTGCCTTTTTTTATGCCCTCTGTTGTGTCCCACCTCAGTGTTTCTTGTTCCTGTATAAGAAATGTATCCTGATTGGTTGTGAGACTCCCAGGAGGCGGGGGTCTTAGCTAGCCTTGCTGGTTGATGTAATCTTCTCAGGTGCCATGTGGGGAGTTTCTGTTGCTGGATGGGTCCTTTGTGTTGCAGATGATGGTCCATTGTCAAAGGTGGGGGGAGGCAGGAAGCTGCTTTGTCTTTAAAACATGTTTCTCCATTTCTCATCCAGGGAAATATAATATTCTGCCTTTTTAATATTTCCTAAAATATTTCATTCTTCTAGGAGAAGGGTGAGTGCTAACTTCCTACAATGCATAAAAACATACGTTTAAAAAAAAAAATCAGATGGAAACTTTGGACCTGGAAAGACTTGGACTCTGCAACTAGCCCTGTTCTTCACTTTCCCCAAGATTACCAGAATTAGTTTAAAGATTCATACAATTTTCCGCACAATCTAACAAAACAGGGTCCTGGGTCAGAGAGAGACTTCTGCTTTTTCATCCCAACTAATACAAACATGTCGCCATAGACTTTCCAGCAGAATATGTGGCAGTCAGGGAACAAAAAGTTGGAGGCAGTGTCTATGCCTGTTTTTCAGCCAAACTGAAATATTTGCCTGTTCATGAACAGCAGAAGGATGTGTTTATTCCAACACATGGATGAAAAATGCAAATGTTATGACAATAAAAGGGGCAGCTAGTTGACACAATGATCTATTAGGAGTGATGAGATTACAGCAGATGTAATAGCGTAGCCAAGAATCAGTCAAGTCAACTCATTCTGGCTTTATCTCTGTGTTCTTCCCTTACAAAGTCAAGTTACAAAAATGAGTGAGGAGTGACTTCTTGTTCAGAATTTGAAATTGAAGACAGAGCTTTGGAGCACATTGCTTATATGGGATGGGAGGATACAATGATCAAGAAAAAGGACAAATTGTGTCTAATGAGAATAGTTTGACATTGTGCTCTCATTTTTAGCCACCACACCATGAATTGTTGTTATCTTATTAATATAATTAATATATTAATTAATATAATGTTTGTTTGTTTTTTAATTTGATTTATATGCCGCTCTTCTCCGGAGACTCAGGGCGTCCTACAATGCTTTTAAGCAGTAGCCTTCATACTTTTGTATATATTTATACAAAGTCAGCTTATTGTCCCCACAAACTGGGTCCTCAATTTACCTACCTTAGAAAGGATGGAAGGCTGAGTCAACCTTGAGCCTGGGGAGATTCGAACTAGCAGTAATTGCAGGCAGCTGGATGATAATAACAGGCTATTAGTCTGCTGCGCCACCAGGCTCTTGTTATTATTAACAAGATTAATAACAAGATGATGATGATGATGATGATGATGATGATTTAGAAGAAGAAGAAGAATTATTATTATCATTGTTATTAACTTTAGTTTAAGCAAGTCTACATTTATTTTGCACTGAGGGAAGTGTACTTCTTCTAATCAGCCACTTTATGAGGTATGTACTATACTGGTATATGGATTGTCCCACAGAGTCTGGTGTTGCAAAATCTTGCATATATACACAGGGCATTTTCTACATTGAAGAAAAGTTCACTACGTACCTTTTTCTTTATACTGTATTATAAATGCATTCAAGAAGAGTAATCTATATACAGTACCAATAGAAGAGAATATATGTAGCTTAGAATTGAACTGAGGGGTCCTTGATGCTCTGTGAGCTTGCTTGTTTATGTATAGACATTTTGTTGCCAGATAATATAATATCTCCTACAAGAGAGTGGGCTTTGCTCTCTGTTTATGTATATACAGTGGCTGCAATCCCATGCCCTTCTAGCACTGAAGATGTTACCTAATCTGCTAATGAAATGAAAACAAAGCTCAGAGAACACCAAGGACTCTTTGCTATCTATGTGTCTATTGAAAAGTAAATCCTACTAAATTTAACAAAACTAAGGCCAAAGTAATAGGTTTGGAAACTTAATGCCTGAAAGCTGGATTGGACAGAGCAAATAAAATGAATTCCTGTTTTAGCTGGTGGGATTTTTTAAAGTCTTCTACTCAGGAATGGTACTGTAAGATTCGGTACTTTACAAACACTGTAACAAACTCTGTGGGAAGAAGATTTCCAATATTTATGTACTAACCATTCAGGAACACATTTCCAACAGTGATATTTAAAAGAACTTTTGTGTTGGACCAGCGTCTCTTAAAAGTTAATGGCTGTTAATGGCTGTGTATTCACTTCATTTATTCTCATGGCAGCTACTCTCCATGGTGTTTTCTAATCACTGAAAGGGTTATGTTTGATTGCTTAAAACAAGGGAGAGTTCATAATACAAGAACAGTTTAGTGTCCTTTATTTCATAAATTGTCTAACCAAAAGATGTTTAGTAATTTAGGCTATGACATTGACTCAGTGGGTGTTTATACTTTCACAGAAATATAAGGGTTCATTTAAGATAAGGATCTAGTCCTCAGATCCAGATTGGGTGATGAGTTGAAATCACTATCTGCCCACTTCAAAACTGGAAAGTAAGAATTATTTTAAAATTAAAGTTGGTTCACTGGTATCTTCAGCCACTTCAGTTTTTTTTTCCTAGATAAAATATTTACTGTATATACAACAACATTTTGTGGGAAGTTCCATGCACCGTATCACAAGTTTCTTCACTTCTTTGTGCGGCTAAAAGCTTGAACAAAAACTCACCTGGAAATAATTTTCATTGTACAGTCAATGCATTTATTTATTTCCAAGTAAATGATAGCTGTCAGGCAGAGAAGTAGGTGTAATTAACATGATTGATTTGTAATCCACTAAAAAAAAAAACCAAAAACCCATTCTCATTCTCATGCCAAAAGAACAAATCCTTGTGCTTAAAACAAAAACATCGAATATTTGCTTGTGGTTGGTAAAATGCAGTAGTTTCTATTTTAAAAAAAATAGCAATGGACGAACTTTTCCAAACAAACACATTTCATGATCTTTTGGTCCAAGGATATCACCCACACATGAAAGAGAAGAAGATTTTCAGTGATTCTCTTGATCTATTAATAGTGGCTTCTGCCCCCGTGACCTCCTACTCCAGTTGATCCCTAATCTTCTGGAGCTGATTTGATTTCTTGGTACAAAAGGAGGGTGTGGGAAACAGAGCCATATTTCATTTATGATCTGGCAGTTTGAATCTTAAGCCTCGGCTTTTTGGTAATTTGAATGCAACATGAAATGCACATAGTTCTTACAGACAGTTTTGGGGAGCATCCAGACGATGTCACCATCCTGTGTGCTATTTCCTTTTCACCCGTTGTTTTTGTTCCTCTGAACGGAGACAATTCCTTTTGGCAGAAAGATCTAAAGCTGAAGTACAGATCTCCCCAAGGACTGAATGTTTCTGAGCAGTTTCCCTCTATGGGATTTTAGCAAGCTGGTTTTGACAGGAGCAGAGGCATTGATAAATTCTCCAATTCCTTCCCCTAAACAGCTGGGTTATTCTGAATCTGCACATAATTGTATTACATGCGTGTACGTGCACTTTTTAAAATTACTTTAAAAGATACTAGCATTTCAGAACATTCAGAAAAAAGGATATATTTTTTTTCCACACCAAAATGGCAATGGATTGATGGATGGATGGATGGATGGTGAAGATGGAGTCAGACAGACAGACAAATGGCTTCTGCTTACTCTATGGCACTAGCTGTGTTTGCGCAATGTAATTGGCAGTATGTTTTATGTTACTGGCTATGGGAATGTTTATATTTGTGTCTATGTATGACTAGACACAATTTCAGCTAACTTTGTCAATTCATTTATGTACTGTACAATTTTAAGGCCTGTCAAATGAACACATTAAATAAGATGTATTTTCTCCTGAAGCTCAGTATTTATGCTCAAAGTCTGCTTTGGGACCTCCTTTAATTCTTCTGAGAAGATTTGAAACCAACAAGCTGCACATGACAAAGATGACTAAATGTTTGAATTAAGTGAAACAATTATGTTTACATGTTGTACTTGTTGAAAAAGATGTGAAAAGGTAGCTATTAATTGTAATAAATTCTCCTTTGAGTCAAATGGAACTCCATGTTGTATGGTCATGTCAATGTAGTTTTCTTGACAATGATACCAACACAGTTTGCATTCTTCCACCATGTTGATTTGTTCCCTTGTATGTTCCCATCCAAACACTGTCCATGGATGACTCTGCTTAGCTTTCAAACCAAGACAAAGGTCAGCCAGACAGTGCCACCTGCTGAGACATATTAATGTGACACTTCAATAATCTGTATGGATAGCTGTATAAAATAAATACATGCATATTTATAGTGATTGTTTTGTTGAACGCATGAACAAGACAGGGAAGGTAAGAGAAGCATTTAAA
Organism: Arizona elegans; assembly: GCA_022577455.1. NCBI lineage: Eukaryota > Metazoa > Chordata > Lepidosauria > Squamata > Colubridae > Arizona > Arizona elegans. The sequence goes on from JAKOOJ010000001.1 coordinate 220,009,050, forward strand.
AAAGCCCCCAAAAACCTGAAAATATCCATCAAATGTTGGGGATTGGGGAAAAACCCCCCAAAGAATTGTATTTTCTATACATTGTACATTAAGAAGTTGATAAAGAAAATCAGAATCAAAATTCAAAAAGATTCCTGCCCAGCAGGGGTATTCGTTGGAGGAGGGTCACAAGAGTCAACACTGAAGTCCTCCATCTCTTGTATATGTGTCAATTTTCTGCTGCGGCACCTGGCCTTTGGGAATATCATCTTCCTAGAGACTTGATTGGCCCTCAGCTTGCTGACCTTGTGAAGTAACTTGAAAATATACCAGCTCATCTAGGGATCTTGTAACCTGGGTGTCTGAAGCCTGCAAAGTAGCTCTATTGCTAGGGAAACTGAGTGCTCTGCCCGCAGTTTGTGCTTTTTAAAATGATTCTTTATTTTTGTCACCTTTTGGTTATTTTATTATATTGTTTTGGTTATTTTGTGATATTGTTTTGGTATTTTTGACAAATTAATGACTGTGCCGTCACATTGAGCCATGCTGGCACAGTGATTAGAATGCAGTATCGCAGGCTAGCTCTGCCAACTGCCAGCAGTTCAATTCTCACCGGTTGAATGTTGACTCAGCCTTTCCATCCTTCCAAGGTCAGTAAAATGAGGACCCAGATTGTTGGGGGCAATATGCTGACTCTGTAAACTGCTTAGAGAGGAGTGTCCTTATAAAGGATCGTGAAGCAGTATGGAAGTCTAAGTGCTATTCCTATTTTTAACTTTGTACACTTCCTAGTGTCATATGAGAAGGGCAACTATATAAATTTACCAAATTAATTAATTAATAAAAAATAAACATTGCCTGCACAGAGAAAAAGTTGAGGCTTCACATAGTCATGACTGCCATCTTGATGTTTATTACCACCTCCAACACCATGGACATTGCTGCTACCAAGCTTTGCACAGAGTTTCACTAACCCCAAGCCCATACCATGCTATAAGAGCCCCAAAATCCATTCAGGTGCTCCTTGCTGAAAAAGCAAATCTCACAATTTCGGAATTCATTGCCGAAGCCAGCAACATGGCATATATTTGCTACAGAATGATTGACTGGGGCATCACACCTACCCCTAGCTGCTTGGCCAATGGGAATGTATTCCCTAAACAAAATTTCTTAGCCTTAACACCTTGAAGATGTACTGAGAGCAACTCCAGAATTCCCTTGCCAGAATTCTAGGCATTAAAGTCCACATATCTTGTTGCTAGGGTTAAAAAATACTGCCTTATAGGATGATACTTGGCCAATTTTGTGCTTTCAAAAATTTGACTGGATTAATGGCCGACTGAATATAAGTGCATCATGGAAACAGATATTTTAAGTAATTAAAATATGTGTTACATTTTATACCAACTCTAGCAGCACTTCAGTGTCAAAGAAAAAAGTTGGTTCAAAGTGCATATGGATGCAAAGGTAGCATTCTGGTAACAACTCCTTAAACCAAACATGATTGTGTGAAAAGATGCAGCTGCTTTAAGGAGTTGCTGACAATTGTTACATGTCTTTGCCTTTGAATCCAAAACACTGCCCAGCCTATACTGCACCCTTTGAGTGTATATCCCATTCAACCTTTGAAGAGGATCTTAAGCTTTTAAAGGTCTTTTTTATATCGCTATAAAATGAGCGCTTAACTGTTACCAAATCAGCTCTGCACTTGAGTTTTTAAGAGATTATTTTAGCAAAAGGAAGTAGGAAATTGAGTTTCAAAATCCTGTTTAGCTTGGGCAGTGCTATTTGTGCATTATCAAATACAGCAGTTTTCTTAAGTGGTGGGGAAAGCTATTACTTGAATTTGGACCCAGCTGCCCTTCAAATAGGACAATATGCTGAATCGCTGAAGCACAGTAACTGCCAAATAGAAACCAAATTAGGTTCATTTCTGAGAACCAACCCAGATGCATTTGAGTACATCAAGATAACAGGCAATTCAAAAGGTTGGAAGGCCTTGATATTAGCTTGTTGACGTCAGATTTCCACCAGATTATAACTGCTTCCTTGGGCAACTGACATCTGGATTGCATTGTCTACCCTAGTTAGAGTTAAACCTAAACCACATCCTGATCTTACGATGGATGGTGATGAAACACTTAATTTCCCAACGATAATGTTTCAATATTTAACAGCATCATGCTTTCATTCAGATCCTCCATTTTGAGTAAAGCAACAACGCTATTTTTGTAGCACATTGCTATAAAAGTCTAACTTGGATCAAAGGTCTGTACAGGCCAACTACATTCCCGTGGCTATAACTGATATAAAAAATGGAATTGTTGGCTTTGCTGATGTGCATCCAAATCATGTTGCAATTGATCCTGAGTTTAATGGCAACAAACATGAAAATATGTGGCATAAATTTCAATATATGCAGCAACCCTATAGCTCAGGGGTGTCAAACTCAGATCATCATGGCAGCATCACATGACTGAGTCTTCGGAGAGGGGCGACATACAAATTGAATTAATAATAAATGATGTATTGGGACTTTTTTCCCCTTCGCTAAACTGGGCGTGGGTATGGCCAACACGTGATGCATCCAGAGTTTGACAGCCTTGCTATAGTGCAGCGGTTCTCAACCTGGGGGTCGCGACCCCTTTGGGGGGTCAAACGGCCATTTCACAGGGGTCGCCAAAGTGCTCTCTCGCCCCCCCCACGCCTTCCCTCACCCTCACCCTCTGCCTCTGTTGGATCGCCGGTCGCTTACCCCACCCACTCCCAATCTATTGCTGCCTCCTGAGTCCCAGCTGATGGCTAGAGGGAAAAAAAACGTTTAAATTCTTACCACTGGGCTTCAAAGGGCCGCCCTACAGCTGATCAGTGTTAAAAGAAAACAAATGAGAAGACCGGTGCCTGCAAAAATAGAAAAAAACAGCCCCTTTCAGCTTCAGCATAGGTTAATTACCATAAGTTGATTTGATCAGCCTCCGGACTCTCAGCTGTTTTGTGCAAGGGTCTGTTCTCTGTTGCTAGCTGCAAAGAGAGCTGGAGCAGATTTTTTTTCCCCTAGCTATGCTGAAAAAGCAAAACTGAAAGTAAAGCAGGGTCTTTGCTGCAACGTGACAAAATGAGGCAGAGAGAGATTTATTTTTCTTTTTCCTCACCAAAAAAGGTAGGTGCAAAACTGCAAACAATGGGAAATTTAGGGCAAAAGAGGAGAGTTCAAGATTTTAAAACACAAAAGAAAAAAAGCTCTATTTAACTAGGGAATTGTAATAATTGAGATACTATTAATTACATATTGTGATGAAAGCAGAAATGGTTAAGTTGTGGTTTGGAGGAATATACGGGGGAAATTATTTGGTTTATTATTATTGGTAAATATAATTAATTGATTTGTAAGAAATTGGATTGCATGGAAATAATTGGAATATTCATGTTCATATTGATTAATATACAAAAAATATAGTTATATAACTAATTGATTTATATTAAAATGTTGAATTTGTATTAAACAACTGTATTACATAATTACATAATTAACCAATGTGAGGATGGATATAAAAATAGACAATGGGAAGGGGTATAATATAGAATAGAAGGGAAAAATTGAATTTGATTAAGATTAGAGATTAGGATGAAGGGTAATATTGGTTTTTTAAAAAAATAGATGAGGAATAAATATGGCAAAAAGAAAATATAGAAATTGTAAATTTAATTGAAATGACTAAACACTGGTTAAATTTGTGAACCGGCCCAATACTCTGTTCAAAGAAAATACATTGTATGTTTGTATGTGTGTTTCTAATTATTGCTATTTATTCATATTTGTTCTCTTTTATTCTTTAAAGTTTAACGATTCATTCTTTATCTTAATATCTTTATATTTGTTTGGGGTTGGTTTTCTTCCCTTTCATCTTTTTTATTGTACAGCAATCTTTCTCCTCAAACCTACCACCTCTCTCTTTTCTTTCCTTCTTACTTTCTCTTCCCCCCCTCTTCTTCTCCTTCCTACTTCCTCTTCCTTTCTCCTTCTCCTCCTCTCTTCCTCCCTCTCTTACCCTCACTCCTACTCTAATTTCCCTTCCCTTCCTTCATCCCTATCTATTGCTGTATCCTTTTATGCATATGGACTACTCAGAGGGCTGAAAAAGTTATTTTTGACTGGTTCTCGCACTTTTGACCAGTCCTCGAACTTACGACTGTCCTCACATTTTACGTTTTTGCCCTATCTTGTTACTATGGTGAAGAGAAGCAGTTGTGAAATGAGTGACACGGTTGTTAAGAATGCTACAATGGGCATGATGACCAGTCATAAGTGCAAAGACCGGTCAAAAGTGCGAGGACCTGTCAGAAATCACTTTTTTCAGCCCTCTGGGTAGTCCTTTTGTGCACATGGACTACTCAGAGGGCTGAAAAAGTTATTTTTGACTGGTCCTCGCACTTTTGACCAGTCCTCAAATTTACGACTGTCCTCACATTTTACGTTTTTTGCCCTATCTTATCACCATGGTGAACAGAAGCAGTTGTGAAATGAGTGACATGGTTGTTAAGAATGCTGCATGGGCATAAATGTGAGGATGGTCATAAGTGTGAGGACCAGTCAAAAGTGTGAGGATCTGTCAGAAATGACTTTTTTCAGCCCTCTGAGTAGTCCCTATACACATAGCCATGGCCACCCGGTCACATGACCAGCTAGCCATGCCCACCCAGTCACATGACCTCCAAGCCACACCCACAAAATAAGCCACGCCTACAGAACCAATAGTAAAAAAATTTAGAACCGACCCCTAGTTGGGAGTCACCACAACATGAGGAACTGTATTAATGGGTTGCGGCATTAGGAAGGTTGAGAACCACTGCTATAGTGTCATCCAAAGCACTTTTTTTTAGCAGAGTGGCAGGTGGAAACCACACAGCTGTCTGCTAATGCATCATCACTTGATCACACTTTGTGTGCTATAGAAGCTTCTTCCTCAAATGTCTGTGGATATTCTCAGCCGTTCAGGTCATGGTTGCCCAAAAGGTGCTTTTTCAAAGGGCAACTGGACTTTCTCTGGATTTTTCCTGAAGATATTTGGCTTCTCATTTAAGAGCTGAAGCGAAAAGGTCTTCAAGGAAAAACAAAGAAAGTCCAGTTACCTTTTGAAACAGCACCTTTTGGGACTTCATCCTCAAACTTTGCTGCCTCTTGGGGTTGCTGACCATTCCTCCATCCACTGGACCAGGTGCAGATTACATCTCAGCTGTTCCACTTCTAAAATAGAATGGATATGTTCTCACATTTCTTTATATGTTTATTGTACTAGGCCTTTTCAGTTTAAGTAGACATTTTACATCCTTACTCTATGTAAACACAATTAAAATAATAGAATAACAATAGAATAGAATAGAATAACAGAGTTGGAAGGGACCTTGGAGGTCTTCTAGTCCAACCCCCTGCTTAGGTAGGAAACCCTACATCACTTCAGACAAGTGGTCATCCAACATCTTCTTAAAAACTTCCAGTCTTGGAGCATTCACAACTTCTGGAGGCAAGTTGTTCCACTGATTAATTGTTCTAATTGTCAGGAAATTTCTCCTTAGTTTTAAGTTGCTTCTCTCCTTGATTAGTTTCCACCAGGGGTGAAATCCAGCAGGTTCTGGAGAACTGGTAGCGGAAATTTTGAGTGGTTCGGAGAACCGGCAAATACCGGCTGGTCCCAGAGTGGGGTGGGAATGGGGATTTTGAAGTATCCTTCCCCTGCCACCTCTACCAAGCCACGCCAACCAAGCCACACCCACAGAACCAGTAGTAAAAACATGGAATTTCACCACTGGTTTCCACCGTTTGCTTCTTGTCCTGCTCTCAGATGCTTTGGAAAATAGCTTGACTCCCTCTTCTTTGTGGGCAGCCTCTGAGATATTGGAACACTGCTATCATGTCTCCCTTAGTCCTTCTTTTCATTAAACTAGACATACCCAGTTCCTGCAATCATTCTTCATATGTTTTAGCCTCCAGTCCCCTAATCATCTTTGTTGCTCTTCTCTGCACTCTTTCTAGAGTAGAATAATATAAACAAAGCAAAATAACTATATAAAAACTGAGGAAAGACCCCCCCCAAAAAATCTAGTCAGTTACACTCATATAGCAGGAGAATTATAAATCAGTTTCTCTCCATCTCAAAAACCTATGTCTGTTGTTTTTCTGAAACTCAGTAGGGTTGGGACAAAATGTATCTCTGCCGTTTCAGTACCATCTACTTTTTAGTAGTACCATCTACTTTTTATTCTCAAAAAAAAAAAAGCATGTTTTATGACAATACAGGTAGTCCTTGACTTTCAATCATTCATTTAGTGACCACTTGAAGTTACAATCCTGAAAAAAGTTATTTATGACCGTTTTTCACACTTATGACCGTTGCAGCATCCCCATAGTCACGCAATCAAAATTTGGACATTTGGCAACAGGCCTGTATTTATGATGGTTGCAGTCTCCTGGGGTCATGTGATCACCTTTTGCGACCTTCTGACAAGCAAAACCAATGGGGAAGCCTGATTCACTTAACAACCATGGTACTAACTTAACAACTACAGTGATTCACTGAAATTGTGGCTAAAAAGATCATAAAATGGGGCAAAACTCACTTAACAAATGTCTTGCCTAGCAATGGAAATTTTGGGCTCAGTTGTGAATATAGGTTGAGGTCTACCTGTACACATTTTGCTTCCATACAAACCAAAGCTCATGGTTTGTTAAACGGATGAGCATTTTATCAGGTCAATTGTACCTCTTGTTAGTGTTACAGGCCACACTTCACTTTTCTAAGAATTAGCGTAGGATACAGAGAGTCAAAATCCATTATATGTGAATTTTTGTAGCAGAACCCCTATTTGAGAGCAGGAAGGAAACAAACAAGAACAAAACACTTTTTTAAAAAAAGTGATGGATATGGAAAAAGCAGCAAATTCGCTTTCTTAAAATTGCTTGCAGTGTTTATTTTGCAGGATTTCTTCTCCTCAGGAATATTTTTACACATCATACAGGGCCTTTGTGAATGAGTAAAAGATCAGATAAATGATCTCACTTTGCCTTCTTCTCAGCACTCACTTGTTGTGGCCCCGCCCTCTGAGCCTGTCCCATCAGAGGAAGAAAGCTCCGAGCATGAGGAAGAGGAGTCAGCCAGGCCTCCCTCTCCAGGCCCCTCCCCTCTGGCACTGTCTCAGGTGCCGGCCGAGGGAGAGGAGGTTAACAGAGAGACAGGTGGCTCGGATGAGAGTGACGGAGAAACATCATTCCTGGATGCACGCCTCCAAAGGCATGATAAACGATTGCAGCAGCTCAGGAGGCATGCTAGGGATTAGAACTGAGTCACTGGACCACACCCCAGAGACTATATAATAGAGGGTGGTGGCCAGTGATCTTTGTGACGAACAAAGCAAACCTTGGATAGTCACTAAAGCCTCGTCCGGAAACTGCTGAGAGAAATATTATTCTGACTGGACTTTTGTATGCTAAGTATCTTGCCTTTCTGTTTTGTGGAAATAAACGCACTTGGCAGACGGTGTGTAAATCGCTGCCAAGTTGGAGATAAAGAACTGGGTGTGTGCCAAAGTGTTTCCTTAACCCTCGGCTGGCTGTGTTTGTGTGTGTGTGGGTACGGGGACAGATCACTCACTTCTCCAATCTGATTTGACTCAAAAATTACTCTTCGCTGTATAAAAAAAAATCTAATGGGAGTTTCATAGCAGTTTAGTTGACTAAGACAAGCCATTTTCATACTTTAAAAGCCCTCCAAACTTCCATATACTATTTTTCTAACATAGAAGCCATCACATGTACTTTTCACTCCAGCCACATAGATCTTAATCTTTTATCTTAAAGATTCAAATTCATACCTTGAAAAGTAATCCTGCTGTATTCTCTAGCACAGTGATGGCTAACCTTTTCCAGACCAAGTGCCCAAAGTGCGCGCATGTGTGAGCGAATGCTTGTGTGCATGCCCGAACCCCCAAAATGCAATTCCTGTGCATGCGCTCCACCCTCCACGCATGTGTGTGTGCCCACCCTCACATGCCCCATCCCCCACGCATGCACGGCAAAGATCCAATGACCAGCTGGCTGGCAGGAGGCACGCATGCATGCACGGCAGAGCTGAACTGGGACGACTGCTTGTGTGCCCACAAAGAGGGCACTGAGTGCCACCTGTGGGACGCATGCCATAGGTTCGCCATCATGGCTCTAGCATGTACTGTACATTTTCAATTTATCATAAGCACTGAATGTCCGAATTAAATGGAAGATGAAAATGTATTTTTCTCAAGGCAACATGGTTAATCAAATGGCTATTATTATACTGATTTTCCAAATATAAAGTAATGTAAAAGAGTTGGATATGTTACCTGGCACATTAAATCTGGAACATAAAATACTGTCTATATACTTTTTGGCAGGACTTCTTTGGCAGAATTTCATTTTCTCTGGGTTTTTTTTTTTAAGCCATTATTACCAAATTGGATAGTAAATTAAGTTGGATCTTTATTCAAATTGTTTTGAGCAACAAGAACTATGTTAGCCATCTGTTGCTTCTTGCAGCCAGAGATACCTGTGCTCTATAGGAGACAGAACAGTCCTTTTTCAATGACGATTCATTTAAATGTGATTTATAGAGCATCTGGTATGCACATAATCTCATCATATTTATGTATTTACTGACTCAATCAGTGCTTGCTGGCTTATTTGTATTGCTAGCCCATCCCAATTCTGAAATATTCCGGGCAGCAAACACAAACAAGCTAAAGAAAAACTATAATTGAATCAATACAATAAAACAAATAATTAAAAGGTAATGGCATACATGCTGTTAAAAATCTGGCATTATGATCTGTTTAAACCAAAGAAAGATAGGAAAGTAGCAGGTCATCTTTAGACCTGATAAAGTTTTGTTCTCAGTTTCTTTTTAAAAATTGGGATCAAGCTATTTCCCAGCTCTTGGGAATAACTCCTGATATTAAAGAGAAGTTGCATAATTCTGTGGAAAGAGCAATAGTTTCATACCAAAATTTTTAACTCTTGGATGGATGCATCTCATCTCAGGGGTCTATTTTTAATTTGTCAATTTAGGCTATGACTCAATATTATGTTATCTGTATCTGATTTATCTGATCTTCATCCTGAAAAAGCTCATTCAAAGCCTGGGCCCTTTGTCCTTAGGGCAAAGGAAGGCAGGAGCAAAGAACTCTTTCAATTTCTCTGCTGAACAGTAACAAGTCCTAGTCAGGTTCATGGACCATGTTAAGATATTTAATTTAACAGCTGAAACAGTAAAGTTTATAGTGAGCCAGAATACACAGTTGTAATTGATTGGTTGAAGAGTGTGGGCTCCTGCATGAGGCAATCTACATTATGAGTGGTTGCTGGGTGAGAAGGGGGCGTTTCCAGTGGTGGGCTACTGCCGGTTCGGACCGTTTCGGGCGAACCGGTAGACTCAACCTGCGCCCACCCGTCCCGGTGCTATTGAGCTGTGTTTCTGAAGCCACACACACTCACATTTTCGGTGCTGGGCAAACTGGTTGTTAATTTATGTGACGCCCACCTCTGGGCATTTCCCTTTTACCCCAACTTTTTTTCTTCCGTGTGCTCTGTATGCTGTTCTGTGATTTACTTTAGGATTTACGTCATGATGTAGTGATATGCCTGACTATCTTGTTTGCTGTAAATATAAATGTAAAATATATTTATTTATATAAAACTATGTGTCTAACTCCATTTGGACACCGGCTGTGCAATTCCCTGGCAGACCATCAGGCTACCGATGGCTGCTAATACTGATAGCTGTTTTACTAACGCCTGAATTGTGGGCAGCAGGCTTTAAGTACTGAGGAGCAGAATCCAGGCTGATGAGCTTCCATAATGCATTCAGGTGGCCACCATCTGTCACAAAATGTGGACAAGGTGGCCATATGGCCTGTCACAACAGGGCTCCCCTTATGTCCTTAAAGGGGAGATTGTGCTGAATAATAAATATAGTTTATAGGAAGGGCTGATTCTTCTTTCTTCTCCTACTTTTCTCCTGTTTCTGATCCTTCCCTCAGCAGAAAGCAGCTTAGGGAATGAAGAAGCCAAAGAGAGAAGTATTTATCTCTCGTGATATATACATTTGGGGGTCAGCTTAGGAATGGAAGAAAACCAACTTTGGAAAAGAGAGTCTGAGTGAACAGCCACGCAGAGGGTTTTTGCTGCAGCTAAATTGGTATGAAAGAAGGAAATGTGGGAGGGGGAGGGATAGCAATTATAGAAAACGGTTATAGAACTGCAATCTCCCGGGCACATTTAAGAGGAAAAACAGGAAGCGCATATTTAAAGAAGAGTTGTAAAAATTCTGGACATTGATCCTGGCAATTTCAATTAAACTGTCATTTAATGAGACAATACAATAAGCTACATTTGCAAGCATACAGAAGACACTTCTCAGGCAAGGTTTTCTGTTAAGTGAACCACAGCAATGCATGTGGAGAATTCACACATACTGTTGGCTATTGTCAGGGGTGGGATTCAGCCAATTCGGACCAGTTCAGGTGAACCAGTAGTTACGGCCAGCAGCTGGGCTCGCCCACCCGTCCCGGCGCTATCCCGTCTCATACAATCGACATGTTTTTGATGCAGCACACATGTGTGCAAGGTGTACACGAGCGAAGTGAGAATGCGCGCACACGCTCACATTTTTGATTCTGGGTGAACCGGTTGTTAAATTATATGTAGCCCAGCTCTGGCTATTGTTTGTTGGGCCATAATGTCTCTCGTCAGACTGAAAATATATTTATTTAGTAAATAAATTTATATAGGTACCCAATTCATGGTGATTCCAGCCAGCTTAATCCAAAATTTACCAGTACATCTAAGTAGAACAAAATTCTGTTTTTAAACTTGTAAACTAGAAAGCTGAGAACAAACAAAGTACAATAATCCTCTATTTCCTAGCATTTATCAGAAGCATTTGGGATTGGAGTTATATGATCATAGAGCAAGGACATTTTTTTTAAAAAAAAAGTCTTTTAGCAAGAAAACACTTTTCACCTTGTTTGCTTCTCTACTGTTGTTTTTTTTAAAAAATCATTAAGAGCATGTTGGTTTATTGAGTGAAGTCTGGTTCATTATTGGAGGCATAGGTGCCAAGTGCAAATTATACTTCAGGTACATAATTTTTGATAATAAACATTTTTAAACTGTTTTTATTTCTGTATTTCCAAAATAATGTATATACTGTCTTTTGAGCTGAGAAAAAAACAAGGTAAGTTAATCAGTCATTTTTAAAGGAAAAAATAATGTTGCCTACAGATTAAATTCAACAGGATATATGAGAGAAAATAGGATAAAATCACAAGGCCTTATATACAGGGGAAGGAAGTTAAGCCGTAGTTAGGAGAGCAAATGCTATTTGCTCGTTTTCAGGAATGGATAATTTCCAATGTGACAAAAATAAACCGGAAAAAAAAAAAAAAGAATTGTTGCATAAATTGAAAACAGCCTTAAAAATTCTAGTTATTCTTTTGGTTTTATTTTCAGGTGTAGCCTAAAGTGCCTGGAATCTTGAATGGCATTCAGGCTGCAGTATAAAATAAGCATGTTAATAGGTTAATAATCAGAAGGATTCTCATGAGATTACAGAGGTTTCCAATTTAATCAAAAGACATTTCTAAATGCTATTGGGTCCAATTTCAAGAACACAGAGTTTCTATAGTCACAAACAAAACAGATATTATTTGCACACTGATTATGTAAGTTGCTCTTAAGTAAAGAATACTCAGTCCCCTTAATCCTTTAGCCTTTCCCCAAATATGTCTTTTTCAACAAAGGATGAACAGTTGGATCACAAAATGTAAAAAGGCAGGCAGTTTCTCTTTCAAAGTGTAATTCCTAATGAATGTCTGAGAAAAGGTCATCTGCATTTCTCTACAGCCGGGTTTCTTAAACTTTTCTTCTCTCACGATCCCTTCCCACTTTCAAAAGTTATGGAAGAGCTTTTTGTTCGCATAGGTTATATTTATCAATATTTAACATATTAAAAACTGAAATTGACATACTCGCTGCCACTATTGCTTTTCACAGTTGTTCGGTGGGATTTTAATACTGTATTATTTTTCAATATAAACTGGCAAATCTTTTTGATTTCTTGGACCCCTGAAACAGTCATGGGGAAGTTCCAGGGGATCCTAGGGCCACACTTTCAGAAGTCTGGCTCTTGAGAAAGATGTTGTGATATGCTGTTTTTAGATTACAAAGTGAGAGGTCAAAGGTGATTCCCAGAGGTGGGTTCTACTTACCTTTACTACCGGTTTGCAACGGGAGCACGTACGCTTCTGTGCATGCACAGATCATCCATGATGATGTCTGAGTGGGTGGGCGGAGCTTCCTGCCACTTTTACTACCAGTTCACAAGAACCGGACTGAACCAGGAGCAACCCACCACTGGTGATTCCTCTTATGCAAGAAGTCTTTCACTGTTGATAGTTCTTCCTTCCAAATACTTTCGCCATCCTGGGTGCTCTTCTAATATGTGGACACCCTAACTGAGGAGTTGGGGAAGTTAACCATACAGGGAAAATATGAATTTTTAACTTGTTTTTACAAGTATATTGTATTCATCACAAGTTCTGATCAGTGGTGGGTTTCAAAAATTTTCACTACTGGTTTGATGGGCGTGGCTAGGTGGGGGCATGTGACTGAATGGGCATGGCCCCCTGACATCACTCATGCCCAAACCCAGTCAGTCACATGACCCCCACTTAGCCACACCCACAGGAAAAGGTAGGAAATTTTTTAAAATTTCCACCTATTTACCCCCGCCCTCCTTTCGCCAGTCACCCCCGTTTCCCCTTCTTTAGCAGCCCTGGCCCTAGCCCTGCTTCCTCCCCCACCACCGCTTCTTTGTTCGGGCTGCTTACCTTCCATGGCAGCTGGTCCAGAGTCTGGAAGGCAAGCTGACCGGAGTTTTCAGTGGCCCCCAGCCAGCTGCCGCTGCTGGAAAATGACTCACAAAGAAGCCTCCCAGGCTGCCAAAAAGTACCAGAGGTTGCAGAAAAAGCTGCTGTCATTGCCACCATGTTCTTCACTCATGCGCATCCCATTGGACTTGCAAGGCAATGGGATGTGCATGTGCGAAGAACATGGCGGCGACAAACATGGCGGGCAGAGTGAGCAAGCGGCAACCGAGGGACCAGTTCAAGGGCATGGCCAGCCGGCCATGACTATCAGTTCGGCAACCTTGGCCAAATTTCCACCAACGGTTCATGTGAACTGGTGTGAACTGGCTGAATACTGCCTCTGGTTCTGATACAGGCAAATGATAGAATATAAACAATTAGGCTTTAATTACAGAATTATAATTTCAGGTATACAAAGTAACCTTTGACTAAGGATTGCATTGAATATAAAACATGAAAACTCTAGCCAAAAAACCCAAAACAAAAATATTAACTAAATTGGTGATCGGTTTTCAGATTCTTATTTTATAAGGCTTAATGGTTATAGAATTGTATGAAATGAGGGGTGTGTGTTATTGTTTCATACTTCATACTCCACCCTTTCCAAGTGAAAACCAGTGTAAGGTCCCAATTAGCTCCATGGTTACTTTCACTGTTTAGCTAGTATTATCTTTATCTTCTTGTTTTAATGAACAATTAGCATTCCCACAAAGATCTAGTCTCTTAATCTAATTAATTTTGCTATTTTCAAAGGCATTTTGTTAGAAAAAAATATTTCTTCTCGGGGCTTTTAATCACTGTCCCCTTAAAACTTCTTTGGATTCTAATCCTAATAAGCATTTTGCTTTTAAATAAAAATCCTTTAAAATAGCATTCCACACAACCCCTCTTAAATTCAAAAAAAAAGAGAAGGCCTCACCAAAAGTCTTTGATTTTCATTGCCATTTAGAATATCATTGTTAGGTTGTAAAATAATTAAATCATAAAGTGTTTAAAAAGTAAGGTTTTTGCCAATCAGATGTCCAATTAAGGCTATACAGTAGTTAAGGACATATTGTAAAACCCTTTGGTTCCTGAGCACTCAACTTGCAATTGACCACAAGAAATTCAATTCCTGTGATCACCTTGGGAGGAGGATCTCCAGAGCACAAAGCTCTCGAGATTCAAAGATCTCTCCTTATCTCCTGAAAGACTTTTGCTCCTGGCCAGCAATTCCACTACAATGCTATTCTTGCTCACTGAATTGCTTGTAGGGATGTCTTACCTGCCATCAACCCCAATCCAGCAAGTTATTGAACTTATTGAAGTGTTTTGAATACCCAACTTCTTGAAGCATTTGACCAAGCTAAATCCAAAAATTCCTAGAAGCTTGGCATTTGGACAAATCAGCCATCAATAAATACATAAACATAAACTATATTTACACACCATTCAAAAGAGGAATAAACTGAGAAGGTAACAAAAGATCACATAAAACACATAATCTCCAGCAATCAATACCTAGATGAGTGGAAATTAATACCAGACAAACAATGAAATAGAAAACCACAGTTCTTCTAATCAAGGAACTACCAAGGAGAAAGTCATATCCTAACCAACACTGGCCGGGCAAGCAATTATATACAAATAGGGAACAAACCCTACAATCACTACCACTGATGATATTATCTAGTTGGGTAATGAAATGTCTGCAAGTAAAGAACAAATTTCAGAGAGCACCAAGGACTCCACAGTTCAACACTGAGCTACTGTACATATATTCTCTTGTATTATTGAAGTGTGTGCAATACAGAATGACATCCCTTTTAATATCAGTTTTTTAAAAGTTTCATGAGATATTTCTGTGTTGCCTTATATATAAAATCATACTAAGACTATATCTATGCTTGCTCATATCCATGGCACAAGTATGCCTAGCAACATTTTTTGTCTGTAACCCCATGATGTTGTCTGCATTTTACTTCATGGTGTAAGACCAGCTTAAATTGTCATTAGCTATGCTGGTAGTAGTTAAAGTAGTATTTCTCTCTTACTTCAACATGCAAAGGTTTAAAATGTCAAGAGTTTAAAATCTATTAGGTATTATCCATTACACTGGGGCAGTCAAGTAATTGACAGCGATAGCAGCAATTGATTGATTTAAGCAATATCTATTGCTATCAGTCTCACAAAAGTGACTCTGAGTAGTAGACAAGATTAAAAATCATGATTAAAACAAACCAGGCCAAAATTATTCGAGGTCACAAACAACAATCCCAATTTGTAAGATGGCAACAGTAACCATCAGAGCTCTTGTCCAATGCCCAAAGGAACAGCCAGAGTCTTAATGCCTAATGGTTAACAGAGTTAACAGCTTCTTTCCCCTCTCAGTAAAGATTTGGGGTAATACTGTAGTGTCCTGCCAAGATGTTACTGATGGTAGAGTAAGTAAGTTTTAGTGTGCTAAAAGAGATTACTAATTAAATATTATTTTTAAATTCCCTTCCAACCCTTACACGATTATATTCTTTTCTAGGATGTTTAATGCAATAGTGCATTAAACATTAGGGAACCGAGGTGGCGCAGTGATTAGAGTGCAGTACTGCAGCTACTTCAGCTGACTGCTAGTTCAGCAGATCAGAGGATCAAATCTCACCGGCTCAAGGTTGACTCAGCCTTCCATCCTTCTGAGGTAGGTAAAATGAGGACCCAGATTGTTAGGGGGCAATATGCTATTTAGTATACTGTCTTTGGTGTAAGCCGCCCAGAGTCCTCGGAGAGTGGGCGGCATAGAAATATGAATAATAAAATAAATAAATAAATAAGTAAGTAAGTAAGTAAATAAATAAATAAATAGTGCTTTGAAGGTTTTGTTCCTCCTCATCACACATACAGAAACACAGAAACACTTTAGTGGATATAACATGACCTAAAAATGTTGAAAGGTAAGCACAGGATTATGGTCTTTGCTTTCTCGCAGTAAAGTTGACCATCAACTTTGAATTGCTTTTGAAGAGTTAGGGAATTAAAGCAGTAGTGGTGCAGAAATGTCTTGTAGATTTATAATAAAACTGATCTGTTTTAGAGATTTTTTTTTATTCAGACCAATAAAACTTCTATTAACTGTAGCTTTGAAGGGATCCATGTGCATTATATAAATGCTAACTATTCCTTTTCACTTCATGAAAATACAAAGATGTTTCTTTGGAGGTACTTGAAACCAAAAAGCACCAGGAACTGATATTAATCAGCTTCCTATCACCTGATATCTTTTGGTGCCAGCTGGAAGGGACTAGACTAAGAAAAGCTTATCTAGAATAACAGCACAACTAAATGGGATATTCAAATACTTTTATTTCTCATAAAACTTAAAATGTGAGTTCAGTCTTCTGTCTTCCAAACAGTCTCCACCAAGGCTAATTTCCTAGAGGACTGTTTTATTGTAACCTGGGGACACACCAAAAGGAAATGGAAGATACGCATCCAAAAGTTGGTCCACCGAACCATCTGGTATTCAGAGATGCTGGGCAGGTCAGAAATGCTCCCTAGGAAAGAAAACTGAGTAAAGAGTTGGCTTTGTAGGATGCCTGAAGGATATGTTTCTCTGAGGAGTGGAAAATGTGAAAAATCAACTGGGGGCAAGGGAGAGGAATAATACAAACAGCTAAGACAGCTGGCTGAGTTCCCTTTGAACTCTCTTCATAAACAATGTCTGGGAATGGCCAGAGGCTTCCTCTGGCACAGATTTACTGTTCTATGGACAGAAGCTTGATGTTTCCAAGGCATGTTCTGCATGAATTAAAGGAAAACTGGACAAAACAGCCCGACATATTTCAAAGGCCTAGAGGGGAAGAAGGAGTGAAAGTTCAGCTATGTATACTGGAGATTTTACCAAAGAAGCCAAACAAAATCTAAGAAAAATTGTTAGGCAAAATTGGGCAATATCATTAGAATAATTAAAAGATTGTAGAGATTCTTAGTCATCCAGGTCATGATTGTCTCAAAGGTGCTTTTTCAGGAGGCAACTGGACTTTCTTGTTTTTTCTTTTGAAGATGTTTTGTTTCTCATCCAAGAAGCTTCTTCAGCTCTGACAGGATAGTGGGATAGTGGGGAAACACCTTCCATTCCAAACACCTCATTTTGCTTGGTTGTACAACTCTGAGCTCGTAAAATCAACATAATCCATATTTCTTCAATAGGCTGCCTATGAATGATACACAGAAAAACCTGAACAAATAACTGGGGTACTGTACTATATTAATAAAGTATAATATCCATAGTAATGCAAAACCTTTAATATGCCCAACTAAAAGGAGGATTGTGATGCAGTGGTTAGAATACAATATTGCAGGCTAATTATGGTGACTGCCAACAGTTCAATTCTCACCAGCTCAAGGTTTACTCAGTCTTCCAAGGTTGGTAAAATTAGGACCCAGATTGTTGGGGGAAATATGCTGACTCTGTAATTTACTTAGAGAGGGCTGTAATGCACTGTGAAGCTGTATATACAGTAAGTCTAAGTGCTACTGCTATTGCTAAAATGGCATTGTTAATTATGTTTTCAAAAAAATTAGGTTAAAAACATGGATTTCCTTACTGAGTCTGAGAAGCAAAATGGCTACTTATTTTTATTTTATTTTTGATGGAAAAAATACCAGGATCCTATTAAAAACTCCAGTGATATAGAAGGAATTCATTGAAAAGAAGAACTACAGACAGGGAACAGGTGTACATTCGCCATATATTTTAAAACAACTTTTTCAGGATATAAAATATCTTTTAAAAGAAATGCTAAATGGGGATTTCATGCAAAAAGCATTTTGACATAATTTATTTTGGTACAATACTTTATGAAGATATGAGATAAATGTGATAATACCATTATTTATTAAAATTAACATTGACATAATTAGCAGCCCTGTCCAGTGCTTCAATATTGTTATTTGCTAGCCAACTAAGACAAGCTTATTTATTTATTCAGTTTCTATAGCCACCCATCTCAGTTGAATGACTTGTATAAGTTAACTCAAGCCCAGGAAGCTGATCAACATGGACCCTTTTAGAAGAATACTTCATAACATCTAATTTCTCAGTTCTTGTGACTTGAACTCAAATCTGTCCATCTATGAGGTATTCTTTTCAAATCTCTCAATCTTTCCCTTTAAACCTTTTCATCTCATCTTCATCTGATACATTAGTAAGTACAGTAGAACCTCTAGTCATGAACACTTCTGACCATGACCAAATCGGGTTCCGACAAAAAAATCACAATTTTTTTTACAGCCGATTTCCCCTTCCAGAGGTTCTACTGTACAACTCTATCCCCATTATTCATTTTATCTTATTTTCCAGTTCTCTGCTATGGGAGTACCATAGTAGGGGAGGTGTCCTGTGAGACAAAAAAAAAAAAAGAGTTTGTAAACTGGTTACCTCAGAGTTACTACAGATAGTCTTTGCTTAACAACTGGTTGCATAGTGACCAATCAAAGTTACAATGGACCTCCCCATCACTACTTATGACACAATTCTCGAGTTCCAACAGTAACTTGCACCCACCTACAGCCACGCTATGACGTTTTGGGTGCTTGGCAACTGGCTCCCATTTACAACTGTTTGCAGATACTACGGTCATGTGACTGCAATTGTTGGTGTTTTTTGATATTTCCTGTTGTTTACTTTCAGTTTCCAGCAAAAAACACCCAGGGAAGAAAATGGGTTCATTGAAAGAACCATGGCATCACTTAATGACTGTGGTGTTTGTTTAACAACCCCAGTGTTTGCTTAACAACCACTACAAAAAAATCATAAAATCAGGTGCTGTCAATGGCGACCTGCTTAACAATCAGCATGACCTGCGATTCCACCATTCAATCATGGTCGCACATTGAGGACTACCTGAAAACAAAAAGCATTGTGCAGCTACTCTCCCATCTTTCCTTCCTGAGAAGATTGTGAATGTAGGTCAGGCAAAGAAATAAAAAGCCCCAGCAAGAGGGAAACAACAGAAAAATTCTAAATGAAAAGTGACACTATCTACGCCACCTTTGACATTCTATAAATGGAGGAGAATAAAAGTCATCTGAAAATCCCCACACGGAATCACCTTGAATCTGAACTCCATACAAGTTATAGAGGTTAACAGAGAAAGACATGAAGTACAAGTTCGCTAGAGATATTTATAAACAGTGGGTGTCTCTTTTTCTGACAAATCCTTTAAAAGTGTTGACATTTGTTTAGATCGTATTTCAGGTTAAAATATGTGTGTAATAATATTGCTCGATTGCATTGTATGTATTTACACTATTAAACGTCAATGCTCTCCTTTCAATTCACCCTCCTTCCTCTTTTCCTAAAATTCCTTAAAAAAACAAACAGAAAACATTTCTCAGCCTGGGGCAAGAACATGGCTCTCTAATTACACGCTGCTGTCATCACTTCAGTCTTTCAAAGCCAAGGCAATCATCTCTTCTTGCTGGCTGCCAACACGGCCTTCATAGGAAGACTTGGGACGCAATGGCAAGGATTTGCCTCCCCTAGCCTGTGGCACAAAGGAAGAGAGTGAGTCAGGACCCAAAAGGTGGCAGATAATGTGTGTGCAGGAGGGAAAGTCCAAACCCTGTAACAGAATGTGATTACTTCATAAGGAAGACATCTTTAAAAAAACAAAAAAATAAAAAAATAAAAACAGGTCACAGTTCTCTTGTGGAGTTTTTTTGATTACTGATTCGCTGCATTAGCGAAATGTTCTGCTTACACGAAAATGATTGGTCATCCAGGAGACAGCGGTGGCATCCAGTTGGTAACCCATTAGTTGTTGGTTGTTCTCTGGTGTTATATTGCCTTGCATAGAAAGAAAACCACTCCCACTGTGTCAACTTTGCTCTTCCTGGAGGTCAGTCTCTTCATGGCATGTTCTTTTTTTTTTCCCCATCAACTTTTTTATTTTATAACATATAAAAATTCCATTTCCAACCATGTATGTATTTTTGTCCAGTATTTTTTTGCTTTTAGGTTAGGGTTAGGGTATCTTGTTGAAAGAGTTCATTCCTTGGGTTCATTCCTGTCTTCTTAGCCTTCCAGATTGTTTGGTGTGCCTCCAAAGGTCTTATGTTGTTCCATAGCAGACGGACAGGACAGGACAGGACAGGACAGGACAGGACAGACAGACAGACAGACAGACAGACAGACAGCGCAAGAGCAAACTCTTGGTAGTGGACTTGGAAGATTCGGTGTCAATTCCAGTGCTTATGCTCAGAAGAAATACAGGAGGAACATGCGGATAACCTGCAAAGACAATCAACACTAAATTATATTCCCAATTTATGGAATTTGTCATCTCAGGAAGCCTTTTGTCAAAACTCTTTGACAAAGAGGGCATAGCACAGAATAATTTTTATGCAAAAAAAAAAAAGGAGAAAAAAAAGAAAAATTTATTCTCCTGATGTTAAAGAATGGTTCCAGGACTCACTTTGTTATATAAACCAGTTTGGTCTAGTGGTTATGGCAGCAGGTTAGAAACCAGGAGTTCTTGGTGACTTCAGGCCAATCACTTTCTTTCAGCCCAACTCACCTCACAGGGTTGTTGTTGTTGTGAGGAAAATAGAAAGAGGAAGGAGTATTATGGATATTTGCCATATTAATTTACTTATAAAGTAATAAAGGTCAGATTAAAAAAAATCTAATGAAATAAAAAAATCTTTTTTTTTTAGAAAGTCATTGGTTCTATATTTATTACTTTAATATATTTAGGTTTACCTCATCATATACTCATTCACTTGGGTTGGGAAAGGGCGTAGTGGGAAAAGTTGTAGTATTGTTGGTGTGGTTTTTATATTTTCACTATTAAAAAATTATTTTTAAAAATTAAAAATAGGTCAACTTGGAAGAAAGCAAGGCTAACCACTGACAGCTGGTTCACTCAGGATGCAGCCTAGCTAAGTTTATTCACCTTAGCAATATCAATAACAAAAGATATGATTATGCAACACAACTTCACTATTTAAGTTAATGCACCATAGCAATGTGGATAACTTGGTTTCTACCATAACCATCCTTTCAAAATATGTCTATTAAATCCTTCCCCAGGTAAGCTTTTTGTAAACAATAATATTAAACTCCATGAATCTTATCTCACATTTTCAGAGCTACCAAACTTTTCTGTAAAATTTGTTCCATATTATGATTACCGAAATGGTTGGGCACTAGAGTTAAAAGAGGAATATGGTAATAGTGACAACCACCTTGGGAACTTAATAAGGTCCAATGCAAGTAAAATGAGGTATAAAAGGTGACAGATAGTTACCATACTGGTTCGCCCTCGCCTCAAGAAACCATCATTGGCCCCAAGCTATCCGAATGATTTTTGACCAGTTTCCCATCTCCCATTAACCCTTTCTAGGGAAGGGTGGCAAATGTGCCGAGTGACAGCAACATCGGGAAGAAAGAGTATGAGAAACTGAAAAAACATCAGGGCCTGAAGGAAAACTGGTGAGAATGTGGAAATTCACAGCCAAAATGGTCCGTGGTGGTAGGAGCACTCACCACCACGGACCATGGTTCCCACAGATCCCAGGAAGGACATCACAGCTCTCTGTCCAGAAGAGTGCAGTGCTAGGAACTGCTAAAATCCTGTGCAGAACCCTCAAACTCCCAGGGCTCTGCTAGAGAATCAGAGATTGTGGAAGACACAGACCATCAATAGGGTGAGAAGGGGATTTTATAGGAGAGAGAGGGGGGAGGGAGAGAGGGAGTGGGAGAGAGAGAGAGAGAGAGAGAGAGAGAGAGAGAGAGAGAGAGAGAGAGAGAGAGAGAGAGAGAGAGAGAGAGAGAGAGAGAGACTGTAGATATTTATTTGTATATAGATATATATATTGTTTATATCCATATATCCCAATAAGAATTATATATTTATATTTTCTGAATAAATAAATACTTCATATAAAATATACAGTACATAGGGTCAAGTGCAAAGAATTAAATACTTAAAGCATAAATAGCACCCACCAAAAATATGCAGCATCAAAACCAAAACAGACAGACAAGATAGAGAATGTAAGCCTTTTGCCCTTTGTCATAGTCTAATAAAAACTGAAAGTTTTCCATGTGGTCACTAGCAGCTTCAAAGAGAAGAATTTTATCAGGGCAGACTAATGTCCTAATCTATCCTCCTTCAGCTAAAATAGTCTGCAGAAATGATCTATTGCCTTTTTCCTATCATATATTTTGTAGGTTTCTAAAAGTGAGTTGTCTTTGAATATCCTCACTTGGTTCACATATCAAACTAAAGTTCCAGGAGTGCCATACTGGCAGCCCATGAGCTGGATGTGTCATGTGCAGGTCATGCCCACTCTGGCTCTGCAAAGGCAAAAAACATCACAATATGTCACGATACGTCACATGATGCAATCGAGTTTGACAACCATGGACTAAACCAATGTGGTTTTACCCATGATATACCAAACAAGTACTCTGTGTGTTTTGGTTAACAGTTTATAAACCAAGAGTTACAGAGGCCAGAAAGGATGGGATCACATGATACACTACACCAAAAACAAAAGAGAGACTTATTACAACATGTAAATCCAACATTTTTGCCCCAAAGACATACATGATATATGTTCTTATTACATGAAAGATGTTCTGTTGCTGATTCACTATAAAAGAAATCTTAGGCGGCATGATAAATAAGCCATAAACCATTCCTTCTTACAATGGTAAGATCAAACCTTTAAAATATAACAAAACAAAACATAATACTCTTCCCCCATCTTTTCCAATTCTACATCTGGTGCTTCTTCCTTAAAGGCAACTGTCAACATTCTTTTCCCACTGCAGTGGGTGGGACAGATCTTCTCAAAGAGCCAATTTTTCTAATAGAGATGGGGCCAAACATCCCCATTGATGGACTATTCCAAAGGAAGGGGGCTGCCAACAAGAAGACTCTTCCTTGGGGTCCCTGAGGACAGTACACTCTTGATCTAGGGACCCTCTCTCTGTACAGGGTACTGATCTCACAAATATCCAAGTTCAAAGCCACAAAGGTCTTTAAAGATTACAATTAGCACTTTGAATTGTATTTGGAAATCTACTTGTAACTAATGCTACAAAA
This sequence comes from Arizona elegans, assembly GCA_022577455.1. Lineage (NCBI taxonomy): Eukaryota > Metazoa > Chordata > Lepidosauria > Squamata > Colubridae > Arizona > Arizona elegans. Next base: position 220,032,068 of record JAKOOJ010000001.1, read on the forward strand.
GGAGTATAACATGATCAGAGTGAACTCTACCTACCGGTATGATTATTTGGTCCGCTACAGTATTCATATGGCGTTACAAAGGATACTTTTAAGATGTGAATGGATAATTTAAACATATACCCAAAATTGGAACTTATGACTAAAGGATGCATTATGGATTTATCAAGCATGAAGGACAGAAAAATAACAATTGGTGTAGAGTGTTGAAAAGTCAGTGCAACTCGATTTAACAGTCTGGGATCACTGATGCTCACTTTCTGTTTATGAGCTGAACGTCTACTGATGTAATGGAAAGACTGACCAATATTACATTAAGTGGTCAAGTTTTACTGATGACTATAAACATTTGGCTGAACGATTTCCTATATGTTTTGTTGCTTTCTTTTTTACACTTCCTTTCTTATTTTCTGTTGTTATTTTTCCTTTTTCCCTCTACTTCTTTCTCTTCTCCTGTTTTCGTATATTACAGGATTCTCTTTATGTGTCTGTGTGTATGCTCATTCACACAGAACCTCGTGGATTCAATAAGATTGCACTAATATCTCTTAGTTTGCTCTCCAGTTTGTTTTCCTCTTGTGGAATTTATCAATTTGCTACAAAGCCTGGGAGGTCCCCACAAAAGATCATTGCTGAGACTAATTTTAACCAACAGATAGAAACAGCTTTCCTGTCTTTAGTGCAACCATCTAAAGTTGATTTCCAGAGAACAGATGGGATGGAACAAAAAAAAATGCCTGTTAACTTGACAAACTTTGGTCCTCAAACCCAAGCGTCCCAAAGCAGTCTTTTACAAGTGGCAAAGTATACTGTGCAACATTTACATAAAATTCTTGAGGAATCCATTAATATCCATTAAATATGAGCCCTGGGGGTGCAGCAGACTAAATTACTGTTAAGTACTGTTAAGTAACACCAGCTGCCTGCAATTACTGCAAGTTCAAATCTCACCAGGCTCAAAGTTGACTCAGCCCTCCATCCTTTCAAGGTAGATAAAATGAGGCCCCGGATTGTGGGGGCAATAAGCTGACTTTGTATAAAAAAGAACACTGCTTACTAAGCAGGTATAAAAAAAAGTATGAAGGCTATTGCTTAACGCATTGTAAGCCGCCCTGATTCTCCGGAAAAAGGGCGGCATATAAATCGAACCAATAAATAATGCCAACATTCACTGAGAGATAAATTACCCAAGCATGTCATTTTAAAAAATGGGGAGCACAACACTTGGGGATTTTCACACTTTAGACATACGATAAAGGGTTTCTTTCACACAGACGCACCATCTATTTAATCAGACTAGACAAGTAACACAATAAAAGAATTCCAATTAGTTTTCCATGAAAAATGAAATGTGTGTTGCTGTAGCCAATACACGCTTTAAAAAAGAAGACAGCAGCTGCCTGATGAGCGTGGCAACTATTTCTGCATCTTATCCCATTTTCAACAGCCGATCCAACAAAAGGTTGACATACTTATCTGATGGGCAATTTTGTTGCCTGCTTTATTATTCTTAGGTTGTTAAATTCATACAGTCAATGGAATGAACTAATTATATCCATATTTATGTGATTAGTTTAGGATCCATGATACTAATTTGTTACATGTGAGTGACATTCCTAAAAGTAAAATAATCTATATGGCCAGTAAGGCTTTTGGGGGGAGGGAGGAGTGTTTATCTCTTCAGGATAATTTTATCCCACCTTTCTTCTGGGAATTCATGGCTACCTGCTTATCTCCACATCAGTCCTGGGAATTGAAATGGGCTGAAGAAGATTAGATTAGGTTTGGTTAGGTTTATTAAATTTGTGTACCACCCTTCTCCCGAAGGACTCAGGGTGGTGAACAGCCAAGATTAAAATACATGCAATATAAAAATTAAAATAAATTAAAACAGAATTAAATTGGCTTCCCAAAATTTAAAACCCTTTGCCCATAAAATAACCCATTAAAATTTTAAGACAGCCCGGCTTGCTGGAATAGGAAAGTCTTCAAAGCTTGACAGAAAGTACGGAGGTCCGGGATCAGTCGTATTCCTGGGAGTAGCTCGTTCCAGAGGGCGGGTGCCCCCACAGAGAAGACTCTCCCCTGAGGATTGTCAGTCGACATGGCTTGACCGACGGCACCCTGAGGAGACCCTCTCTGTGGGAGCGGATTGGCCGGTGGGAGGTTATCGGTGGCAGAAGGTGGTCTCATAAATACCCGGGCCCTAAGCCATGGAGTGCTTTAAAGATGAGAACCAATATCTTGAAGCGCACCCAGAAGACCACCGGGAGCCAGTGCAGCTCGTGCAGGAGAGGTGTTTGATAGATCAAAGTCACCAATGAACTATATATTGTAGGGGGAGAACCTGAACCTAGATCTTCCCATTTTAGTTCAATCATACTACATTACACTCTGTATAGATGTGAATGTGAGCATATAGTTAAGATGCAGGAGGTAATCTCCCATATGCTTCTTGTCCCAATTGCATCTTGAGTTGAGTAGTCTTCTGACATTTTGAATCACATTAAAAGCCTAAATGCAGACTTAGCATAGTCTAGAAAGGCCAAGAAAGGCCTCACACAAACTCAGAACAGCAAAACCATTTGTATTATCATTACCACTATTGTAATCCTGGGGCTCTTCCCAAATGTTAACTGAAGACTTCAAAATGTTGCCCAATCTACCCTAAAAGGGAAAGGTTTTGCATAGATTAAATCTTTGCTAGGAATCTTGAAATAGTTTTAGGTCTCCAGATCCAATAAGGAACACCTAATGGTGCTTGTCTATGGAGATTCTCAGTCATCCAGGTCATGGTTGCCCCAAAGGTGTTTTTTCAAGAGGTAACTTTCTGGTTTTTCTTTGAAGACTTTTCTCTTCTCATCCAAGAAGCTTCTTCAGCTCTGATGCAATGGTAGGGAATGGAAGGATTTACACTCCTTGTAGACAGCTGGTCATTTGCATTCTTTTAGCAAGTTGTTAAGGCCACCTGGAGGTTTACCTGTGTCCTCAGGGTTATCTGAGTAGCGCAAATGGGTGTGGAGCCTTCTTGAAACTGTTGAAAGGACTGTGTTGTAAACTGGAGATAGATAATGCCGTACTCCTCCCCTCTGTTGAGAGAAGGATGTTCATTTTTGACATAGATGGCCTCTTTGACCCTTCCTTCAAACCAGAGATCCTATCTGTCCAAAATGTGGACTTTGCTGTCTTCAAAAGAGTGGCCTTTGTCTTTTAAAGGCATGTCGTGTCATGCATTTATGAAGTGGTTGTTTTGTTTCCCCCAATGGTGCTTCAAGTTTTCTGAGCTTGACATTATTGCTTAATAAATTGTGTCAGATTTTATGTCCTGGGTACTGGCAAGATTCAGCTAACAGAGTGCAGAAATGCAAGTGAGATATACAATTGGGATAGATCGAAGACTGAATAGCCTAGGGTGGGACTTGTGATAGTCATGTCTGAGCCATGGGACATTGGACAGAATTTTTTTTCTTTACCCCACCACTCTATGCTGTCATCTCTCTTTGGCAGTAACCTCATTTGACTCTTAATTCAACTGTGGTGAAAAAACAACTACTTTGAATCTGGTTTCCAGCTGAGAATTCTGGAGCTGAGCTTGGGGTGGGCTGTTTTTCAATTGCCTCACCCATTCCTTCTGATTCCTAAGCTTGATGCTGAAAGCCAATATTGGCTTGACAACTTTCCCAACTTTCCCACAGTGTGGCACCCCAAGGGAGAAGGGAATGGATAAAAACCTGTGAGTGTCTCTCTCTTCCCTTAGGCTACTATGAACAACACAAAAGACCTGGGATGCTGTATTTCCTTCCTTTTTTTTTTCCTTTCCCTTCTAACAGAATAGGTGTGAGGCAGTAGTGGGTTTCAATTTAGTTTGCTACTGTTTTGCCCATGTTTGCGCACTCACATGCGCAGAAGCATCTGGGCGGGTGGGCGGAGCCTCCCGCTGCCACCGCTACTGGTTCGCCCGATCCGGTAGCAACCCACCACTGATGTGAGGGAACTTGGAGCGGGGCTGTGATTTTTACTTCTATTCTTTATGTTTCTGAAGCAAAGAAACTTGCATTTTGTCCAACTTAATTTGGGAGACCAGACAATGATTATTGTGGGCCTGTATGTGCAAAGTTCAATTTTTGTGAGTCCCTATTGCAAATCAAGTGAATATCAGCATCATTCCTGTCACAGGTTTCCCTCATAAGTAACAATTGTCCCAATGTATTTAAACCAACTAAAGGACTAGGAAAAAAATTACAAAGTTGGATGTACAAAGGGAGAAAGAAACATACGTGCAGGAATAAAAGAAGTTGTTCCGCACTTATTCAGGATATAAATCAAATATTTGTTTGTGTTTTTATGGATCAAAAGCTGTAGTCCCAAATGACTAAACTATGGTTTTGCTCAAGAAGTCCCAGACGATTGTATGCCACTGCTTGCTTTGCAAAAGGAGATTTTTTTTAAAAAAATCAAAAAAAAAATCAATGAGTCACTGATGAAGAATGAAAATGTAAAATGTGCACGGACTTTTTAGGAATACAGTCACAGAGCCTTTAAACAGAAACAGCTGAAAATTGTCTGGAACCTTGAACCAACCCACTTCTATTACATACAAAGATATTTTTGAACTTTTCATGAGGAGAAGGTTTGGAGTTTTTTGTGGTTGTTGTTATTTCCCTATTTTCTCTTTTCCTCAATCACACATGCCCATCTGCTCACAATTTCCTCCCTTTTCCTCAGTCACACATGCCCATCTACCCACAAAGCCACAAAAATGCAAAACAAAGTCAGCTAGCCTTTGGCCCCCTGCCCACAGCCCACAGTTTCTTTTTCACACACTTCCAAAGTTACTTCTTCGGCCTCCAAGTTTTTCCATTTATAGCAAAATGAAAGCATCCAATAGTGGGAAAGGTTGAACTCGGCCTACACAGTCCACAATCACAGCAAGTGAATGAATTTCACACCGGTCTGTTTGCCAGTGATAGCTGGTGATGGTACGCAGGTATGAATAAGCCATAGTTAAATCAATTACAACAGATGGTGACTTGGTGTCATCAAACATAGGATTTTTCAGTAAAAAAATGACTGGTGTGTTTTGACTGAGAATCAAGGTAAATTATGTTATCCAGTGATAAATATGCATTTAAAAAGTCAGCCATGAAAGTCACTTCCCTTTGTAATTCTCAAGCAGATAATTTTGCTTTCAGATGCTAAGCATCAAAACTTTGATTCCCCAAAAGCATTCAAATATTTTTAGAGAATAGCGGAATCCGCTAGAAGATAAATTCCAGATCTAATTCTTTGTTCATTTCTCAGATAGTTTGGTCTCTCGGAGCATGACTTCACAGCGGTTTTTCTTATTGTCAACTATCTGACCCTGCAGCTAAAGATTTTCCTTTAAAAAAGAAAGCAAGGTTATAGAAAAGAAATACAGTCAGCTATTCCCCCCCCTTTACACTTCCAATTGTATATATTTCAGAAATTATCACTGTGTCTTAAGTGAGGATTTATGTAGATGTTGTGGTGTATGTTAAGTCTTGTTATTATTGCATTGTGAATCACTTAGACAAGTGTCATAATCTTCCACTAGTTTTTCAGTAAGAAATCATATCAAAGATGTGCCTATTGACATGTATATTAATATGTTTAAAATAAATGTGAAGGATGAAATGTCACACTATCACTAGTATTCTCCTGTGTCTCTATTGTGCAGTAAAAGAGTTTCTAAGAGTGGCCAATAATTCAAAAAAGGATGCCCACCCTGGACTGAAGACAACAGATTGGGATAAAATATTGTTGCAAGTTGCAATAGGTAATACAATGCTATTCAGCATTCTGTCTCCCCTTTTCTCAAATTCCATTCCATCTCCTTACCTTTTCTTTTTCAGTTATATCCAACATTCTACAATGAGCCGTGAAGATTCCATTAGCAGTCAGACCTTCAGAGTCTGCAAACTCTCTGTATACCTGGCTGCCTTTCTGTTATTTCCCAGTAGCCAAACTTTTGGTTATAGACTTCTTACAGCAGTAGCAATGGCACTTAGACTTATATACCATTTCATTGTGCCTTACTGCCCTCTCTAAGCGGTTTATAGAGTCAGCATATTGCCCTCAACAATCTGGGTCCTCATTTTACTGACCTCGGAAGGATGGAAGGTTGAGTCAACCTTGAGCTGATCGGGATTGAACTGCTGGCGGTCAGCAGAATTAGCCTGCATATTGCATTCTAACCACTGCACCACCACAGCTCTATATACAACATCACTTGACTTTACAATTAGTATGTAAACTATAGTGTGGCATATCACTCCAGTTGTGGAATGTATCTCCCTCTATCTCATTGCCCCCTTTCTTCCTGTCTTCTTTATTTGTTCCAACAGGCAATCAAGCAGCTTACCTTAGTGAGCATACTAAACTATGCTGATTTATCTTTTCCTCTTAGGAATCCCTCCTCAAAAACATAGTTTAATACTTTGTACCAGGGTTCCATGCAAGGCTACATCATATAGACTATCACTTGGAAAGCTGAAATTCCTGTAAATACATATGTCAATCAAACCAAACCAAACCTTTGTTACAGTCATGGACTATCATAAGTACATACATTTTCAATCCTTATGATCTTATAAGTGAATGAAGAAAATGTAATGTAAAGGTTTCCAACAGATTGGGAAGCAGTGCCCTTCTTCGCCTTGAGATCATTGGAAAATTACTGCAGATAATTTCCAGTTTATTTTGCATTTGGCAAGCTCCTCATAGAGGAGAAGAAGGGATAATCTATACTTTGTTTCAGTATGGTCAGCTTCAACCAGATGGAGGGAAGATCAAAAAATTGGTGTTATGCAAAATGAAGAAAATCTGGTAAAACAGATTAGAGATCAAAGTCAAATGCATATTAAAAGGTTGTATAATGCATTATTGGAAATAGATTCGGAAATGGAATTGTATGATAAAATGGGCACAAAACTTTCAGGAACCAGTGATGATAGAAACATGGGAAAAGATCTGGGTGAGAAATGTTAAATTTACGCAAGCACAAAACTTAAGAGAAAATTTTTATAAAATGTTTTATAGATGGCATTTAGATCCTAAAAAATTATCATGTATGTATCCAAATTTGCAAGCTAAATGTTGGAGATGTGACTGTGATGATGCAACTTATTATCATATATGGTGGACTTGTAAGAAAATCAAAGCATTTTGGATAAAAATTTGGTGGGTGATGCAGAATATCCTGAAAAAAAGGTTGAAATTTACTCCGCAATTGTTTTTATTGGGTATAACTACGGATTGTACAGCATTAGAGACTAAATTGATTTTAAATTTGATATCAGCAGCTAGGTTGAAGAATGGACATTGAAAGTAACGAATCTAGTGGAAATGGCGAAAATTTCAGCGTATTTGAAGGACTATACACAATCCTTATGATCTTATAAGTGAATGAAGAAAATGTAATGTAAAGGTTTCCAACAAATTGGGAAGCAGTGCCCTCCTTCGCCTTGAGATCATTGGAAAATTACTGCAGATAATTTCCAGTTTATTTTGCATTTGGCAAGCTCCTCATCTGTTTAGAGAAAGCGCATACATCATGCAACACACAGCTACCAAAAACGTAACAAAGAGCAAAAACAAGTAACTGGCAAAAAATGAGACAGACCTTCCAGAGCCAGTGGATTTGTGAAAACAATATTATGGATAATTAGCCGATGATCCGAAAGGAAGTAGTCTTTGGTTATTTAGTTTTAACTCTTTTATATACAAAAGAGCAACAAAATATGTGAAAAATAAGAAATCAAATGATCAATCAGAATAGAGCTGTAAGGGACCTTGGAGGTCTTCTAGTCCAACACCTTGCTCAAGCAGGAAACCTTATATCATTTCAGATAGGTGACTGTCCAGTTTTATCTTAAAAATCTCCAGTGATGAAACCCCTCCAACTTCTGAAGGCAATTCCACTAGTCAATTGTTCTCACTGTTAGGAAGTTTCTCCTTAATTCCAGGTTGCGTCTCTCCTTGATTATTTTCCATCCATTTTTCTTGTCTTGCTTTCTGGTGCTTTGGAAAATAAGTTGAACCTTTCTCAGGAATTGTGCTGCAAAGAAAGAAAAATGTTGGTAGATGTGTGATTTGACTGAGGCATCCAGCAGGCATGGTGGATCAAAGCGGGGCTTCAATAAATAACTGGGTCAAAGACGAAGAAGTAATCAAAGGAAAAGAAAAGTAACATAAAGGACAAATATGAAATCAAAAGTAGCACAAAGTCTAAAAGTAGGAGGTCTTCGGAAAAGAAAATGAAGTTGGACAGATAATAAAATTGGCTGCATCTTGCTTCACTTTTCCAGACCTGAACATGCCTCCTTTGTTTTTCATGTGAAAAAAATCCAATTATTTCAATATAATACAGTGGTACCTTGGTACTCATCATTAAATGGTTCCAGGAGGCACGATAAGTACCAAAAAGAAATTCCAATTTTTTCCCATAAGGAATAATGTAGTCACAAGGCAGGTGACACTGACAATTTCTAGCTTGTGAGTTGAGTACCAAACAAACAAACAAAATTTTCCCATCAAAATATGTTGAGTATCAAATTTGATGAGTTTCAAAGCAGTTCAGTACTAAGGTACCACTGTATATGAAATTGATTTTAAATTGATGAAGAGACTTTTTTCGGTTCACACGAACTGTGTTTTTAGTGTACACTCCTTTCTGTTTATTATGGCATCCAAACTATTCACTTGCAGCTTAAAGTAGATACAAGCTGAATACCTCCATGGTAACCAATGAGTAGCACATATATATATTGTCATATTTATAGCTCAATGATAAAGTTCACATGTCTAAGCTCTCAAACATGAAGCTCAGAATGTACTGAAAGATACTTCCAAAGGAAGACTTTGGCATTCTGATCCAATAGAGCAACATTATGTTTGAGCAATGCAGCTCTGTTCATTCAGTGGTATCATATGGATATTTCCCAAAGGAATACAAAAATAGATCACCAGAGAATAGCCTCAAAGTTCACCTCTCCTCCTTATCTCCCTTATTCTAACGCCACTAATTGTCAACATTTCTTTTTGTGAAAGAAATCGTTTACAGAGAACCAAATGCCAATATATTGCATATCACAAAGGATTTAACAGTATTTTGCTTGGATATCCTCTGTCCATCAGGCTTAGCTTTAAAGTAGCACTCCCAAACTTTTGGGCACCAGGGATTGCTTCTGTGGAAAACAATTTTTCCACAACCCGTGTGTGTGTGTGTGTGTGTGTGTGTGTGTGTGTGTGTGTGTTTGTGCACTATCTAGAACCCACACATGTGCAAGTGAAGCTTCATTCATTTGTGCAATCCAGTTCTTAAGAGGCTGCAGCTCAATACCATTCTGTGGCCCGGGGGTTACAGACCCCTGCTTTAACGCAAATATTGTTCAAGTTGTTGATTATCACTTCCTGTGCAAGTTTTCTCTTCCCTGATAGGTAAAGGTAAAGGTTCCCCTCGCACATATGTGCTAGTCGTTCCCGACTCTAGGGGTGTTCATTTCTGTTTACAAGCCAAAGAGCCAGCGCTGTGCGAAGACGTCTCCGTGGTCATGTGGCCGGCATGACTAAATGCCAAAGGCTCACGGAACGCTGTTATCTTCCCACCAAAGGTGGTCCCTATTTTTCTACTTGCATTTTTATGTGCTTTTGAACTGCTAGGTTGGCAGAAGCTGGGACAAGTAACGGGAGCTCACCACGTTATGCGGCACTAGGGATTTGAACTGCTGAACTGCCGACCTTTTGATCGACAAGCTCAGCGTCTTAGCCACTGAGTCGCCGCGTCCCTTTCCCTGATAAGTAGTAATCAGTTAACAAATTAAGAAGCTCACCTCTAATTAATTAGTTAATTACAACCCTCTTTCAAGCCGTTTCCATGGCTGTCTGAAATTGACAAGACCTCAAGCAATTATAATACAGAATACTTTTGCCTCCTAATTAACTCTAGTACATCCTTGCAATTAAAAGGCAAGTCTTTCTGATGCAGGAAAAAGTAATTTCACATGCATGTAGGCTTCCATGCATTTGTTTTCTTTTGTGGTTTTTCACTGTAATTTTTCTTGTGGATGCCAAGAAGGTTAGTGTGTTCTTCTCCCCCTGCCACCACCCCTCATTTATCCGCCTTCCAGTTATCTGCCTCAGGGGTGGGTTCTAAATATTTTTACTACTGGTTCTGTGGGTGTGGCTTATTTTGTGGGCGTGGCTTGATGGTCATGTGACAATTCTTTAGGATTTAGCAGAGGTACTGGTCTACCAGGCTTTTAACTGCTTCAGAGCTGTACCAGTCTACCCATTTGTTTTTGGAGGCACCGGTCTACTCATTTGTTTTTGCAGGCACCGGTCTACTCATTTGTTTTTGGAGGCACTGCTCTACTCATTTGTTTTTGGAGGCACTAGTCTACCACCACACTGCTTTTTAACACTGATCAGCTGTAGGGCGGTCCTTTGAAGCCCCGCGGCAAGAGTTTAAACAGTTTTTTTTCTTTCTAGCCCATCAGCTGGGACTCAGGAGGCAGCAATAGATTGGGGGTGGGGCCAAATAAAAGGTAAGAATAACGCAGGAGGGGGGCGGGGGGGCGAGGGGCGGGGGACAGAACCAGTTCGGTGATGTCATATTGTCACCACTACCGGCTCGGCGGAATTGGGCGGAACCGGGAGGAACCCACCACTGATCTGTGTCATCCTTTGTTTGTTCAGATATTTGGTCACCCTACTCTCATTAAATTGTGGTTCTTCCTTTTGCTAGCATCACAACCACAGAAGATGAAGTGTCAAATCACAGATCCTTGGACTCACACTAAAGGAACAAAAATACCCACTGTTGAAGCTGAGGAGCCATATACAGGTACTCCTTGATTTAGGACCACAATTGAGCCCAAAATTTATGCTGCTAAGTGAGACATTTGTTAAGTGAGTTTTGCCCCATTTTACGACCTTCTTTGCCACAGTTGCTAAGTGAATCACCACAGTTGTTAAGTTAATTACATGTTTGTTAAGTGGATCTGGTTTATCCATTGACTTTGCTTGTCAGAATGTCGCAAAAGGGGATAACATGATCCGGGAAAACTGCAACCATCATAAATATGAGCCAGTTGCCAAGCATCTGAATGTTGATCATGTCACCATAGAGATATTGCAACAGTCATAAATGTGAAAAATTGTCATAACGCACTTTTTTCAGTGCCAATGTAACTTTGAGCAGTCACTAAACGAACTTTTGTAAGTCGAGGCTTATCTGTATATTTTTGCAGCATTATCTAACAATAGTTTAGGGCAGGGGTGGGCAATTGTGGCCCTTTTACAACCTGTGGACTTCAACTCCCAGAATTCCTGAGGCAGCCAAGCTGGCTCAGGAATTCTGGAAGTTGAAGTCCACAGGTCATAAAGGGGCCATATTTGCCCACCCCTGGTTTAAGGGATGAGGAATTAGATGCTAAATTAGACAATGACCTGAAATATACAATAAATGGAAAACATAACGCCTTACTGATATCTTGGAAATTATACCCATGGTTTGATGATTAGAAAACAAACATGGCTAATCCTATATGTATTCCTTTAGCCTCAGCTTCACTGAGAAATCACCAATTGGAAAATACATTTTATTTTGAGTTAATCAACACATTTCCCCCTTAACATCAACACATTAAAAATTCCCAAAGAAATGCATAGTGGTTGCAAATATTAAAGTTATGTTTGATCCAGTTTGGCAATCACCTTTGTCACATTTATTTAGTTAGTTAGTTAGTTAATTTGTCAAGCATGTATGAGAAAACAAGTATAAGTATGAACATAACATATAAACATATAAGCAGTGGGGGATTCAAGTAATTTAACAACTGGTTCTCTGCCCTAATGATTTCTTTCAACAACCAGTTTGCCAAACTGCTCAGAAAGTTAACAACCGGTTCTCCCGAAGTGGTGCGAACTGGCTGAATCCCACCACTGCATATAAGTATAAACAGGTATAAGTATATACATAATAAATGAGTACGAATTCACCTTTGTCACATTTATTTAGTTAGTTAGTTAGTTAATTTGTCAAGCATGTATGAGAAAACAAGTATAAGTATGAACATAACATATAAACATATAAGCAGTGGGGGATTCAAGTAATTTAACAACTGGTTCTCTGCCCTAATGATTTCTTTCAACAACCAGTTTGCCAAACTGCTCAGAAAGTTAACAACCGGTTCTCCCAAAGGGGTGCGAACTGGCTGAATCCCACCACTGGTTCCAGGCATTGACCACTGAAGTATTCAATACCCTCTTATCAATTTCAAGATGAAACATTCTTAATATTCACATGCTTGTAGATAAGATATTTTCTCTATTCCTGTTCTGTGCTTAGGAAAAGCGTGCTGGAAAACAAATGAAGAAACCACATGGCCACAATGCAAATTAGGTCTCTGTGCCATCTTGTATCTTCATCTGTCGCATCTAAAGGTTGCCAATAACTGAAGATCAGCGCAAATTTTGCATCATCGGTGGGGAATCCGAGGTGCCAAATTAAGCACGAGTCTATGCATGCACCGTTTTGCAAAGTCCCTTTTGCCCCTTCTCCCCAATTTTGTTACGGCCTCTGAATGCTAATTAACACCTCACCATTTTCAGGCTTGTTTATTATCCTTGCTCATTTTAGGGCATTGGTGGCAGAAGGATTAGTGTAGGAAGCTTCTATGTGCATATCTAACTCACCTCTCTGGAACAAGGTCACACCAATTCAGGTTTTGTTCTATGGCTCTCGACAGGCTGTGCTCCTCAGCAAAGGAAAATCTTGTCATGTGTTCAACGGGTTATTCAGGCAGCTGGATAGTGTCAGCATTCCTTCTAGAATGCTAAACTTAAATGAAGGAAAGAGTTTTACAGGATGTAGTTGCTATCCTGTAGCAAGTTTTGCAATACAGAATGAGTCAGTATGTTTTTATCTGTTTTTCCCTATATATATATTTCAATGTATAACTCTGACAGGCCACTGCTAGAAAACTGGCAACATATTACCATTATGTCATAAAAGAAAAGGGAGTCTTCTAAAAGGTTACTTGTCAAATGTTATGGGGGCTTTGTAGACTATTAATCTGTTGAGGCTGCTATCTGTGATCGCTCTTCCTTTCTCTCTTTTATACCGAGAGAAGGCAAATGCAAATCAAAGTTGCTGTTAATTGTTTTCTTTTAATATTTCCTCTGCAACATTTTGACAGCCTTAGATAAAGACTTTGTATTTCTCGTCAGTGAAGAGCGAATAAGATTGGAATCACTCTTCCTTGGCTTGAGTTTTAACTGTGACTAGATAGGATTCCACTCCAAAAATGACACACAGACCTTAATTACCAACAGAGTTTGATGACATTCCCACTTCGTAGGAGCTCTGATGCAACCAGGGTTCAGCTTTCCAACCTCAGATGTTCCCTGTTAAAAAATTTAAAGTCATCCAGAAACAAGCATAATTGCTCACCTCTGCTCAAAATGAGCAATTAATAATGTAAGCCTGCAATGATAGCAATTTAAAATAAAATCATTGTTGCTAATAGAAGAACACATAACGCATAACAAACAAAGTTAATTATTTAAGCATCTTTCTACCCAGTAGGATTGGAAGTTTGGCTGCTTAGGTAAACAATAAATAGGCAAACATGCTTTGAGAACCTTAGCCAGGTACAGAAAAATATCTAATAATGTTGTTACCCAAATTCAGATCTGAATTATTTTTAATCTTGTGTGTCTGTGTTCAAGATTCCAGCCAACAAGTTATTCTTTTTTCTAGAATAAGATTTTCCATTCTGTGCCTCAATTCCAGATTTTGTTTTATTTTTCTCTCTCTCTCTCTTTTACACTAACATCAGCTATTCATCATTCTGGGTTCACCAAACATGCTCAAACTTTGGGGTAATTTCCCACTTGCAATTTCTTCCTATCTATTCCTGAATAGATAGGCATTCGTTTGGAATGCCAAATGAAGCATCAATAGAGGGCTATCATTTCAATCATCTGTAATTAGTTCTGTAAGGTGCTGCCTGAGACCTTCATGTTCAAATGGGTTCTTATTTAACAACTGCCTTGTTTAGTGACCACAGTTAAAATGGAGGTGGAAAAAGTAACTTTACAACTAATCCTTGCAGTTATGACCTTCAAGGCCTGTAAAGCAAAGGACAGCTGAAGTAAAATGAAAGAACTGTCATAGTTTCATTTAGTGACCATATCATTTCACTGACCAGTCCCAGTTGTGGTCACTCAATGAGGACTATCTGCATTACTAAAGTTGCTTTGTTCCAAAAAAGCAAAGCCAGATTTTGTTTTGTTTTTTTCCTCTCTCTCTCTTTTACACTAACATCAGCTATTCATCGTTCTGGGTTCACTGAGCATGCTCAAACTGTGGGGTAACTTCCCAACTGCAATTTCTTCCTATCTATTCCTGAATAGGCTTTGGCTTTGGTTGCTATCAAAATGAAACCTAAAAATGTCATTAAAAAGTCTTTTCAGTTGCCATCACTATTTAAAGACAAATTTAAAAGATTTCTTTGAAATGCCTGTCATGCCTGGAGGCCATCTTTTTCTTTGGATCTTCAGGGCTGTCACACTTAGTGCTATGGGAAACTGGGAGGGGGGATTGCATGGAGTTGGGGAGATATCTAGCCATAATAACATTCTTTTCTCTGAGAGTCAAGGACATTCTGCCTGCACCTGGAGTGGCGTGACTGGGAGGCATCTCCAGTTGGGACAGTGCATTGATCGGACCATGTGATGGACATGTGGGTGCAGGGGAAGGGACTTGCACTTTCTTTTGGGTGGAAGCTTTCAGATTCGGGTTTTCCCAGATGTGCCACTATAACATCTCTAATAAAATGGAACTTTGAGGAACTTCTAGTCTTGGAGTCTTCTTTCGTTGGGGTTGTTACTTGGAATCCTGACATGGCCTTTGTTTTTCTGCAATCTGATATTTCAGAAAGGAAAACTCTTTCAAATGCCTCTCCCCCCACTAATTTCTCTCCCCCACTAATGCTTGGGAAAACTCCTTCTTGAGTTAATATAATAAATTTATTTCTTTTACTATAAAAATTTCTATTCAGTAGTTCCATTGTAGTTAGAACAGCCAGCTATCCCTGTGGTTTTTTCATGGTGGTCCTTTTAATATAGAGAATTATAGACATTTGGCTATTACATTTTGTAAAAAGGAATGTCCTACCAATTTTTCTTACTTTCTCCCTTTTCTCTCTTGGCTTTTCAAGGCTATTATCCTGCAGGGGTGTCAAACTGGCAGCCTGCAGGCTGGATGCATCACACATAGGCCACAGCCCATCCCGGCTCTGCAAAGGCAAAAAATATTGTGATATGTATCAATACGTGATCGAGTTTGACATCCGTGCCCTAGAGAGTAAGAAGAAAGTAAAAAGATATAAATATATTGCATGTCTTTGCTGATTTATTCTTTTTTTCCCCCAAATATCTGGACCTGGTACAAGCCGCTGCTTAACAATTGAAAATATACAGAAGAATGAAATATGCTGACGTAGATCCTTATGGTGATACGTACCCAAAATATACAGCTGTAACATAAGACACAGCTAAATATGTATGCAGACAGACAACTTATGATTGTCTGAAGGTTCTGTCATATTATGTAACATATGTCCAAAGGTTGAATTGCCAACATGATCGCCAACGTCCGATGACGGATATGGCACAAGAAGAAGAAGATGCCCAAGGGATCTTGCATCCTTCTTCCTTCTTCCAACTCAGTCCACACAGGTTCATAAAATCAGGTTTGAAGTAGAAATTCGAGTCCAAATCTTAAGGGTGTTCCATAATCTGACTTTTTTTAAAATGCAGACCTTGAGAAAGGAAAACAAATGGTCCGCTGAGAGCAACATATCAACATTTTACCAAACTTTATCAAATGTTCTTTAGCAAAGTACACTATAGCCCTTGCATAGGATATAATCAACTTGCGTACTAATGTTAACAGCCAGGAATAGAATAGAATAGAATAGAATAGAACAGAACAGAACAGAACAGAACAGAACAGAACAGAATAGAATAGAATAGAATAGAATAGAATAGAATAACAGAGTTGGAAGGGACCTTGGAGGTCTTTTAGTCCAACCCGCTGCTCAAGCAGGAAACCCTATACCATTTCAGACAAAAGGTTGGCTTAATAGTTTAACAAATATATTGTAGTAGAAGTTTTTAAAGGATGCGATTTGGATGTAGACGATCCAGTTTCCTGAATCTATCAGGTTACTCATACAGAGAAGTATATGCTTATGATGAGGAAGAGATGTCTTTATTTTTTAAAAAAATGAGAATGATTTTTCTGTGAGGAAGTCATGTTTGAACTTGACCAATAAATTATTTCAAAAGAGTTTGATGTTTATAAAGGCCCAACCAAGTGCTCTCACAGAACCCCAGCAGTGATAAAGGACCATCTGATAAGGCCATGATGGCGAACCTATGCGTGCTAGAGGTGGCACACACAGCCCTTTCCAGGGGTGAAATGTAAAATTTGTTACTACCAGTTCTGTGGGCGTGGCTTGGTGGGGGAGGAGGTAATGTGACTGGGTGAGTGTGGCCAACTTTTTTTTTTAACTTTTCAAAGCATTTTTTCTAATGCTTTGAAAAGCCTCTGCCGATCAGGCAACTCAGCTGGGATTGTCAGAGAAGCTTTTTAAAAAATGCCTCTCTGACGATCAAGCAAGTCAGCTGGGATTGTCAGAGACTTTTCAAAGCATTTTTTTTACCACCTCTTTGGCCAAGAGATTGCAGAAAAAAACGCTTTGAAAAGCCTCTGGTGATCCCAGCTGAGCCGCGCGATCATCAGAGGCTTTTTTTTTTTACTTTTAAAAGCATTTTTTCGTCAGAAGAGGTTGTAGAAAAAATTCTTTGAAAAGTAAAAAAAAAAGCCTCTGATGATCATGCGGCTCAGCTGGGCAAGGTGGGGAGGAGGGCGCAGGGATTTTTGCTACCAGTTCTTCGAACCACCCGCCGCCATCGCTACCGGATCAGGCAATCCAGTCCGAACCAGGAGCATTTCACCCCTGGCCCTTTCTGTGGCACACACACCATCACCAGCTGCTTTTTTGATTTCCAGTGCGCACATGCACTCTGGCCAGCTAAACTTTGGGCACGCTGGAGCACCAGCCAGCTGGTCTTCGGGCTTCCAGTGCTCCGGTGCGCATGCACGCGTTCCAGTTTGGGCACTTGGTGCCGAAAACGTTCGCCATCACTGTGATAGGGTGTTTCAACTTGCAACTCAGTTCATGCAGATAATTAAAGGACTATGGTTTTCATGCCCTCCTTACCACAATGACAAACTCATTAGGATAAGAAGTTTTGGGAGCATTTGCTCTAAGAGTGCTGACGGTAACATATTTATTGTGCCTGAAAGAAATCCTTCCTCAACCTTGGGAAGATGAGTGATGCTAAATGTTTGGCTGGCATGCAAGGTCTCCTTGAAATCCAGGTTCTGCGGTTAATTGGCATCCTGTTGATCTCCAGCTGGTTCTCCATATCATCTGTCCTTTGAGAGAGTATTACTTAGGTTTTTTCATAACCCAGGGCAAGAAGGAATCCAGCTGAGACTCCATATGATACTACCTTGGAGGACCTCTCCAGCTAGAAGACTGGTCTTCCACCAAAGAAGAGATAATATAGTTGCACTGCTTGACTGGGTACTATGTCCAAAGCTCTCAGCAAAGAATGTTAGGTCTATCTGCAGAAAATTTTACCAGATGCTTCAAATCTTAGTGATATTGAAAGTTTTGATCTTCAAGCAAAAGTAAAAAGGGGGAAATTGCTATTTTATGAATTGGCCAGCTCAAATTTTGCAGAAAATATTTCAGCCTATTGCTGGACTTTTATACTGTATGCAAGCCAAAGTCTATAATATTTTTGCGTCCTATGATTTATTATGTTGTATATTTATATCTCACATGTTTTTCCACTTGTACACTCAGCTGAAGCTTCAGTCATAGGCTATTTGACTCATTTCTGAAATGTTAAAGTTGACTTTGCCTATTAATATATATTATCCTAGTTTCTCAAAAAGTGATAGGATCCTACATTTTTCATTTTTTTAATCATTAACTATATATATATATATATATATATATATATATATATATATATATATATATATAAATGCTGCCCAACTCATTAGCAAGGGACTCTGGGTTTTTATAGCTCACATACATCGCTACAATGATAATAGCTTTTGTTTAGAATGCCAGAAAAGAAAATATAGTCCATTTACATTATAATGGATCACATGGTAATGGATGCAATCTTATGGCCATTACTCCTTCTGATTTAAACATCCAGTTTACAAATTCCTAACTTCCAAGGAAACCCGTCAGGCTATAAAATGCAGCCGCTCAATGTTGGGTTAATAGCTGAGTAAACTTTTATGTTGTAGCACTTAAATCTTGATGAATAAATTAATCTGTTCAGAATAAAATATTATAAAGGGAAAACAAGAGGATCAGACTGACTGAGCAAGATTTTGAGTACAATAATAACATTTGTATATCACAAAGACATAGCAATGCATGTGAATTTATCAACCTCTGGAGGAATCATATTTGACAACCTTCCAGTTTTCAATGTGTAGAACCCCAACTGACAGTAGGACATTGAGACAGGTTTGAGATTCTTTACTCTGTTACCTGGTTACTTCTGTTTTTCTGAATAGGTTCCAGATAGGTTCAAGTCTTCTTGTATGAAACGGATTCTTTCTAGTTTATTTTGGAGACTGAAACAGTTTTATTGTTGTATTTTATTTTATTAGGTCTATAAGCTGTTCCAATTGACAGTGATTCTAGCAACAGATTTCCCCAATCTGTATGAATTTGGTAAACGGTTTATCAAATCATAGCTAAATGTCTATGGAGATTCTCAGTCATCTAGATCATGGTTGTCCCAAAGGCGCTTTTTCAAGAGGCAACTGGACTTTCTGATTTTTCTTTGAAGATGTTTCGCTTCTCATCCAAAAAGAGCTGAAGAAGCTTCTTAGATGAGAAGCGAAACGTCTTCAAATAAAAAACAGGAAGCCCAGTTGCTTCTTGAAAAAGCACCTTTGGGACATTTATCAAATCATTACAATAAGATACTGGTAATCACTATTCATAAAAATAACAATATAGAGAAGTAAGACAGTTTCTGTTGCCAGAGAGAGCCATTCCAGCCACTTAGGCCTGAATTCATATTTCAATGAACTTCCTAAAATCAGGAGGGAGGGAGCCCTTTGAATGGCCAAGACGATGCTGTCCCTAAAAAGGGGGCAGCAACTAAGGAAGGTGCCTTTTCTAATCACTGAAAATGGCTGTTTGAGCAAAGGGGCATGGGCATGACTACAGGGATGTCAAACTCACGGCCATGGGCCAGAGGCATCACGCACTGGCCACACCCATGCCCAGTTTAGCAAAAGCGGGGGGGAGTTGTGGTACGTCACATACTGATGCCATGAAAACACGAGTTTTATACGCCTGCCCTAGTAGATCAGTCACCTTGATAATGACTTTAGGAAGTAGAAAGGAGCTTAATGCCTATTACTACTATTGCATTTCTCCCCAGCATTTGTATTAAATAGCCATGGTATCCCTCTGAAATGTTGGTAACTTGGGGTTTGTGGTGGTTTAAAGACGGTTAAAGATGGCATCTGGTTGGTAAACATTGTCTCACTATCTCGGATTTATTACATTTGTGGCTCTTTCTCATAGTGTGATAATAGCAGCAGAGGCCTAAGAAACAGAGGTCATGAGAGGAGATGGCTTCCACTGTGACTATTTCCAACAGCTTCCATACTGTAATTGTCAGTTTAGTCAGGTTGCGGCGCATTGGCAAACCCCTTTGGTAGTTACAGTACATTGCACTGTGACAGAAATTATATTTTCATAACACAGCATCGTGTATCTGTTATATTTTCACAACAGATAATTTTTTTATTTTATTTTCTGGTATACTCTGTTACTCTGTTAGCATTGGCCCAAACTATATTTTTTTTTCTCATTGCTGTGCAGTTCATATTTGCAGACTTTTTTTTTTTTTTAGAAAAGTGAACTGTAATGAATAAGAGCACCCCACCCCATATTTTCAAATCATCTGGAAAATATTAAGGTGATGTCTGTTCGTTAAACACTGGAGTCCCATCAGATCTCAGGTCTGGCAGCTGTGTTTCAGATTCTTGGAATCAAAAACATTTATATCTGCATAATTATTCTTCATATTGCTGCTGCTGCTGTTTTTTAAACCATTATCTAGAATTCTGACTAAGAACTGCTTCACTGTGTATTAGCTTATTTATTCCATCCTGGGAGATATCAGTAAAATCATCTAAGAATGCTAGAATAGGATATTTTAGTTCAGTATTGATATTTTGCTATTTATTCAAATAGAAATTCCTACAATAAAAAAATGAAATCCTAAATAGTAGCAAATTTTGAACAAATTTTGTTCAAAATTTGTTGAACAAAAGCAGATTTTGTTCTGCTTTTTAATGATCAACAAATATCATTGTTATTCAAGGCAACACCAATTTCTCCATTTTCACACATAAGGGAGAAGATAAAATAATCTATGTTTCATTGTTGCATTTCCCTTTCGATTTGGGTAATATAACAATGAAACATAGATTATTTTATCTTCTGCCTGTCCTCCCCTATTTCAATTAGCTGTAGTCAATGACAAATATTTCATAATTCTACAGCCATTATTATTATATTTAGTGTGTGCATGAGCCATCTGTAAGGTAATTATGTGGCGAAGTCTAAGGTTAATAACATAAGATTATTTAAATTGCGTTTTTGTCATGTAGAATAGCTCATGAAAGAAAAACTGAAGTCTGCCCTATGCTTCAAGAGGCAGCCTACAATTAGCCAATGATAAACTTCTAACAAAAACCAGAGAACAGCGTGCTCTCTATGTACAATAAATGCATTAATTTAAAAAGATATAACAGCAATAGAAAATAATAGAGAAGTTTTCTGTGCCCCTAGAATATCAGAAACTGCCTTAAAACTCAAGTTTTAACTCAACATTATTTTATCTAGCTAACCCAGTTTATTTCTCATCACATAATGCATTTTCTAAAATCATGGGCAAGCACTTCAGGATTCCTCTCTAGACAAGGAGAGGACTTGAGACCACGCACAAGTGCTCCAGATAGTTGCTCCAGGTGAGAAGACCACAAGACAGTGGTCTCTAGCAGGTTTAGTGTTCTGGGAGATGAAGAAACGCCATCTTTACCCAAACCATGACTGCAGAGGTGGGTTTCAGCAGGTTCCGACCAGTTCTGGAGAACCGGTAGTGGAAATTTTGAGTAGTTGGGAGAACCAGTAAATACCACCTTTGACTGGCCCTGCCCCCATCTATTCTCTGCCTCCCAAGTCCCAGCTGATCGGGAGGAAATGGAGATTTTACAGTATCCTTCCCCTGCCACGCCCACCAAGCCATGCCCACCAAGCCATGCCACGCCCACAGAACTGGTAGTAAAAAAATTTGAAACCCACCACTGCATGACTGGTGTTTTTGTGGTTCACATACATACATACATGTGCTCTCTTTCCTAGTTACTTTTGGAAATTGCTTATTAATTGCTTTTCAGCTGTTAGGAATCTTTGGAATAACAGGTTTTATAATAATAGGTGAGTCTCCTTCGATCCTTCACAAAAGAAATTTTAAATACAGGTTTAAAGACTTCCATTTTTTTTTCAATAAACAGCAAACAGATGATTAGAATGTTGATTTTGGAAAGTTACAAATGGACTAGGAGTCCAGGTGAATTTGAAATAAGATTTTGAAATTAATTATAAGAATGCTTCCTATAGAGAAAAAAAATACTGTTGTTTTGAATTCTTTCTTTAAAAAATGATAAGATGGAACTTTGATGGTTGGACAATAAATGAAAAGAGAAGGAACTAAATATTACAATTAAAAGAGAAGAATGTTATTTACTAATATAAAATGGATCAAAATATTTTATTTGGACATATTGAGGGATATTTGTGAATGACACAAT
Source organism: Arizona elegans (assembly GCA_022577455.1). Taxonomy (NCBI): domain Eukaryota; kingdom Metazoa; phylum Chordata; class Lepidosauria; order Squamata; family Colubridae; genus Arizona; species Arizona elegans. The sequence continues at coordinate 220,054,092 of JAKOOJ010000001.1, forward strand.
TGGAACTGGGCAATGGATAATGGAAATTAAGTTTGAGAATTTCTGTTATTATGTTTAATAACATATGTTATTATGTTTAAAAACTATGTTTAAAAAATATTATGAAAGAGAAACAAGTTATACCAGTCAAGACTGAAATCACCAGGCTACAAGATACGGAAAAAAGTGTTACACTGGATATACAAAGGAAAGTCTTTATAACTAAAAAGGCTAAACAAATAACAAACCAAATCTCCTCTATTTGGGTTATAAAGCAGACTTGTAGTTTTAAAGAATTTTCATTTATGAGGAAGGGGGAAATCATTTCTTAATATATTTCTTTTATTTTTCTTTATATATTCTTATTTTCCTTTTTTATTTTTCTATTTTTTATTTTCTATTCACTCTATTTTTTCTTTTCATTATTTTGTTTTTCTTTGTGGGTTTTTTTTTTTTGCCTTTTTAATTTAACGTTTACTAACATTACTATGAAAAAGATGACAAATGTTCTAAGGTATTACAGAAATCAGAACAAACCTTTGACACTTTTTTTCATAAAATGGGGTAGGCTATATCATTAAAGCAGATTTCCTAATTCAGTGCCATCTGGAACTGTTGGATGGTACTGCCCCAGTGGTGAAATTCAATTTTTTTTAATATCGGTTCTGTGGGCATGGCTTGGTGGGCGTGGTGTGGCTTGGTGGGCATGGCTTGGTGGGTGTGGCAGGGGAAGGATACTGCAAAATCCCCATTCCCTCCCCACTCTGGAGCCAGCCAGAGGTGGCATGTGCTGGTTCTCTGAACTATTCAAAATTTCCGCTACCGGTTCTCCAGAACCTGTCAGAACCTGATGGATTTTACCCCTGTACTGCCCCTTGCTCTTAGTATTGTGGGAGTAGTAGTCAGAAGAGTACCTGCCTAGGGGAAACTGAATTAATTAGATATCCTAATTAATTGGGCTTTTGAATGCCAAGTTAGACTAGGATCAGTTAAATAAGAAAACAAAACCCAAGAATTCCTTAAGGAATGATATTGTAGAAAAGCAAATAAGCTATTACCAAAAATTCCAGCTGTTGAGCATTAAATATGAGTTCTGTTTATAGTAATGTTCACATTCTTCACTCTTTCTTGATACATGCCCAAATCCAGTGTCAGCATATCACGATTTATTGAATACAAGGGGAAAGTAAGGTGTAGATAGAGAGCTAAACATTGTCTCCCTTCTTTGTCCCTCTGGCCCTCCTTTTGTCTAAGACAGTGGTTCAAGCATTTTGATCTTAGGACCCTGTGGGAAGAAATATCCATCTGGTTCAGTTCCAAGCTGGGAGAAAGATACTGGAAACAAGGGGGCTGATTGAAAAGAAGGTTTAATGATAAACAGAACCACCAAGCACATGGTTCTGATGCAGCTGACCACATGGAGTTGAGAGTGAGGGGGTTTTATACCTTCTCTTGGGCTTTGCACTTGAGCTTCCTGTTCCTGTGCAAGAACATGTATTCTATTGGCTGTTGTCAGACTCCCATGGAGCCATGTAGGGGTCAGAACTAGCTCTATAGGCAAAGTACAAATCTTAGGTGTTTGTCTGAGCTAAGTTTGGTTGAAGTTTCTGAGGGTGATGCAATGAAGGCTTGTGTTCTGAAAGGGTGTTGGGCAATTCCTACTGTGGTTTAATGACTTTGTCTTGTGTTGGATCTTAAGTGAGGGCTAATCCTACGATTCTGCCTTTGTTTCAAAATATCCTTTCTTGAATGGATTATCAAATCTGCATTTCTAAAAGGTGGCCTCCTCAGTTTGGTTTCTGAATAGGCTTCCTGAATCTTTCTTAATGAGCACAAAATATCTGGTAGAGCTATTAAGACTGAGTCTGCTTCCTGCCTCTAAAAAAACATGTTTCTCTATTTCTCCCTTTGGGAAATATAGTAATCTGCCTTTTTTTAAATATTCCTCAAAATATTTCATTCTTCTAGGAATAGGGTGGCTTCCCACAACCTCTTCACCTTTTAAAAAATTATTGAGTACCTCAGAGAGCTTTGGTTTAGTGGATTATATCTATCAATATTTACTGTATTAGAAATTAAAACTTTTCTTTAAATTTAAATTTATTTCTCAAATAACCATTTATTGGACTTTGCAGACTCTGAGGATCTCCGGAGTCTCCAGACCACGCTAAGGGAAACACAGATCTAAGAGGTGGTTAAACTGTGGACACTTCCTTCTCGCTTTCTTTCCAGATGTGCATGCTCAGAGCACACTTTCTTGGACTCTCCTCCTGGTAGGATGTATCCAACTAGGAGCCACCATTGTTTATTCCTACAATGTAATTCCTACAGATTATTATCCTATACATATAAAACCTTTTTCACTAATCCTTGGTCAGGTCAGATTCCTGCACTCAGCAACTCACATGCACACATAAAAATACTTCAAAATCCCAACCAATCTATACAAACAGCTAGAATGACTCCTACTCATTTGGGGGTAAGATATCTAGTTCCCATCTGTTTTTGTTTTGGAGTATGATTTGATTGTTTACTTTTGACAATTTGTCATCATATTGCATGGTGTCTAAATCAGATGTAAAGATTATGCTAATGAAATGTTTGGTCAGCCAGAACATTATGCAAAACCGAGGGAATTAAACCAAGAGTATCCCAACTAGCCATTTGAAATTGTGAAAAGCAGACCAAAAAAAATTCCACATGGAATTGGCCATCACCCAAGTCAATAAGGAGAATCATCTAATGGTATGGATTCTGAACATTCAGTGGCAAGTGGGATACGAGGTTCAATTCGGTTTACTAAAGTAAAGAACTGGAAAGCAGGCACTAGAAAGAAATCGCTGTATTATATGGATATTCAGTGAATATTAAGAAATGATCACACGCTATTATGAATTAAATCCATTTATTTGTCATTTCTAGAAATGAATGTATGAAATTTAGAAAATAAAATTTCTGGAATCAAGTATCATTGAACAATGGTTTGTGGATTAGAGACATTTCATACTCAGAAAATCAGTCTCTGTACATAATAAATTGGAGCAATAAGGCACATATTGGAAGTAAAAGATTTGAAACTGAAAAACAAAAACGTGCTGTGAAACAAATCACCATCATATTCTCCTTTATTGGTACATAAATATTTATTTGGAAGCTGTCAATTAAGAGAAGAGGTTTTGGGAAAGGTTTTTATCTTCTTTGAAATCAGAAGAAAAAATTAAATAAAATTTGGTACAGAGTAATGCAAATATGGTTGCCCAATCAATTAAGATAAAAAAAAATGATTGTAGATGAATCATCTCAAGTGCAGTCTCACAGCAGTAAAAATAACAGAACTGGGTAATAAATTGAAAGCAGATCACTAAATTAAATATCAGATGCCAAATTGTAAAATTAGATTGGAAAATAAAAGAAATCCATTTTGAATATACAATTACAGCAATATACAAATTCAAACCAATAAAAACTTTAAAAATGACAAAATAAAGTCAGGTGTGCAAAAGCAATCCAATCTGGATAGCAAAATGACTGTGAACATCATGGAAGAATTAAAGAGTATTGTAAACTTCTAAAAGAAAATAAATGATGAAAGTAGGATTAAGCAAGTTGAACAAAATAAGTTATTTCAGATAAACAATTTTTTTTTTCAATATGTAACTGAAAGCACAAAACCAATTGAATCCTCTGAAAATAAGGAATGAATATTGGAATTTGGAAAAAGTTTTGGGATAACTAAATAAAACACATGGATATATGATATAAAAAAGAAGCAAAATTTAAACAGATATAATAACATTCATGGAATTTGACTCCAACATCTATCCATTCTATATTCTCTTCTTACAAATCATTTTAATCAAACATTTCAGCAAGCTTTAATAGATCACTATCTCACTACAAAGTGAATATTTCTGAATATGAAATACAAAACAAAAGATACACCTGATCACTTTAATCCAATAACTTGTGTGCTTATTGCATTCAAGTTGCTAATAGGAATCATTGCATGTAACATCTATAAACACCAGTGGTGGGTTGCCCCGGTTCGGACCAGTTTGCAAGAACTGGTAGTAAAACCAGCGGGAGGCCCCACCCACTGCCCTGGATGCCGTCATCAGCGATCTGCACATGCACAGAAGCTTCTGTTGCAAACCGATAGTAAAGGTAAGTAGAACCTACCCCTGATAAACACTTTATCTCAAATTATGTACCAGCAAAAATGGAATTTCAAAAATTTTAAAGGTATAAATGACCATTTTTTTTCATTCATAAAACAGTAGTTTAAATACTCAAAAAGACATAAAACGAACCTTTAAAAGTTTTGGCTTGATTAAAAAATATTAAATTAATTATACTAAACTAGTCGAACTCAATGTTTAGAAATTTATGGAATTAGTGAGAAAATTATAATACTTTAAATAATACAATGAAAAATGACATTGAATGGCAAATATGGACGAACTTCAAGAAGTAAAAAATGTCTATACACAAATCATGTTTCTAAATGTGTATGGCTTTCCTCCAGGAACCTATTCAAAGACAAGTAAGCTGAACTCCCTGATCAAATATAATTAACGAACAAGGATTCCTTGAACTGAAAATCAGAAAATAAAATTGTACTTCTTTAGAAATCATTACATTAAAAATAATGAGGAGGGAATAAACGAAAAACTTACTAGATTTTATTTAGTTGATAACTTTCATAACTTTGGGGTGTGTTTTTTTTATATCCTCTGCCTACATCCATTTGAAAATTAGGCATTTCCATGTGCATAATTTTAGGCTACCTTAACGGCGGTACCAGTACAGCAAATCTGAATAAAACCAGCAACCAAAAATACACTTCAGGAAAAAGCTAAGAAAAATAAATGAATTTTCGGAGACCTTCCATGACCTACGCTGTAGGATTGGGATGAAAGCTCAGTCCAGAGAAATAAGGTTATTATTGAAACGGTTCTCTCCCTTATAATCTCCCAACTCATAGACTGTGGTGATGAGTAAATAAAAAGAGCCTCTATGCAAGCAGCCTGGTGCAAACAAAGGCAGTCTGTCATGTAACTTGTGTTCAAACTGTTTACCGTTTAGGATTAAATCCAACAATTTAAACTGAACTGAGAATCCTACTGGCAACGAGCTTGCCGACGGTACAATATTGAGATCAACTGTCCCTAATTTTAAATGATTTAGTGGGACCAAAAGAAAAAAGAAAAAAGAAAGAAAGACATCTACAGGATTGCATTTTGAGGATTTGGGAGAATAGTTTAATATCTGGAATTTTGTTTTCAGTCAAGTAAACTGTACAGTGTATTTAGCCAAATTCAGATTCAGAATTTTTCAAATAAAGGTGGGTTCCAATTCAATTCATGCAGTGTGATTAAGACACTGGGTTTGTCAACTGGAAGGTCAGCAGTTTGAGACCCAAATATCACATGACAGGGTGAGCTTTCATTCCTTGCCCCAGCTCCTGCCCACTTAGCAGTTCAAAAGCATGAACATGCATGTAGATAAATAGGTATCACTTTGGTGGGAAATAACAGAGTTCCATACACGTCAGTGTATAGTCATGATGGCCACATGATCACAGAAGCATCTTCAGACAATGCTGGCTTCCTCGGTTACGAAATGGAGATGAGCACCACCCCCTAAAGTGAGACATGAGCGAACAGAGGAAATCTTTTCCTTTACCTTTTACCTCAATTCATTGCATAGAAACAGCATCCATACCTACCAAGAAGCGTTCAGAATGGGTTAATGTTCAACAAAGAAGGTGAGATTATGGCCACTTATCCAATGTTCTTGGAATCTGAGCTGATGGAATCAGTGAGCCTCTGGAAGATGAACGGAATGCCTAAATTGGACCCCCACAAAGATTGAATGCCCTTCCCTACTCTGTTTCAAGTGCTCTTGCTGCTGGTGTGTGTGTGGTTGTGGGTGAGTGGGTGTAAATAAACTGGATTTTGTACAATGCATCTGCTCAAAGGAACTCCCTCTCTTATTCATTGAGCCTGTAGGCTTAATCAAAGAAGCAATATCTCATTACAAGGATGATCAAGTCAAGTATTCCGGTCTTAGATCAAACCTTTTGCTTGGGGCAACTTTCAAGCTCTCGGCAAAGATCTGAGGTTTTAAGGTTTCTAAGATTTTTTTTTTAAGTTAACCCCTTAGATGTAGGAGTAAGGAATACAGGGTTATTCACTATTGTGTCCAAATTCATATTGCTTTACAATTAAGATCCGGCCTACAACTGGCATTACCTGCAAATAATTATTTCCAAGATTTTGTTTCTTCAAATGCAAAGCTGCAAAACTACAAAGGCTTTAGGCTTCATTTGCTTTCTCAGTTCTCAGTTGGCTAAATGTGTTGACAAGCTCAGCTTTGTTTTTGCTTTCTGAATCCCTTTGCCTGGGGCTGTTTGAACTTCTTCATATTGAGTGTATAGGTTCCAGCAAACACTTATCAGCAGGGTTCAAACATGTATTATTTTTAATCAGAGGCAGCAAATCTTTAAATGCCATTTTCTCTGTGCCAACCTCTGCCAGGCAGCCCATCCCAAGCCTATACTTACATCTGTTTTGCTCAAACTTTTAATTTTACCACTGAGTTATTTCTGCCTTTTCTGCCTGGCTATTTGCTAATTCTACCACTAGGCCTGGATTCTCAGATGACTGACTAGCATGATCTCTATGCTAGTTAGCTACCTTTGCCAGCTCCATCACCTACCTGCTCACTATCCAAAGCCCATCTCCAACCCCAACTGATTCCATTTCTCATTTCTCATTTGTCTCTGCCAGCACTTTGCCAGGAATTCTATCACTTATCTGTGATGATGGGATGGGATGGGACAGGACGGGACAGGACAGGACAGGACAGGACAGGACAGGACAGGATAGGATAGAATAGAATAATTCTTTATTGGCCAAGTATGATTGGACATACAAGGAATTTCTCTCTGGTGCATAAACTCACAGTATACATATAAACAATAAGCAATAGGTCATATATCATAAATCATAGTTATAATCATTAATCATAAGTTACAAACAACAATTGATAAATCATAAGCAACCAATAGGAGAATAGAGTAGGAAAGATGAGAAAAAATGAGAAATGAGACAATGCAGTGGGAAATAAGTATTCAGAAGAGTGATAGCATGGGGTGGGGGATGGACGGATTTGTATCTAGTTGTTTTGGCATGCAATGCTCTCTAGCAGCATCCTGAGGGGAGAAGTTGAAATAGATTATGCCCAGGATAGGAGGGATCTGTAGGTATTTTCTCAGCTCTCTTTCTGGTTTGTGCAGTATACAGGTCCTCAATGGAAGGCAGGATGGTTGTGATAGAGCAAAGTCCTGTCGAATCCCTTCACCCTCTGTCATTTGGCATTCAGAAATCATAACCGGGGGTCCTTCCCAGGAAAGGAAGAGTTTGCCATTCAGCTATGTTAATTTATTTATTACTCCTACACTGCAATTACATATCCAGGTTTCACAGAATCTTAGATGTATAGGCTATATCTCCTAGAACAGCTTGAGTCTGTGAAATGTTTTCACCTAGTACTTTATTTGAGAACGCTGACTGAACTAACACTAAACTAATAATGAACTTTTTAATTGTTCATCCCATTCAGTTTCTAAGATGATTTCATCAAAATGTGTGTCTATAAAGCATTTTCCTGCAGCCTTCCCTTTTCTTCTCTGTGCCATGAAGCTGCAATTTCTAACACTGCCAAGTAAGAGAGCTTATTCATATTTAGGCAGAGTCAAGCCATCACTGCCTCCTATGGAAATTCTAATGATTTACTACCTTTAACTAAAAAGCTATCAGAACAATCGGTGTTTAAAGGCAGTTTAAGGGCTGTATCTAGAGATGGTTTGATATTTATTCTTCCCAAACCAAAGCAAGACGGAAAACATATTTGAGGCAAATAGGTTTAGGAGTCTATCTTTCCCTCTGTTTATCAGCAAAGTAACTTTCTAAAAAGAGAACTTGACCAAATTAGATGTGGCAGGAGAAGCCCACAATGGAAGGATTAGAGTCAGAAGTGGTCTGGATTCAGCTGGGAGCTACAGAGAAAAAATATCTAGAAATTTTTTTTCAATTCATCCCCCTGGGACTGCTGGTTAGATAGTGGCTCAGAATCTTTCCATCCAAGTCAGATAATTTTAACAAATCCTGGCAAAATAATCATGCTGACTACAGTGAGATGACATTCTTTAGACAAATCACACATCAGATAGCTGCAGCCAATCCCAAGTATGTTTGTTGCTAAACCATAAATTAGGCTAGCTATATAATTTCATTGCACCATTGTTACCTTTGTAGCATCTCTCCAATCAGTGATTAATCTAATTAAAATAAAAATGAGGACCTTAGCTAGACCAGGATTCAGCAAGAAAAAAAAGGGGGTTTTCAATACTGGAATACCATGTTGCTGTGCAATTACAAAATTGCAGAAGGCTGTTGCAAGTTAGCTTTCCTTAGGGATAAATCAATCTGTCTATTTTGTCTGCCCCCAGATCTAATTAAAGGGAGTGGGGGACCCAAATTTTTTCAATTCCATTCAAAGAAGAAAGCTAGACATTTAATTATTTCTTAGTTTTAAATTGGAAACAATTAACAATTTTCTCACAATGCAACATCTGTTGCAACATCTGCCACAGAGTTCTTAACAATTGGAATTTGACCAGAGGAAAAAAACAGAGGCGCACCCTAAACTCAGTTCTGTAGAAATCGTAAAATACAGGTGTGGGAAGCCCTCCCCACCCCCAAGAATGAAACATTTTGAGTAATATTAAAAAGGCAGAATATTACATTTCCCTAAATGAAAAATGGAGAAACATGTTTTTAGAGGCAGGAAGCAGCCCCCAAGTCTTTCTTAATAGCCCCCAGCTGTTTTGTGCCCATTAAGAAAGATTGGGCCAGCCTATTCAGAAACCAGCCCCAATTTCCCTGCCCCAAGCAGAAACTGAGGAGGCCAGCTTTTAGAAATGCAGATTTGGTAATCCATCCAGAAAGACTGGGTCAAGACAGAAACTTACTGTGTTTCCCTGAAAATAAGACCCTGTCTTATATTTTTTGAACCCTGAAATTGTGCCATGCTCTCAAAAGCCCGATTGGGCTTATTATCAGGGGATGTCTTTTTTGGGGGGAAACAGGGTAGATTAGCAACAAACAAAAGGTTGACAAAATTAGCTCAGACAAACAACTAGGATTCGCATTTCTTCTTCTGCCTATAGAGTCAGCCATGACCCCTACATAACCCCTACATGACTCCCATAGGAATCTGACAACAGCCAATAGAATAGTAAAGTACATGCACTTGCACAGAATGGGAAGCTGAAATACAAAGCCCAAAGAAGGTATAAAACCCACCCACTCCCAACTCCATTTTGTCAGCTGCCCAGAATCACATGTGCTTCTGCTTCATCAGTAAACCTTTCTTTCCAATCAGCCTCCATGTTTCCAGTGTCTTTCTCCCAGCTTGGAACTGAACCAGATGGATATTTCCTTCTAACTCAGGGCATAGAAATGAATAGTTGGATCTCCCAACTGCATTATTTTATATCTTTTTCATCCTCTTATAAGGTGAAAAGAAAGTTTCCATCAGTGGTATTTAATGTAAATTCACATGTGCCTCAGAATGATTAAACCATGAGATTCATATGCAACCAAGGATGGAATATTAGCCAGAGGACAAAAAGTACTGAAAGAAAATGAGGTGTTAGTGGTATGTCATAAAAGAAAGATTTTGTAGACATTATTTATATTTATACTCCTGAATTGTCTTCTAATTGATGTGCATATGTTGTTGCAGTAAAAATTAATTTCTCAGGGTTTGATCACAACAGAATACTTCCTTCTTAACTGAAATGTCAAAGATTAAATGCCTAAAATATGTAATGAAGTTGATCTGTTCTGTGATAGTAAATATATTGATCTAACAAGTAGATTTTTAATAGCCTATATTTTTGGATAAATTTCAGCTGACTTTTCCACAGACTTGAAATATTTCTTTTAACTGTTTGTTTACACTTCGTTTTCATGCACATGTTAAATGCTTTTAAAGCTATTTATTTCAATTTTCCCTTTTAAGCTCCTTGAAAAGAAAGATTGCGTTTTATAGTGACTCTGGAAGAGATTCCAGGAATTGTTACATGCATTTGTTGTTCTGTGCATAAACTTGAAAAAAACATTGAAAGTAACACACGGTTATTATGGCATCAGTTGCATAAATACTTAGAGCTTGAAATCTAAACTGGAGTTTATTACTCTTCTGAAAACAGTATATTATTTTCCCATTGATATTGGGTGTGCATCTCATTGGCCCGAAAGTTGTAACATTTAATTTTCAAAATGTTGATGCAAAACTACATGTAAAAATGCTCTTCCATGCTGTATTTTTTAAAAAGATGGAGATGCAGATAGTCCTTGAATTATAACCATTCATTTAGTGATAGTTTGAAATTATAATGGCACTGAAAAAAAGTGACTTGTCACTGTTTTTCACACTTACAACTCTTGATCATGATCAAAATGCTTGGCAACTGGTTCATATTTACAATGCTTGCAGTGCTCCAGGGTCATGTGATCACATTTTGTGACCTTCTGATAAGCAAAGTCAATGGGGAAACTGGTAGAGGAAAGGTTGATAGTTTCTACTTTGAAGGATGTTGTGAAGATCCTGAAGAAGTCATATCTCAATCTCAATCTCACTATCCAAACTCCAACCTTTCCTTCTAAGAGAGATGTTGCAGAATGTGGTATGTTACAGATTGACCAGGATGAAACAGATTATCTGGATAGGCCTAGACAGGGGATCAAACCAGTGGTGAAATGTAAAATTTGTTACTACTGGTTCTGTGGGCGTGGCTTGGTGGGGAGAGGGTGACTGGGTAGGCGTGGCCAACTTTTTTTTTTTACTTTTAAAAGCATTTTTTCTACAACCTTAAGAGGTTGCAGAAAAAAATGCTTTTAGAAGCCTCTGACGATCAGGTAACTCAGTGGGATCGCCAGAGGCTTTGAAAAGCATTTTTTTTCCTACAACCTCTTTGGCTGAAGAGATTGCAGAAAAAAATGCTTTTAAAAGCCTCTGACGATCCCAGCTGAGCTGCGTGATCATCAGAGGCTTTTTTTTTTACTTTTAAAAGCATTTTTTCAGCCGAAGAGGTTGTACAAAAAATGCTTTTAAAAGTAAAAAAAAAAAAGCCTCTGATGATCGCGCGGCTCAGCTCAGCATGGGGCGGGGGCAGGATTTTTGCTACTGGTTTTCCGAACCACCCGCTGCCATCGCTACCAGATCGGACGATCCGGTCTGAAAACCGGGAGCATTTCACTCCTGGATCAAACTATTGTAGATTGCTCTAGTACCATAGATAATCTTGGTTGATATCTAGATGGAGGGGTTCAGACTTTCTGATCCTATCGGTCTTCTCAACAATTTTTAATACCACTGACCATGGGATCTTTCTTGATTTCTTTGAGGAGAAGGATATTATTTTGCAAGGGTTCCATTCCTTCCTGATTGGGCAGTTAAAATTAGTAACATAGGGATATCAGCAGTTGAACCATAGAGGGCCATAGACCCGGCTGTCTACCCCATGCTATTTAACTTCTGTATGAAACTGATGGTAATCAATATGATGATTATGATGTAGATACATAGATAAATGATGGATGATAGATGATAGATAGATAGATAGATAGATAGATAGATAGATAGATAGATAGATGATGGATGGATGACTTCAAATCAGGACTGATTCTTGGCAATCCCTGCAGCTTTCTTGCCAAGATTTTTTGGAAATTAATAATTTCCCATTGCCTCCTTCCTAGGACTGAAAGAGAGTGAGGGGCCCAAGATCACTCAGCTGGCTTCATGCCTAAAACAAGACTACAACTCACCCCCTCCAGGTTTCTAATCTGGTGCCTTAATCTCTACACCAAACTGTGTCTCATATTCTGACACATATTCTCCAGGGGTGAAATCCAGCAGGTTCTGACAGGTTCTGGAGAACCGGTAGCAGAAATTTTGAGTAGTTTGGAGAACCGGCAAATACCACCTCTGGTTATCCCAGAGTGGGATGGGAATCGGGATTTTGTAGTATCCTTCTCCTGGAATGGGGTGGAAATAGAGATTTTACAGTATCCTTCGCCTGCCATGCCCACCAAGCCACACCCACCAAGCCACACCATGCCCACCAAGCCATGCCCACAGAACTGGTAGTAAAAAAAATTTAATTTCACCACTGATATTCTCTCCCCTTTCTCCCTCTCTCCGCCCCCCCCCTCTCTCTCTCTCTCTCACACACACACACACACACACACACTATACATATGTGTACATGTTATAATATTTTATCAATATAAATTCACATATCTAGAACGTAGAAAATATGGAATAGAAGATAAAATAAAAATCCATGGAACAGAATAATTAAATAATTGAATTGAACCCATCTCGGTTAAAACCAATAGGAATGCCTTGATCTCAGTCCTCTAAAAGAAAAACCAACAAGATAAATCAATGTTTCCTTTTCAGTGGGATAACCTTACATTAATACCAACTGCTGGAGATAAGATTCTCTACAGCAGATGATCTTACATAACACTTGTTTACTGTGCTAGGTAAAGCATTCAATTGCTTAGCCATTTCCTACCTCCCTCAGAGCACGGGCATGCTTTGATCCAAGTTTTTTTCAGTTTTCCAGATGGATGTTAGTTGTATTTATGAATTCAGCTGCTTTACTACAAGAACCATGGACCAGGGTTTAATTTTTCATGTATGAAATTGTCTTTTGCACATTTTAATCAAGCATTAGACCCCTACTGGATTGTATTCATTTTGTAATTTTTGCAGAGGGCATGTTTTAGCAGACAATTTTCATTATGAGTAAAATGTTGCTTCTTCTTATTTAACATAGCCCTGCAGGTTAGAGATGGATAAGACATGTTTTATCCAAATATGCTAGAATGCTTTGGTCTTCGGTGCAAAGCATAACAAGCTTACTGCAAAGAGACAGAACATGAAACTCCTCACCTCCCCCCACCCCCCACCTCCGTGTCTTAGAGATGCAGAATTCAGAATGCTTCATGGTGTGTGCCATAATTATAAGCCAGGCAAACATGAAAGCAAAATAGTGGCTGGTGAATTTGTGTGTTCTTTATAACCTTAAAATTGTTGAAACTTTCTGTGCTGACTACAGATATCTATATTTCAACTGCAATCGTGATACAGCAAATACCCAAGGTTTAATTTAATTTGATTTGATTTAAACATTGGAGAAAATGTTGCCTTGTCATGGCTAAAATTATGCACTAAAGCCAATGCTTTGTGTGTACATAATCTGCGCTCGTTTCAAATTAAACTCCGCTCAGATCAAGTAATCTGATGCTGTGAAAGATGGATTCCATTTTCGTCAATACAAACAATGTCGAAAAAACAGTGGCAGATAGCATTTATCGCGCTGAATTAACCTGTGTGGGATTGTCTGTGGCGAGTGGTCCTGCAGCAAATTGACCGTGGCAAGCTGTCCCGTGGTGAGTTGGCCACAGTGAGATGGCTGTGGCAGGTTGGCTGTGGCAAAATGGCCATGGCAAATTGTTTGTGGTGAGAGGGCCATGATGAGATGGCCGCAACAAGTTGTCCCATTCCAACCAATTTGGCCTTATATTCCTCTTTTCTCAGTAAGAAAATCTAACTTAAAAGAAGCTACCTACTGAAACTTAATGCAAACAGTGATATAGTAATTATATGTTTAAAATGTTATCCAAAGAATTAAAGCACAACCATTTATCTTTTTTGAAAAAAAAAATTAAGTTACTTTAGAAGATATATACAAAGGCTCAATGTATCAGGAACAACTGCAAGTATGTTTTATGGTTTATGCATTTTTATTTATTTATTTATCAGATATACTCAGTGGTGGGTTGCTCCTGGTTCTGCCCGGTTCTAAAGAACTGATAGTAAAAGCAGTGGGAGGCTTTGCCCACCCGGCATGACATCATCATTGGGGATCTGTGCATGTGCAGAAGAGCGCGCATGTGCAATCGCAAAGTGAGCGCGTGCGCGCGATCCCGCTGCGAACCGGTAATAAAGGTAAGTGAAACCCACCCCTGGATATACCCATTCATGTCACAGGAGGTTACTCTGTGCAGAATACAAAACTCAAATAAAAACAATTGTATAAATGCAAACATTATAAAAAATATATAAAACAATCATTATTAAATGAATCATTATTAAAATTAAAATATATCAACCGTTATTGATTTTATTTACTTACTGATGGTCTTGGAGACATGGAAGGCCTATACAACTAACAGGTGATACAAGCCACCAGGTAAAATGTCTATGGAGATTCTCAATCCTCCAGGTCATGGTTGTCCCAAAGATCCTTTTTCCAAAAAGCAACTGGATTTTCTCGTTGTTGCTGTTGTTTTCTTTGAAAATATCTCTTCAGTTCTGAAGAAGCTTCTTGGATGGGAAACAAAATGTTTTCAAAGAAAAAAAAATCAAGAAAGTCCAGTTCCCTTTTGGAAAAAGCAGCTTTGTGAAAAAAGTAACAGGCACCGAGTCCAAATTAGAAGTGAATGTCTTCCTTAGCAAGGAAAGTCTCCAACTAGTTTACAGGGAGTAAGAGCAAGGCAGGAAGTGAACTGCCTTGCTCTTCACAACTGCAGAGGAAGTGGATGAAGTATTGCGTTTACGAGAAAAGACAATATTCATATATTGGCATCCATGTTTAATGGCGGAGTTGAATGGCTAACAGCAAGAATGACAAACGGGATTGAGGTTGAGGCCATTTCACTTGAGCGCAATGTTTTTAAAAATTAATGGATGGGAATACTGCCCTACTATGTGAACAGTAAAGTCAGGTGGATTTTACTGATCCACCCCCATATAGACATCTTCTCATACTCATACTTTTATAGCACAGACAAATTGAAAACAGAATGAAACTCCTAGAATCCATGACAGTCAATCCATCAGATTTCTCATCATCATAACATGATAGCAGGTTCATAGGTAGATTCATCCTGAAACAGGCAGCCTCTCAGCGAGCCAGTCTCTCTGTCCACTGGACAGATTATTTCCTTAAATATAAAGGCTACGATGCTTCTTGAGATTCAGCCACTTCCTTAAGCATCAATTTGAATGTATGACCAACTGACACATTTCAGGATTGATGATATCATTGACCTAAACCACTGTTCCCACTCCAAGACCTCCACTGCAGACATAACCAGTGGTTTCTCATCACCATATTAAAGGGATCCATATGTCAGGGTACTTGGTTAGTCTCACCACAGAAATTAAGAGTTCATTCTGGGTTTCATCAAGGCCAAGCTGCCATGTGAAATCCATTCAGGGGTCTATAGACAACTCTTAGGAATTTGTTCCTAACCAGAATGCCTCCAATAGGATGAATCATACATTCTAATATCATGCTGCAAGCTTTGCCCTTTCATAGTTAGATTGTGGCATGGCATATGTAAGGGGTGAAGTTGGCATCATATCACAATGTATGTTTGGTCACTTCTACCCTCTTCTCCTCTGGAGAACACTTTTGGATCCTTTTTGGAGCCGTGCGGGTTAAAGTACAGTATTGCAGATTAACTCTGCCCACAGCCTGGAGTTTGAATCTAGTAGGGTTCAAGGTTGACTCAACCTTCCATCCTTCTGAAGTTGGTAAAATGAGGATTCAGATTGTTGGGGCATATATACTGCCCCAGTATATATGCCCCATATATATTGGGGCATATATACTGACTCTGTAAACCGCTTAGAGAGGGCTGTAAAGCATCGTGGGGCAGTATATAAGTGCTATTGCTATTGTTATTTTACTATTTTTCTCAGTGGATCAATGGATAAGTATCATATTGTTGGCTCTTTGGTTTAGTTGACTCTTTATCTAGTTTTTAGGATGTGTGGGGAATAGAAATGCTTTAGTTCATATTTATGTATAAATTTTGAAAATTCAGGTTTCACAAACTTTTAAGCATCCCTGTATAACTTTAGACATTTATTGATTGATTCATTCATTCATTCATTCAATCATTCATTCATTCTCTAAACCTGTCCTTCAGAATTTATATTTTTCTCTCTGCATCTTACTTGATTATAATAAATTACATAGTTTTAAAACACGCACAAAATCTACAGGAAAAAAAAAGAAATAAGAAAGGAGCATGAAAAAGGAATCCCTTAAATAAATTAGCACAGCTCATACCTGTGAGGAAATCCCATTTTCCAGACACCTTTGCAGAATGTTGGAAACAGCTGGCAGCTGATTTATAGAGATCTAATAGATTGTTCCATCACTGAATTTCTGGAGATGAATTTAAAAATTTGCTCCCAGCAAAACATATGTGAAGCAAATTATATTCACAGAATGCAGAAACATTTTTATGAGAAGAAAGGGCCCAGGTGCCTACTTTAGATGTACCATTCTTGAATGAGAAATTGTACCTCAAATAACCTTATACCAATATATTACTTTAGGTTTTTTTTTCTATTAAAGGAATGTTGTCACTTACTCTAAGTGTATTCCAGATCTGCCCATCATAAATCACACTACAAGTAAGAGGAAAATTCTGTTTTATACATAAGGACAACCTAAGTTAAATACCCGTGATCAACTTTAATTACTAAGATTTAGTACCAGATCTATTTCATTGGAAAACTGGTATTTTAGTTGGCTCTTGCCAACTGCAAATCAAACAGTCTACTGGAAAAAAAAATCATATTAAACCATAAAATAAGATAGGATGCCTTTTACTGTAATGAGAATGCAAATATGAAAAGGACATTAGATAGTGATACAAATTGAACCGAAGCCTGATAACTTTACCATGGGATTAATGTCGAAAAAAAGAAAGAAAAATACTGCCATTATGGATAAAAAAATAACATTTATAAGAGTAGATTTTACTTAAACTGTTTAGAATGTACATCTTTAACTATCCAACTTAAGTACAGAGATGGAAAATGTATAATAGTGTGTCCTTAAATGTGCATAGTTCAATATTTGTAGTTGTTTAAAATTTAATAAATAGGAAAGTTCCCCTACATTATTTCAGGGTTCAAAAAATATAATACAGGGTCTTATTTTTGGGGAAACACATTATGTGTGTATGTTTGCATATGTGTAAATACATATATAGTCAGTGGTGGGATTCAAAATTTTTTACTACCGGTTCTGTGGGTGTGGCTTGGTGGGTGTGGCATGGCTTGGTGGACATGGCTTGGTGTGCGTGGCAGGGGAAGGATATTGTAAAATCTCCATTCCCTCCCCAATCCAGGGGAAGGTTACTGCAAAATCCCCATTTCCTCCTGATCAGCTGGGACTTGGAAGGCTGAAAATAGATGGGGGCGGGGCCAGTCAGAATTTTTACTATTGGTTCTCCAAACTACTCAAAATTTCTAGAACTGGTCAGAACCTGCTGAAACCCACCTCTGTACATAGTCCTGATCAGCCTGAGGATGTCATTTTGAAGCACTGACTAACCTCAGTCCTATAGGATTCTTAGGTCTGTTGAGAAAGCAGGCAGTTGGGATGGAAATGGGAGAATTATAACTAAACCAAACCCAGTAGCAGTTTCAATAAACAGACATGGTCCAAACCTTCCATCCATGAATTCCTTCCTGCTGCCATTGTTGTCTCTGATCACTTTATAACCATGGCCTGAACACTGAAAAGTTCAATGGGGTCAATCTGCTTCAATTGTTGTGAGAAAAGGGGTGAAGCCAAGCCAAAAGTAGCACAGATTCTTTGCTGCTTCAAAGCTTGAGGAGGGGTGGGCTGCTTCCTATGGCAAAGTTATGGAGGTCAAATTTATCTGTCAAAGCTAAAGAGCATTGTTCATTTATTCATATTTCTTTTGTGATGCATTCTGATTGGTCTTAGGTATTTTTATTTTCTTCCTTCTCTTGGGAAAGTCTTTCTAATTTGGGTAATTTGTTTCTTTAAATTACATCCTTATGTTATGGATAAACCAGTTTCCAAGAGCTATCATCCCAAGGCAGGATGACCTGGCCACTCTTTATTACCCATGAATGATTTCAAGTAATTATGTACAAACCCATAGTATAGCCTAAGCTATAGGTCTACCATGAAGCTCCTGGCTGTTTCATAAATTGATTTCAAAAATTTGTGTATGGATTAAACTGGATTGGCAACGTAACCAGGCTCCGTGTTCTGTCCAGACTACATCCACAGCAAGACCTGAATAGTCATTCCCTTCTTCTTCTCCTCTCATCTTTTCAGGGAAGGCAAGTCTTGCTGGCTGGCTGGTGGGTGGACTGGTCCAACAGCATCTGTCTTTTAGGGATTCTTCCTTCATCACTAGTCGGTTTTCTTGTCTTTTTTTTCCCAAGAATTTGCACACATGTGGACACCTGAGAACCATATCTTCCTCTTCCTCCTCCTCCTCCTCCTCATCTCTTTCTCCTCCTCCTCTTTTTCCTCTTCCTCCTCCTCCTCTTCCTTCTCCTCCCCCATACCATCATAACCCATACAATCACCAAGGCAACAGGAAACAAGCTCTTTTCAGTCCTACATTCTTTTGTAAGTCCAAGGAATCTTCGTGGTGAGGAAGAGCTGATAATTCAGCTTCTTGGCTGAATTAGCAATGAAGCAGTAATGTTACTGCCTTGCAACTTAAGCAGCTAAAAAGAATAATAAGGGAAAGGAAGGAGAGTTACATTTTGCAATACTCTGGTCAGAAACCAAATGCAGTGCAGTGCAATTCAACTTGGCCAGAAACCAAAACTAGGAGATGTAAGGGTTGGATGAAAGAAGCATGAGCTTCTAGGATAGTTCATTGATTTAAGGGCCATCACTGAATCAATGACAATTTTATGTTCTGTCTTTTGTTTCTTTTTCTTTTTTTTAAGCAACTGTTGACCAGTGGAGAAGATAGCTGTCTAGGGCAGCAGCCATTCACTGAAAGGGATGGGGAATACCAGGCATCACAACCAATCCAACCTGACACTAGCATTAAAGTGAAATAAGCCAATATACTAGAGATATAGAATTTGGGTGTGGGTGTGTTCCTTCATTCAAATCAAATGTTGATCCATTGTTGTGACAGGAATTGACTGAACACCTAGTTATCCAAATCTGATAGGGTGGACTGACAAAGAGTGAGTGGCTTTCATGCCTAAGGCAGGATGAAAACTGGTTTCTAGCCTTAACCACTAGACCAACCGGTCTCTCGATTTACTGTAGTACATGTGTTAATTACAATAGTGAATTCTCTCTTAGCTTTATCTATGTATCAAAGAAGACTGTAATAATGTTCAAGAAATGGCAAAGCGATAAAGTTTATTAAATAATCACCATTGAATCTCTCCAGAGCAATTTGGAGAGCACCTGATCCGGTCCAACACTATGAAATGATACGAGAAATGATTCAAAGATTCGTTTAAAAGACTGATTTGATATAACATCTAATGGAACCATCTCTTCAGATCTCTGTTTTTCCCGCCCTAGATTACTGGAGGGATTCCAGCCAAATGTAGAATTTGATTGGATCAAAACTGTCCAATGTATGGCCATCCTTTGCCTCCCTCGGAAGATCCCTTCTGCTATCTCAGCAATGTAAGAATGCCTGCAAAATCAACCTCCACAGAAAAAAATAAAAGCTAATGATTTCCTTCCCTGAAGAACACAATCCATCTGTTTGCAGTAAACACCACACAAATACTTGTAATCAGAGCATCTAGCTAAATGGAAGGGATAAGGAAATATGTAGCCTTTGGAACCTGCCTTGCATTTTAAACAGTTCTTTAGAAAAAGGGAGGCAGAGAGGGGGAGAGAGTCACAGTAAAATTAATGTAGAACTTTACTACAAAATAATAGTGGCAGGTTAACTCTGGAAATCAGAGCCAAGAATCTATGGATGGTGCAGAAAGTTCAAGGAGGATCAGGGAAAGTGTTACCTCAGTGGACCTCAACTTAAATAAAAATTGCCTTCCAGAAAAGGAGAACATTTAAAGATGTCATGGACATTACAGAATCTTGCAAACAGGTTGTATTGTTTGGGGGAAACAGTGCAAATCACAGATCTTAAAATCAGGGTATGCTTTGTGTTATTTCCAGAGATTTTTTTTTTTTTAAATCTGTGGGTGGAAAAGTAAGGTACTTGCTTTGGTCATTCTACTTGTCCCTTTTTCAAGGCTTTTCAGTATTTGAAAGGAACGCTTCAGTATTAGCATGCTTTTTTAAAAAATCTCTCATTTTCCTGTTAAGACAACTGATTAAATCAGGAATAAAATACCAAGGATTGAAAAGGGGACTTTCATATGTATTTGCCATAGGAGTTGATTTGCAAAACATGGACCCTAATCAACAGAACAGAATAGCACTAGCGCTTAGCAATAGCACTTAGACCAGTGATGGCGAACATCTGGGCCGCAACCCTGAAGAGGAGCTGCCCAGGTTGCATGCTCACACCCGAAAATAAACTTCCGGTTTTCAGGCGCCTGCATGCGCACCAGCAAGCTAGTTTTCCAGGTCGCGATGATCAACTGGCCTTTTTGCGTGCAGCAGTGTTGGAAACTGGAAGAGCTAGTCTTCCATTTTAGTGTGTGAGCATGTGTGCCAGCCAGCTGATCATCATGTGCACATGCACGCCAGAAACCCGGAAGAGGAATGGGCAATGCTGCGAGTGCCAGGTGACATGGCTCCGCCTGTCACTTTGGGTATGCATGCCATAGGTTTGTTATCATGGACTTAGACTTACATACCCTTCCATAGTGCTTTACAGAACTCTCTGAGCAGTTTACAAAGTCAGCATATTACCCCAAACAATCTGGGTCCTCGTTTTATTGACCTCATGAAGGATGGAAGGCTGAGTCAAACTTGAGCCCGTCAGGCTCAAACTCCAGAGCGTGGGCAGTTAGCCTGCAATACTACATTCTAAGCCAGTGATGGCTAACCTTTTTGCCGTTGTGTGGCAAAAGCGGGGGGAGCATGGGGGGTTGCACATGCGTGTGCCCACACCCATCATTCAATGCTCCCATGCCTGCCCCCTGTGCCCTGCCCGCCGTGCATGCACGCGTGACCCTCCCACGCTCCCCACGCTTTTGGTACGCAATGGCACGGTGGGCCCAGAAGTCCCATTTTTCCCACTCCCTAGGCTCCAGAGGCTTTCTTGAAGCCTGGGGAAGGCAAAAACGGCCTTCCACACCCACCCCCAGAGGCCCTCCGGAGGCCAGAAATGGCCCGGAAGGCCCAAAAATCAGCTGGCCAGGGCGCACATATGTGCTGGAGCTGAACTAGGGCAATACTCATGTGCCCACAGATATGGCGTGCCATAGGTTCGCCATCACAGTTCTAAGCACTGAATCACCACATCCATTCATTTCTAATATTTCCCTAGAAAACACAGCTTGACTGCATCTATCATCTTTTAAATGGTTTTCAATCAGCCACTGAAGCCAGAAACATTATTAGCCAGGAATTATATATACATACATACATACATACATACATACATACATACTATATATATATATATATATATATATATATATATATATATATATATATATATATATATATATATATATATTTGTTTTCTGAGGTTTTCGTGGGTATTTGTATGTAGGTCTTTGGTTATTCAGGTTTTCTCCCACGTAAAATTGGAAGTGTCTTGGTGACGTTTCGACGAAGTCTCATTCGTCATCTTCAGGCTGGTGTTTTCGGCTTCGTGCTTCTAGGAGCAATGTGAGATCGCAGTTGTTTCTTCCTTTTAACTGCTAGTGGGGGTGTTAACTGATTGGGTGGGAGCTTGGCTGTGTTCTGTTTGGGTGGAGGTGTGTTCTGATTGGTTGGGGGTTTGGCTGTGCTCTGATTGGATGGGGGTTGGCTGTGCTCTGATTGGATGGGGGTGTGTTCTGTTTAGGTGGGGGCTTGGTTTTGCTCGTGTTAGTCTGAGTTGCAGGAGGATTTGAGCTGGTAAGCTGCATTGCTGTTGTTTGGTTTTGCGTTCGTGGTCATGCCGCATCTTCATGGTGGGTGTCAGTTTGCTTCATGTATGGATTAGAGGGATTTAAAGTGGCTAATGATGCAGCTGTGGTCTGGCTTCTGGTTTGTGGCCGTGCTTCATCGATGTGGGTTTGCTTTCTGCATGGATGTGTGGTGGTGACATCCTGTGTGGTTTTCATGAGTGTGGGTCTGGTGTCATTTTTTGTGTTAGGGACTCGTTTGTCAATGAGGGCGGGTTTCCAAATGGCTGGTAGGCAGGAGGTATCATCTCGTTTATTCATGCTGTGTGGGCGTTTTTCTATCTCGATGGCTTCTCTGATTATTCTGTTGTTAAAGTGTTCAGTTTTGGTGAGACCAGAACTATCGCCAAAACTGAACACTTTAACAACAGAATAATCAGAGAAGCCATCGAGACTCAGGGCGGCTGAGTTTCAAATTTTTCAAATTTTTCAAACATTTCAAATTTTCTAAAATTCTATACATTAATCACAGAAATGCATATTTTGTGTAAAATGTTAGTTATTAGACTGTGTCTATCTGTATGAATCAGTGGGGGGTTTCAAATTTTTTTACTACCGGTTCTGTGGGTGTGGCTTGGTGGACGTGGCATGGCTTGGTGGGCATGGCTTGGTGTGTGTGGCAGGGGAAGGATACTGTAAAATCTCCATTCCCTCCCCACTTCAGGGGAAGGTTACTGCAAAATCCCCATTTCCTCCTGATCAGCTGGCCCTTGGGAGGCAGAGAATAGGTGGGGTCGGGGCCAGTCAGAATTTTTACTACTGGTTCTCCAAACTACTCAAAATTTCCACTACCGGTTCTCCAGAACTGGTCAGAACCTGCTGAAACCGACCTCTGATATGAATGAAAGATTTTTTGCAAACCTCAGCAAAATCCTTACAATCTTCATTAGCTCCCTTATTGTGTTTAAACTCTGATTTTTAACTCATCCTTTTCTCTTTTGCTTTAGCAAAAGACAAAACTTCAGTCTGTGGATATCCACAAATATATGACCTCTGAATGAAAGTCAGATTTCTTGATATAGGTCATTGGATTAAGTCAGAGAGTATCAATCAAAGATTGCCCAGTATTTACAAAATTCATCAAACCTAAAGTGGACTATATACTGTAATTATATATATTACCCTTATCATCCCTTTGGCTTTCTTTTCCTTCAAGTTTTTCTTATAGAAAAGGATTAAAGATCTGCAATCTCCTCTTTAACAACGTGATTTACAGTGGAGCAGGTTATTTTGACCTTCAGAATAAATCCTTCTTACAAGTATTGAAAGAGCCGGCAGCATTATGCAAATCAGATGGAAGTACATTGACTCACCGAGGAAGTACATATTTTATAGCATTTGAACAAATTCCTCATACAGGACAATTTGAGGGAAACATTATCAACCTTTATGTTTGGTTACCTGGAAAGAGATGGACAGTGTTATGATGGCTGCTTTTGCCTGTGTGGATTTTGTGGCTCCACCTGGGTAAATCATAGCAGATGGTTTTCAAGTGAATTCGGAGGGAAGTGTTTGCTTTTTAATTTTCAGCCCGGGAAGGTTTCTGTATTCTTTTAAAGCTTCAATTTATCATTCCCTCTCTTGCTCCTGACAAATATGGCTCTTTTCTTTCCTGCCCTTTTGGAGAATCATTTTTTTTTTTTTTTGAAACTACAATACCTCTCTCTCATGAAGTGAAGAAATAATTCAGGCTTGAATCATAGTTTCCCCCCTTAAAAATGACTCATTTGTGTGCCAAATTAAGCCCCATTCATACCAATCTCTTTGAATGAGGAGCATTTATCCTTCAGGTAGAGTTTATTGATGACAGAATTGCTAGGAACCCATATTCAAGAAATATGACTAACTCCAGGTATAAAGTAGCTTTGGGTAAACCTAAATGGGTTCCCTCTCTGGATGGAGATCTTGGTCAGATTATCAAACTGAAATACCCCTCCTCCAGATAGCTGTGTCTAGCACTCTTTAAACTTTCTCCAATTGGCTTCGATAATACTAGATTGAAGGCATCATGATGGCTGAGATCAGCTATCAGGTGCTAGATTTTAGAAAGATAAACTGAGGAGAAAAAGGTGATGGGTAAGCCATTTCCTGGGATCCCGCTAGTTAGTTAAGGATGTGCTATGTTGATGACCTTTATCAATCAATGGCAAAAAAATTAATGAAAAACTTCTGAGAACTTTGCATGATTAATAGTCTCCAAACCATTCCAAAAGAATCAGTAGAATTCTGATTCTAAATTCAAAAGAATTTAGACCTTCTAGCTCTGGGTCTAAAAAATGTCTGAAATACTTACCTGCCCTTAGTTTTTAGCAAGGATAAAGGGGGGGAAATCTGTTTCAGTAGGAAATTAAGCAAATCTGGACAATATATCTATAGATGCAGCCCATCGCTAAAAACTATTGAATAAATCTTAAGGTATGTTTATTTTATTTCATATGGCATTACAGTAATTATGTTTTGAATTGATTTTTACTGCTCATTTTAGAGAGGCAAAGGTAGATTTCACTGAATAATTTCATGTGCAATTATATATTTTTTTGTCAAGAAATCTGTATACTGTTATAGTTGTCAATACACCTTTAAGCAATGTTTTGACATTTGGAATATATTTTCAAATATTCCATCACAAATATTTGTTTATATATTCAACAGATCCTACCAGTTACATTACTCTACTAGTAATAAAGATAATTCCAGAAATCCAAGTGGTTCTTTCCTGAATTTGCCAGCCTCAAAAGCCTTGCTAATATCGAAAAACAAAGAAATATGTATAGATTTTCATTTAACTAAAATCAAAGAATGTTATGGAAGTTGGTAAACTGCCAGTTAAGTGCCACTTCCCATTTAGTATGGATAGATTTAAAAACAAACAAAACGCAAATGCATTAAATCCTCACAGATGGTATAGGAGGGTTAGCAAGAATTTTTCCAGAGTGGTCTAAAACGGCATAGCAGTGTTTGTAATCGCCATATGTAGCATACATTATTACAACCTATTTGATCATTCGTCACTATGTGCTTTCTTGCTTAGTTTATATTCCATGACCAAATACTTTACAATTATCTTAGGAATCTGTTGGATTTTTTCTTACAACATCCCTTTTTATAAATATGACAACTTCATTCACCTCTCCTGATTCTTTCCTAGTAGTTCCTCATAGCCCAGTTATCTTCCAGGGGGTACCTCCTGGATGTCTACCACCTAACTCTAGTATGAGAGATAAATAGGGTACTCACACTTCGTGTTACATTTCTGGTAATTAAAAAAATAACAATGCTAAAATTCAAATAATTTAGATAGTGCCATCTCCTGGCATTGTACCATAGAGAGGCAGTGATGAGAAGTTTCCGCATTTTCTTTCTCCCTCTGGGATGCTTTCGGAAGAGACATTATCCTCACTGAAATCAAATTTCACTATTTCAAAAAGACAATGTGTAAAACAAACAACCACAAATTATTTAAAAATAAAAAAAATACAACCATTCAATGTGAAAAGAGATAATTACAGAACTGCTCAGATAAGTTAAGGAAGAAAATGCAGTGCTCTAAACTGACCACAAATAAGGAGCCCAGAGACCATTAAGGCTATAAAGATTAGATCTTCATGGTCATAGGTTGAAATATGAATAAAGGCTGAAAATAAACACCCAGCTCCTTACTTGTATGGAAAGAGAAAAAAAATGAGACACAGAAAACAAAAGTCAAAAACATTCCAATTGTTTCCAATGGGATGCATACTAAAGAATACCAAAAAGAAGTCAGTGTGTCCTTCATTGATTATTTTAAAAAGGCATTTGATTGTGTTGATAACATCACATTGTAGAATGTACTTATAAAAATGGAAATACAAAAAATAATCATAATTCTCATGCAAACCTATATACAGGTCAAGAAGCCATAGTCCAGATGGAACATGAGACAAAAGAATTTAACTCCAGGTTGGCAAATGAAGTAGACAAGGCTGTATACTCTTCCCTTATTTATTCATCTGTATGTTGAATTATTGGTACAAATTGGTTTAAAACTGGAGAAAGAAATATCACTAGCCTATGCTATACTGATGATAACAATAACTGTTGATCTGAAAGACTCTAATAATGAAAGTCAAGGAGCATAGTGAAAAAAATAAGATTAAGATAAATATATATATATAAAGAAGACCACACTAGTGACAGGAGATACAGCAATCAGCCTTAGAACTGACAGTGAAAATTTTGAAGCAGTGAATACCTTCTACCTTTTAGGAATGACAAGCTATTATTTTTAAAAAACAGAAATCAAGAGATAAGCCAAAAATCACACCTGGAATAGTAGCAAAACCTTGTAATAGGTATACATGCTCTGAGATGTTTCTATACCTTCAAAGATCAGCAATATACAGGTAATGGTTTTTCCCTGTGACAATCTATGGAAGTGAAAGCAGGACTTTGAAAAGCAGGATATAAAGCGTATTTATATTTTTAAGTTGGAGAAAACTCCTGAGAATATCACACATAATCAAGAAAACAAAGAAATGGATCATTGAATGACTCAATCCCAGAGTTCTCATCTGAGGTACAAATGACCAGGCTCAAATTATCATATTTTGGGCAGAGTCAAAGGGCCATTAAGCAAATCCAGCTTTTCCCCCTTGACTTTGCTTATTGGAAGCCCCCTGTCCCAAATGATGATCATGTGACCCTGGGGTGCTGCAACCATCATAAATATAGGCTTGTTGTGCCTGAATTTTGATCAGATGACTGTAAGGATACTGTGATGGTCATAAGTGTGAGGACAGGTCACAGATCATTTTGTTCAGTGCCATTGTAACTTCAAACAGTTGTTAAACAAACAGTTATAAGTTGAAGGCTACTTTTAATGAATGAAGATGAATATATGTGTCCTAAAATAATGTTGCAGGGTCCAATCTGGATCTGTCACTAGCCTCAGAGATTTAGTCTTCCGAGCTTTTGTACTCGTGCTGGAGCCTTCTCAGAGTCTGCTAGAAAGAAATTCCCTGAGGATGGGCTCCAACACAAGTCCGAAAGCTCAGAAGACTAAATGTCTTGTCCCAGTGACAGTTTCAGATTGGGCTCTGCAATACTGGGAAAGGTGGAAGGAAAGAAAAAGAGAGAATGACAAGCAGTCAAATGAATGAACTTTCTTGCAGTAACAATCAGTACATCATTGGAAAAGCTGAATGACCTATTTGGTTAGATTATCCTGGAGAAAAAAAAATGCATCTGTATCAGTGGTGGGTTTCAAAAATAGTACCAGTTCTGTGGGTGTGGCTTGGTGGGCATGGCATGGCTTGGTGGGCATGGCTTGGTGGGCGTGGCAGGGGAAGGATACTGTAAAATCTCAATTCCCACCCTAATCCAGGGGAAGAATACTGTAAAATCTCCATTCCCTCCCCACTCCAGGGGAAGGTTACTGCAAAATCCCCATTTCCTCCCGATTAGCTGGGACTTGGGAGGCAGAGAGTAGATGGGGGCGGGACTAATCAGAATTTTTACTATCAGTTCTCCGAACTACTCAAAATTTCCGCCACCGGTTCTCCAGAACTGGTCAGAACCTGCTGAAACCCACCTCTGATCTGTATGGTTGCTAAGAGATTATATTATTTTGATGGTATATGATGAATCAATCAAAAACTGTACTGTCCAACAGTTACATTATTTGATCGACTTTAAAAGGATTGTTTTTGGAATTGTAGAAGAATTCAACTTAGAATGTAGAGGAATCTGAGCAAAGAGATTATTGGCTACTGCCCATGATGCATCCATCACATCTGGAATGGATACTGAAATAGACTGATGATTGCTCAGGGAAATACTTTTATAGCTTCGAGATATGTTTTTCTTGAATTCAGTGACCACTTTTGCAGACAAATTAATTACTACTTTTTGCAAGTTCTTAAATTTCTTGTTTTACTGCAGTTTTTGGGAGAGAGCATGGATCCAATTTCTATAAGTGCAAGACTCTGTGTCCTTAAGTGGTATCATTATGTTTCATAAAAGATTTCACCTTTTTTAAATGGAAGATTTCACACACAGTACTGCAGCACAATGTTTTCCACAATCCATTAGCCCAAAGACCAGAGAGAGACTGGAGTTCCACAGTGTTGACTATGTTGTCTTTTGTGAATGTAAACCACAGACAAATAATAAAGTAATGGAAATCTTAGACCAAATAATAATATCATAAAGAATTTTGTTTATGGTGGAAACAGAAACCCACAAGAGCAATGCAAAACAGCTCTTGTGGGTGCCCAACTTTATAAAGTTTTTGATGAGTTTTACATTATTCTGTTCAGTTACCAATAAGGGTATTATTAGAACACCACTGAGCTCGATGCTTGCAGTGAGTAACTTTGAACCATATTTTGTGATGTTTCCCTACAAAGAGCTTGCCTAGTAGAAAAACTCTGCAACTGAATCTATGGTAACAGAGATGAGACCAATGGCATCAATCTAGGTCCGAGCATAATAGCTTCCCATTCCCACTGTAATGCTGAGAGATGGAATTTGCAACACTGGCTTCAGGGGTTTTTTTTGCTTTGTTTAAACTAAAGAGCTACTTGTGGGCACAATGGTTTTCCATTTCTCATTTACCATAACTAGTAATTTATACAACCAGATCAGACTCACAGATACAATTTCTTCTAGGCGATTACAGTGTATATAAAATATTTGAAGAAATGGACCACATCTTCTTTAAATAAGATAAAATAAGATACCTTGAAATTAGTGTAAACTAACATGTGACCAGGAATTCTGGATAGGCAGTTCTTGGGTAATGGTGAAATGGAACAAATCTCCACAGCCAACTCACCACGGCCAACTCGCTATTTTTATTTATTTTATTTTTATTTTATTTTGAATTTATATACCGCACCTTTTCCCGAGGGACTCAGGGCGGTGTACAGCCAGATAAAAACATACAATACAAACATTAAAAAACAATTAAAAGGATATATATATTAATTTGGCCCCAATTTAAGAAACAAACCAATTAAAAATTTAAAATATGTTAAAAAATATGTTAAGCCAGCCCGGCTTGCTGAAAAAAGAAAGTTTTAAGGGCATGGCGGAAGGCACCGAGGTCTTGGATTCTCCTTATCTCTGGGGGCAGCTGATTCCAGAGAGTAGGTGCCCCACAGAGAAGGCCCTCCCCCTGCGGGTCACCAGCCTTTGGCCAACTTGTTGTCGGACAAATAATTCAACATTTCAATTTATTTATTAACTTAATTATTTTATCTTTTGTCATTCACATTTAATTTTGTCCCTCCTTTGGCATCCTTTCTTTAATTATTCTATTTCACTATTCCTTCGAAATTAGTGTAACTCTTGTCCCGTGGCAAATTGTTCCATGGTCAGTTGGCTGCAGCGAGTTGTCCAAGACATGTTTTTGGGAAGGGCGACTTCTAATTTAGTAATGGACCCATTTCAAGCCAACTAACATTAAGGTGGTGTAAGGTGATAAAACTGCCCCTTAGCGGTCTCTCTTTGTTGGTCTCAATTTACTGATGATCTCCTGTAAAAGAGGAATTATTCATATAGGGCTTGTAGTCCCTGTTCAAACATTTCTATTTATCCTATTGAGTGGGTGGGCTATCATCCAACATCCTTATTTACATGGCTAATTTCCCTTTGAGAGGAAGGCATCTGCATCAGGATCTCCCATCAATTTGCACAGCATTTTGCTGATAAAGCTTATAAAATCTCCAAAATCTTGTCTATTCATGGGCCACACCAAGGAATGGCTGGTGTAACAATTGGCCATGTTTTCTGGAAATGCTTGTGATGCACCAAGGGTGCCCTCTGTCACCTATGAGCTTGATCAATGTCCTTCTTGGCACTTTAGGGCAGATGTGCTCACCTGAATCCAAAAGATTGTCACACTCTCACTGATTTGAAGGAAGAAAGCTACACTGTGTTTATTTTTATAAGGTTTTCCCTGGATTCAACTGTTTTACAATCCTTTATGGAAGGTGGTTGAGCTGGTGGGTGAAGTGGGAAGTCAACTATGGAACAGCCTGTGATTATCTGGGCCTCATTCAGTCTCAATTCACTGATAGGTACAGGATGGAGATGCCTCATCTCTTGTTCTGATAATAACCGAAGAACATAGTTGGAAGGGACCTTGGAGGTCTTCTAGTCCAACCCCCTGCTCAGGCAGGAAACCCTATACCATTTCAGACAAACAATTGTCTAATCTCTTCTTAAAAACTTCCGGTGTTGGAGCATTTACAACTTCTGGAGGCAACTCGTTCCATTGATTAATTGTTCTAACTGTCAGGAAATCTCTCCTTAGTTCTAAGTTGCTTCTCTCTTTGATTGGTTTCCATCCATTGCTTCTTGCCCTGCCTTCAGGTGCTTTGGAGAATAGCCTGACTCCCTCTTCTGTGTGGCAGCCCCTATTGGAACACTGGGAAATAACTCTTTGTCGATGTATGCTGCAGACAGTTTGCAAATAGTCTTTCATAGCAGGAAATGACATTGCAGCAAGAGAGGTAAATTAATTATTTTAAATGGGAGTGAACAATGCAGTTCAGTTTAAGCCAACTTGGTATTGGGGGAAAAAAATTGTGGAGGGGATAGTTGCAGCCAAGAATGCAAACTATTGCCACCTTAATTACATACATGTTGGATTTTAATTATTTCACTGAACTAGGCCTGGTTTGTGATTTGCAAACAATTCGGTACCTATTCCAAAACTTCTCAGGAACTCCCTATTTAAGCTTAAATTACTTAAATGATGCGGGGGGGTTTGGGGGAAGCATCACAGGCTATGCTGTGATTAAGGTCCATTAAGGTCAGATATTAATTCTAGTCATGAATTATTGAGAACATTTCTGAGCTTTTGCCATCAGCAAACCGTGAGGAGCACACGGTCAAATGTGGCCCTGCTACTATACAGGGCTTCTGAAAAGAATTTGACAATTGTATGAAATGGATTGGAGTTTACTAGAAGAAAAAGACTGCACTTTTGGCAGTTTTACGATGCCATCAATGGATCCACCAGAAAGTTCTGGCACTCAAGAGAGGTACTGGAAAAATCAATCTATAGTTTGCATAGGAGATTCTGGAGAGAACATTCCATTACTTGGGGTTTTGACATGGCTTCTCCTCAAACTTATAAAATCCTTGTATCACACAGGCTGCACGTCCCTTCACTGTTCTGGCTCAGCAAAGAGGCTCTAAAAAAGCTGCAGGGAAATCTTTAAGAAGCCATCCTGGTGCAGTCAAGGGAGATATCTGTATCTCTTCCATCTCAAGAAGAACATATTGTAGCACTGTTGTCTGCATTATTATATTTGCATGAACAAATTTTTGCAGGGATAAGGGGCTCTGTGAAAACAAAACGGGGTGACCCAGGAAGAGAAGCAACTGAATTCCCACTCAGCAGGAGATCCTGTTAATTCTCCATTCCACATAAAAAAATGAGAATTGGAACTTTGCAACTACTGTAGTTGGTCACCTCCGCCATTTTGCTCAGCCAGCCAAAATAATATGTTAGGAGTGTTTGGAGATCAATAGCCATAAGAGGGGCAGAGTGCATCTTGAAGGCACACAGCAAGAAGTTAAAGATAACACAGTCTTCTCTCTCTGCATGGCAACTATTTATCCAGTGCCATGGCCCCATCGGAGTTCGGTTTGGAGGAGAAGAAGGAGAAGTTGGAACCGGGACCATCCGACAGGGACGGCACATCTCTCTTGGCATGTTTGGAGAGGCCAGGGGCTGAGGACGATGCTGTCCTAGGCCCTCAGGCATTGGGGGAAGTGGTCGACCAGACAGATAGTTGCCTACCTTCACAGACACAAGGGAGGATCGGCTGCTGACAGGCCGTGCTGCTGATAGGCAGCAGATCCCCTCTGATGAGGAACAGCTGCCTCCTCCATTCGGTCCAAGGGCACAGAGAGCAGAGCATAGAAGGGCTGCGAGGCTACTGGGGAGAAAGTTGCCCCACCTTTCTCACAAGGAACACCTGGAATGGAGTGATTTAAGGAGAAGCCAGGGGAGTTAGTCTTTGCCAGGAACAATTGTTTGTTTTGGCTTACACTCCCCCAGCTTTGAATTGTGCCTTTTGCCTTTTGCCTTGCCATGCTTTGAAGACTGCTTTTCGCCTTTTGTTTTGCCTAGCCTTGAAGACTGCCTTTTGTCTTAGACCTTGTAGACTGCTGTTGGCACTTTGTTTGCTTTGCCTTTAGAACTGCCTCTTGCCTTGCACCTTGTCTTTGCCCTGAGGACTGCCATTTGTCTTTGGCAAGGCTCTGTCTTGTGGACACACTTAGCCGGGTGGACTGGACTTGCCCTGTGAGCATGCTCTACTCTGTGGACTTTATAGGGACTGTTGTTTGGGGGACTGAGGGTGGACTGCCTTCACTGTAGTAGGAGGGGTGGAGCCTTACTGGTCATTGGAGGCCATTTTCTGGAATATTTATTGAGAGAAATAAAAGACTCTCTAGAAGACTGCCTTGCCTTGACCACTTGGGTCATAACAATCCAGTGTGACTTCCCTGTAACAGTAAAGGTAAAGGTTCCCCTGCACATGCGTGCTAGTCATTTCTAGTTCTAGGGACGGTGCTCATCTCTGTTTCTAAGCCAAAGAGCCAGAGCTGTCTGAAGACGTCTCCGTGATCCTGTGGCTGGCATGACTCAATGCCGAAGGTGCATGGAGTGCTGTTACCTTCCCACCAAAGTGGTCCCCATTTTTCTACTTGCATTTTTTTACATGCTTTCAAACTGCTAGGTTGGCAGAAGCTGGGACAAGTAACGAGAGCTCACTCCGTTATGCAGCCCTAGGGATTCGAACCGCTGAACTGCTGACCTTCTGATTGACAAGCTCAGCCACTGAGCCACTGTGCCCCCCCACATCCCTGTAACAGTACTGGGAGATACTTTTCAACACACTGCCTCCAGATACATTGGAGAACAGTCCCCGTAACTTTAAGTGAAGTAGATGCTATATTGAATTATAGGATTATGCATAATTGTTATTGATAAATATTTATAACATATCTAGCAGATTCCAGTATGGGAAAGTTTGTCATTGGGATACAGTATTGCAGTAGGGGCTGCAATTCAATGCTTTGCCTGAAAAATTATTTCTTTATTCTTTGGCTTGTAATCTAGAAAAAGCCAATGGTCTGCCATTAGCAGGCTCTGCTTTAGCATAGAGTGCAACAGTGGATGTTACCCAGGGGTGGGTTCTACTTACCTTTACTACCGATTTGCAATGGGAAGCTTCTCCGCATGCGCAGATCACCAATGACAACATCAGGGGTTGTGGGCGGGGCCTCCCACCAGTTTTACTACCGGTTCTTGCAAACCGGTCCAAACCGGGGGCAACCCACCACTGATGTTACCTGTTGCTGTTTGTCATTCTCAAATGTCAACTCCATTTTTTAAAAAAAAAATAACATTGTTTGGAAGAATTCCATAGAAAAATGTATGCACTGGAATAAAGACATACATTTTGTTTACTTGCTTGTATCCCATATTTATTATTTTTTACAAATAACTCAAGGCAGGTAACATATCCAACACTCCTTTCTCCTCTTATTTTCTCTACAACATCACCCCTGTGAGTTTAGAACAGTAAATAAATTGGAAGATAATTATGCACACATTCCGTAAGAATACAAGTAAAAAAGTTTGGAGGATGTTAGTAAACTGAGAAAGTAGATAGAATTATTAGTAAGCTGTTAGGAATCTATCGAAAGTTCCCCTATTCAGAACCTGTCATCCTAGTCTGATTCCCAACAAACCCAAATATGTGGATTGATGCCAGCCAAGGTACAATTGATCCCTACATTATTATCTCTTCCCCAAACCAACACATTTTTGCATCTAGAGACTGAAGTTGTTCTCATATGATTTCTTGTTTACTTGTTTTAATGTAGGTTGAACAAAGTCTGTTCATAAAATACCATGGGAAATCGTATTCCTAATGTTCCTCAATATGACAGTAAATTTCAGCGGCGTGACTCCAAAAAAATTTTGATCCACAAAAAAGGGGGATTTGAGCACGCACAAAAGCTGTGGGCTCTGAGTCATGTCTCCCGCTTGCTTCACCACTACGCTTCCAACATTTGATTATTAATTATTTTGATGGATGAATTCAATTTGTGCTAAATCTGTATAGCTTTAATTCTCTTGTATTATTTTTTTATGCTTAACTTTTATTATGCATCAGCATGCATCCATTATTTTGTGCATGGTGTTGGGGGAAAACAACTGAAAAAGTATCAAAAATTGTTAATTTTCCTCCTCCCCAAAAAGAAAACCGGTTTCATCAAGTGGCTCAATATCTATAGTGCGCTAACTATATACAAACAGGATTAGCTCACAGGTATATATTATCAAAAAGTGATGCTTCCTATTAGCTAGAATAAAGGATTCAGGTTAACAAATCCCCACTCATCGCAACATTTGCTAGCTGTTATGACCCAAGTCACCTAGGTAGAAACAGGCATTATTAAATGCCACAAAAATTGGCCCTACAATGGCCGGTAAGGTTCCACCCGACACTACTTAGAAGGCAGCCACCCTCAATCCCCCAAACCAAACCCAATAAACAACAAAGAAGTCCAAAGAGAAGGTATAAGCCCACGGGACAAAGTCAGAGTCCAAGTACAAAGGGCAAGGCAAGTCCACAAGGAAATGGGCCAACTTTCCACAGCCAACTTGCAGAGGCTGAACTCGCCATAGCCAACATGCCACAACACAACTCGTTGCAGGACAATTTAACAATTCTATTTAATTATTTTAAATAAATAAAAATTATATTAACTCTTGCCATTCAAATTTCATTCTGTTCCTCCTTTTGCATCCTTTCTTTAATGATTCTATTCCACCATATCTTTGATATTAGTGTAACTCTTGTCCCGCAGTGAGTTGTCCTGTGGCGAGATGGCTGTGGCGAATTGTCTTGCAGCGAGTTGGCCATGATGAGTTGGCTCTGGTAGGTTGGGTCATGGCAAGATGGCTGTGGAGAATTGTCATAGACGCAGTCCACAGAGTCAAAGGCAAGTCCACAAGACAAAAGGCAAGTCCCTGTGGCAAAAGGCAGATCTACAAGGCAAAAGGCAAGGCACAGGAAAGAGCACAAGTCAAAGCAAAGGAAGTGTAAGCCAAAACAAACAATTATTCCTGATAAAGACAAATTTCCTTCCCCTCTCTCCCCAGGTTATCCTTAAGTCAACCCATTCCAGGTGTTCCTTGTAAGGAGGAGTGAAACGACCTTCTCCCAAGTCATCTCATAGACCTCTTTTGAGCTTGTCTCCACTCTACTCTCCGTGCCCTTGGATCAGGTGTTCCTTGTGAGGAGCGGGAAGCAACCTTCTCCTGAGTCATCTCACAGACCTCTTTTGAACTTGCCTCCACTCTACTCTCCGTGCCTTTGATCAAATGTGGGAGGCAGCTGATCCTCATCAGAGGGGATCTGCTGCCTATCAGCACCACTAGCTGTCTGCAGCCAATCCTCTCCTGTGTCTGTGAGGGCAGGCAACTCTCTGTCTGGTCGAGCACCTCCCCCAATGCCTGAGTGGCCTGGGACAGGATCATCTTCAGCCCCTGGCCCCTTCAAGCATTCCAAGGGAGACATGCCATCCCCAGTCCTGGTTCCAACTTTTCCTCCTCCTCAAAACCGGGCTCCGATGGGACCATGACACTAGCTGATTTGGCTAATTGCTATTTTGTATATTGGTATTTTGGGGATAAAGGGGAAGGGGAAGAGTATGCCTGTTGCCTTAGGCTCTGGAGGGGAGCCATTACAGAAGTATCATACATAAACCATTTCAATGCATAATAAAAGGGAAAGGACTAACATTTGTTACATTTATGTTTTTCAATATGATAAAACTAGTTAGAAGCATAACAGGTTATAATTCACCATGGAGCAAATAAGACATAAGCTTTAAAAATCCTTCAACAGCGAGCAAAAACAACTATGGATATTATCTGGAGTGGGCTTATCAAAGAAATAGGATCATTACAGAGAAGTCTCTTAACTCATACCTGTATTTCATGCTGTTCTTAATGGCGAACCAGAAAGTGAGGTCATGGATAGAGATATTAAAGTTTGCCAGGTTCATATAAATGGAAATAGACTTCCAAAAAGCTCAGATATCCATCATGTGCATCTTTTAAAACAGCCTTGAAAATAAATAGACAGCTGATGTAGCACGCACAGAATAGATGTAGCACAGTCTGGATTCTCGGTTCCTGCAAGTTCTCTACCACAGAGCTCACAGTCCATGGAATGGTCCAGTCTGAGACTATCAATATATGTTTCTCTGATTCCATCAACATATCACCGATTTCAGCATCTTGCAAAATCATCCACATATCGCACACACCAGGGTGGATTCTACTTACCTTTACTACCGGTTCGCAGGGGGGCCACGCAGACGCTTTTCTGCGCAGAAGCGTTTTGGTGACATCGGGGTCAGTGGGCGGGGCCTCCTGCCAGTTCTATAGAACCGGTGCAAACCGGGAGCAACCCACCACTGGCACACACACATGCATAAGTGCCTACTGGCCCTGTCCTAATATTCCTTTTTACTTACTCTTTTCATGTATTCAAATTATGTTTATACTTTTACCTGTTATCTTATATATGCTTGACAAATAAACTTATGATTATGTTTTGGTGCAGTTAGACAGATTCAGTCTGCCAGGCCATATTATGTACCATAGGATCTTCCTATGATGTTTACATGTAGAATCTTCATGCTTGTCTTCTGAATTCAAACTCATATGAGGAATAGTTGTTCTCAGCATGCAACATACCAGCTGGGTACAGTGGAGACTTAATGGATTGTTGGGATGAGCTTCCAAAATCTCAGTCTAATGTAAAAGTAATATCAATATAGCATCCAGAATTTTCAAGTAACCCCCCTCCCCCCCACCCCCCACCCCCCACCCCGCGTTGGAAAGCTCCTTCCTCATGCTTTTGCTTCCCAGGATCTGGATTGTTAAACTGAAGGTATGAGGCCAAAGTGAAGGATCAGGGCATGTTTAGAAATGGGTGATGAACCCAATGCATCTGTTTGTCACTTCATTCTGCTTCCTAGTCCCTCACCCAGGACCTGTGAGGCCTTGCTCTGTGTTCTGCTAGCTTTGAGCTTTTAACATTAATACCAGAGAAAAATCTTACTCTGAAATTTTGCATAGCTTCTGCCATTAGGAATAGCCAATAACTACATCAGTCTTTGTTGATTTATGAGAAACAGATTCATGTAAACATTGTCCACCATTGTTCAAAAATAAGGAGTTTTATTTTGGGTTGTTAACTCAAAATAAACCCAAATATAAATGCTAGGAGCTAGATGAGCATGAGTTGTCCTCTGAAAAGCCTTCCAAAACTTAATGCTATGAATTATTAATGATAAGAATTTTTTGGTTGAAAAACTTGCAGAGTGAATTCCTTGAGTATTAATAAAATCAGGAACACTTTAAATTCAGTTATTAAAAAAAAAACTATAAAAGGGTTGGATTGAAAACCAACAGAAAAGAAAACAGAAAAGATGAGTCTCTAAAATTGGCAGTGTGGGCACAACGTCTATTGCGTCCCCAGTGGATAAATGAAGATGGCTTTTCTCAAATAATATCTATATGCCATTAATAAATAAAAACTGCAACAGTTCACAATATAGAAATCTTTCTTAAATATTCGTGCGTATGTGAAGATTGTTTTCACATTTAAAAGAAAATGGAGAGGAAACTGTCAGATGAAAATGTTATATCCCGACTGGCTCAGGGTTGACTCAGCCTTCCATCCTTCTGAGGTCGGTAAAATGAGGACTCAGATTGTTGGGGCCCATAGGCAATTTTTAAAATGTATTTCCATAAGCTTGTACAGTATCCATGAGAGTTATTCCAAAGCACATTCCTAAGGAAGATACTTAGCACTACTGCTAATATGGAGAAACATAGTTTCCAAAGTCATTCCCTTTCTGAACAGAATGCTGGGTATAGCTTGGGAGGAGCCTCTCAGCAGCCTGACTACAATTCCCAAAATTCTCTGGGCACTGGCGTGGCATAAAAATGATGCACCTTTGTAGTGCCGGGCAGAGGGGGTGGGGAGGGCTAAATGGATTTTCAGTGCATAAACAAAAAAATAATCTTATTATGCTTGCTGTGTGAACATAACAAATGCTTTGTATACTAGAAAATTGTGTTTCTGAAGTTTTAACCATTTAACTGGGTGCTCTCAAATGCTAAGATTTTCCCCTTTCTTTCCCTGAAAACCTGTTTCCTATTTCTACTTCAGAAAGGAGGCATCGCACTTCCATGTTTCTCATGGACCTGAATCAGCCACTTTCATTTTTTTTTATGCTCTATTAATTTAGTAATAAATTCAGTCTTGCCATTGTGCTTTCATCACATAGAGGCATTACAGCTGGAAGGATAATTAGTGCTTTTATTTATGGCATAGTTTATTCGGCACCTAACGCGGTAATAAAAATCGTACAACTTTTCTACAATTTTCCCTAATACGATTAATTTTTACTTTTTTAGTAAAAATATTTTTTTAAAGTATGAAATTCAGATTTTTATGCATTTTTTATTTGCTTTGTTAGAAACTTAAATGTACAGAGTTTAAAATCAGTACATGAATGTGTTTCAGTCTCTGTAGTTTTGAGGAAAGAAAATTGTATAACTTATTTTCCTTTATGATGTTCTTTTAAAAATTAGACTTAGCATTGAAGTGGCTACTTGCTATGCAACTGTTCCATGAAGATTTTAAATCAAGATGCTTCTCACTTAAATATTTTTTTCTTTTTAAATGTGCATCTCCGGTTTACAGTTTTTGAGTGAAAGAGGTATTTGGTTAAGAAACACACCTTAATATTGATAATCCCTTTTACCCCAGTAAACAGGCAAGTGGATTGGTTTTGCTCTCATTATGATTTGAGATTGTAATTTGAATGAAAAGGCATGTTTTCATGTCTCCACTTTGTGCCCCACAATGTCTCCACCAATTCTCCACCTTGGTGCCCTCAGGATGGGTTGATACCAGGGGTGGGTTCTACTTAACGGTTCGGAACAGGATCACGCTCGCGCCTTGCTTCTGTGCATATCACCTATCACATCCGGGGCAGTGGGGCCTCCTGCCAGTTTTACTACCGGTCCAAACCGGGGGCAACCCACCACTGGTTGATACCCCAGCACTAATTCCCAACTAGGATGGATATTTCAAGTCAAACACATCTGGGGCCACTGGATTGGAGAAGGCTGGCATATGCATTACCAAGACCGTATCCATGAAGAATTCAATTCAAAAACTTGCAAAAGTGCTTGCAAAAGTCATGCTGGAAGAAAGCCAGTGCTTTTTCCCATGCTGCATAACATCTTTAATTGCATTTTCTAGTAAGCCAAAGCAGTCTTAAGGCCACGCAATAAAGTAAAAAACCCTTTTTGGACAATTCAACAGCAGAACTCAACGGACAATGGATTTCAGAATAGTTTTTGACACTGGAAAGATCAGACACACAGATAACTAGAAAAAATAACATTTTTATTTACAAATATTCCAAATATTGGATGCTGTAAACAAAATTCACAATCTGTTTCCTCTAGCCCAGAAGCAAATGCTTTTGTTACTTAAGAAGGGTCTGTTTTCCATCCTCTACTTGGTTCAACCACCAACCGAACCCAGAGTCAACAAATTCCCATAGCAGGAGCAGTCAAAGGAACAGCTGGATGCAACAGGATGCTTTGCTGAAGACTACAAGTTCAGAATTCTGTAGAATTTGGGAGAATGAAATTGACAATACTCCCCATAGACTTCAAGGGCTTGCAGTGCCATGTACAGCGCATTGTAGAATGCGTAGGCTTTCCAAAGTTTAAGTAGTTGTAATCATAGCAAACAGCAAAACGTATACATTGACTTTGGGTTTTTGTCCATTGCAATGGAAACTGGAAAGACATCCGAAAACAAATTAAACAAAACAAAAAGAAAAAAAAAGAGAAAAAAGTGCTGAATATGTCATTAGATATATTTCCTTTTCCGTCTCTTTTCCTTTACACAATTTTAAACTCCACAAACTATTTAAAGCTTTCTCTGAATGAATAAGAGCCTTCAATAATATAACTTGCATATAAAGCATTTTACAATAGGCATTTATAAGGTGTGCATGAAACTTTGTGCAATACCTAGCAGCAAGTAAGTTTTAAAGCCTTTAAATAAAATGAGTTATGAAAACAATAATCCTGCTGGCATTTTTTTTTATTATTATCTCTTAATTTTTGCTTGTTTCCTTTCAAATAATTTGTTTCATGTGTGCATGTTGCAGATTATATACAGTACAATTTCACTGAACAACTTGGGACTTGAAAATAACACTTCCAATCATTTGAGATCCACACAACAGATATGGGCAAATGAGATTTTAAAAATATTCACTATTAAAATTATTCTTTTAAAATTGATTAGAATACAAAACTTTACGTTCGTCTTTTCTCTTTCCAGCCACTGTCATATTAGAACAAATTCAGATCTTCTATGATTCAGAGATTATTCACTGGAACCCCAATCAATTTAGCTATAAATGAGACATCTTGTATTAAAAATACTGCAACAACTTTTAAAATCTACTGAAGAAATAGTACAGGACCCTAAACAGTAGGAAGCATTTTCTCCTCAAACTATTAATCCATCAAAATTGAAAAAGGAAGGTAGACAGTGCCAAACCCTAGAAAGAGCTAACTATGTGCCCACAAAAACAGAATGATTTTGAAAATACAGATTTTAAGTTGTTTGACCACCAGTTAGTAGCATCAGACACTTTCTACTAAAAATCCCCACCAATTACAAGTCCCCACCCCAAGTATAAATGTGTGGATGTGTCTGTACGCTAATCAAAACTACTGAGCCTTTGAAGTGGGGGGTGGGGGGATAATTGCCAAGCTTTTACCACATCCATTTGCTGTAAAGAGCAACTAAACTCTGAACTATGGAATGTGGTATAGAGTGTGGGCTGGGGGGACCTATAATGCCTGGACTAATAAGGATTTCTTTTTTTTAAAAAATGGAAAAACTGCTCCAAAGGAAAATATGCTATATACTTTCATCATTTTATAGTCGAGGTCCTGCCAGTGATCCCCAACCCCTTGCTAGAGTGGATGTGACTCATTTCTTTGCAGCAAAGTATCTGCAGTAAGGAAAAGATAAAACCACATTACCAGCTGATCCCATTTCCCCAGCCTTCAGCTCAGTTTCCACCAGGAACAAACTTGTACAGTTGCAGCAGCTACCCTGACCTGTCTGTCCCCTCCCTCAACTCCTACCCTCAGTTGAATTCATTCATTATTCTGTTCTGGATGGTCACAGGAATAAAGACAGACAATAAGGGAATGTCTGGTTGTTTTTACCAAATGCAAATTTTTACCTCTTTTCATTCACCACAGATGAGACTGCGTTAACATTGGTTTATAACTAAGCACTAATCGAAATAA
The DNA here is from genome assembly GCA_022577455.1 of Arizona elegans. Taxonomy (NCBI): domain Eukaryota; kingdom Metazoa; phylum Chordata; class Lepidosauria; order Squamata; family Colubridae; genus Arizona; species Arizona elegans. The sequence goes on from JAKOOJ010000001.1 coordinate 220,095,532, forward strand.
GCTTTAAAAAAAGGTCACACCTATCAGGCATCAGAAGGAGCAAAGGCAAGCAGAGAGTGCTTTCAAGACAGAACAAACGATGGACAGGATTCACCGAGGGGGACAAACTTTTGAGTACCGTAAACACATGGGGAATCCTATTCAACTAACACAAAATTATTGTAGATACGGGAAAATCTTTCCTAACTTAAAAGCTAGTAGAGGAAATAAGATTGTGAATAGTTTTACGGGGGCCAAGGACAGATTGTCTGATTAGCAATTTACTAATCCTTACGTTATAAATATTTCATCTTATTTTATCATTGCTAGGGATGTATCTAAATAATATTTGATTCTACAAATGTTGGTGGCCTTCCTCCATCAGTACTAGAAATGTCAGATCATTAAAAATGGGGGAAAGCAGACAAGCCAGGCTCCAACACAATTCATAAAGTATCCGAGCCTTAAATCCAAACGTAAATTCCTTCATTAATTAACTTAAAAGATCTCTTAACTCTGTATTTGAACGTTACAGTTAGATTTCATTTCCTTTTAAAAACCAGTGGCTGGAGGAAAAAGAAAAACAAACAGTCAGGACTCTTCTGTACGATAATCAACGCAAAGGGGATGGAAAAACATGCAGTAAGTTGATTCTTTGAGAAAGCAAAAACGATTCCTTTTAAATAAGACACAATATTAAGCTGCAAAATAGAGTGTGGCAATCAAATCGAAGATGTTTGATAGTGTATGTATGTGTGGAAAGACACATACATGCACACAAACGTGCAACACAAAGGATTCATTTCACATTTGCTAAGTTATAGTGGTCGTTGAATGCATAGTGCATTCTGCTTTTCAAAAGAAATATTAATCATAACTATTTAAATTACCAAGTAAAACAGTATCTGGCGATTAGGGGAGCCACCTGTTTGAGCCGCATTCCAGTTGGTGTCTTGCTCCACCACAGAAATATGTAGGAATTTCTAAGCTGAACATTAAAACCACATTATATTAAGATACAATAATTCAGAGTTAAGAGGTTTTGTCCAATTACGAAATCCCATGGCTCACAAATAGGCCAATTAATTACTTTTATCGTTGGATTCCTATTTTATATAGGACTAATTTGTGTATCTAGATTTTTCAGGTATGAGAATCTCTGCAAAGTGCCTCACAATGATTATATCCTGTTGCAGACTGGAACACACACACTATAGCTCATTTAAAACATTCCTTAACATTTGCTACATTTCCCTACCATGTTTAAAACATGTGAATATATACATGTAACATGTTACACGCACACACGAAACAATAAACATACACATACATTGTGTACCAAAGATTGTAGAACACCAACAATATAACCTTTATATAGGTATTTGCAAGGAAAACAAATAGGAATATCCTCCACCATTTATTCACAAGCTTATTTTTTTTTAAGTTTCTTGTGTCCCTGATAAAAAAAAACAAAATGCAAGATTAAACCACAAAACTATATTTTTTTTCTCACTTCAAATTCTCTGAAAACATCAGGCACTTTTGTTTAAAATTTTTGTATACAAATATATATATTTATATTTCATAATCTACCATATCCCGTCTTTAATAGGAGAATTTATCTTTGGTCCTAAAGCATATGAAGCTTTCTGCAGCTGGTTTTCTTGCTTTCCACATTTTTTTAAAAAATGTGAAGCATGCACACAGCTGGAAATAATGAAATTTGCCATAATCCTTCCCACCCCCACCCTTCTTTCAGCCTCCATCTCTCCTTTTCTTTTTTTGAGCAAGCAATTTCTCTTAAAGCATTCTATTCAAGCAAGCTATACATTCTGTGGCTACCCTTGCTGGGCAGCATAATTAATGCATGCTCCAAAGAGAGAATTCCAAATTACACCTTATTCCAACGTATCTGTATATTTTTGCATCTAACTTTTAATTCCTGAAAGCATATTTAGCTTTTTTGTTTGTTTGTTTGTTTCTCTTTCTTCTTCTTCTTCTTAGGTTCCTTTTTCATTTCAATGTTCAGATTCCATTTTTTAAAATAATAATAATAATAATAATAATAATAATAATAATAATCAAGGCGGCCTTCCCAACTTTTGCTCTGCCATAGCTATGGGAGAGCAAGCATTGCCAACCCATATTGTCATCAACCATTTCTCCTAGGTTTATTTCAAGGCGATCTAGTTGCTCTTCAAGACAGGTTGCATACCTTGGGGTGGAATCCAATAGCTTTTGGTTCTTTTCTAACTCATTTAACGCAAGAGAGAAGAACCAGAAGAACTTTCCTCCAGCAAAAAAATAAAAATAAAAGGTAGAGCAAACCATGTTGCACTTCCTACTTTTAAAAGAGGAGAGCCATTCTCCCCTTTTATTTGCTTCCCCAAGTCTCTTAAAACCGGTTAGTTCCCCCAAGTCTATAAAAACCGGTTAGTTACAGGGCAACCAAGTAGAATAAGTGTGCTGCTGACAGGGGAACATGGGCTGAACCTGAGCAATATAGTAATTGCTGAAGTTAGCATCAGCTACATAAGGGGCTGGCTGGTAGTAGCAAGTAACATTGGCTACGTTGGGGATGATATTTTGCTCAGCCAGGACCCGGATGGCCAGCATGGTGATAAGATTTAACGTCTGTCGCCTCTCATGTCCCATCAGGCACACTGTGCTCTCATTCACCACCCCATGAAGGGTCATGAGATAGTCATACTTGCGGTCCTCGAGTCCCACAAAGTGGTTCTGCAAGTAGGACTCCAGTTTCCGCTGCTGTTCTCCAATGTCTGAGAAATCAATAAAAAACCTTGAGCACATATATCTCTGGAGGGACTTAATTTCAGATTCGGAGGCAGCCCTGAATCCTCTCACTAGGAGGTTGCAGTATTTAAGGAGGCCACCTCCCCTGATCTCTTCTGGATTTCTAGTTGCGATCATCTTATTACAAAGGTGATCAAAGGCTTCTTGGAAATCCCCATAGACGCTCTCCCCAATTATAGTCGGGTGAAAAGTTTCAGTCATTGGATTTTCAGAACATTCATAAAAAAGAAGGAGAGAGTCCAGCTTGATCTGAAAAGAATCTACGCTGAACTCAAACTGCCTCCTCAGAGAGTCCACAAATTTCAGCTCCACATTTTTGCCACTGTTGTTGGATAATGAGATGAGGCTCCATCGGTCTGAATCGTTGCAGACTTTCACCATTTTCTGTACGTAGGCTTCCTGCAATTTGAAACAAATAACCCCCACCACCAAACAAAAAAAAAAAAAAAAAAAGGAGAAGAAAAAGTCAGGAAACCAGTAGCAGCACTTCCTCTTTAGAGCTTTCATTTGCATTTGATCCCAACTTTACCCTGTCATCCCCAGAGCTCAGGCATAAGGAAGAGACTAAGTGGACAGACTTAGTATGTGCTCTGCAGACAGGCAGTGGTTAAAGACCAGTGAGGGGATGGAGGGGGGGGGAACTCATGCTATGATAAATGCACAAAAGGGATGTTCTGTGTTAAGGGTTTTATTTGGTCTTTTCCTTCAGAGATGTAATAAAAATGCATACAAAGTAACAGCAGTAGAATTACTTTAGAAAATGGCAATTTAATTATGGTAAAAATTAAGGGGATAACACACTAGTTCTCATTTTTTTACATCTTTAAAATATATAAAAAAAATTGTTTTACCTTTTGGAGACACTGGAAAATTTCTAAATAAAATTTAAGCTTATGCGCTGCCCTCCAAACCAAGATAATTCCTGCAGAGTAATAACTTAAATGTTTTTGGATGGTTCCCAACTTCTTATAAAAGGCCATTTGGCTTCAGTGAACTTCTTGAGTGTTGCAAAAAATAATTAAGCTTAATGTAGTGCCACTGAGGGAGCCCTTCTTCCAAGAATAGAATAGGAATGGGAATGGGAATGGGAATGGGAATGGGAATGGAAATAGGAATAGAATAGAATAGAATAGAATAGAATAGAATAGAATAGAATAGAATAGAATAGAATAGAATAGAATAGAATAGAATAGAATAATTCTTTATTGGCCAAGTGTGATTGAACACACAAGGAATTTGTCTCCAGGGTATAAGCTCACAATGTACAAACAAGCAACAAGTGATAAATCATGGTAAGAGACTAGGCTCTCAAAATCCTTAATCCGAAGCCTAGTATTTCTGCAGCCCTTGGGCAGAATGGGCTCAGCCTCTCTATTCCATCTGAAGGGCAGGGAAACGGAGGAGCACTGTTTCCCTCTAGCGGGGCCCATCCAAAACTCAAGGAAGCAAACAAATAACTGTAATTAAAACCATTTAGCCCACAGAAAAACCAGGAGCCTCTAAACAAGCTCAAATACTTTGGTTTAATTCAGCTATAGATCAGGGCTATAATTAAAGCGTAAAGGATCTTCTTGCTCTTCCAAAGCAAAGGAGAATTAATAGTTGCGAGGAAGCCAATTAAAAGATGGTGCTGGCAATAAGCATAGAGGGAGACAGAGCGAATGGATGTGTCTAATCCTCAGGGAGCTGTCATGGGCATTTTCCAAATGCAAACTTGAGGTGTGCCTCTTTTATTCTAGATTGGCCCTTGGTCTGTCTAAAGCAGCCACCTGCTGGGACGGAGAGCGCATTCCATTTAATTTACCTTCAGGGTGAGCGGCGTGATCTTCTCCTTGTTAACCCCGTCCGGCAAGAAATCCAAGAGGCAATCCAGGACCACGTCTTTGACTCTCTGGAATTCCGCCTCGCCTTTCAAATCGGCGCAGAAGATGAGGTCCAAGTCCTTGTAGCCCAGGCCGCTATCCTGGTGCAAGATGTGGCTGGCCGCCGAGCCGTTGAGCCGGACATCGCGCACGCCGATGCCTTGCTCCTCCAGGCGGCTCCTCACCACCTTCACGATCTGTCGCGGCTGCATTTCCAGAGTGGGGAAGTTCCCCCGGCCGTGAATCGGGATGGTTTCACTCAGGATACGATCCAAGCGCTGCACTTGCTCCCAAGTCAGCACATTGCAGCGGCTGTTCTCGCAACTGTCCCTGCAGGGCTCCGGAAGGACCTCGTTCGAGCTGCTGCTGCTGCTGGTGGTGGTGGTGGTGCTGCCGCCGCTGCTAAGACCGTTTTCGTCGTCTGCCATGGTCCAGCTTAATTTATAGGATGGTGTGGAGACGATGTGCGCGTGGAGGGGGGTTCAAACGACGCAGGCAGAACTAATGGACAAAAGGCACTGTTTTCCTTTTCAAGGCGTCTTCTTCCTTCGCTCCTAGCGGGTGAGGTGGGGAGGGGGTGGATAGGAGGGAGGGAGGGGTGAAAGAAATGCAAAAGCAAACTGAATTATAGCTGCGATCCTCAAGTCTGGAGGATCGCAGTCGCTTTTCTCCGCCCCCTCCTATTCACCGAGCTCCCCCGAGTTTTCAAAGCACACGAAGCGAAGCCCCCGCCGCCTCCGCCACCCCCAGGTTGACCAGGGGCACAAATATTTTAATCATTCCTCCCTCCCCAACTCATCCTCCGGGCTTTCTCTGGACCACCTGCCAGTATTGTGTGTGTGTGTGTGTGTGTGTGTGTGTGTGTGCGTCCGTCCGTGACCGAGCCGCCTCGCTAAGGGACGGCGTGGAAGAAGCACTAGCAAGAAAGGAGAGAGAGAGAGAGAGAGAGAGAGAGAGAGAGAGAGAGAGAGAGAGAGAGAGAGGAGGAGAGAGAGAGAGAGAGAGAGAGAGAGAGACGAATGTCCACCTACGCGCAGTTGTGGAGGAGCAGCCCGGTTTGGAGTTATTTATGGAGTCATGTCCCGTGGCCCGCGGTGCATCCGCCAGCCAGCCCGATTCGCTCTTCTCCAGAGAGCTGCTCCCGATCGCCCTTCCGCCTCTAGGCTATTTGCTAGTTCTGGTCGGAAAATCGTTTCCAAGTACTTTTTTATATGGGCTTTTTTTTTTCCCCTGGCTCTTCCGGGGCCCGAATCACTCTCCGCTCCCCACGCCCCTCTCATCTGCATATGGACGCTTCTTCTCTCGCTTTGCGACACGCCCCTTTCTCTGCTTAAACAGCTGCTTTTCGCAGAGCTTTTCCTAAAGTTCTTTCCTCTGCGCCTCTCTCTCTCTCTCCACCCGCCCCCCCTCAATAAAAGCTATCCCCAGTGCAAGGGGAGGAAAGGTGAAAGTCCGAATATGGGGGATTCTGCTGGAACTTCCTGGAAGCAGCTGCTCGGAAAATCTGCCAGAGATGGGGGGGGGCTTCGGGGGGGGAGCTCTTAAAGAGGGCCCGATCTTTAATCGTCAACCAGGGATCCTCGAACAAGGATGGTCCTCAGAACCAGCAGCCAAAGCCTGCGAACATTCTTGGGCTCTCCCTGCGGAGAGCGAGCGTTGCAATAGCGCGGAGCTGTACAACGAAGAGCCAGTCTCGCGGGGGTGGAGGAATGATACTCGTCCCTTCTTGAAAGCCCTTCTGAACCTGAATTATGCGGTAATTGCTAAAGTTAGCATCTGCATCTGGGGTTGGCCGATCGGAGCAGCAAGGGAATATTGGCTAGAGGTTGGATACGGGAACGGTTGTCTCTTCCCATGCAAACACCCCCTCCTATTTATGTATTTAATTATTTACTTCTCACATTTATTCCTCCACCCGTCTCGCGGTAGCGATACCTTGACTCAGAGCGGCTGACAAGTAATGTCAGGGAAAGAATCAAGAGGCTAAACCACACGGTGGGGCTTTTTTTTTTTCCAGGTAGAAACCATGAGTAAAATTCTCAGGGAAGTTCGTAGGAAAAAGGGAACTGGGGGAAAAAAGTGGGGGGGGGGACACCAAGCTCTCGGTCGTTGCGCACTTGCTACTTTGCGCTGTACTGTCGGGAACATTTGAGAAAAACCCAGATCTACCGGCATCAGCTAACAAATAGGTAACACAAGAATGTGGAAGAGGGATTGCTCAGCACCCCTCTAGGCACAGCTCTCTCCCCTCCACCACCACCCCTTGTTCTCAACACAATTGAAGCAAGGGACATCTTGGGCCAGAATACTCAAGGAATGTATAAGGTCTCTGATTTATGATAGATGCGAATAATCCCGGCCATCCAACTCCAAATCATATTCCGGTGGACTCTCTGATGGTTAACTGGCAAGAAAGGGACGGGGGTGGGGTGGTATGCAAGGCGTTTTAGGACAGGCCTCTAGCAACGCAGGGAATAATTAGATCGTAATCCTGACGACAGAAATGTCTGCTATGGAGCTAAACATAAAAAAACAATTGGAGGGAAGTTGGCTGAAATGTTTCGATTACTTATTTCTTTTAAAAAGAGTTGCTGCAGAGCAATGTACTAATATAAATAATTGGGGTACTATTTACTGGGCCGACCTTTCAGTCGGTCGGTCGGTCGGTAAAAAAGTGTTAGTCAAACGCTGGCGCATCTTCTCACAGAGAAAAAATAACCCGTTTAAAAACAGTCGCTTCGGCCGCTTTCTCGCCCTCCGCATTTATTCTCCGAAAGGTAACATTCCTACCCATTTAACAAGTTAGTAGGCAGGGCTGAGCGCCAAACAGCAAACGAGGCGAAGAAGTAAGGGACCCCCACCGTATTCAAGTAGGTCACGCAGTTTAAAAAGCGTTTGCACAATGCAAATAAACGGCGCAGAATATAGAACATTAGGCAAAAGTTGTCTACTTTAATACCAACGGTTACCTTTTATTAAAGGATTTTTTTTTTTACAAAAGCCATAATTAATCTAATTTATTAAGCATTAAGTTTACTTAAAAAAAAGTTCCCAACTGGCTAATGCATGCACGGGGGGGGGGTGAGGGGGAGTCTGGGGAGAAAATAAAATACAGATAACTCACTTTTTTCCCCGCTATGTCAAATCTCCAGTACGCAATCATGCAATGGCCTGAGTATTAAGAGAGTTAAAGCGCGGTAATCGAAGGATTCTACCTGCGCAAATCCAAATCCTCTTTCAATGTTGCTACGCAGGACTTGAAAGGCATGGCAAGAGAGCAAGGTACGTGGCCGAGGTGCCGTGCACAGATGCAAAGGTGTCCGTCACGCTTCCTAAGAAAAGATGAAGGAGATCAGGCCGATAAAAAGAGAGGGGGAGGCCAACCCCCCATTGGAAGAGCAGTAATAGGAGGGGGTGCGACGTCACGGGCCTTGACGTTCCAGCAACAGCTGTAGGGCGATTCCAAAAGACCTGTGATGTGAGAAGAGCTTCGCCAATCACCGCCGCCTTGGCCGCGATCCTTTATTTTCCTGCCTTCAGGCTCCCGGAGCGTCGAGCCAATTGGAAAGCTGGCTCGGACGAACGTAGCCTGCCAGATCCGTGTGAATGAGCTGTGCGCGCGGAGGTGGGGGGTGGGGAGAGAGAGAGAGAGAGAGAGAGAGAGAGACAGCCCGCCCACGCGCCCACAAACGAAGGGTGCTGCTTTAGCGAAGCTGAAAGCTTCCGCGGTTGGAGCCTTCCGAGGCGGGGATCAAGGAACGATAGGAAGGCCTTTTCGGGTGCGTCCTTTTCCCGAGAGTCCCGAGTTTTTGGATTTGGGGGGGGGGGGGGAGAACCGCGGTCGGCCAGGCAGACCGATCCGTCCTTCGAAAGCAGGGGGTGTGACTGGTTTTTTTTCGCCGTAGGGCGCAATGGCGCGCCGCCAGATAAAAGATGCCTGAGGCGTCTCAGTAGATTCAGGACTCGATGGGCCAGGTGCTCTTGGCAGCTTATGAACTGCAGGGATTGTGGAATAAATAATATAAATAATACATATTGATCTTTGACGGGGGTTCAAAACCTGCCTTGGCCCCCTGCGCAGCCGTAAAACGAGTCGGGGGGGGGGGGGTTGTTGACGGCAGAATTGTTGCTCGCTGGGCAAAGATCTGCAGGCTCCCAGTCGCCTTCCGGTGGGCTTCCACGCATTCCTGAACTCAGCTTCAGCACAGAAGTAATGTCGGTTTGTTTTCCGACTCGTGTTATGTGCCATACACGGAGAAAAGGAAAGCGGTGGTTCAGCCAAGCGGCCGCGTCTGTTGCCCACATCGTGTTAAACCGCGGTTGCTTAATCACATAGCTATTCAGGCGATAAGCAATGGAGTAAAAGCTGTCCAAATAATAAGTTTTCTTTGGTTAAAAAAAAAAAAATACAAATAACACGAATGGCGTTTCAGTTGTTTTTACTACTTGGGACCGGAGGCACGCAGCACCGGCCTGAACATCCTTCGGGCGTCTCAGCCACACGGATTGCTCTTTTTTTTTGCAATATTCTGCTTCCTCATGCCTGCTGACCCCCAGTAGGCTTGCCAGCCCAGCCCAGAAGGGGAGTTTGCCCCCCTTTCCCTCCCCCACGTTACATAAAAGCGAAGGCTTGTGCGCTCCACGTCATCCCGCCTTAAGTTTTCACTAGCAATTTTGTAAAAATAATAATAATAATAATATACGTTATCCAGAAGTTCTGGTACATTGACATGGAATGGGGGGAAAAAAATCGACAAAGTCCTGCTGCGTATTCAACTCCCCGCGCTTTCCAAGGTAAAAAGAGCCCGTTTCCTCCTTAAATCACTGCCTTGAAAGCGTCGTAGGCAATCGGGCATCTTCGGCGACGGCCGCCACACTCTGGGCTCCCCCTCGCCCCAACAGGGATTAGGAACTCCGGTTTGTGGGGGGGGGAGGGGAGGGGAAGAGTCCTTTTCCGGCAGTTCCCGCTTCCTTCCTTCCCCCCCCCCGCCCTCCCGCCATTGGAAATGATTTACTTCTTGCAAGAGGCAGACTCGGGCTAGCGGCTTTAAATGTAAGAGAGGACTGCCTCAGGCAGGGCTAGTGGTTTCTAACAGCCCCTTTCCAAGCTAAGGGAATTTCTCCAGAGAAGTCGAGCTCTAGCCTGCTGCAGTACAACCGAGGATCTGCCAACCCTCAAAGAGGGGTTGAAATTGCCGGATCTCTCAATTTCGTCTCCCGATCCCGATTGCCAAAAGGAAAGTGGTTCGTGCGCCCCTATCGGCAATACCGGGCGCAGGAGAGTGGCACGCGCTGCACTCGTTCCGCCCTATTGATTGGCTCCTGCGCTGCTTAGGTACAGGTTATGTGGCAATGCTGACCTCTGCCGGCGAAGAGGCCAAATGCAACTTAGGCTCGGCCTTCGCCTGCCGGGGGATGGGCACCCCTCAGCTTGGCCTCCTTCTTTCAAGGCTGATTTTTACCGCTCAGAAAGCACCCGAGGGACACCGAATCTTTGACAAACAATTATGCTCTTCCGCGATGTTATCTTTTGTTTTTCAACTCATCTAAATGAAGAAAAACTTCTTCAGAAAAGACAACCTATGGGGCAGGGGTGGGTTCTAAATTTTTTTACTACCGGTTCTGTGGGCGTGGCTTATTTTGTGGGCGTGGCTTGATGGTCATGTGACAATTCTTTAGGATTTAGCAGAGGTACTGCCAGGCTTTTAACTGCTTGCAGAGCTGTACCGGTCTACCCATTTATTTTTGCAGGCACTGGTCTACCCATTTATTTTTGCAGGCACCGGTCTACTCATTTGTTTTTGGAGGCACAGGATTAACACCAAACTGCCTTTTACCACTGATCAGCTGTAGGGTATCCCCTTGAAGCCCCAAGGCAAGAGTTTAAACAGTTTTTCTCCTTATAGCCCATCAGCTAGGACTCAGGAGGCAGCAATAGATTGGGGGTGAGGCCAAATAAAAGGTAAGAATAACAGGGGGGGTGCGGGGCGGGGGGGCAGAACCGGTTTGTTGATGTCATATCGTCACCGCTTCCGGCTTGGCGGAGCTGGGCGGAGCTGGGCGGAACCCACCACTGTTATGGGGAAATCCGAAGGTGCTTTTTCAAGACTTCAAGATGTTTCCCCTGAAGAAGCTTCTTGGATGAGAAGCGAAATGTCTTCAAAAAAAAAAAAACCCCAGAAAGTCCAGTTGCCTCCTGAAAAAGCACCTTTGGGACAAACAACCATCACCTGGACTACTGAAAATCTCCCTAAACCTATGGAGAAAAAAAATATAGAGCACTCTATCAAAAAAAAAAAAAAAAAGTTACATTTCATTACGATGCTCTGAATTTTGTCACAGCAAGTCCATTTCATTAATCAAAAATGGAATCGTGGCCTAGAAATTACAGTTTACCCGAGAATAACCAATCTTACAGGTAAATGGGGTAGCCGAGAAAAATGATTAAAATCTATAAAAAGGCCTTAGGATTTTCTTTGAAGACCCTTCAAAACCACCGCCAGTCCATAGATCAGTCTGTTATCTACAGAACTGTGGATATCACATATTAATTTCTTCATGTCACTGTGGTATAAAACCAGAGATCAGTTGGCTTTGGGTCGCCACATTATCATCACACTGTGCTTCAAAGGAGGTGTGTTCTCATGGAATACAGATGAAAGTTTCTCAAATCCACTTTTATGTTGCCTCTCACTTCTCTATTGTAAAGATAAGAAATGATCGTGTCATGCATTTAAAGTATCACCACAGTCTATAAATAATTAAGTTTATATTGTCCTGTTTTGTTTTGTTTTGTTACCAAAACATTTATCCAAGAGAGTGGGGAAATTGTGGTCTTTGGTTACTGAATTGAAGCTCCATGCAGTCACGCCATGGCCAATGCTAAAAGCTGTAGTTCAGCAACATCTGCACAACCACAGGTTCCCCTTCCTTGACAAAGGCACAGCTCCTCACTCATCCGCCTCAGAAACATTTACATAGAAACTTTCAATTCCCTCATTAAGTCACAAATTACAATAATATTCATATATTCAAAACTAAAATCATGAATCTCCATTGTTATTGTCTAAAAGAATAGAACTGAGGCTCCTGTAAGTACTGTAAAGCTGCTACTTAAATCCAAGGCCAAAGATTACATTAAAAATAAAAATTATAGCCTGTTGCACTGTTGTTCTGTAGAAACATGGATTCAGGGCACAGCTCTATAATCATTTTTTAAGGTTTTAGTTAGCTGCAACTTAGCCTCCATGAATCCTAACACATTATGGCTTTAAGCACTCTTCCTCTGTAGCAAACGAAAGAAGGAAGTCTACCATATTAACTAAGAATGTATAAACTTTTGTAATAGTTTGGTTCAGTTTGAAACAAATTAAAATTGATCATTTAGAAAAGAACACAGCACGCTTGAATTCTGAAAGATTAGATAGTTTGCTTTTGGTCAGATGTGCACGAGATTACATCACATCTGGGCTGATAGATTGTGGAACATATTAATTCTGTCAGAATTAAAAGATTTAGATTTCATGCTTTCAGCAAAATAACACTAGACAAAAGTATCTTGTACAAATATAGCTATTGTTAAAACATATTGAGAGTTTACAGAGAACCTAAGCAAGAAATTGATTATCATAAATAAGACATAGAATTTATGTTAAATTATAACTAAATATTGATGAAACTTTGTTCAGGGCTCCCCTAATCTCTTCAGGGTGATGCTTGGACTAAAAGACCAATGAAATGTAGTGTTAAATTAGCATACTGTAATAAAGTATATGAGGTTGCAAAAGTTGCTTGTTATTTACACAAAGTCTTTATTTTTATGTTTTGCTACATGACAAAAAGTTCTAAGGTTCTTTATTTTCCCTCAGAGTCAAATGACAGGTGCCATTAAATAACTGGTTTAATATTTTGTCTGCACTATAAAACCTAACAGTAATTGCTTTTGTTCATGCCTATATGGATTCTTAGTGTTCACAACATTATAATTGCAGTGATAAAAATGTTTATACATTTTTCTATCAGATGTGAGTAACTCTTGGAAGACTTATGGCACTTTTTCTTTAGAACTAGGAAGTAAAGTCATTTGAAATTATGGAGGAAACTAATCACAAAGAACAAATATTTGAATAATACTTTATCCATCTATAAGTGAAGATTATATTGTAGGTATTAAGTGAGGCAATTGTACTGAGTGCTTTAGAGGAAGAATTGAAACCTAACTATCCATTATTACATTATGGTAATGCAAAATCTAGTCGGAAGCAATTTAAAAAGAGACATTTTAATTACTGGTTGTGATCCTTTTCATAATTACAGGTTAATAGGAAAGGATGATGGCTTCCCTAAGTGTGAGTATATTCACTTAATTCCAATTTTGCCACATATTTCTACTTTCAGACTACTGATAACGTAAATTTGCAAAGCAAAATATCTCTCATAATTTTTATACCTGTAGAAAGTTCTTTTACTTAGGAAAAAGGATAACAGAAATAAAAGAAACACCCTTAGAAAAAGGGTAACAGAAATAAAACAGAAACAAAAATAAAAGGAAGAATTAAAAAAAAACCTCTGCAGTTCCAAAAACAATGACAATTAAATTTGAAAATAAATAAATCTTTTAAGAAGAATATTTCTTAAAATATGCAGGACCATACCTAAAAATACAACGGAATACAAAATACTTCACCACTTTTCCAACTCTCTATTCAGGCTGCAAAATATAGAGATGGTTTAGCAATTTCTTTTCAGAAAGGATTCTGAAAAATGAGAGGTGGATTGGTACAGGTTCCAGAGCTGACAAGTTGACTTATGCTTCCAGATAGAATAATAGGCAAAAGAAACTCATATCTTTTCAGGATATTTTGTGAGACATTTGTTACATTAAAGTCTTCATTGTAAAACAGAGAGACAGAGATGAAAACTAACGCATTAAAGAGTTCTTTAAAAAATTATAATACCTTGATAGGGAAAAGTAACACATTCCACTATTATTCTTGTAATAATAATAAAATTTAAAATTTAAATTTTATTGTAAAATTTAATTGGAAACATACAAAAAAAATTGTGTCAGTTTAGTAGTTTGTTCCTCATAATGTTTGTTACAGGGCCTCCTTGTTTTTTCGCTGCACTTACCTAGTTCAAACAGGAAGGATATTGCAAAATCTCCATTCCCACCCCACTCTGGGGCCAGCCAGAGGTGGTATTTGTCAGTTCTCTGAACTACTCAAAATTTCCGCTACTGGTTCTCCAGAACCTGTCAGAATTTGCTGAATAGCATCCCTGAGTTTAACGCTTTAAGAATAAAGATTGGAATCAAACCAGAAATTGTTAAAATTCTTAGCAGCTGTTACCAGCTGATAAGAATTGTCAAATTAATAAGAAAGAAAGAAAAATTTGACAAGAATTTCTAATATGAAGTAGGACCTTGACAACCAATCAGAATGTAATGTAAATCTTATGTTAAAAGAAATCCAAATTTCAGATGTGACAGACATCTGTGCATGAAATTATAGCCCATTGATGGGTTCCAAATTACCTGTACATTTTTGACATTGATGCATACTCTCATGATGTAATCTGCCAGTCTTCTAACCAAGGAATTGATTGCAATTCTCAGTGATAGATGTAGCTCATTCTAGCAACAGTTATCATGTATAAAGCCAACTCAGTATACTTTCTGGAAATATAAAATGTAAGAATATGAAATCATTTTGCTTTTTTCATTCCATAATGAAGCATCTTCCAGAATTGCTGAGCTTTGTAACATTGCTACTAGATATAAAAGAATAATCCAATTTGAGATATCCACCTCTTTTTTTGGAACATATATAATTATTCAGAGTGTAATATTCACCCTAAATTTGATATCTCTCTGTTCTATTGCCAATCATATTGTAGTATATCAACTGTCCTGTTAATTCTGTGTTCATTTAATCATTCAATATTTGACCTGTACAACTTCTGAATCATTTCAGTAGGTAAATACTATATATATAAGCCAGTGCAGATGTTGTGAATTTTGTGCTGTAAGCATTTCATATTAGGCAAACCTCTTAAGTATCCTACTTTGCTTTTTGTAACTCCACTATCATCTTTGATGATAATGAATGGTTTGTGATTATTCCAATGAGGTAGTCTCAAAAGATTACATCTTTTTATTAAAGATTAAATCTTGCAATCTACATGAAGTAATATTTCTCCACTAATCAAATTTGTAACATATTTGCCTTCATGAAAAAAAAGGTTCAGTACTGAAGAAAGAGGCCTTAAACCTACAGATATTCCTTTATATTTATCTCATAATTTTAATAGGCCATTTATAATTGATATCTTATGCACTAAATACTTTTGTTTGTATCATGCATGGGATAGTTATGCAGGCCTTCTGAGATTCTTATTTCTTTTGCAATTGATTCAACATCTTTTCTTCAATTTTTATTGGGAATCATCTGGAATGTCCTTGATGAAGTATTCATTTTTCCTGCTGATTTTTCTTCTAGCCTAGATAGATTTAGGCTTCTGCATTTTAAAACATTATGCATTATATTTTTTATCAGATATGTAATTGATTACAATTGTAATTGTAATTGTAATTGTAATTGCTTTAAGTCTTTATTGTTTCTGGTTAGGTAAAGTCTGAAATCTTTTAACACAGATATTAAATCCTGTTATTTATCTCTACTGCTGTTTTTTCTCTTCAGATAAATTCCATAAATATCTGTCTTATTCTTGTCAAATCAATATCCTGATATTAAATGGTATTATTATATATGTTTCATTGCCAGTTTTAAGGAATCCTTTGAGCGAATGACTTGAGTGAATGGTCATCAGCATATACTTTTAATTTATGTTTTTGATTTGATCATTAGAATTCTGAAAATTTTTACTCTTACATATCTTTTACTCTGTTACCATTTCTTCCTTATTAGAAATTCTATTGCCAATAGAACGTTGCCTTTGTTCCAAATCTTACAAGACAGGCATATTAATTTAAAATCAGGTGACCTTAAAGCTTTTTCTTATATTGGAATTTTTTTGTATCTAGAATAGCTGCAAAAGCAGGAAGTTCATTGAGGTCTTAATAGGCCAATTTATGTTTCAAGGCTGGATTGGACCTATAGATCACATGTTGAACAGACCTGTTCTGCATACTTTAGTGGCAAGATGTAAAGCTTTCATTACAGTTGCCCAATGTCCTTACACGAAGGTCAGTTTTTCAGAAGAGAAATCAAAGAAAAATGTGTTTGTTTGGACTGATGAGAATAGAAATTTTGCAAAGTCTGATTCTGATTTGAAAGTGAATGCTGAAATCATGTTTTCAGTTAATAATATAAGGAGGTTTGCCTTTGCAAATGTTTTTTTTTTCCTACAAGATGGCAGCAGCCAGACATTTTACCTCTGTACATTATGGCTTGCATATTGGTGGAGTCCTTGGTGTTCTCTGAGCTTAATTGTTTTTCGGCATATGTTTCATTTCCCAGCTAGATAACCTCTTCCTCTCCCTCTTCCTCTTCCTTTTTTATTGGTTTGGGTATTGCTCTCTACCATGCCTATGTTTCTTACCTAAGGAGAAGGGTTTTTTTTTTAATTATTATTCTCTGATACTGTGGTATTTGATATGTGAATAGATACTAACATAATATAACATGGGGAAGAAGAAGAAACATTGGATCATTACTTTAAGCATTAACTTAAAGACTAAAAAAAAATTGATGGGTTACTACTAACAAAGGAACAAGTGAGTAACCTAATGATTTAAGTGATTCAAGTATTTGGAATTCTGCTAATAGATTCAGGATATTGCAGCAAGAACCTTTCCCTAAAATGTATGATGATTTGCATTTTCTCCCATTTTCTTTAAACCAGGAATATCTTGGGGATGATGATTCATATTACAATCATGTATCATGTAAGGGTATTCGAGTTTTCCAAGAAGCAAACTGAAGAACTAGATAAAAACTTCAAAAGAGACAAAACAATCTACAAGAAATATAAAAGATTTTGTGGCTAAACAATGGCTTTTAACAACAGAACTGTGACACCTATATTTGAGCAGATTGCAATAATCAGCACAAAGATATAGTAGATGAATTAAATGTTTTGGTAAGCTACACAATGAAGATTTCAACTCAACCCTAAAAACCTTACATTCTGAAATCTTGAATTATTGTACTAACCAATTAGCAGTCAATGGAGTAAAATAAAACTCATTTCAAAAAATTGTGGGAAGAATTACACCTCTGAACCAAACTAATCACATTAAACTTTATTTGCAACAATGAAAGTCCTTGAGATGACTATCTCCCCCAAGCAATCTATATAGAGATAGTCATATCAGGGATCCATTATTTATTTTCTAAACCAACTTTACTGTTACTGGATATGTATTGAACTGATCTTAGGAAGGGGAGGTGGCTGCCAAACTGAAAAGGTAAGAAAATAGTTTTGCTAATATTCAAACATGACACAAACTCAGTTGTGTTGCAGAAGATCAACAGCTTCTTGGCAACATTTGATATCTTTCCCATGTGTATATTCAGAGAGAGAAAAAAGTATGCTTCCAGGCTGAAGAAAAGCACCAACTCTGTAATAATTTCAACTTCTTGAATGTTAGGTTTGGACAAATAATCCTCATACACTTCAATGTAAGAGGTTCTCATATTGAAAACATTATTTCTCTTAGCCATGCTCTATAATAAACAACAGACAAAAGAAACAAACAAACAAAATATATTCATGAGCATTAATCAGAAGTTGACCCATTTTCAATTCAGAAAAAAAGAGTAGCAAATACTTTCCCAAACCAATGTAATAAACATTTCCTCATATATAAGTTTAGCAAATAAAATATTTGTTAAGGATTGAGAGATGGTAATTTGAAAACGGAAAGAAGTCCCCATCTAATCTGCCTAAAATTTGGAAGCAATGTAATCAGGGGTGAAATCCAGCAGGTTCTAACAGGTTCTGGAGAACCGGTAGTGGAAATTTTGAGTAGTTTGGAGAACCAGCAAATACCACCTCTGG
This sequence comes from Arizona elegans, assembly GCA_022577455.1. NCBI lineage: Eukaryota > Metazoa > Chordata > Lepidosauria > Squamata > Colubridae > Arizona > Arizona elegans. The sequence goes on from JAKOOJ010000001.1 coordinate 220,113,210, forward strand.
CTGGCCCCAGAGTGGGGTGGGATGGGAGATTTTACAATATTCTTCCCCCAGGAATGGGGAGGGAATGGGGATTTTGTAGTATCCTTCCCCTGGAGTGTGGAAGGAGTGGGGATTTTGCAGTATCCTTCCCCTGGAATGGGATGGGAATGTAGATTTTGCAATATCCTTCTGGAGTGAGATGGGAATGGGGATTTTGCAGTATCCTTCCCCTGCCATGCCCACCAAGCCATGCCCACAGAACCAGTAGTAAAAAAATTTGGATTTTACCACTGAATGTAATATTTAATTAACTATCAAGCCTTAATCTGTTAGATTTTACTGATGCAATATTGTGATTTTACTATAATAATAGAAATTCTGATTGGTATAAGCTATTGTATAGGTAAATAAATATTATCTTTGTAGAGAAGCTTTTATGGGTATTCAGTGCACTTTTAAAAATGTATTGCTACATATAAGGTTCATTGAACTAGAAATAAACAGTTGGGACTAAACATTCAAGAGTATTTTAATGGAAATGGTAGACTTCTATAAATAGTAAATATACTATATATTCTTTCTATGCAGATATTGCGATTTCTTTTTAACATGTTGACTTAAATAACATTAATTACTGTTTTCCCAGAGTGCTTTTTTTCCCTTTATATTCAGTCATGTCTGATTCCCAGAGGGATCTTGGGCAAGTCCCTGCAGTTTTCTTAGCAAGAAGTTTCAGAAACAGTTTGCCATTGCCTCCTTCTTAGGGTTAAGTGAAAGTGACTGGCTCAAGGTCACCCAGCTGGCTTTCTGACTAAAGTGGGGTCACAGTTTCTAGCCTGATGCCTTACACCAAACTGGTTCTCCTAGTGTACATATCTAGGACCAAACCAGTGGTGGGTTGCTCCCAGCTCCGCCCACTGACCCTGATGTCATTAGAAGTGATCTGCAAGGCGCATGCATGAGTGAAGCAAGTGCACACGCATGATCCCGTTGCGAACTGATAGTAAAGGTAAGTAGAACCCATCCCTGGAGCAAACCCAATTAAACAAATGTAACTTTCTTGATAGTTATGCCTGCTATAATGTGCACTTAGAACATTGTATAGTGAGAATGCTAACTTTGAATTTCACATACTGTGTTCAGAACTTGATTGGAAACTGGTTTCAATTCAAACAAACTTGCGTCACTGTCTTTTATATGAAGGAGACCACTGACACCTCTCCAGTAATATTTATTTATTTATTATTTATTAGTTCAATTTATATGCCGCCCTCCTCTGAAGACTCAGGGCGGCTTACAATGCACTTATAGCAATAGCCTTCATTCTTTTGTATATACCTGCTTATTAGGGCTTTTGGCCCCCCATAAGCGGTGTTTCTACAAAGTCAGCTTATTGCCCCCACAATCCGGGTCCTCAATTTACCTACCTCAGAAGGATGGAAGGCTGAGTCAACCTTGAGCCTGGTGAGATTTGAACTCGCACTAATTGCAGGCAGCTGGCAGTTAAGTGCTACATAACAGCACTTAGTCCGCTGCACCAAGCCTCTTGAAAATATGTCTTTCTGACAGCAGTAAGAAAAAGTGAAAGATGATCAAAATTTATTTTGGATGAGGCACTGCCTCAGGCATTGAGTCTACTCAATGAAATGTTATCAAACAAAAGATCTTAATTAATATTCAAAATGAATATTAATATTTTAAAAAGAAAGTGGTTAGAATACAAACAGAAATATTTAAGATATCCTTTAGCTATGGAGGCTAAAGGATTGTTCAGATTTTCCCTTACATCTCCAGTTTGTTCATTTCAAATATATATATATGTATATATGAAAGCTTATTACTGAACATAGAGAAAAAATTTGGAGTCATCCTGTATTAAGTAACAGTCCATGGAAATAGAATCTTCTCAGCGCAGCCATCGATTAAAGAAAAGGACTATGCTTCAATTTGGAAAACTATCCAAACTATTTGGCAAACTATCACTTATTAGGCCAAAATACTTGACCTGCCACCCAGTATATTACTGTACAGTACATAGTTTGTATCCCAGAACCTTTTCATTGAGATAATAAAGGTTTGTTTCCTTTTTTAGGTAGTGCTTTTCAGTGCCATTCCAGCTGATGGACGTATTTTAATTATTTTTAATTGTTATTACAAGTTAAAACTGGTTCTGAATAATTCATGTGCAGCAAATGTTACATTTAATATTCTATCGCTTATATTGTCCTTGTTAAATAAAAGTAAAAAAAAAGTCAGTCCCTTGTAAGGGATACATTATCTCAGTTAATTACAGCATATGAATTTTCATGACATACTGTTTTCACCAGATTGTCTCGAACATTGTCTAAAAGGATAGCGTTGTTGAGAGGATTGTTCTGCTAAAATCATTTGAGTTACAAATGTGTCCCAGAGTTACTCTTTAGTTAAGAGTGGGAAGAGTGGTATATAAATTTAATAAATAAAATAAAAATGCCCTCTGAAGTCATAAAATTTTCTCAAGGCCTCGTATTTGGACTATTAATACTGAAAGAAAAATGAAAACAATTAAATTAAACACTTCTATCCCAGAGCAGTAACTCTATTGAATTCTACCGTATAGTGTAATATTAATGCAGTATCAGGAATTTTCAATGCAATTGTATAGAATGTGAAGGATGTGTGTTTTTGTTTTATTTTTATAGTTTTCTTATGTATGATGTACACTGAATATGGCATTTAATTTTGTTGTATGAGGTGCAATGAAAATAAAGTAAGCTAAGTTTAAATAAGTTTTAAAACTAAGTTTAAATAGGATGGAGATTCTTCAAGTCTTAATAAAAATTATCAATGAAATAATTGTCTTTACAAGGCCCTGGATTTGTTCCTTGACTTCAGCATTAGGCTATTTCTTCCTCCAAAACTTTTAACCCTATTGTCTCACTTGATCCACTAAGAAATTATGCATGATTGGTAAATGAAGAACAATTAAAGAAGATTTTAAACCAGAGGAATGTGAAAATCCAAAATCTAATATCTTTACTGATATGCTGAATCGATGATCCTGGTAAAAAAAAAGAAAAAAAATACTAGAGAAAACTCTTCCTACCTTGTAAGTAGGAAAATTCACCTCTGTACTTAGTTGATTTACAAATAAATATAGCCACAAGTAGAATGGACACTTCATGCTACAAAGGAATTTTGTCTATGAAACATTCAGTTAGCATTATTCAGTTACTAGCATAATAACAGAGAACAGCTCTTTAAACATTTTTGTGCCCAAACATGCAAATATATTTTGTGATGCACCAGGGGATGTACATCCATTCTGATGAAAGAAAAACAGAAAGGATTTTAGACAAATGGATTCTTAATGAAAATCCATTTATGGTTTATACATTTTTGTTTGATTTATTTTTAATTATTTTCCTTTGGGATTGAAAAAAAAAATCAAAACTTGGAACAACCTATATAGGTCAAAGGAAGGCTACATGGAAGAGTAATAAGAACAAACAATGAAAATGGCAGATATAAGATAAATACAATTTTTTTTCAATCTAGTTAAAATTTGGCAGGTTTGATGCCTTGAACTAAAATGCCTGAAAATATTAACTGTTTGGTTGGTTGGAAAATACTTAAGATGCAAGCAGCTGGCTATCTCATTGAAGTCATTTGGAAACTTATGGAATGTGTTGTTTTAAATTGCCACAAAATATATTTTTCAGGCTGTATATTTGGCTGATCTGAAGGAAAGATAGAACACTAAAAATATTATGCTATTCGGATAAAAAATAAACCATCAGTGACCTGCAAAAAAATGAACAGATGACACTTCTTTTTTTTGGGGGGGGGGGGAATTTTATTTTTAAACAAAACTTAAAACATAAAACAATTATCATCCATTACGATTACAGAAAGTGTATTGATTGGTTACAAATCTTTTGTGCTTAATCCTCTATCCAACATTTTCTTATTTAACAGTTTATTACATTATTATTCTCATTTACCAATTATTTAACAGTAAATTATCCTCCATAAGGGGGGAAAAAACCCTTTATATGTTTTATTATCTTATCCATTTCATATTTCATATTTCATTTCCATTCTTTCTTGTCTAACCATTGATAAAATAAATCCCATATCAAATAATATTGTTTATCTTCTTGTTCCCTAATTTCAATGACACTTCTATTGAAGAAACAATAGCTTTATGGTAAAGCAATATTTTGTAGTTATATTATCAACCTTTTATATGTCCACAAAAAGGATGAGGTTACAAAAAGATGAGAAAAATCTCTATGCAAGATCTTGGAGTGCCATTGCTAGTCAGCATATAAAAACAGCCTGGAATAAATATTTGATCTGAAATAAGTCATCCTACTATATAATGTACTCACTTATTTGTTTGTCTATAGAAATGAAAATATTTTGGCCAATTTGACTGAAATATAGCTAGGTTGATGCTTGAAATATCTATAAGGTTGATTACCCCTATGTTGAGTCTGAAGCGAACCTGGCTGAAGCCATCTTTTGCTGCCTCATAGTTGCCACAAACTATGAAAGGGGGAAGGGAGGGGAAAGAGATAGACTGGCTAACAGTCAAAACAAAAAGTTTTCTTGTGGGAACCAAGGTCATCCCAACAGGTGGCAGTTGAAGCTGGAGAGGAACAGCCTGCCAGCTACTTTCATTGGACAATGACCAGTGACCTCTGGGGAGGGAAACATTTGCTGTTTTAATTAGGCTAAAACCATGGAAACTTTTAGAGCTGGTTTTCACTAGCTGTGCCGATATGATATATCCAATAAACATGTTCTTTAACGAATCTACCTGCCTTGGAGTTCTGCTTTTGCCAGATGCATTACTCAAAACATTGACACCCTAAACACAACTTGATCATCAGTAAGAATGGGTTGGCTTGTTTCCAATTAGAATCTAATAAAGAGTTTACAAAATGTAAATATGAAAGAAAGTAAAACTGACCAAAGTGTTTATTTATTCCTTCTAAAGAAGATCGATCCATCCTTCCTTCCTTCCTTCCTTTCTTCCACCCACCCATCCATCCCGTTTATATCTCTCTGCAATTCAATGGCTCTTAGTGGTTTCTATTAGTATAAAATATAACAAACATTTAAAATACTCATAATATCATTAAAAGATAATACCCTCAAATAAAAACAATATAAATGAGAAAACAAAAATAAAATATTAAAGTAGAATAATAGCTTCTAAAATAGCATATGTTTTCAACATCTTCCTGAGGGCCAACAAGGAGGGGGGCTGCCTAATTTTCACCAGTAGGCTATTTTAAAGCATTGATGCTGCCACAGAAAGGCAGTAAGTTCTAACTTCAACCCATCATCTGTTCAAAGTGTAAAACAAAACTGACAATTCTACTGAGTCAGGTCCATTCTCATTGATAGGAGATAATCTTGACAGCAACATCTATTTCTTTGGAGTTCATGTTCCTTATCTTACATTACTATAATACTTCATACTGATACTGTGTCATATACTATATTTCTGACCCAAAGGTGCTTTTCAAAAGGTAACTGGACTTTCTTGTTTTTTCTTGAAAACATTTCACTTCTCATCCAAGAAGCTTCTTCAGTTCAAGAAAGTCCAGTTGCCTTTTGAAAAGCATCTTTGAGATAACCATGACTTCGATGCCTGAGAATCTCCATAGATATATACTCCTATGTTTATAACTCTATTACACATTTTCTGAAATGAGAATGCCCCATGGGTTTAAAAATATACTGCATAGCTGCCTAATTAAAGTACAAACTGGTTCCTTGCTGGAAACTTTAAGGAACTATGTTATAATCTCAAATTCATTGTGTTTCCAAATACAGTTATGGAAGTGGTAGAGCTTACCTATCAGTTTGAAATGGTTTCTTTGTAGGCACCAACTAAAATGTCAGTTTAAGAACAGTGGGGATGAGTTGTAATTGTGATACTATTGATGTGCTAATGATGGACAAGTTAATTAAGAAAAAATAAAGATGGGCCAAATGATGTTCGGATGACTCATATCTAACTAGTGTTCTGTCCATTTAAAGGAGAGTGGGGAGTTATCCTTTGCTCTAATAAACTGAAGCCAAGTCTCTATAAAACACCTCTATAATATAGAGATAAGTCAATAATTCTTCAGCTAAATAGGATTAATTTTCAGGAAGGTGACTGATTATTTAGCTACTGACCTGTAAAAACAAGGTTCTTGGAAAAATAATAGAGCTATTTATCATTCAAGTCAAATTCACATAAGAATGTTATAGAAAGATCAACTGATATCATAATGTTAAAGGGTAAGAAGAGGTTTTTTTAATTGTACACAAAAGATTTCTCTCTTTAAAATAGTACTTTTCCTAGAATCATTTGTGCATTCCAAGCTAAACAAATAGAGCATCTAAATGATCAAATACCAATTGACACAGTGTTTGCCATTCGTTGCAGCCAAGTTATTTAATCCATTCTGCTAACTTTGTTATATAAATTCACCTGGTCTGATCTTGAGTCCTGAGATAATACCAATAAGCTTTTCATTTTCTTGTAAATAAGAGTGCCAGTTTAGTGTAGTGATTAAGACACCAGGCTAGAAACTAATCAATAAATAACTTGATTTATAAAATTTATCAAATTATAACCTGAAATTTGAGACTGATGGTATATTGGCAATCAAATAAAAGTGTCCAACTATTTATGGGGACTATAGAACAAGGAGTATTTAAAGTTAACATACAAAGCAGTGATGGGTTGCTACCAGTTCACCCTGATCGGGCAAACTGGTAGCGGCAGCAGCAGGAAGCTCCACCCACCACCCAGACATTTCTGCGCATGTGCAGAAGCGTTGCAAGCACGCGCACACCCACGAGCAAACCGGTAGCGATGGCTTTTGAAACCCGCCCCTGATACAAAGCATTCAAAGGATAATAATCTATAAGAATTCAACACATTGTCAGTTCAATGAGAAGAATACAAAAAGTTCTGTTATTGTTACATTAATTAAATGGGAGAGAGGCATCTGCTTTGGGGAACAGCACACTGAAGGCAAAGAGAGTTAAGGGCATGGAGTTTAAAAGAGCAGAAGGAGAAATGGGGGAAGCTGACTGCTGTAGAGTGACTCACTTTAGATAATGTTCAGGAGACAGCAGAAAGAGGTATGTGAAGGTCCTTGATACAACAAAGAAAGGCAGAATTGTGGAGGCTTCATGTAACAGCAAAGAGGGAGAGAGTTTTACAAGATGTAACATTCACATACACACATGTGAAGAAGGAACACTTTTTGTACAGGCACCACTTTATTTTATTTTTATTTTATTTATTTTATTTTTTGGATTTATATACCGCCCTACTCCCGAAGGACTCAGGGCGGTGAACAGCCAAAAAGATAAAACACCAAAAAGATAAAGATTTACTTGAAAATGGAGAATAAAACAGACACTTATTTTTGGATCTAACTCAAAGGGAGAATCTGCTTTTCTCTGAAGCTTGTAAACAGAGTTCTGGTCCTCAAAGCATTAGAAGAATCTTCAAAAGTTGGAAGGGATTGGACAGGGGCTCCCTACTACTTTCTACATTGTCTTTGACTTTCCGAAACCATGATTGGGCTTAGACCAGTGGTGGGTTGCTACCGGTTCACCCCGGATTGGGCGAACCGGTAGCGGCAGCAGCGGGAGGCTCTGCCGACCCGGACATTTCTGCGCATGTGCAGAAGTGTCACACATGCAAGCACGCACACACCCATGAGCGAACCGGTAGCGATGGGATTTGAAACGGACTACTGGCTTAGACCAATTGTATGAAAGGGCCTTGGTATTCTACTCCTTTGTTTGATTCTAGATCCAGCTGATCAGAAAAAGTTAGTTTTCTATTCCAAGCTGTGAATGCCAATTCGGCCACATTAAAAACTTTTTAAAAAAGAATTGCCAAAAATTGATAGCCCTACAAAGGTTTCCCGGTTTCTTTTTGATTTAATAAACAGATTCCAAAAAGGAGTTGATGAGAAATGGTAAAACCTAAGCCTGTTGCTCTGATTAACCAAAGGACTAATCTGTGGTAAATTCAGCTCTAACAGCATTACTTTACCCAGACATCAGCACTGCAAATGGGAAGAGCTGAGGAGAAATGTCAACACAATCTTAATATGGGAAGGTGTCCTTCGCTCATTTTAATATATTTATTTCCTGTTGCCATTAGGATTGCTGTACACAGGAGAGAGAAGTATCAACTATTAAAAAAGCTTCTGCTTTTCTTCAGTTGAGATTCTTTTTCTAACTACATTGATCGTTTGTTTATTTGCATTTGTCTGTTTGCTTATTCAAAATACATGACTGTCCATCGGAAACAAATGACTCCGGGTGGACTAACTGTCAGCCCTTTAGGGTAGACCAGACTAAGAAACCAATGCTATTGTAGTCTAACATTACTTTAATTGGAGCAGAATCTTGCAATTTGAATGTGCTTCCCCCCCCCTCACTTCATCTTTGTGTGAATTAGAGACGGGCCTATCTAAGGCAGGACTGTCAAACTTCGGGCCCGCAGGCCAGATGCGTCACACGCTGGCCATGCTCATGCCCAGTTTAACAAAGAGGGGAAAGTCCCGATACATCAGGTGATGCTGCCATGACCACATGAGTTTGACACCCCTGATCTAAGATGTATTCTCAACTTGGAAAGGACTTAAGCTGCTCTTATCTGATTATTACTTTAATAACAGATCTTCCTATTGTCCTTCGAGGATATTCTTTATGCCCTTTACACTAACAACAATTTTAAAAACACAAGCCGTCCCACTCCCAACAAACACAAAATAGACAATCAGCAACCAAGATAAAACCATCACCAGCAGTGAAAAAACAATCACAATGCAAATACAATACAAACATTTCAATCAACTTTGTTCACAGGCTGTAATAGGCATTCCAATCCCAAACCCAGGAACACAGCCATATCTTCAGGATTCAGCAAATTATGCCTGGCAGTCTTCTTAGTACATAGAGGCAGTTTTGTCGAGTGGTTAAGGCACCAGGCTAGAAACCAGAAAACAGTGAGTTCTAGTCCTGCCTGAATGTACTAGAAAAGTGACTTTGGGCTAGTCACTCGCTCAGAGCCCAACCAATCTCATAGGGTTATTACGGTGAAAATAGGAACATGTATTAGTGTAAGGCCCAAAACCAAGAATGCTACTTTATATAGTAATTCTTCCAAGCTGAGTTTATTGTTTCACACTTACAGACAAATTCTTGCCAGACTGAGCACTGTACTATCTGTATATTGCATCTACAATATACTTTGTGAACTATTAGGGAGGGGCTGTCCTCACCCTCTTTCTCTCACATATGGTATCTGGGCTAAGTTGCCTCTTACTCCTCTGGAATGTACCCCCGCCCTCCTAGGAATCCACCTCCTTACTACATTCCATCCCATTTAGGTATGTTCACTAAGGCTAGATAAAAAACAAAAACAAACAAACAAATTTAACAGTTTTGACTGCAAATGAGAATTATTTCTTGCAAGCAGCTTTGGATCTCTTGGTTTGACCATAATATGAAATTTGCATAAACCTTGATTCAAATTGGGGGGACAATTTAGAAGGAGTACAAATCACTTAACATATTGTTAATTATTGTCTTGATTATCTTTGAGTCAAATTTCAATAATAAAAGGTTCCAGTCCTAATTCCAGTATCATTTCTCCAGATGTCTGAGATTATTGTTTGAATCTATGAGATGAAAGTTACAATTTCTTACAATGTTCCTGCTTATCTCCCATGTTTTAAGTCTTTTAGATTTCACCACTGGAATTCATTATCTGAGATTTTGGAGTAATGGAATTTGAATGCTAACAATATGTTGATCACATTCAGTTGTACTTCTCTTTTTTCATCAGGTCTTTATAAGGTTATAAAGGAGCCTGGAACTGATATTGAATTGGGTCAGGGCCAATTAAAATATTGCATATTTCAATGTATCCAGATGTGCTTAACCGGGATGGTGAGGAGTTTGATAACTAAGTTCTATAAGGACCAATTTAAAGAACAGGGAATGTTTTGCAGAATAGAAGATTATGGGGGAAATGGTAGCTGTTTTCCAATGTCTAAGGCTGTATAATGGAGAAGTTGGAAAAACTGTTCTACTAGGGCTAGAATAATGAAAGTTTTTTTTAAAAAACAGACCAATTAAACACCCTTCCTTAAAGCACAAGCTGCATGATCATCTCATAGACTGTCCTTGGGGACAGAGGGGACCAGAGGAGGAACCAAATTTAAGTAGAAGTTAGAATACCATTTACTGGAGATGCATTGCACATCTTCTAATATCAGGGATTGTATTAAGTGATTTCCAGGATTTGTTCCAGTTCCATCATAAATAAATGTGTTCTTAGAATTAAGGAAGGATTTTTAAGTAAATAAAATGGTGGTTTCTTAAGATACAATGCCCCTCCCCTCAAAACGCTATTAATTATTAGGTATCTATTCATGTGGATATTGTACTAAAGTAATTAGTGACTTTATACCTATATGTTTTAGGAAGAAGCAATGATTAGTGGGGGGGAAATGAAAATATACTGGCATTTCCATTAATACAGCATTCTCAATTGAGAAAGGACCAAAAGTGCCTATTCTTGGATTGTGAGTCTCTTCTCATAGTTACTTATACCTTAGTCACTTCACATATGGACCACAGATAGTTCTTGATTTATTACCATAATTAAGATCAGGATTTTGGTCATATGCTGTTGTGGTCTTAAGTTAAGTTACTATGTGACCAGACTTGATTTTATGAACTCCAGGTTGCTGCAACTGGGCTCCAGCCATTTGGAACATCTTACCTTCTGAGGTAAGATTGCTTCCCACCCTCCTGACCTTTTGCAAGAGCCTGAGGACCTGGCTTTGCCAGTTGGCTTGGGGCTCCAGTAAGGGAGTATCACACTGGAGGTGCCTATTAGGATCAGCCATCCATAGAAAAGGAACAAGCAATAAGAAATGCACTGGAGATTATCTCTTGTGGGTGCTCCAATACTGGAGGTTTTTAAGAAGAGATTGGACAATTGTTTGTCTAAAATGGTATAGGCCAGGGTTTCCTGCCTAAGCAGGGAGTTGGACTAGAAGACCTCCAAGGTCCCTTCCAACTCTGTTATTCTGTTATTCTTTTTTTTTTTCCCAATTTTTTTTTTTAAAACATAAAACATAAAATACATCTTTTTAGAGCAAGGGTTTGGTCTGGCATAAAACGAGTACAATTATTCACATTCCCTCAATCAATTTTGTTCCAAATTTTATCCATTTACATCTTAAAAAAAAGAAAAAAGAAAAAAAAATCTTATTCTAAAATTTATCATTCTACTATTACACCCAAAATTCTAAACAATAAACATTGTTCTAAATCTTTATCATTTTAACAATCAATATTTCATATATATTCCTCAATCCTAAAACCCATTACCTCAAATCTATATTTTACTTCTCTTAAATGACATCTAATATCCATAATCTTGACAAAAAGTATTTTCTGTTATTCTGTTATTCTTGACAGAACAGCCACGAAAGCTTGGAAAAGATATTCAAATGCCATGAAAGATCAGAATTATGCAAGCCATGGTATTTTCTGTGACACTCTGTGGAAGTCAATTTGAAGAAGCTGTATAGGAAGTGTATTGATGCTTTTAAATGTTGGCATTGGAGAAGGCTCCTGAAAAATATAATGGACAGCCAAGAAAATAAACACATGGATCATAAAATAAATCACCCTGGAGTTCTCCCTTGAGCCACCAATGACCAGGCTCCAATTATCAGACCCAACTCTCTAAAAAAATGCTCCAATGCTGGGAAAGTGGAAGGAAAAAGAAAATGATGACCTGCAGGAAGATGGATGGGCTCAGAGTGGCAATAAGTACATTGTTGCTGAGGCCTCAAGAACCAGCCTAGAAACAAATCATCATACAGAAATTCTATCTAAGTGGTCGCTAGGTGTTGGCAACAACACAATGGCACACAGTACATCATAATCATATTAAAATTAAAATAATATTAAGTCACTTAAATTAAATTGCCATTTAATCAGATTATTTTTTTTGTCTCTCACGCCAAACATCTTTTTTAAATGTACACCACCCATCACATCACTCAAACATAGGTATGCACAATAAACAAGAAAACAAAATGTGCATCATGGCAAGACAATAGAAACTTCGCCCCTGGATACTTAAAGCAATTCCAGATGAGTGGTGCAACTCATCCGCTTTATGTCAAGCGATCATATCGCCTGTTTTGTCCTTAGAGTAAAAACAGTTGGATTTTCCTGCTTTGGAGAGTATCACAGAAGAGGGCTATTTTTTTTTTCCTCATAGCACTAGAAGAATAAATACTCTTTAAGTCAAATTTGCACACAACCTACCATCCCAACAATCCTGCTACAGCCTGCTTTAAAATAAAATTAAAAAGAACATTTTGTTTCTGCCAAGTCAAACAGTATTTTTAAACAGAAGTGGTTGAATTAGTAGAGCAATTACCATAGATAAACAATTATGTTTATGCTCTAGAAAGGTAGGACACTGGAATCCAAACAATAACATAATTTTCTCATTCTGGTTTCCTATGTGTCTGGCCCATAAACATTTTAAGATATCCCTTTTGTTCTTTACTTTCTGCAAAACTTGATTTTCATTTTTGTTGGGGAGTCTCATGGGAGATTTTTTTTATTATTATTTTAATGCTTTTATAAAGTTCAAATTTGGCTCCAAACAGTAAATCATTGCTAGCTGGGCAGAGGTACTTGGAAAAATGTCTTAAGGACATTTAGTGGAAATTCAATTGCACTTTCTGTATACTTATGGGGAGCAAAAAATTCCCTTCTCATAAATAGAAATATTAAAATACACAGCAGCCAAAGAGAATGTCACCATCCAAGGTTGCTTGCACAGCCAGGAGACACTTGGGGCCCCAGACTGCAGCACAGCTGTTCAGGGACTTACAAAAGGGGCTATCCTAATCTTTGGAGAGAGAATATTTGATAGGGTGGGTACTAAAACAGAAAAGGTACATCACCTGGGTCCCAATTAACAGTATTCCATGGCCAATGGGACACAGAGCATGCCCATCTTGCTAACTCAGATTGGATGGGTAGAAACAACTAAGAAAAGGCAGATCCTCATTTAACCTGGTCTCAAGTTATGAAAGTCTATGGAGATTCTCAGTCATCCAGGTCATGGTTGTCCCAATGGTACTTTTTCAAAAGGCAAGTGGACTTTCTCTGTTTTTCTTTGAAGATTTTTCACTTCTCATCCAAGAAGCTTCTTCAGCTCTGACTGGATGGTAGGGAATGGAAAGATTTATACTCCTTGCAGACAACTGGTCATTTGCATTCTTTTAGAACAGGGTGCTTAAATCTGGCCCATGGGGCCAGGCTGGAAATAGCAAAGGACTGGCCCGTGGTGCCTCTGGCAGCCAAAATCGCATGGGGGGGGGCGCTGCAAGTGGCTCCCTGCTGCCATTTTCGGCCTGGATGGCCTCCTGCAGCACTCTGCCAACCAAAACAGGGCACAGGGGGGCCGCATGAGGCCCCCGCAGCCCATTTTGTGCTGCAGGAGACCATCCAGGCCAAAAACTGGGCGCGGGGGGTGCACACGGCCCAGCATGCCCCATTTTGTCCAGCAGTGTACTGCAGGAGGTGTCCATCCCATCTGCCCCCCTCTGGCCGGCCCACGAAGAACTGCAATGATGATCTGGCACTCAAAGAGATCCAGTTTGACACCTCTGTTTTAGAGAGTCGTTGAGGCCACTTGGAGGTTTATCTGTGTCCTCAGGGTCACCTGAGTAGTACAAATGGGTGTAGAGCCTTCTTGGAAAAGCTGAAATGACTGTTTTGTAGACTAGATAGATGATGACATATCCCTCCCACTCTGTTGAGAGGCGGCTATTCAATTTTGACATAGATGGCCTCTTTGACTCCTCTTTCAAACCAGCGTCCTCACTGTTCAAAATGTGGTCTTTGCTGTCTTCAAAAGAGTGGACTTTGTCTTTTAAAAGCAGATGGACTGCTGAACCTTGTCCTGATGGGTTTGTTCTCCTATGCTATGCCATACATTTATGAAGTGGTTGTTTTGTTTCCCCAATGTACAGATCTGCACATATCTCACTTCGTAACACAACCTGTAGATTGCCCATTAGCAATGAGGAAGATCACCTCCTCCTGATCCAAGGGCACATAGAGCACAGAGGAGACAGGCACAATGCCATTCAGCTAGAGTACTCATGAGAAGGCAACCTCGCATCTCATGAAGGGCTGCACCAGCATTGCCTAGTTAACCCCACCCTGAGGACTTAATTGTTGCTGGAGCAACATGCCCAGTTCTGTGCCTTGTGTATTCATGTCTTGTATCCTGGCCTGTTTGATTTCTTGGACTTCATGTGTGCCTGTTGGACTTGGTTACCCAGTGACCCT